>OU745256.1:5000-1255000 GCA_916618015.1 Xestia c-nigrum
AACTGGCATGAATGAGAAAAGTAGACCAACAAGATCCCGTTGTTCCCATGAACGGGGAAAAGCACAAAAAAAAAAAAAAAAAAAAAAAAAAAAAATAAACTAACCTAACCTAACCTAACCTAACCTAACCTAACCTAACCTAACCTAACCTAACCTAACCTAACCTAACCTAACCTAACCTAACCTAACCTAACCTAACCTAACCTAACCTAACCTAACCTAACCTAACCTAACCTAACCTAACCTAACCTAACCTAACCTAACCTAACCTAACCTAACCTAACCTAACCTAACCTAACCTAACCTAACCTAACCTAACCTAACCTAACCTAACCTAACCTAACCTAACCTAACCTAACCTAACCTAACCTAACCTAACCTAACCTAACCTAACCTAACCTAACCTAACCTAACCTAACCTAACCTAACCTAACCTAACCTAACCTAACCTAACCTAACCTAACCTAACCTAACCTAACCTAACCTAACCTAACCTAACCTAACCTAACCTAACCTAACCTAACCTAACCTAACCTAACCTAACCTAACCTAACCTAACCTAACCTAACCTAACCTAACCTAACCTAACCTAACCTTTTTTTTTTTTTTTTTTTTTTTGTTGCCGGGGTGGAAAATCCTCGATGGATGTCCTCCGCCCTGGGGAGAGCGGAGGGGTCTGTCAGACTCGTACTGACTAAAAACCACCCCGGTGTTCCCTTCCCACACTTGCACCGGGGATCATGGGAACTAGTGCGCCTTCCACGATCCCCGGCTAGTGCCGGCCCGCCACTGCGGGCCTCCTCAGGTCTGCGGGGGGAGTGAGGTGTACTCCTCCCGCGACGTCATGTAGGGGCGCGCGCGGAACACTACGCGCCACCGCCTCGGGTCCAGTTATTCGGCGGGGCGGCGGACCTCCCCAAGTCCGCCGTCCCTCTGGACCCGTTCAGGGGGGCTGGAAGAGGGCGTTGTCCGCCCTCCGCCGACGCCCGGTTCGTCTGCTGCGGGTCGGGAGAGTGCTCTCCACCTCTCTCAACCTCTCCGCAGCCTCCTTCTGTGAGATGACCGTTTCACAGAAGGAGATCACCGCATCCCACGACTCTGCACTCCCGACCATCGCGCGAGCGACGGCCGGCAGCGACAGATCGGTTCCCACTTCTGTCACGAGGGCACGGCGCGGCTCCTCCCATGCGGCACACTCTGCCAGCGTATGCCGCGCCGTGTCCTCCAGACAGTGGACGCAGTGATGACACCGAGCGTCCGGCTCCCTGTTTATGCGACACAGGTACTTCCCGAAGCAACCATGCCCCGACAGTACCTGCGTCGCCCGAAACGACAAGGAGCCGTGCCTCCTCTCGAGCCATTCCTCGAGCACCGGTCGGATCGCCTCGATGGTAGCGAGGCCGGCGGTAGGGCGTAGAAGCCTGTCCCGCCACTCCGCCACCAGGACCTCGCGGAGCTGAGACCGACGCAGATCGATCTCTCGCTGCATCGGTCCATCGCCCCGCGTCCGCACCTCCTCGCGCCACCGGTAAAGCGACGCGAGGACTCTCGCCTCTAGGTCCCAAGGTGGTGACCCGGCCAGTGCACAAGCCGCCTCGTAGGAGACTGTGCGATACCCTCTGATTGACCTGACGGCCATCGCCCTCTGCGGTTTCCGCAGCATCGCGATGCTGCCGGCCGTCAAGTCAGAGGCCCACACCGGGGCCCCGTACAGGGCCATGGATCGCAAGACCCCTAGGTACAGTCTCCTACAGGCGGTGCTCGGCCCCCCTAGATTGGGAAGCAGCGTTGCAAGCGCGCCCGCAGCGCCCATCAACTTGGGCGCCAGTCGCCGGAAGTGGGGGCCGAAGTTCCAATGGCTGTCGAGCACCAATCCCAGATACTTCATGGTGGACTCGACAGCGATCGGGGTCCCCCCTACCACAATATGTGATCCCGGCGGCGGCGCCCGCCGGGGGCCGTGAAAGACCACGGCCTCCGACTTGTTGAGGGCCACCTCCAGGCCCAGGCGCCGTATGCGGCCCACAACCTGTGAGACCGCACAGGTCGCCAGCAACGCTGCCTCCCTGTACGAGCTCCCTCGGGCCGTGACCAGCGTGTCGTCTGCGTAACACACCAGGGCCACTCCCGGTTGGAGCTCGCCTCTCAGCACCCAGTCGTACCCGATGTTCCACAGGGGTGGGCCAACGACCGAACCCTGTGGAACACCGCACGACATGTCGCGCCGGCCTCCGCCGTCGCGTCCCGAGTAGGTGACACACCTTTCCGCCAAATAAGCCCCAACGATGCGGCGGAGGTACGGGGGCACCCTGTGGTAACACAGCGCCTCCCGAATACAGCTCCAGGGCAGGGTGTTGAAAGCGTTGGAGATGTCCAAGGACACCGCCAACATCACCCCGCCCCGGGACACCGCTTCCTCCGCCAGGACTCTTACCCGCAATATGGCGTCCACCGTGGAGCGCCCATGCCGGAAGCCGAACTGGCTGTCGTCCAGATCCGGCCCCTCTCTGTACAAGTGGCCGGCGAGGCGGGCAGAGATAATCCGCTCAAAAAGCTTACCCACCTCGTCCAGCAGCACTAAGGGCCGGTACGCAGACGGCGAGTCCGCTGGGCGCCCCGGCTTCCTGAGCAGGACCAGACGACCCTTTTTCCACTCACTAGGGAATTGGCCCTGCTCTAGACATGCGGTGAAGAGTCCTCTCAGCTGGGGCTCTAGCTCCTTCAGAGCGAGGGCGAGCGCTACTCCGGGAACTCCGTCAGGCCCTGGGGCAACGGTCTTGGCCCGAAGCCGCGTTATCGCCACCCTCATCTCTGCTTGTGTCACCTCTGGGACGCTGACGTCCTCCTCATCCGTTAGCTCTGTGGCTGTGGGCAAAGCCATCGGCGGTGGGACATGTTCCTCTCTAGCAGGGAAGAGCGTTGCGACCACTTCCTGCAACAGCTCAGGCTGCAGGCTCTCGGTGAGTGGGGGTGCCCAGGCACGAAGTTTCCCTCGGACCGCACGGTAAGGGCGCCCCCACGGATTCACGTCGAGAGCCGACAGCATCTCCTCCCTGGCTCGAGTCTTAGCCTCGCCGACGGCCAGCCACAGAGCCTCCTTGGCCGCGCGGTACACCTCATACCGCGCGGCCTCTTCCTCCGGAACCCGGCGACGTCTCCTCCGGTAATGGGTGTACTGGCGTCTCACCTCCACGCACGTCACGCGCAGCTGCGCGATGACGGCAGACCACCAGTACAGCTGGCGCCTTGTGGTTTGGGTGACACGGGGCATTGACGCATCGCAGATTTGCGTCATCGCCCCGCGGAACCACTGCGCCTCCGCTTCGACGTCGACGGGTTCGTTCGTCGTTAACTCCCGGACCCAGGCCTGGAGGATTGCGGCCTCCTCGAGAAGTTCCCTGTCGATACGCTTGTACGACCAGCGAGGACCGTCCATCCGCGGGGTCGGCAGGCGACCGCCACCCGCAGTCTGGGTGGAGACGTCGAATCGAATATATCGATGGTCCGACAGCGTCTCCACCTCTACGGCAACTCGCCAGTCGCGTACACGGCCCGCAACAGCGGGGCTTGCGAACGACACGTCCACTATGGACCCGCCCCGCTGCCGCACGCACGTGTACACCGAGCCTCGATTCAGGACGGTCAGGCCGGTCTCGATCGCCCACTCCTCCAACACCTCACCCCTAGGATCGGTGATCGGGGATCCCCAAGCCGCGGACTTGGCATTGAGATCCCCGAGCAACAGCACCGGGCGAGGGTGGAACTGGCTCACGACGGCACCTAGCTCGACAAGGAACTCCTCGAAGTCAGCGAGACTCTTATTGGGGGAGAAATACGCCCCAATTGTGACTATGCCGTCCACGAGGGCAGCCACCCAACCGTGTCCTCGGGACGGAATGCCAAGAGTCCCGCCAATGATGGCCACCAAACCGTCTAGATCCCCCGCCCAATTATCGCGGGGGGGGACAAAATACGGCTCGGCGACCACAGCCACGTTGATCAACCACTCCGCCATGCTCTGGAGCAATAGATCCTGAGCTCTGGCGGCGTGGTTGATGTTCGCCTGGAGGAAACGGAATTGTGCCATTAATGACATTCCATTTCCTCGGCTCCTCCTTCCCTGGGTCGGGAGTCGGGCTGTGGGAGAGGCGCAGATTCTCCGACAGCTCGAGTCCTCCTATTTTTTGACTTGGGTGCCTTGCAGGCCTTCCCACCAAGTCTGTGCTCCGAGCGTTTCCCTGCAGCTGCGCAAAGGCTGCAGTATGGCGCTACGGAGCACTGTGCCGCCCTGTGGCCGGGTCGACTGCAGCGGAAACATATTTCGCTGCGGTCGATTTGTGCAGTGCATTGTGCCCGGACATGCCCCTTTTCCAGGCACCGGAAGCACTGCACAGCCCGCTTTGGCAGGAGTTTGACCCTGGCAGACATCCAGCCTACCAGCAGTCGCCCGCCATCTGCAATCTTATTCGCAGCCGCGACCGGACACCGCACCCAAACAGTGCCCAGCCCGTCCGCGCTGCTGCGAATTTCGCCTGCCGCCACATTGTCTGGCGGGCACCCACCGTTTTGGGCAATAGCCGCCACTACTACCTCCGGGGTCACGGATTCGTCCAGCCCCTCCACGCGTAATTCAGCCGTGGTCATGGGCCTGGACACTCGGACGTCCTCTGGCTTGAGGACCTCCCGGAGTCTGGCGGCCAACTTGTCCGCCCTCTCCTGCCTTGCCGCACCCGACAACTGAAGCATCTTGGCACCCGTGGCTGCCGTCCTGAAGACGAAACCAGCCGGGGTGCCAAACTCGCTAAATTGAAGCTTCTGCTTCATCTCCGTCAGGACCGACTTGTAGGTCACTCCCCTGCTCACGGCTTCAGGCTGCAGAGTAATAACTACAGCCTCGGAGCGTGGGGCAGTGACCTTGGGTGGCCTCGTGCCCTCTGGTCGAGTCGGTACCTGGGGAGGTGTCGGCTGCGGCGCCCTCTTTTTGCGGCCCCTCTTAACCACCGTCGTCCAGAGGTCCTGGGTGGGAGGCGCGGATGCCGGGATCGTGGCCTCTTGGGAGGTAGGGGGCGCGGTCGCACCCGCCGCCCTCTTCTTCTTTTTCCTCCTGCGGCGGCCCTCTCCACTCACTGTCACCTGGGTAGGAGAAGCGATCACCGGCGGCTGGGACGTCCGGACGAGGGGCACGGATGCAACCTGAACTGGTGTTCCGGGCTGCGTGAGCTGCGCGGGCTTTGGCCTCGCGGGCTCTTCCATCCTCCGCCTGTCCGCTGCAAGCGGAGGCCGGAGGATCTCAGCTGGGGGCAGTCGAGACTCAATTGCCTCCAGGCGGGCATTTACCATGCCCCCACACTGAACCATGCATATTCTTGCCACCCTCTCTACGTCGTAGTCCGACAAACTACGAGTTTGTGGCGCCGCAGGTGCTGGCGCCGACGAAGGAGCCGCCTGCTCTTGCCCGACGTTTTGCATTGCGGTAAATTGCCGCTTTAGATCGTCCAGTTCTAATCGGAGACGGCTGTTCTCCGCCCACAACCTCGCTGTCTCCTCAGAGGTAGTATGATCGTGGAGAACCTGAACAGCCTCCTTGATCCCCTCTGCCGCCTCTTTGAGGGCGCGCGTGAATGAGCCCTTCAGGTTGCCGGACTTGGTGGCAACCTTCAGGACAATGTCAACGCCGTCCATTACTTGGCGGCTGAGAGCCTCTGCTGTCAGGCTCTCCCCATTGGCTGCCTGGGCAGACCGCCGCTCTCGAGCCTGACGGGCCATTTCGGCCACCTCATCGGCCGCAACTGCTCTGTTTTGAGCACGCTTTGCGGCATTGGCCTCCGCCTTTGTCCCCACAAGAGCGACGGTGACCCCTCCCTGGTCGTCGGTCGAGACTGCAGGTGAGACGCAATCCGAACCGCTGGCCATTGGCGTGTCGGGGCGCTTCAGGAAGCGGCCCCGGGTGTCGCGTGATGCTGCCGGACTGCCTGTCCCGCGACCTTTGCCTCTCCTCGCTGTTGCCACTTTGGCGGCCGGCTGGTCCTCCTCACTAGAGGACATACCCGCCGAAACAGCGTCCGTCTGACCGCGCGAACGCTTCCCCCAAAATTTGGAGGGAACGGCCGCAGCAGCCTGCGATGCGTCGTCCGACTCCGACATGCACACCCTCTCCAGAACCACGTGTGGCTCTGCAGACGGCGCACACTTCGGAGTGTCTGGAGCCTCTGCTCCCGTCCTTGCACCCGGTTTTGGGTCGGGTGGTTTAAAGGAGATCAGGTCTTCAAAAGACCGTGATCTCGATGAGCCTCCTCGGCTCTTGTTGCCACTGGCAAATGGAAAGCGATGGTTGCCCCCCCCAGAATACGGTGGGGCAGACGATCCCGAAGGGATCGTGGCGGATTCTCCAGCTGCTGTGCAGCTGGTACCGCCCTGGGGTAATATATTTCCAGTCGCTTGTTGCATCGTTTTTTTGCCTTTGAAGGGTGCGGTCCCTGACTCCCCACTTCATCAATATAAATATATAAACATATACACATAAAAATATAAATATATACATACATACATAAATTCCCCCCCTCCCCCTTGATCCCCCACCACAACCATTCGCC
Source organism: Xestia c-nigrum (assembly GCA_916618015.1). NCBI lineage: Eukaryota > Metazoa > Arthropoda > Insecta > Lepidoptera > Noctuidae > Xestia > Xestia c-nigrum. The sequence continues at coordinate 11,594 of OU745256.1, forward strand.
ACGCTCACAGTCACGTCTGGCGGGCAGACGCGTACCAGAGGGCGACGAATGCCGCGATGCAAAATCAAGGAAGATCCCCAACCCTGATTCATTCCCCGAAAACTTCGAGGAGTGAATCACTGACCACGTACCGTCCAATGACCCGCTTGAGCCATCGCACGGCACAGGACGTTTTCCCCGCCCCGATTCACTCCCCGAAAACTTCGAGAAGTGAATCACTAATCACGTACCGTCCGATGACCCGCTTGAGCCATCGCACGGCACACGACGTTTTCCCCGCCCCGATTTACTCCCCGAAAACTTCGAAGAGTAATTCACTAATCACGTACCGTCCGATGACCCTGCTTGAGTCATCGCACGGTACACGATGTTATCCCCCCCCTATGCACATCGAACCTCGCACGACAGACCAGTGGGTCATCGCACGACGAACGATGTGACCCCTCCCCCAGAATATTAGCCACGACAGTACCATTTCCCGATTCCTCGAGGAATAATACTGTCGCGCCCAGGGTGCACCAGCCCAGCAGCTGCTCTTTCCTCCAGACGTATCGAGAGGGACCAGCAGCCGCCAGACAAACGTGGAGGAATTCTGCCGCACCCCAACCTAACCTAACCTAACCTAACCTAACCTAACCTAACCTAACCTAACCTAACCTAACCTAACCTAACCTAACCTAACCTAACCTAACCTAACCTAACCTAACCTAACCTAACCTAACCTAACCTAACCTAACCTAACCTAACCTAACCTAACCTAACCTAACCTAACCTAACCTAACCTAACCTAACCTAACCTAACCTAACCTAACCTAACCTAACCTAACCTAACCTAACCTAACCTAACCTAACCTAACCTAACCTAACCTAACCTAACCTAACCTAACCTAACCTAACCTAACCTAACCTAACCTAACCTAACCTAACCTAACCTAACCTAACCTAACCTAACCTAACCTAACCTAACCTAACCTAACCTAACCTAACCTAACCTAACCTAACCTAACCTAACCTAACCTAACCTAACCTAACCTAACCTAACCTAACCTAACCTAACCTAACCTAACCTAACCTAACCTAACCTAACCTAACCTAACCTAACCTAACCTAACCTAACCTAACCTAACCTAACCTAACCTAACCTAACCTAACCTAACCTAACCTAACCTAACCTAACCTAACCTAACCTAACCTAACCTAACCTAACCTAACCTAACCTAACCTAACCTAACCTAACCTAACCTAACCTAACCTAACCTAACCTAACCTAACCTAACCTAACCTAACCTAACCTAACCTAACCTAACCTAACCTAACCTAACCTAACCTAACCTAACCTAACCTAACCTAACCTAACCTAACCTAACCTAACCTAACCTAACCTAACCTAACCTAACCTAACCTAACCTAACCTAACCTAACCTAACCTAACCTAACCTAACCTAACCTAACCTAACCTAACCTAACCTAACCTAACCTAACCTAACCTAACCTAACCTAACCTAACCTAACCTAACCTAACCTAACCTAACCTAACCTAACCTAACCTAACCTAACCTAACCTAACCGAGTACCCCCCCAGCCTCCGTGGTGGTCGGATCATTTTTAAAGCTGCTCCGCACTCAAAAATACAAAAAAGTGGTCAAAAGTGCTCGGATTTTGACAAAACAAGTGTCAGGAGGTGCAGAAAAGTTGCCCTCATCATACTAAGTTTAATTACACACCGGATTGCAGTGATTACAGTGGAAAGTGCTGAAAAACCCTCTTTTTAGAGGTTAAGTGAAAACCGATTTTAACAAAATCGCAAACGCTGCAAGAACGCGATCGATGACCCCCTCCTTTTTCGCTTGAATCTCGTGGACAACGTGGCTCCAGACCATCTGGAATTTTCAAAACGCTCCTGACATCGCGCCTCGACGAGTTATTCAGGATTTTACAAAAACCACGTGTCCTGAAAAGGCAGAAGGAGTGAAGATAGCGGCACGAAATTTAACGTCAACCTGGACCTTCTCGACACAAGGCGAGTGCAACTATTTTTAGAATTTTAAGAAAGCTGGGAGATCTAATTTAGCAGTTTAAAGTTTCAAACTTTGGACACCAATATCTCTGGTCCCCATCACCATACTGAAAATTTTCAACCGGATACCGTGGCGCGCTCATCGGACTAGTAGAGAGCCTAAGTTCTAGATTTTTAGTCTTAATAGTTTGTAAGTTATAGGTAAAATAACCTAAAATTCAGATTTTCCATAAAATTTTAACTTATTTTTAACTTTATTTACTTTTAAGTATTGTGTATTGTAGAGCTTTATTTAACACATTTTTAGATATTTTTTTCAAATTTTTTCGATAATTAGTTTTAAAGTTATTGATTTTTTTCGGTTTTATGTACATAATTCGTTATTAATAAGAAAAACCCACTTTTTTATGTTTCTATAGTAATTAAACTACCTGTTTGGACTCACATAAGCCCAAACACGGACCCTATAGCTCTTAGTTTGGCCATTTTGTCAGAAAAGCGCCATATTGGTTTTTTGGTTAACATTTTTGAACTGTTATATCTCGGGAACCGTAAACGCGATTTACACCGGATTTTCACTTGGACCTGTGGTGTACCGTCAACTTTAGGTGTCCACCACTTTCAGGCCATTTCAGGCCAAAACATTTTTTGTCGCTGAAACCAGTTTCAGGACATACCTGAAGCGACGCCGAACTGTACGTCCAAAACCCCGTCCTTCTGCGACGAAGGGTTCAAAAGTTACGGACGATTTAATAAGACGTTTGACAGTTCGGCGGCCATTTTGTTTTGTTTCAAACCGCCAGAACTCCTGAACCAGAGGTCGTGGGAGATCGCAGTTTTTTGCATAATACTCAGGGACTCATCATCTCATCCACCCCACGTTTTCAGGCGGTTTGAAGCAAAAAATTTTCAGGCTCCTGAAAAGGGTTTCAGCAGGCAGCGGAGGTCAGGCCGAGTCATTAGAGCCCAAACTCGAGGGGTCTGCGACTTTCCCGAGGGAGGTTATCCGCAGTCAAAGATTAACTTTGACAGCACCGCGGCCATCTTGGACCAACTTAAGTTGACCATAACTTCCCAACGGAGGGTCGCAGAGCGCCGGGATTTTCACTGGGCTTACTAGTAAGATATAGGGTACAAGCTGGGACACTTTTCAGTCGTTTTCAGGAGCAAAATATTTTTCAGCCTGAAAACCATTCCGGTGGATTGGTCTCACCGGGCCAAGTTTGGAGAGCCCAAGCACTAGGGATTTTGGACCGGTGGCTCCGGAGATATCCTCTTGCAACCATTTTTGGTTTTTTATTCTGGTGAAAAACCAAATCTTTAAGTCGAGATTTCTCCGGAACCCCTTGGTCTAACTGCGCCGAGTTTGGGTTCATCTGAGAGGGCTCGGTGAGAGCTATTCACCGAACACAAAAGAACGACTCTACATAGAGTCCCCTCAAAAAAGAGTCCCTATTTCACGGTTTTTTAACATATTTTGACTTTCTTTCCGATTTTCATATAGGACCCGCTCTTTTGAGCGAAGACAGGCCTAATTTACTCATATCCGCCCCCTTATACAGGGTAGGATCATTGACAAATTGTTTCTTGTTATAGATTATAACACTACTTTTACTGTTTTATTATATCTTGTGTAGACAATTTTCCCCGTTCCCAACGCAGTGCCCTCTACACACTTGCCACAGAACACAGTTTCCTAACTCACTTGAAACTAAGTATTAAAAATGGTTCTCGGAATTCGCACCCCAGTAAAAGGCAAAGGGCCCGGAGCCAGCGCCAGCGAACCACAAGGGTCTACGTCACCCATAAACCCGGGAAATGAGGGACCCTCCGGAGCGCGCGAAGCGCCAAAGGGAATATCGCTGACGTACGGCAGAAAAGAGGCTGTTCGAGGAACCCTGGGGGAAACAGTCGAAACACCACAGTCGTCGTCGTCGGCGGGGACCTCTGGCGCCATCGCTCCCACCACCACTCCCAGCCCCGTAGGCCCGCCTGGACAGGCGCTGGACGCAGCCAGGACATTTATCAGGAGACCGGAACGAAAAAGACGATCCATTGAAAACATGGAAGTATACAAAAGGCAGATTGACACCTACGCTTCATTGTCCAATGACAAGCTTCTCCAGGAGGTCATGAAGACTTTCGAGGACATTCCAACTAAAGTCAAAGAGTACCCTCAGATGAGGAGAGACATCAAGACCTTCCTGGAGATACAGTCGGACAAAAGCCTACGGATACTTTTCGAACTGAGTAAGCGCGTAAAGAGCCTAGAAAAAGCACCTAAAACAGCTCCGCCAACAGTAAAAAACACCACGCCTACATCAACCGAACTGCCGGAGGATGTTCTGGAAAGGCTGGAAGGCATGGAAAAAATTATCAGCACGCGCCTCAACGACCTTGATGACAAAGTGTCAAAAGGGTTCAAAGACATGACCATTTGCATCGACGACAGCGGAGCGGACATCATCGACAAGGTCATCGAGAAGGTTGTCGAGGTCAGTGAAAAGATCGACGCAGTCCAAGCAGACTTAGGCCATACGACAGAAGGGGTGAGGGTCGTTGGTCGTGCTGCGGCTGTCCTCGAGGACAAAATCGATGGCGTTGCCGGTGATGTCGCCACCAGGACCGAGAGAATAAAAGAGGTTATCAGGGAAGTGGCATGCGAGCCAAAACCCGATTCGATGACCTACGCCACTATCACGGCAGCCAAACCCGGGCATCGGCCGGCACTTCACTCGATGGCGGTCACCCTTGAAGGCAGTCAGGAGACTGCTGACGAGGTGCTTGCCAGAGTGAGGGAGGCGGTCGATGCCAGGGGATCTGGCCTTAAAATAAGCAAGGTCCGCAAGGCGAAAAACCAGACGGTAATACTGGGGTGCGACACAGAGGCAGAGTTCATAAGAGTCAAAGAAAGGATTGAGAGCCGAGGCAAAGGGCTAAGTGTAGCGCCCATGAGAAATAAAAACCCACTCGTCGTGCTTAAAGACGTCTACTTAGACAGCAACGACGAGGAAATGGTTGGTGCGCTCTACTCCCAAAACGCTAACATTTTCAGGGACCTAGGCGAAGAAGAAAAAGAAATGACAGTTAAATATAAAAAGCGGACGAGGAACCCAAAAACGGCGCACGTTGTCGTCCAAGTCAGGCCGAGTGTATGGCAGAGGATGACGGAGGCTGGAGCCCTTTACCTTGACCTGCAAAGGGTCAGGGTGGAGGACCAGTCGCCGCTCATCCAGTGCACGAAGTGTCTGGCGTTTGGACACGGCCGGAAATTTTGCACTGAGAGTGCGGACAGATGTAGTCACTGCGGAGGACCGCACTTACGAGAGAAGTGCGTGGAATTTGTTGCCGGTAATGGGCCGCAGTGCTGCAACTGTTCGCACTCGAAGCTACAGAGGACCGACCATAACGCATTTAGTGTGGAATGCCCGGTCCGAAAGAAATGGGACTACCTGGCTCGGACGACAACGGCATATGCCTGAACTATACCTTAGGGCTCATGACACACACACAACTCACACAGTAACACACCAATACAGTAACACAAACTGGGAGTACAGATTCATGGAAACCAAAGCACACAAACACACACAGATATATAAAATATATAGTTATATATACGAGTATATCATAAACACACACAAAACATCGAACATACGCACCAAACAACACTCTAAAAAGTTAAGAAAATTAAAATCCCCAGGCTCAAGAAAGACAATAAATATAATATAATAAAGTATATTTATATATTATTGCCACAATATTAAGGAAATAAAAATTAATAGTTTTAAAAAAAACGCAAAAGAAATACATAAGCCCTTATAACAGTTCAAAAATTAAACCAAATAGCCGTGACAAATTAAGTAGGTCCAAACCTCATGTTATAAAACTAAATAACTACAGCAAATCGCCATGTAATTAGCATGTACAATGTATATCTTGGACTTTTCTGAGTAACAGTTTGCTAGGAAATAAGAATAAGTAAAATAAAGTTTTAGGAATAACACAGTATTGTATAAGACTATAGAAATGTAAAGCTAAAAAATTTTAAGATAACTTGTAAGATGATATTACTATGAAACTAGAAAATATAATGTATTCAATAGAAATAGACAATAAACAAAAACCTAGCATGTAAAATATAGCAAGTAAGAAATGTACTTAATTAAGGAAAGAAACATGTAATAAGCTATATTGTTGAGAAAACAGAGTTGTGTACTTTAATTACCCAATAAAGAAAATAAAATAAAAAATTAACATAAATAGATAGATAAAATAGCGGGAGTCCCACCCGGCTAAGAATGAAAGGTTGTATACAAGAAAGATAAAGTATGAAGCAAGAAAGTGCGAGAGGAATAATTGCGAGAACTAGAATGAATGAGTAATTTAGAATAGCAAGGTCCCGTTGTTCCCATGAACGGGGAAAAGCAAAAAAAAAAAAAAAAAAAAAAAAAAAAAAAAAAAAAAACCTAACCTAACCTAACCTAACCTAACCTAACCTAACCTAACCTAACCTAACCTAACCTAACCTAACCTAACCTAACCTAACCTAACCTAACCTAACCTAACCTAACCTAACCTAACCTAACCGTTGATATCTTCTATTCTAGACGTGCGATTTTGAAGCTGTTTTCGGCTTTTTTAGACCAAACTAGGCGTCCGCCTGTGTTCTGACCATATCGCGCGCACTTTACACGCGCGTCTGGACTCCATCCCTTATTTTCGGAGAAATTCCTTAAAATTAATTGTTTTTCAAAATTTTCCTTCACATTTCAATTTAGATTATAGTTGCAATAGCGCTCACCCTTCTTCCCTGAATTCTGGTCCGCGTTCCGTGTCCCGGTCTCCAGGTAGTGGGGTGAAATTCCAAATTTTTTCTTTCGAAAACTGGTTTTTTGACCAAAACTCAAAATTTTTGTTCGGCACATAACAAGTTTTATCCCATAATTCGCTAGCCCGCGCGGAGACGCGTCTCTGGACACCTCGCCCGCGCCCCTAGCTCGAAAAAATTTTGCCCACCCACCCGCCCTCTGGTCTATAGGAAGGTAGACGTGGGATTTTCGGTAAAATTTTCATTTTCAAAATTGACTTCACTACTTAATTTTTGGCCTGTAGATAGGGAATTTCTAGGGATAACTCGTTTTTTTTTTTTTTTTATATTCTGACCAGTTGTAAATATTTTTATCAAGAAATTTTAAATTTTATTTATTAAGTTATTTGTTGTGACAGTCACCTCAGAGGGCGACTATAATTATTTGACTTTGTTGTATTTATATTTTTGATTTTGTAATTACTTACTTACTGTGTTCCCCCCTTTACAGGGTCACAGAAGTTCCAGTGTCCTCTTTGATCCTTCCTCTCGAGCAGATATTGTTGTTTAGTTCCCCTCTTTACAGGGTTCGACTCTAGCAATACCTGCTCCCAAAGTCGTACGATGTTCCACACCCCATCCAGCACCGTGAGGGCCCAGGGCTCTAGTGGCTCGCCGCGATCCGCGGAGAAAAAGATGCCTTCGTCTGCTGACGCAAGGAGGAGAATCTCCTTCGGAGACGAAATTCCTTCTGCGTCGCAGGGGGGCTCTGCCACTCCGGGGACGCGCCGAGCCGCTATTGATGCCTCGGCACCGCTCAAGAAGCCTGAGGCTAAGTGCCGCAGTCGCACCGAGGAGGCGAGAGCTTGCCTAAATAAGGCCAAGCTAAATTTGGGCAACTCTCGCAACCTCAAGGCCGAAATTAAGACTGCGGTGCTTGGAGCCATAAACAGGCTTTACGAGCTGGTGAAGGAGGCTGAGCGTGATAAAGCCCCCACCGCACCCGTCGCCGTACCGGAACGCGCGTCCACTGCCGACCCCGGTCCCCAGTCCGTTCCTGAAGGTCTTGTTAGCCAGACCGAGCTCGTCAAAACGATTAAAGAGCACATGTCCTTAATAAGGGAGAATTCCGACGAGCTGACAAAGCTGCGAGACAGTCTGGCTAACAGGGATTTTGTTGCGGAGACAACTTACGCCAATGTCGCAGCTGTGGCGAAAAGCCACACCAGGGCGCAGGCCCCGGAGCGAACCACGCTGCACTCCGTAGTTGTCTCCTCAACACAGGAGATGGACACCGGGGACGAGATTCTGGAGAGAGTCAGGAAGGCGGTCGACGCGAAGGAGGGCTGGGTACGTGTGGAGAGAGTGCGAAAAGCAAAAGACCAAAAGATCATTATGGGGTGTGAAACAAGGGAGGAGAGGTCGATACTGAAAAAACGACTGAGGGCGGCCGGAGAGAACCTCGTCGTCGAGGAAGTGGCAAATAGGGACCCGCTTCTGGTTCTTAGGGACGTGTTGTCAGTGCACAGTGACGACGAAGTGCTTAAAGCCCTTAAGAACCAGAACCGGGAGATCTTTCACGGCCTCGACGACGGGGACCAAAGAATGACGGTTAAATACCGCAAAAAGAATAAAAACCCGCACACGAATAGCATTGTGTTGAGTGTGTCCCCCGCGATCTGGAGGCGGGCACTCGAAGGGGGCAAGCTTCGCGTTGACCTCCAGAGAGTGCGCGTCGAAGACCAGACGCCTCTGGTGCAGTGTACCCGCTGTCTGGCATACGGACACGGCAAGCGCCTGTGCACGGAGCCAGCCGACCTCTGTAGTCACTGCGGCGGTCCACACCTTAGGTTGGACTGCCCAGTCAAACAGACCGGAGAAGCAGCGGTGTGCATTAACTGCACCAGAGCCAAAGAGCAGGGGGAGCACTCACACAATGCTTTCAGTAATGAATGCCCAGTACGCAAGAAGTGGGACGCCTTCGCTAGGGCATCTATAGCTTACTGCTAAGGTTGTCGGAGCGCCCACTTCAAAGATATACAGACTGAGGACTTGTTCGGCACAACCAAATAGCAGATGTATTGATCGAACCACTAGGGTTGGCAACACGATAAGTGGTAACCGAAGTCAGCTTCGTGAGAAGCTGGCTCAAGTTAAGCTAGTCCAGGGGTCAGCCCTGGTGGCATCGTCACGTTGTGTCGAACATGATCTCGAAAACTACAGTGAGCTATTAACTAATAAAATAAAAACAAGATTCCCAATAATTCAAGAAGAAATTAAAACACATAAAGTAAATAAATACATAGTTAATAGTTTCTATAATATATATGATAATAAAGTATATATTAAGTATATAGCTTAGGTATCATAGACATAATAATCAAGAAAGAACAAAAATAACGCTGTAGTTTAGGGCATAAATATACGGTATAATAAAAGTCATAAAATATACAAATTTATCATTAAAATAGTGTTAAAATAATTATATCGGGAAGATTTTCATAAAATTATAACAAATAAATATAGTAGTAACAATCATATAAGTAATATAAAAAAGTAAATAACAGCATATTTAAATAGTAAAAAATAAATATCTAAAGTATAACAGAAAGTAAATAATATGGTCTCTCCGGCCACCAAAAGCGTAAATAAGTCTAATAAGACAGATATAAAGGTCTCTGATTATGTTAGAGGAACACTGGCTGGGGCAGGAGTGGTTTTTAGCCGGTTCGAGTCCGGCACTACCTCGACTGTCTCACAACCTGTGAGATAGTCGAGGTGTCCGTGGGGATTTCCCACTCCTGCCAAAACAAAAAAAAAAAAAAAAAAAAAAAAACCTAACCTAACCTAACCTAACCTAACCTAACCTAACCTAACCTAACCTAACCTAACCTAACCTAACCTAACCTAACCTAACCTAACCTAACCTAACCTAACCTAACCTAACCTAACCTAACCTAACCTAACCTAACCTAACCTAACCTAACCTAACCTAACCTAACCTAACCTAACCTAACCTAACCTAACCTAACCTAACCCAGTTGCACTCGGTCTGCCGAGCAGTAAGCAGCAAAAACCCACGCGCTCCGCAGTAAAAAATTCGATTTTATTGGTTTTTGTGCTCATATCTTTAAGAAAAAGGTGTCGCTGCATCGGGAAAATCAAGCCGCATCAAGTGCCGTGCCCCAAACGTTTCTGTGACCAGTGGAAAAAGTGCCATTCCTGAAAAACCTCATTTTGAGAGGTTAAGTGAAACGTGCAAAAGTTTAAAACGCTCACGCCGTCTAAACAAGATCGACGACCCCCAAATTTTTTCTTGGTATCTTGTGAACATCTTGGTCCCCTACCATCTGGGCCACTCCAGGACATCCGGACGCGTCATCTGGGCGAGTTATTCAGAAAAATACAAAAACCACGTGCGCTGAAAAAGCAGAAATAGTGGAGGTACCGGCACAAAATTTGGAGCCAATCGGGACCCTTAACAGTAAAGGCGAGTGCAACACTTTTCATAATTTTATCGCAACTGGCTGATTTTATATCGCAAATTAAAATCTGCAAAATTGGACCAGTCTATCTTCGGAACGGAGAGGAATTTTGAAGATCTACAACTGCAGCCTGTTGCGCGCTTCTTAGATGACCATAAGTTTTAATTTTAAGATTTTTTGGACTGGCCATTTTCTTAAAATCGTTAAAAAACCGTTAAAATCACAATTTTGGATTTTTTTATAATAGGACAAGTGACTTAAATTTAAAAATTTGTATTTTAGTAAAGCCGCTTATTTTTTACATATTTTACCATTTTTTTCAAAATTTTCCGCCTAGCCGTTTTGAAGATATCGATTTTTTAACGATTTTATGCAATAAACTGTAAATAATAGGATTAAATCACTTTTTTATTATATATTTGTGTTTAGGCAACCTATTGCAACTAGTTTAAGCCCAAACTTGGGCCAGGTAGCCCCGGAATTGCCGATTTTGTTAAAAATCGGCCATTTTGTCCCACTGGGATAATAGTTTGTTTTTATTATAGCTCCCGAACCGTAAGACTTACGAGCTCGCGGTTTTCGGTTAAGAATAGAGCACAGTCTGAGGAACGATACCTGTAAATTTCAGGCTGTTTCAGGCTGAAAACTTTTTCAGGCCTGAAACCCTTTTCGGCTGTTAAAGAGAGTGGGGCCGACCTGTCCGTCGAAAACCCGGGCTCGCTGCGACTTGTGGTTGCGAAGTTATCGTCGGTTGAAGTGGACGTTTGACAGTTCGGCGGCCATCTTGGCAAAATTAAACTTGCCCTATCTCCTGAACCCGTCGGGATATTTGCATTCTGATTTCAGATTCATGCCTAGGGGCTCATAATCTTTCCCTCCCTCCTGGTTTCGGGAGATTTGGCGGTAAAAAATTTCGGGGTCCTGAAATTGTTTTCAGCAGCTGGGGGAGGTCACGCTTAGGCAAACGAGTCCAAGCTCGGGCTTTCTGCGACGCATACGACCGGAGTTATCGTAGGTCAAAAACTGACTTTGACGTTTACGGCGGCCATCTTGGCAATATTCAAACACCCGTAACTCCGGAACGGGGGGTCGCAGAGAGTTGGGGTTTCTTTTGTGCCACCTGGCTAGACCTTTACAATCCCTGAAAAGTCGTTTCAGGACTTTTCAGGCCAAATAAATTTTCAGCGCTGAAAATCCGCTCATCGGATAGAGCTCATCGAGCACATCACTTCAAGCCCAAGCACGGTGCATTTCGGCCCAGGGGTCCAAAAAAATACAGCGGTTATCCCAATTGTGGCGGCAAATCTGGTCGTATATCCCAAAATTTGGATCCCTTGTATCTCCGGAACCCTTAAGGCTATTGGCACCGTGTTTGGTATCGTTTTGTAGGGCTCGGGGGGATCTATCGAATGGGTGCATAGGATTGACTCTACATAGAGCAGAAAAAGTTTTTCGGTTTTAAATCAAATATTGAGTACCCTGGAACGGTTTTTCCTTGTAGAGTGGGATACAGCGACTGAGCCGAATTAAAAGACTCTACATAGAGACCAAAGTCACTTTTGACTTGCTATTGTATATTTTATTCCTTGGTTTTTGACTGTTCTTTTCCGACTCATCCTTTGACCTATTGTGAGACCTGCTCTTTGAGCGCAGGACAAACTCGACTCGCTCATATTCCACCCCCCTATACAGGGTCGGATCACGGACAAATCGTTCACTATAGACTTTTATTTTATTTTACTATTTTATTGTATTTTGTTTGACAACTTTCTCCGTTCGAATAGCTGTGCCCTTTACACACAAGCCACTGAACACAAACACAAACACAACATGGTTCTAGGAATCCGTACCCCTGTAAAAGGCAAAGGGCCAGGTGCCAGCGCCAGCGAACCACAAGGGTCTACGTCGCCAATCAACCCGGGAAGTGAGGGACCCTCGGGAGCGAACGAAGCGCCGAAGGGGATATCTCTGACTTTTGGCAGAAAAGACGCTGTTCGAGGAACCCTAGCGGAAACAGCCGAAACGCCACTGTCATCGTCGGCAGGGACCTCTAGTGCTGTCGCGCCCACTATCACTCCCAGTCCCGTAGGCCCATCAGGACAGGCGCTGGATGCCGCCAGGACCTTTATCCGCAGACCAGAGCGGAAACGAAGATCCGTAGATCTCATGGAGGCATACAAAAAGCAGCCCAACAACTACGCTGCTTTATCAAACGACGAACTTCTCCAGGAGGTTATGAAAACCTTCGAGGACATCCCGACCAAAGTGAAAGAGTACCCTCAGATGAGGAGAGACATAAAGACCTTCCTGGAGACACAGTCTGACAAAAGCCTACGGATCTTATTCGAGCTCAGTAGGCGGGTAAAGGGCCTGGAAAAGGCGCCAAGAACAGTCCCACCCACCAAAATCAACACCACGCCTAATTCACCCGGATTACCGGATAATATTCTTGAAAGGCTAGAAAAGGTGGAGACTAGCATGAACACGCGCCTGAATGAATTTGAAGAGAAACTGTCGAAAGGGTTCCAGGACATGACCGACCGATACGACGATTGCGGTGCCGACATCGTCGACAAGGTCATCGAGAAGGTTGACGAGGTCGGCGACAAGGTTGACATAGCCCAAGCGGACATACGCCACACGGTAGAAGGGGTGAAGGCCGTTGGTCGTGCCGCGGCTGTCCTCGAAGAGAAAGTCGATGCCATTGCCGGTGATGTCGCCGCCGGAACCGATAGAGTTAAGGAGGTCATGAGAGAAGTCGCATGCGAGCAAAAAACCGACTCTCAGTCATACGCCAATATCACGGCAGCCAAACCAGGGCGTCGACCGGCACTTCACTCGATGGCGGTCACCCTCGAGGGCAGTCAGGAGACTGCCGACGAGGTGCTCGCTAGGGTGAAGGAGGCGGTCGATGCCAGGGGAACGGGCCTAAAAATCAACAAGGTTCGTAAGGCAAAAAACCAGACAGTGATACTGGGGTGTGACTCAGAGGCGGAATTTAAACGAGTTAAAGAGAGGATTGAGAGCCGAGGTGGAGGGCTTATAGTAGCGCCAATGAAAAATAAAAACCCGTTGGTCGCCCTTAAAGATGTATTTTTAGATAGTGAAGACGACGAAATGGTAAAAGCAATCTACGCCCAAAATGAAAACATCTTCAGGGAATTGGACAAAGAAGAAACAGAAATAGCCATAAAATACAAAAAGAGGACAAGAAACCCAAAAACAGCGCACGTTGTCGTCCAAGTCAGACCCAAAGTATGGCAAAGGATGACGGAGGCTGGGGCCCTGTACCTTGACCTGCAAAGGGTCAGAGTGGAGGACCAGTCGCCGCTCATCCAATGCACGAAATGCTTAGCATTTGGACATGGCCGAAAATTTTGTGCCGAGAGTGTGGACAGGTGTAGCCACTGCGGAGGACCGCACTTACGCGAAAAGTGCGTGGAATTTGTGGCGGGTAATGAACCGCAGTGCTGCAACTGTTCGCACTCGAAGCTTCAGAGGACCGATCACAACGCATTCAGCGCGGAGTGCCCGGTCCGCAAGAAATGGGACTATCTGGCTCGGACGACAACGGCATACGCCTAAACTGCTCTTTAGGGTTCACGTAACACACATAACACACACACAAACACACCAATACAGAAACACAAACTGGGAGTACATGACAAAAGTGGATTATAGCAAGGAAATAAACAGATACATGGAAACCAGGAAACACATACAAACACAGATATACAACATATATAGTAAATATATACGTATATATCAAAACACACACATTACACCTAACACGCACCTCAAGAACACCAAAAAAACGCTGAGAAAGTAAAACCCACGGTTTAAGAAATGTCAATAAATATAATATAACTTAAGTATATATATATATTATTGCCACAATATATAGGATAATAAAATAAATAATTGTAATTCAAAAAGCCCTATAGCAGTCCATAAACCAAGTACAAGTTAATAAACCCATCTTAAAAGTTCAGAATTGTATGTATAAAGAATAAGTTAATAGATTTATTATATTACATGTAAGACGATAATAATAGGCACGATACGTAAATTATATTAGAAAATAAGATGTATTAAAATAAGAAAGCACGTGTATCAGAAAAAATGTATAACCTAGATTATAAGAAAAATGTCCACAAAGTAGATAAGGATAATAATTGTTAAACTCTTATAGAATAAATTAAAAAGTAGTAAATAGAAACATAGTAATTAAGAAATTAAGTAGTCATAATAGTGTAATAAAAATGAAAACGAATAGTAATGCAAAACCTGTAATGCTGTAAATTAAAGCTATTGTTGTTGAGTACTTAATACCCCAAATAAGTAAAAGCTACAAGAATTAAATTAGTAAGAATAGCGGGAGTCCCACCCGGCTAAGAATGAAAGAGAAGTATGATAGAAAGACACAGTATGAAGCATGAATGTGCGAGAGGAACAAATGCGAGAACTGGAATGAAAGTGAAACCTAGACCAACAAGATCCCGTTGTTACCATGAACGGGGAAAAGCACAATTAAAAAAAAAAAAAAAAAAAAAAAAAAAAAAACCTAACCTAACCTAACCTAACCTAACCTAACCTAACCTAACCCAACCTAACCTAACCTAACCCAACCTAACCTAACCTAACCTAACCTAACCTAACCTAACCTAACCTAACCTAACCTAACCTAACCGTCGATATTTTCTATTCCAGACGTGCGATTTTCAATCTGTTTTCAGTGTTTTCAGACTTAACTAGGCCACCGCCTACGTATTGACCATAATGCGCGCACTTTACACGCGCGTCTGGACTTCATCCCTTATTTTCGGAGAAAATCCTCAAAATTAATTGTTTTTCCAAATTTTCCTTCACATTTTAAATTAGATTATAGTTGCAATAGTCCTCACCCTTCTTCCCTGAATTCTGGTCCGCGTTCCGTGTCCCGGTCTCCAGGTAGTGGGGTGAAATTCCAAATTTTTTCTTTCGAAAACTGGTTTTTTTGACCAAAAGTAAAAATTTTTGTTCGGCACCTAACAAGTTTTATTCCATAATTCGCTAGCCCGCGCGGAGACGCGTCTCTGGACACCTCGCCCGCGCCCCTAGCCCGAAAAAATTTTGCCCACCCACCCGCCCTCTGGTCTATAGGAAGGTAGACGTGGGATTTTGGCAAGAAATTTTCTTTTCGGAATTTCGTCTGGGATTTCTTCGTCAGTGTTTTTAATAGGGAAATTTTTGTTTTTAAACCCATTTGACCGAGCCTGTAAAGACTCACAAAATTTTATGACTATATTTAATTATTATTATTGTATTTAATTTAAACCGATTGTTATTTATTTATCTTCTGTGTTCCCCCCTTTACAGGGACACAGTCGAGTCCAGTGTCCACCTTTTTTATTACCCGTCTCTCCTCCCGAGCGGATATTATTGACCGGGCCCCCACTTTACAGGGGTTCGTTTTCATTTTTTATTTCTATTAGATGCCGCTCGAGAGCAATATGTTCCGCACCCCATCCGCTACCTTGAGGACGTTAGGCTCCGGGGGCTCGACGCGATCGCCGGTGAAAGCGGGAGATTCGCCTGCCAATGCGAGGCGGAGAATCTCCTTTGGAGACGACACTCTTCCCGCCTCGCAGGCGGGACCTGCCATCCCGGGTACGGGCCGACCCCCTGCTGACCTTTCAACACCGCTCATGAAGCCTGAGGCGAGGCACCGCAGTCGCACTGAGGAGGCGAGAGCTTGCCTAAACAAGGCTAAGGTTAACTTGGGCAACTCTCGCAACCTCAAGGCCGAAATTAAGACTGCGGTGCTCGAAGCCATAAACAGGCTTTATGAACTGGTAAAAGAGTCCGAGCGGGACAAGGCCCCTGCCGCACCCATTGCCGTACCGGAACCCGCACCCACTGCTGACTTCGGTCCCCGTCCCACTTCTACGGAGTTTCTCTCTGGCCAGACTGAGCTCTTAAAGACCATAAAGGAGCACATCTCGGAGTTGAAAGACAACTCCGAGAAACTCGATAGGCTCCGAGACAGTTTGGCTAGCAGAGAAAGTGTGGGGGAGACAACCTACGCGAATGTAGCAGCCGTCAGTAAGTGCCACACCGGGGCGCAAGCCCTGGAGCGAACGACGCTGCACTCCGTGGTTGTCACCTCAACACAGGAGATGGATACGGGGGCCGAAGTCCTCGAAAGAGTTCGGAAAGCAGTGGACGCGAAGGAAGGCTGGGTGCGCGTTGAAAGAGTACGGAAGGCCAAAGACCAGAAGGTGATCATGGGGTGCGAGACGAAGGAGGAGAGGCGCAAACTTAAGGCTCGATTGGAAACGGCAGGAGAGAACCTCGTCGTCGAGGAGGTGAAAAACAGGGACCCGCTTCTGATTCTTAGGGACGTGCTGCTAATCCACAGTGACGAGGACGTATTGCGGGCCCTTAGGAATCAGAACCGCGAGTTATTTGACGGCCTCGGCGACGAGGAACAAAAGGTCACCATCAAGTTCAGAAAGAAATCCCGTAACCCTCACGTGAACAGTGTTGTGCTGAGTGTTTCCCCTGCTATCTGGAGGCGGGCACTCGAAGGAGGCAAACTGCGCATTGACCTCCAGAGAGTGCGCGTCGAAGACCAGACGCCTCTGGTGCAGTGCACGCGCTGCCTTGCATACGGTCACGGCAAGCGTCTTTGCGTAGAGCCTGTTGACCTATGCAGCCACTGCGGCGGTCCACACCTTAGGGTGGACTGCCCAGTTAGAGACCTTGGCGCAGCAGCGGCGTGCGTGAACTGCACCAGAGCCAAGCTCGGGGAACACTCGCACAACGCGTTCAGCAAAGAATGCCCGATACGTAGGAAGTGGGACGCATTCGCTCGAGCAACCATAGCTTATTGCTAAAGTTGTCGATGCGCCCACTTCCGCGTATACAGAGATGCCCAGTCTGACACAACCAGATTGCAGACGCATTGAGCGGACCACTAGGGTTGGCTTAACGGATGGGGGTAATTGGAATTACTTTCGTCAGAAAGTGGCTTCAATTATGCTAGTTTGTGGGTCAACGTTAGTGGAACCGACAAGTTGTGTCAGATTGGCTGCAAATCTATTTCGTCAATTTTTGCATTATTTGGTGTATTAAATTATTATATGATATTATATAGTAAATATATAGTATTGATAATAAGAACTCGTAAACCAGAACAACTAAATTATGTAAAATAGACTGAAATAAGGCAAATATAATGAGGGCGGAAATAATTGGAATGTAAGTTTTCAAATTAGTGAAATGAAACTAAAATGCATACATTGTTAAATAAATTAAAATATTTGAATAGTATATAGAAACAAGTAATTATTTAATAGTTTAGTATAACAGAAATAATAATAAAATAGATAGAAGTATTTATAAGTAAATAAAGATAGAACATTTAAACATAAATAAATAGACTCTGAACAGTAGTAAAAACCAAATAGTTAATGTTAATCACATAAAGCGTGGTCTCTTCGGCCTTTTTTAAAAATCCATCGCCAAATAAATAAAAAATTAATACACAAGGGCTCTGATTCCCATGTCAGAGGGACACTGGTGGGGCAGGAGTGTGGTTTTAGCCGGTTCGAGTCCGGCACTACCTCGACTGTCTCACAACCTGTGAGGTAGTCGAGGTGTCCGCGGGGATTTCCCACTCCTGCCAAAACAAAAAAAAAAAAAAAAAAAAAAAAAAAACCTAACCTAACCTAACCTAACCTAACCTAACCTAACCTAACCTAACCTAACCCGTTGCACTCGGTCTACCGAGCAGTAAGCAGCAAAAACCCACGCGCTCCTCAGTAAAAAATTCGATTTTATTGGTTTTTGTGCTCATATCATTAAGAAAAAGGTGTCGCTGCATCGGGAAAATCAAGCCGCATCAAGTGCCGTGCCCCAAACGTTTCTGTGACCAGTGGAAAAAGTGCCATTCCTGAAAAACCTCATTTTGAGAGGTTAAGTGAAACGTGCTAAAGTTTAAAACGCTCACGCCGTCTAAACAAGATCGACGACCCCCAAATTTTTTCTTGGTATCTTGTGAACATCTTGGTCCCCTACCATCTGGGCCACTCCAGGACATCCGGACGCGTCATCTGGGCGAGTTATTCAGGAAAATACAAAAACCACGTGCGCTGAAAAAGCAGAAATAGTGGAGGTACCGGCACAAAATTTGGAGCCAATCAGGACCCTTAACAGTAAAGGCGAGTGCAACACTTTTCATAATTTTATCGCAACTGGCTGATTTTATATCGCAAATTAAAATCTGCAAAATTGGACCAGTCTATCTTCGGAACGGAGAGGAATTTTGAAGATCTACAACTGCAGCCTGTTGCGCGCTTCTTAGATGACCATAAGTTTTAATTTTAAGATTTTTTGGACTGGCCATTTTCTTAAAATCGTTAAAAAACCGTTAAAATCACAATTTTGGTTTTTTTTATAATAGGACAAGTAACTTAAATTTAAAAATTTGTATTTTAGTAAAGCCGCTTATTTTTTACATATTTTAACATTTTTTTCAAAATTTTCCGCCCAGCCGTTTTGAAGATATCGATTTTTTAACGATTTTATGCAATAAACTGTAAATAATAGGATTAAATGACTTTTTTATTATATATTTGTGTTTAGGCAACCTATTGCAACTAGTTTAAGCCCAAACTTGGGCCAGGTAGCCCCGGAATTGCCGATTTTGTTAAAAATCGGCCATTTTGTCCCACTGGGATAATAGTTTGTTTTTATTATAGCTCCCGAACCGTAAGACTTACGAGCTCGCGGTTTTCGGTTAAGAATAGAGCACAGTCTGAGGAACGATACCTGTAAATTTCAGGCTTTTTCAGGCTGAAAACTTTTTCAGGCCTGAAACCCTTTTCGGCTGTTAAAGTGAGTGGGGCCGACCTGTCAGTCGAAAACCCGGGCTCGCTGCGACCTATGGTTGCGAAGTTATCGTCGGTTGAAGTGGACGTTTGACAGTTCGGCGGCCATCTTGGCAAAATTAAACTTGCCATATCTCCTGAACCCGTCGGGATACTTGCATTCTGATTTCAGATTCATGCTTAGGGGCTCATAATCTTTCCCTCCCTCCTGGTTTCGGGAGATTTGGCGATAAAAAATTTCGGGGTCCTGAAATTGTTTTCAGCAGCTGGGGGAGGTCACGCTTAGGCAAACGAGTCCAAGCTCGGGCCTTCTGCGACGCATACGACCGGAGTTATCGTAGGTCAAAAACTGACATTGACGTTTACGGCGGCCATCTTGGCAATATTCAAACACCCGTAACTCCGGAACGGGGGGTCGCAGAGAGTTGGGGTTTCTTTTGTGCCACCTGGCTAGACCTTGACAATCCCTGAAAAGTCGTTTCAGGACTTTTCAGGTCAAATAAATTTTCAGCGCTGAAAATCCGCTCATCGGATAGAGCTCATCGAGCACATCACTTCAAGCCCAAGCACGGTGCATATCGGCCCAGGGGTTCAAAAAATACAGCGGTTATCCCAAAATCTGGTCGTATATCCCAAAATTTGGATCCCTTGTATCTCCGGAACCCTTAAGGCTATTGGCACCGTGTTTGGTATCGTTTTGTAGGGCTCGGGGGGATCTATCGAATGGGTGCATAGGATTGACTCTACATAGAGCAGAAAAAGTTTTTCGGTTTTAAATCAAATATCGAGGACCCTGGAACGGTTTTTCCTTGTGGAGTGGGATACAGCGACTGAACCGAATTAAAAGACTCTACATAGAGACCAAAGTCACTTTGACTTGCTATTGTATATTTTATCCCTTGGTTTTTTGACTGTTTTTTTTTTCCGATTCATCCTTTGACCTATTGTGAGACCTGCTCTTATTCCACCCCCCTATACAGGGTCGGATCACGGACAAATCGTTCTCTATAGACTTTTATTTTATTTTGTTTTATTTTACTATTTTATTGTATTCTTTTTGACAACTTTCTCCGTTCGAATAGCTGTGCCCTTTACACACAAGCCACTGAACACAAACACAAACACATCATGGTTCTAGGAATCCGTACTCCTGTAAAAGGCAAAGGGCCAGGTGCCAGCGCCAGTGAACCACAAGGGTCTACGTCGCCAATCAACCCGGGAAATGAGGGACCCTCGGGAGCGCACGAAGCGCCGAAGGGGATATCTCTGACTTTTGGCAGAAAAGACGCTGTTCGAGGAACCCTAGCGGAAACAGCCGAAACGCCACTGTCATCGTCGGCAGGGACCTCTAGTGCTGTCGCACCCACTATCACTCCCAGCCCCGTAGGCCCATCAGGACAGGCGCTGGATGCCGCCAGGACCTTTATCCGCAGACCAGAGCGGAAACGAAGATCCGTAGATCTGATGGAGGCATACAAAAAGCAGCCCAACAACTACGCTGCTTTATCAAACGACCAACTTCTCCAGGAGGTTATGAAAACCTTCGAGGACATCCCGACCAAAGTGAAAGAGTACCCTCAGATGAGGAGAGACATAAAGACCTTCCTGGAGACACAGTCTGACAAAAGCCTACGGATCTTATTCGAGCTCAGTAGGCGGGTAAAGGGCCTGGAAAAGGCGCCCAGAACAGTCCCACCCACCAAAATCAACACCACGCCTAACTCACCCGGATTACCGGATAATATTCTTGAAAGGCTAGAAAAGGTGGAGACTAGCATGAACACGCGCCTGAACGAATTTGAAGAGAAACTGTCGAAAGGGTTCCAGGACATGACCGACCGATACGACGATTGCGGTGCCGACATCGTCGACAAGGTCATCGAGAAGGTTGACGAGGTCGGCGACAAGGTTGACATAGCCCAAGCGGACATACGCCACACGGTAGAAGGGGTGAAGGCCGTTGGCCGTGCCGCGGCTGTCCTCGAAGAGAAAGTCGATGCCATTGCCGGTGATGTCGCCGCCGGAACCGATAGAGTGAGGGAGGTCATGAGAGAAGTCGCATGCGAGCAAAAAACCGACTCTCAGTCATACGCCAGTATCACGGCAACCAGACCAGGGCATCGACCGGCACTTCACTCGATGGCGGTCACCCTCGAAGGCAGTCAGGAGACTGCCGACGAGGTGCTCGCTAGGGTGAAAGAGGCGGTCGATGCCAGGGGAACTGGCCTAAAAATCAATAAGGTTCGTAAGGCAAAAAACCAGACAGTGATACTGGGGTGTGACTCAGAGGCGGAATTTAAACGAGTTAAAGAGAGGATTGAGAGCCGAGGTGGAGGGCTTATAGTAGCGCCAATGAAAAATAAAAACCCGCTGGTCGTCCTTAAAGATGTCTTTTTAGATAGTGAAGACGACGAAATGGTAAAAGCAATCTACGCCCAAAATGAAAACATCTTCAGGGAATTGGACAAAGAAGAAACAGAAATAGCCATAAAATACAAAAAGAGGACAAGAAACCCAAAAACAGCGCACGTTGTCGTCCAAGTCAGACCCAAGGTATGGCAAAGGATGACGGAGGCTGGGGCCCTGTACCTTGACCTGCAAAGGGTCAGAGTGGAGGACCAGTCGCCGCTCATCCAATGCACGAAATGCTTAGCATTTGGACATGGCCGAAAATTTTGTGCTGAAAGTGCGGACAGGTGTAGCCACTGCGGAGGACCGCACTTACGCGAAAAGTGCGTGGAATTTGTGGCGGGTAATGAACCGCAGTGCTGCAACTGTTCGCACTCGAAGCTTCAGAGGACCGATCACAACGCCTTCAGCGCGGAGTGCCCGGTCCGCAAGAAATGGGACTATCTGGCTCGGACGACAACGGCATACGCCTAAACTGCTCTCTAGGGTTCACGTAACACACATAACACACACACGAACACACCAATACAGAAACACAAACTGGGAGTACATGACAAAAGTGCATTATAGCAAGGAAATAAACAGATACATGGAAACCAGAATACACATACAAACACAGATATACAACATATGTAGTAAATATATACGTATATATCAAAACACACACATTACACCTAACACGCACCTCAAAAAACACCAAAAAACGCTGAGAAAGTAAAACCCCCGGTTTAAGAAATGTCAATAAATATAATATAACTTAAGTATATATATATATTATTGCCACAATATATAGGAATATAAAATAAATAATTGTAATTCAAAAAGCCCTATAGCAGCCCATAAACCAAGTAAGTTAAGAAACCCATCTTAAAAGTTCAGAATTGTATGTATAAAGAATAAGTTAATAGATTTATTATATTACATGTAAGACGATAATAATAGGCACGTTACGTAAATTATATTAGAAAATAAGATGTATTAAAATAAGAAAGCACGTGTATCAGAAAAAATGTATAACATAGATTACAAGAAAATGTCCACAAAGTAGATATGGATAATAATTGTAAAACTCTTATAGAATAAATTAAAAAAAGTAGTAAATAGAAACATAGTAATTAAGAAATATAGTATATAGTAGTCATAATAGTGGTTATGTAATAACCTAATGCAAAACTGTAATGCTGTAAATTAAAGCTATTGTTGTTGAGTACTTAATACCCCAAATAAATAAAAACTACAAGAATTAAATTAGTAAGAATAGCGGGAGTCCCACCCGGCTAAGAATGAAAGAGAAGTATGATAGAAAGACAAAGTATGAAGCATGAATGTGCGAGAGGAACAAATGCGAGAACTGGAATGAAAGAGAAACCTAGACCAACAAGATCCCGTTGTTACCATGAACGGGGAAAAGCACAAAAAAAAAAAAAAAAAAAAAAAAAAAAAAAAAAAAAAAAAAAAAAAACCTAACCTAACCTAACCTAACCTAACCTAACCTAACCTAACCTAACCTAACCTAACCTAACCTAACCTAACCTAACCTAACCTAACCTAACCTTTTTTTTTTTTTTTTTTTTTTTGACGCTGGGAAAAAATGCATTACGCATACCCACTCATCGGGGGATGAGAGGGGTATGTGGGACTCCCCGGTCTGACCCGGTATACCCACTAAAACGACCCAGCGACATTCCCGCTTCGTCCAAGTGGCGGGGGACTGGGAAACCGGCATAGCCTTTACGTCCAGTCCTCCGCCGACGATCGCCCTTCATGGCGGGCCCCTCACAGGGACCCGGGAATGACTGACGGAGGTGGTGACGGGTGCAATGCGGGCGAAGGCACCCCCGTGCCTGTCGCCCGCCCGTCGCCACCATGAGGAGGGAGAGGGCGTTGCCGTCTCCGACCCCTTCTTCGTCTGCGGAGCGGCGCAGCGAGAGGGTCGTCCTCCCGCACGCGCTCCGCCTCCTCCTTTTGCGAGATTACGTCCTCGCAAAAGGAGGCGACCGCTGCCCAGGCCTCCTCGCTCCCCAGCATGGCGTTGACGACGCCGGGAAGCGAGAGGTCCGGTCCGATTACCGCGGTCAGACCGCGGCGCAACTCGGACCAAGCTGGGCACACCTCTAGGGTGTGCTGCGCCGTGTCCTCCGGCGCGCCGCAGTCGTGGCACGCCGGGGTCTCCTCCCTCCCGATCCGGTGCAGGTGCGATCCGAAACAACCATGGCCGGACAACACCTGCACCAGACGGAACGAGAGGAAACCGTGGGACCGCTCGAGCCAGCTCCGCAGAACCGGACCGAGCGCGTCCAACGTCCGGCGGCCAAAGGTGGCGGTGGCGAGGTCCTCTGACCAGTGAAGGACGATAGCGTCCCTCGCCTCCCGCCGCACGGCCTCTCGCTCTTCGGCGACGGGGCGCTCCCCGAGAGCCTTCCGGCGCGCCGTCCACTCGTACACTCTGGCCAGCACCCATGCCTCCAACTCCCAAGGCGGGGTGCCAGCCAGGGCGCATGCCGCCGAAAAGCCCACCGAGCGGTAGGCCCTCGCCACCCGCTGTGCAATGGCCCTTTGGGGCCTGCGGATGGCCGTCGCATTCTCCCTCCTGTGGAGGGAGTCCGCCCAGATTGGGGCCCCATATAGGGCCATGCTCCGCAAGATGCCGGCATACAGGCGCCGGCATTTCGCCTTGGGCCCCCCCAGGTTCGGCAGGAGCCACGAGAGGGCGTCAGCGGCCTTGAGCAGGCGCGTCGACAGCCCGCTGAAATGCGGGCCGAAGCGCCACCTGTCGTCTAGCACCAGCCCCAGATACTTCATCTGGGGCTGGACCCCTATCCTGACGCCCTCCACAATTATGTGGGCGTCGGGAGGGCAGCGCTGCCGAGGCCCGCGAAAGAACACGGCCTCGGTCTTGTGCAGCGCCACCTTCAATCCCAGGCGGCGGATCCTCTCTGCAACCAAGGATCCGCCAGCCGAGGCCAGACAGGCCGCGTCCGCGAAATTCCTCCCCCGGGCAGTGAGGAGAGTGTCATCCGCATAGCAGATGACACTCGTGCCCTGGAGGAGGGCTCCGCGCAGGAGCCAGTTGAACCCGATGTTCCACAAGGGGGGGCCAAGCACCGACCCCTGCGGAACACCGGACTCTGCGCCGTACCGCCTAATGGTGGCCGTCTTGTCAACTAGGAGGACCTCTCTGTCCTCCAAGTAGCTGGCCAGGAGGTCCCGCAGGTATTGGGGCACTCCGTGATATCGGAGCGCCTCCAATATCGTCGAGTGGGGGACGGAGTTGAAGGCGTTGGCAATGTCGAATGACACCGCCAGCACTCCGTCCCCCGCCTCCACCGCCTCCTTCACCTGGCCCTTGAGCAGGGCCAGCGCGTCGATCGTCGAACGCCCTCGACGGAAGCCGAATTGGGCGTCCGACAGATCCGGCCCTACCCCCCGCAAATGGCTATCAAGCCGGGAGGCGACAATCCCCTCGAACAATTTACCGACCTCATCGAGCAGGACGATGGGCCGGTATGCCGAGGGGGAGTCCACCGGGCGGCCCTCCTTTCGGAGGAGGCATAACTGCCCCTCCTTCCACAGTTTCGGGAACCTCCCAGCCGTAAAGCACGCGCTGAAGAGGTCCCGAAACCTGTCCTCCATGCCGGAGGCGGCGATCGCCAGCAACCGTGCGGGCACGCCGTCTGGTCCGGGGGCCGTCTTTTTTGCGCGGAGGCTGAGAACCCCCCCGTATAACTCCGCCACCGTCACCGGGGGGATGTCCTCCTCCTCCGGCAAAGCCGCACTCTGCGGGGGATCCATCGTTGGTGGGGTGAAGTCGGTCCTGCGCGGAAACAGGGACCGAACCACCCCATCCAGCAACGCTGGATCGAGGGTCTCCGACAGTGGGGGACCATAAGGGCGTAGCTGGTTCCGCGCCGCCTTATATGGTCTCCCATAGGGATCCCTGTCGAGACCCTCCAGCATCTCGGCCCTCGCCGAGTCTTGAGCAGCCCCCATTGCAGACTTAAGGACCACCGTCGCCTCTCGATAAGAGGCGTATAGGCGGTCCTCTTCTGCCCGGTCCCGGTTTCGGGCGCTGCGCCGTCGGCTCCGCGTGTAGGCCCTTCTGGCCGCCACGCAGGTGGCCCGGAGTCCCTCCAGCTCCTCCGTCCACCAATAGACGGCACGACGGGGAGGCGGGCGGCGAGACCGAGGCATGCTGGAGTTGCACACCTCGGTCAGGGACCCTCTGAGCTGGACCGCAGCGGCGTCTACGTCCAGCACCTCGACAGGGGGCGACAGCCAGTCCTGGAGGAAGGCCGCCTCCTTGGCTGCCTCCCGGTCCAGGCGGGTAAGTGCCCACCGCGGGAAGGGTGATTGCCCAGCGCGGGCCATCCCCCTCCCGCCCTGCTGGGTGGAGATGTCGAACCGCACATATCGGTGGTCCGACAACGTCTCCACCATCTCTACCCGCCAGTTGACGACGCGGGCGGCCAGCGCGGGGGTGGCAAACGACACGTCCACCACCGACCCACCCTGTTGCCGCACACACGTGTGGACCGCCCCCCTGTTGAGGAGGGACACACCGCTTGAGGCCGCCCAAAACTCGACGGCGCGTCCCCGGACGTTGCAACCTGCGGCCGGGTTGCCCCAGGCCGTCGACTTGGCGTTCAGGTCGCCCAACACCAGAACTTGGCGTGGCGCCGCCCTCCCTTTGACTGCGGTGAGGACCTCGAGGAAATCCTCAAAGTCCGAGAGAGGGCGGTTTGGGGAGAAATAGACCCCTACCAGGGCCATGTCTCCCCAGGCGGCGGCCACGTATCCCGGTCCCCTCTCTAAGAGCGAGAGGGGAGGAGAGTCCGTGGAAGACCGCGCCACCAACGCCACCAAGCCGTCCCGGTCGCCTAGCCAACGGCCAGGGACCGAGTAAGGTTCGGCGACCACCGCCAAGTCCACCAACCACTCAGCCATGGTCTGCATCAGCAGATCCTGGGCTGCCCTGCAGTGGTTGGCGTTCGCCTGGAGGATGCGATGTTCGACCCTATCCATCAGTCGGACATCGCACCCCCCTCCGCAACCGCCGCAGGAACGACGGGGATAGCGGCAGCAGCAGCAAGCCTGGTCGGTGCCAGTGCTTTGCCACGCTTAGGGGGAGGATTGCAGTTCCTCCCCTTCATGACGTGGCCTGCCAGGCGGCCACTGGCGGCACACACCGCGCAGTGCGGCGTGGCGGCCTCGCAAGAGACGGCTTTGTGGCCGTTCTTGCCGCAGCGGTAGCATGTGTCCGTCCTATCCACCGTGGACGGACACATGGGCCGGGTGTGACCGATGCCGAAGCACCGGAAACACCGCAGTGGCTGGTCTTCAAGTGCCCGGACTGCACCCGAGCTGAAGCCTACATTGAGCCGTCCCTTGGCAAGGACGGCTTTGGCAGCAGCGATTGGGCACTCGAGGCGAATGGTGCCCATGCCGCCACGGCCGGGCCTTATGTCCCGGCCTTGTACCGCCGCGGCGCCACAGCCTCCTATTGCTGCGACCGCCGCCACTACCTCCTCTTTAGTGACGGAGTCGTCGAGCTCCGTCACCTCAAAGGCCGCCGTCTTGACCGGTCGGGCCACCTTGGCCGAGTCTGCGATGACCTCCTGCAGCTTTGCTGCGAAGAGGTCCGCATGGGCACTCCCCTCGGCCCCCGGGAACTCGAAAATTCGAGCCCCGGCTTGTGTCCGCCGGCAAGAGACGCTGCCGATACCCAACTGGGTGGGGTCGGCATTGGCACGCGCCCGCACTAATACGGACGCGTACGTCTCCCCTCGCTCCGCCGCCTCCGCGGTGAGCGTCACCACGACGGCAGCAGTTTTCGGGGGGACTAGCTTTCCCTTCCCTCTCCCCTTCCCCTTTCCCTTTCCCTTGTCGGTCGTCTGCGACCGACTGGGAGCGGTGGTGGCGGGGACGGCAGGTACGGCCTTCGCCGACTTTTTGCCCCTGCCCTTTCCCTTGCGGACCACATCCGTCCACTCGTTGGACGGGGTGGTGGCAGGGAGAAGGGTGTCTTCCGCTTGGGAGGAGGACGGCCCCGGCTCGCTCGGCTGCCTCTTGTCCGCTGCAAGCGGTGGTCGGAGGCTTTTCTCCGGCAGGAGCCGGTCCTCTATGCCCGCTAAGCAGGCCCTTGTGAAGGCCCTCTCCTCCATCACAACCTTGCGGATGATATCCTCAAGGTTGGAGGATGGGCCTTCTGCCGCAGGGCTCGTCCGGGCCTGTTGCGGCTGGGCCGTGGCTTCAGCCAGCTTTCGATGAAGCTGGCTGACCTCCGACTGCAGGCGATCCACCTTCGCCTGCAGTTGCCGCGTCTCGTCGGTGGTTTTGCGACGGACCAGCTCCGTCACGACACCGCGCAAGCTCGCGGCCCGGCTCTTGAGGGCCTTTTGGAAGGTCCCCTTTAGGTTTGAGGACTTAGAGGCGACCTCCACGATCTCCTCCTCGTCCTCCTCCGCCATCCTCTCAAGCTCGGCGAGAGAGTGGTCCGCGTACAGGACGCGGGACGCACCGTACCCGGATTTGGCCCGGGCGGCGTGCGCCCGCTTCTCTTTGGCGGCAACCTTCTCCTCCAGCTCTTGCTGGAGCTGCGCTCGCCGGGAGAGGTCCAGCTGGCGTTGGGCGTCCGCGAGCCCAACGTTGTGGGTATCCGCGGCCACGGTCGTCGGCTTTTTTGCCTTCGACCCAGAGGCTACGGAACCCTCGGATCCACCACTTAGGTGGACACGCTTCCGCGACCGAGAGCCGCTCGCGTCCGACACACCAAATAGCGAGTCGTTGTCGGACGACTCATCCGCCAGAAAGCCTGCCGCAGAAGGCGCGCGGCTAGGTTCAGACGCCGGAGCGTCGGAGTGGCCCTGAGAAGGGCCTTTTGGTTGGCCCTGAGAAGGGCCTTTGGCTTTGGGTTGGCCCTGAGAAGGGCCTTTGGGTTGGCCCTGAGAAGGGCCTTTGGTCTTTAAAAGTCGCCCGGAGGCGCTACGCGTGAGTTTCGACATAGTCGCCAACAGTTCGCAGTTCGCAAGTCAAGAATAAAATCGCTACGAGAGCACAGAGCACTTTGGCCGTACCCAGTCTGCCACTCCGTTACGGTGGTCAGAACTGGGCCGTTTCCAGGGGACGCGACGTGGACGCAAGCTCTGTGGGGTGGTCCCCCAACCTAACCTAACCTAACCTAACCTAACCTAACCTAACCTAACCTAACCTAACCTAACCTAACCTAACCTAACCTAACCTAACCTAACCTAACCTAACCTAACCTAACCTAACCTAACCTAACCTAACCTAACCTAACCTAACCTAACCTAACCTAACCTTTTTTTTTTTTTTTTTTTTTTTTTTTTTTTTTTTTTTTTTTTTTTTTTTCACGATGTGGAAATCCTCAATGGATGTCCTCCGCCCTGGGGAGAGCGAAGGGGTCTGTCAGACTCGTACTGACTAAAACCACACCGGTGTTCCCTCGCACACTTGCGTCAGGGGGCAACGGGATCTGCTGCGACTTCCGCTGCCCCGGACTAGTGCTGGCCCGCTTGACCTACGGGCCTCGTCCCGGGGGGAGTGAGGTGTAAAACTCCCCCCGCTACGTCTATGAGAGGCGCGCGTGGAACACAACGCGCCGCCGTCTCGGGTCCAGTGTGATGGGGGGCGACGGATGTCCCCGAATCCGCCGCCCCTGGACCAATTTAGGGGGGCCGGAAGAGGGCGTTGTCAGCCCTCTGCCGACGCCCGGTGCGTCTGCTGCGGGATGGGCGGGAGCTGGTCATCTCCCTTTCCCTTTCCGCAGCTTCCTTCTGCGACATGACGGTCTCGCAGAAGGACATCACCGCGTCCCAGGACTCTGCGCTGCCGACCATCGAGCGAACGACGGCCGGCAGCGACAGGTCTCCTCCTACCTCTGCAACGAGGGCACGGCGCGGCTCATCGAAAGCGGCACACTCGGCCAGCGTATGCCGCGCCGTATCCTCCGAACAATGGACGCAGTGATGGCACCGGGCGTCCGGCTCCCTGCTTAAGCGAGACAGGTACTTCCCGAAGCAGCCGTGCCCCGAGAGTACCTGTGTCGCCCGGAACGTCAGAGAGCCGTGCTTCCTCCCGAGCCAGTCGTCGAGTACTGGCCGGATTGCCTCGATAGTGTTGAGGCCGGCGGTGGGGAGGTCTAGCCTCCCCCGCCATTCTGCCACCATGACCTGTCGGAGCTGAGACCGGTACAGCGTAATCTGTCGCTGCACCAGCCTCTCGCCCCGATGTTCGGCCTCCTCGCGCCACTGGTACAGTGTCGCGAGGGTCTTCGCCTCCAGGTCCCATGGCGGGGATCCGGCCAGTACGCAAGCCGCCTCGTAGGAGATCGTGCGATATCCCCGTACGACCCTGACGGCCATCGCTCTCTGCGGTCTGCGCAGGACTGCGATAGTGCGGGCCGTCAGGTCGGTCGCCCATATCGGGGCCCCATATAGGGCCATCGATCGCACGATCCCCACGTACAACCGCCTGCAGGCGGAGCTCGGGCCCCCCAGATTGGGAAGCAGCGTTGATAGCGCGCCCGCCGCGCCCATCAACTTGGGCACCAGCCGCTGAAAGTGGGGGCCGAAGTCCCAACGGCTGTCGAGCACCAATCCGAGATATTTCATGGTTGACTCGACAGCGATCCGGACCCCCCCGACCACAATGTGTGATCCCAACGGCGGTGCCCGTCGGGGGCCATGAAAAGCGATGGCCTCCGACTTGTTGAGGGCCACCTCCAGGCCCAGGCGCCGTATGCGGCTCACCACCTGTGAGACCGCAGCCGTAGCCAGCAACGCTGCTTCCCTGTACGAGCTCCCCCGGGCCGTGACCAGCGTGTCGTCCGCATAACACGTCAGGTTCACTCCCGGCGGGAGCTCGCACCGCAAAACCCAGTCGTATCCGATGTTCCACAGGGGTGGGCCCAGAACCGAGCCCTGTGGAACACCGCACGACATCTCGCGACGGCCTATGCCGTCGCGTCCCATGTAGGTGACACACCTCCCCGAAAGATACGCCCCCACGATGTTGCGGAGGTAGGAAGGCACCCTATGGTATCGCAGGGCCTCCCTAATGCAACTCCAGGGCAGGGTGTTGAACGCGTTGGAGATGTCCAGAGACACCGCCAGCACCACCCCACCCTGGGAAACCGCTTCCTCCGCCAGGACTCTTACTCTCCTGATGGCGTCGATGGTAGAGCGCCCACATCGGAAGCCAAACTGGCTGTCGTCCAGGTTCGGCCCCACTGTGCACAAGTGGCTGACGAGGCGGTCTGCGATTACTCGCTCGAACAACTTGCCCGCCTCGTCCAGCAGCACTATGGGCCGATAAGCGGACGATGAATCCGCCGGGCGCCCCGCCTTCTTGAGCAGGACCAGTCGACCAGCTTTCCACCTGTTAGGGAAATGGCCCTGCTCAAGGCATGCCGAGAAGAGTCCCTGCAGTGGGGGCTCCAGTTCTTTCAGGGCGAGGACTAGAGCGCGGCCAGGCACTCCGTCGGGCCCCGGAGCAGTGTTTTTTGCCCGGAGCCGCATCACGGCCGCGCTCATCTCCGCCTGTGTCACCTCTGGGACGGTTTCGTTCTCCTCCACTTCCGGCTCTGCAGCTGTGAGCGGAGCCATCGGCGGTGGCTCATGCTCGGCTCTCTCAGGAAAGAGAGCCGAGACCACTCGCTCCAGAAACTGCGGCTCGAGACCTTCCGTCAGCGGGGGGGCCCATGGCCGAAGTTTCCCTCGGACCGTACGGTATGGGCGCCCCCACGGATCCCCGTCTAGGGTCGCGAGCAGCTCCTCCCTGGAGCGCGTCTTCGACTCGCCGATGGCCAGCCACAGAGCCTCCTTCGCCGCGCGGTACACCTCATACAGCGCGGCTTCTTCGTCGGGATCCCGGCGACGTCTCCTCCGACATCGCGTGTACGGGCGTCTGGCGTCTGCGCATGCGACGCGCAGCTGCTCGACCTCGATGCACCACCAGTACACGCGGCGCCTTGCGGACAGAGGGGAGACGCGTGGCATGGACGCGTCGCAAATTTGCGTCATCGCGTCACCAAACCACTGCGCCTCCTGTTCGACGTCGACGGGACCGACGGTAGCCGACTCCCGAACCCAGGCCAGGACGATGGTGGCTTCCTCGAGAGCCTCCTTGTCGAGGCGTTTCAGAGCCCAACGCGGGCCGTCTCTCCGGGGGGCCGATTGACTACGACCTCCAGCGGTTTGGGCGGAGACGTCGAAGCGTATGTATCGGTGGTCCGATAGCGTCTCCACCTCCGCTTCCACGTGCCAATCACGAACACGGTGCACAACAGCGGGGCTAGCGAACGACACGTCCACTATGGACCCGCCCCGCTGTCGCACACACGTGAAGGCCGAGCCCCGATTTAAGACGGCCAGGCCCGTCGTAATGGCCCACTCCTCTAGCGCATCACCTCTCGGGTCTGTGACCGGGGATCCCCACGCCCCAGATTTGGCGTTCAGATCACCGAGAAGCAGAATGGGCCGAGGGTGAGACCGGCCGACGACGGCCCCCAACTCGACAAGGAAACTCTCGAATTCGGCGAGACTCCTGTTGGGCGAAAAGTATGCCCCGATCGTGACGATCCCGTTCACAAGGGCGGCAACCCAACCGTGACCCCGGGATACGTCGCCAAGAGTCGCGCCGATGATGGCCACCAGGCCGTCCAGATCCCCTGCCCAGTTTTCCCGGGGGGGGATAAAATACGGCTCAGCGACCACCGCCACATTTATCGACCACTGCGCCATGCTCAGGACCAAGAGATCCTGAGCTCTGGTGCAGTGGTTGATATTCGCCTGAAGGAAATGAAGTGCCATCACTAACACTCCATTTCTTCGGTTCGTCCCACAACTGGCCGGGAGTCGGCCTCAGTGGTGCTAGGGGGTGCGGCCCCCGCAGCCTTGGTCCAACGCTTGCTGCGCTTTCTGGGCGCGCCGCAAGCGTTGCCGCCTAATCTGTGCCCCGCGGACTTTCCTGCAGCTGTACACAGACTGCAGTTTGGCTCCGCGGAGCACTGGGCCGCCTTATGGCCAGGCTGACCGCAGCGATAACAGAGATCGCTGCGGTCTGTTTCGCAGGTGCACTGTGCTCGGACGTGCCCTTTCTCCAGGCACCGGAAACACTGCATAGCCCGGGGTGCCAGGAGTTTTACCCTCACTGACACCCAGCCCACCAGTAGACGGCCCGCGTCGGCGACCTGCTTGGCCGCAGCCACCGGACACCGCACCCAGATGGTGCCAAGCCCGCCAGCGTTTACGCGGATCTCGCCCGCCCGCACATTTTCCGGCGCGCATCCGCCGCTCCGGGCTATGGCCGCCACCACCTCTTCTGGGGTCAAGGAGACGTCCAGCTCATCGACGCGAACCTCAGCCGTCTTAATGGGCCTGGACACCCGGGCCTCCTCGGGGTTGAGGACGTCCCTCAGCTTTGCAGCTAGAGTGTCCGCCCTCTCGACACAGTTGGTCCCCGCCAACTGAAACATTTTGGCCCCCGTGGCAGCCGTTCTAAAACGGAAGCCGTCTGGGGTGCCGAAATCGGCGAAGACCAGTTTGCCCCTTGCTTCCGCCA
This sequence comes from Xestia c-nigrum, assembly GCA_916618015.1. Classification (NCBI taxonomy): domain Eukaryota; kingdom Metazoa; phylum Arthropoda; class Insecta; order Lepidoptera; family Noctuidae; genus Xestia; species Xestia c-nigrum. The sequence continues at coordinate 44,768 of OU745256.1, forward strand.
GTACCTTCTGGTAGGTCACTCCCCGCTCCTTGGCTTCCGGCTGAAGTGTTATCACCACAGCCTCAGAGCGAGGGACGCGGATTCTCGGGGCTTGCCCCTTGGAGCCCGGTGCGTTCTTGGCCTTGCGACCCCTCTTCCGCCTCTTTTTGCGGCTTTCGGCCGTCTTCCAGTCCCCTTCTTTTTGTTCAGGGGACGAGCTGCTCCCCTCAGCGGGTTTTTGCGGCGCCTTTTCGCCTCCCTCTGTGGGCTTCTTCGGCGCCTGCGTGGGCTTCTTCGGCGCCTGCGTGGATTTTTTAGCCGCTGGCGAAGGTGCAGGTGGTGCTTTAGCCACTTGGGCCCACGTTGGCCCAGCCACTTCTGGTGCGGGCTCCACCTCTTGTCTCCGCATGTCTGCCGCCAGTGGAGGACGAAGCCTGATAGGGGGATTGAGCCTGGGCTCTAGGCTGTCGAAGCGGGCGGTCATTATGTTCAACAGCCGGTTGAACTGGTCTTCCCCCAAAGACCCGTTCTGTGGCAGGGCACGACTGTCCATAGACGTCGCTCCCTGCTGCCGGCTGAAGTCTGCCCTCAGGGCGCTGACCTCCCGCTGAAGCTCCTCCATCCTCGTATGGAGACGGTGATTCTCCTCTCGTAGCTTCACCGTCTCCTCCGAAGTCGTCCGGTCAAGTAGGACGTCCATCGCCTCCTTGATACCGGTCGCCGCCTCCTTCAGGGCCCGCGTGAACGTCCCCTTCAGGTTGCCTGATTTCGTGGCCACCTTCAGGACGACGTCCACGCCGTCCAAAACCTGACGGCTGAGGGCCTCTGCCGTCAAGCCTTCAGGAGCCGTGTTGGTATGCGACCGCCTTTCTCTTGCCCGGCGGGCCAACTCGGCGACCTCGTCAGTCGCAATGGCCTTCCGGCCCTCTCGCCTCGCGGCATTGAGCTCCGCCCGGGTGCTAACTAATGCTATGGAGGCATCACCTTGCTCTACCTGCATAGCCCCGTCGGAATCGCTAACCGGCGTATCGGGGGGCTTTAGGAACCGGCCCCGGGAGTTGCGTGACGCTACCAGTGTTATTCCGGAATTTATTCCGCGTCCTCTACCTCTCCGTGGTGTCGACACCTTGGGGGCTGGTAGGTTTTCTTCACTCGAGGACAAACCCACCGAGCCCGCATCCGACCCACAGTCACGCGGCCGCTTCCCCCAAAATTTGGAGCGAGCGGCCGCAACTGGCTGCGGTGTGTCGTCTTCTTGCGTCAACACACATACTCGTTCGAGAACCACTCGTGGTTCTGGAGCCTCAGCTCCCGTCTTTAGTAACGCAGCGCCGGAGTCCGACACTGCATCAAGCGCGCTGCGCGGTGAAAAAGAGATCAGGTCTTCAAAAGACCGTGACCTTGTTGAGCCTCCTCGGCTCTGGTTGCAATTTGCAAGCGGAAGACGATTGGTGCCCTCCCCAGAATACGGGGGGCTTGACGATCCGTGGATCGTGGCGGATTCTCCAGCTGCTGAGCAGCTGGTACCGCCCTGGGGTAGTTTTTTACAATGCGTCTTGTTCATTTTTTTGCTGTTCCTTTTAAGGGTGTGGTCCCTATCTCCCTACTTCGTCGTCTATATAAATGTATAAACATATACATACTAACAGATACATGAATACATATATAAAATAAATACATATACATATTCCCTCCCCTCTCCCTTGATCCTGTATCACGGCGATTCGTCACGCTCACAGTCACGTCTGATGGGCAGACGCGTACCAGAGAGCGACGAATGCCGTGACCAAAGATGAAGGAAGATCTCCACCCCCGATTCACTTCCCGAGAACTTCAGGAAGTGAATCACTAATCATGTACCGTCCGATGACCCCGTTCCGTGAGCCATCGCACGGTACACGACGAAAAAACCCCGCCCTGATTCACTCCCCGAAAACATCGAGGAGTGAATCATCAATCACGTACCGTGAAATAAGCCCGCGAGCTATCGCACGGTACATGACGAAATCCTCCCCAATGCACATCGAACCCCGCACGATAGACCCGCACGTCATCGCACGACGAACGATGTGACCCCTCCCCAGAATATTAGCCGTGACAGTATCATTTCCCAAGGGATGAGAATTTCTTCTCATTCCTCGAGGAAGGATACTGTCGCGCCCAGGGTGCACCAGCCCAGCAGCTGCTCTTTCCTCCAGACGTATCGAGAGGGACCAGCAGCCGCCAGACAAACGTGGAGGAATTCTGCCGCACCCCAACCTAACCTAACCTAACCTAACCTAACCTAACCTAACCTAACCTAACCTAACCTAACCTAACCTAACCTAACCTAACCTAACCTAACCTAACCTAACCTAACCTAACCTAACCTAACCTAACCTAACCTAACCTAACCTAACCTAACCTAACCTAACCTAACCTAACCTAACCTAACCTTTTTTTTTTTTTTTTTTTTTTTTGACGCTGGGAAAAAATGCATTACGCATACCCACTCATCGGGGGATGAGAGGGGTATGTGGGACTCCCCGGTCTGACCCGGTATACCCACTAAAACGACCCAGCGACATTCCCGCTTCGTCCAAGTGGCGGGGGACTGGGAAACCGGCATAGCCTTTACGTCCAGTCCTCCGCCGACGATCGCCCTTCATGGCGGGCCCCTCACAGGGACCCGGGAATGACTGACGGAGGTGGTGACGGGTGCAATGCGGGCGAAGGCACCCCCGTGCCTGTCGCCCGCCCGTCGCCACCATGAGGAGGGAGAGGGCGTTGCCGTCTCCGACCCCTTCTTCGTCTGCGGAGCGGCGCAGCGAGAGGGTCGTCCTCCCGCACGCGCTCCGCCTCCTCCTTTTGCGAGATTACGTCCTCGCAAAAGGAGGCGACCGCTGCCCAGGCCTCCTCGCTCCCCAGCATGGCGTTGACGACGCCGGGAAGCGAGAGGTCCGGTCCGATTACCGCGGTCAGACCGCGGCGCAACTCGGACCAAGCTGGGCACACCTCTAGGGTGTGCTGCGCCGTGTCCTCCGGCGCGCCGCAGTCGTGGCACGCCGGGGTCTCCTCCCTCCCGATCCGGTGCAGGTGCGATCCGAAACAACCATGGCCGGACAACACCTGCACCAGACGGAACGAGAGGAAACCGTGGGACCGCTCGAGCCAGCTCCGCAGAACCGGACCGAGCGCGTCCAACGTCCGGCGGCCAAAGGTGGCGGTGGCGAGGTCCTCTGACCAGTGAAGGACGATAGCGTCCCTCGCCTCCCGCCGCACGGCCTCTCGCTCTTCGGCGACGGGGCGCTCCCCGAGAGCCTTCCGGCGCGCCGTCCACTCGTACACTCTGGCCAGCACCCATGCCTCCAACTCCCAAGGCGGGGTGCCAGCCAGGGCGCATGCCGCCGAAAAGCCCACCGAGCGGTAGGCCCTCGCCACCCGCTGTGCAATGGCCCTTTGGGGCCTGCGGATGGCCGTCGCATTCTCCCTCCTGTGGAGGGAGTCCGCCCAGATTGGGGCCCCATATAGGGCCATGCTCCGCAAGATGCCGGCATACAGGCGCCGGCATTTCGCCTTGGGCCCCCCCAGGTTCGGCAGGAGCCACGAGAGGGCGTCAGCGGCCTTGAGCAGGCGCGTCGACAGCCCGCTGAAATGCGGGCCGAAGCGCCACCTGTCGTCTAGCACCAGCCCCAGATACTTCATCTGGGGCTGGACCCCTATCCTGACGCCCTCCACAATTATGTGGGCGTCGGGAGGGCAGCGCTGCCGAGGCCCGCGAAAGAACACGGCCTCGGTCTTGTGCAGCGCCACCTTCAATCCCAGGCGGCGGATCCTCTCTGCAACCAAGGATCCGCCAGCCGAGGCCAGACAGGCCGCGTCCGCGAAATTCCTCCCCCGGGCAGTGAGGAGAGTGTCATCCGCATAGCAGATGACACTCGTGCCCTGGAGGAGGGCTCCGCGCAGGAGCCAGTTGAACCCGATGTTCCACAAGGGGGGGCCAAGCACCGACCCCTGCGGAACACCGGACTCTGCGCCGTACCGCCTAATGGTGGCCGTCTTGTCAACTAGGAGGACCTCTCTGTCCTCCAAGTAGCTGGCCAGGAGGTCCCGCAGGTATTGGGGCACTCCGTGATATCGGAGCGCCTCCAATATCGTCGAGTGGGGGACGGAGTTGAAGGCGTTGGCAATGTCGAATGACACCGCCAGCACTCCGTCCCCCGCCTCCACCGCCTCCTTCACCTGGCCCTTGAGCAGGGCCAGCGCGTCGATCGTCGAACGCCCTCGACGGAAGCCGAATTGGGCGTCCGACAGATCCGGCCCTACCCCCCGCAAATGGCTATCAAGCCGGGAGGCGACAATCCCCTCGAACAATTTACCGACCTCATCGAGCAGGACGATGGGCCGGTATGCCGAGGGGGAGTCCACCGGGCGGCCCTCCTTTCGGAGGAGGCATAACTGCCCCTCCTTCCACAGTTTCGGGAACCTCCCAGCCGTAAAGCACGCGCTGAAGAGGTCCCGAAACCTGTCCTCCATGCCGGAGGCGGCGATCGCCAGCAACCGTGCGGGCACGCCGTCTGGTCCGGGGGCCGTCTTTTTTGCGCGGAGGCTGAGAACCCCCCCGTATAACTCCGCCACCGTCACCGGGGGGATGTCCTCCTCCTCCGGCAAAGCCGCACTCTGCGGGGGATCCATCGTTGGTGGGGTGAAGTCGGTCCTGCGCGGAAACAGGGACCGAACCACCCCATCCAGCAACGCTGGATCGAGGGTCTCCGACAGTGGGGGACCATAAGGGCGTAGCTGGTTCCGCGCCGCCTTATATGGTCTCCCATAGGGATCCCTGTCGAGACCCTCCAGCATCTCGGCCCTCGCCGAGTCTTGAGCAGCCCCCATTGCAGACTTAAGGACCACCGTCGCCTCTCGATAAGAGGCGTATAGGCGGTCCTCTTCTGCCCGGTCCCGGTTTCGGGCGCTGCGCCGTCGGCTCCGCGTGTAGGCCCTTCTGGCCGCCACGCAGGTGGCCCGGAGTCCCTCCAGCTCCTCCGTCCACCAATAGACGGCACGACGGGGAGGCGGGCGGCGAGACCGAGGCATGCTGGAGTTGCACACCTCGGTCAGGGACCCTCTGAGCTGGACCGCAGCGGCGTCTACGTCCAGCACCTCGACAGGGGGCGACAGCCAGTCCTGGAGGAAGGCCGCCTCCTTGGCTGCCTCCCGGTCCAGGCGGGTAAGTGCCCACCGCGGGAAGGGTGATTGCCCAGCGCGGGCCATCCCCCTCCCGCCCTGCTGGGTGGAGATGTCGAACCGCACATATCGGTGGTCCGACAACGTCTCCACCATCTCTACCCGCCAGTTGACGACGCGGGCGGCCAGCGCGGGGGTGGCAAACGACACGTCCACCACCGACCCACCCTGTTGCCGCACACACGTGTGGACCGCCCCCCTGTTGAGGAGGGACACACCGCTTGAGGCCGCCCAAAACTCGACGGCGCGTCCCCGGACGTTGCAACCTGCGGCCGGGTTGCCCCAGGCCGTCGACTTGGCGTTCAGGTCGCCCAACACCAGAACTTGGCGTGGCGCCGCCCTCCCTTTGACTGCGGTGAGGACCTCGAGGAAATCCTCAAAGTCCGAGAGAGGGCGGTTTGGGGAGAAATAGACCCCTACCAGGGCCATGTCTCCCCAGGCGGCGGCCACGTATCCCGGTCCCCTCTCTAAGAGCGAGAGGGGAGGAGAGTCCGTGGAAGACCGCGCCACCAACGCCACCAAGCCGTCCCGGTCGCCTAGCCAACGGCCAGGGACCGAGTAAGGTTCGGCGACCACCGCCAAGTCCACCAACCACTCAGCCATGGTCTGCATCAGCAGATCCTGGGCTGCCCTGCAGTGGTTGGCGTTCGCCTGGAGGATGCGATGTTCGACCCTATCCATCAGTCGGACATCGCACCCCCCTCCGCAACCGCCGCAGGAACGACGGGGATAGCGGCAGCAGCAGCAAGCCTGGTCGGTGCCAGTGCTTTGCCACGCTTAGGGGGAGGATTGCAGTTCCTCCCCTTCATGACGTGGCCTGCCAGGCGGCCACTGGCGGCACACACCGCGCAGTGCGGCGTGGCGGCCTCGCAAGAGACGGCTTTGTGGCCGTTCTTGCCGCAGCGGTAGCATGTGTCCGTCCTATCCACCGTGGACGGACACATGGGCCGGGTGTGACCGATGCCGAAGCACCGGAAACACCGCAGTGGCTGGTCTTCAAGTGCCCGGACTGCACCCGAGCTGAAGCCTACATTGAGCCGTCCCTTGGCAAGGACGGCTTTGGCAGCAGCGATTGGGCACTCGAGGCGAATGGTGCCCATGCCGCCACGGCCGGGCCTTATGTCCCGGCCTTGTACCGCCGCGGCGCCACAGCCTCCTATTGCTGCGACCGCCGCCACTACCTCCTCTTTAGTGACGGAGTCGTCGAGCTCCGTCACCTCAAAGGCCGCCGTCTTGACCGGTCGGGCCACCTTGGCCGAGTCTGCGATGACCTCCTGCAGCTTTGCTGCGAAGAGGTCCGCATGGGCACTCCCCTCGGCCCCCGGGAACTCGAAAATTCGAGCCCCGGCTTGTGTCCGCCGGCAAGAGACGCTGCCGATACCCAACTGGGTGGGGTCGGCATTGGCACGCGCCCGCACTAATACGGACGCGTACGTCTCCCCTCGCTCCGCCGCCTCCGCGGTGAGCGTCACCACGACGGCAGCAGTTTTCGGGGGGACTAGCTTTCCCTTCCCTCTCCCCTTCCCCTTTCCCTTTCCCTTGTCGGTCGTCTGCGACCGACTGGGAGCGGTGGTGGCGGGGACGGCAGGTACGGCCTTCGCCGACTTTTTGCCCCTGCCCTTTCCCTTGCGGACCACATCCGTCCACTCGTTGGACGGGGTGGTGGCAGGGAGAAGGGTGTCTTCCGCTTGGGAGGAGGACGGCCCCGGCTCGCTCGGCTGCCTCTTGTCCGCTGCAAGCGGTGGTCGGAGGCTTTTCTCCGGCAGGAGCCGGTCCTCTATGCCCGCTAAGCAGGCCCTTGTGAAGGCCCTCTCCTCCATCACAACCTTGCGGATGATATCCTCAAGGTTGGAGGATGGGCCTTCTGCCGCAGGGCTCGTCCGGGCCTGTTGCGGCTGGGCCGTGGCTTCAGCCAGCTTTCGATGAAGCTGGCTGACCTCCGACTGCAGGCGATCCACCTTCGCCTGCAGTTGCCGCGTCTCGTCGGTGGTTTTGCGACGGACCAGCTCCGTCACGACACCGCGCAAGCTCGCGGCCCGGCTCTAACCTAACCTAACCTAACCTAACCTTTTTTTTTTTTTTTTTGTTGCCGGGGTGGAAAATCCTCGATGGATGTCCTCCGCCCTGGGGAGAGCGGAGGGGTCTGTCAGACTCATACTGACTAAAAACCACCCCGGTGTTCCCTTCCCTCACTTGCACCGGGGATCATGGGAACTAGTGCGCCTTCCACGATCCCCGGCTAGTGCCGGCCCGCCACTGCGGGCCTCCTCAGGTCTGCGGGGGGAGCGAGGTGTACTCCTCCCGCGACGTCATGTAGGGGCGCGCGCGGAACACTACGCGCCACCGCCTCGGGTCCAGTTATTCGGCGGGGCGGCGGACCTCCCCAAGTCCGCCGTCCCTCTGGACCCGTTCAGGGGGGCTGGAAGAGGGCGTTGTCCGCCCTCCGCCGACGCCCGGTTCGTCTGCTGCGGGTCGGGAGAGTGCTCTCCACCTCTCTCAACCTCTCCGCAGCCTCCTTCTGTGAGATGACCGTTTCACAGAAGGAGATCACCGCATCCCACGACTCTGCGCTCCCGACCATCGCGCGAGCGACGGCCGGCAGCGACAGATCGGTTCCCACTTCTGTCACGAGGGCACGGCGCGGCTCCTCCCATGCGGCACACTCTGCCAGCGTATGCCGCGCCGTGTCCTCCAGACAGTGGACGCAGTGATGACACCGAGCGTCCGGCTCCCTGTTTATGCGACACAGGTACTTCCCGAAGCAGCCGTGCCCCGAAAGCACCTGCGTCGCCCGAAACGACAAGGAGCCGTGCCTCCTCTCGAGCCATTCCTCGAGCACCGGTCGGATCGCCTCAATGGTAGCGAGGCCGGCGGTAGGGCGTAGAAGCCTGTCCCGCCACTCCGCCACCAGGACCTCGCGGAGCTGAGACCGACGCAGATCGATCTCTCGCTGCATCGGTCCATCGCCCCGCGTCCGCACCTCCTCGCGCCACCGATAAAGCGACGCGAGGACTCTCGCCTCTAGGTCCCAAGGTGGCGACCCGGCCAGTGCACAAGCCGCCTCGTAGGAGACTGTGCGATACCCCCTGATTGACCTGACGGCCATCGCCCTCTGCGGTTTCCGCAGCATCGCGATGCTGCCGGCCGTCAAGTCAGAGGCCCACACCGGGGCCCCGTACAGGGCCATGGATCGCAAGACCCCTAGGTACAGTCTCCTACAGGCGGTGCTCGGCCCCCCTAGATTGGGAAGCAGCGTTGCAAGCGCGCCCGCAGCGCCCATCAACTTGGGCGCCAGTCGCCGGAAGTGGGGGCCGAAGTTCCAATGGCTGTCGAGCACCAATCCCAGATACTTCATGGTGGACTCGACAGCGATCGGGGTCCCCCCTACCACAATATGTGATCCCGGCGGCGGCGCCCGCCGGGGGCCGTGAAAGACCACGGCCTCCGACTTGTTGAGGGCCACCTCCAGGCCCAGGCGCCGTATGCGGCCCACAACCTGTGAGACCGCACAGGTCGCTAGCAACGCTGCCTCCCTGTACGAGCTCCCCCGGGCCGTGACCAGCGTGTCGTCTGCGTAACACACCAGGGCCACTCCCGGTTGGAGCTCGCCTCTCAGCACCCAGTCGTACCCGATGTTCCACAGGGGTGGGCCAACGACCGAACCCTGTGGAACACCGCACGACATGTCGCGCCGGCCTCCGCCGTCGCGTCCCGAGTAGGTGACACACCTTTCCGCTAAATAAGCCCCAACGATGCGGCGGAGGTACGGGGGCACCCTGTGGTAACACAGCGCCTCCCGAATACAGCTCCAGGGCAGGGTGTTGAAAGCGTTGGAGATGTCCAAGGACACCGCCAACATCACCCCGCCCCGGGACACCGCTTCCTCCGCCAGGACTCTTACCCGCAATATGGCGTCCACCGTGGAGCGCCCATGCCGGAAGCCGAACTGGCTGTCGTCCAGATCCGGCCCCTGTCTGTACAAGTGGCCGGCGAGGCGGGCAGCGATAATCCGCTCAAAAAGCTTACCCACCTCGTCCAGCAGCACTAAGGGCCGGTACGCAGACGGCGAGTCCGCTGGGCGCCCCGGCTTCCTGAGCAGGACCAGACGACCCTTTTTCCACTCACTAGGGAATTGGCCCTGCTCTAAACATGCGGTGAAGAGTCCTCTCAGTTAACCTAACCTAACCTAACCTAACCTAACCTAACCTAACCTAACCTTTTTTTTTTTTTTTTTTTTTTTTTTTTTTTTTTTTGTGGAGAGCGAAGGGGTCTGTCAGACTCGTACTGACTAAAACCACACCGGTGTTCCCTCGCACACTTGCGTCAGGGGGGCAACGGGATCTGATGCGACTTCCGCTGCCCCGGACTAGTGCTGGCCCGCTTGACCTACGGGCCTCGTCCCGGGGGGAGTGAGGTGTAAAACTCCCCCCGCTACGTCTATGAGAGGCGCGCGTGGAACACAACGCGCCGCCGTCTCGGGTCCAGTGTGATGGGGGGCGACGGATGTCCCCGAATCCGCCGCCCCTGGACCAATTTAGGGGGGCCGGAAGAGGGCGTTGTCAGCCCTCTGCCGACGCCCGGTGCGCCTGCTGCGGGATGGGCGGGAGCTGGTCATCTCCCTTTCCCTTTCCGCAGCTTCCTTCTGCGACATGACGGTCTCGCAGAAGGACATCACTGCGTCCCAGGACTCTGCGCTGCCGACCATCGAGCGAACGACGGCCGGCAGCGACAGGTCTCCTCCTACCTCTGCAACGAGAGCACGGCGCGGCTCATCGAAAGCGGCACACTCGGCCAGCGTATGCCGCGCCGTATCCTCCGAACAATGGACGCAGTGATGGCACCGGGCGTCCGGCTCCCTGCTTAAGCGAGACAGGTACTTCCCGAAGCAGCCGTGCCCCGAGAGTACCTGTGTCGCCCGGAACGTCAGAGAGCCGTGCTTCCTTCCGAGCCAGTCGTCGAGTACTGGCCGGATTGCCTCGATAGTGTTGAGGCCGGCGGTGGGGAGGTCTAGCCTCCCCCGCCATTCCGCCACCATGACCTGTCGGAGCTGAGACCGGTACAGCGTAATCTGTCGCTGCACCAGCCTCTCGCCCCGATGTTCGGCCTCCTCGCGCCACTGGTACAGTGTCGCGAGGGTCTTCGCCTCCAGGTCCCATGGCGGGGATCCGGCCAGTACGCAAGCCGCCTCGTAGGAGATCGTGCGATATCCCCGTACGACCCTGACGGCCATCGCTCTCTGCGGTCTGCGCAGGACTGCGATAGTGCGGGCCGTCAGGTCGGTCGCCCATATCGGGGCCCCATATAGGGCCATCGATCGCACGATCCCCACGTACAACCGCCTGCAGGCGGAGCTCGGGCCCCCCAGATTGGGAAGCAGCGTTGATAGCGCGCCCGCCGCGCCCATCAACTTGGGCACCAGCCGCTGAAAGTGGGGGCCGAAGTCCCAACGGCTGTCGAGCACCAATCCGAGATATTTCATGGTTGACTCGACAGCGATCCGGACCCCCCCGACCACAATGTGTGATCCCAACGGCGGTGCCCGTCGGGGGCCATGAAAAGCGATGGCCTCCGACTTGTTGAGGGCCACCTCCAGGCCCAGGCGCCGTATGCGGCTCACCACCTGTGAGACCGCAGCCGTAGCCAGCAACGCTGCTTCCCTGTACGAGCTCCCCCGGGCCGTGACCAGCGTGTCGTCCGCATAACACGTCAGGTTCACTCCCGGCGGGAGCTCGCACCGCAAAACCCAGTCGTATCCGATGTTCCACAGGGGTGGGCCCAGAACCGAGCCCTGTGGAACACCGCACGACATCTCGCGACGGCCTATGCCGTCGCGTCCCATGTAGGTGACACACCTCCCCGAAAGATACGCCCCCACGATGTTGCGGAGGTAGGAAGGCACCCTATGGTATCGCAGGGCCTCCCTAATGCAACTCCAGGGCAGGGTGTTGAACGCGTTGGAGATGTCCAGGGACACCGCCAGCACCACCCCACCCTGGGAAACCGCTTCCTCCGCCAGGACTCTTACTCTCCTGATGGCGTCGATGGTAGAGCGCCCACATCGGAAGCCAAACTGGCTGTCGTCCAGGTTCGGCCCCACTGTGCACAAGTGGCTGACGAGGCGGTCTGCGATTACTCGCTCGAACAACTTGCCCGCCTCGTCCAGCAGCACTATGGGCCGATAAGCGGACGATGAATCCGCCGGGCGCCCCGCCTTCTTGAGCAGGACCAGTCGACCGGCTTTCCACCTGTTAGGGAAATGGCCCTGCTCAAGGCATGCCGAGAAGAGTCCCTGCAGTGGGGGCTCCAGTTCTTTCAGGGCGAGGACTAGAGCGCGGACAGGCACTCCGTCGGGCCCCGGAGCAGTGTTTTTTGCCCGGAGCCGCATCACGGCCGCGCTCATCTCCGCCTGTGTCACCTCTGGGACGGTTTCGTTCTCCTCCGCTTCCGGCTCTGCAGCTGTGAGCGGAGCCATCGGCGGTGGCTCATGCTCGGCTCTCTCAGGAAAGAGAACCGAGACCACTCGCTCCAGGAACTGCGGCTCGAGACCTTCCGTCAGCGGCCCCGCCCATGGCCGAAGTTTCCCTCGGACCGTACGGTATGGGCGCCCCCACGGATCCCCGTCTAGGGTCGCGAGCAGCTCCTCCCTGGAGCGCGTCTTCGACTCGCCGATGGCCAGCCACAGAGCCTCCTTCGCCGCGCGGTACACCTCATACAGCGCGGCTTCTTCGTCGGGATCCCGGCGACGTCTCCTCCGACATCGCGTGTACGGACGTCTGGCGTCTGCGCATGCGACGCGCAGCTGCTCGACCTCGATGCACCACCAGTACACGCGGCGCCTTGCGGACAGAGGGGAGACGCGTGGCATGGACGCGTCGCAAATTTGCGTCATCGCGTCACCAAACCACTGCGCCTCCTGTTCGACGTCGACGGGACCGACGGTAGCCGACTCCCGAACCCAGGCCAGGACGATGGTGGCTTCCTCAAGAGCCTCCTTGTCGAGGCGTTTCAGAGCCCAACGCGGGCCGTCTCTCCGGGGGGCCGATTGACTACGACCTCCAGCGGTTTGGGCGGAGACGTCGAAGCGTATGTATCGGTGGTCCGATAGCGTCTCCACCTCCGCTTCCACGTGCCAATCACGAACACGGTGCACAACAGCGGGGCTAGCGAACGACACGTCCACTATGGACCCGCCCCGCTGTCGCACACACGTGAAGGCCGAGCCCCGATTTAAGACGGCCAGGCCCGTCGTAATGGCCCACTCCTCTAGCGCATCACCTCTCGGGTCTGTGACCGGGGATCCCCACGCCCCAGATTTGGCGTTCAGATCACCGAGAAGCAGAATGGGCCGAGGGTGAGACCGGCCGACGACGGCCCCCAACTCGACAAGGAAACTCTCGAATTCGGCGAGACTCCTGTTGGGCGAAAAGTATGCCCCGATCGTGACGATCCCGTTCACAAGGGCGGCAACCCAACCGTGACCCCGGGATACGTCGACGATGATGGCCACCAGGCCGTCCAGATCCCCTGCCCAGTTTTCCCGGGGGGGGATAAAATACGGCTCAGCGACCACCGCCACATTTATCGACCACTGCGCCATGCTAAGGACCAAGAGATCCTGAGCTCTGGTGCAGTGGTTGATATTCGCCTGAAGGAAATGAAGTGCCATCACTAACACTCCATTTCTTCGGTTCGTCCCACAACTGGCCGGGAGTCGGCCTCAGAGGTGCTAGGGGGTGCGGCCCCCGCAGCCTTGGTCCAACGCTTGCTGCGCTTTCTGGGCGCGCCGCAAGCGTTGCCGCCTAATCTGTGCCCCGCGGACTTTCCTGCAGCTGTACACAGACTGCAGTTTGGCTCCGCGGAGCACTGGGCCGCCTTATGGCCAGGCTGACCGCAGCGATAACAGAGATCGCTGCGGTCTGTTTCGCAGGTGCACTGTGCTCGGACGTGCCCTTTCTCCAGGCACCGGAAACACTGCATAGCCCGGGGTGCCAGGAGTTTTACCCTCACTGACACCCAGCCCACCAGTAGACGGCCCGCGTCGGCGACCTGCTTGGCCGCAGCCACCGGACACCGCACCCAGATGGTGCCAAGCCCGCCAGCGTTTACGCGGATCTCGCCCGCCCGCACATTTTCCGGCGCGCATCCGCCGCTCCGGGCTATGGCCGCCACCACCTCTTCTGGGGTCAAGGAGACGTCCAGCTCATCGACGCGAACCTCAGCCGTCTTAATGGGCCTGGACACCCGGGCCTCCTCGGGGTTGAGGACATCCCTCAGCTTTGCAGCTAGAGTGTCCGCCCTCTCGACACAGTTGGTCCCCGCCAACTCAAACATTTTGGCTCCCGTGGCCGCCGTTTTAAAACGGAAGCCTTCTGGGGTGCCAAAATCAGCAAAAACAAGCTTGCTTCTCGCCTCCGCCAGTACCTTCTGGTACGTTATCCCCCTCTCCTTGGCTTCCGGCTGCAGCGTAACAACTACAGCCTCGGAGCGAGGGACGCGGATTCTGGGGACGTGTCGCTTGGTGTCCGGCGCTTTTTTGGGCTTACCCCTCTTACGCCGCTTTTTGCGGCTTTCGGCCGTCTTCCATTCCCCGTTGTCTTTGAGGGATGAGCTCGTCTCCTCAGTCTGATTTTTCGACCCTGTTCCTGCCTTTTTGGCCCCTTCTGTGGGTTTCTTGGGCTTCTGCGTGGCCGTTTTGGGCACCGGTGACGGCTTTTTTGGCGTAGGTGGCGCTTTAGCGACCTGTGCCCAAGTCGGCCCAGCCACTGCTGGTGCGGGTTCCACCTCTTTCCTCCGTGTATCGGCCGCCAGCGGTGGTCGAAGCCTAATAGGGGGGTTGAGCCTGGGCTCTAGGCTGTCAAAGCGGGCGTTCATTATATTCAACAGCCGGCTGAACTGGTCTTCCCCCAAAGACCCGTTCTGTGGCAGAGCACGACCCTCCGTAGTCGGTACACGCTGCTGCCGGCTGAAGTCCGCCTTCAGGGCGCTGACCTCCTGCTGGAGCTCCTCCATTCTCGTATGGAGACGGTGATTCTCCTCTAGGAGTTTCACCGTCTCCTCCGAGGTCGTTCGATCGAGGAGGACGTCCATCGCCTCCTTGATGGCAGTCGCCGCCTCTTTTAGGGCTCGCGTGAACGTGCCCTTCAGGTTGCCTGATTTCGTGGCCACCTTCAGGACGACGTCCACGCCGTCTAGCACTTGACGGCTAAGGGCTTCTGCCGTTAAGCCCTCAGGAGTTGTCGCGGTCTGCGAACGCCTCTCCCTTGCCAGACGAGCCAACTCAGCGACTTCGTCAGTCGCGATGGCCTTCCGGCCCTCTCGCCTCGCGGCATTGAGCTCTGCCCGGGTGCTCACCAATGCAATGGACGCATCACCTTGCTCCACCTGCATAGTCCCGTCGGAATCACTCACCGGTATTTCACGGGGCTTTAAGAACCGGCCTCGGGAGTCGCTTGTCGCTGCAGGGACGCTCGTTCCGGAACGTGGACCGCGTCCTCTGCCTCTCCGTGGTGTCGACACCTTAGGGGCCGGCAGGTTCTCCTCACTTGAGGACAAGCCCACCGAGCCCGCATCCGACCCACAGTCACGCGGCCGCTTCCCCCAAAACTTGGAGCGAGCGGCCGCAACTGGCTGTGGTGTGTCGGAAATTTCCGGCAGCACAGTCACCCTTTCTAGGATGACTCGCGGTTCTGCTGGAGCCTCGGCTCCCATCTTTATTGACACTGTGCCCGAGTCTGACACTGTGTCCTTCGCTTGGTGCGGTGTAAAAGAGGTCAGGTCTTCAAAAGACCGTGACCTTAATGAGCCTCCTCGGCTCTTGTTGCCATTGGCAATTGGAAGCGAAATGTTGCCCCCCCCAGAATACGGTGGGGCAGACGACCCCGAAGGGGCCGTGGCGGATTCTCCAGCTGCTGAGCAGCTGGTACCGCCCTGGGGTATAATATTGCATCTCGACTTATCCATATTGTTCCTTTAAAGGGTGTGGTCCCTGACTCCCCACTTCATCAATAAAATATATAAACATATACACATAAACATAGACACACATACATATATACATAAATTACTCCCCTCCCCCTTGATCCCCCACCACGATCATTCACCACACTCACAGTCACGTCTGAGGCAGACGCGTACCAGAGGGCGACGAATGCCGTGATGAAAGATGAAGGTGGATCCCAGACCCTGATTCACTCCCCGACAACTTCGAGGAGTGAATCACTAATCACGTACCGTCCGATGACCCACTTGAGCCATCGCACGCCACACGACGTTTTCCCCGCCCCGATTTACTCCCCGAAAACTTCGAAGAGTGAATCACTAATCACGTACCGTCCGATGACCCTGCTTGAGTCATCGCACGGTACACGATGTTATCCCCCCCCTATGCACATCGAACCTCGCACGACAGACCAGTGGGTCATCGCACGACGAACGATGTGACCCCTCCCCCAGAATATTAGCCACGACAGTACCATTTCCCGATTCCTCGAGGAATAATACTGTCGCGCCCAGGGTGCACCGGCCCAGCAGCTGCTCTTCCCTCCAGACGCATCGAGGGGGACCAGCAGCTGCCAAACTAACGTGGAGGAATTCTGCCGCACCCCAACCTAACCTAACCTAACCTAACCTAACCTTTTTTTTTTTTTTTTTTGTTGCCGGGGTGGAAAATCCTCGATGGATGTCCTCCGCCCTGGGGAGAGCGGAGGGGTCTGTCAGACTCGTACTGACTAAAAACCACCCCGGTGTTCCCTTCCCACACTTGCACCGGGGATCATGGGAACTAGTGCGCCTTCCACGATCCCCGGCTAGTGCCGGCCCGCCACTGCGGGCCTCCTCAGGTCTGCGGGGGGAGTGAGGTGTACTCCTCCCGCGACGTCATGTAGGGGCGCGCGCGGAACACTACGCGCCACCGCCTCGGGTCCAGTTATTCGGCGGGGCGGCGGACCTCCCCAAGTCCGCCGTCCCTCTGGACCCGTTCAGGGGGGCTGGAAGAGGGCGTTGTCCGCCCTCCGCCGACGCCCGGTTCGTCTGCTGCGGGTCGGGAGAGTGCTCTCCACCTCTCTCAACCTCTCCGCAGCCTCCTTCTGTGAGATGACCGTTTCACAGAAGGAGATCACTGCATCCCACGACTCTGCGCTCCCGACCATCGCGCGAGCGACGGCCGGCAGCGACAGATCGGTTCCCACTTCTGTCACGAGGGCACGGCGCGGCTCCTCCCATGCGGCACACTCTGCCAGCGTATGCCGCGCCGTGTCCTCCAGACAGTGGACGCAGTGATGACACCGAGCGTCCGGCTCCCTGTTTATGCGACACAGGTACTTCCCGAAGCAGCCGTGCCCCGACAGTACCTGCGTCGCCCGAAACGACAAGGAGCCGCGCCTCCTCTCGAGCCATTCCTCGAGCACCGGTCGGATCGCCTCGATGGTAGCGAGGCCGGCGGTAGGGCGTAGAAGCCTGTCCCGCCACTCCGCCACCAGGACCTCGCGGAGCTGAGACCGACGCAGATCGATCTCTCGCTGCATCGGTCCATCGCCCCGCGTCCGCACCTCCTCGCGCCACCGATAAAGCGACGCGAGGACTCTCGCCTCTAGGTCCCAAGGTGGCGACCCGGCCAGTGCACAAGCCGCCTCGTAGGAGACTGTGCGATACCCCCTGATTGACCGGACGGCCATCGCCCTCTGCGGTTTCCGCAACATCGCGATGCTGCCGGCCGTCAAGTCAGAGGCCCACACCGGGGCCCCGTACAGGGCCATGGATCGCAAGACCCCTAGGTACAGTCTCCTACAGGCGGTGCTCGGCCCCCCTAGATTGGGAAGCAGCGTTGCAAGCGCGCCCGCAGCGCCCATCAACTTGGGCGCCAGTCGCCGGAAGTGGGGGCCGAAGTTCCAATGGCTGTCGAGCACCAATCCCAGATACTTCATGGTGGACTCGACAGCGATCGGGGTCCCCCCTACCACAATATGTGATCCCGGCGGCGGCGCCCGCCGGGGGCCGTGAAAGACCACGGCCTCCGACTTGTTGAGGGCCACCTCCAGGCCCAGGCGCCGTATGCGGCCCACAACCTGTGAGACCGCACAGGTCGCTAGCAACGCTGCCTCCCTGTACGAGCTCCCCCGGGCCGTGACCAGCGTGTCGTCTGCGTAACACACCAGGGCCACTCCCGGTTGGAGCTCGCCTCTCAGCACCCAGTCGTACCCGATGTTCCACAGGGGTGGGCCAACGACCGAACCCTGTGGAACACCGCACGACATGTCGCGCCGGCCTCCGCCGTCGCGTCCCGAGTAGGTGACACACCTTTCCGCCAAATAAGCCCCAACGATGCGGCGGAGGTACGGGGGCACCCTGTGGTAACACAGCGCCTCCCGAATACAGCTCCAGGGCAGGGTGTTGAAAGCGTTGGAGATGTCCAAGGACACCGCCAACATCACCCCGCCCCGGGACACCGCTTCCTCCGCCAGGACTCTTACCCGCAATATGGCGTCCACCGTGGAGCGCCCATGCCGGAAGCCGAACTGGCTGTCGTCCAGATCCGGCCAACCTAACCTAACCTAACCTTTTTTTTTTTTTTTTGTTGCCGGGGTGGAAAATCCTCGATGGATGTCCTCCGCCCTGGGGAGAGCGGAGGGGTCTGTCAGACTCGTACTGACTAAAAACCACCCCGGTGTTCCCTTCCCACACTTGCACCGGGGATCATGGGAACTAGTGCGCCTTCCACGATCCCCGGCTAGTGCCGGCCCGCTACTGCGGGCCTCCTCAGGTCTGCGGGGGGAGTGAGGTGTACTCCTCCCGCGACGTCATATAGGGGCGCGCGCGGAACACTACGCGCCACCACCTCGGGTCCAGTTATTCGGCGGGGCGGCGGACCTCCCCAAGTCCGCCGTCCCTCTGGACCCGTTCAGGGGGGCTGGAAGAGGGCGTTGTCCGCCCTCCGCCGACGCCCGGTTCGTCTGCTGCGGGTCGGGAGAGTGCTCTCCACCTCTCTCAACCTCTCCGCAGCCTCCTTCTGTGAGATGACCGTTTCACAGAAGGAGATCACCGCATCCCACGACTCTGCGCTCCCGACCATCGCGCGAGCGACGGCCGGCAGCGACAGATCGGTTCCCACTTCTGTCACGAGGGCACGGCGCGGCTCCTCCCATGCGGCACACTCTGCCAGCGTATGCCGCGCCGTGTCCTCCAGACAGTGGACGCAGTGATGACACCGAGCGTCCGGCTCCCTGTTTATGCGACACAGGTACTTCCCGAAGCAGCCGTGCCCCGACAGTACCTGCGTCGCCCGAAACGACAAGGAGCCGTGCCTCCTCTCGAGCCATTCCTCGAGCACCGGTCGGATCGCCTCGATGGTAGCGAGGCCGGCGGTAGGGCGTAGAAGCCTGTCCCGCCACTCCGCCACCAGGACCTCGCGGAGCTGAGACCGACGCAGATCGATCTCTCGCTGCATCGGTCCATCGCCCCGCGTCCGCACCTCCTCGCGCCACCGATAAAGCGACGCGAGGACTCTCGCCTCTAGGTCCCAAGGTGGCGACCCGGCCAGTGCACAAGCCGCCTCGTAGGAGACTGTGCGATACCCCCTGATTGACCTGACGGCCATCGCCCTCTGCGGTTTCCGCAGCATCGCGATGCTGCCGGCCGTCAAGTCAGAGGCCCACACCGGGGCCCCGTACAGGGCCATGGATCGCAAGACCCCTAGGTACAGTCTCCTACAGGCGGTGCTCGGCCCCCCTAGATTGGGAAGCAGCGTTGCAAGCGCGCCCGCAGCGCCCATCAACTTGGGCGCCAGTCGCCGGAAGTGGGGGCCGAAGTTCCAATGGCTGTCGAGCACCAATCCCAGATACTTCATGGTGGACTCGACAGCGATCGGGGTCCCCCCTACCACAATATGTGATCCCGGCGGCGGCGCCCGCCGGGGGCCGTGAAAGACCACAGCCTCCGACTTGTTGAGGGCCACCTCCAGGCCCAGGCGCCGTATGCGGCCCACAACCTGTGAGACCGCACAGGTCGCTAGCAACGCTGCCTCCCTGTACGAGCTCCCCCGGGCCGTGACCAACGTGTCGTCTGCGTAGCACACCAGGGCCACTCCCGGTTGGAGCTCGCCTCTCAGCACCCAGTCGTACCCGATGTTCCACAGGGGTGGGCCAACGACCGAACCCTGTGGAACACCGCACGACATGTCGCGCCGGCCTCCGCCGTCGCGTCCCGAGTAGGTGACACACCTTTCCGCCAAATAAGCCCCAACGATGCGGCGGAGGTACGGGGGCACCCTGTGGTAACACAGCGCCTCCCGAATACAGCTCCAGGGCAGGGTGTTGAAAGCGTTGGAGATGTCCAAGGACACCGCCAACATCACCCCGCCCCGGGACACCGCTTCCTCCGCCAGGACTCTTACCCGCAATATGGCGTCCACCGTGGAGCGCCCATGCCGGAAGCCGAACTGGCTGTCGTCCAGATCCGGCCCCTGTCTGTACAAGTGGCCGGCGAGGCGAGCAGCGATAATCCGCTCAAAAAGCTTACCCACCTCGTCCAGCAGCACTAAGGGCCGGTACGCAGACGGCGAGTCCGCTGGGCGCCCCGGCTTCCTGAGCAGGACCAGACGACCCTTTTTCCACTCACTAGGGAATTGGCCCTGCTCTAGACATGCGGTGAAGAGTCCTCTCAGCTGGGGCTCTAGCTCCTTCAGAGCGAGGGCGAGCGCTACTCCGGGAACTCCGTCAGGCCCTGGGGCAACGGTCTTGGCCCGAAGCCGCGTTATCGCCACCCTCATCTCTGCTTGTGTCACCTCTGGGACGCTGACGTCCTCCTCATCCGTTGGCTCTGTGGCTGAGGGCAAAGCCATCGGCGGTGGAACATGTTCCTCTCTAGCAGGGAAGAGCGTTGCGACCACTTCCTGCAACAGCTCAGGCTGCAGGCTCTCGGTGAGTGGGGGTGCCCAGGCACGAAGTTTCCCTCGGACCGCACGGTAAGGGCGCCCCCACGGATTCACGTCGAGAGCCGACAGCATCTCCTCCCTGGCTCGAGTCTTAGCCTCGCCGACGGCCAGCCACAGAGCCTCCTTGGCCGCGCGGTACACCTCATACCGCGCGGCCTCTTCCTCCGGAACCCGGCGACGTCTCCTCCGGTAATGGGTGTACTGGCGTCTCACCTCCACGCACGTCACGCGCAGCTGCGCGATGACGGCGGACCACCAGTACAGCTGGCGCCTTGTGGTTTGGGTGACACGGGGCATTGACGCATCGCAGATCTGCGTCATCGCCCCGCGGAACCACTGCGCTTCCGCTTCGACGTCGACGGGTTCGTTCGCCGTTGACTCCCGGACCCAGGCCTGGAGGATTGCGGCCTCCTCGAGAAGTTCCCTGTCGATACGCTTGTACGACCAGCGAGGACCGTCCATCCGCGGGGTCGGCGGGCGACCGCCGCCCGCAGTCTGGGTGGAGACGTCGAATCGAATATATCGATGGTCCGACAGCGTCTCCACCTCTACGGCAACTCGCCAGTCGCGTACACGGCCCGCAACAGCGGGGCTTGCGAACGACACGTCCACTATGGACCCGCCCCGCTGCCGCACGCACGTGTACACCGAGCCCCGATTCAGGACGGTCAGGCCGGTCTCGATCGCCCACTCCTCCAACACCTCACCCCTAGGATCGGTGATCGGGGATCCCCAAGCCGCGGACTTGGCATTGAGATCCCCGAGCAACAGCACCGGGCGAGGGTGGAACCGGCTCACGACAGCACCTAGCTCGACAAGGAACTCCTCGAAGTCAGCGAGACTCTTATTGGGGGAGAAATACACCCCAATTGTGACTATGCCGTCCACGAGGGCAGCCACCCAACCGTGTCCAACCTAACCTAACCTAACCTAACCTTTTTTTTTTTTTTTTTTTTTTTTTTTTCACGATGTGGAGAGCGAAGGGGTCTGTCAGACTCGTACTGACTAAAACCACACCGGTGTTCCCTCGCACACTTGCGTCAGGGGGGCAACGGGATCTGATGCGACTTCCGCTGCCCCGGACTAGTGCTGGCCCGCTTGACCTACGGGCCTCGTCCCGGGGGGAGTGAGGTGTAAAACTCCCCCCGCTACGTCTATGAGAGGCGCGCGTGGAACACAACGCGCCGCCGTCTCGGGTCCAGTGTGATGGGGGGCGACGGATGTCCCCGAATCCGCCGCCCCTGGACCAATTTAGGGGGGCCGGAAGAGGGCGTTGTCAGCCCTCTGCCGACGCCCGGTGCGCCTGCTGCGGGATGGGCGGGAGCTGGTCATCTCCCTTTCCCTTTCCGCAGCTTCCTTCTGCGACATGACGGTCTCGCAGAAGGACATCACTGCGTCCCAGGACTCTGCGCTGCCGACCATCGAGCGAACGACGGCCGGCAGCGACAGGTCTCCTCCTACCTCTGCAACGAGAGCACGGCGCGGCTCATCGAAAGCGGCACACTCGGCCAGCGTATGCCGCGCCGTATCCTCCGAACAATGGACGCAGTGATGGCACCGGGCGTCCGGCTCCCTGCTTAAGCGAGACAGGTACTTCCCGAAGCAGCCGTGCCCCGAGAGTACCTGTGTCGCCCGGAACGTCAGAGAGCCGTGCTTCCTTCCGAGCCAGTCGTCGAGTACTGGCCGGATTGCCTCGATAGTGTTGAGGCCGGCGGTGGGGAGGTCTAGCCTCCCCCGCCATTCCGCCACCATGACCTGTCGGAGCTGAGACCGGTACAGCGTAATCTGTCGCTGCACCAGCCTCTCGCCCCGATGTTCGGCCTCCTCGCGCCACTGGTACAGTGTCGCGAGGGTCTTCGCCTCCAGGTCCCATGGCGGGGATCCGGCCAGTACGCAAGCCGCCTCGTAGGAGATCGTGCGATATCCCCGTACGACCCTGACGGCCATCGCTCTCTGCGGTCTGCGCAGGACTGCGATAGTGCGGGCCGTCAGGTCGGTCGCCCATATCGGGGCCCCATATAGGGCCATCGATCGCACGATCCCCACGTACAACCGCCTGCAGGCGGAGCTCGGGCCCCCCAGATTGGGAAGCAGCGTTGATAGCGCGCCCGCCGCGCCCATCAACTTGGGCACCAGCCGCTGAAAGTGGGGGCCGAAGTCCCAACGGCTGTCGAGCACCAATCCGAGATATTTCATGGTTGACTCGACAGCGATCCGGACCCCCCCGACCACAATGTGTGATCCCAACGGCGGTGCCCGTCGGGGGCCATGAAAAGCGATGGCCTCCGACTTGTTGAGGGCCACCTCCAGGCCCAGGCGCCGTATGCGGCTCACCACCTGTGAGACCGCAGCCGTAGCCAGCAACGCTGCTTCCCTGTACGAACTCCCCCGGGCCGTGACCAGCGTGTCGTCCGCATAACACGTCAGGTTCACTCCCGGCGGGAGCTCGCACCGCAAAACCCAGTCGTATCCGATGTTCCACAGGGGTGGGCCCAGAACCGAGCCCTGTGGAACACCGCACGACATCTCGCGACGGCCTATGCCGTCGCGTCCCATGTAGGTGACACACCTCCCCGAAAGATACGCCCCCACGATGTTGCGGAGGTAGGAAGGCACCCTATGGTATCGCAGGGCCTCCCTAATGCAACTCCAGGGCAGGGTGTTGAACGCGTTGGAGATGTCCAGGGACACCGCCAGCACCACCCCACCCTGGGAAACCGCTTCCTCCGCCAGGACTCTTACTCTCCTGATGGCGTCGATGGTAGAGCGCCCACATCGGAAGCCAAACTGGCTGTCGTCCAGGTTCGGCCCCACTGTGCACAAGTGGCTGACGAGGCGGTCTGCGATTACTCGCTCGAACAACTTGCCCGCCTCGTCCAGCAGCACTATGGGCCGATAAGCGGACGATGAATCCGCCGGGCGCCCCGCCTTCTTGAGCAGGACCAGTCGACCGGCTTTCCACCTGTTAGGGAAATGGCCCTGCTCAAGGCATGCCGAGAAGAGTCCCTGCAGTGGGGGCTCCAGTTCTTTCAGGGCGAGGACTAGAGCGCGGACAGGCACTCCGTCGGGCCCCGGAGCAGTGTTTTTTGCCCGGAGCCGCATCACGGCCGCGCTCATCTCCGCCTGTGTCACCTCTGGGACGGTTTCGTTCTCCTCCGCTTCCGGCTCTGCAGCTGTGAGCGGAGCCATCGGCGGTGGCTCATGCTCGGCTCTCTCAGGAAAGAGAACCGAGACCACTCGCTCCAGGAACTGCGGCTCGAGACCTTCCGTCAGCGGCCCCGCCCATGGCCGAAGTTTCCCTCGGACCGTACGGTATGGGCGCCCCCACGGATCCCCGTCTAGGGTCGCGAGCAGCTCCTCCCTGGAGCGCGTCTTCGACTCGCCGATGGCCAGCCACAGAGCCTCCTTCGCCGCGCGGTACACCTCATACAGCGCGGCTTCTTCGTCGGGATCCCGGCGACGTCTCCTCCGACATCGCGTGTACGGACGTCTGGCGTCTGCGCATGCGACGCGCAGCTGCTCGACCTCGATGCACCACCAGTACACGCGGCGCCTTGCGGACAGAGGGGAGACGCGTGGCATGGACGCGTCGCAAATTTGCGTCATCGCGTCACCAAACCACTGCGCCTCCTGTTCGACGTCGACGGGACCGACGGTAGCCGACTCCCGAACCCAGGCCAGGACGATGGTGGCTTCCTCAAGAGCCTCCTTGTCGAGGCGTTTCAGAGCCCAACGCGGGCCGTCTCTCCGGGGGGCCGATTGACTACGACCTCCAGCGGTTTGGGCGGAGACGTCGAAGCGTATGTATCGGTGGTCCGATAGCGTCTCCACCTCCGCTTCCACGTGCCAATCACGAACACGGTGCACAACAGCGGGGCTAGCGAACGACACGTCCACTATGGACCCGCCCCGCTGTCGCACACACGTGAAGGCCGAGCCCCGATTTAAGACGGCCAGGCCCGTCGTAATGGCCCACTCCTCTAGCGCATCACCTCTCGGGTCTGTGACCGGGGATCCCCACGCCCCAGATTTGGCGTTCAGATCACCGAGAAGCAGAATGGGCCGAGGGTGAGACCGGCCGACGACGGCCCCCAACTCGACAAGGAAACTCTCGAATTCGGCGAGACTCCTGTTGGGCGAAAAGTATGCCCCGATCGTGACGATCCCGTTCACAAGGGCGGCAACCCAACCGTGACCCCGGGATACGTCGACGATGATGGCCACCAGGCCGTCCAGATCCCCTGCCCAGTTTTCCCGGGGGGGGATAAAATACGGCTCAGCGACCACCGCCACATTTATCGACCACTGCGCCATGCTAAGGACCAAGAGATCCTGAGCTCTGGTGCAGTGGTTGATATTCGCCTGAAGGAAATGAAGTGCCATCACTAACACTCCATTTCTTCGGTTCGTCCCACAACTGGCCGGGAGTCGGCCTCAGAGGTGCTAGGGGGTGCGGCCCCCGCAGCCTTGGTCCAACGCTTGCTGCGCTTTCTGGGCGCGCCGCAAGCGTTGCCGCCTAATCTGTGCCCCGCGGACTTTCCTGCAGCTGTACACAGACTGCAGTTTGGCTCCGCGGAGCACTGGGCCGCCTTATGGCCAGGCTGACCGCAGCGATAACAGAGATCGCTGCGGTCTGTTTCGCAGGTGCACTGTGCTCGGACGTGCCCTTTCTCCAGGCACCGGAAACACTGCATAGCCCGGGGTGCCAGGAGTTTTACCCTCACTGACACCCAGCCCACCAGTAGACGGCCCGCGTCGGCGACCTGCTTGGCCGCAGCCACCGGACACCGCACCCAGATGGTGCCAAGCCCGCCAGCGTTTACGCGGATCTCGCCCGCCCGCACATTTTCCGGCGCGCATCCGCCGCTCCGGGCTATGGCCGCCACCACCTCTTCTGGGGTCAAGGAGACGTCCAGCTCATCGACGCGAACCTCAGCCGTCTTAATGGGCCTGGACACCCGGGCCTCCTCGGGGTTGAGGACATCCCTCAGCTTTGCAGCTAGAGTGTCCGCCCTCTCGACACAGTTGGTCCCCGCCAACTCAAACATTTTGGCTCCCGTGGCCGCCGTTTTAAAACGGAAGCCTTCTGGGGTGCCAAAATCAGCAAAAACAAGCTTGCTTCTCGCCTCCGCCAGTACCTTCTGGTACGTTATCCCCCTCTCCTTGGCTTCCGGCTGCAGCGTAACAACTACAGCCTCGGAGCGAGGGACGCGGATTCTGGGGACGTGTCGCTTGGTGTCCGGCGCTTTTTTGGGCTTACCCCTCTTACGCCGCTTTTTGCGGCTTTCGGCCGTCTTCCATTCCCCGTTGTCTTTGAGGGATGAGCTCGTCTCCTCAGTCTGATTTTTCGACCCTGTTCCTGCCTTTTTGGCCCCTTCTGTGGGTTTCTTGGGCTTCTGCGTGGCCGTTTTGGGCACCGGTGACGGCTTTTTTGGCGTAGGTGGCGCTTTAGCGACCTGTGCCCAAGTCGGCCCAGCCACTGCTGGTGCGGGTTCCACCTCTTTCCTCCGTGTATCGGCCGCCAGCGGTGGTCGAAGCCTAATAGGGGGGTTGAGCCTGGGCTCTAGGCTGTCAAAGCGGGCGTTCATTATATTCAACAGCCGGCTGAACTGGTCTTCCCCCAAAGACCCGTTCTGTGGCAGAGCACGACCCTCCGTAGTCGGTACACGCTGCTGCCGGCTGAAGTCCGCCTTCAGGGCGCTGACCTCCTGCTGGAGCTCCTCCATTCTCGTATGGAGACGGTGATTCTCCTCTAGGAGTTTCACCGTCTCCTCCGAGGTCGTTCGATCGAGGAGGACGTCCATCGCCTCCTTGATGGCAGTCGCCGCCTCTTTTAGGGCTCGCGTGAACGTGCCCTTCAGGTTGCCTGATTTCGTGGCCACCTTCAGGACGACGTCCACGCCGTCTAGCACTTGACGGCTAAGGGCTTCTGCCGTTAAGCCCTCAGGAGTTGTCGCGGTCTGCGAACGCCTCTCCCTTGCCAGACGAGCCAACTCAGCGACTTCGTCAGTCGCGATGGCCTTCCGGCCCTCTCGCCTCGCGGCATTGAGCTCTGCCCGGGTGCTCACCAATGCAATGGACGCATCACCTTGCTCCACCTGCATAGTCCCGTCGGAATCACTCACCGGTATTTCACGGGGCTTTAAGAACCGGCCTCGGGAGTCGCTTGTCGCTGCAGGGACGCTCGTTCCGGAACGTGGACCGCGTCCTCTGCCTCTCCGTGGTGTCGACACCTTAGGGGCCGGCAGGTTCTCCTCACTTGAGGACAAGCCCACCGAGCCCGCATCCGACCCACAGTCACGCGGCCGCTTCCCCCAAAACTTGGAGCGAGCGGCCGCAACTGGCTGTGGTGTGTCGGAAATTTCCGGCAGCACAGTCACCCTTTCTAGGATGACTCGCGGTTCTGCTGGAGCCTCGGCTCCCATCTTTATTGACACTGTGCCCGAGTCTGACACTGTGTCCTTCGCTTGGTGCGGTGTAAAAGAGGTCAGGTCTTCAAAAGACCGTGACCTTAATGAGCCTCCTCGGCTCTTGTTGCCATTGGCAATTGGAAGCGAAATGTTGCCCCCCCCAGAATACGGTGGGGCAGACGACCCCGAAGGGGCCGTGGCGGATTCTCCAGCTGCTGAGCAGCTGGTACCGCCCTGGGGTATAATATTGCATCTCGACTTATCCATATTGTTCCTTTAAAGGGTGTGGTCCCTGACTCCCCACTTCATCAATAAAATATATAAACATATACACATAAACATAGACACACATACATATATACATAAATTACTCCCCTCCCCCTTGATCCCCCACCACGATCATTCACCACACTCACAGTCACGTCTGAGGCAGACGCGTACCAGAGGGCGACGAATGCCGTGATGAAAGATGAAGGTGGATCCCAGACCCTGATTCACTCCCCGACAACTTCGAGGAGTGAATCACTAATCACGTACCGTCCGATGACCCACTTGAGCCATCGCACGCCACACGACGTTTTCCCCGCCCCGATTTACTCCCCGAAAACTTCGAAGAGTGAATCACTAATCACGTACCGTCCGATGACCCTGCTTGAGTCATCGCACGGTACACGATGTTATCCCCCCCCTATGCACATCGAACCTCGCACGACAGACCAGTGGGTCATCGCACGACGAACGATGTGACCCCTCCCCCAGAATATTAGCCACGACAGTACCATTTCCCGATTCCTCGAGGAATAATACTGTCGCGCCCAGGGTGCACCGGCCCAGCAGCTGCTCTTCCCTCCAGACGCATCGAGGGGGACCAGCAGCTGCCAAACTAACGTGGAGGAATTCTGCCGCACCCCAACCTAACCTAACCTAACCTAACCTAACCTTTTTTTTTTTTTTTTTTGTTGCCGGGGTGGAAAATCCTCGATGGATGTCCTCCGCCCTGGGGAGAGCGGAGGGGTCTGTCAGACTCGTACTGACTAAAAACCACCCCGGTGTTCCCTTCCCACACTTGCACCGGGGATCATGGGAACTAGTGCGCCTTCCACGATCCCCGGCTAGTGCCGGCCCGCCACTGCGGGCCTCCTCAGGTCTGCGGGGGGAGTGAGGTGTACTCCTCCCGCGACGTCATGTAGGGGCGCGCGCGGAACACTACGCGCCACCGCCTCGGGTCCAGTTATTCGGCGGGGCGGCGGACCTCCCCAAGTCCGCCGTCCCTCTGGACCCGTTCAGGGGGGCTGGAAGAGGGCGTTGTCCGCCCTCCGCCGACGCCCGGTTCGTCTGCTGCGGGTCGGGAGAGTGCTCTCCACCTCTCTCAACCTCTCCGCAGCCTCCTTCTGTGAGATGACCGTTTCACAGAAGGAGATCACCGCATCCCACGACTCTGCGCTCCCGACCATCGCGCGAGCGACGGCCGGCAGCGACAGATCGGTTCCCACTTCTGTCACGAGGGCACGGCGCGGCTCCTCCCATGCGGCACACTCTGCCAGCGTATGCCGCGCCGTGTCCTCCAGACAGTGGACGCAGTGATGACACCGAGCGTCCGGCTCCCTGTTTATGCGACACAGGTACTTCCCGAAGCAGCCGTGCCCCGACAGTACCTGCGTCGCCCGAAACGACAAGGAGCCGCGCCTCCTCTCGAGCCATTCCTCGAGCACCGGTCGGATCGCCTCGATGGTAGCGAGGCCGGCGGTAGGGCGTAGAAGCCTGTCCCGCCACTCCGCCACCAGGACCTCGCGGAGCTGAGACCGACGCAGATCGATCTCTCGCTGCATCGGTCCATCGCCCCGCGTCCGCACCTCCTCGCGCCACCGATAAAGCGACGCGAGGACTCTCGCCTCTAGGTCCCAAGGTGGCGACCCGGCCAGTGCACAAGCCGCCTCGTAGGAGACTGTGCGATACCCCCTGATTGACCGGACGGCCATCGCCCTCTGCGGTTTCCGCAACATCGCGATGCTGCCGGCCGTCAAGTCAGAGGCCCACACCGGGGCCCCGTACAGGGCCATGGATCGCAAGACCCCTAGGTACAGTCTCCTACAGGCGGTGCTCGGCCCCCCTAGATTGGGAAGCAGCGTTGCAAGCGCGCCCGCAGCGCCCATCAACTTGGGCGCCAGTCGCCGGAAGTGGGGGCCGAAGTTCCAATGGCTGTCGAGCACCAATCCCAGATACTTCATGGTGGACTCGACAGCGATCGGGGTCCCCCCTACCACAATATGTGATCCCGGCGGCGGCGCCCGCCGGGGGCCGTGAAAGACCACGGCCTCCGACTTGTTGAGGGCCACCTCCAGGCCCAGGCGCCGTATGCGGCCCACAACCTGTGAGACCGCACAGGTCGCTAGCAACGCTGCCTCCCTGTACGAGCTCCCCCGGGCCGTGACCAGCGTGTCGTCTGCGTAACACACCAGGGCCACTCCCGGTTGGAGCTCGCCTCTCAGCACCCAGTCGTACCCGATGTTCCACAGGGGTGGGCCAACGACCGAACCCTGTGGAACACCGCACGACATGTCGCGCCGGCCTCCGCCGTCGCGTCCCGAGTAGGTGACACACCTTTCCGCCAAATAAGCCCCAACGATGCGGCGGAGGTACGGGGGCACCCTGTGGTAACACAGCGCCTCCCGAATACAGCTCCAGGGCAGGGTGTTGAAAGCGTTGGAGATGTCCAAGGACACCGCCAACATCACCCCGCCCCGGGACACCGCTTCCTCCGCCAGGACTCTTACCCGCAATATGGCGTCCACCGTGGAGCGCCCATGCCGGAAGCCGAACTGGCTGTCGTCCAGATCCGGCCAACCTAACCTAACCTAACCTAACCTAACCTTTTTTTTTTTTTTTTTTTTTTTTTTTTCACGATGTGGAGAGCGAAGGGGTCTGTCAGACTCGTACTGACTAAAACCACACCGGTGTTCCCTCGCACACTTGCGTCAGGGGGGCAACGGGATCTGATGCGACTTCCGCTGCCCCGGACTAGTGCTGGCCCGCTTGACCTACGGGCCTCGTCCCGGGGGGAGTGAGGTGTAAAACTCCCCCCGCTACGTCTATGAGAGGCGCGCGTGGAACACAACGCGCCGCCGTCTCGGGTCCAGTGTGATGGGGGGCGACGGATGTCCCCGAATCCGCCGCCCCTGGACCAATTTAGGGGGGCCGGAAGAGGGCGTTGTCAGCCCTCTGCCGACGCCCGGTGCGCCTGCTGCGGGATGGGCGGGAGCTGGTCATCTCCCTTTCCCTTTCCGCAGCTTCCTTCTGCGACATGACGGTCTCGCAGAAGGACATCACTGCGTCCCAGGACTCTGCGCTGCCGACCATCGAGCGAACGACGGCCGGCAGCGACAGGTCTCCTCCTACCTCTGCAACGAGAGCACGGCGCGGCTCATCGAAAGCGGCACACTCGGCCAGCGTATGCCGCGCCGTATCCTCCGAACAATGGACGCAGTGATGGCACCGGGCGTCCGGCTCCCTGCTTAAGCGAGACAGGTACTTCCCGAAGCAGCCGTGCCCCGAGAGTACCTGTGTCGCCCGGAACGTCAGAGAGCCGTGCTTCCTTCCGAGCCAGTCGTCGAGTACTGGCCGGATTGCCTCGATAGTGTTGAGGCCGGCGGTGGGGAGGTCTAGCCTCCCCCGCCATTCCGCCACCATGACCTGTCGGAGCTGAGACCGGTACAGCGTAATCTGTCGCTGCACCAGCCTCTCGCCCCGATGTTCGGCCTCCTCGCGCCACTGGTACAGTGTCGCGAGGGTCTTCGCCTCCAGGTCCCATGGCGGGGATCCGGCCAGTACGCAAGCCGCCTCGTAGGAGATCGTGCGATATCCCCGTACGACCCTGACGGCCATCGCTCTCTGCGGTCTGCGCAGGACTGCGATAGTGCGGGCCGTCAGGTCGGTCGCCCATATCGGGGCCCCATATAGGGCCATCGATCGCACGATCCCCACGTACAACCGCCTGCAGGCGGAGCTCGGGCCCCCCAGATTGGGAAGCAGCGTTGATAGCGCGCCCGCCGCGCCCATCAACTTGGGCACCAGCCGCTGAAAGTGGGGGCCGAAGTCCCAACGGCTGTCGAGCACCAATCCGAGATATTTCATGGTTGACTCGACAGCGATCCGGACCCCCCCGACCACAATGTGTGATCCCAACGGCGGTGCCCGTCGGGGGCCATGAAAAGCGATGGCCTCCGACTTGTTGAGGGCCACCTCCAGGCCCAGGCGCCGTATGCGGCTCACCACCTGTGAGACCGCAGCCGTAGCCAGCAACGCTGCTTCCCTGTACGAGCTCCCCCGGGCCGTGACCAGCGTGTCGTCCGCATAACACGTCAGGTTCACTCCCGGCGGGAGCTCGCACCGCAAAACCCAGTCGTATCCGATGTTCCACAGGGGTGGGCCCAGAACCGAGCCCTGTGGAACACCGCACGACATCTCGCGACGGCCTATGCCGTCGCGTCCCATGTAGGTGACACACCTCCCCGAAAGATACGCCCCCACGATGTTGCGGAGGTAGGAAGGCACCCTATGGTATCGCAGGGCCTCCCTAATGCAACTCCAGGGCAGGGTGTTGAACGCGTTGGAGATGTCCAGGGACACCGCCAGCACCACCCCACCCTGGGAAACCGCTTCCTCCGCCAGGACTCTTACTCTCCTGATGGCGTCGATGGTAGAGCGCCCACATCGGAAGCCAAACTGGCTGTCGTCCAGGTTCGGCCCCACTGTGCACAAGTGGCTGACGAGGCGGTCTGCGATTACTCGCTCGAACAACTTGCCCGCCTCGTCCAGCAGCACTATGGGCCGATAAGCGGACGATGAATCCGCCGGGCGCCCCGCCTTCTTGAGCAGGACCAGTCGACCGGCTTTCCACCTGTTAGGGAAATGGCCCTGCTCAAGGCATGCCGAGAAGAGTCCCTGCAGTGGGGGCTCCAGTTCTTTCAGGGCGAGGACTAGAGCGCGGACAGGCACTCCGTCGGGCCCCGGAGCAGTGTTTTTTGCCCGGAGCCGCATCACGGCCGCGCTCATCTCCGCCTGTGTCACCTCTGGGACGGTTTCGTTCTCCTCCGCTTCCGGCTCTGCAGCTGTGAGCGGAGCCATCGGCGGTGGCTCATGCTCGGCTCTCTCAGGAAAGAGAACCGAGACCACTCGCTCCAGGAACTGCGGCTCGAGACCTTCCGTCAGCGGCCCCGCCCATGGCCGAAGTTTCCCTCGGACCGTACGGTATGGGCGCCCCCACGGATCCCCGTCTAGGGTCGCGAGCAGCTCCTCCCTGGAGCGCGTCTTCGACTCGCCGATGGCCAGCCACAGAGCCTCCTTCGCCGCGCGGTACACCTCATACAGCGCGGCTTCTTCGTCGGGATCCCGGCGACGTCTCCTCCGACATCGCGTGTACGGACGTCTGGCGTCTGCGCATGCGACGCGCAGCTGCTCGACCTCGATGCACCACCAGTACACGCGGCGCCTTGCGGACAGAGGGGAGACGCGTGGCATGGACGCGTCGCAAATTTGCGTCATCGCGTCACCAAACCACTGCGCCTCCTGTTCGACGTCGACGGGACCGACGGTAGCCGACTCCCGAACCCAGGCCAGGACGATGGTGGCTTCCTCAAGAGCCTCCTTGTCGAGGCGTTTCAGAGCCCAACGCGGGCCGTCTCTCCGGGGGGCCGATTGACTACGACCTCCAGCGGTTTGGGCGGAGACGTCGAAGCGTATGTATCGGTGGTCCGATAGCGTCTCCACCTCCGCTTCCACGTGCCAATCACGAACACGGTGCACAACAGCGGGGCTAGCGAACGACACGTCCACTATGGACCCGCCCCGCTGTCGCACACACGTGAAGGCCGAGCCCCGATTTAAGACGGCCAGGCCCGTCGTAATGGCCCACTCCTCTAGCGCATCACCTCTCGGGTCTGTGACCGGGGATCCCCACGCCCCAGATTTGGCGTTCAGATCACCGAGAAGCAGAATGGGCCGAGGGTGAGACCGGCCGACGACGGCCCCCAACTCGACAAGGAAACTCTCGAATTCGGCGAGACTCCTGTTGGGCGAAAAGTATGCCCCGATCGTGACGATCCCGTTCACAAGGGCGGCAACCCAACCGTGACCCCGGGATACGTCGACGATGATGGCCACCAGGCCGTCCAGATCCCCTGCCCAGTTTTCCCGGGGGGGGATAAAATACGGCTCAGCGACCACCGCCACATTTATCGACCACTGCGCCATGCTAAGGACCAAGAGATCCTGAGCTCTGGTGCAGTGGTTGATATTCGCCTGAAGGAAATGAAGTGCCATCACTAACACTCCATTTCTTCGGTTCGTCCCACAACTGGCCGGGAGTCGGCCTCAGAGGTGCTAGGGGGTGCGGCCCCCGCAGCCTTGGTCCAACGCTTGCTGCGCTTTCTGGGCGCGCCGCAAGCGTTGCCGCCTAATCTGTGCCCCGCGGACTTTCCTGCAGCTGTACACAGACTGCAGTTTGGCTCCGCGGAGCACTGGGCCGCCTTATGGCCAGGCTGACCGCAGCGATAACAGAGATCGCTGCGGTCTGTTTCGCAGGTGCACTGTGCTCGGACGTGCCCTTTCTCCAGGCACCGGAAACACTGCATAGCCCGGGGTGCCAGGAGTTTTACCCTCACTGACACCCAGCCCACCAGTAGACGGCCCGCGTCGGCGACCTGCTTGGCCGCAGCCACCGGACACCGCACCCAGATGGTGCCAAGCCCGCCAGCGTTTACGCGGATCTCGCCCGCCCGCACATTTTCCGGCGCGCATCCGCCGCTCCGGGCTATGGCCGCCACCACCTCTTCTGGGGTCAAGGAGACGTCCAGCTCATCGACGCGAACCTCAGCCGTCTTAATGGGCCTGGACACCCGGGCCTCCTCGGGGTTGAGGACGTCCCTCAGCTTTGCAGCTAGAGTGTCCGCCCTCTCGACACAGTTGGTCCCCGCCAACTCAAACATTTTGGCTCCCGTGGCCGCCGTTTTAAAACGGAAGCCTTCTGGGGTGCCAAAATCAGCAAAAACAAGCTTGCTTCTCGCCTCCGCCAGTACCTTCTGGTACGTTATCCCCCTCTCCTTGGCTTCCGGCTGCAGCGTAACAACTACAGCCTCGGAGCGAGGGACGCGGATTCTGGGGACGTGTCGCTTGGTGTCCGGCGCTTTTTTGGGCTTACCCCTCTTACGCCGCTTTTTGCGGCTTTCGGCCGTCTTCCATTCCCCGTTGTCTTTGAGGGATGAGCTCGTCTCCTCAGTCTGATTTTGCGACCCTGTTCCTGCCTTTTTGGCCCCTTCTGTGGGTTTCTTGGGCTTCTGCGTGGCCGTTTTGGGCACCGGTGACGGCTTTTTTGGCGTAGGTGGCGCTTTAGCGACCTGTGCCCAAGTCGGCCCAGCCACTGCTGGTGCGGGTTCCACCTCTTTCCTCCGTGTATCGGCCGCCAGCGGTGGTCGAAGCCTAATAGGGGGGTTGAGCCTGGGCTCTAGGCTGTCAAAGCGGGCGTTCATTATATTCAACAGCCGGCTGAACTGGTCTTCCCCCAAAGACCCGTTCTGTGGCAGAGCACGACCCTCCGTAGTCGGTACACCCTGCTGCCGGCTGAAGTCCGCCTTCAGGGCGCTGACCTCCTGCTGGAGCTCCTCCATTCTCGTATGGAGACGGTGATTCTCCTCTAGGAGTTTCACCGTCTCCTCCGAGGTCGTTCGATCGAGGAGGACGTCCATCGCCTCCTTGATGGCAGTCGCCGCCTCTTTTAGGGCTCGCGTGAACGTGCCCTTCAGGTTGCCTGATTTCGTGGCCACCTTCAGGACGACGTCCACGCCGTCTAGCACTTGACGGCTAAGGGCTTCTGCCGTTAAGCCCTCAGGAGTTGTCGCGGTCTGCGAACGCCTCTCCCTTGCCAGACGAGCCAACTCAGCGACTTCGTCAGTCGCGATGGCCTTCCGGCCCTCTCGCCTCGCGGCATTGAGCTCTGCCCGGGTGCTCACCAATGCAATGGACGCATCACCTTGCTCCACCTGCATAGTCCCGTCGGAATCACTCACCGGTATTTCACGGGGCTTTAAGAACCGGCCTCGGGAGTCGCTTGTCGCTGCAGGGACGCTCGTTCCGGAACGTGGACCGCGTCCTCTGCCTCTCCGTGGTGTCGACACCTTAGGGGCCGGCAGGTTCTCCTCACTTGAGGACAAGCCCACCGAGCCCGCATCCGACCCACAGTCACGCGGCCGCTTCCCCCAAAACTTGGAGCGAGCGGCCGCAACTGGCTGTGGTGTGTCGGAAATTTCCGGCAGCACAGTCACCCTTTCTAGGATGACTCGCGGTTCTGCTGGAGCCTCGGCTCCCATCTTTATTGACACTGTGCCCGAGTCTGACACTGTGTCCTTCGCTTGGTGCGGTGTAAAAGAGGTCAGGTCTTCAAAAGACCGTGACCTTAATGAGCCTCCTCGGCTCTTGTTGCCATTGGCAATTGGAAGCGAAATGTTGCCCCCCCCAGAATACGGTGGGGCAGACGACCCCGAAGGGGCCGTGGCGGATTCTCCAGCTGCTGAGCAGCTGGTACCGCCCTGGGGTATAATATTGCATCTCGACTTATCCATATTGTTCCTTTAAAGGGTGTGGTCCCTGACTCCCCACTTCATCAATAAAATATATAAACATATACACAAAAAATATAAATATATACATATATACATAAGTTCCCTCCCTCCCCCCTGATCCCCCACCACGATCATTCACCACACTCACAGTCACGTCTGAGGCAGACGCGTACCAGAGGGCGACGAATGCCGTGATGAAAGATGAAGGTGGATCCCAGACCCTGATTCACTCCCCGACAACTTCGAGGAGTGAATCACTAATCACGTACCGTCCGATGACCCACTTGAGCCATCGCACGCCACACGACGTTTTCCCCGCCCCGATTTACTCCCCGAAAACTTCGAAGAGTGAATCACTAATCACGTACCGTCCGATGACCCTGCTTGAGTCATCGCACGGTACACGATGTTATCCCCCCCCTATGCACATCGAACCTCGCACGACAGACCAGTGGGTCATCGCACGACGAACGATGTGACCCCTCCCCCAGAATATTAGCCACGACAGTACCATTTCCCGATTCCTCGAGGAATAATACTGTCGCGCCCAGGGTGCACCGGCCCAGCAGCTGCTCTTCCCTCCAGACGCATCGAGGGGGACCAGCAGCTGCCGAACTAACGTGGAGGAATTCTGCCGCACCCCAACCTAACCTAACCTAACCTAACCTAACCGGTTGATATCTTCTATTCTAGACGTGCGATTTTGAAGCTGTTTTCGGCTTTTTTAGACCAAACTAGGCGTCCGCCTGTGTTCTGACCATATCGCGCGCACTTTACACGCGCGTCTGGACTCCATCCCTTATTTTCGGAGAAATTCCTTAAAATTAATTGTTTTTCAAAATTTTCCTTCACATTTTAATTTAGATTATAGTTGCAATAGTGCTCACCCTTCTTCCCTGAATTCTGGTCCGCGTTCCGTGTCCCGGTCTCCAGGTTGTGGGGTGAAATTCAAAATTTTTTCTTTCGAAAACTGGTTTTTTGACCAAAACCCAAAATTTTTGTTCGGCACATAACAAGTTTTATTCCATAATTCGCTAGCCCGCGCGGAGACGCGTCTCTGGACACCTCGCCCGCGCCCCTAGCCCGAATAAAACATACATTTTTCTAAAAAAATAGTTACCTATTTTCATACATTTCTATAAGTACCAAAATCCACCTAAGGGAACGAGTCAAAAACGAAAACGTTGATATCTTCTATTCTAGACGTGCGATTTTGAAGCTGTTTTCGGCTTTTTTAGACCAAACTAGGCGTCCGCCTGTGTTCTGACCATATCGCGCGCACTTTACACGCGCGTCTGGACTCCATCCCTTATTTTCGGAGAAATTCCTTAAAATTAATTGTTTTTCAAAATTTTCCTTCACATTTTAATTTAGATTATAGTTGCAATAGTGCTCACCCTTCTTCCCTGAATTCTGGTCCGCGTTCCGTGTCCCGGTCTCCAGGTTGTGGGGTGAAATTCAAAATTTTTTCTTTCGAAAACTGGTTTTTTGACCAAAACCCAAAATTTTTGTTCGGCACATAACAAGTTTTATTCCATAATTCGCTAGCCCGCGCGGAGACGCGTCTCTGGACACCTCGCCCGCGCCCCTAGCCCGAATAAAACATACATTTTTCTAAAAAAATAGTTACCTATTTTCATACATTTCTATAAGTACCAAAATCCACCTAAGGGAACGAGTCAAAAACGAAAACGTTGATATCTTCTATTCTAGACGTGCGATTTTGAAGCTGTTTTCGGCTTTTTTAGACCAAACTAGGCGTCCGCCTGTGTTCTGACCATATCGCGCGCACTTTACACGCGCGTCTGGACTCCATCCCTTATTTTCGGAGAAATTCCTTAAAATTAATTGTTTTTCAAAATTTTCCTTCACATTTTAATTTAGATTATAGTTGCAATAGTGCTCACCCTTCTTCCCTGAATTCTGGTCCGCGTTCCGTGTCCCGGTCTCCAGGTTGTGGGGTGAAATTCAAAATTTTTTCTTTCGAAAACTGGTTTTTTGACCAAAACCCAAAATTTTTGTTCGGCACATAACAAGTTTTATTCCATAATTCGCTAGCCCGCGCGGAGACGCGTCTCTGGACACCTCGCACGCGCCCCTAGCTCGAAAAAATTTTTGCCCACCCACCCGCCCTCTGGTCTATAGGAAGGTAGACATAGATTTTCGGTAAAATTTTCTTTTTCGGATCATCATAGTATTTAGTCTTGCGAGGAATTTTTACTGATTTTTAGGGATTTTTTAAGTATTTTTAACGTGTTTGACCGAGTCTGCAAAGGCTCACAAGTGTTGACATAATTTTATAATTATTTATTATTGTACCTAAATACTTTTTAGCTGATTTATTAATTTATTTTATTTATTTTACTGTGTACCCCCCTTTACAGGGACACAGTTAAGTCCAGTGTCAACCTTTTAAGTCTCTCCTCTCGAGCAGATATTGTTGTTTAGTTCCCCTCTTTACAGGGTTCGACTCTAGCAATACCTGCTCCCAAAAGTTGTACAATGTTCCGCACCCCATCCAGCACCGTGAGGGCTCCAGGCTCTAGCGACTCGCCGCGATCGGCGGAGAAAGCAATGCCTTCGCCTGCTGACGCAAGGAGGAGAATCTCCTTCGGAGATGAGATCTCTTCTTTTGCGTCACGGGGGGACCCTGCTACTCCGGGGACGCGCCGAGCTGCTATTGATGCCTCAAGACCGCTCAAAAAGCCTGAGGCGAAGTGCCGCACTCGCATTGAGGAAGCGAGAGCTTGCCTAAATAAGGCCAAGCTTAATCTGGGCAACTCTCGCAACCTCAAAGCCGAGATAAAGAATGCGGTGCTCGAAGCCATAAACAGGCTTTATGAGCTGGTCAAGGAGTCCGAGCGAGATAAGGGCCCTTCCGCACCTGTCGCCATTCCAGAACCCGCGCCCACTGCTGACCGTGGTCCCCATCCTGTCTCCGCCGAAGTCCTTGCTGGCCAGACTGAGCTCCTTAACAGCCTAAAGGAGCACATCTCGGAGTTAAGAGACAACTCTGAGAAACTCGACGCACTCCGAGACAGTCTGGCCAGCAGGAAGGCAGTGGAGGAGACAACCTACGCGAGCATGACAGCTGTCAGTAAGAGCCACACCGGGGCACAGGCTCCGGAGCGAACGACGCTGCACTCCGTGGTTGTCTCCTCCACTGAGGAGATGGATACGGGGGACCAAATCTTAGAAAGGGTGAGGAAAGCAGTGGACGCGAAGGAGGGATGGGTGCGCGTCGAAAGGGTCCGCAAGGCCAAGGACCAGAAGATCATCATGGGGTGCGCAACAACAGAGGAGAGGACAAAATTAAAAGCGCGATTGGAGAAGGCCGGGGAGAACCTCGTCGTCGAGGAAGTGAAAAATCGAAACCCGCTTCTGGTTCTTAGGGACGTGCTGATAGTGCACAGCGACGAAGAAGTGCTCAGAGCCCTTAAGAACCAGAACCAGGAGATCTTTTACGGCCTCGATGACGAGGATCAAAAAATCAGTATCAAGTTTCGCAAGAAGTCACGCAACCCGCACGTGAGCAGCATTGTGTTGAGTGTTACCCCAGTTATCTGGAGGAGGGCACTCGAAGGAGGCAAGCTCCGTATTGACCTCCAGAGAGTGCGCGTCGAAGATCAGACGCCTCTGGTGCAGTGCACCCGCTGTCTTTCGTACGGCCATGGCAAGCGCCTGTGTACGGAGACGGCCGACCTGTGCAGCCACTGTGGCGGTCCACACCTTAGAGTGGACTGCCCAGACAAGCACAGGGTCGAAGCAGTGGCGTGCATAAACTGCACCAGAGCCAAACTGGGGGAACACTCGCACAATGCGTTCAGTGATTTGTGCCCGATACGTCGGAAGTGGGACGCATTCGCAAGAGCGTCAATAGCATATTGCTAAAGTTGCCAATGCGCCCACTTCCGCGTACACAGAGATGACCGGTTTGACACAACCAGATAGCAGACGCATTGAGCGAACCACTAAGGTTGGCTTAATGGAGAATGATAATTGGAGTCACTTTCATAAGAAAGTGGCTGGAATTATGCTGGACCGTAAGTCAACTTTAGTGGAATCGTCAAGTTGTGTCAAACTGGGCGACGAATTTTGCCGTCGTTTTAGTAAATTTTCAGTTATTTTCGTTTATATTTTAATTACGTTTTCATTTGGCCTTAAAATTACCTACAAAAATCACAGATAAATAATATCCTATAATATATAGTTAATATATACTTAGATATTATACAAATAAAACTACATAATTAAGAAAATTCGTTCAAAATTCTAACTTAGGCACACAAAATAAAAAGCAAAAAGCAGAATACTAGTTAAAAGGGCACAAATAAGGGTGAGTGATGGATATTGGGAAAAATAGTAAATTCAATTTAGGGATTTAGGAAATATAGTGATATTTAAAATATATAAATTAATAAATAGTGAATGTAATATTATTTAAATTGGTTAAAATTTATAATAGTTAAGAAAAATAGCAAGACAGAAAATTAGCGAAACTTTTAGCAGAAAAAGATAGAATTATTTATAGACAAATACTAGAAATTGAGTGTGGTCTCCTCGGCCTCCCATCAACCAAATGCAAAATAAGAAAAACCCTCGCTAAAAAGGGCTCTGATTATGTCAGAGGGACACTGGCTAGGCAGGAGTGGTTTTTAGCCGGTTCGAGTCCGGCACTACCTCGACTGTCTCACAAGAGAAATTCCTGTGGGATAGTCGAGGTGTCCGCGGGGATTTCCCACTCCTGCCCAAACAAAAAAAAAAAAAAAAAAAAAAAAAAAAACCTAACCTAACCTTTTTTTTTTTTTTTTTTTTTTTTTTTTTTTGACGCTGGGAAAAAATGCATTACGCATACCCTCCCATCGGGGGATGAGAGGGGTATGTGGGACTCCCCGGTCTGACCCGGTATACCCACTAAAACGACCCAGCGACATTCCCGCTTCGTCCAAGGGGCGGGGGACTGGGAAACCGGCATAGCCTTTACGTCCAGTCCTCCGCCGACGATTGCCCTTCATGGCGGGCCCCTCACAGGGACCCGGGAATGACTGACGGAGGTGGTGACGGGTGCAATGCGGGCGAAGGCACCCCCGTGCCTGTCGCCCGCCCGTCGCCACCATGGGGAGGGAGAGGGCGTTGCCGTCTCCGACCCCTTCTTCGTCTGCGGAGCGGCGCAGCGAGAGGGTCGTCCTCCCGCACGCGCTCCGCCTCCTCCTTTTGCGAGATTACGTCCTCGCAAAAGGAGGCGACCGCTGCCCAGGCCTCCTCGCTCCCCAGCATGGCGTTGACGACGCCGGGAAGCGAGAGGTCTGGTCCGATTACCGCGGTCAGACCGCGGCGCAACTCGGACCAAGCTGGGCACACCTCCAAGGTGTGCTGCGCCGTGTCCTCCGGCGCGCCGCAGTCGTGGCACGCCGGGGTCTCCTCCCTCCCGATCCGGTGCAGGTGCGATCCGAAACAGCCATGGCCGGATAACACCTGCACCAGACGGAACGAGAGGAAACCGTGGGACCGCTCGAGCCAGCCCTGTAGAACTGGACCGAGCGCGTCCAACGTCCGGCGGCCAAAGGTGGCGGTGGCGAGGTCCTCTGACCAGTGAAGGACGATAGCGTCCCTCGCCTCCCGCCGCACGGCCTCCCGCTCTTCGGCGACGGGGCGCTCCCCGAGAGCCTTCCGGCGCGCCGTCCACTCGTACACTCTGGCGAGCACCCAAGCCTCCAACTCCCAAGGAGGGGTGCCAGCCAGAGCGCATGCCGCCGAAAAGCCCACCGAGCGGTAGGCCCTCGCCACCCGCTGTGCAATGGCCCTTTGGGGCCTGCGGATGGCCGTCGCATTCTCCCTCCTGTGGAGGGAGTCCGCCCAGATGGGGGCCCCGTAAAGGGCCATGCTCCTCAATATGCCTGCATACAGGCGCCGGCATTTCGCTTTGGGCCCCCCCAGGTTCGGGAGGAGCCACGAGAGGGCGTCCGCGGCCTTTAGCAGGCGCGTCGACAGCCCGCTGAAATGCGGGCCGAAGCGCCACCTGTCGTCCAGCACCAGCCCCAAATACTTCATCTGGGGCTGGACCCCTATCCTGACGCCCTCCACAATTATGTGGGCGTCGGGAGGGCAGCGCTGCCGAGGCCCGCGAAAGAACACGGCCTCGGTCTTGTGCAGCGCCACCTTCAATCCCAGGCGGCGGATCCTCTCTGCAACCAAGGATCCGCCAGCCGAGGCCAGACAGGCCGCGTCCGCAAAGTTCCTCCCCCGGGCTGTGAGGAGAGTGTCATCCGCGTAGCAGATGACACTCGTGCCCTGGAGGAGGGCTCCTTGCAGGAGCCAGTTGAACCCGATGTTCCACAGGGGAGGGCCAAGCACGGACCCCTGCGGAACACCGGACTCTGCGCCGTACCGCCTCACCGTGGCCGTTTTGTCCACTAGAAGGACTTCTCGGTCCTCCAGGTAGCTGGCCAGGAGGTCCCGCAGGTATTGGGGCACTCCGTGATATCGGAGCGCCTCCAATATCGTCGAGTGGGGGACGGAGTTGAAGGCGTTGGCAATGTCGAATGACACCGCCAGCACTCCGTCCCCCGCCTCCACCGCTTCCTTCACCTGGCCCTTGAGTAGGGCCAGCGCATCGATCGTCGAACGCCCTCGACGGAAGCCGAATTGGGCGTCCGACAGATCCGGCCCTACCCCCCGCAAATGGCTGTCAAGCCGGGAGGCGACAATCCCCTCGAACAACTTACCGACCTCATCGAGCAGGACGACGGGCCGGTATGCCGAGGGGGAGTCCACCGGGCGTCCCGCTTTTCGGAGGAGGCAAAGCTGCCCCTCCTTCCACAGTTTCGGGAACCTCCCAGCCGTAAAGCACGCGCTGAAGAGGTCCCGAAACCTGTCCTCCATGCCGGAGGCGGCGATCGCCAGCACCCTTGCGGGGACGCCGTCTGGTCCGGGCGCCGTCTTTTTCGCGCGGAGGCTGAGAACCCCCGCGTATAACTCTGCCACTGTCACCGCGGGGACATCCTCCTCCTCCGGCGAAGCCACCCCTTGCGGGGGATCCATCGTTGGTGGGGTGAAGTCGGTCCTGCGCGGAAACAGGGACCGGACCACCCCATCCAGCAACGCTGGATCGAGGGTCTCCGACAGTGGGGGACCATAGGGGCGGAGCTGGTTCCGCGCCGCCTTATATGGTCTCCCATAGGGGTCCCTGTCGAGACCCTCCAGCATCTCGGCTCTCGCCGAGTCCTGTGCAGCACCCATTGCAGACTTGAGGACCGTCGTCGCCTCTCGGTAAGAGGCGTATAGGCGGTCCTCTTCTGCCCGGTCTCGGTTTTGGGCGCTGCGACGTCGGCTCCGCGTGTAGGCCCTTCTGGCCGCCACGCAGGTGGCCCGGAGTCCCTCCAGCTCCTCCGTCCACCAATAGACGGCACGACGGGGTGGCGGACGGCGAGACCGGGGCATGCTGGAGTTGCACACCTCGGTCAGGGTCCCTCTGAGCTGGACCGCAGCGGCGTCTACGTCCAGGCCCTCGACAGGGGGCGACAGCCAGTCCTGGAGGAAGGCTGCCTCCCTGGCTGCCTCCCGGTCCAGGCGGGTGAGTGCCCACCGCGGGAAGGGAGATTGCCCAGCGCGGGCCATCCCCCTCCCGCCCTGCTGGGTGGAGATGTCGAACCGCACATATCGGTGGTCCGACAACGTCTCCACCATCTCTACCCGCCAGTTGACGACGCGGGCGGCCAGCGTGGGGGTGGCAAACGACACGTCCACCACCGACCCACCCTGTTGCCGCACACACGTGTGGACCGCCCCCCTGTTGAGGAGGGATACACCGCTTGAGGCCGCCCAAAACTCGACGGCGCGTCCCCGGACGTTGCAACCTGCGGCCGGGTTGCCCCAGGCCGCCGACTTGGCGTTCAGGTCGCCCAACAGCAGAACTTGGCGTGGCGCCGCCCTCCCTTTGACTGCGGTGAGGATCTCGAGGAAATCCTCAAAGTCCGAGAGAGGGCGGTTTGGGGAGAAATAGACCCCCACCAGGGCCATGTCTCCCCAGGCGGCGGCCACGTATCCCGGTCCTCTCTCTAAGAGTGAGAGGGGAGGGGAGTCCGTGGAAGACCGCGCCACCAACGCCACCAAGCCGTCCCGGTCGCCCAGCCAACGGCCAGGGACCGAGTAAGGTTCGGCGACCACCGCCAAGTCCACCAACCACTCAGCCATGGTCTGCATCAGCAGATCCTGGGCTGCCCTGCAGTGGTTGGCGTTCGCCTGAAGGATGCGATGTTCGACCCTATCCATCAGTCGGACATCGCACCCCCCTCCGCAGCCGTCGCAGGAACGACGGAGTCAGCGGCAGCAGCGGCAGCAGCAGGCCTGGTCGGCGCCTGCG
This sequence comes from Xestia c-nigrum, assembly GCA_916618015.1. Lineage (NCBI taxonomy): Eukaryota > Metazoa > Arthropoda > Insecta > Lepidoptera > Noctuidae > Xestia > Xestia c-nigrum. The sequence continues at coordinate 88,280 of OU745256.1, forward strand.
CCTTGCCTCGCTTAGGGGGAGGATTGCAGTTCCTCCCCTTCATGACGTGGCCTGCCAGGCGGCCACTGGCGGCACACACCGCGCAGTGTGGCGTGCCGGCCTCACAAGAGACGGCTTTGTGGCCGTTCTTGCCGCAGCGGTAGCACGTGTCCGTCCTGTCTACCGAGGACGGACACATGGGCCGGGTGTGTCCGATGCCGAAGCACCGGAAACACCGCAGAGGCTGGTCCTCGAGTGCCCGAACCGCACCCGAGCTATACCCAACTGCGAGCCGTCCCTTGGCAAGGACGGCTTTGGCAGCGGCGATTGGGCACTCGAGGCGAATGGTGCCCATGCCGCCACGGCCGGGCCTTATGTCCCGGCCTTGTACCGCCGCGGCGCCACAACCCCCTATGGCTGCGACCGCCGCCACTACCTCCTCTTTAGTGACGGAGTCGTCGAGCTCCGTCACCTCAAAGGCCGCCGTCTTGACTGGTCGGGCCACCTTGGCAGAGTCTGCGATGACCTCCTGCAGCTTTGCTGCGAAGAGGTCCGCGTGGGCACTCCCCTCGGCCCCCGGGAACTCGAAAATTCGAGCCCCGGCTTGTGTCCGCCGGCAAGACACGCTGCCGATCCCCAGCTGGGTGGGATCGGCATTGGCACGCGCCCGTACTAATACGGACGCGTATGTCTCCCCTCGCTCCGCAGCCTCCGCGGTGAGTGTCACCACGACGGCTGCGGTTTTTGGGGGCACCAGCTTTCCCCTCCCTCTCCCCTTCCCCTTTCCCTTGTCGGTCGTCTGCGACCGACTGGGAGCGGTGGTGGCGGGGACGGCAGGTACGGCCTTCGCCGACTTTTTGCCCCTGCCCTTTCCCTTACGGACCACTTGCGTCCACTCGTTGGACGGGGTGGTGGCAGGGAGTGTGGTGTCTTCCACCTGGGAGGTGGACGGCCCCGGCTCGCTCGGCTGCCTCTTATCCGCCGCAAGCGGCGGTCGGAGGCGTTTCTCCGGCAAGAGCCGGTCCTCTATGCCCGCTAAGCAGGCCCTTGTGAAGGCCCTCTCCTCCATCACAACCTTGCGGATGATGTCCTCAAGGTTGGAGGATGGGCCTTCTGCCACAGGGCTCGTCCGGGCCTGTTGTGGCTGGGCCGTGGCTTCAGCCAGCTTCTGATGCAGCTGGCTGACCTCCAACTGCAGGCGATCTACTTTCGCCTGCAGTTGCCGCGTCTCGTCGGTGGTCTTTCGACGGACCAGCTCCGTGACGACACCGCGCATGCTCGCGGCCCGGCACTTGAGGGCCTTCTGGAAGGTCCCCTTTAGGTTGGAGGACTTAGAGGCGACCTCCACGATCTCCTCCTCGTCCTCCTCCGCCATTCTCTCCAGCTCGGCGAGAGAGTGGTCCGCGTACAGAACGCGGGACGCACCGTACCCGGACTTGGCCCGGGCGACGTGCGCCCGCTTCTCTTTGGCGGCAACCTTCTCCTCCAGCTCTTGCTGGAGCTGTTCTCGCCGGGCCAGGTCCAACTTGCGTTGGGCGTCCGCGAGCCCAACGTTGTGGGTATCCGCGGCCTTGGTTGTTGGCTTTTTAGCCTTCGAACCCGAGGCCTGGGAACCCTCGGATCCACCGCTCAGGTGGACACGCTTCCGCGACCTAGAGCCGCTCGCGTCCGACACACCAAATAGCGAGTCGTTGTCGGACGACTCATCCGCCAGAAAGCCTGCCGCAGAAGGCGCGCGGCTAGGTTCAGACGCCGGAGCGTCGGAGTGGCCCTGAGAAGGGCCTTTTGGTTGGCCCTGAGAAGGGCCTTTGGCTTTGGTTTGGCCCTGAGAAGGGCCTTTGGGTTGGCCCTGAGAAGGGCCTTTGGTCTTTAAAAATCGCCCGGAGGCGCTACGCGTTGATTGAGACATAGGCTCCGACAGTTCGTACTTCACAAGGCAAGATAAAATAGCAACGAGATCACAGTGCACTTTGGCCGTACCCAGTCTGCCACTCCGTTACGGTGGTCAGAACTGGGCCGTTTCCAGGGGACGCGACGTGGACGCAAGCACTGTGGGGTGGTCCCCCAACCTAACCTAACCTAACCTAACCTTTTTTTTTTTTTTTTTTTTTTGACGCTGGGAAAAAATGCATTACGCATACCCTCCCATCGGGGGATGAGAGGGGTATGTGGGACTCCCCGGTCTGACCCGGTATACCCACTAAAACGACCCAGCGACATTCCCGCTTCGTCCAAGTGGCGGGGGACTGGGAAACCGGCATAGCCTTTACGTCCAGTCCTCCGCCGACGATTTCCTTCATGGAGGGCCCCTCACATGGGCCCGGGAATGACTGACGGAGGTGGTGACGGGTGCAATGCGGGTGAAGGCACCCCCGTGCCTGTCGCCCGCCCGTCGCCACCATGAGGAGGGAGAGGGCGTTGCCGTCTCCGACCCCTTCTTCGTCTGCGGAGCGGCGCAGCGAGAGGGTCGTCCTCCCGCACGCGCTCCGCCTCCTCCTTTTGCGAGATTACGTCCTCGCAAAAGGAGGCGACCGCTGCCCAGGCCTCCTCGCTCCCCAGCATGGCGTTGACGACGCCGGGAAGCGAAAGGTCTGGTCCGATTACCGCGGTCAGACCGCGGCGCAACTCGGACCAAGCTGTCCGAGAGAGGGCGGTTTGGGGAGAAATAGACCCCCACCAGGGCCATGTCTCCCCAGGCGGCGGCCACGTATCCCGGTCCCCTCTCTAAGAGCGAGAGGGGAGGGGAGTCCGTGGAAGACCGCGCCACCAACGCCACCAAGCCGTCCCGGTCGCCCAGCCAACGGCCAGGGACCGAGTAAGGTTCGGCGACCACCGCCAAGTCCACCAACCACTCAGCCATGGTCTGCATCAGCAGATCCTGGGCTGCCCTGCAGTGGTTGGCGTTCGCCTGGAGGATGCGATGTTCGACCCTATCCATCAGTCGGACATCACACCCCCCTCCGCAGCCGTCGCAGGAACGACGGAGTCAGCGGCAGCAGCAGCAGGCCTGGTCGGCGCCAGCGCTTTGCCACGCTTAGGGGGAGGATTGCACTTCCTCCCCTTCATGACGTGGCCTGCCAGGCGGCCACTGGCGGCACACACCGCGCAGTGCGGCATGGCGGCCTCGCAAGAGACGGCTTTATGACCGTTCTTGCCGCAGCGGTAGCATGTGTCCGTCCTATCCACCGTGGACGGACACATGGGCCGGGTGTGACCAATGCCGAAGCACCGGAAACACCGCAGAGGCTGGTCCTCGAGGGCCCGGACTGCACCCGAGCTGAACCCAACCGACAGCCGTCCTTTGGCAAGGACGGCTTTTGCAGCGGCGATTGGGCACTCGAGGCGTATGGTGCCCATGCCGAAGCGGCCGGGCCTTATGTCCCGACCTTGCACTGCTGCGGCGCCACAGCCCCCTATCGCTGCGACCGCCGCCACCACCTCCTCCTTGGTGACGGAGTCGTCGAGCTCCGTCACTTCAATGGCCGCCGACTTGACCGGTCGGGCCACCTTCGCGGAGTCCGCGATGACCTCCTGCAGCTTGGCTGCGAAGAGGTCCGCGTGGGCACTCCCCTCTGCCCCCGGGAACTCGAATATCCGAGCCCCGGCTTGGGTCCGCCGGCAAGATACACTACCGATCCCGAGTTGGGTGGGATCGGCATTGGCACGCGCCCGCACCAAAACGGACGCGTACGTCTCCCCTCGCTCCGCAGCCTCCGCAGTGAGTGTCACCACGACGGCCGCGGTTTTTGGGGGCACCAGCTTTCCCCTCCCTCTCCCCTTCCCGTTACCCTTTCCCTTGCCGGTCGTCTGCGACCGACTGGGAGCGGTGGTGGCGGGGACGGCAGGTGCGGCCTTCGCCGACTTCTTGCCCCTGCCCTTTCCCTTGCGGACCACTTGCGTCCACTCGTTGGACGGGGTGGTGGCAGGGAGTTGGGTGTCTTCCACCTGGGAGGAGGACGGCCCCGGCTCACTCGGCTGCCTCTTCTCCGCCGCAAGCGGTGGTCGGAGGCGTTTCTCCGGCAAGAGCCGGTCCTCGATGCCCGCCAAGCAGGCCCTTGTGAAGGCCCTCTCCTCCATCACAACCTTGCGGATGATATCCTCAAGGTTGGAGGATGGGCCTTCTGCCGCAGGGCTCGTCCGGGCCTGTTGCGGCTGGCCCGTGGCGTCAGCCAGCTTTTGATGAAGCTGGCTGACCTCCAACTGCAGGCGATCCACCTTCGCCTGCAGTTGCCGCGTCTCGTCGGTGGTCTTGCGACGGACCAGCTCCGTCACGACACCGCGCAAGCTCGCGGCCCGGCTCTTGAGGGCCTTTTGGAAGGTCCCCTTTAGGTTTGAGGACTTAGAGGCGACCTCCACGATCTGGCCGCAGAAGGCGCGCGGCTGGCTTCAGACGCCGGAGCGTCGGAGTGGCCCTGAGAAGGGCCTTTTGGTTGGCCCTGAGAAGGACCTTTGGGTTTGGGTTGGCCCTGAGAAGGGCCTTTGGGTTGGCCCTGAGAAGGGCCTTTGGGTTGGCCCTGAGAAGGGCCTTTGGTTTTTAAAACTCGCCCGGAGGCGCTACGCGTAAGTTTAGACATAGTATCAGCAATTTCGTAGTTCGCAAGGCAATAGTAAGAAGCTACGAGAGCACAGAGCACTTTGGCCGTACCCAGTCTGCCACTCCGTTACGGTGGTCAGAACTGGGCCGTTTCCAGGGGACGCGACGTGGACGCAAGCTCTGTGGGGTGGTCCCCCAACCTAACCTAACCTAACCTAACCTAACCTTTTTTTTTTTTTTTTTTTTTTTTTACGATGTGGAAATCCTCAATGGATGTCCTCCGCCCTGGGGAGAGCGGAGGGGTCTGTCAGACTCGTACTGACTAAAAACCACCCCGGTGTTCCCTTCCCACACTTGCACCGGGGATCATGGGAACTAGTGCGCCTTCCACGATCCCCGGCTAGTGCCGGCCCGCCACTGCGGGCCTCCTCAGGTCTGCGGGGGGAGTGAGGTGTACTCCTCCCGCGACGTCATGTAGGGGCGCGCGCGGAACACTACGCGCCACCGCCTCGGGTCCAGTTATTCGGCGGGGCGGCGGACCTCCCCAAGTCCGCCGTCCCTCTGGACCCGTTCAGGGGGGCTGGAAGAGGGCGTTGTCCGCCCTCCGCCGACGCCAGGTTCGTCTGCTGCGGGTCGGGAGAGTACTCTCCACCTCTCTCAACCTCTCCGCAGCCTCCTTCTGTGAGATGACCGTTTCACAGAAGGAGATCACCGCATCCCACGACTCTGCGCTCCCGACCATCGCGCGAGCGACGGCCGGCAGCGACAGATCGGCTCCCACTTCTGTCACGAGGGCACGGCGCGGCTCCTCCCATGCGGCACACTCTGCCAGCGTATGCCGCGCCGTGTCCTCCAGACAGTGGACGCAGTGATGACACCGAGCGTCCGGCTCCCTGTTTATGCGACACAGGTACTTCCCGAAGCAACCATGCCCCGACAGTACCTGCGTCGCCCGAAACGACAAGGAGCCGTGCCTCCTCTCGAGCCATTCCTCGAGCACCGGTCGGATCGCCTCGATGGTAGCGAGGCCGGCGGTAGGGCGTAGAAGCCTGTCCCGCCACTCCGCCACCAGGACCTCGCGGAGCTGAGACCGACGCAGATCGATCTCTCGCTGCATCGGTCCATCGCCCCGCGTCCGCACCTCCTCGCGCCACCGGTAAAGCGACGCGAGGACTCTCGCCTCTAGGTCCCAAGGTGGTGACCCGGCCAGTGCACAAGCCGCCTCGTAGGAGACTGTGCGATACCCTCTGATTGACCTGACGGCCATCGCCCTCTGCGGTTTCCGCAGCATCGCGATGCTGCCGGCCGTCAAGTCAGAGGCCCACACCGGGGCCCCGTACAGGGCCATGGATCGCAAGACCCCTAGGTACAGTCTCCTACAGGCGGTGCTCGGCCCCCCTAGATTGGGAAGCAGCGTTGCAAGCGCGCCCGCAGCGCCCATTAACTTGGGCACCAGTCGCCGGAAGTGGGGGCCGAAGTTCCAATGGCTGTCGAGCACCAATCCCAGATACTTCATGGTAGACTCGACAGCGATCGGGGTCCCCCCTACCACAATATGTGATCCCGGCGGCGGCGCCCGCCGGGGACCGTGAAAGACCACAGCCTCCGACTTGTTGAGGGCCACCTCCAGGCCCAGGCGCCGTATGCGGCCCACAACCTGTGAGACCGCACAGGTCGCTAGCAACGCTGCCTCCCTGTACGAGCTCCCCCGGGCCGTGACCAACGTGTCGTCTGCGTAGCACACCAGGGCCACTCCCGGTTGGAGCTCGCCTCTCAGCACCCAGTCGTACCCGATGTTCCACAGGGGTGGGCCAACGACCGAACCCTGTGGAACACCGCACGACATGTCGCGCCGGCCTCCGCCGTCGCGTCCCGAGTAGGTGACACACCTTTCCGCCAAATAAGCCCCAACGATGCGGCGGAGGTACGGGGGCACCCTGTGGTAACACAGCGCCTCCCGAATACAGCTCCAGGGCAGGGTGTTGAAAGCGTTGGAGATGTCCAAGGACACCGCCAACATCACCCCGCCCCGGGACACCGCTTCCTCCGCCAGGACTCTTACCCGCAATATGGCGTCCACCGTGGAGCGCCCATGCCGGAAGCCGAACTGGCTGTCGTCCAGATCCGGCCCCTGTCTGTACAAGTGGCCGGCGAGGCGAGCAGCGATAATCCGCTCAAAAAGCTTACCCACCTCGTCCAGCAGCACTAAGGGCCGGTACGCAGACGGCGAGTCCGCTGGGCGCCCCGGCTTCCTGAGCAGGACCAGACGACCCTTTTTCCACTCACTAGGGAATTGGCCCTGCTCTAGACATGCGGTGAAGAGTCCTCTCAGCTGGGGCTCTAGCTCCTTCAGAGCGAGGGCGAGCGCTACTCCGGGAACTCCGTCAGGCCCTGGGGCAACGGTCTTGGCCCGAAGCCGCGTTATCGCCACCCTCATCTCTGCTTGTGTCACCTCTGGGACGCTGACGTCCTCCTCATCCGTTGGCTCTGTGGCTGAGGGCAAAGCCATCGGCGGTGGAACATGTTCCTCTCTAGCAGGGAAGAGCGTTGCGACCACTTCCTGCAACAGCTCAGGCTGCAGGCTCTCGGTGAGTGGGGGTGCCCAGGCACGAAGTTTCCCTCGGACCGCACGGTAAGGGCGCCCCCACGGATTCACGTCGAGAGCCGACAGCATCTCCTCCCTGGCTCGAGTCTTAGCCTCGCCGACGGCCAGCCACAGAGCCTCCTTGGCCGCGCGGTACACCTCATACCGCGCGGCCTCTTCCTCCGGAACCCGGCGACGTCTCCTCCGGTAATGGGTGTACTGGCGTCTCACCTCCACGCACGTCACGCGCAGCTGCGCGATGACGGCGGACCACCAGTACAGCTGGCGCCTTGTGGTTTGGGTGACACGGGGCATTGACGCATCGCAGATCTGCGTCATCGCCCCGCGGAACCACTGCGCTTCCGCTTCGACGTCGACGGGTTCGTTCGCCGTTGAACCTAACCTAACCTAACCTAACCCGTCGATATTTTCTATTCCAGACGTGCGATTTTCAATCTGTTTTCAGTGTTTTCAGACTTAACTAGGCCACCGCCTACGTATTGACCATAACGCGCGCACTTTACACGCGCGTCTGGACTTCATCCCTTATTTTCGGAGAAAATCCTCAAAATTAATTGTTTTTCCAAATTTTCCCTCACATTTTAAATTAGATTATAGTTGCAATAGTGCTCACCCTTCTTCCCTGAATTCTGGTCCGCGTTCAGTGTCCCGGTCTCCAGGTAGTGGGGTGAAAATCCAAATTTTTTCTTTCGAAAACTGGTTTTTTGACCAAAACTCAAAATTTTTGTTCGGCACATAACAAATTTTATTCCGTAATTCGCTAGCCCGCGCGGAGACGCGTCTCTGGACACCTCGCACGCGCCCCTAGCCCGAAAAAATTTTGCCCACCCACCCGCCCTCTGGTCTATAGGAAGGTAGACGTGGGAATTTCGGCAAAATTTTATTTTTCAAAATTAGTCTTTATAATACATTTAGGCCTATTTATAGGGATTTCACAAGGGACAAGCTCGTTTTTAACCATCTGACAGTGTAAATATTTTTTTTTTAGACATTTTTCAATTTTATTGTTTTAGACATAATATTTGTTAAGTTAATTGTTGTGACAGTCGTACCCTAGGGGCGACCATAATTATATAACATTCTTTTATTTAGATTTTAATTTGATTATTATTATATACTTATTGTGTTCCCCCCTCTACAGGGTCACATAAGTACCAGTGTGTTCTCTAAACCTCTCCTCTAGAGCAGATATTGTTGTTCCGTTCCCCTCTTTACAGGGTTCGACACAAACAATACCTGCTCCTAAATTCACAAGATGTTCCGCACCCCGTCCAGCACCGTGAGGGCTCCAGGCTCTAGTGGCTCGCCGCGATCGGCGGAGAAAGCGGTGTCTTCGTCTGTGGCCGCGAGGAGGAGAATCTCCTTCGGAGACGAGACTCCTTCTGCGCCGCAGGGAGGCCCTGCCACTCCGGGGACGCGCCGAGCCGCTATCGATGCCTCAAGACCGCTCAAAAAGCCTGAGGCAAAGTGCCGCAGTCGCATTGAGGAAGCGAGAGCTTGCCTAAACAAGGCAAAGCTTAATTTGGGCAACTCTCGCAACCTCAAGGCCGAGATCAAGACTGCGGTGCTCGAAGCCATAAACAGGCTTTATGAGCTGGTTAAGGAGTCCGAGCGAGATAAGGCCCCTACCGCACCCGTTGCCGAACCGGAGCTCGCGCCCACTGCCGACCCTGGTCCCCATCCCATTTCCGCCGAAGTTCTTGCTGGCCAGACTGAGCTCCTAAACAGCTTAAAGGAGCACATCTCGGAGTTAAGAGACAACTCCGAGAAACTCGACGCACTCCGAGACAGTCTGGCCAGCAGGGAAGGGGCGGTGGAGACAACCTACGCGAGTGTAGCGGGCGTCATTAAGAGCCACACCGGGGCTCAGGCTCTGGAGCGAACGACGCTGCACTCGGTGGTTGTTTCCTCGACCCAGGAGATGGATACGGGGGACGAAATCTTGGAACGGGTTAGAAAGGCAGTTGACGCGAAGGAGGGTTGGGTGCGTGTCGAGAGGGTCCGCAAGGCCAAGGACCAAAAGGTTATAATGGGGTGCGCTACGACGGAGGAGAGGAGAAAACTAAAAGTTCGTTTGGAGAAGGCCGGAGAGAACCTCGTCGTCGAGGACGTGAAAAATCGGGACCCGCTTCTGATTCTTAGAGACGTTTTACTCATGCACAGTGATGAGGAGGTGCTGAGAGCCATTAAGAATCAGAACCGGGAGTTATTTCACGGGCTCGACGACGAGGAACAGAGGATGGTTGTTAAGTACCGACGGAAGACACGAAACCCGCATGCGAATCACGTTGTGCTTGGTGTGTCCCCTATGATCTGGAGGAGGGCGATTGACGGGGGAAAACTCCGCATCGACCTCCAACGAGTCCGCGTCGAGGACCAGACGCCTCTGGTGCAGTGCACCCGCTGCTTGGCATACGGGCACGGGAAACGCCTGTGCACGGAGCCAGCCGATTTGTGTACCCACTGCGGGGACACACACCTCAGGGCAGACTGCCCGGATAGACAGATCGGCAAAGCAGCGGTGTGCATTAACTGCACCAGAGCAAAACATGGGGCCACCGAGCACAACGCATTCAGCAACGAATGCCCTGTGCGAAGGAAGTGGGACGCATTCGCAAGAGCTTCGATAGCATATTGCTAAAGTTGGCGATGCGTCCACTTCCAGGCATATTAGAAATCCAACCAATTCGGCCCAACTGAAAACCAGGCGCATAGAGACGACCACCAGCGTTGGCAATATGCGGGAAGATAAATTGAGTCAGTTTCATGAGAAACTGGCTCAAATTATGCTGGAGCGGGTGCCAGCCCTGGTGGGTATGTCAGGTTGTGTATTTTACGATGGATCTAAAACATTTAAGAAAAAAGATATAAATAATAATAAAAATGTTAATTAAAAAATTATGATATTTAATTATATATTGAATATATACTATAGATATCATACACTTAAAATAACACAAAATAAATAATATAATAATAGGAAACAAAAGTAAGCAAAACAAGATTGTTATTAAGGGCATACAAAAAAGGGGTTAAGTAGATATAAACATGATTACAGTAATAAAACTAAAGCTAACCAGTGAAATAAATAATGGTGAAATATTTAATGTTTAAACACATTTACAAGGTGTGATATACCGTGTATAGCAACACAAAATCAAAAGTAAAACGTTGGTGTTGAATAGGTACTTAATATAATGCAAAACCCAAAACGCACTAATGTGGCCTCTCCGGCCACCACGATAACGTACACAAGCCAAACCAAAAGGTGTTAAGGGCTCTGACCACCATGTTAGAGGAACACTGGCTGGGGCAGGAGTGGTTTTTAGCCGGTTCGAGTCCGGCACTACCTCGACTGTCTCACAACCTGTGAGATATTCGAGGTGTCCGTGGGGATTTCCCACTCCTGCCAAAAAAAAAAAAAAAAAAAAAAAAAAAAAAACCTAACCTAACCCAGTTGCACTCGGTCTGCCGAGCAGTTAGCAGCTAAAACCCACGCGCTCCGCACGAAAAAATCGGAAATAATTGGTTTTTGTAGCCTTTCAGTGACGAAAAAGGTGTCTATAGATGCGGAAAGTGGTGCCGCTTATAGTGCCGTGTTCAAATCGTGCCGTTTTTCAGTGCTGTAAAAGTTTAGTGCAAAAAACCTCAAGTTTAGAGGTTAAGTGAAAAGTTAAAAAACTTAAATCGCATACGCTGCAGAAACGAGATCGACGACCCCCCTCTTTTTTGCTGGAATCGGGAGGGCATTGTGTGCCCCCACCATCTGGGGTACTTGGAGTCGACCTGTCATCGCGCTGAAACAAGATATTAAGCTTTTTCAAAAAACCACGTGGCCTGAAACTACCTAAGGAGTGGAGATAGCAGCGTGAAACTTGGTGATAAGCTGGACCTCTATCACAAAAGGCGAGTGCAACCTTAAGCAGAATTTTATGTCTACCACAAACTTTTATATGTCAGTTATAAAAGTCAAAGTTTGTACCTCTATAACTCGAGACAGGAGAAAAATTTTCAAAATCTACAACTGCAGCCGGGTGCGCGCTAATTAGATGACCTTAAGTTCCTAATTTCAAAATTTTAGTTCACCTCAATTTAATACAGTAATTAAAAAACTGAAAAAAAAAATTTCATTTTCAAAATTTTTTGTCATAATATTGTGTAAAAAATTAAATTTAGTCTTAGTCTTATAGTAGCTTATTTATTATTAATTTAGGCATTTTTTTCAAAATTTTATCTCAAATAGTTTTAAAGATATTCAATTTTTTATGTTTTTTGTAAATAATTCCCTATAAATAGGAGAAAATCACTTTTTTGCTCTGGTATTGGGTTCTTCCACCTCATTTGGGTTCACCTAAGCCGAAACTCGGCCCATATAACTTTAAAATCGCCGAAAATTGAAAAAGTCGGCCATTTTAATAAACCCGGGTACTAGTTTGTAAATTGATTTTCTCCTCAACCGTTTAGCGTACGAAGCTGCGGTTTTCAGATTGGGGAAGAGCACCCTTCGTAGATTTATAAAACATAGTTTTCAGGCGTTTTCAGGCTGAAAAATTTTTCAGGCCTGAAACCTGTATTTCCAGACGGAGAAGGTGGAGCCGATCTGTGAATCGAAAACCCCGTTTCGATACGACCAGTGGTTGCGGAGAACGCGGGAGTTTAGCTTGTCGTTTGACAGATCGGCGGCCATCTTGGCCAGTCTAACTTGGCTCCAACTCCTGAACCGACGGAGATAAATTGATTCTGTTTTCAGAATAGTACTTTGGGGCATAAGGACTACCCCCTCCCTCGGTTTCAGGAAGATTGGAGTTCAAAATTTTCAGTCGCCTGAAACTGATTTTAGCGTATAGAACGGGCCAGGCTGAAACTAGCGAGCCCAAACTCGGGTCTTCTGCGACGCACACGAACGGAGATATCACAGGTCAAACAGTCAGTTTGACGTTTACGGCGGCCATTTTGGGAATATTAAAACACCGATATCTCCGGAACGGTGAGTCGTAGAGGGCTGGGGTTTCTTCTGTTGACTCTGGCTGGATTTGGACTACCCGGCGGAACCCGTTTCAGGACTTTTCAGGGACAACACTTTTTCAGTGCTGAAAATCGGTTCAGCGTGTAGATCTCGTCGAGCACTTCCTTTATAGCCCAAACACGGTATTTTTAGGCCGAGGCGTTCGGGAAATACAGCCAATATCCGTTTTGTTGGGAGTTATCCGGTTTAATACCCGGAAAACTTAAACGGCTGTATCTCTGGAACCCTTTGAGCTACGAGACCGTGCTTGGTGTCTTTTTTGAGGGCTCGGGGAGGTCTATCTGTTGATTTCACTAAATCGACTCTACATAGAGCAGAAAAAGTTTTTCGATTTTTTATCAAATAACTGGGCCCTGAAACGGTTTTCTTGCGGGGCGTGACAGCAGAGACTGAGTCCAACAATTTTAAGGGACTCTACATAGAGACCTAAGTCATTTTGACTTGTTATTTTACATTTTATTCCTTGGTTCCTTGACTGTTTTTATTTCTGATTTTTCCTAGACTTTCTTGTGTGACCCGCTCTTTTGAGCGAAGGCTGGACACTTGTGGATATTAATATCCCAAGCACACTTACACCCACCTTCAAAAATTTCTTACACCTTCGTTTTTGACTGTTTTTATTGTATATTTATTTTATTTTGAACTGCACACACCCTTTACACTGTGTGCAGTCCACCTGACACTACCTTTTCCCCGTTCTCTGGCAGTGCCCTTTACACACTAGCCACACACAACACAACACACTTCACCTCACACAAACAAAATGATGTCAGGAATTCGCACCCCAGTGACAGGGAAGGTGGCGGGGGCAGGCGCCGGCGGAGCACAGGTGGCTACGTCGACAGCCAAAACGCCACCGTCGGCATCGGCAGGGAACGCTGGTGCCGTCGCTCCCGCCACCTCTCCCAGTCGAGTAGGACAGCCGGCACAGGCACTGGATGCCGCCAAAACTTTTATCCGGAGGCCAGAGCGGAAAAGAAGGTCAATAGACATAATGGACGCGTACAAGCTACAGACGGACACATATGCCACATCGTCCACTGACAGGCTACTCCAGGAGATCATGAAGACCTTCGAGGATATCCCGACCAGAGTCCAGGGTTATCCTCAGATGCGGAAAGACATAAAGATCTTCCTGGAGACCCAGTCGGATAAATGCTTGCGGACCTTGTTCGAACTGAGCAAGCGAGTTAAGAGCCTGGAGACAGCGCCCGGAACGGTTCCGCCCCCAACCAACACCAAGCCTACCCCAGCCGAACAGTCGGATGAGATCATGGAAAGGCTGAAAAGGGTGGAATTGAACCTGGAGACGCGGCTCAACCAACTCGACGAGAAGGTCTCAAAGGTCACCTCGGTTTTAAAAGAGGAGATTAACGAAAGCGGCGCCGACCTCCACGACAAGATCGGCGAACAGCTCGAGGAACTCAGCTGCAAGGTTGAGGTGGGGCAGGGTGTCCTCGAGCTCAGGATAGACGAAGCCACTAGGGAGGTCACGGAGGCCATTAAGGCGGCGGAATTCGAGCAAAAAACCGAGATGCCGTCATACGCCACCGTCACGGCAGCCAGACCCGGGCATCGGCCGGCATTTCACTCGATGGCGGTCACCCTCGAAGGCAATCAGGAGACTGCCGACGAGGTGCTCGCTAGAGTGAAGAAGGCGGCGATGCCAGGGGAACTGGCCTGAAAATCAACAAGGTTCGCAAGGCCAAAAACCAGACAGTGATACTGGGGTGCGACTCAGAGGCGGAATTTAAACGAGTAAAGGAGAGGATTGAGAGCCGAGGTGGGGGGCTAATAGTAGCACCAATGAAAAACAAAAACCCGTTGGTCGTCCTAAAAGACGTCTTTTTAGATAGTGAAGACGACGAAATAGTTAAGGCGCTCTATGCTCAAAATGAAAATATATTCAGGGACATTGACAAAGAGGAAGCAGAAATGACGATCAAATATAAGAAAAGGACAAGAAACCCCAAAACAGCGCACGTTGTCGTCCAAGTCAGACCCACGGTATGGCAAAGGATGACGGAAGCTGGGGCCCTTTACCTTGACCTGCAAAGGGTCAGGGTAGAGGATCAGTCGCCGCTCATCCAATGCACGAAATGCTTAGCATTCGGACATGGCCGAAAATTTTGTACCGAGAGTGTGGACAGGTGTAGCCACTGTGGAGGACCGCACTTACGCGAAAAATGCGAGGAATTTGTGGCAGGTAATGATCCGCAGTGCTGCAACTGTTCGCACTCGAAGCTTCAGAAAGCCAATCACAATGCATTTAGTGCGGAGTGCCCGGTCCGAAAGAAATGGGACTATCTGGCTCGGACGACGACGGCATACGCCTAATCTGCTATCTAGGGTTCACGTAACACGCACAACACACACACAAAGACACCAACACAGAAACACAACCTGGGAGTACATGAAAATAGTGGATTATAGCAAGGAAATAAACAGACAGATGGAAACCAGAGAATACATACAAACACAGATATACAACATATATAGTAAATATATACAACTATATCAAAAACACACACAGAACACCAAACACGCACCTCAAAACAACACCAAAAACGATGAGAAAGTAAAACCCACAGTTAAAGAAATGTCAATAAATATAGTATAACTAAAGTATATATATATATTATTGCCACAACATCAAGGAAAGTAAATATTTTTTGTAATTCTAATAGCCCTATAGCAGTTCAAAAGACCAAGTATAAGATAAGAGATCCACCTTGTAAGTCTGTCATAAAAACAAAGAATTGTATGAATAAAGATTAAGTTAATGAATGTATTATGTAAAACTAATAAAATAGGCTTGAGATGTAAATTAGAAAATAAGATGTATTAAAATAAGAAAGCACATGTATTAAAGTGTATAACATAGATACAAGAACAAAATGTCGAAATAGTAGAATTATGCATAATTGTTAAACTATAAGTGTAGAATAAATAAAACATTAGTAAT
Source organism: Xestia c-nigrum (assembly GCA_916618015.1). Lineage (NCBI taxonomy): Eukaryota > Metazoa > Arthropoda > Insecta > Lepidoptera > Noctuidae > Xestia > Xestia c-nigrum. The sequence goes on from OU745256.1 coordinate 103,389, forward strand.
AGAAAAATAGTAAATAGTAAATATAGCAGTAGTTAATTATGTAATAAGATAAGCAAACAATGTTAATAAAAACCAAGTTGCGTAGTTAATAATTATTATACCCTTAATAAAGAAAGTTATAAGAAAAAGTAGTTAGAATAGCGGGAGTCCCACCCGGCTTTGAATGAAAGAGATGAATAAAAGAAAGATAAAGTATGAAGCTTGAAAGTGCGAGAGGCAAAAATGCGAGAACTAGTATGAATGAGAAATCAGAATAGTAAGGTCCTGTTTTACCACGAACGGGGAAAAGCTGTATTAAAAAAAAAAAAAAAAAAAAAAAAAAAAAAAAAAAAAAAAAAAAAAAAAACCTAACCTAACCTAACCTAACCTAACCTAACCTAACCTAACCTAACCTAACCTAACCTAACCTAACCTTTTTTTTTTTTTTTTTTTTTTTTTTTGACGCTGGGAAAAAATGCATTACGCATACCCTCCCATCGGGGGATGAGAGGGGTATGTGGGACTCCCCGGTCTGACCCGGTATACCCACTAAAACGACCCAGCGACATTCCCGCTTCGTCCAAGTGGCGGGGGACTGGGAAACCGGCATAGCCTTTACGTCCAGTCCTCCGCCGACGATCGCCCTTCATGGCGGGCCCCTCACAGGGACCCGGGAATGACTGACGGAGGTGGTGACGGGTGCAATGCGGGCGAAGGCACCCCCGTGCCTGTCGCCCGCCCGTCGCCACCATGAGGAGGGAGAGGGCGTTGCCGTCTCCGACCCCTTCTTCGTCTGCGGAGCGGCGCAGCGAGAGGGTCGTCCTCCCGCACGCGCTCCGCCTCCTCCTTTTGCGAGATTACGTCCTCGCAAAAGGAGGCGACCGCTGCCCAGGCCTCCTCGCTCCCCAGCATGGCGTTGACGACGCCGGGAAGCGAGAGGTCCTGTCCAACCACCGCGGTCAGACCGCGGCGCAGCTCGGACCAAGCCGGGCACACCTCTAGGGTGTGCTGCGCCGTGTCTTCCGGCGCGCCGCAGTCATGGCACGCCGGGGTCTCCTCCCTCCCGATCCGGTGCAGGTGTGATCCGAAACAACCATGGCCGGATAACACCTGCACCAGACGGAACGAGAGGAAACCGTGGGACCGCTCGAGCCAGCTCCGCAGAACCGGACCGAGCGCGTCCAACGTCCGGCGGCCAAAGGTGGCGGTGGCGAGGTCCTCTGTCCAGTGAAGGACGATAGCGTCCCTCGCCTCCCGCCGCACGGCCTCCCGCTCTTCGGCGACGGGGCGCTCCCCGAGAGCCTTCCGGCGCGCCGTCCACTCGTACACTCTGGCGAGCACCCAAGCCTCCAACTCCCAAGGAGGGGTGCCAGCCAGAGCGCATGCCGCCGAAAAGCCCACCGAGCGGTAGGCCCTCGCCACCCGCTGTGCAATGGCCCTTTGGGGCCTGCGGATGGCCGTCGCATTCTCCCTCCTGTGGAGGGAGTCCGCCCAGATGGGGGCCCCGTAAAGGGCCATACTCCGCAAGATGCCGGCATAGAGGCGCCGGCATTTCGCCTTGGGCCCCCCCAGGTTCGGCAGGAGCCACGAGAGGGCGTCAGCGGCCTTCAGCAGGCGCGTCGATAGCCCGCTGAAATGCGGGCCGAAGCGCCACCTGTCGTCTAGTACCAGCCCCAGATACTTCATCTGGGGCTGGACCCCTATCCTGACGCCCTCCACAATTATGTGGGCGTCGGGAGGGCAGCGCTACCGAGGCCCGCGAAAGAACACGGCCTCGGTCTTGTGCAGCGCCACCTTCAATCCCAGGCGGCGGATCCTCTCTGCAACCAAGGATCCGCCAGCCGAGGCCAGACAGGCCGCGTCCGCAAAGTTCCTCCCCCGGGCAGTGAGGAGAGTGTCATCCGCGTAGCAGATGACACTCGTGCCCTGGAGGAGGGAACCTAACCTAACCTAACCTAACCTAACCTAACCTTTTTTTTTTTTTTTTTTTTTTTTTTTGACGCTGGGAAAAAATGCATTACGCATACCCTCTCATCGGGGGATGAGAGGGGTATGTGGGACTCCCCGGTCTGACCCGGTATACCCACTAAAACGACCCAGCGACATTCCCGCTTCGTCCAAGTGGTGGGGGACTGGGAAACCGGCATAGCCTTTACGTCCAGTCCTCCGCCGACGATCGCCCTTCATGGCGGGCCCCTCACAGGGACCCGGGAATGACTGACGGAGGTGGTGACGGGTGCAATGCGGGCGAAGGCACCCCCGTGCCTGTCGCCCGCCCGTCGCCACCATGAGGAGGGAGAGGGCGTTGCCGTCTCCGACCCCTTCTTCGTCTGCGGAGCGGCGCAGCGAGAGGGTCATCCTCCCGCACGCGCTCCGCCTCCTCCTTTTGCGAGATTACGTCCTCGCAAAAGGAGGCGACCGCTGCCCAGGCCTCCTCGCTCCCCAGCATGGCGTTGACGACGCCGGGAAGCGAGAGGTCCGGTCCGATTACCGCGGTCAGACCGCGGCGCAACTCGGACCAGGCTGGGCACACCTCCAGGGTGTGCTGCGCAGTATCCTCCGGCGCACCGCAGTCGTGGCACGCCGGGGTCTCCTCCCTCCCGATCCGGTGCAGGTGCGATCCGAAACAACCATGGCCGGATAACACCTGCACCAGACGGAACGAGAGGAAACCGTGGGACCGCTCGAGCCAGCTCCGCAACACCGGACCGAGCGCGTCCAATGTCCGGCGGCCAAAGGTGGCGGTGGCGAGGTCCTCTGACCAGTGAAGGACGATAGCGTCCCTCGCCTCCCGCCGCACGGCCTCCCGCTCTTCAGCGACGGGGCGCTCCCCGAGAGCCTTCCGGCGCGCCGTCCACTCGTACACTCTGGCGAGCACCCAAGCCTCCAACTCCCAAGGAGGGGTGCCAGCCAGAGCGCATGCCGCCGAAAAGCCCACCGAGCGGTAGGCCCTCGCCACCCGCAGTGCAATGGCCCTTTGGGGCCTGCGGATGGCCGTCGCATTCTCCCTCCTGTGGAGGGAGTCCGCCCAGATGGGGGCCCCGTAAAGGGCCATGCTCCTCAATATGCCTGCATACAGGCGCCGGCATTTCGCTTTGGGCCCCCCCAGGTTCGGGAGGAGCCACGAGAGGGCGTCCGCGGCCTTTAGCAGGCGCGTCGACAGCCCGCTGAAATGCGGGCCGAAGCGCCACCTGTCGTCCAGCACCAGCCCCAAATACTTCATCTGGGGCTGGACCCCTATCCTGACGCCCTCCACAATTATGTGGGCGTCGGGAGGGCAGCGCTGCCGAGGCCCGCGAAAGAACACGGCCTCGGTCTTGTGCAGCGCCACCTTCAATCCCAGGCGGCGGATCCTCTCTGCAACCAAGGATCCGCCAGCCGAGGCCAGACAGGCCGCGTCCGCAAAGTTCCTCCCCCGGGCTGTGAGGAGAGTGTCATCCGCGTAGCAGATGACACTCGTGCCCTGGAGGAGGGCTCCTCGCAGGAGCCAGTTGAACCCGATGTTCCACAGGGGAGGGCCAAGCACGGACCCCTGCGGAACACCGGACTCTGCGCCGTACCGCCTCACCGTGGCCGTTTTGTCCATTAGGAGGACTTCTCGGTCCTCCAGGTAGCTGGCCAGGAGGTCCCGCAGGTATTGGGGCACTCCGTGATATCGGAGCGCCTCCAATATCGTCGAGTGGGGGACGGAGTTGAAGGCGTTGGCAATGTCGAATGACACCGCCAGCACTCCGTCCCCCGCCTCCACCGCTTCCTTCACCTGGCCCTTGAGTAGGGCCAGCGCATCGATCGTCGAACGCCCTCGACGGAAGCCGAATTGGGCGTCCGACAGATCCGGCCCTACCCCCCGCAAATGGCTGTCAAGCCGGGAGGCGACAATCCCCTCGAACAACTTACCGACCTCATCGAGCAGGACGACGGGCCGGTATGCCGAGGGGGAGTCCACCGGGCGTCCCGCTTTTCGGAGGAGGCAAAGCTGCCCCTCCTTCCACAGTTTCGGGAACCTCCCAGCCGTAAAGCACGCGCTGAAGAGGTCCCGAAACCTGTCCTCCATGCCGGAGGCGGCGATCGCCAGCACCCTTGCGGGGACGCCGTCTGGTCCGGGCGCCGTCTTTTTCGCGCGGAGGCTGAGAACCCCCGCGTATAACTCTGCCACTGTCACCGCGGGGACATCCTCCTCCTCCGGCGAAGCCACCCCTTGCGGGGGATCCATCGTTGGTGGGGTGAAGTCGGTCCTGCGCGGAAACAGGGACCGGACCACCCCATCCAGCAACGCTGGATCGAGGGTCTCCGACAGTGGGGGACCATAGGGGCGGAGCTGGTTCCGCGCCGCCTTATATGGTCTCCCATAGGGGTCCCTGTCGAGACCCTCCAGCATCTCGGCTCTCGCCGAGTCCTGTGCAGCACCCATTGCAGACTTGAGGACCGTCGTCGCCTCTCGGTAAGAGGCGTATAGGCGGTCCTCTTCTGCCCGGTCTCGGTTTTGGGCGCTGCGACGTCGGCTCCGCGTGTAGGCCCTTCTGGCCGCCACGCAGGTGGCCCGGAGTCCCTCCAGCTCCTCCGTCCACCAATAGACGGCACGACGGGGTGGCGGACGGCGAGACCGGGGCATGCTGGAGTTGCACACCTCGGTCAGGGACCCTCTGAGCTGGACCGCAGCGGCGTCTACGTCCAGGCCCTCGACAGGGGGCGACAGCCAGTCCTGGAGGAAGGCTGCCTCCTTGGCTGCCTCCCGGTCCAGGCGGGTGAGTGCCCACCGCGGGAAGGGAGATTGCCCAGCGCGGGCCATCCCCCTCCCGCCCTGCTGGGTGGAGATGTCGAACCGCACATATCGGTGGTCCGACAACGTCTCCACCATCTCTACCCGCCAGTTGACGACGCGGGCGGCCAGCGTGGGGGTGGCAAACGACACGTCCACCACCGACCCACCCTGTTGCCGCACACACGTGTGGACCGCCCCCCTGTTGAGGAGGGACACACCGCTTGAGGCCGCCCAAAACTCGACGGCGCGTCCCCGGACGTTGCAACCTGCGGCCGGGTTGCCCCAGGCCGCCGACTTGGCGTTCAGGTCGCCCAACAGCAGAACTTGGCGTGGCGCCGCCCTCCCTTTGACTGCGGTGAGGATCTCGAGGAAATCCTCAAAGTCCGAGAGAGGGCGGTTTGGGGAGAAATAGACCCCCACCAGGGCCATGTCTCCCCAGGCGGCGGCCACGTATCCCGGTCCTCTCTCTAAGAGTGAGAGGGGAGGGGAGTCCGTGGAAGACCGCGCCACCAACGCCACCAAGCCGTCCCGGTCGCCCAGCCAACGGCCAGGGACCGAGTAAGGTTCGGCGACCACCGCCAAGTCCACCAACCACTCAGCCATGGTCTGCATCAGCAGATCCTGGGCTGCCCTGCAGTGGTTGGCGTTCGCCTGAAGGATGCGATGTTCGACCCTATCCATCAGTCGGACATCGCACCCCCCTCCGCAGCCGTCGCAGGAACGACGGAGTCAGCGGCAGCAGCGGCAGCAGCAGGCCTGGTCGGCGCCTGCGCCTTGCCACGCTTAGGGGGAGGATTGCAGTTCCTCCCCTTCATGACGTGGCCTGCCAGGCGGCCACTGGCGGCACACACCGCGCAGTGTGGCGTGGCGGCCTCACAAGAGACGGCTTTGTGGCCGTTCTTGCCGCAGCGGTAGCATGTGTCCGTCCTGTCGACTGTTGACGGACACAGGGGCCGGGTGTGTCCGATGCCGAAGCACCGGAAACACCGCAGAGGCTGGTCCTCGAGTGCCCGAACCGCACCCGAGCTGAACCCAACTTCGAGCCGTCCCTTGGCAAGGACGGCTTTGGCAGCGGCGATTGGGCACTCGAGGCGAATGGTGCCCATGCCACCACGGCCGGGCCTTATGTCCCGGCCTTGTACCGCCGCGGCGCCACAACCCCCTATCGCTGCGACCGCCGCCACTACCTCCTCTTTAGTGACGGAGTCGTCGAGCTCCGTCACCTCAAAGGCCGCCGTCTTGACCGGTCGGGCCACCTTGGCAGAGTCTGCGATGACCTCCTGCAGCTTTGCTGCGAAGAGGTCCGCGTGGGCACTCCCCTCGGCCCCCGGGAACTCGAAAATTCGAGCCCCGGCTTGTGTCCGCCGGCAAGACACGCTGCCGATCCCCAGCTGGGTGGGATCGGCATTGGCACGCGCCCGTACTAATACGGACGCGTATGTCTCCCCTCGCTCCTCAGCCTCCGCGGTGAGTGTCACCACGACGGCTGCGGTTTTTGGGGGCACCAGCTTTCCCCTCCCTCTCCCCTTCCCCTTTCCCTTGTCGGTCGTCTGCGACCGACTGGGAGCGGTGGTGGCGGGGACGGCAGGTACGGCCTTCGCCGACTTTTTGCCCCTGCCCTTTCCCTTACGGACCACTTGCGTCCACTCGTTGGACGGGGTGGTGGCAGGGAGTGTGGTGTCTTCCACCTGGGAGGTGGACGGCCCCGGCTCGCTCGGCTGCCTCTTATCCGCCGCAAGCGGCGGTCGGAGGCGTTTCTCCGGCAAGAGCCGGTCCTCTATGCCCGCTAAGCAGGCCCTTGTGAAGGCCCTCTCCTCCATCACAACCTTGCGGATGATGTCCTCAAGGTTGGAGGATGGGCCTTCTGCCACAGGGCTCGTCCGGGCCTGTTGTGGCTGGGCCGTGGCTTCAGCCAGCTTCTGATGCAGCTGGCTGACCTCCAACTGCAGGCGATCTACTTTCGCCTGCAGTTGCCGCGTCTCGTCGGTGGTCTTTCGACGGACCAGCTCCGTGACGACACCGCGCATGCTCGCGGCCCGGCACTTGAGGGCCTTCTGGAAGGTCCCCTTTAGGTTGGAGGACTTAGAGGCGACCTCCACGATCTCCTCCTCGTCCTCCTCCGCCATTCTCTCCAGCTCGGCGAGAGAGTGGTCCGCGTACAGAACGCGGGACGCACCGTACCCGGACTTGGCCCGGGCGACGTGCGCCCGCTTCTCTTTGGCGGCAACCTTCTCCTCCAGCTCTTGCTGGAGCTGTTCTCGCCGGGCCAGGTCCAACTTGCGTTGGGCGTCCGCGAGCCCAACGTTGTGGGTATCCGCGGCCTTGGTTGTTGGCTTTTTAGCCTTCGAACCCGAGGCCTGGGAACCCTCGGATTCACCGCTCAGGTGGACACGCTTCCGCGACCTAGAGCCGCTCGCGTCCGACACACCAAATAGCGAGTCGTTGTCGGACGACTCATCCGCCAGAAAGCCAGCCGCAGAAGGCGCGCGGCTAGGTTCAGACGCCGGAGCGTCGGAGTGGCCCTGAGAAGGGCCTTTTGGTTGGCCCTGAGAAGGGCCTTTGGCTTTGGTTTGGCCCTGAGAAGGGCCTTTGGGTTGGCCCTGAGAAGGGCCTTTGGTCTTTAAAAATCGCCCGGAGGCGCTACGCGTTGATTGAGACATAGGCTCCGACAGTTCGTACTTCACAAGGCAAGATAAAATAGCAACGAGATCACAGTGCACTTTGGCCGTACCCAGTCTGCCACTCCGTTACGGTGGTCAGAACTGGGCCGTTTCCAGGGGACGCGACGTGGACGCAAGCACTGTGGGGTGGTCCCCCAACCTAACCTAACCTAACCTTTTTTTTTTTTTTTTTTTTTTTTTGTTGCCGGGGTGGAAAATCCTCGATGGATGTCCTCCGCCCTGGGGAGAGCGGAGGGGTCTGTCAGACTCGTACTGACTAAAAACCACCCCGGTGTTCCCTTCCCACACTTGCACCGGGGATCATGGGAACTAGTGCGCCTTCCACGATCCCCGGCTAGTGCCGGCCCGCCACTGCGGGCCTCCTCAGGTCTGCGGGGGGAGTGAGGTGTACTCCTCCCGCGACGTCATGTAGGGGCGCGCGCGGAACACTACGCGCCACCGCCTCGGGTCCAGTTATTCGGCGGGGCGGCGGACCTCCCCAAGTCCGCCGTCCCTCTGGACCCGTAACCTAACCTAACCTAACCTAACCTAACCTAACCTAACCAGTTGATATCTTCTATTCTAGACGTGCGATTTTGAAGCTGTTTTCGGCTTTTTTAGTCCAAACTAGGCGTCCGCCTGTGTTCTGACCATATCGCGCGCACTTTACACGCGCGTCTGGACTCCATCCCTTATTTTCGGAGAAATTCCTTAAAATTAATTGTTTTTCAAAATTTTCCTTCACATTTCAATTTAGATTATAGTTGCAATAGTGCTCACCCTTCTTCCCTGAATTCTGGTCTGCGTTCCGTGTCCCGGTCTCCAGGTAGTGGGGTGAAATTCCAAATTTTTTCTTTCGAAAACTGGTTTTTTGACCAAAACTCAAAATTTTTGTTCGGCACCTAACAAGTTTTATTCCATAATTCGCTAGCCCGCGCGGAGACGCGTCTCTGGACACCTCGCCCGCGCCCCTAGCCCGAATAAAACATACATTTTTCTAAAAAATAGTTATTTTCATACATTTCTATAAGTACCAAAATCCACCTAAGGGAACGAGTCAAAAACGAAAACGTTGATATCTTCTATTCTAGACGTGCGATTTTGAAGCTGTTTTCGGCTTTTTTAGACCAAACTAGGCGTCCGCCTGTGTTCTGACCATATCGCGCGCACTTTACACGCGCGTCTGGACTCCATCCCTTATTTTCGGAGAAATTCCTTAAAATTAATTGTTTTTCAAAATTTTCCTTCACATTTCAATTTAGATTATAGTTGCAATAGTGCTCACCCTTCTTCCCTGAATTCTGGTCCGCGTTCCGTGTCCCGGTCTCCAGGTAATGGGGTGAAATTCCAAATTTTTTCTTTCGAAAACTGGTTTTTTGACCAAAACTCAAAATTTTTGTTCGGCACCTAACAAGTTTTATTCCATAATTCGCTAGCCCGCGCGGAGACGCGTCTCTGGACACCTCGCACGCACCCCTAGCTCGAAAAAATTTTGCCCACCCACCCGCCCTCTGGTCTATAGGAAGGTAGACGTGGGATTTTGACAAAATTTTTTCTTTTCAAATTTATTCTTCTTTAGGCTTGTATACAGGAATTTCTTAAGGGAAAGCTCATTTTTAACCATTTTGACCTAGTATAATAATTTGTTTTTAAGATATTTTAAATTTAACTTTAGTTAGTAATTTCTTGTGACAGTTGTCTATGTCAGCAGGCGACTACAATTATTTGACTTGTTTTATATATATTTAGTTGATTGTGTTTATTTTTACTTACTGTGCTCCCCCCTTTACAGGGACACAGTTAAGTCCAGTGTCCTCTTACAAACTTCTCTTCCCGAGCGGCTATTATTGACCGTGCCCCCACTTTACAGGGGTACGTTTTAAGTTTTATTTTTATTAGAAGCGCTCGAGAGCAATATGTTCCGCACCCCATCCGCTACCTTAAGGACGTCAAGCTCCGGGAGCTCGACGCGATCGCCGGAGAAAGCGGGACCCTCTTCTGCTGACGCGAGGAGGAGAATCTCCTTCGGAGACAACACTCCTTCCGCCTCGCGGGGGAACCCTGCCACTCCGGAGATGCACCGAGCTCCTGTAGTGACTTCAGCGCCGCTCAAGAAGCCTGAGGCAAGGCACCGCAGTCGCACTGAGGAGGCGAGAGCTTGTCTGAACAAGGCTAAGGTCAACTTGGGCAACTCTCGCAACCTCAAGGCCGAAATAAAAACTGCGGTGCTCGAAGCCATAAACAGGCTTTATGAGCTGGTGAAGGAGTCCGAGCGAGACAAGGCTCCTGCCGCACCTGTCGCCATACCGGAACCCGCGCCCACTGCCGACCCTGGTCCCCAGTCAAATCCGGAGATTCTTGTTAGCCAGACTGAGCTCGTCAGGACGATGCAAGAACATATTACCCTAATAAAGGAGAACTCCGACGAGCTGGTCAAGCTGCGAGACAGTCTGGCTAGCAGGGAATGTGTTGGCGAGACAACTTACGCTAATGTTGCAGCTGTAACGAAGAGCCACACCAGGGCACAGGCCCTGGGGCGATCCACGCTGCACTCCGTAGTTGTCTCCTCAACACAGGAGATGGACACGGGGGACGAGATTCTGGAGAGAGTCAGGAAGGCGGTCGACGCGAAGGACGGCTGGGTGCGAGTGGAAAAGGTGCGGAAAGCAAAGGACCAGAAAATAATAATGGGGTGCGAGACAAAGGAGGAGAGGTCGAGGCTTAAGCAGCGACTGAGGACGGCTGGAGAAAACCTGGTCGTCGAGGAAGTGGCAAACCGCGACCCACTTCTGGTTCTTAAGGACGTGTTGTCAGTACACAGTGACGACGAAGTGTTAAAAGCCCTTAAGAACCAGAACCGGGAGATTTTTCACGACCTCGGCGACGAGGACCAAAGAATGTCTATTAGATATAGAAAGAAGACACGTAATCCGCATGCTAACAGCATTGTGTTGAGTGTATCCCCCACGATCTGGAGGCGGGCACTCGAAGGAGGCAAGCTTCGGATTGACCTCCAGAGAGTGCGCGTCGAAGACCAGACGCCTCTGGTGCAGTGTACGCGCTGCCTAGCATATGGTCACGGCAAACGTCTTTGCACGGAGCCGGCCGACCTATGCAGCCACTGCGGCGGTCCACACGTTAGGGTGGACTGCCCAGAAAAGCACATCGGCGAGGCAGCCGCGTGCGTGAACTGCACCAGGGCCAAATTGGGGGAGCACCGGCACAATGCTTTTAGCAGCGATTGCCCGATTCGGAAGAAGTGGGACGCATTCGCGAGAGAAGCAATAGCTTACTGCTAAAGTTCCCGGTGCGTCCACTTCCAAGTACGCAGATAGAATTATCATTTTGACACAGCCAGAGAGGAAACGAATGAAAGGTAACTTGAGTTGCTTTCTTGGTAAAATGGCTCAAGTTATCCGGAAAATTAATTCGTCCGTTACGAAACCATCAGGAAGTGTCAAAATGGTAATAAAAACCTGGAAGCACTTTATTGATATGCTAATAAAACTTTGTGATACCAGTAGACATAATAATCGCAAGTTAGTAGAATAATGTTTTATGATATTTAAATATATAGTAAATATATAGTTTGGATATTATAGATAATTAAAAAATAGGTATAAATACAAAATTGCAATGAAATAGGGAAACTAACTAAAATCAAGCAAAGAATAAAATGTAACGTAAAAAGTCATAGTTTGTGTTAAAGTAATAAATAAAAGTAAAAATGTAAAAACAGTAAGTTCGTAATAAATAGCAAGTTATACAAAGTAATATTAAACAAGCAAAATGAAGCGTACTAATCTTCGACATTCTATCAGCACGTAAGGCAAAAAGTCAGATCTAAAGGGCTCTGATCCTCATGTCAGAGGGACACTGGCTAGGCAGGAGTGGTTTTTAGCCGGTTCGAGTCCGGCACTACCTCGACTGTCTCACAAGAGAAATTCCTGTGGGATAGTCGAGGTGTCCGCGGGGATTTCCCACTCCTGCCCAAACAAAAAAAAAAAAAAAAAAAAAAACCTAACCTAACCGCATAAGGACTGAGTTCCCCCCGAGCCTCCGTGGTGGTCGGATCATTTTTAAAGCCGCTCCGCAGTAAAAAATTCAAAAAAGTGGTCAAAAGTGCTCGTATTTTGACAAATTAAGTGTCAGGGTGTGCAGTAAATTTGCCCCCACATTACCACGTGAAAAATCAAAAAGGATTGCAGTGCTTTCTGGTGAAAAGGGCTGAAAAACCCGATATTTAGAGGTTAAGTGGAATCTGCATTTTACAAAAACGAAAACGCTGCGAGAACAAGAGCGACGACCCCCCTGTTTTTTGCTGGAATCCAGTGGGCATCAAGGTCCCCTTCCATCTGGGACACTCGGAGACAACTTGCCATCGCGCCTTCGCAAGATATTCAGGTTTTTCAAGATTCCACGTGGCCTGAAAATTTTGAACGAGTGGAGATAGCGGCGTGAAATTTGGGGAAAGTCTGGACCCCTATCAAACAAGGCGAGTGCATCTTTAATTAGAATTTTAAGTCATATACATAATTATATATGACAGTTACAAATCTTCAAAATTAGGCCATCATAACTCTGGACTGAAGAAGTTTTTCGAAAATTTTCAACTGCAGCCTGGTGCGCGCTCATTAGTTGGATAGAGATACTAAGTTCTAGATTTTTAATTTGAGTAGTTTTAAAGTTATAAGGTATTTTCTAAGAAAACCATATTTTTAAAATATTTTGGCCTGGTGTTTGGATTTTCAAAAAATTTATGATAAGTTGTTGTAGGTCCTTATTTAATGTATACTGTCTGAATTTTTCAGAATTTTTGAATGTTTAGTTTCAGAGTTATTGAATTTTAACTGTTTTTAGGCTATAAATCTAAAATAATTATAAAAAATACATTTTTGACGTTAGGATAGGGTCTATTATATATAATACGACCTATTTAAGCCCAAACTCGGGCCCCTTATCTTCTAAATTGGCTGATTCGAGTAAAACTCGCCATCTTGGTTTTTTGGTTTTATTTTTTAAAGCAGGCTATCTCGAACCACTGGCCCGATTTTATCCGTTTTTTCAGTCAGGCCCGTAGTATATAAGTAGCTTTAAGTTTTTCTTGCTTTCAGCCTGTTTCAGGCCCAAAAATTTTTTGTTGCTGAAATTGCTTTCAGAATAAACCTGAAGTGACGCCGAGCTGTATACCCAAAACCCCGTCCCTCTGCGACGAAGGGTTCCAAAGTTACGGGCTTTCTAAAACGACTTTTGACAGCTCGGCGGCCATTTTGTTTAGCTTCAAACCGTCGTAACTTCTGAACCATAAGCCGCAACAGATCGCGGTTTTTTAACATACGTTCAGGGGCTTATCATCTTTCATACCCCAAGATTTCAGGCGGTTTGGAGCTGAAAAAATTCAGGACCCTGAAAGCAATTTCAGCAGACAGCGGAGCTCAGGCCGAGTTGGGAGAGCCCAAACTCGGGGGGTCTGCGACTCTCTCGAAGGAAGTTATCCGTTGTCAAAGTGTGTCTTTGACAGCACGGCGGCCATTTTGAAAAATATTAAAACAATCATAACTTCCTAACGGAGAGTCGTAGAGGCCCGGGACTTCCGCTGGTCGTATAGGCATACCATAGACAACAGGGTAAGACGTTTTTCAGGCGCTTTACTGAAATTAAAAATTTTCAGGCTGAAAGCCGATCCAGCGGATTGGTCTCATCGAGCCAAGTACGGAAAGCCCAAACACCGGGGTTTTTGGGCCTGTGGTTCCGGAGATATCCTCTTGTAACCACTTTGTGGTTGCCATCCTGGCAAAAAACCAAGATCTTCAAGTTGGGATATCTCCGAAACCCCTGGGTGTAATTGCACCGAGTTTGGGGTCATTTGGGAGGGCTCGGTGAGAGCTATCCACTGGATGATACAAATCGACTCTATATAGAGTCCTACCGGAAGTCACTCTATTTTTAAAGAAATCTGACTTCTGGAGTTCTTGTGACTGTTCTCAGTGCTTGACCTGCTCTCTGGGCGAAGGAAAGACCACGACAACTCTATGTAGAGCAAAATTTTTCGACAAACTGAAGATTTTCTTTTGAAATCTTAGATCTATTAAATTTTTCTTTTATTTTTGCTGTTTTCATATACACCTTTACCTTTTACTTTATTTTACACACTTGACGCAAACCTCCGACATGAACGCATTCAGGACCCCAGTCAAGGCGAAGTCAGCTGATGGTGAAAAATCACCTAAGCCGACCATTTCGCCACCAAATCTGCAGAAGTCGACGTCCCCTCCGAATGTTAGACGCAGCGTCGGAGAAGTGGAGGCGGGGCCCTCCAACGCAAACATAACGCCCCCGATAGTGACCAAGACGGTGCAGGCTGGCCCTGCTAAACCCGCGCAGAAACCTCCCCAACAGCGACTACTACAGGTGCACTCGCCACCAAAAGCCCGTTACGCGGACCGATCGGCAGAAGCGAAAGCGTGTCTCACAAAGGCAAAAATAATGTTAAACACGTCCAGGAACACAAAAAACGAAATCAAAGCTGGCGTTTTTGAGGTGCTTGACAGGATGTTACAGTTGGTCAAGGAAGCCGAAAAATCGGCAAAGTCTGTTCGTGAGGGGTCTGACAACGCACAGCCTAAAGGCCTAGCCGCCGACCTCACCTTTAGCCTAGCCGACCCGACCAACAGTCAACTTGAGGCTCAAATAAAGAGCCACTCATTGCTGCTAGAAAGCCACTCCAAGGGGATGGAGGAGCTGAAAGCAGCAATTGAGCAGCACAAGGAGAGCCTGCAGAGTGGCGCAATTAACACATATGCGAGTGTAACCCACAGCGGAAAAGCGAACCCGATGCGAAGTACGCTCCACTCCATAGTGGTGACCTCAATAGACGAGACGGAATCTGGAGACGAAGTCATGGAGAAGGTGCGAAAGGCAGCAGACGCAAAGAAAGGCTGGATAAAGGTGGAAAGGGTGAGGAAAGCGAAAGATCGGAAAGTTATTATGGGCTTTCAGACTACCGCGGAAAGGGACAAAATTAAGGAAAGACTGGCAAGGGATAGTAAGGACCTTCATGTCGAGGAGGTGAAGAACAAGGATCCCATGCTGATCCTCAGGAGCGTCCTCTCAGTCAACACAGACGAGGACATCCTCAAAGCACTGAAAAATCAAAATAGGGAAGTTTTTCACAACCTCGACAAGGAGGAGGACAGGGTAGTGGTGAAGTTCAGAAGGAGGACGAGGAACCCACACACCTGTCACGTTGTGGTCAGCGTCTCGCCGACCATATGGAGAAGGGCCACAAAACTAGGGTGCTTGCACGTAGACCTCCAGCGCATGAGGGTCGAAGATCAGACCCCACTAGTGCAATGCACGCGCTGCCTAGGCTATGGTCACGGCAAGCGTTACTGTAAGGAACCCGCTGACCTGTGCAGTCACTGCGGCGGGCCGCACCTGAGGTCGGAATGTTCCGACTTTCTAACGGGTGTCCTGCCAAAGTGCAGGAACTGCACAAGAGCCAAGCTCGATGACGCTGGCCACAACGCCTTCAGCTTGGAATGTCCGACACGCCACAGGTGGGACGAAATAGCAAGAGCTACAGTAGCTTATTGCTAAGGGCACCCACGGAAACCCAAACCCCTACAGATTGGTGCAGGCCAACCTCCAGCGGAAAAGACTGGCGACAAACGAGCTTCTTATTGAAGCGGAAAAGCGCGGAGTCGCCATTGCTCTCCTCCAGGAACCATACGTGGGCGGGGCTAAGGTAATGAGGAGTCATAGAGGCGTTCGGATCTTTCAGAGCACTGACACCGGAGAAGGGACTGTCAAGGCCGCAATAGCGGTCTTTGACCAAGACCTCATCGTCGAACAGTTCCCGAAACTCACCACGAACAACATCACCGTGGTGGGGATCCGAACCAGTGCCTGGAAGATCACACTAGTCTCCTTTTACTTTGAGCCAGACCAGCCAATAGAACCATATCTCGATCACCTCAAACGCGTTGAGGAGGAGATAGGTTCCAGAATGTGGATTCTTGGAGGAGACGCAAACGCAAAAAGTACCTGGTGGGGAAGCCTGACCATCGACCGCAGAGGCGAACTAGTGTCCGGAGTTCTCGATGAGCTAGACCTGAACATACTCAACAGAGGAGAAATTCCGACCTTTGACACGATCAGAGGAGGCATAAGATACTGCAGCCACGTCGACTTATCAGTATGTTCGACAGATATCCTGGACCTGGTTGATGACTGGAGGGTAGACGAGAACCTCACGAGTTCGGACCACAACGGCATTGTTTTTAACATTAAATTAAAAAAGTCCAAAGGCATTCAAATCAACAGAACTACTAGGATTTTCAACACAAAAAAAGCAAATTGGCCCGAGTTTCGTGAGAAACTCGGCCAATTAATGCAGAAAAATAAAATAAGTAAAATAGAAATTGACAAATTAAACACCGCCGAACAATTAAACTCAATTACGAAATTGTATATAAATTCAATAAGAGACGCATGCACTTCGTCAATGCCGAAGAAGAAAACAAACGAAGTGTTTACTTTGCCGTGGTGGTCCGAAAAACTCGAGGAGATGAAAAAGAAGGTCGCTACCCTGAAAAACAGAGTAAGGAACGCAGCACCAGTCCGAAGATCGAAGGTCGTTGAAGAGTACCTGAAACAGAAAGTTGAGTATGAGACGGAAGCAGCCAAGGACGAAGTCGAGAGCTGGAAGAACTTCTGCTCAAGACAGGACAGAGAAGGGGTTTGGGAAGGAATCTATCGGGTTATAGGAAGGACCAAGGGAAGAGGTGAGGATCAGCCATTGGTGAAGGATGGAGCGATCCTGAATGCAAAAGGCTCGGCTGAACTATTGGCAGAAACATTTTACCCAGGGGACCACCCAGAAACCGACAGCACCTGCCATCGCATTACAAGAGAGAAGGCCGATATCGTGAATGCTGGGGGGCAAGATGAGTCTTGTGATTCACGATGGCCGAGCTGATGGCAGCGTGCGAGTCCTTCAATGTTAAAAAAGCGCCGGGGGCGGACGGCCTCACTGCCGACATTTGCTGCCACGCCATTAGAGGAGCCCCTGAAGTGGCCTTGGCTCTCTTCAATGGCTGCCTGAGAACCCACCTCTTCCCCGAAATCTGGAAGGAAGCAACAGTGATAATCTTAAAGAAGCCAGGCAAAACAGATTACGGCAACCCGAAGGCGTACCGACCAATCGGTCTTTTGCCTATTTTCGGTAAAATATATGAGAAGATGTTGGTGGCCCGCCTCAAGTTTCACCTGATCCCCAGGATGAGTACTCGTCAGTACGGATTCATGCCCCAAAGAAGCACCGAGGACTCCCTCTATACACTAATGCAGCACATACGCGCTAAGCTGTCACTCAAGAAAATTGTGGTATTGATATCATTGGATATAGAGGGAGCCTTCGACAGTGCATGGTGGCCAGCCATAAGAGTCCGTCTGGCTGAGGAACAGTGCCCAGTGATCCTGCGGAGGGTCATCGACAGCTACCTGGAAAACCGAAGGGTCATAGTGCGATACGCAGGTGAAGAGTGCTGTAAGGCCACAAGCAAGGGCTGCGTCCAGGGCTCCATCGCGGGACCTATTTTCTGGAATTTGTTGCTGGATCCGCTCCTTAAGAGCCTGGAAGCTGGGGATGTCTATTGCCAGGCTTTTGCAGACGACGTTGTGCTGGTTTTCGATGGTGACACAGCATTGGAGATCGAGGGACGTGCCAATGCCGCTCTTGATCATGTTCAAGAGTGGGGTGTTCAGAACAAGCTTAAATTTGCCCCTCAAAAAACCAACGCAATGGTTATAACACGCAAACTAAAGTACGACACCCCGCGCTTGAGCATGGGCGGGATCGACGTTGCCATGTCCAACGAGATCAAAATCCTGGGTGTCACCATCGACAAACAGCTGACATTTAACGCACACGTCGCAGTAGGGTATTATTGGGGGTTCTGCATCACTTGCTCTCGCTTCTCGCTCGAGCGCGTTATGCAGAACGCCCCAATAACACATATGTATTTTTATCCACTACGGTTTTAAACTGATGAGCGAATGTTGCTGCCGGTTCGTTGTAATTTCATCCACAGCAGTTCATATGTCTTTTTATCCACTACGGTTTTTAAACTGATGAGCGAATGTTGTTAGGTATTGGTCTACAATACAGTTCTAGATTGAATATTCTGAGTCCTCAGTCTACAACACACCTGTTGATTAAATATTGTATTGATATCAGTCTTGTTCTCGTTTTGTTCGAACTGCATGATACAGAGGCTTCAATTATTTTTACCGACTCGTGACAAATAAAACATTGAAGAAATCGTATAGCATCCAATAAATTGTAAATCATCAATCAACATTCATAAGCAAACAGTTTATCGAGTATTCAGTATATCAAAGTATTCAGGTATCACGTATTCAGTTTATCAAGCAGCGGTCCGCAGATAGTGTGAAATGACATCATCCGCTTTGCGCATCACTCGATGCATGTAGCGCATAGCACTCCATAACATTAGCAACCGTACAAGTTAATGTTATCGGTGCCTTGAATACGGATAGAAATCCAAAAAAAGGATTGGACCCAAGATCTATTACTTAAATGTATTATGCAGATAGAGTAATTGATTATAATATAAAATAATGTAAAAAATCATAAAAACCAAACTGGAACAAAATATGCAATTGTTCTGTGCGGGAATCGAACCCGCAAAAAACACCTTTGATGCATTCGTTAAGGCATCTATTAAACCTAATATTTACATTGTGATGTAGCGCTCTTAACCAATGCACCAAATGTGTCTTTAAAGATGTGACAAAATATTGGACCACTTTGTCCTATGGTTACCAAACTTAATATTTAATTTATTAAGTTTTTGGAAGTAAGTACAAACTGTAACACAAGAATTTTCTAATTCCAGTTGCAACCAAAACTTATAGCTAAGACCTTTTTTGCACTTCAATAGTTCCAGTTGTTCTAAAATAGATCTAATTTTTGCGTGATTAAAGTTCATAATGCTTTCAGTAGAAATAATGCGATTGAATTTTATGCTCTCCTGTTATTTTATTGGTTTTCATTAGTGTTCTAATGTGATTTAGTTACAAGCATGAAAACTATTTTTTGGTACCTAAGTACCTATTAAAACAGCCATAGTAATGTTAATTTGTATAAAAATAGAAAAATAATCGCCTTATTTATCCAGATTTATTATTTTCTCTGTTCACGATTACTTTTCAAATTTCCAAATATGAATGTTTCTAAATTTTTATTAATATCGCTGTCGTAATATGAAAGTCAATTTATAACGGCAATTAATTAAGTTGGTACTACAAACCATTTTAAATAAAGCTGCTTCGAGCATTTAGTATTACTTGCGAGTACATATCATTACCTTATAAAAATTTCGTCTCGAATTTCAGCGACAGAGCGTCGTCGAGATAGTATTGCTCCCAAATTGGTCTGGTAAGACTATGTTTATATTGAAGTGTCTGATTTTAACATACGATAATTAAAACTAAGCCCTATGCGAGATGGTTATAGAGCTTAATTTAAAACAAATAAATTTCATCGTCCTAGCTTGAAAATTATAATTAATATAAAAAGTAATACTCTGATCGTGACTTTATAATCTCGGTCTATAAATATAGGTGCTTGAGGTGTTTTGCAACACATCATAGACTTCATTTTTAGTGTGCAGATTTACGAGGATATCGCCCGCAACAAGTATGTATGTATCACATTTTTTTTTTACAACTTACAATTTGATGGTAAATTGCAGTAATCGAAAGTTAAGTCTAGGGCTCGATTCCCAATTTTAAATATTGTTTATTTACGGGTTTTATTACTTACTAATAACTCGGTGACGTAAAATCTTCGGTTCGACTCCGAGATAATATAATTTAATGTGTTAACTGTTTTTATTTCGTAAGTTCCCTGTAGCCCCGTCGACATCAGTGTAACTGTCGAATACAAAGTTTTGGCTTCGATTCCCCCAGATGTAATTAAAATGCATTATTGAGTTATTTTACTTGCTTCTCCTCGTACAGTGGTTTAATAATCGTTACTACTATTGCAAAACATGAAGTATTAACGACGACTCGTCATCGACATCGTTCTAGACCCGAATAACGACTTATTCAATTAACGTTTTCTATAGCTCAGTCGACATTAGCATCACTGTAGAAAGCAAAGTTTTGGGATCGATTCCAGATCTAATAAAAACATGTTATGGAGTTATTTTACTTGCTACGCTACTAATAATGCACAACATGAAACATTGATCAAATTTTATAAGCATTGATAATAATTCAAGGATCGATTTCTAGATACAGAAAATTGTTTTATAGGTTCTTCTATTTCTTTGTCTATCATTTTAGGAATCGTTCATTTTATAACTTCTTACCTACTATTTATTTTCATTTTAGGTCGACATTTGTGAATCCATTTGAATCCGATGTAGAGTCGCATCCCAACAGGCCCTCTACATCGTTTAAACCAAAGAAAAATATATCTTCAAAGCCAAAAATCAAAGTGGCTAAAGGCAAATCGAAGAAAGTAGCTGTTCCACCTGTAAAAGAGTTATTTAGTAGTGACTCGGATTCCGAAACAAATACTTCACCAAAGGGACCTAAAAAATTGAAGCGCATGCGCATGGCTGATTCCTCGGTAAGTTAAAAAAAGTATACACACACACACACACACACACACACACACACGCACACGCACGCGCATACGCACGCACACACGCGGACACGCATACGGGTTTGGTCCTAGGACATGCCGGTTTCCTCACAATGTTTTCCTTCATCGTTTTAAGAGCAGTGGCAATGAAATAATTTACACAAAGTAAAGCACCAGCCTGGGTTCGAAACAGCGACCTGCAACTTGTAAGTCGCGACCATTACCACGGGGCCGCCGCCGCTCTCCTCTCCTCTCAAATATGTTTATCTAATGTTATTTAATGAAATAATTTACAAAAAGTAAAGCGCATGCGCCTGGGTTCGAACCCCATGACCTACAACTTGTAAGTCGCAGCCGTTACCATGGGACCACTGCTGCTCTCCTTGCCTCCTCTCAAATATGTTTATCTAATATTATTTTATAACAATGTTTACAGGAGGAAGAGGGAGATCTTGAACCGGTGAGGGCAGCTGCACTGCGATCATCCCTGTCCAGAAGAACAGCTTCTGGAAACTCCTACCAGCAGGACTTAACACGGGGCGGCGATTATTATATCGAGCTTCGTATTTATAACCATACGGACGCTGAAAAATTCGGAAAGGACCGATGGAAGCAAGCGCTCCTCGCGTATAAGGCCTCTGTATACTCCGATTCGTCGACTTGGAGGGCCATTAATAATCTTGTATCTGCAGCGAAAGCAGAATTTAAGCATGTGCAGCCTGTTCTATATCCAAATAATGTTATTTGACGGAATAAAATAATATTATTGGG
Source organism: Xestia c-nigrum (assembly GCA_916618015.1). Classification (NCBI taxonomy): domain Eukaryota; kingdom Metazoa; phylum Arthropoda; class Insecta; order Lepidoptera; family Noctuidae; genus Xestia; species Xestia c-nigrum. Next base: position 124,243 of record OU745256.1, read on the forward strand.
ATACCTATTTTACTCTTATACTCTTCTTTTTACTTTCATTTAAATATTACTTAATATCAAATGTAATCCATAATAATATTATGATATACTCGTAGGTACTTATTAAATATTATTTTCATTATATTAACTTGTGATTTACTTACAGGAAGCTTAAATATATGAAATACTAAGAAACTCGATACTAAGAATACTCGATACTAAGAAAACTCGATACTAAGAAAACTCGATACTAAGAAAACTCGATACTAAGAAAACTCGATACTAAGAATACTCGATACTAAGAATACTCAATACTAAGAAAAACTCGATACTAAGAATACTCGATTCTGAGAAAATTCAACACTGATAATACTCGATACTATTTTAATAATAATAATATTCGACATATCGGTCATAATTCGTTTACATTGCCTTATTAAATAATTTTCATTATATTAACTTGTGATTTACTTACAGGAAGCTTAAATATATGAAATACTAAGAAAACTCGATACTAAGAATACTCGATACTAAGAAAACTCGATACTAAGAAAACTCGATACTAAGAAAACTCGATACTAAGAATACTCGATACTAAGAATACTCAATACTAAGAAAAACTCGATACTAAGAATACTCGATTCTGAGAAAATTCAACACTGATAATACTCGATACTATTTTAATAATAATAATATTCGACATATCGGTCATAATTCGTTTACATTTCCTTATTAAATAATTTTCATTATATTAACTTGTGATTTACTTACAGGAAGCTTAAATATATGAAATACTAAGAAAACTCGATACTAAGAATACTCGATACTAAGAAAAACTCGATACTAAGAAAACTCGATACTAAGAATACTCGATACTAAGAATACTCAATACTAAGAAAACTCGATACTAAGAATGCTCGATTCTGAGAAAATTCAACACTGATAATACTCGATACTATTTTAATAATAATAATATTCAACATATCGGTCATAATTCGTTTACATTTCATCCATTTTAAAATCGAATTTAATAATAAATTTACAGGAAATTAATATCAGAAATCTGGAATATTTAGATACTTTAAGGTCATTTTTTGTAATTATAAATATCTTAATATGTTTTTCTGTGAAGTCTGTAACGTTTCAGTACCGAAATATTCTACACACAAAAAAACTAATATACACAAATCGAATTGCTTATTACAGACACGTTTTGATAATGTTTATTTAATAGCAACGGCTTTTAGAAATCGGATTATTAGTTATAGAGTGAATCCTAGAATAGCTAACATTTCACTTGAATTATTTTTAACGCAAATTTCTGAAACGGTTTGCTACCTTATCAACGACCAGGTGAAAAAACATAAGTCGATAAAAGTTAATTTTGAACTATTTGTTTGGTATATATTACCAAAAAATTATGAAAAATCTTTAAAGTCATTTAACACAAAGTATAATATAGTATTGCAAAACACAGATATTTTGTCCCTATATAAATCATTTTGTGATAAACTTATTTGTAAATGTTCCGAATTTGAACTGTCCGAGTCAGGCTGGACAATTGAGTCTATCAGTCATTTAGAAATTAACATCGTAAAATATAATCCTTTGCGAGGTGGTTCTTATTTACCATTGCCTAAACGTATTGTCAATTCTAAATCATGCCTAAACATACAAAATGAAGACCAACATTGTTTTCTTTGGTGTATTGTAGCTGATATGTTTCCGGCAAAGACCAATCCAAACAGAACTTCTTCATATCCGCATTATTCCGACTTATTTGATATTTCTGACATGAGTTTTCCTCCCAGTTTCAATGACATTAAGCGCTTTGAAATAAACAATTCTAATATCAGCATTAATATATACGGTTTAGATAATAACGGTGCAGTTACAGGCCCATTATATAAAACAACATCACGTCGTTTATACCATGCCAATTTGCTTTACATTACCAACAATAGAAAGAGTCATTTCTGTTTAATTAAAAGCTTTGAAAAACTTGTGCACAACCAATTGACTCAACATAAAAGTAAAATATTTTTATGTGATGAATGTTTTATTTACTTTCACACTGAAGAGAAATTGTCTTGTCACGAATGTGCTAGAATACAAACCATATTACCAGAGAGGGGTACTAAAATTAGTTTCATAAACTATGAAAGAACTCAAACAGTACCAATAGTGATATATGGTGATTTTGAAAGTTTATTGCGTGAATATTCTGACAAACATAAATCAACATATGTGGAAAATATTCAAGTTCATGAGGCTACCTGTTTTGCATACTATATTTGTTGTAATTCAAATCCCGAATTAAATGATTTTGTATCTTACCGAGGGCCTGATTGTTCCAAGAAATTTGTCAAATCTTTGACTAATGATGTAAAACGATTATCTGAAGTATTATTAGAGAGTAAAAATATGATCCCACTAACTGAGGATGAGCAAATATCTTTTATTAACAGTACTGAGTGCCATATTTGTAAAAATACGTTTTCGCGTAATGATAATATTGTTAAAGACTATGATCACTTTACTGGAAAATACAGAGGACCTGCGCATGACACATGCAATTTAAATGCAAAGCAATGCACTTTTATACCAATAGTGTTTCATAACTTGTCCGGTTATGACAGTCATTTATTTATAAATGAACTTTCAAAGATAAACGGTCGAATTCATCTCATACCGAGAACTAAAGAGAAATATATTTCATTCACTAAATTCATAAACATCAATGCAACAAAAGTTATACAATTGAAATTTATTGACTCGTTTAATTTTTTAAGCTCAAGTATGGACAAATTGGTTAAGACTATGAACCCCGGAGATTTCAAACATTTAAAATCTTTTTATAACAATAATACTTTATTTGAAATTGTTCGAAGAAAAGGCATATATTGTTACGATTACATAGATTCCTGGGCACGATATGATGAGGAAAAATTACCAGAACCAACAAATTTTTTTAACAAACTTACATCTGTATCTATATCTGATGAAGACTATGAGCATGCTTTAAATGTTTGGAAAACTTTTGGTATAAAAAATTTGGGTGAATATACCGATTTGTATCTTAAATGCGATGTTTTACTTCTATGTGATGTTTTTGAAAAATTTAGGAAAATGAGTTTAAATAACTATGGTCTGGATCCTTGCTATTACGTTTCATCACCATCCTTAAGTTGGGATGCCATGTTATTGTATACTAAAATCAAGTTAGAACTAGTGTCTGACGTAGAAATATATCAAATGATAGAAAAGGGTATAAGAGGAGGACTTGCTCAATGTTCACTCAGATATGCTAAGGCAAATAATGAATATCTTACCGACTATAATAGTGAAGAACCTGATAGTTTTCTAATTTACCTTGATTGTGTTAATTTATATGGATATGCTATGATGCAAAAGCTTCCAGTAGGAGGATTTAGGTTTCTCCTTGAGAATGAAATATTAAATTTTGATGTTATGAGCCTATCATCTGACTCTGATATTGGATTTATATTAGAAGTAGATCTTCATTACCCTGACAACTTACATGATAGCCATGCCGATTTACCATTTGCGCCTGAAAAATTTGTCCCGTTCTGTAGTCGAAATGCTAAACTTATTGCTAGTCTTTTCGATAAACATAGATATGTTATTCACTATATTCATTTAAAGGAATGCTTAAATAATGGTTTACAACTGTTAAAAATATATCGAATATTAGCATTTAACCAAAATAATTTCTTAGAATCATATATTTCCTTAAATACTAGGCTGAGGCAAAATGCAATTTCTGATTTTGAAAGAGATTTTTTTAAAAAGCAAAATAATTCTATATTTGGAAAAACCATAGAAAATAAAAGAAAACAAGTTGATGTTAAGCTCGTAAATATATGGAGAGACAATTCTAATCGAACTAAAAAGTTTTACGGGGCTGAAAAATATGTTAGCGCGCCTAATTTCAATAACTTTTCTGTTATTTCAGAATCTCTCGCGTCAATTCAAATGAATCAAACAAAAATTGTTTTAGATCGTCCAATCTATGTCGGATTCAGTATTTTAGAAATTGCAAAATGTCACTTATATAAATTCCACTATTCAGTAATGAAAAAAAAATATGAAAATAAATTAAAGCTTTGTTATACAGACACTGACAGTCTGTTATATTTAATACAGACAAAGGATTTTTACGAAGACTTAAAAGCACATTTAAAATATTTTGATACAAGCAACTTTGAAAAAAATAGTATATTTAATATACCACAGGTAAATGCTAAAAAACCTGGCTACTTCAAAGATGAGATGGGTGGTGAAATTATTTCAGAATTTGTAGGCTTAGGAGCAAAATTATACTGTATAGATTCGAAAATTTCCACGTTAAAGAAAGCTAAAGGTGTTAAGAAATGCATTACCAAAAAACTGAATATAGAAAAATATAAAAAGGTTTTACTGAACAATGAAATACTCAGAGATGATATGTGTATTATTAGGTCTAAGCATCATAGAATATTTACTCAAAAGATAAATAAAGTAATTTTGTCAAACAGAGATGATAAACGACAAATAATGGATGATAAGATAACAACTTTACCATGGGGTCATTATAAAACAATATTTTAAATAAAAACAAATTATTGATTTTTAAGGATACTATTTATCGCATATATTTGAGCATCTTGTTATAATTTTATGTTCCTAACTTGAATTGCTAGTTTGTAGTTCTTTATAATTATATACCTAATTATTGTATTTACTACTTACTTAAGTGAAATAAATAATTGTTGTAGGTACTAATAAATAATAATAAATAAATATAATTATAGAAATAATGTTTGTTTAACTTTACCCTTACCCATTACGAATCGCAGTCAAAAGGTCCAGACGCCCCCCCCCACATCAAGCTATCCAAAACAGTCAAATTTTCCCAATCAACCTTGGACCTAATGCTTTAGCAATAGAGTTGAAAATCTATTAAAGAAAATTGACAGATTGCAGTAGCTTGATATGGTAACGTCTGTGCCTATACCCCAAAAAGGAAAAGTAATAAAACAGCTATATTGATATTATTAAGTTTGTTTTTTTATTTTTTTTAAACATTTCCGCATCATTTTAAATTACTACAATTTTTAACTTAAATATTTACAAAAAATAATTAATGCAATATTCTAAGTATTATAGTTACATATTAAAAAGTATTTAACTAATAAACACACACTTCCATGTTCACAATTTCAAAACAAACTATTCTTAATACACATTAATTACTGCTTATTACTAATTTTTTTCACTATTTTACCGACTAGATGCTCAGTTTCATCTAAAATATCATCATAATCATCATTCACAAGGTACTGGATGCTTACGTCGGCGCTATCAACAACATCATTGTCAATTTCACAATTTTGTTTAGTGTCTTTAACACATCTGGTTAGATCATATATTTGTATTTTTATTAAATGATGAGGTTTTCCTGTCTCTTTCCGAATGACGTAAGATGAAGGCAGTGTATGAGACTTTCTTATGGTCTTCCTATTGATATTACATTTCTTTCTTTTAATGTCTTTAGTTTCCACTTTCTCCTCTTCCTTTTTTTTATTTAAATACTCCTGATGTACTAGTTCTGCTTCAGTGGTGTAAAAAGTTTCCCTGTCTTGCGCATAAAGAAATGGATTTCCAAGAGCGTAGGTGTCGTCTGAACAAAGATTATTCGTTTCCTGTAATAAAATAAAATAATTATAACATACAGTAAATTAAATATGCTTTAAATAACGATAAATTAAAATGGATGCACACCGCAAAAAAAAACATTCTCCACAGGACTGTACGATGGGGAGGCAGACATAATTCTGTAAAAAGGAAAAAGAAAGGTTAATACATAAATTCTAATCACTAAGTATCGTCAAAATTATAAGAATACCTACTTACATTGAAAATATAATTAAATTGTAATTCAGTTGTATAGGTCCTACTTATTGGAACAATAGTAGTAAACTGAACTATGCGCTTGTTTCGGCTGAAGTCGTGGGTGAAGTGCTAGTTAAACATACAAAAATTATTAAATGCGCGATGTGTAACACGAGTCATTACCTAGTTCATTTTTATACATACCTATCTTTAGTCTCCTGCGGTGACAAGTTTAGACTTGTCACTGCAGGAACGTTTAGGATAGCTCAAGATAAAGTATACAATATGCATAAATGTTATGTAATAATTAAATTTACTTATTGCAAATCTACTCAAAAAAAAATATTTTAATCAATTTACTATCTGATTTTAGGCGTACCTATCACCTCTTGTTTCACTTGCTGGCGTCTATAAAAGGATCTGAACTATACAGTTAACGATAGTGGTAGACTAGGAGCCAATCTGGCTGTTTGGTTGGTCCCGATCTACCACTGATAAATCTTATTATGCCTCAATATATATTATATATATATATTTAGAAGGATAGTAGTTTTTGGAAGTAGTAGGCAAGATGAAGTTGATCAAGCAACCCATATCCCTGAATGTGAAAAATATAAATTTTAATGAGTCTAGTTGTCAGATCAGACACAGCGTTTTATTGCCTAATACGATTCGCTGCATAATATGCGGACCCTCGAACTGTGGTAAAACAAATGTTATTATCAGTTTACTGCTGCATGAAAATGGACTTAAATTTAAAAATCTCTATCTTTACTCGAAAACTACTTTCCAGCCAAAATATCGTTTTTTAAGGGAAGTATTAAGAAGAGTACCTCAGATAAAGTTCAATGAGTTTAATGACGACAAAGATGTTATAGCTCCGAATGAAGCTTTAACAAATTCTGTATTTATTTTTGATGATGTTGTGTGTGAAAAGCAAATAAACATTCGTAATTATTTCTCTATGGGAAGACATAAGCAAATTGACTGCTTTTACTTATCGCAAACCTACTCAAAAATTCCGAAACAGTTGCTGCGTGATAACGCTAATTTTCTTATAATATTTAAACAAGATGATGTGAACTTAAAGCATATCTATGACGAACATGTAAATTCTGATCTACTATGGAATCAGTTTAAAGACATTTGTAAAACTGTTTGGAGTAACCCTTATAATTTTCTACTTATTAACAAAGAGTCGCCATTAAACAATGGAAGGTATAGGCAGAATTTTGATATTTTTTTAAACTTTGAATGAAGGTTTTACTTAAATATGAATTACACACATAAATGCCGTCAGTATTACTTCTTTCATAGCTGAATACAGCTGATATTTTTATTAAAAGATGGAAAAAAATATTAAAATAGAATTAGTGAAGTCTGTCGACTCCATAAAGAATAAAATAAAACAAATGAAAAATCAGGAACATACAATAAACTTGTCACTTGATAAAATGCTAAAACCTGTCACAGATCCTCTCAAAACTCTAGTTGATTCTAATAGATTTGCAGATAAAATGAATAAAATTGAAAATACAACTCTAAATAGCTCTGAAGAAATCGAGTCCGATAAAAATAATACAAGTTCATCTACAAAGATCGATGACTATTACGATGCAAATCTAAATTCTATCCAATTCGTTGAAGAAAATGCTAAAAAGGAATCAATAGATCATTCAGAAATGTCATTAGAGGGTGATGATATCTTTGGTATTTATGACGGTGTTAGTATACCATTTGGAATTAGAAGTGAAAACAAAACTTTATTGATGGGTAATTCGCCGGTATCATTTTCTAAAATTGATAGTTTGAATAACGATACTATCATTTTAATTAAAATCGGCGACAAAGCTTACAATTTAACGGCGGGGCTAAAAGAACTTTTACTTCGAAGAAAACCTGATTTAAAGTTAATATCGAGCGAAGATAAACTTGTCTATAAGGATATGTTACATTATACAAATGCGCATAAAAGAGATTTTAATTCGAAAGGTCAAATAAAAGGTGACAAAGGTATAAAATATTGTAAAATAATTAAACCCCTATTTTCTGAATCGTTATACGATGATAAACTTTCTCACGCTAAACTTGGTGGAAACTTACCGACGCTAAAAAAATACAAAAACAACACCGACCTGGTATATTGGGATGATCCTAACGAATTAGTCGAGAGATTGAAACTATTAGTAGCTTCAAGAGATGCTGGCAATACAAACCATGATAATGAAATTTTATCGATAATTGAAGAATTAAAAGAAGCTGGAATAATTAAAGAATAAATAGTCGTAATAATATGCTCTACATTCAGTATTATACATGAATTCAAGACAAATTAACTGAATTCTGAACATGAGCAAAGCCGACGTGGTAAACGAAATTCATAAAAATGCAAGGGTAAACTTTCCCCGAAGACATGTTATTATGAAAGACATAGACGACCTGTGGCAAGCAGATTTAATTGATATGCAATCAATTTCAAAAGAAAATAAAAATTGTAGATTTATTCTTGCTGTTATTGATACATTTTCAAAGTACGCTTGGGCCTTTCCTCTAAAAACTAAAACCAAAGATGATGTGTGTAACTGTTTCAAAATTGTCCTAGCTAATGGGCGTGTTCCTAAAAATCTGCAAACAGATAATGGAGCAGAGTTTTATAATAATAAATTCCAAAAGCTTATGAAGTCTTATCAAATTAACCACTATTCAACCTTCTCAACAAAAAAGGCTTCGATAGTTGAACGATTTATCAGAACATTGAAGTCTAAACTTTATAAGGAATTTAGTTTAAAAGGAAACTACAATTGGGTAAATAATACCCTTAATGATGTTATTCACAAATACAATCACACTTACCATCGGACAATTGATGAAATCCCCGCTAACGTGGATAACATTAATAAAAAACGAATATTAGAAAGATACTTAAGGTTGGTAAAAAATTATAGTAATAGAAGCAAGTTTAAAGTAGGTGATTATGTGCGTATCAGTAAGTACAAAGGAACATTTGAAAAAGGATATACCCCTAACTGGTCATCAGAAATATTTAAAATTCGAAAAATACAAAATACAACTCCTATCACCTACTTAATTGAAGATACAATCAGAGGTCAGCCTATTTTAGGAGCATTTTATGTGCAAGAGCTTCAAAAGACAAAACATTGCAATGTATATCTAGTCGAGAAAGTTCTTAGAAGAAAAGGAAACAGAGTTTTAGTAAAATGGTTAGGTTTGTCTTCTACTGAAAACAGCTGGATTGATAAATCGAATATAGTATTATAAACAAAAAAATAAAATGAACTCAAAAGTTGATCATTGATGAAGCGTGTACGTATTTATTTTAGCGCTCGATTCAGATTCATTAGTCTTATGATGTGTATTGGAGAGAGCAGTCTTCTCAATTGGTTAATAAACAATTTACCATTTGAATTACACTTACCCGGATACAATTATTGTGGACCTGGTACAAAATTAATTAAAAGGCTTGCAAATAGAGATAAAGGAATTAATAAATTAGACGAATATTGCAAAGAACACGATATTGCCTATCACAAATCGTCAAAGTTAAAGGATCGTCACAAAGCTGATTTGATTTTGTTAAAAAGGGCAAAAGAGCGAGCAGTCGCCTCGGATGCGAGTGTATGCGAAAAAATCATGTCACGTTTAGTAAGCAAGACAATGTCTGCAAAAATTAAAACCGGCTCTGGCCAAAAAAAAAGCAGCAAAAAGCGCTCTCGGAAAATTACATCGGGAAAAGGGTTAAAAAATAAGTTTAAAAATATTATTAGTAAAACGAAAAGACGCTTTAAAAAATTAAAGCCAAGATGCAATAAAGTGGCGATAGAATTAGCTATGGCGGCAGCCAGAGAATTAGCTGACGATTCATCTATTAAACTTCCTCGGTTTATTCCTATACCGAAAAGCGGTGGTGTATTACCTTTGATTCCTATTTTTGCTGGATTATCAGCGGTGGGAGCGTTAGCAGGCGGTGCAGCTGGTATTGCCAAAACTATAAATGAATTCAAGATAGCTAAAAAGCAATTGGCTGAATCGAAGAGACACAATGAAAAAATGGAAGCTCTTTGCATTGGAAAAGGTTTACACCTTAAACCGCATAAACATGGCCTTGGAATTTTTATATCAAAAGAAAAAAACTAAAATATCGGCTACCCAAACGAGCCTTAACTAACTTTGACATTTTGAAGTATGGAAATAATATTCCTTATTTTCGAGGTGTATTTATGAGAGATGAGCTCCCTAAACAACCTTTTAAAAAAGAGTGCGGAGTTGTAAATTTAGATAGTTCTAAAAATCCAGGTTCTCATTGGGTAGCCTATGCAAAATACAATGATTATATTGAATATTTTGATAGTTATGGAAATCTTAAACCACCAAAGGAGTTGATAAGATACTTAGGTGCTAAAGTACACTATAATTATGATAATATACAACGCGACCACCCTTACAATTGCGGACACCTATGTTTACATTTTTTAAGGAATTTTTGGTGTAGTTTAGGAATAAATTGAACAGGATCTTCTAAAAGTGTTCAGTCTACAAGCATGTCCATAACGGTAACCATCTCTGGAAATAAATCAGAATTAGATACATTTTTTCAACCACCTCTATATTTATCTGGTCAATTTGAGTGTGGTTTGTTATACTTTTCAGTATTAAATTCAATACCAAATGCACGTATTAATAACAACATTATTCCTGTGATCAGAATCGAATGTGATCTTGTACACGGTTCATACTCTAACGGGTTACCAACTCATATAATTCATGAATTTGTATCTAATACTGCTACAAGTCAGCAAATCATAGAAATACCGCGAAACCCTATTTACTTTCCAGTGAACAAAAACACTATTACGTCAATATCTATTAAGATAGTTGATCAATTTGGGTTCTGTATTAACTTTAGAGAAGAACATAAAAATATTGAACTACGCCTTCATATAAGAAAAATAAAATGATATCATATTATAAAACCCATGTAGTTACCAAAAAGCGTCCTATTTCTTGTACAACCATTAAGGTGCAAAGACGTAAGAAAAAAGTTATAAAATTAACTAAAGCAAATAAAGATTTTCTTAAAGCCCTAGGTATAAAAGTATGAATATGCTACAGATTACTGAATTACCACACTTCGATACTTCGATCGAAAGTAATGAAGTCCATTCGTACAATCCCTACAACAACAGTTTTAGAGAAAACGATGAAATCAGAATTCCCATACACCAGCAAGACGTATATGTGTTACCATCAGCCAGCTCAATTTACGTCGAAGGGCAAGCAAAGTTCTTCGGTAAAGATGGAAATCCTATTAAGAAAGCTATTACGTTCAGTAACAACCCTGTTATGTTTTTGTTTCAAGATATCAGATACGAAATAAATGGTATAGAAATAGATCGCATTAAAAATTCTGGAATAACATCAACAATAAAGTCATACGTTTCAATGAATGATGGAGAAAATAAAGTCGCTGCCTTGTGGGGTTGGAACATGGATGGATTTAAAAGCGACGGTTATTTCAGTGCTATTGTTCCTCTTAATAAGATTTTAGGATTTGCTGAGGATTACAATAAAATTGTAATAAATTGTAAACATGAACTTATTCTGAATAGAAGTAACTCCAACTTAAACAGTGTTATAGTAACTGACGATGTTACACATTTTCAAATAGATATGCAAAAAGTGCAATGGCGGGTGCCACATATAAAAGTATCAGATCGGGAACGACTGACGCTTCTTAAACATTTAGAAAGAGATAAACCTATTCAGATAGCCTTTAGAAATTGGGATTTATACGAGTATCCTTTGCTCCCTAAAACTACAAAACATTGCTGGTCTGTTAAGACTGCCTCACAATTAGAGAAACCTCGGTATGTAATTTTTTGCTTGCAAACCAGTAGAAAAAATAGTAAAATCAAAGACAGTTCTCTTTTCGATCACTGTGGGGTTACTAACGTAACTTTGTTTTTGAATTCACAATATTATCCTTACGAGCCTTTATGCTTAAATTTTTCCGAGAACAAATACAGTATATTATATGAAATGTATGTGAAATTTCGTCAGTCGTATTACAACTGTCCTGCAGACCCCTTGCTTGACTTAATCGGTTTCAAGGAGAAGGCTCCTCTATTTATCATAGACTGTTCAAGGCAAAACGATAGTTTGAAAACAGGTCCCGTAGATGTGCGTTTGGAGATTGAATGTTCAGCACCAATACCAGATAACACAACTGGATATTGTTTAATTATTAACGACCGACTTGTGGAATACAAACCTTTGAGTAACATAGTGCGTAGGTTATCATGACCGCCATTGTAGATGTTCAAGGTTTCAAAACAGAATCAAATTATTTTATCATTAAAGAAATTGCTATACTATGTAATAATAAAATACAGGTGTTTTTAATTACACCACCGTTTCCATATCGCGGTTTGTCGGAGCCAGAAAAACGACAAGTTGGTTGGATTGAACGTAATAGGAAGATATACTGGGGTGAAGGATTTGTGCCTTTCGTAAATTATCCGAACTTGGTTGAAGGTATTTTAAAAGATAAATGTGTTTACACCAAAGGTAGAGAAAAAGTATTATGGTTGAAAGAAATTTCAAATAATAATAATGTAAATAATTTAGAAGATAAAGATTGCCCTAGTTTGATAAGCTTGTACAAAATATATGAAGATTGTCATGATTTGTATAGTTGTATTTATCATGATTCAATATGTGCTTTAAAAAATGTTTTATGTTTAAATAAATGGTGTATAGATAATAAAATTTTGATATAAATATTTTCTTGTTTAATTTTTACGATTACAGTTTCCTATCCCTCCCAAACTCCTAAATGTTAATCTTTATAAGTTGCTAGCAACAACTATACAGCTCCATTATGCTTTTAGAATTATTTGCAGCAGGAAGTAGAGAGCGAGTAAACAGAACATGTCTCAAAACAAATACAGTCCGCGCTATGACATGTATAACACGTATAAAATGCGTGAATTTTCATTTAATCATTATTGGGCAACTATTGATTCGAGGAGAAGGTTAGTGATGGAAATGGCTGACGCTGGATTTTTTTATTGTGGAAATGGTGTAAATGATAAAGCAGCTTGTTTCTCATGTGGAGGTGTTATAGAAGATTGGGAGATTTACGATGATCCTTGGCTGCAGCATGTTGAAAACTTTCCGGATTGCTTTTATTTAAATGCTGTGAAAGGAAAACATTATGTTGACAAGTCAAGATGTCTATTCAAGTATATATAAAGAAACAAAAATATAAAACTATTCGTTAAAATTGATACATCTATAAAAAACAAAAAAGAATAAAAAAAAGAGACTCGTGAAGGATTTGAACCTCCGACCTCCATTTCTCCGAACGTTATCGGGGCGCTCTTACCAAACTGAGCTAACGAGTCTCAACGATACTCCTCTAAAACAATGACCACTATCATCAATACGACGTCATGATTATTCACCCTTTGAACTTTTTCTAAAACCCATATTTGAGAGTGAGGAAGGAGAGCGGTGGTGGTCCAGTTGTAACGGCTGCGACTTACAAGTTGTAGGTCGTGGGTTCGAACCTAGGCTAGCGCTTTACTTTGAGTAAATTATTTCATCACCACTGTTCTCTGTGAGAGGAGACCTTTGTGCCAGTAGTGGGAAAAAAAACAAATTGAAATCTTAAATCGTGACTACTTTGTCTGTATCATAGTATTCATTGTCTACTTTGCTCCTGTTTCTGTTGCGTATACAATCGAAGCAAACAGACATCGCGCATCTGTGTCGCGATCTTAATCACATTTTTTATGACGAATTGACGGTTCTTTTATAGTCTTAAGACGCTGAAAACTTTGCTTGTGCGATGTAGGATTTAATGTTTTTAGTTCATACGACGTGTCATAGATGGTGCTGTAGTACTTTTTACAGAATGCGAACGAATGCGCTTGAATTTTATTAATAAGTGTCTAAAACCGTTACTCTATTGAATTCAGAATATTCAATCTAGAACTGTATTGTAGACCAATACCTAACAACATTCGCTCATCAGTTTAAAAACCGTAGTGGATAAAAAGACATGTGAACTGCTGTGGAGGAAATTACAACGAACCGGCAGCAACATTCGCTCATCAGTTTAAAACCGTAGTGGATAAAAATACATATGTGTTATTGGGGCGTTCTGCATAACGCGCTCGAGCGAGAAGCGAGAGCAAGTGATGCAGAACCCCCAATAATACCCTACTCGTCGCAAATGTGTGCAGAAAGGCGATAGGCATCCACAAGCAACTAAATAGGGCGGCAAAAACCAGCTGGGGTCTAAACCCCGAAGTCATCAGAATAATATATGTGGCCACCGTCGAACCAGTAATCCTGTACGCCGCCAGCGTATGGGCACCGGCTGTAGACAAATTAGGTGTCAAAAAGCAGTTGGGAGCAGTCCAGCGTGGTATCGCACAAAAGCTGTGCAAGGGATACCGGACGGTCTCCTTAAACTCCGCGCTGGTGCTGGCTGGGATACTGCCCCTCGACTTGCGAGTCCGAGAAGCGGCATCGCTATACGAGGCCAGGAGAGGAGTGCCTCAGCCGGCACTTGGCGACAGGAGCGTCGAGCAGACCGTTTCGGCAATGGAGGATCCACACCCAGCGGAGCGCGCTGAGCTAGAGCTCAAAACCCTGGTAAATCAAGAGCAACTAGATGCCCAGAGCGAACATGAAGTTCGCATCTATACGGACGGGAGCAAGATTGGGGGCAAGGTTGGAGCGGCACTATCGATATGGAGAGGTGACGCCGAAACCAAAACCCTCAAGCTTGCCCTCCCCCCCTACTCCACTGTTTACCAGGCCGAGCTTCTGGCAATATGCGTCGCTACTAGGGAGATCCTAAAGCACAGTGCGCAATCGTTCGGAATCTTCAGTGACTCAATGGCGGCCCTCCAAACAATTCAAAATTATAGTCGACACCACCCCCTTGCAGTTGAAACAAGGGCCAACCTCAGGTCCCTGTCGATCCAAGACAAGGCTGTCACCTTGTTCTGGATCAAAGCCCATGTGGGGTTAGAGGGAAATGAGAGGGCCGATGAACTAGCCAAGAGAGCCGCTGAAGGTTCCAAACGAAAGCCCGATTACGACCTGTGCCCGGTTTCATACGTCAAACGATGCATTCGAACGGCAACTCTTGACGTGTGGAACCGGAGATACTGCGCTGAAGAAACGGCTTCAGGGACAAAATTGTTTTTCCCAGATGCGGTGGCGGCGTACGGGATAGTTAGAAAGATGGAAATCAGCAGTATAACTACCCAGATTATGACGGGGCACGGTGGGTTCTCGGAATACTTGAATCGCTTCAAGTGCAAAGAGAGCCCATCGTGCATCTGCGACCCCAACATTGATGAGACGGTGCCACATATATTGTTCAGCTGTCCTGTGTTCGACCAGGAAAGACTTGTGGCCGAGCACGTACTCGACACTAAACTGGATGCCGAATCGGTGTGGCCTATAATGAGAGGGAAAAAGAGAGAGGCGTTTTTAGAATATTGTGTGGAAATTTGTAATAGAGTAATAAAAAGAAACAAAACAGCATAAGTAAAAATGCTTACATAATATTATATA
This sequence comes from Xestia c-nigrum, assembly GCA_916618015.1. NCBI lineage: Eukaryota > Metazoa > Arthropoda > Insecta > Lepidoptera > Noctuidae > Xestia > Xestia c-nigrum. Next base: position 139,732 of record OU745256.1, read on the forward strand.
GGATATTAGGGTCAAGCATTGTAAACAGTCGTAATAAAATCTGCTCAAAAGCGCCTGGAAATTTACGTATTTATAAGTTGCCATAGATAAATACTAGTTTAAGTAGTCGTAAGACCTGTGGTAGTAATAAGAAGGCTTAAGATTCGAACCAGAAATGTAAACAAAAGTAGTCCTAAGAACGATGTAAATAGAAGTAAGAACAGAACATGAAACACCTGTAATAGAAATAAGGAATAGAAACATAAGTAGATCTAAGAAAACATGTAATATAAATAAGAAATAGTAATAAAAGTAGATCTAAGAAACGTGTAATAGAAATAAAATAGAATTAAGATTGTTGAATGTAAAATATGTAGATATAAGAACCAATGTTAAAAGAAAATAAAGTTAATTTTGTGTTGATGTGTTTAAACCCAAAATAAAGAATAAATAAGAATAGAGTACAGATTAGGGAATGAGTAGAAGGGCGTCCTACCCTTGGATACAAAAGACGATAGAATGATAGAAAGAAAAAGTATGCGGAACGAAAGTGCGAGAAGAATTAAAGCGAGAACTGGTATGCACGTAAAGCCTAATACAGGCTCCAATTATGTTGGAGGTAGAAGTAATAAAAAAAAAAAAAAAAAAAAAAACCGCATAAGGACTACCCCCTCCCTCGGTTTCGGGAAGATTGGGGCTGAAAATTTTCAGTTGCCTGAAACTGACTTCAGCGCATAGAACGGGCAAAGCCGAAACCAACGAGTCCAAACTCGGGTCTTCTACGACAAATACGAGCGGAGATATCTTAGGTCTAATTGTCACTTTGACGTTTACGGCGGCCATTTTGTAAATTTTAAAACACCGATATCTCCGGAACGGTGAGTCGTGGAGAGCCGAGGTTTCTTTTGTTGACTCTAGCTGGAGTCGGACTACCCGGGGAAACCCGTTTCAGGACTTTTCAGGGGAGAAAATTTTTCAGTGCTGAAAATCAGTCTAGCGGGTAGATCTCGTCGAGCACTACATAGAAAGCCCAAACACGGTATATTTCGGCCGAGGCGTTTGGGAAATACAGCTGATATCCGTTTTGTTGGGAGTTATCCGGCTTGATACCCGGAAAACTTAATCAGCTGTATCTCTGGAACCTTTTGAGCTACGGGACCGTGCTTGGTGTCGTTTTACAGGGCTCAGGGAGGTCTATCTGTTGAGCTAAATAAATCGACTCTACATAGAGCGCGAAAGATTTTTTCAATTTTTTCGTTTTTAATCCAAATACTGGGGCCCTGGAGCGGTTTCCTTGCGGGGCGTGATAACAGAGACTGAGCCCAATAATTTTAAGAGACTCTACATAGAGACATAAGTCATTTTGACTTGCTATTTTATATTTATTCCTTGGTTCTTTGACTGTTCTTTTCTTTTTCCTTCCTTGACTTTCATGTGTGACCCGCTCTTTTGAGCGAAGGCTGGACACTTGTGGATATAAATATCCCAAGTACATTTACATCCACCTTCAAAATTTTCTTACACATTTAGCATTTTGACTTTCTATTGTATACTTATTTTATTTTGAACTGCACACACCCTCTACACTGTGTGCAGTCCACCTGACACCACTTTTCCCCGTTCTCTGGCAGTGCCCTTTACACACTAGCCACACACAACACAACACACTACACCGCACACAAACAAAATGATGTCAGGAATTCGCACCCCAGTGACGGGGAGAGTGGCGGGGGCAGGCGCCGGCGGAGCACAGGTGGCTACGTCGACAGCCAAAACGCCACCGTCGGCATCGGCAGGGAACGCTGGTGCCGTCGCTCCCACCACCTCTCCCAGTCGTGTAGGACAGCCGGCACAGGCACTGGATGCCGCCAAAACTTTTATCCGGAGGCCGGAGCGGAAAAGAAGGTCAATAGACATAATGGACGCGTATAAGCTACAGACGAACACATATGCCACATCGTCCACTGAAAGGCTTCTCCAGGAGATCATGAAGACCTTCGAGGATATCCCGACCAGAGTCCAGGGTTATCCTCAGATGCGAAAAGACATAAAGATCTTCCTGGAGACCCAGTCGGATAAGTGCTTGCGGACCTTGTTCGAATTGAGCAAGCGAGTTAAGAGCCTGGAGACAGCGCCCGGAACAGTTCCGCTCCCAACCAACACCAAGCCTACCCCAGCCGAACAGTCGGATGAGATCATGGAAAGGCTGAAAAGGGTGGAATCGAACCTGGAGACGCGGCTCAATCAACTCGACGAGAAGGTCTCAGAGGTCACCTCGGTTTTAAAGGAGGAGATTAATGAAAGCGGTGCCGACCTCCATGACAAGATCGGCGAACAGCTCGAGGAACTCAGCGTCAAGGTTGAGGTGGGGCAGGGTGTCCTCGAGCTCAGAATAGACGAAGCCGCTAGGGACGTCAAGGAGGCCATTAAGGTGGCGGAATCAGGGCCAAAAACCGAGGTGCCCTCATACGCCAACGTCACGGCAGCCAGACCCGGGCATCGCCCGGCGCTTCACTCGATGGCGGTCACCCTCGAAGGCAATCAGGAGACTGCCGACGAGGTGCTCGCTAGAGTGAGGAAGGCGGTCGATGCCAGGGGAACTGGCCTGAAAATCAACAAGGTTCGCAAGGCCAAAAACCAGACAGTGATACTGGGGTGTGACTCAGAGGTGGAATTTAAACGAGTAAAGGAGAGGATTGAGAGCCGAGGTGGGGGGCTAATAGTAGCACCAATGAAAAACAAAAACCCGTTGGTCGTCCTAAAAGACGTCTTTTTAGATAGTGAAGACGACGAAATAGTTAAGGCGCTCTATGCTCAAAATGAAAATATATTCAGGGACATTGACAAAGAGGAAGCAGAAATGACGATCAAATATAAGAAAAGGACAAGAAACCCCAAAACAGCGCACGTTGTCGTCCAAGTCAGACCCACGGTATGGCAAAGGATGACGGAAGCTGGGGCCCTTTACCTTGACCTGCAAAGGGTCAGGGTAGAGGATCAGTCGCCGCTCATCCAATGCACGAAATGCTTAGCATCCGGACATGGCCGAAAATTTTGTACCGAGAGTGTGGACAGGTGTAGCCACTGTGGAGGACCGCACTTACGCGAAAAATGCGAGGAATTTGTGGCAGGTAATGATCCGCAGTGCTGCAACTGTTCGCACTCGAAGCTTCAGAAAGCCAATCACAATGCATTTAGTGCGGAGTGCCCGGTCCGAAAGAAATGGGACTATCTGGCTCGGACGACGACGGCATACGCCTAATCTGCTCTCTAGGGTTCACGTAACACGCAAAATACACACACAAAGACACCAACACAGAAACACAACCTGGGAGTACATGAAAATAGTGGATTATAGCAAGGAAATAAACAGACAGATGGAAACCAGAGAATACATACAAACACAGATATACAACATATATAGTAAATATATACAACTATATCAAAAACACACACAGAACACCAAACACGCACCTCAAAACAACACCAAAAACGATGAGAAAGTAAAACCCACAGTTAAAGAAATGTCAATAAATATAGTATAACTAAAGTATATATATATATTATTGCCACAACATCAAGGAAAGTAAATATTTTTTGTAATTCTAATAGCCCTATAGCAGTTCAAAAGACCAAGTATAAGATAAGAGATCCACCTTGTAAGTCTGTCATAAAAACAAAGAAGTGTATGAATAAAGATTAAGTTAATGAATGTATTATGTAAAACTAATAAAATAGGCTTGAGATGTAAATTAGAAAATAAGATGTATTAAAATAAGAAAGCACATGTATTAAAGTGTATAACATAGATACAAGAACAAAATGTCGAAATAGTAGAATTATGCATAATTGTTAAACTATAAGTGTAGAATAAATAAAACATTAGTAATAGAAAAATAGTAAATAGTAAATATAGCAGTAGTTAATTATGTAATAAGATAAGCAAACAATGTTAATAAAAACCAAGTTGCGTAGTTAATAATTATACCCTTAATAAAGAAAGTTATAAGGAAAAAGTAGTTAGAATAGCGGGAGTCCCACCCGGCTTTGAATGAAAGAGATGAATAAAAGAAAGATAAAGTATGAAGCTTGAAAGTGCGAGAGGCAAAAATGCGAGAACTAGTATGAATGAGAAATCAGAATAGTAAGGTCCTGTTTTACCACGAACGGGGAAAAGCTGTAAAAAAAAAAAAAAAAAAAAAAAAAAAAAAAAAAAAAAAAACCCACGCGCTCCGCACATAAAAAATCATTTTATTGGGTTTTTGTGCTCCGATTTTAAAGAAATAAGTGTCGTTGGGTGCGGAAACCTAAGCCGCATAAAGTGCCGTGTTAAAATCTTGCCGATCTACAGTGCCAAATAAGTTTTCAGTGCAAAACACCGTTTTTAGAGGTTAAGTGAAAATCCACTCAACTTAAAACGCGTACGCTGCCAAAACAAGATCGACGACCCCCTGCTTTTTCATCGACATCGTGTCCACATCGTGGTACCTGATCATCTGAGCGACTGAAAACCACCCTGACATCACCAACTGGCGAGTTATTCAGGAAATTCGAAAAACCACGTGTCCTGAAAAGGCAGAAGGAGTGGAGTCAGCGGCACGAAACTTAGCACTTACTTGGACTAACTAAACACAAGGCGAGTGCAACTTTAATTAGAATTTTAAGACAACTGGTATAATTTATATAACAGTTTAAAACTTGGAACTTTCGACCTTTATAACTTTGGACAGAAGACGATTTTCAAAATTCTTCAACTGCAGCCTGGTGCGCGCTTATTAGATGACCCTAAGTTTTATTTTTCAAAATTTTTGATAAACCCGTGTAACCATAGTAATTAAATAACTGAAAAAATAATAATTTTAATATTTTAATAGTAAAAAATAGCTTAAAATTTTAAATTTAATATTGGCCTTTTAGAAGCTTAATTATAGTTAATTTTAGTATTTTTTTCATAATTTTTACTTCAACAGTTCCAAAGTTATATAATTTTATATGTTTTTTAGTAATAATTCGTTATATATAGCAATAATTCACTTTTTTATTATTGTATTGTGTTCTTTTACCCTGTTAGGACTTATTTAAGCCGAAACTCGGCCCGGATAACTCCAAAATCGACGATAATTGCAAAAGTCGGCCATTTTGGTTAATCCGGATACTCGCTTGACTATCGATTATCTCCCAAACCGCTGGTCGTGCGAAGCTGCGGTTTTCGGTTCCGGAAAGAGCACATTGTGCTGATTGAAAAAATATAGTTTTCAGGCGCTTTCAGGCTGAAAAGTTTTTCAGGCCTGAAACTTAGATTTTCAGATAGAGAGGGTGGAGCTTATCTGTGAATTGAAAACCCCGATTCGATACGATCAGCGGTTGCGGAGAACGCGGGGGTCTAACTTGTCGTTTGACAGATCGGCGGCCATCGTGGCCAGTCTAACTTGGCTCCAACTCCTGAACCGACAAAGATAATTTGATTCTGTCTTCAGAATATTACTCAGGGGCTTAACACCTACTCCCATTTTCGGTTTCAGGAGGATTGGGGCTGAAAATTTTCAGTTTCCTGAAACTGGTTTCAGTAGATAGGGCAGGTCAGGCTGAGACAAACGACCCCAAACTCGGGTCTTCTGCGACGCATACGACCGGAGAAAACGCAGGTTAAAAAGTCATTTTGACGTTTACGGCGGCCATTTTGAAAAAATTCAAACACCTTTATCTCCGGAACGGTGAGTCGTAGAAGGCTGGGGTTTCTTTTATTGACTAGAGCTGGACTCCTGCTACCTGGTAGGGCCTGTTTCCGGGTTTTTCAGGAGAAAAACTTTTTCAGTGCTGAAAATCAGCGCAGCGGGGAGGTCTCACCAAGCACTTTCATTTCAGCCCAAACTCGAGACATTTCGGCCCGGGCGTTCGGAAGTTACAACCAGTATCCGTTTTCCGGGCAGCAATATCCCGTAATATCCGGAAAATTCAAATAGCCGTATCTCCGGAACCCTTTTAGCTAGAGAACGGTGCTTGGTGTCATTTTAAAGGGCTTGGAGAGATCTTTCTGTTGATACCATCAAATTGACTCTACATAGAGCACAAATTTTTCGACTATAAATCAGGTACTGTGGACCCTGGAGCAGTCTTTCTGGTGGATTGTGGCTACTGTGACTGAGCTATTAAACTCAAAAGAACTCGACTAGCTTTATCCAGCGGAGACCGACTCTACATAGAGTCTCTCAAAGAGTCACTATATTGTTCCCTCTTTTTTTTTTTTTTGACTTTTGTAGTTTTCCCTCGACCTTTTGTTGTGTAGAAGCTCTTGACTCTACCATAGAGGAAAAACTTAAATTTATCTTTAATACATTATTCCTATTACGTGTATTACGAGGGCTTTATTGAGCCAGACTGTAAACTTGGGTTCTCTTTACGACTGTAAACTAGTAGTTTGCTAGTTCTGCTTGTTTAATTGTTTTCTTGTTGTTTGTTTTTTATTTTCATTTTATTTATTTTTTATTTGACTGCACACATCTTTACACTGTGTGCAGACCACGATACCACGACATAGACACTATTGTGCTATTAAAATTATACTACATCCTCACCTGACGCACTCCTCTGACAATGTTCGCCAGAACACCAGCGAAGCCTTTAGGAGAAAAGGAGAAACAAAAATCTCCCCCTCGGACACAGACGCTTTCGTCCGTAACATCCCCACCAGGGACACAAACACTCTCGTCCAACGTGAGACGAAGCGTCGAGAACATAGAAGCCGTGGCGTCAGCATCACACCACCTGACTCCAGCTTCTGGCAACACAGAGGCCTTAATTTTACCAAGGCAGGTTCTACCAACCCGTTTGACTCGCCTGGCGAAAGCCAAGCAAAACGTTATAAAGGCCAAGACTAATGTCAACAATTCTCGGAATTTAAAAGGTGACCTTAAAACGAATGTGCTGGAGGCAGTAGATAAGCTGTTCCAGATTATAAAGGATGCAGACGCTGAAATAAAAAGGCTCCAAAAGAACGGAGAACCATCTACATCGGTAAAAACTCCGATAACACCAAAGGAGAAGCCCGAGCAAGAGATCCCTGAGGCCCATAATCGTATTATTGGACAATTGGAAGAGCAGAGCCGGTTACTCCTGGAAAACGGCAAAAAATTGGATGACCTGAAAGAAAAAATGGAAGAGCAGCATAAGCAGGTCCTTGCCACGCAAACATATGCTGAAAAAGCTGCAGTCCGCTCCACCTTGCACCCACCTCTGCAAAAAGCACTGCACTCAGTGGTAGTCACGTCACAGGACGAACAGGATACAGGAGACCACGTGCTTACAAAAGTGAGAGAGGCTGTGAACGCCAAGGAAGGGTGGATCAGGGTGGAGAGGACTCGGAAAGGAAAGGACAGAAAGGTAATAATGAGCTGCAACACAGAAGAGGACAGGCAGAGAGTCAAGCAAAGACTGGAGAAATCGGGGAAAAACCTGCTCGTGGAGGAAGTTAAAAACAGAGACCCACTCCTGAAGCTCACTGATGTGTTGGCAGTAAACACTGATGAGGACATCCTAAGGGCATTCAGGAATCAGAACAAGGGCATCTTCCACGAGTTAAGGGAGAACGAAGATAGAATTGAAATAAAATATAAAAGGAAAGCCCGCAATCCTCACACCAGTCACATCGTCCTCAGTGTGTCTCCGGCTATTTGGAGAAGGGCGATCGACGCTGGAGCGGTCTACATTGACCTACAACGCGTCCGGGTGCTGGACCAGTCACCACTGGTACAGTGCTCGCGATGCCTTGGATATGGCCACAGTAAGAGGTTCTGCACAGATCCAGCAGACCTCTGTAGCCACTGCGGAGACCCGCACCTTAGGGCGCAATGCCCAGAGTGGCTTGCAGGAGGTGTACCTTCCTGCAGAAACTGTACAACGGCCAAGCTTGATCGCACTGACCATAACGCTTTTAGCCAGGAATGCCCCATTAGGAAGAAGCGCGACGCCATAGCGCGCATGTCCATAGCGTATTGCTAAGGGCGTCCATGTGGGTAGACACCAGTACCGGGTGCTCCAATGCAACCTCCAACGCAAGAAACTCGCCACAGAAGAGCTTATGATTGAAGCAACCGAAAGGAAGGTGGCAATAGCATTGATCCAGGAACCTTATGTGGGTGGGTCGGATAGTATGAGGTCATACCGCGGTGTTAGAGTATACCAAAATACTGGAGGAGGAACGTCCAAAGCAGCAATTGCTGTATTTGACCCCGACCTCGACGTTACTCAACACCCGGAGCTCACCACAAACAACATCGTAGTGGTGAGCGTAAGCACCAAAGAATGGTGTGTAACTTTGGCTTCATACTATTTTGAACCCGACCTACCCATAGAGCCATACCTGGATCACATTAAAAAGATTGCTAAAACCAAAACTCGGAGGCTCATTATCGGAGGCGACTCCAATGCAAAGAGCACCTGGTGGGGAAGCCCCGAAATCGATCACAGGGGGGACGATGTGGCAGGCACGTTTCACGAGATGGACCTCCATATTCTCAACAAAGGTGACACCCCTACCTTTGACACCATTCGTGGCGGAAAACGCTACACCAGTTTCGTTGACGTGACGGCTTGCACTCTTGATATGCTGGACCTAGTGGAGGACTGGAACGTCATTGTGAATCTCACGAGTGCTGACCACAGCGGCATTTGCTTTAATATTAAGCTTAAAAAATCGGTTGGGGTGAGTGTCAAAAGAACAACTAGAATTTACAACACAAAGAAAGCAAATTGGGAAACCTTTCATCAAAAATTAGAACAATTGAAATCAGAGTACAATTTAGAGATCGGGGAAATTTTAACCATCAATACCGTTGAACAATTAGAATTATTTATAAAAAACTTTAGTAAAGCTATCACAGAATCTAGCAAAGTATCAATTCCATTTAAGAAAAATACAGAGACACTTACCCTGCCATGGTGGTCAGAGGAGCTCGCGAAGATGAAGCAGGAAGTCACCACTAGGAAACGCAGAATCAAGAACGCCGCACCGATTCGCAAACAAAGTGTAGTGGACTCTTATAAAATCGCCAGAGATGAGTACGAGACTAGAGCCATGGAGGCCCTGATCGGAAGCTGGAAGGAATTTTGTGGCAAACAGGACAAAGAGAGCTTATGGGAGGGTATCTACCGAGTAATAGGGAGAACGGCAAAAAGGGAAGAGGACATACCCTTGGAAGAAGGCGGCATCACTTTGGATGCAAAGGATTCGGTAGAGTTATTAGCGAAATCATTCTACCCGGAAGACCAAAGGGAGAACGAAAATCGGATGCATCAGGAAATAAGGGACCGAGCATCAGTCGTGAACTTACAACAACCGGAGGGACAGAACGATCCCCCGTTCACAATAACGGAAATGCTCACCGCTCTGGATTCCTTAAACCCGAAGAAAGCGCCCGGTGCTGACGGATTCACTGCTGACATTTGCAGCCATGCTATAAAGAGTGACCCAAAACTTTTCCTGGAAGTACTCAACAAATGTCTAGAGCTCCACTATTTCCCAATAATCTGGAAGGAAGCCACGGTGATAGTGTTGAGGAAACCAGGAAAAGAATCGTACACCACTCCCAAATCGTACCGCCCTATCGGACTCTTACCGGTACTAGGAAAAGTGTACGAGAAAATGTTGGTCGCTAGACTAAAACACCACCTGCTACCGAAGTTAAACCCCAAACAGTTCGGATTCATGCCCCAAAAGAGCTGCGAAGACGCCCTCTATAAATTTATGCAACACGTTAAACAGAAGCTGAATGAAAAGAAAATTATAACTGTCGTGTCTTTGGATATAGAGGGCGCCTTTGACAGCGCATGGTGGCCAGCAATTAGGCTCCAACTGGCGAATGCGAACTGTCCATTAAACATCCGGAAAGTGTTCGACAGTTACCTTGACCAGAGGAGAGTCAATGTGAGATACAACGGGGAAACTTACACCAAGGCGACCAACAAGGGGTGCGTCCAGGGATCTATAGGTGGGCCCATCCTGTGGAATGTGCTGCTGGATCCCCTGCTGAATACCCTTGAATCCGCAGGTCACTACGTGCAGGCGTTTGCCGACGACGTCGTCATGGTGTTTGATGGTCAGACTGCACAAGAAGTGCAAAGACACGCCAATGCCGCTCTCGAGCTTGTTCGGGTGTGGGGCGTTGAAAATAAGCTCAAATTCGCGCCCCATAAGACAAACGCAATGGTGATCGCGCGCAAGCTTAAATTCGGCACTCCACACTTGAGCATGGGAGGGGTGGACATTGGCATGTCCAAAGAGATTAAGATGTTGGGCGTCACGTTTGACGAGAAGCTCACATTTAAGGCACACGTGTCAAACGTTTGTAGGAAGGCCATCAACATCTACCAACAGCTCGCTAGAGCAGCGAAAGCAAGTTGGGGCCTAAACCCTGAAGTGATACGGACAATTTACACAGCGACCATCGAACCCATCATATTGTATGCGGCAAGCGTCTGGGCACCGGCAGCAGAGAAAATAGGGGTGCAAAAACAGCTCGGAACTTTGCAGAGGGGCTTCGCTCAAAAAATGTGCAAGGCTTATCGCACGGTCTCCCTGAACTCAGCAATGGTCCTTGCAGGGGTACTCCCGCTTGATCTTCGTGTACGCGAGGTAGCCTCACTATACAGGATCAGGAAGGGGGCGGCCCTGCCGGGACTAGGGGATAGGGAGATCGAGCGATCAATGCCAGCAACAGAAGCGCCACACCCTGCAACGGTAGTGGACCTTGAGCTAACAAGTCTCAGAGACCAGAACGACGTAGACGCAAACAGTAACTGTGCAGTAAAAATCTTCACAGATGGCAGCAAGGTTGGAGGAAGAGTCGGCGCAGCGCTGTCCTTATGGGAGGGCGAAGAGGAAACTCGGACCGTCAAACTCTGCTTGCCGTCTTACTGCACAGTGTACCAAGCGGAACTGCTGGCCGTCTGCGAAGCCACGAGACGGATCAGGACACACGGGGCACCCACATTCGGAATTTACAGCGACTCAATGGCGGCATTACAGACGATCGCCAACCTCGGCTCCCTCCATCCACTTGCAGTAGAAACCCGCGAGAACCTTTCAGAAATATCTCGACAGAACAAAGTAGTATCTCTGTTCTGGATAAAAGCACACGCTGGATTGGAGGGTAACGAAAGGGCAGATCAGCTTGCCAAAGAAGCCGCTGCAGCATCAAGAAAGAGAAGACCAGACTACGACTCAATTCCTGTCTCATTTGCGAAGCGACAGCTCAGACTGGAGTCGATTCGCGAATGGGATGCGAGATACAAGTCTGGAGAAGTAGCCGGAGTCACGAAACTCTTCTTTCCGGATGTGGTGGCCGCGTACGGCGTGATCCGTAAATTCGAGCCGACATGTTTGAGCACGCAATTGCTGACCGGCCATGGGGGATTTTCTGAATACTTAAGCCGCTTTAAGTGCAAGGAGAGTCCCTCATGCACTTGTGACCCGTGTGAAAAGGAGTCCGTTCCCCACATTATCCTGGAGTGCCCAGTGTTTGGATACGAAAGGTATATGATTGAACAGAAACTGGATACAAAACTGACAGTAGAAAACATAAAAGTAATTATGATAGACAAAAAACGTAGAAAGGATTTCATGGACTATTGTCTTAAAATAGTAGAAACAGTCGTAAAGAGAAACAAGTGATAAAAGTATGATGGCCATATATTATGTTAAATATATTGTACATCATACGCAATAACGATAAGAATATGAGAATTTAAATGAAGTGTAAGCTTAGTCTAAGTAGAAATAAGATGTATAGAACGTTAACTGAATAGTATGTAAGAACATTGTGTGTAAGAATACTGGGCAAAAAGAAGCTCAAGAAAACAGTGGGTAGTGTAAACCCGAAATCAAAATTGTTATGTGAAATAGATTTAAAACTTGTTATACGCTTAGCTATAAGATAAAAATAATAATGTTAATGTTAATAATATAATATAAATTAGATGTAAAAAAATAAAACTCCCCAAAAACCTGCTGTCCATTAACTTAATAAAGAAACCTGTGTATGTAGTTACTAGATACCCATAAATAAAGAAACACCATAATTAGAGTAGACAGAATAGACAAGACTAAGACCGGAATCCCACCGGGAAAAGTATGATAGAGAAAGTAAGAAAGAAAGATAAAGTATGCGGAATAAAAGTGCGAGAGGAATAATTGATAGAACTGGAATGAAAGAGTAGCATAGATAACATAGGCTCTGATATTGTGTCAGAGGAGGTAGATTTAAAAAAAAAAAAAAAAAAAAAAAAAAAAAAAAAAAAAAAAAAAAAAAAAAAAACCTAACCTAACCTAACCTAACCTAACCTTTTTTTTTTTTTTTTTTTTTTTTTTTTTTTTTTTTTTTTTGACGCTGGGAAAAAATGCATTACGCATACCCTCCCATCGGGGGATGAGAGGGGTATGTGGGACTCCCCGGTCTGACCCGGTATACCCACTAAAACGACCCAGCGACATTCCCGCTTCGTCCAAATGGCGGGGGACTGGGAAACTGGCATAGCCTTTACGTCCAGTCCTCCGCCGACGATTGCTCTTCATGGCGGGCCCCTCACAGGGGCCCGGGAATGACTGACGGAGGTGGTGACGGGTGCAATGCGGGTGAAGGCACCCCCGTGCCTGTCACACGCCCGTCGCCACCATGAGGAGGGAGAGGACGGTGCCTTCTCCGACCCCTTCTTCGTCTGCGGAGCGGCGCAGCGAGAGGGTCGTCCTCCCGCACGCGCTCCGCCTCCTCCTTTTGCGAGATTACGTCCTCGCAAAAGGAGGCCACCGCTGCCCAGGCCTCCTCGCTCCCCAGCATGGCGTTGACGACGCCGGGAAGCGAGAGGTCCTGTCCAACCACCGCGGTCAGACCGCGGCGCAGCTCGGACCAAGCCGGGCACACCTCTAGGGTGTGCTGCGCCGTGTCCTCCGGCGCGCCGCAGTCGTGGCACGCCGGGGTCTCCTCCCTCCCGATCCGGTGCAGGTGCGATCCGAAACAACCATGGCCGGATAACACCTGCACCAGACGGAACGAGAGGAAACCGTGGGACCGCTCGAGCCAGCTCCGCAGAACCGGACCGAGCGCGTCCAACGTCCGTCGGCCAAAGGTGGCGGTGGCGAGGTCCTCTGTCCAGTGAAGGACGATAGCGTCCCTCGCCTCCCGCCGCACGGCCTCCCGCTCTTCGGCGACGGGGCGCTCCCCGAGAGCCTTCCGGCGCGCCGTCCACTCGTACACTCTGGCGAGCACCCAAGCCTCCAACTCCCAAGGAGGGGTGCCGGCCAGAGCGCATGCCGCCGAGAAGCCTACCGAGCGGTAAGCCCTTGCCACCCGCTGTGCAATGGCCCTTTGGGGCCTGCGGATGGCAGTCGCATTCTCCCTCCTGTGGAGGGAGTCCGCCCAGATGGGGGCCCCGTAAAGGGCCATACTTCTCAAGATGCCAGCATAGAGGCGCCGGCATTTCGCCTTGGGCCCCCCCAGGTTCGGGAGGAGCCACGAGAGGGCGTCAGCGGCCTTCAACAGGCGCGTCGACAGCCCGCTGAAATGCGGGCCGAAGCGCCACCTGTCGTCCAGCACCAGCCCCAGATACTTCATCTGGGGCTGGACCCCTATCCTAACGCCCTCAACAATTATGTGGGCGTCGGGAGGGCAGCGCTGCCGAGGCCCGCGAAAGAACACGGCCTCGGTTTTGTGAAGCGCCACCTTCAATCCCAGGCGGCGGATCCTTTCTGCAACCAAGGATCCGCCAGCCGAGGCCAGACAGGCCGCGTCCGCGAAATTCCTCCCCCGGGCAGTGAGGAGAGTGTCATCCGCATAGCAGATGACACTCGTGCCCTGGAGGAGGGCTCCGCGCAGGAGCCAGTTGAACCCGATGTTCCACAAGGGGGGGCCAAGCACCGACCCCTGCGGAACACCGGACTCTGCGCCGTACCGCCTAATGGTGGCCGTCTTGTCAACTAGGAGGACCTCTCTGTCCTCCAAGTAGCTGGCCAGGAGGTCCCGCAGGTATTGGGGCACTCCGTGATATCGGAGCGCCTCCAATATCGTCGAGTGGGGGACGGAGTTGAAGGCGTTGGCAATGTCGAATGACACCGCCAGCACTCCGTCCCCCGCCTCCACCGCCTCCTTCACCTGGCCCTTGAGCAGGGCCAGCGCGTCGATCGTCGAACGCCCTCGACGGAAGCCGAATTGGGCGTCCGACAGATCCGGCCCTACCTCCCGCAAATGGCTATCAAGCCGGGAGGCGACAATCCCCTCGAACAATTTACCGACCTCATCGAGCAGGACGATGGGCCGGTATGCCGAGGGGGAGTCCACCGGGCGGCCCTCCTTTCGGAGGAGGCATAACTGCCCCTCCTTCCACAGCTTCGGGAACCTCCCAGCCGTAAAGCACGCGCTGAAGAGGTCCCGAAACCTGTCCTCCATGACGGAGGCGGCGATCGCCAGTACCCGTGCGGGGACGCCGTCTGGTCCGGGGGCCGTCTTTTTTGCGCGGAGGCTGAGAATCCCCGCGTATAACTCCGCCACTGTCACCGCGGGGACGTCCTCCTCTTCCGGCGAAGCCGCCCCTTGCGGGGGATCCATCGTTGGTGGGGTGAAGTCGGTCCTGCGCGGAAACAGGGACCGGACCACCCCATCCAGCAACGCTGGCTCGAGGGTCTCCGACAGTGGGGGACCATAGGGGCGTAGCTGGTTCCGCGCTGCCTTATATGGTCTCCCATAGGGGTCCCTGTCGAGACCCTCCAGCATCTCGGCCCTCGCCGAGTCCTGTGCAGCACCCATTGCAGACTTGAGGACCGTCGTCGCCTCTCGGTAAGAGGCGTATAGCCGGTCCTCTTCTGCCCGGTCTCGGTTTTGGGCGCTGCGACGTCGGCTACGCGTGTAGGCCCTTCTGGCCGCCACGCAGGTGGCCCGGAGTCCCTCCAGCTCCTCCGTCCACCAATAGACGGCGCGACGGGGAGGCGGACGGCGAGACCGAGGCATGCTGGAGTTGCACACTTCGGTCAGGGACCCTCTGAGCTGGACCGCAGCGGCGTCTACGTCCAGGCCCTCGACAGGGGGTGACAGCCAGTCCTGGAGGAAGGCCGCCTCCTTGGCTGCCTCCCGGTCCAGGCGGGTGAGTGCCCACCGCGGGAAGGGAGATTGCCCAGTGCGGGCCATCCCCCTCCCGCCCTGCTGGGTGGAGATGTCGAACCGCACATATCGGTGGTCCGACAACGTCTCCACCATCTCTACCCGCCAGTTGACGACGCGGGCGGCCAGCGCGGGGGTGGCAAACGAGACGTCCACCACCGACCCACCCTGTTGCCGCACACACGTGTGGACCGCCCCCCTGTTGAGGAGGGACACACCGCTTGAGGCCGCCCAAAACTCGACGGCGCGTCCCCGGACGTTGCAACCTGCGGCCGGGTTGCCCCAGGCCGTCGACTTGGCGTTCAGGTCGCCCAACACCAGAACTTGGCGTGGCGCCGCCCTCCCTTTGACTGCGGTGAGGATCTCGAGGAAATCCTCAAAGTCCGAGAGAGGGCGGTTTGGGGAGAAATAGACCCCCACCAGGGCCATGTCTCCCCAGGCGGCGGCCACGTATCCCGGTCCCCTCTCTAAGAGCGAGAGGGGAGGGGAGTCCGTGGAAGACCGCGCCGCCAACGCCACCAAGCCGTCCCGGTCGCCCAGCCAACGGCCAGGGACCGAGTAAGGTTCGGCGACCACCGCCAAGTCCACCAACCACTCAGCCATGGTCTGCATCAGCAGATCCTGGGCTGCCCTGCAGTGGTTGGCGTTCGCCTGGAGAATGCGATGTTCGACCCTATCCATCAGTCGGACATCGCACCCCCCTCCGCAACCGCCGCAGGAACGACGGGGATAGCGGCAGCAGCAGCAAGCCTGGTCGGTGCCAGTGCTTTGCCACGCTTAGGGGGAGGATTGCAGTTCCTCCCCTTCATGACATGGCCTGCCAGGCGGCCACTGGCGGCACACACCGCGCAGTGTGGCGTGGCGGCCTCACAAGATACGGCTTTGTGGCCGTTCTTGCCGCAGCGGTAGCACGTGTCCGTCCTGTCTACCGAGGACGGACACATGGGCCGGGTGTGTCCGATGCCGAAGCACCGGAAACACCGCAGAGGCTGGTCCTCGAGTGCCCGAACCGCACCCGAGCTATACCCAACTGCGAGCCGTCCCTTGGCAAGGACGGCTTTGGCAGCGGCGATTGGGCACTCGAGGCGAATGGTGCCCATGCCGCCACGGCCGGGCCTTATGTCCCGGCCTTGTACCGCCGCGGCGCCACAACCCCCTATCGCTGCGACCGCCGCCACTACCTCCTCTTTAGTGACGGAGTCGTCGAGCTCCGTCACCTCAAAGGCCGCCGTCTTGACTGGTCGGGCCACCTTGGCAGAGTCTGCGATGACCTCCTGCAGCTTTGCTGCGAAGAGGTCCGCGTGGGCACTCCCCTCGGCCCCCGGGAACTCGAAAATTCGAGCCCCGGCTTGTGTCCGCCGGCAAGACACGCTGCCGATCCCCAGCTGGGTGGGATCGGCATTGGCACGCGCCCGTACTAATACGGACGCGTATGTCTCCCCTCGCTCCGCAGCCTCCGCGGTGAGTGTCACCACGACGGCTGCGGTTTTTGGGGGCACCAGCTTTCCCCTCCCTCTCCCCTTCCCCTTTCCCTTGTCGGTCGTCTGCGACCGACTGGGAGCGGTGGTGGCGGGGACGGCAGCTACGGCCTTCGCCGACTTTTTGCCCCTGCCCTTTCCCTTACGGACCACTTGCGTCCACTCGTTGGACGGGGTGGTGGCAGGGAGTGTGGTGTCTTCCACCTGGGAGGTGGACGGCCCCGGCTCGCTCGGCTGCCTCTTATCCGCCGCAAGCGGCGGTCGGAGGCGTTTCTCCGGCAAGAGCCGGTCCTCTATGCCCGCTAAGCAGGCCCTTGTGAAGGCCCTCTCCTCCATCACAACCTTGCGGATGATATCCTCAAGGTTGGAGGATGGGCCTTCAGCCACAGGGCTCGTCCGGGCCTGTTGTGGCTGGGCCGTGGCATCAGCCAGCTTCTGATGCAGCTGGCTGACCTCCAACTGCAGGCGATCTACTTTCGCCTGCAGTTGCCGCGTCTCGTCGGTGGTCTTTCGACGGACCAGCTCCGTGACGACACCGCGCATGCTCGCGGCCCGGCACTTGAGGGCCTTCTGGAAGGTCCCCTTTAGGTTGGAGGACTTAGAGGCGACCTCCACGATCTCCTCCTCGTCCTCCTCCGCCATTCTCTCCAGCTCGGCGAGAGAGTGGTCCGCGTACAGGACGCGAGACGCACCGTACCCGGACTTGGCCCGGGCGACGTGCGCCCGCTTTTCCTTGGCGGCAACCTTCTCCTCCAGCTCTTGCTGGAGCTGCGCTCGCCGGGAGAAGTCCAACTGGCGTTGGGCGTCCGCGAGCCCAACGTTATGGGTATCCGCGGCCACGGTCGTCGGCTTTTTAGCCTTCGACCCAGAGGCTACGGAACCCTCGGATCCACCACTCAGGTGGACACGCTTCCGCGAACGAGAGCCGCTCGCGTCCGACACACCAAATAGCGAGTCGTTGTCGGACGACTCGTCCGCCAGAAAGCCTGCCGCAGAAGGCGCGCGGCTAGCTTCAGACGCCGGAGCGTCGGAGTGGCCCTGAGAAGGGCCTTTGGTTTTGGGTTGGCCCTGAGAAGGGCCTTTGGGTTGGCCCTGAGAAGGGCCTTTGGTCTTTAAAAGTCGCCCGGAGGCGCTACGCGTGAGTTTCGACATAGTCTCCAACAGTTCGCAGTTCGCAAGTCAAGGATAAAATCGCTACGAGAGCACAGTGCACTTTGGCCGTACCCAGTCTGCCACTCCGTTACGGTGGTCAGAACTGGGCCGTTTCCAGGGGACGCGACGTGGACGCAAGCACTGTGGGGTGGTCCCCCAACCTAACCTAACCTAACCTAACCTAACCTAACCTTTTTTTTTTTTTTTTTTTTTTTTTTTTTTTGTTCACGATGTGGAAATCCTCAATGGATGTCCTCCGCCCTGGGGAGAGCGGAGGGGTCTGTCAGACTCGTACTGACTAAAACCACACCGGTGTTCCCTCGCACACTTGCGTCAGGGGGCAGCGGGATCTGATGCGACTTCCGCTGCCCCGGACTAGTGCTGGCCCGCTTGACCTACGGGCCTCGTCCCGGGGGAAGTGAGGTGTAAAACTCCCCCCGCTACGTCTATGAGAGGCGCGCGTGGAACACAACGCGCCGCCGTCTCGGGTCCAGTGAGATGGGGGGCGACGGATGTCCCCGAATCCGCCGCTCCTGGACCAATTTAGGGGGGCCGGAAGAGGGCGTTGTCAGCCCTCTGCCGACGCCCGGTGCGTCTGCTGCGGGATGGGCGGGAGCTGGTCATCTCCCTTTCCCTTTCCGCAGCTTCCTTCTGCGACATGACGGTCTCGCAGAAGGACATCACCGCGTCCCAGGACTCTGCGCTGCCGACCATCGAGCGAACGACGGCCGGCAGCGACAGGTCTCCTCCTACCTCTGCAACGAGGGCACGGCGCGGCTAAACCTAACCTAACCTAACCTAACCTTTTTTTTTTTAAAATGTTCCCTCGCACACTTGCGTCAGGGGGCAGCGGGATCTGATGCGACTTCCGCTGCCCCGGACTAGTGCTGGCCCGCTTGACCTACGGGCCTCGTCCCGGGGGGGGTGAGGTGTAAAACTCCCCCCGCTACGTCTATGAGAGGCGCGCGTGGAACACAACGCGCCGCCGTCTCGGGTCCAGTGTGATGGGGGGCGACGGATGTCCCCGAATCCGCCGCCCCTGGACCAATTTAGGGGGGCCGGAAGAGGGCGTTGTCAGCCCTCTGCCGACGCCCGGTGCGCCTGCTGCGGGATGGGCGGGAGCTGGTCATCTCCCTTTCCCTTTCCGCAGCTTCCTTCTGCGACATGACGGTCTCGCAGAAGGACATCACTGCGTCCCAGGACTCTGCGCTGCCGACCATCGAGCGAACGACGGCCGGCAGCGACAGGTCTCCTCCTACCTCTGCAACGAGGGCACGGCGCGGCTCATCGAAAGCGGCACACTCGGCCAGCGTATGCCGCGCCGTATCCTCCGAACAATGGACGCAGTGATGGCACCGGGCGTCCGGCTCCCTGCTTAAGCGAGACAGGTACTTCCCGAAGCAGCCGTGCCCCGAGAGTACCTGTGTCGCCCGGAACGTCAGAGAGCCGTGCTTCCTCCCGAGCCAGTCGTCGAGTACTGGCCGGATCGCCTCGATTGTGTTGAGGCCGGCGGTGGGGAGGTCTAGCCTCCCCCGCCATTCCGCCACCATGACCTGTCGGAGCTGAGACCGGTACAGTGTAATCTGTCGCTGCACCAGCCTCTCGCCCCGATGTTCGGCCTCCTCGCGCCACTGGTACAGTGTCGCGAGGGTCTTCGCCTCCAGGTCCCATGGCGGGGATCCGGCCAGTACGCAAGCCGCCTCGTAGGAGATCGTGCGATATCCCCGTACGACCCTGACGGCCATCGCTCTCTGCGGTCTGCGCAGGACTGCGATAGTGCGGGCCGTCAGGTCGGTCGCCCATATCGGGGCCCCATATAGGGCCATCGATCGCACGATCCCCACGTACAACCGCCTGCAGGCGGAGCTCGGGCCCCCCAGATTGGGAAGCAGCGTTGATAGCGCGCCCGCCGCGCCCATCAACTTGGGCACCAGCCGCTGAAAGTGGGGGCCGAAGTCCCAACGGCTGTCGAGCACCAATCCGAGATATTTCATGGTTGACTCGACAGCGATCCGGACCCCCCCGACCACAATGTGTAATCCCAATGGCGGTGCCCGTCGGGGGCCATGAAAAGCGATGGCCTCCGACTTGTTGAGGGCCACCTCCAGGCCCAGGCGCCGTATGCGGCTCACCACCTGTGAGACCGCAGCCGTAGCCAGCAACGCTGCTTCCCTGTACGAGCTTCCCCGGGCCGTGACCAGCGTGTCGTCCGCATAACACGTCAGGTTCACTCCCGGCGGGAGCTCGCACCGCAAAACCCAGTCGTATCCGATGTTCCACAGGGGTGGGCCCAGAACCGAGCCCTGTGGAACACCGCACGACATCTCGCGACGGCCTATGCCGTCGCGTCCCATGTAGGTGACACACCTCCCCGAAAGATACGCCCCCACGATGTTGCGGAGGTAGGAAGGCACCCTATGGTATCGCAGGGCCTCCCTAATGCAACTCCAGGGCAGGGTGTTGAACGCGTTGGAGATGTCCAGGGACACCGCCAGCACCACCCCACCCTGGGAAACCGCTTCCTCCGCCAGGACTCTTACTCTCCTGATGGCGTCGATGGTAGAGCGCCCACATCGGAAGCCAAACTGGCTGTCGTCCAGGTTCGGCCCCACTGTGCACAAGTGGCTGACGAGGCGGTCTGCGATTACTCGCTCGAACAACTTGCCCGCCTCGTCCAGCAGCACTATGGGCCGATAAGCGGACGACGAATCCGCCGGGCGCCCCGCCTTCTTGAGCAGGACCAGTCGACCGGCTTTCCACCTGTTAGGGAAATGGCCCTGCTCAAGGCATGCCGAGAAGAGTCCCTGCAGTGGGGGCTCCAGTTCTTTCAGGGCGAGGACTAGAGCGCGGCCAGGCACTCCGTCGGGCCCCGGAGCAGTGTTTTTTGCCCGGAGCCGCATCACGGCCGCGCTCATCTCCGCCTGTGTCACCTCTGGGACGGTTTCGTTCTCCTCCGCTTCCGGCTCTGCAGCTGTGAGCGGAGCCATCGGCGGTGGCTCATGCTCGGCTCTCTCAGGAAAGAGAGCCGAGACCACTCGCTCCAGGAACTGCGGCTCGAGACCTTCCGTCAGCGGGGGGGCCCATGGCCGAAGTTTCCCTCGGACCGTACGGTATGGGCGCCCCCACGGATCCCCGTCTAGGGTCGCGAGCAGCTCCTCCCTGGAGCGCGTCTTCGACTCGCCGATGGCCAGCCACAGAGCCTCCTTCGCCGCGCGGTACACCTCATACAGCGCGGCTTCTTCGTCGGGATCCCGGCGACGTCTCCTCCGACATCGCGTGTACGGGCGTCTGGCGTCTGCGCATGCGACGCGCAGCTGCTCGACCTCGATGCACCACCAGTACACGCGGCGCCTTGCGGACAGAGGGGAGACGCGTGGCATGGACGCGTCGCAAATTTGCGTCATCGCGTCACCAAACCACTGCGCCTCCTGTTCGACGTCGACGGGACCGACGGTAGCCGACTCCCGAACCCAGGCCAGGACGATGGTGGCTTCCTCGAGAGCCTCCTTGTCGAGGCGTTTCAGAGCCCAACGCGGGCGTCTCTCCGGGGGGCCGATTGACTACGACCTCCAGTGGTTTGGGCGGAGACGTCGAAGCGTATGTATCGGTGGTCCGATAGCGTCTCCACCTCCGCTTCCACGTGCCAATCACGAACACGGTGCACAACAGCGGGGCTAGCGAACGACACGTCCACTATGGACCCGCCCCGCTGTCGCACACACGTGAAGGCCGAGCCCCGATTTAAGACGGCCAGGCCCGTCGTAATGGCCCACTCCTCTAGCGCATCACCTCTCGGGTCTGTGACCGGGGATCCCCACGCCGCAGATTTGGCGTTCAGATCACCGAGAAGCAGAATGGGCCGAGGGTGAGACCGGCCGACGACGGCCCCCAACTCGACAAGGAAACTCTCGAATTCGGCGAGACTCCTGTTGGGCGAAAAGTATGCCCCGATCGTGACGATCCCGTTCACAAGGGCGGCAACCCAACCGTGACCCCGGGATACGTCGACAAGTGTCGCGCCGATGATGGCCACCAGGCCGTCCAGATCCCCTGCCCAGTTTTCCCGGGGGGGGATAAAATACGGCTCAGCGACCAGCGCCACATTTATCGACCACTGCGCCATGCTCAGGACCAAGAGATCCTGAGCTCTGGTGCAGTGGTTGATATTCGCCTGAAGGAAATGAAGTGCCATCACTAACACTCCATTTCTTCGGTTCGTCCCACAACTGGCCGGGAGTCGGCCTCAGAGGTGCTAGGGGGTGCGGCCCCCGCAGCCTTGGTCCAACGCTTGCTGCGCTTTCTGGGCGCGCCGCAAGCGTTGCCGCCTAATCTGTGTCCCGCGGACTTTCCTGCAGCTGTACACAGACTGCAGTTTGGCTCCGCGGAGCACTGGGCCGCCTTATGGCCAGGCTGACCGCAGCGATAACAGAGATCGCTGCGGTCTGTTTCGCAGGTGCACTGTGCTCGGACGTGCCCTTTCTCCAGGCACCGGAAACACTGCATAGCCCGGGGTGCCAGGAGTTTTACCCTCACTGACACCCAGCCCACCAGTAGACGGCCCGCGTCGGCGACCTGCTTGGCCGCAGCCACCGGACACCGCACCCAGATGGTGCCAAGCCCGCCAGCGTTTACGCGGATCTCGCCCGCCCGCACATTTTCCGGCGCGCATCCGCCGCTCCGGGCTATGGCCGCCACCACCTCTTCTGGGGTCAAGGAGACGTCCAGCTCATCGACGCGAACCTCAGCCGTCTTAATGGGCCTGGACACCCGGGCCTCCTCGGGGTTGAGGACGTCCCTCAGCTTTGCAGCTAGAGTGTCCGCCCTCTCGACACAGTTGGTCCCCGCCAACTCAAACATTTTGGCTCCCGTGGCCGCCGTTTTAAAACGGAAGCCTTCTGGGGTGCCAAAATCAGCAAAAACAAGCTTGCTTCTCGCCTCCGCCAGTACCTTCTGGTACGTTATCCCCCTCTCCTTGGCTTCCGGCTGCAGCGTAACAACTACAGCCTCGGAGCGACGGACGCGGATTCTGGGGACCTGTCCCTTGGTGTCCGGCGCTTTTTTGGGCTTACCCCTCTTACGCCGCTTTTTGCGGCTTTCGGCCGTCTTCCATTCCCCGTTGTCTTTGAGGGATGAGCTCGTCTCCTCAGTCTGATTTTTCGACCCTGTTCCTGCCTTTTTGGCCCCTTCTGTGGGTTTCTTGGGCTTCTGCGTGGCCGTTTTGGGCACCGGTGACGGCTTTTTTGGCGTAGGTGGCGCTTTAGCGACCTGTGCCCAAGTCGGCCCAGCCACTGCTGGTGCGGGTTCCACCTCTTTCCTCCGTGTATCGGCCGCCAGCGGTGGTCGAAGCCTAATAGGGGGGTTGAGCCTGGGCTCTAGGCTGTCAAAGCGGGCGTTCATTATATTCAACAGCCGGCTGAACTGGTCTTCCCCCAAAGACCCGTTCTGTGGCAGGGCACGACCCTCCGTAGTCGGTACACCCTGCTGCCGGCTGAAGTCCGCCTTCAGGGCGCTGACCTCCTGCTGGAGCTCCTCCATTCTCGTATGGAGACGGTGATTCTCCTCTAGGAGTTTCACCGTCTCCTCCGAGGTCGTTCGATCGAGGAGGACGTCCATCGCCTCCTTGATGGCAGTCGCCGCCTCTTTTAGGGCTCGCGTGAACGTGCCCTTCAGGTTGCCTGATTTCGTGGCCACCTTCAGGACGACGTCCACGCCGTCTAGCACTTGACGACTAAGGGCTTCTGCCGTTAAGCCCTCAGGAGTTGTCGCGGTCTGCGAACGCCTCTCCCTTGCCAGACGAGCCAACTCAGCGACTTCGTCAGTCGCGATGGCCTTCCGGCCCTCTCGCCTCGCGGCATTGAGCTCTGCCCGGGTGCTCACCAATGCAATGGACGCATCACCTTGCTCCACCTGCATAGTCCCGTCGGAATCACTCACCGGTATTTCACGGGGCTTTAAGAACCGGCCTCGGGAGTCGCTTGTCGCTGCAGGGACGCTCGTTCCGGAACGTGGACCGCGTCCTCTGCCTCTCCGTGGTGTCGACACCTTAGGGGCCGGCAGGTTCTCCTCACTTGAGGACAAGCCCACCGAGCCCGCATCCGACCCACAGTCACGCGGCCGCTTCCCCCAAAACTTGGAGCGAGCGGCCGCAACTGGCTGTGGTGTGTCGGAAATTTCCGGCAGCACAGTCACCCTTTCTAGGATGACTCGCGGTTCTGCTGGAGCCTCGGCTCCCATCTTTATTGACACTGTGCCCGAGTCTGACACTGTGTCCTTCGCTTGGTGCGGTGTAAAAGAGGTCAGGTCTTCAAAAGACCGTGACCTTAATGAGCCTCCTCGGCTCTTGTTGCCATTGGCAATTGGAAGCGAAATGTTGCCCCCCCCAGAATACGGTGGGGCAGACGACCCCGAAGGGGCCGTGGCGGATTCTCCAGCTGCTGAGCAGCTGGTACCGCCCTGGGGTATAATATTGCATCTCGACTTATCCATATTTTTCCTTTAAAGGGTGTGGTCCCTGACTCCCCACTTCATCAATAAAATATATAAACATATACACATAAACATAGACACACATACATATATACATAAATTACTCCCCTCCCCCTTGATCCCCCACCACGATCATTCACCACACTCACAGTCACGTCTGAGGCAGACGCGTACCAGAGGGCGACGAATGCCGTGATGAAAGATGAAGGTGGATCCCAGACCCTGATTCACTCCCCGACAACTTCGAGGAGTGAATCACTAATCACGTATCGTCCGATGACCCGCTTGAGCCATCGCACGGTACACGACGTTTTCCCCGCCCCGATTTACTCCCCGAAAACTTCGAAGAGTGAATCACTAATCACGTACCGTCCGATGACCCTGCTTGAGTCATCGCACGGTACACGATGTTATCCCCCCCCTATGCACATCGAACCTCGCACGACAGACCAGTGGGTCATCGCACGACGAACGATGTGACCCCTCCCCCAGAATATTAGCCACGACAGTACCATTTCCCGATTCCTCGAGGAATAATACTGTCGCGCCCAGGGTGCACCGGCCCAGCAGCTGCTCTTCCCTCCAGACGCATCGAGGGGGACCAGCAGCTGCCAAACTAACGTGGAGGAATTCTGCCGCACCCCAACCTAACCTAACCTTTTTTTTTTTTTTTTTTTTTTTTTTTTTTTTTGACGCTGGGAAAAAATGCGTTACGCATACCCTCCCATCGGGGGATGAGAGGGGTATGTGGGACTCCCCGGTCTGACCCGGTATACCCACTAAAACGACCCAGCGACATTCCCGCTTCGTCCAAGTGGCGGGGGACTGGGAAACCGGCATAGCCTTTACGTCCAGTCCTCCGCCGACGATTGCCCTTCATGGCGGGCCCCTCACATGGGCCCGGGAATGACTGACGAAGGTGGTGACGGGTGCAATGCGGGCGAAGGCACCCCCGTGCCTGTCACCCGCCCGTCGCCACCATGAGGAGGGAGAGGACGGTGCCTTCTCCGACCCCTTCTTCGTCTGCGGAGCGGCGCAGCGAGAGGGTCATCCTCCCGCACGCGCTCCGCCTCCTCCTTTTGCGAGATTACGTCCTCGCAAAAGGAGGCGACCGCTGCCCAGGCCTCCTCGCTCCCCAGCATGGCGTTGACGACGCCGGGAAGCGAGAGGTCCGGTCCGATTACCGCGGTCAGACCGCGGCGCAACTCGGACCAAGCTGGGCACACCTCTAGGGTGTGCTGCGCCGTGTCCTCCGGCGCGCCGCAGTCGTGGCACGCCGGGGTCTCCTCCCTCCCGATCCGGTGCAGGTGCGATCCGAAACAACCATGGCCGGACAACACCTGCACCAGACGGAACGAGAGGAAACCGTGGGACCGCTCGAGCCAGCTCCGCAGAACCGGACCGAGCGCGTCCAACGTCCGGCGGCCAAAGGTGGCGGTGGCGAGGTCCTCTGACCAGTGAAGGACGATAGCGTCCCTCGCCTCCCGCCGCACGGCCTCCCGCTCTTCGGCGACGGGGCGCTCCCCGAGAGCCTTCCGGCGCGCCGTCCACTCGTACACTCTGGCCAGCACCCATGCCTCCAACTCCCAAGGCGGGGTGCCAGCCAGGGCGCATGCCGCCGAAAAGCCCACCGAGCGGTAGGCCCTCGCCACCCGCTGTGCAATGGCCCTTTGGGGCCTGCGGATGGCCGTCGCATTCTCCCTCCTGTGGAGGGAGTCCGCCCAGATGGGGGCCCCGTAAAGGGCCATGCTCCGCAAGATGCCGGCATAGAGGCGCCGGCATTTCGCCTTGGGCCCCCCCAGGTTTGGGAGGAGCCACGAGAGGGCGTCAGCGGCCTTCAGCAGGCGCGTCGACAGCCCGCTGAAATGCGGGCCGAAGTGCCACCTGTCGTCTAGCACCAGCCCCAGATACTTCATCTGGGGCTGGACCCCTATCCTGACGCCCTCCACAATTATGTGGGCGTCGGGAGGGCAGCGCTGCCGAGGCCCGCGAAAGAACACGGCCTCGGTCTTGTGCAGCGCCACCTTCAATCCCAGGCGGCGGATCCTCTCTGCAACCAAGGATCCGCCAGCCGAGGCCAGACAGGCCGCGTCCGCGAAATTCCTCCCCCGGGCAGTGAGGAGAGTGTCATCCGCATAGCAGATGACACTCGTGCCCTGGAGGAGGGCTCCGCGCAGGAGCCAGTTGAACCCGATGTTCCACAAGGGGGGGCCAAGCACCGACCCCTGCGGAACACCGGACTCTGCGCCGTACCGCCTAATGGTGGCCGTCTTGTCAACTAGGAGGACCTCTCGGTCCTCCAAGTAGCTGGCCAGGAGGTCCCGCAGGTATTGGGGCACTCCGTGATATCGGAGCGCCTCCAATATCGTCGAGTGGGGGACGGAGTTGAAGGCGTTGGCAATGTCGAATGACACCGCCAGCACTCCGTCCCCCGCCTCCACCGCCTCCTTCACCTGGCCCTTGAGCAGGGCCAGCGCGTCGATCGTCGAACGCCCTCGACGGAAGCCGAATTGGGCGTCCGACAGATCCGGCCCTACCCCCCGCAAATGGAAATCAAGCCGGGAGGCGACAATCCCCTCGAACAATTTACCGACCTCATCGAGCAGGACGATGGGCCGGTATGCCGAGGGGGAGTCCATCGGGCGGCCCTCCTTCCACAGTTTTGGGAACCTCCCAAACCTAACCTAACCTAACCTAACCTTTTTTTTTTTTTTTTTTTTTTTTTTTTTTTTTGACGCTGGGAAAAAATGCATTACGCATACCCTCCCATCGGGGGATGAGAGGGGTATGTGGGACTCCCCGGTCTGACCCGGTATACCCACTAAAACGACCCAGCGACATTCCCGCTTCGTCCAAGTGGCGGTGGACTGGGAAACCGGCATAGCCTTTACGTCCAGTCCTCCGCCGACGATCGCCCTTCATGGCGGGCCCCTCACAGGGGCCCGGGAATGACTGACGGAGGTGGTGACGGGTGCAATGCGGGCGAAGGCACCCCCGTGCCTGTCGCCCGCCCGTCGCCACCATGAGGAGGGAGAGGACGGTGCCTTCTCCGACCCCTTCTTCGTCTGCGGAGCGGCGCAGCGAGAGGGTCGTCCTCCCGCACGCGCTCCGCCTCCTCCTTTTGCGAGATTACGTCCTCGCAAAAGGAGGCGACCGCTGCCCAGGCCTCCTCGCTCCCCAGCATGGCGTTGACGACGCCGGGAAGCGAGAGGTCCAGTCCGATTACCGCGGTCAGACCGCGGCGCAACTCGGACCAAGCTGGGCACACCTCCAGGGTGTGCTGCGCCGTGTCCTCCGGCGCGCCGCAGTCGTGGCACGCCGGGGTCTCCTCCCTCCCGATCCGGTGCAGGTGCGATCCGAAACAACCATGGCCGGATAACACCTGCACCAGACGGAACGAGAGGAAACCGTGGGACCGCTCGAGCCAGCTCCGTAGAACCGGACCGAGCGCGTCCAACGTCCGGCGGCCAAAGGTGGCGGTGGCGAGGTCCTCTGTCCAGTGAAGGACGATAGCGTCCCTCGCCTCCCGCCGCACGGCCTCCCGCTCTTCGGCGACGGGGCGCTCCCCGAGAGCCTTCCGGCGCGCCGTCCACTCGTACACTCTGGCGAGCACCCAAGCCTCCAACTCCCAAGGAGGGGTGCCAGCCAGAGCGCATGCCGCCGAAAAGCCCACCGAGCGGTAGGCCCTCGCCACCCGCAGTGCAATGGCCCTTTGGGGCCTGCGGATGGCCGAAGCGCCACCTGTCATCCAGCACCAGCCCCAAATACTTCATCTGGGGCTGGACCCCTATCCTGACGCCCTCCACAATTATGTGGGCGTCGGGAGGGCAGCGCTGCCGAGGCCCGCGAAAGAACACGGCCTCGGTCTTGTGCAGCGCCACCTTCAATCCCAGGCGGCGGATCCTCTCTGCAACCAAGGATCCGCCAGCCGAGGCCAGACAGGCCGCGTCCGCGAAATTCCTCCCCCGGGCAGTGAGGAGAGTGTCATCCGCATAGCAGATGACACTCGTGCCCTGGAGGAGGGCTCCGCGCAGGAGCCAGTTGAACCCGATGTTCCACAAGGGGGGGCCAAGCACCGACCCCTGTGGAACACCGGACTCTGCGCCGTATCGCCTCACGGTGGCAGTCTTGTCCACGAGGAGGACCTCTCGGTCCTCCAAGTAGCTGGCCAGGAGGTCCCGCAGGTATTGGGGCACTCCGTGATATCGGAGCGCCTCCAATATCGTCGAGTGGGGGACGGAGTTGAAGGCGTTGGCAATGTCGAATGACACCGCCAGCACTCCGTCCCCCGCCTCCACCGCTTCCTTCACCTGGCCCTTGAGTAGGGCCAGCGCATCGATCGTCGAACGCCCTCGACGGAAGCCGAATTGGGCGTCCGACAGATCCGGCCCTACCCCCCGCAAATGGCTGTCAAGCCGGGAGGCGACAATCCCCTCGAACAACTTACCGACCTCATCGAGCAGGACGACGGGCCGGTATGCCGAGGGGGAGTCCACCGGGCGTCCCGCTTTTCGGAGGAGGCAAAGCTGCCCCTCCTTCCACAGTTTCGGGAACCTCCCAGCCGTAAAGCACGCGCTGAAGAGGTCCCGAAACCTGTCCTCCATGCCGGAGGCGGCGATCGCCAGCACCCTTGCGGGGACGCCGTCTGGTCCGGGCGCCGTCTTTTTTGCGCGGAGGCTGAGGACCCCCGCGTATAACTCTGCCACTGTCACCGCGGGGACATCCTCCTCCTCCGGCAAAGCCGCCCCCTGCGGGGGATCCATCGTTGGTGGGGTGAAGTCGGTCCTGCGCGGAAACAGGGACCGGACCACCCCATCCAGCAACGCTGGATCGAGGGCCTCCGACAGTGGGGGACCATAGGGGCGGAGCTGGTTCCGCGCCGCCTTATATGGTCTCCCATAGGGGTCCCTGTCGAGACCCTCCAGCATCTCGGCTCTCGCCGAGTCCTGTGCAGCACCCATTGCAGACTTGAGGACCGTCGTCGCCTCTCGGTAAGAGGCGTATAGGCGGTCCTCTTCTGCCCGGTCTCGGTTTTGGGCGCTGCGACGTCGGCTCCGCGTGTAGGCCCTTCTGGCCGCCACGCAGGTGGCCCGGAGTCCCTCCAGCTCCTCCGTCCACCAATAGACGGCACGACGGGGAGGCGGACGGCGAGACCGGGGCATGCTGGAGTTGCACACCTCGGTCAGGGACCCTCTGAGCTGGACCGCAGCGGCGTCTACGTCCAGGACCTCGACAGGGGGCGACAGCCAGTCCTGGAGGAAGGCCGCCTCCTTGGCTGCCTCCCGGTCCAGGCGGGTGAGTGCCCATCGCGGGAAGGGAGATTGCCCAGCGCGGGCCATCCCCCTCCCGCCCTGCTGGGTGGAGATGTCGAACCGCACATATCGGTGGTCCGACAACGTCTCCACCATCTCTACCCGCCAGTTGACGACGCGGGCGGCCAGCGCGGGGGTGGCAAACGACACGTCCACCACCGACCCACCCTGTTGCCGCACACACGTGTGGACCGCCCCCCTGTTGAGGAGGGACACACCGCTTGAGGCCGCCCAAAACTCGACGGCGCGTCCCCGGACGTTGCAACCTGCGGCCGGGTTGCCCCAGGCCGTCGACTTGGCGTTCAGGTCGCCCAACATCAGAACTTGGCGTGGCGCCGCCCTCCCTTTGACTGCGGTGAGGATCTCGAGGAAATCCTCAAAGTCCGAGAGAGGGCGGTTTGGGGAGAAATAGACCCCAACCAGGGCCATGCCTCCCCAGGCGGCGGCCACGTATCCCGGTCCCCTCTCTAAGAGCGAGAGGGGAGGGGAGTCTGTGGAAGACCGCGCCACCAACGCCACCAAGCCGTCCCGGTCGCCTAGCCAACGGCCAGGGACCGAGTAAGGTTCGGCGACCACCGCCAAGTCCACCAACCACTCAGCCATGGTCTGCATCAGCAGATCCTGGGCTGCCCTGCAGTGGTTGGCGTTCGCCTGGAGGATGCGATGTTCGACCCTATCCATCAATCGGACATCGCACCCCCCTCCGCAGCCGTCGCAGGAACGACGGAGTCAGCGGCAGCAGCAGTAGGCCTGGTCGGTGCCAGCGCTTTGCCACGCTTAGGGGGAGGATTGCACTTCCTCCCCTTCATGACGTGGCCTGCCAGGCGGCCACTGGCGGCACACACCGCGCAGTGCGGCGTGGCGGCCTCGCAAGAGACGGCTTTGTGGCCGTTCTTGCCGCAGCGGTAGCATGTGTCCGTCCTATCCACCGTGGACGGACACATGGGCCGGGTGTGTCCGATGCCGAAGCACCGGAAACACCGCAGTGGCTGGTCTTCAAGTGCCCGGACTGCACCCGAGCTGAAGCCTACATTGAGCCGTCCCTTGGCAAGGACGGCTTTGGCAGCGGCAATGGGGCACTCGAGGCGAATGGTGCCCATGCCACCGCGTCCGGGTCTTATGTCCCGGCCTTGGACCGCCGCGGCGCCACAGCCCCCTACCGCTGCGACCGCCGCAACCACCTCCTCCTTGGTGACGGAGTCGTCGAGCTCCGTCACCTCAAAGGCCGCCGTCTTGACCGGTCGGGCCACCTTGGCCGAGTCTGCGATGACCTCCTGCAGCTTTGCTGCGAAGAGGTCCGCATGGGCACTCCCCTCGGCCCCCGGGAACTCGAAAATTCGAGCCCCGGCTTGTGTCCGCCGGCAAGAGACGCTGCCGATACCCAATTGGGTGGGGTCGGCATTGGCACGCGCCCGCACTAATACGGACGCGTACGTCTCCCCTCGCTCCGCCGCCTCCGCTGTGAGCGTCACCACGACGGCAGCAGTTTTCGGGGGGACTAGCTTTCCCTTCCCTCTCCCCTTCCCCTTTCCCTTTCCCTTGTCGGTCGTCTGCGACCGACTGGGAGCGGTGGTGGCGGGGACGGCAGGTACGGCCTTCGCCGACTTTTTGCCCCTGCCCTTTCCCTTGCGGACCACATCCGTCCACTCGTTGGACGGGGTGGTGGCAGGGAGAAGGGTGTCTTCCGCCTGGGAGGAGGACGGCCCCGGCTCGCTCGGCTGACGCTTGTCCGCTGCAAGCGGCGGTCGGAGGCTTTTCTCCGGCAAGAGCCGGTCCTCTATGCCCGCTAAGCAGGCCCTTGTGAAGGCCCTCTCCTCCATCACAACCTTGCGGATGATATCCTCAAGGTTGGAGGATGGGCCTTCAGCCACAGGGCTCGTCCGGGCCTGTTGTGGCTGGGCCGTGGCATCAGCCAGCTTTTGATGAAGCTGGCTGACCTCCGACTGCAGGCGATCCACCTTCGCCTGCAGTTGCCGCGTCTCGTCGGTGGTCTTGCGACGGACCAGCTCCGTCACGACACCGCGCAAGCTCGCGGCCCGGCTCTTGAGGGCCTTTTGAAATGTGCCCTTTAGGTTGGAGGACTTAGAGGCGACCTCCACGATCTCCTCCTCGTCCTCCTCCGCCATCCTCTCAAGCTCGGCGAGAGAGTGGTCCGCGTAAAGGACGCGGGACGCACCGTACCCGGACTTGGCCCGGGCGACGTGCGCCCGCTTCTCTTTGGCGGCAACCTTCTCCTCCAGCTCTTGCTGGAGCTGCGCTCGCCGGGAGAGGTCCAGCTGGCGTTGGGCGTCCGCGAGCCCAACGTTATGGGTATCCGCGGCCACGGTCGTTGGCTTTTTTGCCTTCGACCCAGAGGCTTGGGAACCCTCGGATCCACCACTGAGATGGACACGCTTCCGCGACCGAGAGCCGCTCGCGTCCGACACACCGAATAGCGAGTCGTTATCGGACGACTCGTCCGCAAGAAAGCTGGCCGCAGAAGGCGCGCGGCTGGCTTCAGACGCCGGAGCGTCGGAGTGGCCCTGAGAAGGGCCTTTTGGTTGGCCCTGAGAAGGGCCTTTGGCTTTGGGTTGGCCCTGAGAAGGGCCTTTGGGTTGGCCCTGAGAAGGGCCTTTGGTCTTTAAAATTCGCCCGGAGGCGCTACGCGTAAGTTTGGACATATTCGACAACACGACAATCGTAGTTCGCAAGGCAAGCAGTAAGAAGCTACGAGAGCACAGAGCACTTTGGCCGTACCCAGTCTGCCACTCCGTTACGGTGGTCAGAACTGGGCCGTTTCCAGGGGACGCGACGTGGACGCAAGCTCTGTGGGGTGGTCCCCCAACCTAACCTAACCTAACCTAACCTAACCGTACCCCCCCGCTATTCCAGACGTGCGATTTTCAATCTGTTTTCAGTGTTTTCAGACTTAACTAGGCCACCGCCTACGTATTGACCATAACGCGCGCACTTTACACGCGCGTCTGGACTTCATCCCTTATTTTCGGAGAAAATCCTCAAAATTAATTGTTTTTCCAAATTTTCCCTCACATTTTAAATTAGATTATAGTTGCAATAGTGCTCACCCTTCTTCCCTGAATTCTGGTCCGCGTTCCGTGTCCCGGTCTCCAGGTAGTGGGGTGAAATTCCAAATTTTTTCTTTCGAAAACTGGTTTTTTGACCAAAACTCAAAATTTTTGTTCGGCACCTAACAAGTTTTATTCCATAATTCGCTAGCCCGCGCGGAGACGCGTCTCTGGACACCTCGCCCGCGCCCCTAGCCCGAATAAAACATACATTTTTCTAAAAAATAGTTATTTTCATACATTTCTCTAAGTACCAAAATCCACCTAAGGGAACCAGTCAAAAACGAAAACGTCGATATTTTCTATTCCAGACGTGCGATTTTCAATCTGTTTTCAGTGTTTTCAGACCTAACTAGGCCACCGCCTACGTATTGACCATAACGCGCGCACTTTACACGCGCGTCTGGACTTCATCCCTTATTTTCGGAGAAAATCCTCAAAATTAATTGTTTTTCCAAATTTTCCCTCACATTTTAAATTAGATTATAGTTGCAATAGTGCTCACCCTTCTTCCCTGAATTCTGGTCCGCGTTCCGTGTCCCGGTCTCCAGGTAGTGGGGTGAAATTCCAAATTTTTTCTTTCGAAAACTGGTTTTTTGACCAAAACTCAAAATTTTTTTTTTCGGCACATAGCAAGTTTTATTCCATAATTCGCTAGCCCGCGCGGAGACGCGTCTCTGGACACCTCGCCCGCGCCCCTAGCCCGAATAAAACATACATTTTTCTAAAAAATATTTATTTTCATACATTTCTATAAGTACCAAAATCCACCTAAGGGAACGAGTCAATTGAGGAGTGGCTGGAGAGGCGCCACGGCGTCCTCACCTTCCGCCTGACGCAGGTCCTCACCGGACACGGATGTTTCGGGAGGTACCTGCACCGAATCGGGCGGGA
This sequence comes from Xestia c-nigrum, assembly GCA_916618015.1. Classification (NCBI taxonomy): domain Eukaryota; kingdom Metazoa; phylum Arthropoda; class Insecta; order Lepidoptera; family Noctuidae; genus Xestia; species Xestia c-nigrum. The sequence goes on from OU745256.1 coordinate 173,241, forward strand.
GGAATCGCCCGGGTGTCTCCACTGCGAGGATCGACCGGAGGACACGGTGGAGCACACGGTGGAAGTCTGCCCTGCGTGGGCGGAGCTCCGCCGTGTCCTCGTGGCGGCGATCGGCGGCGGCGACCTCTCGCGTCCGGCCCTGGTTCAATCCATGGTCCGGAGCGAGACGGAATGGGAAGCCGTCGCCTCCTTCTGCGAAGCAGTCATGCTAGCGAAGGAGGTGGCGGAACGAGAGAGGGAGAGATCCTCTCTTCCCGGCCGCCGCGGGAGACGCAACGGGCGTCGGGGGCCACGTGGTGGCTACCGGCCACCGTAGATGCGGGCCTGTGGACGGCTGGCTATGGGCAATAGCTGGCCGTCCGGCCGTCTAACGACGACGACAGGCCGTGTCGACGGCGCGTTCGTGTTCCACGCGCGCCTCAAAGAGATGTCAGCAAAAGAGAGGGGCCCGAAAGGGCCGAAGCCTGCCGGGGTTGCGGGCCTGTTCGAAAGAGATACCGCGGCCCCGGAACGTAAAAGGCGAGGAAGGAACATGGATGGTTTTTAGTCAGTAAGAGTCTGACACTCCCTCCCGCTCCGCCCAGAGTGGGGGGGGTCATTTGATGATTTCCCATCCTTAAAAAAAAAAAAAAAAAAAAAAAAAAAAGGGAACCAGTCAAAAACGAAAACGTCGATATTTTCTATTCCAGACGTGCGATTTTCAATCTGTTTTCAGTGTTTTCAGACTTAACTAGGCCACCACCTACGTATTGACCATAACGCGCGCACTTTACACGCGCGTCTGGACTTCATCCCTTATTTTCGGAGAAAATCCTCAAAATTAATTGTTTTTCCAAATTTTCCCTCACATTTTAAATTAGATTATAGTTGCAATAGTGCTCACCCTTCTTCCCTGAATTCTGGTCCGCGTTCCGTGTCCCGGTCTCCAGGTAGTGGGGTGAAATTCCAAATTTTTTCTTTCGAAAACTGGTTTTTTGACCAAAACTCAAAATTTTTGTTCGGCACCTAACAAGTTTTATTCCATAATTCGCTAGCCCGCGCGGAGACGCGTCTCTGGACACCTCGCCCGCGCCCCTAGCCCGAATAAAACATACATTTTTCTAAAAAATAGTTATTTCATACATTTCTCTAAGTACCAAAATCCACCTAAGGGAACCAGTCAAAAACGAAAACGTCGATATTTTCTATTCCAGACGTGCGATTTTCAATCTGTTTTCAGTGTTTTCAGACTTAACTAGGCCACCGCCTACGTATTGACCATAACGCGCGCACTTTACACGCGCGTCTGGACTTCATCCCTTATTTTCGGAGAAAATCCTCAAAATTAATTGTTTTTCCAAATTTTCCCTCACATTTTAAATTAGATTATAGTTGCAATAGTGCTCACCCTTCTTCCCTGAATTCTGGTCCGCGTTCCGTGTCCCGGTCTCCAGGTAGTGGGGTGAAATTCCAAATTTTTTCTTTCGAAAACTGGTTTTTTGACCAAAACTCAAAATTTTTGTTCGGCACCTAACAAGTTTTATTCCATAATTCGCTAGCCCGCGCGGAGACGCGTCTCTGGACACCTCGCCCGCGCCCCTAGCCCGAATAAAACATACATTTTTCTAAAAAATAGTTATTTTCATACATTTCTCTAAGTACCAAAATCCACCTAAGGGAACCAGTCAAAAACGAAAACGTCGATATTTTCTATTCCAGACGTGCGATTTTCAATCTGTTTTCAGTGTTTTCAGACTTAACTAGGCCACCGCCTACGTATTGACCATAACGCGCGCACTTTACACGCGCGTCTGGACTTCATCCCTTATTTTCGGAGAAAATCCTCAAAATTAATTGTTTTTCCAAATTTTCCCTCACATTTTAAATTAGATTATAGTTGCAATAGTGCTCACCCTTCTTCCCTGAATTCTGGTCCGCGGTCCGTGTCCCGGTCTCCAGGTAGTGGGGTGAAATTCCAAATTTTTTCTTTCGAAAACTGGTTTTTTGACCAAAACTCAAAATTTTTGTTCGGCACCTAACAAGTTTTATTCCATAATTCGCTAGCCCGCGCGGAGACGCGTCTCTGGACACCTCGCCCGCGCCCCTAGCCCGAATAAAACATACATTTTTCTAAAAAATAGTTATTTTCATACATTTCTCTAAGTACCAAAATCCACCTAAGGGAACCAGTCAAAAACGAAAACGTCGATATTTTCTATTCCAGACGTGCGATTTTCAATCTGTTTTCAGTGTTTTCAGACTTAACTAGGCCACCGCCTACGTATTGACCATAACGCGCGCACTTTACACGCGCGTCTGGACTTCATCCCTTATTTTCGGAGAAAATCCTCAAAATTAATTGTTTTTCCAAATTTTCCCTCACATTTTAAATTAGATTATAGTTGCAATAGTGCTCACCCTTCTTCCCTGAATTCTGGTCCGCGTTCCGTGTCCCGGTCTCCAGGTAGTGGGGTGAAATTCCAAATTTTTTCTTTCGAAAACTGGTTTTTTGACCAAAACTCAAAATTTTTTTTTTCGGCACATAACAAGTTTTATTCCATAATTCGCTAGCCCGCGCGGAGACGCGTCTCTGGACACCTCGCCCGCGCCCCTAGCCCGAATAAAACATACATTTTTCTAAAAAATATTTATTTTCATACATTTCTATAAGTACCAAAATCCACCTAAGGGAACGAGTCAATTGAGGAGTGGCTGGAGAGGCGCCACGGCGTCCTCACCTTCCGCCTGACGCAGGTCCTCACCGGACACGGATGTTTCGGGAGGTACCTGCACCGAATCGGGCGGGAGGAATCGCCCGGGTGTCTCCACTGCGAGGATCGACCGGAGGACACGGTGGAGCACACGGTGGAAGTCTGCCCTGCGTGGGCGGAGCTCCGCCGTGTCCTCGTGGCGGCGATCGGCGGCGGCGACCTCTCGCGTCCGGCCCTGGTTCAATCCATGGTCCGGAGCGAGACGGAATGGGAAGCCGTCGCCTCCTTCTGCGAAGCAGTCATGCTAGCGAAGGAGGTGGCGGAACGAGAGAGGGAGAGATCCTCTCTTCCCGGCCGCCGCGGGAGACGCAACGGGCGTCGGGGGCCACGTGGTGGCTACCGGCCACCGTAGATGCGGGCCTGTGGACGGCTGGCTATGGGCAATAGCTGGCCGTCCGGCCGTCTAACGACGACGACAGGCCGTGTCGACGGCGCGTTCGTGTTCCACGCGCGCCTCAAAGAGATGTCAGCAAAAGAGAGGGGCCCGAAAGGGCCGAAGCCTGCCGGGGTTGCGGGCCTGTTCGAAAGAGATACCGCGGCCCCGGAACGTAAAAGGCGAGGAAGGAACATGGATGGTTTTTAGTCAGTATGAGTCTGACACTCCCTCCCGCTCCGCCCAGAGTGGGGGGGGTCATTTGATGATTTCCCATCCTTAAAAAAAAAAAAAAAAAAAAAAAAAAAAGGGAACCAGTCAAAAACGAAAACGTCGATATTTTCTATTCCAGACGTGCGATTTTCAATCTGTTTTCAGTGTTTTCAGACTTAACTAGGCCACCGCCTACGTATTGACCATAACGCGCGCACTTTACACGCGCGTCTGGACTTCATCCCTTATTTTCGGAGAAAATCCTCAAAATTAATTGTTTTTCCAAATTTTCCCTCACATTTTAAATTAGATTATAGTTGCAATAGTGCTCACCCTTCTTCCCTGAATTCTGGTCCGCGTTCCGTGTCCCGGTCTCCAGGTAGTGGGGTGAAATTCCAAATTTTTTCTTTCGAAAACTGGTTTTTTGACCAAAACTCAAAATTTTTGTTCGGCACCTAACAAGTTTTATTCCATAATTCGCTAGCCCGCGCGGAGACGCGTCTCTGGACACCTCGCCCGCGCCCCTAGCCCGAATAAAACATACATTTTTCTAAAAAATAGTTATTTCATACATTTCTCTAAGTACCAAAATCCACCTAAGGGAACCAGTCAAAAACGAAAACGTCGATATTTTCTATTCCAGACGTGCGATTTTCAATCTGTTTTCAGTGTTTTCAGACTTAACTAGGCCACCGCCTACGTATTGACCATAACGCGCGCACTTTACACGCGCGTCTGGACTTCATCCCTTATTTTCGGAGAAAATCCTCAAAATTAATTGTTTTTCCAAATTTTCCCTCACATTTTAAATTAGATTATAGTTGCAATAGTGCTCACCCTTCTTCCCTGAATTCTGGTCCGCGTTCCGTGTCCCGGTCTCCAGGTAGTGGGGTGAAATTCCAAATTTTTTCTTTCGAAAACTGGTTTTTTTGACCAAAACTCAAAATTTTTGTTCGGCACCTAACAAGTTTTATTCCATAATTCGCTAGCCCGCGCGGAGACGCGTCTCTGGACACCTCGCCCGCGCCCCTAGCCCGAATAAAACATACATTTTTCTAAAAAATAGTTATTTTCATACATTTCTCTAAGTACCAAAATCCACCTAAGGGAACCAGTCAAAAACGAAAACGTCGATATTTTCTATTCCAGACGTGCGATTTTCAATCTGTTTTCAGTGTTTTCAGACTTAACTAGGCCACCGCCTACGTATTGACCATAACGCGCGCACTTTACACGCGCGTCTGGACTTCATCCCTTATTTTCGGAGAAAATCCTCAAAATTAATTGTTTTTCCAAATTTTCCCTCACATTTTAAATTAGATTATAGTTGCAATAGTGCTCACCCTTCTTCCCTGAATTCTGGTCCGCGTTCCGTGTCCCGGTCTCCAGGTAGTGGGGTGAAATTCCAAATTTTTTCTTTCGAAAACTGGTTTTTTGACCAAAACTCAAAATTTTTGTTCGGCACCTAACAAGTTTTATTCCATAATTCGCTAGCCCGCGCGGAGACGCGTCTCTGGACACCTCGCCCGCGCCCCTAGCCCGAATAAAACATACATTTTTCTAAAAAATAGTTATTTTCATACATTTCTCTAAGTACCAAAATCCACCTAAGGGAACCAGTCAAAAACGAAAACGTCGATATTTTCTATTCCAGACGTGCGATTTTCAATCTGTTTTCAGTGTTTTCAGACTTAACTAGGCCACCGCCTACGTATTGACCATAACGCGCGCACTTTACACGCGCGTCTGGACTTCATCCCTTATTTTCGGAGAAAATCCTCAAAATTAATTGTTTTTCCAAATTTTCCCTCACATTTTAAATTAGATTATAGTTGCAATAGTGCTCACCCTTCTTCCCTGAATTCTGGTCCGCGTTCCGTGTCCCGGTCTCCAGGTAGTGGGGTGAAATTCCAAATTTTTTCTTTCGAAAACTGGTTTTTTGACCAAAACTCAAAATTTTTTTTTTCGGCACATAACAAGTTTTATTCCATAATTCGCTAGCCCGCGCGGAGACGCGTCTCTGGACACCTCGCCCGCGCCCCTAGCCCGAATAAAACATACATTTTTCTAAAAAATATTTATTTTCATACATTTCTATAAGTACCAAAATCCACCTAAGGGAACGAGTCAATTGAGGAGTGGCTGGAGAGGCGCCACGGCGTCCTCACCTTCCGCCTGACGCAGGTCCTCACCGGACACGGATGTTTCGGGAGGTACCTGCACCGAATCGGGCGGGAGGAATCGCCCGGGTGTCTCCACTGCGAGGATCGACCGGAGGACACGGTGGAGCACACGGTGGAAGTCTGCCCTGCGTGGGCGGAGCTCCGCCGTGTCCTCGTGGCGGCGATCGGCGGCGGCGACCTCTCGCGTCCGGCCCTGGTTCAATCCATGGTCCGGAGCGAGACGGAATGGGAAGCCGTCGCCTCCTTCTGCGAAGCAGTCATGCTAGCGAAGGAGGTGGCGGAACGAGAGAGGGAGAGATCCTCTCTTCCCGGCCGCCGCGGGAGACGCAACGGGCGTCGGGGGCCACGTGGTGGCTACCGGCCACCGTAGATGCGGGCCTGTGGACGGCTGGCTATGGGCAATAGCTGGCCGTCCGGCCGTCTAACGACGACGACAGGCCGTGTCGACGGCGCGTTCGTGTTCCACGCGCGCCTCAAAGAGATGTCAGCAAAAGAGAGGGGCCCGAAAGGGCCGAAGCCTGCCGGGGTTGCGGGCCTGTTCGAAAGAGATACCGCGGCCCCGGAACGTAAAAGGCGAGGAAGGAACATGGATGGTTTTTAGTCAGTATGAGTCTGACACTCCCTCCCGCTCCGCCCAGAGTGGGGGGGGTCATTTGATGATTTCCCATCCTTAAAAAAAAAAAAAAAAAAAAAAAAAAAGGGAACCAGTCAAAAACGAAAACGTCGATATTTTCTATTCCAGACGTGCGATTTTCAATCTGTTTTCAGTGTTTTCAGACTTAACTAGGCCACCGCCTACGTATTGACCATAACGCGCGCACTTTACACGCGCGTCTGGACTTCATCCCTTATTTTCGGAGAAAATCCTCAAAATTAATTGTTTTTCCAAATTTTCCCTCACATTTTAAATTAGATTATAGTTGCAATAGTGCTCACCCTTCTTCCCTGAATTCTGGTCCGCGTTCCGTGTCCCGGTCTCCAGGTAGTGGGGTGAAATTCCAAATTTTTTCTTTCGAAAACTGGTTTTTTGACCAAAACTCAAAATTTTTGTTCGGCACCTAACAAGTTTTATTCCATAATTCGCTAGCCCGCGCGGAGACGCGTCTCTGGACACCTCGCCCGCGCCCCTAGCCCGAATAAAACATACATTTTTCTAAAAAATAGTTATTTCATACATTTCTCTAAGTACCAAAATCCACCTAAGGGAACCAGTCAAAAACGAAAACGTCGATATTTTCTATTCCAGACGTGCGATTTTCAATCTGTTTTCAGTGTTTTCAGACTTAACTAGGCCACCGCCTACGTATTGACCATAACGCGCGCACTTTACACGCGCGTCTGGACTTCATCCCTTATTTTCGGAGAAAATCCTCAAAATTAATTGTTTTTCCAAATTTTCCCTCACATTTTAAATTAGATTATAGTTGCAATAGTGCTCACCCTTCTTCCCTGAATTCTGGTCCGCGTTCCGTGTCCCGGTCTCCAGGTAGTGGGGTGAAATTCCAAATTTTTTCTTTCGAAAACTGGTTTTTTGACCAAAACTCAAAATTTTTGTTCGGCACCTAACAAGTTTTATTCCATAATTCGCTAGCCCGCGCGGAGACGCGTCTCTGGACACCTCGCCCGCGCCCCTAGCCCGAATAAAACATACATTTTTCTAAAAAATAGTTATTTTCATACATTTCTCTAAGTACCAAAATCCACCTAAGGGAACCAGTCAAAAACGAAAACGTCGATATTTTCTATTCCAGACGTGCGATTTTCAATCTGTTTTCAGTGTTTTCAGACTTAACTAGGCCACCGCCTACGTATTGACCATAACGCGCGCACTTTACACGCGCGTCTGGACTTCATCCCTTATTTTCGGAGAAAATCCTCAAAATTAATTGTTTTTCCAAATTTTCCCTCACATTTTAAATTAGATTATAGTTGCAATAGTGCTCACCCTTCTTCCCTGAATTCTGGTCCGCGTTCCGTGTCCCGGTCTCCAGGTAGTGGGGTGAAATTCCAAATTTTTTCTTTCGAAAACTGGTTTTTTGACCAAAACTCAAAATTTTTTTTTTCGGCACATAACAAGTTTTATTCCATAATTCGCTAGCCCGCGCGGAGACGCGTCTCTGGACACCTCGCCCGCGCCCCTAGCCCGAATAAAACATACATTTTTCTAAAAAATATTTATTTTCATACATTTCTATAAGTACCAAAATCCACCTAAGGGAACGAGTCAATTGAGGAGTGGCTGGAGAGGCGCCACGGCGTCCTCACCTTCCGCCTGACGCAGGTCCTCACCGGACACGGATGTTTCGGGAGGTACCTGCACCGAATCGGGCGGGAGGAATCGCCCGGGTGTCTCCACTGCGAGGATCGACCGGAGGACACGGTGGAGCACACGGTGGAAGTCTGCCCTGCGTGGGCGGAGCTCCGCCGTGTCCTCGTGGCGGCGATCGGCGGCGGCGACCTCTCGCGTCCGGCCCTGGTTCAATCCATGGTCCGGAGCGAGACGGAATGGGAAGCCGTCGCCTCCTTCTGCGAAGCAGTCATGCTAGCGAAGGAGGTGGCGGAACGAGAGAGGGAGAGATCCTCTCTTCCCGGCCGCCGCGGGAGACGCAACGGGCGTCGGGGGCCACGTGGTGGCTACCGGCCACCGTAGATGCGGGCCTGTGGACGGCTGGCTATGGGCAATAGCTGGCCGTCCGGCCGTCTAACGACGACGACAGGCCGTGTCGACGGCGCGTTCGTGTTCCACGCGCGCCTCAAAGAGATGTCAGCAAAAGAGAGGGGCCCGAAAGGGCCGAAGCCTGCCGGGGTTGCGGGCCTGTTCGAAAGAGATACCGCGGCCCCGGAACGTAAAAGGCGAGGAAGGAACATGGATGGTTTTTAGTCAGTATGAGTCTGACACTCCCTCCCGCTCCGCCCAGAGTGGGGGGGGTCATTTGATGATTTCCCATCCTTAAAAAAAAAAAAAAAAAAAAAAAAAAAGGGAACCAGTCAAAAACGAAAACGTCGATATTTTCTATTCCAGACGTGCGATTTTCAATCTGTTTTCAGTGTTTTCAGACTTAACTAGGCCACCGCCTACGTATTGACCATAACGCGCGCACTTTACACGCGCGTCTGGACTTCATCCCTTATTTTCGGAGAAAATCCTCAAAATTAATTGTTTTTCCAAATTTTCCCTCACATTTTAAATTAGATTATAGTTGCAATAGTGCTCACCCTTCTTCCCTGAATTCTGGTCCGCGTTCCGTGTCCCGGTCTCCAGGTAGTGGGGTGAAATTCCAAATTTTTTCTTTCGAAAACTGGTTTTTTGACCAAAACTCAAAATTTTTGTTCGGCACCTAACAAGTTTTATTCCATAATTCGCTAGCCCGCGCGGAGACGCGTCTCTGGACACCTCGCCCGCGCCCCTAGCCCGAATAAAACATACATTTTTCTAAAAAATAGTTATTTAATACATTTCTCTAAGTACCAAAATCCACCTAAGGGAACCAGTCAAAAACGAAAACGTCGATATTTTCTATTCCAGACGTGCGATTTTCAATCTGTTTTCAGTGTTTTCAGACTTAACTAGGCCACCGCCTACGTATTGACCATAACGCGCGCACTTTACACGCGCGTCTGGACTTCATCCCTTATTTTCGGAGAAAATCCTCAAAATTAATTGTTTTTCCAAATTTTCCCTCACATTTTAAATTAGATTATAGTTGCAATAGTGCTCACCCTTCTTCCCTGAATTCTGGTCCGCGTTCCGTGTCCCGGTCTCCAGGTAGTGGGGTGAAATTCCAAATTTTTTCTTTCGAAAACTGGTTTTTTGACCAAAACTCAAAATTTTTGTTCGGCACCTAACAAGTTTTATTCCATAATTCGCTAGCCCGCGCGGAGACGCGTCTCTGGACACCTCGCCCGCGCCCCTAGCCCGAATAAAACATACATTTTTCTAAAAAATAGTTATTTTCATACATTTCTCTAAGTACCAAAATCCACCTAAGGGAACCAGTCAAAAACGAAAACGTCGATATTTTCTATTCCAGACGTGCGATTTTCAATCTGTTTTCAGTGTTTTCAGACTTAACTAGGCCACCGCCTACGTATTGACCATAACGCGCGCACTTTACACGCGCGTCTGGACTTCATCCCTTATTTTCGGAGAAAATCCTCAAAATTAATTGTTTTTCCAAATTTTCCCTCACATTTTAAATTAGATTATAGTTGCAATAGTGCTCACCCTTCTTCCCTGAATTCTGGTCCGCGTTCCGTGTCCCGGTCTCCAGGTAGTGGGGTGAAATTCCAAATTTTTTCTTTCGAAAACTGGTTTTTTGACCAAAACTCAAAATTTTTTTTTTCGGCACATAACAAGTTTTATTCCATAATTCGCTAGCCCGCGCGGAGACGCGTCTCTGGACACCTCGCCCGCGCCCCTAGCCCGAATAAAACATACATTTTTCTAAAAAATATTTATTTTCATACATTTCTATAAGTACCAAAATCCACCTAAGGGAACGAGTCAATTGAGGAGTGGCTGGAGAGGCGCCACGGCGTCCTCACCTTCCGCCTGACGCAGGTCCTCACCGGACACGGATGTTTCGGGAGGTACCTGCACCGAATCGGGCGGGAGGAATCGCCCGGGTGTCTCCACTGCGAGGATCGACCGGAGGACACGGTGGAGCACACGGTGGAAGTCTGCCCTGCGTGGGCGGAGCTCCGCCGTGTCCTCGTGGCGGCGATCGGCGGCGGCGACCTCTCGCGTCCGGCCCTGGTTCAATCCATGGTCCGGAGCGAGACGGAATGGGAAGCCGTCGCCTCCTTCTGCGAAGCAGTCATGCTAGCGAAGGAGGTGGCGGAACGAGAGAGGGAGAGATCCTCTCTTCCCGGCCGCCGCGGGAGACGCAACGGGCGTCGGGGGCCACGTGGTGGCTACCGGCCACCGTAGATGCGGGCCTGTGGACGGCTGGCTATGGGCAATAGCTGGCCGTCCGGCCGTCTAACGACGACGACAGGCCGTGTCGACGGCGCGTTCGTGTTCCACGCGCGCCTCAAAGAGATGTCAGCAAAAGAGAGGGGCCCGAAAGGGCCGAAGCCTGCCGGGGTTGCGGGCCTGTTCGAAAGAGATACCGCGGCCCCGGAACGTAAAAGGCGAGGAAGGAACATGGATGGTTTTTAGTCAGTATGAGTCTGACACTCCCTCCCGCTCCGCCCAGAGTGGGGGGGGTCATTTGATGATTTCCCATCCTTAAAAAAAAAAAAAAAAAAAAAAAAAAAGGGAACCAGTCAAAAACGAAAACGTCGATATTTTCTATTCCAGACGTGCGATTTTCAATCTGTTTTCAGTGTTTTCAGACTTAACTAGGCCACCGCCTACGTATTGACCATAACGCGCGCACTTTACACGCGCGTCTGGACTTCATCCCTTATTTTCGGAGAAAATCCTCAAAATTAATTGTTTTTCCAAATTTTCCCTCACATTTTAAATTAGATTATAGTTGCAATAGTGCTCACCCTTCTTCCCTGAATTCTGGTCCGCGTTCCGTGTCCCGGTCTCCAGGTAGTGGGGTGAAATTCCAAATTTTTTCTTTCGAAAACTGGTTTTTTGACCAAAACTCAAAATTTTTGTTCGGCACCTAACAAGTTTTATTCCATAATTCGCTAGCCCGCGCGGAGACGCGTCTCTGGACACCTCGCCCGCGCCCCTAGCCCGAATAAAACATACATTTTTCTAAAAAATAGTTATTTCATACATTTCTCTAAGTACCAAAATCCACCTACAGTCAAAAACGAAAACGTCGATATTTTCTATTCCAGACGTGCGATTTTCAATCTGTTTTCAGTGTTTTCAGACTTAACTAGGCCACCGCCTACGTATTGACCATAACGCGCGCACTTTACACGCGCGTCTGGACTTCATCCCTTATTTTCGGAGAAAATCCTCAAAATTAATTGTTTTTCCAAATTTTCCCTCACATTTTAAATTAGATTATAGTTGCAATAGTGCTCACCCTTCTTCCCTGAATTCTGGTCCGCGTTCCGTGTCCCGGTCTCCAGGTAGTGGGGTGAAATTCCAAATTTTTTCTTTCGAAAACTGGTTTTTTGACCAAAACTCAAAATTTTTGTTCGGCACCTAACAAGTTTTATTCCATAATTCGCTAGCCCGCGCGGAGACGCGTCTCTGGACACCTCGCCCGCGCCCCTAGCCCGAATAAAACATACATTTTTCTAAAAAATAGTTATTTCATACATTTCTCTAAGTACCAAAATCCACCTACAGTCAAAAACGAAAACGTCGATATTTTCTATTCCAGACGTGCGATTTTCAATCTGTTTTCAGTGTTTTCAGACTTAACTAGGCCACCGCCTACGTATTGACCATAACGCGCGCACTTTACACGCGCGTCTGGACTTCATCCCTTATTTTCGGAGAAAATCCTCAAAATTAATTGTTTTTCCAAATTTTCCCTCACATTTTAAATTAGATTATAGTTGCAATAGTGCTCACCCTTCTTCCCTGAATTCTGGTCCGCGTTCCGTGTCCCGGTCTCCAGGTAGTGGGGTGAAATTCCAAATTTTTTCTTTCGAAAACTGGTTTTTTGACCAAAACTCAAAATTTTTGTTCGGCACCTAACAAGTTTTATTCCATAATTCGCTAGCCCGCGCGGAGACGCGTCTCTGGACACCTCGCCCGCGCCCCTAGCCCGAATAAAACATACATTTTTCTAAAAAATAGTTATTTCATACATTTCTCTAAGTACCAAAATCCACCTAAGGGAACCAGTCAAAAACGAAAACGTCGATATTTTCTATTCCAGACGTGCGATTTTCAATCTGTTTTCAGTGTTTTCAGACTTAACTAGGCCACCGCCTACGTATTGACCATAACGCGCGCACTTTACACGCGCGTCTGGACTTCATCCCTTATTTTCGGAGAAAATCCTCAAAATTAATTGTTTTTCCAAATTTTCCCTCACATTTTAAATTAGATTATAGTTGCAATAGTGCTCACCCTTCTTCCCTGAATTCTGGTCCGCGTTCCGTGTCCCGGTCTCCAGGTAGTGGGGTGAAATTCCAAATTTTTTCTTTCGAAAACTGGTTTTTTGACCAAAACTCAAAATTTTTGTTCGGCACCTAACAAGTTTTATTCCATAATTCGCTAGCCCGCGCGGAGACGCGTCTCTGGACACCTCGCCCGCGCCCCTAGCCCGAATAAAACATACATTTTTCTAAAAAATAGTTATTTTCATACATTTCTCTAAGTACCAAAATCCACCTAAGGGAACCAGTCAAAAACGAAAACGTCGATATTTTCTATTCCAGACGTGCGATTTTCAATCTGTTTTCAGTGTTTTCAGACTTAACTAGGCCACCGCCTACGTATTGACCATAACGCGCGCACTTTACACGCGCGTCTGGACTTCATCCCTTATTTTCGGAGAAAATCCTCAAAATTAATTGTTTTTCCAAATTTTCCCTCACATTTTAAATTAGATTATAGTTGCAATAGTGCTCACCCTTCTTCCCTGAATTCTGGTCCGCGTTCCGTGTCCCGGTCTCCAGGTAGTGGGGTGAAATTCCAAATTTTTTCTTTCGAAAACTGGTTTTTTGACCAAAACTCAAAATTTTTGTTCGGCACCTAACAAGTTTTATTCCATAATTCGCTAGCCCGCGCGGAGACGCGTCTCTGGACACCTCGCCCGCGCCCCTAGCCCGAATAAAACATACATTTTTCTAAAAAATAGTTATTTTCATACATTTCTCTAAGTACCAAAATCCACCTAAGGGAACCAGTCAAAAACGAAAACGTCGATATTTTCTATTCCAGACGTGCGATTTTCAATCTGTTTTCAGTGTTTTCAGACTTAACTAGGCCACCGCCTACGTATTGACCATAACGCGCGCACTTTACACGCGCGTCTGGACTTCATCCCTTATTTTCGGAGAAAATCCTCAAAATTAATTGTTTTTCCAAATTTTCCCTCACATTTTAAATTAGATTATAGTTGCAATAGTGCTCACCCTTCTTCCCTGAATTCTGGTCCGCGTTCCGTGTCCCGGTCTCCAGGTAGTGGGGTGAAATTCCAAATTTTTTCTTTCGAAAACTGGTTTTTTGACCAAAACTCAAAATTTTTTTTTTCGGCACATAACAAGTTTTATTCCATAATTCGCTAGCCCGCGCGGAGACGCGTCTCTGGACACCTCGCCCGCGCCCCTAGCCCGAATAAAACATACATTTTTCTAAAAAATATTTATTTTCATACATTTCTATAAGTACCAAAATCCACCTAAGGGAACGAGTCAATTGAGGAGTGGCTGGAGAGGCGCCACGGCGTCCTCACCTTCCGCCTGACGCAGGTCCTCACCGGACACGGATGTTTCGGGAGGTACCTGCACCGAATCGGGCGGGAGGAATCGCCCGGGTGTCTCCACTGCGAGGATCGACCGGAGGACACGGTGGAGCACACGGTGGAAGTCTGCCCTGCGTGGGCGGAGCTCCGCCGTGTCCTCGTGGCGGCGATCGGCGGCGGCGACCTCTCGCGTCCGGCCCTGGTTCAATCCATGGTCCGGAGCGAGACGGAATGGGAAGCCGTCGCCTCCTTCTGCGAAGCAGTCATGCTAGCGAAGGAGGTGGCGGAACGAGAGAGGGAGAGATCCTCTCTTCCCGGCCGCCGCGGGAGACGCAACGGGCGTCGGGGGCCACGTGGTGGCTACCGGCCACCGTAGATGCGGGCCTGTGGACGGCTGGCTATGGGCAATAGCTGGCCGTCCGGCCGTCTAACGACGACGACAGGCCGTGTCGACGGCGCGTTCGTGTTCCACGCGCGCCTCAAAGAGATGTCAGCAAAAGAGAGGGGCCCGAAAGGGCCGAAGCCTGCCGGGGTTGCGGGCCTGTTCGAAAGAGATACCGCGGCCCCGGAACGTAAAAGGCGAGGAAGGAACATGGATGGTTTTTAGTCAGTATGAGTCTGACACTCCCTCCCGCTCCGCCCAGAGTGGGGGGGGTCATTTGATGATTTCCCATCCTTAAAAAAAAAAAAAAAAAAAAAAAAAAGGGAACCAGTCAAAAACGAAAACGTCGATATTTTCTATTCCAGACGTGCGATTTTCAATCTGTTTTCAGTGTTTTCAGACTTAACTAGGCCACCGCCTACGTATTGACCATAACGCGCGCACTTTACACGCGCGTCTGGACTTCATCCCTTATTTTCGGAGAAAATCCTCAAAATTAATTGTTTTTCCAAATTTTCCCTCACATTTTAAATTAGATTATAGTTGCAATAGTGCTCACCCTTCTTCCCTGAATTCTGGTCCGCGTTCCGTGTCCCGGTCTCCAGGTAGTGGGGTGAAATTCCAAATTTTTTCTTTCGAAAACTGGTTTTTTGACCAAAACTCAAAATTTTTGTTCGGCACCTAACAAGTTTTATTCCATAATTCGCTAGCCCGCGCGGAGACGCGTCTCTGGACACCTCGCCCGCGCCCCTAGCCCGAATAAAACATACATTTTTCTAAAAAATAGTTATTTCATACATTTCTCTAAGTACCAAAATCCACCTAAGGGAACCAGTCAAAAACGAAAACGTCGATATTTTCTATTCCAGACGTGCGATTTTCAATCTGTTTTCAGTGTTTTCAGACTTAACTAGGCCACCGCCTACGTATTGACCATAACGCGCGCACTTTACACGCGCGTCTGGACTTCATCCCTTATTTTCGGAGAAAATCCTCAAAATTAATTGTTTTTCCAAATTTTCCCTCACATTTTAAATTAGATTATAGTTGCAATAGTGCTCACCCTTCTTCCCTGAATTCTGGTCCGCGTTCCGTGTCCCGGTCTCCAGGTAGTGGGGTGAAATTCCAAATTTTTTCTTTCGAAAACTGGTTTTTTGACCAAAACTCAAAATTTTTGTTCGGCACCTAACAAGTTTTATTCCATAATTCGCTAGCCCGCGCGGAGACGCGTCTCTGGACACCTCGCCCGCGCCCCTAGCCCGAATAAAACATACATTTTTCTAAAAAATAGTTATTTTCATACATTTCTCTAAGTACCAAAATCCACCTAAGGGAACCAGTCAATACCCCGACCCTTGAAAATGTCAGGAGGGGTCGGGGGTGCGTAGCAGCACGGTTCGGGGAGATCGTCGTGGTGG
Organism: Xestia c-nigrum; assembly: GCA_916618015.1. Lineage (NCBI taxonomy): Eukaryota > Metazoa > Arthropoda > Insecta > Lepidoptera > Noctuidae > Xestia > Xestia c-nigrum. The sequence continues at coordinate 188,893 of OU745256.1, forward strand.
GAGTCTACTTCTCCCCGAGCCGAACTCTCGCCGAGTTCCACAACTCTCTCGCAGAGTTGAGTGTCGTCGTCGGAAGCCATTCCCTCCCCGTGCTTGTCCTCGGGGACTTCAATGCCAAGAACTTGGCTTGGGGTTCTCGTTGCACAGATGTGCGGGGAAGGATGGTGGAGGACTGGGCCCTGGAGAGGGGCCTGGACATCCTTAATCGGGGTTCTGTTCCCACGTGTGTGCGGATGCGGGGCGAGTCGGTGGTGGACATTTCGTTCGCTAGCCCCGCTCTGTCGCCGCGTGTCGTCGACTGGCGTGTCATGGAGGGGGTGGAGACACATTCCGACCACCGGTACATCCGGTTTGAAGTCTCCACCCAGTCCTCGAGCGCGCCGGTCCAACAGGCCCCGAGTGGTCCGCGTTGGGCGCTGAAGCAGCTGGACCGGGAGCTCCTCCTGGAAGCCTCGATCGTGCAGGCCTGGGTGACATCACCGGACAGGCCTGCCGACGTTAACACTGAGGCAGAGTGGTTCCAGGGGGCCATGTCCGACATATGTGACGTGGCAATGCCCCGGGTCCGGCCAGGAAGCGCCCGACGCCAGGTGTACTGGTGGTCGCGCGAAATAACGTCCCTGAGGGAGGCGTGTGTCGAAGCGCGGCGCCTGTACGCCAGGCATCGCAGGCTCCGCATCCGCCCGCCGGATGCGGAAGCCATTGAGGCGGAGCTGTACGAGGGATACAGAGCGGCGAAGACCGCCCTCCGGGAGGCTGTCCTGCGGGCCAGGGAACTGGCCCGCTCGGAGATGCTGGAGACTCTCGACAGAGATCCGTGGGGGCGCCCTTACAAGATGGTGCGGAATAAACTCCGCACCTGGGCCCCCCCGCTGACGCAGAGTCTCCGGCCCGACCTCGTGGAGGACGTGGTGAGCGCTCTGTTCCCCTCGCGGGGGGAACATCCGCCCCCGCCTATGGCTCCGCCACCTGCGGTGTCGGACCCAAGCGACGACGACGACACTCCGGAAGTGACTGGGGTAGACCTGAGAGTGGCGGTAGGTAGGCTCAAGGCCAAAAATACCGCCCCGGGACCCGATGGCTTGCCTGGCAAAGCCTGGGTCCTGGCCTCGGATGCGGAGGCTCTCGGGCCCCGACTGAAGGGGTTCTTAAGCGCATGTTTGGAGAGAGGCCAGTTCCCGCTTCGTTGGAAGACGGGGAAACTGGTCCTCATCCAGAAGCCGGGGCGCCCTGCGGACTCTCCGTCCGCATTTCGGCCCATTGTGTTGCTCGACGAGGTGGGCAAGCTCTTTGAGAGAGTCATTGCAAACCGCCTCGCCGAGCACCTTGAGGGGATGGGGCCGAATCTTGCGGAGAACCAGTTTGGTTTCCGCAAGGGGCGCTCTACAGTGGACGCCATCATGCGCGTGAGAGCCCTCACGACGGGGGATGCGATATCCCGGGGCGGGGTTGTTTTGGCGGTGTCTCTCGACATCGCCAACGCCTTCAACTCCCTGCCCTGGAGCTGCATCATGGAGGCACTCCGGTATCACCGGGTGCCGACCTACCTCCGTCGTGTGGTCGGGGACTATTTGACGGACAGGGCCGTCATCTACCCCAGTCGCTGCGGAGACTGGAACCGGCGAGAGATGTCGTGCGGTGTCCCACAGGGATCGGTTCTGGGACCGCCCCTGTGGAACATCGGTTACGACTGGGTGCTGCGCGCGGACCTCCCTAGTGGTGTCAGCGTCGTCTGTTACGCAGATGACACCCTGGTGCTGGCACAGGGGAGGTCGCACGAGGCGGCGGCCGACAACATGACACGCGGGGTTGCGATAGTCGTTGAGAGGATCCGGCAACTGGGTCTCGAGGTGGCATTGCACAAGTCCGAGGCCATGTGCTTTCATGGGCCTCGGAATGCGCCACCGTCGGGATCCACACTGACGGTAGGAGGGGTATCCATCGGCGTCGAGTCGACGTTGAAGTACCTAGGACTCGTCCTCGACAGCCGGTGGAACTTCGTGGAGCATTTCCGACGTTTGGCCCCCAGGCTGGAACGGACAGGGGCTGCCTTCAGGCGGCTCCTGCCCAACCTTGGGGGGCCGAACGCCTCCTGCCGCAGGCTCTACGCGGGAGTCGTGCGGTCCATGGCCCTCTACGGGGCCCCAGTGTGGGCGCGTTCGTTGAAGCGGCGAGCCGCTCACCATTTGAACGCGCCCCAAAAAGTGGTGGCCGTAAAGATGGTCCGTGGGTACCGCACGATCTCTCGCGAGGCGGCGGGCCTGCTTGCCGGATTGCCGCCGTGGGATCTGGAGGCGATAGTCCTCGCGCGCCTGCATGAGTGGCGCGCGGAGGTACTACGCCGGGGGGAAACTCCGCTGCCGCGGCAAATTGCCGCTCAGCGGACTGACCTCCGGCGCGATCTCATGGCGACATGGAGAGAGCGACTGTCGCAACCCCGTGCAGGGCACGCCACGATAGTGGCGGTAAGTCCCCTCTTTGAGGAGTGGCTAGAGAGGCGCCACGGCGTCCTCACCTTCCGCCTGACGCAGGTCCTCACCGGACACGGATGTTTCGGGAGGTACCTGCACCGAATCGGGCGGGAGGAATCGCCCGGGTGTCTCCACTGCGAGGATCGACCGGAGGACACGGTGGAGCACACGGTGGAAGTCTGCCCTGCGTGGGCGGAGCTCCGCCGTGTCCTCGTGGCGGCGATCGGCGGCGGCGACCTCTCGCGTCCGGCCCTGGTTCAATCCATGGTCCGGAGCGAGACGGAATGGGAAGCCGTCGCCTCCTTCTGCGAAGCAGTGATGCTAGCGAAGGAGGTGGCGGAACGAGAGAGGGAGAGATCCTCTCTTCCCGGCCGCCGCGGGAGACGCAACGGGCGTCGGGGGCCACGTGGTGGCTACCGGCCACCGTAGATGCGGGCCTGTGGACGGCTGGCTACGGGCAATAGCTGGCCGTCCGGCCGTCTAACGACGACGACAGGCCGTGTCGACGGCGCGTTCGTGTTCCACGCGCGCCTCAAAGAGATGTCAGCAAAAGAAGAGGGGCCCGCAAGGGCCGAAGCCTGCCGGGGTTGCGGGCCTGTTCGAAAGAGATACCGCGACCCCGGAACGTAAAAGGCGAGGAAGGAACATGGATGGTTTTTAGTCAGTAAGAGTCTGACACTCCCTCCCGCTCCGCCCAGAGTGGGGGGGGTCATTTGATGATTTCCCATCCTTAAAAAAAAAAAAAAAAGGGAACCAGTCAAAAACGAAAACGTCGATATTTTCTATTCCAGACGTGCGATTTTCAATCTGTTTTCAGTGTTTTCAGACTTAACTAGGCCACCGCCTACGTATTGACCATAACGCGCGCACTTTACACGCGCGTCTGGACTTCATCCCTTATTTTCGGAGAAAATCCTCAAAATTAATTGTTTTTCCAAATTTTCCCTCACATTTTAAATTAGATTATAGTTGCAATAGTGCTCACCCTTCTTCCCTGAATTCTGGTCCGCGTTCCGTGTCCCGGTCTCCAGGTAGTGGGGTGAAATTCCAAATTTTTTCTTTCGAAAACTGGTTTTTTGACCAAAACTCAAAATTTTTTTTTTCGGCACATAACAAGTTTTATTCCATAATTCGCTAGCCCGCGCGGAGACGCGTCTCTGGACACCTCGCCCGCGCCCCTAGCCCGAATAAAACATACATTTTTCTAAAAAATATTTATTTTCATACATTTCTATAAGTACCAAAATCCACCTAAGGGAACGAGTCAATTGAGGAGTGGCTGGAGAGGCGCCACGGCGTCCTCACCTTCCGCCTGACGCAGGTCCTCACCGGACACGGATGTTTCGGGAGGTACCTGCACCGAATCGGGCGGGAGGAATCGCCCGGGTGTCTCCACTGCGAGGATCGACCGGAGGACACGGTGGAGCACACGGTGGAAGTCTGCCCTGCGTGGGCGGAGCTCCGCCGTGTCCTCGTGGCGGCGATCGGCGGCGGCGACCTCTCGCGTCCGGCCCTGGTTCAATCCATGGTCCGGAGCGAGACGGAATGGGAAGCCGTCGCCTCCTTCTGCGAAGCAGTCATGCTAGCGAAGGAGGTGGCGGAACGAGAGAGGGAGAGATCCTCTCTTCCCGGCCGCCGCGGGAGACGCAACGGGCGTCGGGGGCCACGTGGTGGCTACCGGCCACCGTAGATGCGGGCCTGTGGACGGCTGGCTATGGGCAATAGCTGGCCGTCCGGCCGTCTAACGACGACGACAGGCCGTGTCGACGGCGCGTTCGTGTTCCACGCGCGCCTCAAAGAGATGTCAGCAAAAGAGAGGGGCCCGAAAGGGCCGAAGCCTGCCGGGGTTGCGGGCCTGTTCGAAAGAGATACCGCGGCCCCGGAACGTAAAAGGCGAGGAAGGAACATGGATGGTTTTTAGTCAGTATGAGTCTGACACTCCCTCCCGCTCCGCCCAGAGTGGGGGGGGTCATTTGATGATTTCCCATCCTTAAAAAAAAAAAAAAAAAAAAAAAAAAAAGGGAACCAGTCAAAAACGAAAACGTCGATATTTTCTATTCCAGACGTGCGATTTTCAATCTGTTTTCAGTGTTTTCAGACTTAACTAGGCCACCGCCTACGTATTGACCATAACGCGCGCACTTTACACGCGCGTCTGGACTTCATCCCTTATTTTCGGAGAAAATCCTCAAAATTAATTGTTTTTCCAAATTTTCCCTCACATTTTAAATTAGATTATAGTTGCAATAGTGCTCACCCTTCTTCCCTGAATTCTGGTCCGCGTTCCGTGTCCCGGTCTCCAGGTAGTGGGGTGAAATTCCAAATTTTTTCTTTCGAAAACTGGTTTTTTGACCAAAACTCAAAATTTTTGTTCGGCACCTAACAAGTTTTATTCCATAATTCGCTAGCCCGCGCGGAGACGCGTCTCTGGACACCTCGCCCGCGCCCCTAGCCCGAATAAAACATACATTTTTCTAAAAAATAGTTATTTCATACATTTCTCTAAGTACCAAAATCCACCTAAGGGAACCAGTCAAAAACGAAAACGTCGATATTTTCTATTCCAGACGTGCGATTTTCAATCTGTTTTCAGTGTTTTCAGACTTAACTAGGCCACCGCCTACGTATTGACCATAACGCGCGCACTTTACACGCGCGTCTGGACTTCATCCCTTATTTTCGGAGAAAATCCTCAAAATTAATTGTTTTTCCAAATTTTCCCTCACATTTTAAATTAGATTATAGTTGCAATAGTGCTCACCCTTCTTCCCTGAATTCTGGTCCGCGTTCCGTGTCCCGGTCTCCAGGTAGTGGGGTGAAATTCCAAATTTTTTCTTTCGAAAACTGGTTTTTTGACCAAAACTCAAAATTTTTGTTCGGCACCTAACAAGTTTTATTCCATAATTCGCTAGCCCGCGCGGAGACGCGTCTCTGGACACCTCGCCCGCGCCCCTAGCCCGAATAAAACATACATTTTTCTAAAAAATAGTTATTTTCATACATTTCTCTAAGTACCAAAATCCACCTAAGGGAACCAGTCAAAAACGAAAACGTCGATATTTTCTATTCCAGACGTGCGATTTTCAATCTGTTTTCAGTGTTTTCAGACTTAACTAGGCCACCGCCTACGTATTGACCATAACGCGCGCACTTTACACGCGCGTCTGGACTTCATCCCTTATTTTCGGAGAAAATCCTCAAAATTAATTGTTTTTCCAAATTTTCCCTCACATTTTAAATTAGATTATAGTTGCAATAGTGCTCACCCTTCTTCCCTGAATTCTGGTCCGCGTTCCGTGTCCCGGTCTCCAGGTAGTGGGGTGAAATTCCAAATTTTTTCTTTCGAAAACTGGTTTTTTGACCAAAACTCAAAATTTTTGTTCGGCACCTAACAAGTTTTATTCCATAATTCGCTAGCCCGCGCGGAGACGCGTCTCTGGACACCTCGCACGCGCCCCTAGCTCGAAAAAATTTTTGCCCACCCACCCGCCCTCTGGTCTATAGGAAGGTAGACGTGGGATTTTCGACAAAATTTTTTCTTTCAAAATTTATTCTCCTTTAGGCCTGTACATAGGGATTTCTTAAGGGAAAGCTTATTTTAACCATTCTGACTTTGTAAATAATTTATTTTCAGATTTTTTTTTTTATTTTTTATTAGCTTAGATATTATATTGTTAAGTTATTTGTTGTGACAGTCGTACCTAATAAGGCGACTATAATTATATGACATTGTTTTATTTCGATTTTAAATTTGATTATTTCATATTTACTTATTGTGTTCCCCCCTTTACCGGGTCACATAAGTACCAGTGTTCCCTCTGAACCTCTCCTCTCGAGCAGATATTGTTGTTCCGTCCCCCGCTTTACAGGGTTCTGTTCTGACAATACCTGCTCCCAAAGTTTTTAAAATGTTTTGCACCCCATCCAGCACCGTGAGGGCTCCTGGCTCTAGCGGCTCGCCGCGATCGGCGGAGAAAGCAATGCCTTCCCCTGCTGACGCAAGGAGGAGAATCTCCTTCGGAGACGAGATTCCTGTTGCGTCACAGGGGGGCCCTGCCACTCCGGGGACGCGCCGAGCTGCTATTGATGCCCCAAGACCGCTCAAAAAGCCTGAGGCGAAGTGCCGCAGCCGCATTGAGGAAGCGAGAGCTTGCCTAAATAAGGCAAAGCTAAACTTGGGCAACTCTCGCAACCTCAAGGCCGAGATAAAGACTGCGGTGCTCGAAGCCATAAACAGGCTTTATGAGCTGGTCAAGGAGTCCGAGCGCGACAAGGCCTCTACCGCACCTGTAGCCGTGCCGGAACCCGCGCCCGCTGCCGACTTCTGCCCCCCGTCCACTTCCGAGAGTCTCGCGAGCCAGACTGAGCTCATTACCACCCTCAAGGAGCATATCTCGATTGTCAAAGAGAACACCGAGAGGGTGGAAAAGCTCCGAGACAGTCTGGCAAGCAGGGAATGTGTGGGGGAGACCACTTACGCGGGTGTTGCGGCTGTCAGCAAAATCCACACCGGTGCACAGGCCCCGGAGCGGACGACGCTGCACTCCGTGGTGGTCTCTTCCACACAGGAGATGGATACGGGGGCCGAAGTTCTCGAAAGAGTTCGAAAAGCAGTGGATGCGAAGGAGGGCTGGGTGCGAGTAGAGAGGGTCCGAAAGGCCAAGGACCAAAAGGTCATCATGGGGTGCGCAACGAAGGAGGAGAGAGAAAAGTTAAAAAAGCGACTTGAATCGGCCGGAGAGAACCTCGTCGTCGAGGCGGTGAAAAATCGGGACCCGCTTCTGGTTCTAAGGGATGTGCTATTAGTGCATAGTGACGAAGAGGTACTGAGAGCCCTTAGGAACCAGAACCGGGAGATCTTTGACGGCCTCGAGGACGGGGACCTCAAAATGACTGTCAAATTCCGCAAGAAGTGTCGAAACCCGCATACTAACAGCATTGATTGCATATTTGCCGATCGTAGTGAACAGACGTATCGAACAATTATTGCAATAAACAAATAATCACTTGCGAAATTGTGACCTAGTTACAAATAGCCAGTACTAACGCATACTTGTACAGTATATTTGTGAAAGGTATATTACTAGAAGAAATGACCGGTGATTAACAGGAACAATATATCCTGGTTCATAATGGAGGACAGTCCATTCAACCGGAGTAGTAAATGTGTTCGCTCTCCGCCTTCTACACCTGTGCCCGGCGCCTGTGCACCTCTGCCCGTGATCGTACCCACCTCTACCCCTGTGCCCGTTGCCGTACCCGCCTCTACCCCTCAAGCGCCTATCCAAAGGAAAGATGCCCCTGAAGTTGTCTCGACACCAGAAATCCAGTCCTGGATGGCTAATATTGAACAGAACCTGAACGAGGTGTGCGCTATTGCAAGTGAGGGAAAGCTTAATGTGGAGCAGAAAACGAATATCATCAAGTTAACCCGGAAGATTAGTTACGGAACATCGCAGATGGCTGTCATGTACCAGTCCGCCAAAGCCAAAGTCCTCCAATCGAGCTACGTCATTAGAACTCTGGAAAACCAACTCGATCTTTCGCAACAGCTCAAGAGCCTTAAGATGAGTATAGAAGATTCGACGAAACCTGCCGAGGGACCTTCTTTTGCTGACATGGTAAAGAAAGGTGCCAACAATTTTATCCAGCCAAGTCACGTAAGTTCTGTAGCCATCTATCCTAGTGACAAATTGAAGACCAGTGATGAAACAAAAACCCTTGTCCAGAAAATTATCTGCCCTGAAGAAATGAAGCTCCACGTGAGAGGCCTGCGCAAGACGAAGAACGGCGGTGTTATCATCAGCACGGAGACGAAGGACGACATTGAGAAGCTGAAACAGTCGGTGCAGCTTACCAGATCAGGCCTAACAGTCGACGAGCCCCATAAAAGAAAGCCAAGGGTTGTGATCATTGGAGTGCCGACATCCATGCAGGAAAATGAGGTTTTTACTTGTGTGTACAATCAGAATCTAGCCGAAAAACTTCAGGATTGCACGCTTGAGACGTTTTTAAGCCTCATTAAATTAAGTCATAAATCTGGCAAGAAAGACTCTGAAACATGTAACTATATTGTTGAGGTATCTGCAGTCATACGCAAAGCCCTGATATCGCAAGACCGAGTTTTTGTAAATTGGTCATCATGCCCTGTTCGAGACTTTACTTTGGTCACACGATGCTATAAGTGTCAGCAGTATGGACATGCGGCCAAGTCATGTCGACAGACGTCGTATACCTGCGGTCACTGTGGTGATCAGGGTCACTCAGTTAAAGAATGTCCAAAAAAGGCTAATGAACCAAAATGCGCTACTTGCTTGCATTTCAAAAAACCAGACAAGCATACCACAGGTGCTGCTGACTGCCCGGCGAAACTAATGGCTGAAAAAAGGTACATCAATTCTGTAGATTATGGAGGCGCCTAAGAGCGCCGTTTATTAGTTATTTTTCTGACTTTTTTATTTTTATTGTTTTTATTGTTTTTATTTTATTTTTATAGTTTAGCATTATGATAAGTAGTTTAATTAGTGATTTAGATAATTTCTCTGTATCGGAGTCCAAAGTTTGTGAAGCTGAAAACTGCAAACAATATCTATCCGGCTACAAATCTCCACTAACCATATTAACGCAAAATATTCGCAGTGTTTTTAAGAATTTTGATAGCTTTGGAACATTTCAGCAACGGCTAAACATTAATTGTGACGTTATTGTGTTAACCGAATGCTGGCTTGCCAAACAATATAACATACCACTAATCCCGGGATATAATATGTATAGAAGTACCATAAATTACAACCAAAATGATGGTGTGATAGTTTATGCAAGAAATCATCTGAACGTATCAGTTGAAGAACCTGATATGTACGACTGTAACAGATTGTTAGTTAAAATTGGCTCAGATTTTGCGATATTAGCAGTATATCGACCTCCGTCTTTTAAAAACACTACCAATTTTACTGACTCTCTGAATAAGACCTTGCAGAACCTGTCATCCATCAAAAACACGATTGTAATAGGGGACATTAATATCAATATTCTTCCAGGAAGTACTGATGCCTCTGCTCAGGACTACCTTAACCTATGCGCCTTTCATGGCCTGCTCCCAGCGCACAGCTTTCCTACACATCACAGTGGCTCCTGTTTGGATCATATTATGCTTAAATCAAATTTCCCTTCGCTTGCACTAGTTGTCAACTCAACAATAACCGATCACAATGCTGCCCTACTAACCCTAAATTGTAAATTACCTAAGCAAGGCACTCGCAAAATTTCAAAATTAAATATAAATAGACTTGATGAAGATTTACGCGTCATCGATTTTGATCCAGTTTATAATTCCGCTGATCCGCAGTTTTGTATGTTGTTTGTTATTGAAAACTTACGTAATGCAATTCAGAAAAACACAGTTGTATCGCAGTTGAGCAACAAAAATCACAACATAAAACCATGGATCACGTCAGGTCTTATTCGCTGTATGAAACATAGGGATAAACTGCATATGAAAGCAAAATCAAATCCAGAAAACGGTTTATTGCAACTTTCGTACAAAAGATATCGAAATTTCTGTAACGATCTTCTTAGAAAAATTAAAAGCAACTACGACAAAATGGTTTTGGAAAAGGCGGGAACAAATAGTAAAAAGATCTGGAAATATATAAAAGACGTAACGTATACTACAAAACAATATGAGTCATCTTCAAGTTTATTACAAGCACACTCGTCACCAGTGGAATCCGCTAACATAGCAAATAATTTCTTTGTTAATGTGGGTAAGTGCCTGGCGGAAAAAAATCTGGGTCAATCCCAAAACCTGACGAGCACTCCATTAACTTCTAACACTGCTTTATCATCCTTCGTGCTACTAGATACTGACGAGACTGAGGTAGAAAGTATAATCATGACCTTGAAAGAAGACTGTGCCGTTGGCTGGGACAACATTTCGAATAAAATTATTAAAAGATTCAAGGACATTTTGATACCACCGCTGACTTATATTTTCCGCATTTGTTTGTCTTCAGGTCAATTCCCAGAGTGTCTCAAAAAAGCTGTAATTATCCCTGTCTATAAATCAGGTAGCAAAGAGCAAGTGACAAATTATAGACCTATTTCTTTACTACCTTCTTTGTCGAAAATATTGGAGAAAATAATAAACAAAAGGTTGTTGAAATATTTGGAAGATAAATCTATTCTGTCTGAAAGGCAGTTTGGATTTAGACCTAAAGTTTCAACCGCCGATGCAGTACATCATCTGACTGACTATCTAGCGCATGAACTTGACAAGGGTAACCACACAGTAGGAATTTTCCTGGACCTTGCCAAAGCTTTTGACACAGTTTCCATTCCAACCCTATTGCGCAAGCTTGAGATCATGGGTGTAAGAGGCGCCCAACTAAAAATATTCCAAAGTTATTTAGAAGATCGTTCCCAGTGCGTAAAGATTGGCGATGTCCTCAGCGCTGTTAAAAAAAACACATGTTTTGGTGTTCCCCAGGGAAGTATTCTAGGGCCTACCTTGTTTTTGATCTACATAAATGACCTTTGCAATCTAAAGCTAGAGCACGGCACTATCATAACTTACGCTGACGATACTGCCTTACTTTTTTCTGCTGAATCAGAAAATGAAGTCTACAAGCTTGCGCAACACGGATTTAATATTGTTAATAAATGGCTTCAAAATAACTCACTAACTTTAAATGCAGAGAAGACAAATTACATTAAGTTTTCGATGCGCAAGCAGATATCCAATATTCCCTCAGAGTTGCATGCTCATTGTTGCCCAGTCCCGGCTGATAGCCAGTGTAAGTGTCCTAATATTAAGAAAACTAATAAAATAAAATACCTGGGTATTATAATAGATGAAACCCTTTCCTTCAAACAACATATGGAAGCTCTTAATAATAGAATTCGTAAGCTAATATTCGTTTTCAAAAAGCTGCGATTTATTACAGATCCAAAAATAATTAGGCAAGTATATTTTGCTCTTTGTCAGTCAATTCTGACCTATTGCATTACCTCATGGGGTGGGGCGAATAAAACTTTGTTATTGCCCATTGAAAGAGCTCAAAGAGCTATTCTCAAGGTGGCTTCTTGCCGCCCTTTCCTTTTCCCCACTAACCTCCTGTATAAATCTTGCGAAGTACTAACAGTTCGACAGTTATTTATTATGAGCACTGTACTAAAACAACACGCAGCACTTCCATACAGCACTGAATTTACAAAAAAAAGACGGAAAGATATAGTTTGCCCTCAAAAAAGTACAAAACATGCTTTCACGGGCAAGTTTTATATGTTCCTCGGACCGCTACTCTATAACAGGCTAAATGAAAAAGTAAACTTCTATTCTTTAAATGGCAATAATTGCAAGAAAATCCTTATGAAAGCTCTTCAAACTATGTCCTATGAAGATACGGAGAATTTATTACTTGTGCTAAAGTAAACATTGTTCATAGAATTGTTATTTTTTAAACTAGTTAACTAAGTTAAGATAGTATTATTCTATATACCTTTTCATATTAGTACCGATAATCTTATTATCATATGTGATTATTAAATCAATTAATTTTACCTCAAATTGCCTGAAACACAGGATTACCTAGTTCAGGCTCAAAACATAGTGTGAACTTGACATAGATTTAAGAAAAACTGTAAACGTTTACCTTATATTTTTTGAATAAATTTTATTATTATTATTTATTATTATTATTGTGCTGAGTGTTACCCCGGCAATCTGGAAGAGGGCACTCGAAGGGGGCAAACTTCGGATTGACCTCCAGAGAGTGCGCGTAGAAGACCAGACGCCTCTGGTGCAGTGTACCCGCTGTCTGGCATACGGACACGGCAAACGCCTGTGCACGGAGCCAGCCGATCTCTGTAGCCACTGCGGCGGTCCACACCTTAGGTTGGACTGCCCAGTCAAACAGACCGGAGAAGCAGCGGCGTGCATTAACTGCACCAGAGCCAAGATCGGGGAGCACTCGCACAATGCATTCAGCATAGAATGCCCGATACGCAGGAAGTGGGACGCATTCGCACGAGCAACCATAGCATATTGCTAAAGTTGTTGATGCGCCCACTTCCGCGTACCCAGAGGTGACCAATTTGACACAACCAGATTGCAGACGCATTGAGCGAACCACTAGGGTTGGCTTAACTGAGAGGGTTAATTGGAGCCATTTTCTTGAGAAAGTGGCTAGAATTGTGCTGGTCTGTAAGTCAACTCTAGTGGAATCGACAAGTTGTGTCAAATTGGTCGTAAGTCGTTCGTGTTTGTATTCGAATTCGAGTATTTGTTTGGTTTTTAAAATTGATATATAAATATATATTTAGTATATACAGACTATATTATGAAGACAAAACCAATAATTCGAAACAATGTGAATTAAACAAAAATTGCGTGGGATAAAGATTGCGGAAAAATACTTAAAAACAAGCGAAATTAGAGAAAACTTAAATAGAAATTAAAATATCATTTACATATAAATATATTAATGAGTACAATAAAAGGTTATAATAATAAAATTTTTGATTAAGATTTTTTTTTTTTTAAAGTCAAGATAATAAATAGTAAAAATATAAATATAAGAATTATACAGTATTAAAGAACACATTGTTAAAAATTTTATTGCATAGTACTTGGTCTTCTCGGCCTCCTAACAAACTGTCGCTAAACAAGTTCAAAAATTTGTACACAAGGGCTCTGATTCCCATGTCAGAGGGACACTGGTGGGGCAGGAGTGTGGTTTTAGCCGGTTCGAGTCCGGCACTACCTCGACTGTTGCACAAGAGAAATTCCTGTGCGATAGTCGAGGTGTCCGCGGGGATTTCCCACTCCTGCCAAAAAAAAAAAAAAAAAAAAAAAAAAAAAAAAACCGTACCCCCCCAGCCTCCGTGGTGGTCGGATCAATTTTAGACCTGCTCCGCACTTAAAAATTCTAAAAAGTGGTCAAAAGTGCTCGGATTTTTATAAATCAAACGTCAGGGTGTGCAGAAAAGCCCCACACTACTACGTAAAGCTACAAATCGGATTACAGTGCTGTGTAGTGAAAAGTGATGAAAAACCCACTATTTAGAGGTTAAGTTTTTGAAGCTGACCCTTTCTGACGTATTTGCGGCGAAACAAGATCGACAACCATATGTTTTTCTTTTGAAAAACACAGCGGAGCAACACCACCTCTGTTTTGGATAACTCTCCATTCACCTGAAGCCACGACTCTCGGAGTTATTCAGGAAATACCGAAAACCACGTGGCCTGAAAAACCCGAACGAGATATTGTGGCGGTCTGAAATTTTGCTGTACGAAAGATGCTTATGGGAGGGGACAAAATCTGCAAGTACTAGAATTTTAAATCAACTACTTTTGTTACTATAATCGTTTGAAAACTCAAAGTTTGAACTGCAATAACTCTAGAAGAAACTGAAAATTTTTATATCTGCAACTGCTATCTTTTGCGCGCTCATTGGAAGAAGACACACAGCGAAATCTAGATTTTTAGGTAATTTAGTTTTAACGTAGTAATTAAAAAACCACTAAAACCACATAAATAAAAATTTTTCATAGTTAACCCAGAAAATTGTAAATTTTTAGTTTAGAATCAGATAGTGTACAATTTTCCCATAATTAAGATATTTTTTCCAAATTTTTCTGATTAATGGTTACAAAGTTATTAATTTTTTAAGCATTTTTCATAATAAAATCAGAATAAATAGAAATAGTTGATTTATGATCACAGGAATGACTTTTATATATGTTTTGTGACTAGATTAAGCCCAAAGTTGCGCCCAGTAACTTCAAAATTGACGAAAATAGCTTTTTTCAGCCATCTTGGTTTTGTTGGTTGCAACATTAAAACGTAAATATCTCCGAAGTTACTGGACGTAGAAGATCCGGATTTGCACAGTTCTCAGCGGAATACTTGCAGAATTTCTATCATCCGGTTTTCAGGTATTTTTCAGGCCTGAAAAATTTCAGCGCTGAAAACACTTCTAACATATAGGGAGGACCGGGGTATTTGTCATATTCCAAACCGCATCTCTCTCCGATAGACGGTTACGGAGTTATAACCACTTTAAGTTGGTGTTTGACAGCTGGGCGGCCATTTTGGAAAACTTTGACCCAACGCAGCTCCGGAATCTGTGGTCGTAGAGTGTTGCGGTTTTTGTATTGTTGATCAGGGGGTCCAACTCTGTCGGGTTAAGTTATTTTCAGGTGGTTTCAGGCTGAAGATTTTCGGTCGCCTGAAAGTCATCTTTCATGAAAGTTGGGTTCGGGACAAGCCAGGAGAGTCCAAACTCCGAGGTTCTGTGACTATCCAAAGTGGAGATATCGCCTGTCAAAGTCAGACTTTGACAGCTGTGCCGCCATCTTGTTAAAGTTTAAACACCCATATCTCCGCAACGGGTGGTCGTAGAGCAACGGGGATCTCTTTGTAAGACTCTGCTGGCAGCTCTCCCTTGAATGTGCTGGCTTTCAGGCGTTTTCAGGACTTAAAGTTTTTTCGGCCTGAAAACCACATCATTGCTTAGATCTCATCGAGCTCAGTAAAACGACCCCAAACACGGCCAAATTTGGCCGGACGGTCGCTGAATTAACCAGCCTTAACCATCTTCCACCCGCCATCTTGGATAAAAACCATAAACTTTAGACTCCGATTGCTTCAATACCCTTTGGGCTAGGTGCATCGAGTTTGGGTTCGTTGGAACGGGCTCGGTGGGCTCTACTCAGTGGTTTCATCAGATCGACTCTACATAGAGCCACTTTTGTGAAAAAGTCGAAAATAATCTCTGACAACTAAAACCTCACCGAGAGCCTACATAGAGCTCTTGACTACTGCCCGAACAATTTTTGAGTCTGGGTAGAGTATTTGTAGAGACAGGATTACAGCTTTTGTTGTAACTGTACCTTAGTTTTTAAGATTGTTGATGCGGTTTTGTTTTTTACATTTTGATTTGATTTATTATTTTATTTCGTCCTTATTGACGCTGTTTATTTGACGCATACCTCCGAACATGCTTAGATCACCGGTTAAGGTGGCCGACGGCGTACAATCGCCGACAAAACCTGGAGCAGTCGCTCCTACTAACGTTAGACGGAGCGTAGGAGAGTGGGAAGCCGCAAATAGCAGCCTCACCCCCTCCTCAACCGAAAAGACGCCACAGGCTGGCCCTGCAGAAATTAAAAATAAGACTGTCCTAGCACAGGGGAGCAAAACTGTGACAAAAGTCAAAAGAACAGCTATCGAAACGATCTCGCCGCTGAAAACCAAATATGCGAACCGCTCTGCAGAGGCACTAGCCTGCCTTCACAAAGCAAAGCAGAACCTGAACACCTCCAGGAATACTAAAAATGAGATTAAGGCAGTTGTATTTGAAGCCATTGACCGGCTGTATAAAATAATTAAGGAAATTGAGTCGGAGCTAAAACAAACAAAACAAAGCACGAACAGGGAAGGGCCCTTATTGAAGGAAATAGTCACCTTAACTCCTCCAGAAAATACTGACACCAGTAAGATCCTGCGAAACATAGAACAGCAGACAAACCTTCTTGTAGAGAACAACAAGAAAATTGAAGAACTGAAGGAAGCAATAGAAAGTCAAAGGGAGCTCCTTGCCCAGGGACAAACCTATGCGACCGTGGCCGCAAACCGAGGTGTAACGTCACTGTCAAAGCGCAGTACCTTGCACTCAGTTGTGGTCACGTCCAAAGATGAGACTGAAACGGGTGACGAAGTTCTCAACAAAGTAAGGAAAGCTGTGAATGCAAAGGATGGTTGGATAAAAGTGGAAAAGGTAAGAAAAGCCAAGGATCGGAAAATAATAATAGGATTACAGACCGAAGAAGAAAGAGGCAAAATTAAAGACCGACTTCAAAAAGAAGGGGTTGACCTCACTGTCGAGGAAGTCAAAAACAAGGACCCGCTTTTGATCCTTAAGAACGTCTTAGTAGTTAATACTGACGAAGACGTCCTTAAGGCGTTACGAAATCAAAACCAGGGTGTTTTTGATGGCCTCGACACTGAGGAAAACAGGGTAGAGATAAGGTACAGAAGAAAGACAAGGAACCCTCACATTGGCCACATTATTGTCAGCGTCTCGCCCATCATCTGGCGACGAGCGGTGGAGATCGGGACTGTTCACATAGATCTCCAGCGCATCAGGGTCGAAGACCAGACCCCGCTGGTCCAATGCACTCGCTGTTTAGGCTTTGGACACGGAAAGCGGTTCTGTAAAGAGCCCGCTGACCTCTGTGGCCACTGTGGTGGCCCCCATATGCGATCTGAGTGTCCGGACTGGCTTTCGGGCTCACCACCAGCCTGCCGAAACTGTATGAAAGCCAAAATTGAACACGGCACGCCACACAATGCTTTTAGCCATGACTGCCCAGTTCGAACTAAATGGGATGGTATAGCCAGATCTACCGTGGCGTACTGCTAAAGGCACCATAACAGAAAATACCCCCTACGGAGTTATACAGGCAAACCTCCAACGCAAGAAATTAGCAACAAACGAGCTTCTAATAGAAGCCACGGAGCGTGGAACGGCGGTGGCACTTCTGCAAGAACCGTACGTGGGTGCAACGAAAGTAATGAAGAGTCAAAGGGGCGTTAGAATCTTCCAGAACACTGAAATAGGAGAAGGGACTGTCAAGGCAGCAATAGCTGTCTTTAATGGCGACCTTACAGTAAAACAGTACCCAAAACTCACCACCAATAACATTGTAGTGGTGGGAATTCAGACCAGTGCCTGGGAGGTCACGCTTGTCTCTTTTTATTTCGAGCCAGACCAGCCCATTGATAATTATTTGGAACACCTCAAACAAATAGAGAGAGTAGTCGCTCCCAAAAGGCTCATCGTTGGAGGGGACGCCAACGCCAAAAGCATATGGTGGGGCAGCCCGACGGCCGACCTCAGGGGGGAAGAGGTCGCAGGAACTCTCGGCGAGCTAAACCTAAACATACTAAATAGAGGGGAAATTCCGACCTTCGACACAATACGAGGAGGAAAGCGGTACAGTAGTCACGTGGACATTACTGCTTGCTCCAATGACATATTGGACATGATAGACGACTGGAGGGTAGACGAAGAACTAACGAGCTCGGACCACAACAGCATCACTTTTAAAATCCTCCTGCGAAGATCTAAAGGCATCAAAGTTGAGCGAACCACGAGGAAATTTAACACTAAAAAAGCAAACTGGTCCAAATTTCATACGAAATTTAGCCAGTTGAAAATAGATGTTGAATTCACAGCAGCTGAGGTTGATAAAATTAGGAGCGTAGAAGAAATTGAAACGGCAACAGACAACCTCACAAAAGCTATAGGTCAAGCATGCATGGAATCAATACCAAATAAAAAGGTTAAAGACGAACTTACCTTGCCGTGGTGGTCCGAGAGAATCGTCGAGATGAAGAAGACTGTCGCTACCCTGAAGCGTAGAATCCGCAGTGCCGCCAAAGTCCGAAGGTCGAAGGTCACGGAAGAGTACCTGAAAAAGAAAGAAGAGTATGAGTTAGAAGAGGCCAAAGCTCAGATTGAGAGTTGGAAGGATTTCTGTGGGAAGCAGGATAGGGAGGGAGTGTGGGAGGGGATATACAGGGTGATAGGTAGGACGCAGCGTAGAGAGGAGGACCTACCACTGGAAAGGGACGGGGAAGTGCTGGATGCGAGGGACTCCGTGAAGTTGCTAGCGGAAACTTTTTATCCGGAAGACCGCTCGGAATGCGACAACGCTTACCATCAATCCATTCGGCAAAAGGCCAATAGCGTAAACTCTGGCGAACAAGATGACTCTTGCGACCCACCTTTTACGATGGCGGAACTGGAAAACTCGATGAGGTCGTTCAATCCGAAGAAGGCACCGGGCTCTGACGGCTTTACCGCCGACATTTGCTGTCACGCCGTGGAGAATGACCCGGACCTTTTCTTGAAATTGATAAACAAGTGCTTGGAACTCCATCACTTCCCCGCGGCCTGGAAAGAGGCAACCGTTGTGATTTTGAGGAAGCCTGGAAAAGAAAAATACTCGACTCCCAAATCGTATAGACCGATCGGACTGTTACCTATATTGGGAAAAATTTTCGAAAAGATGCTGGTGGCCCGCCTAAAGTTCCATCTTTTACCAAGGATGAGTAGCCGTCAGTACGGATTCATGCCACAGAAGAGCACCGAAGACTCCCTCTATGATCTTATGAAGCACGTTCATAAAAAACTAGACCAAAAAAGAATAGTAACACTTGTATCATTGGACATAGAGGGAGCCTTTGATAGTGCCTGGTGGCCAGCGATCAGGGTCCGTCTGGCGGAAGAAAAGTGTCCAATCAACCTTAGGCGGGTCATAGACAGCTACCTCAGTGACCGAAAAGTCTCAGTAAGGTACGGCGGGGAGGTCTTCAGCAAAGGCACTAACAAGGGTTGTGTCCAGGGCTCAATCGGTGGCCCAATTCTATGGAACGTAATACTGGATCCCCTCCTAAAAGAGATAGAAAAGAAAGGGATTTATGTACAGGCGTTTGCGGATGATATTCTCCTAGTTTTCGACGGAGATACCGCGCAAGTGGTGGAAGAATGTGCCAATGCCGCTCTCCGCCATGTTCTGGCGTGGGGTGTCGAAAATAAACTTAAATTTGCGCCACACAAGACAACAGCTATGGTCATAACGAGGAAACTCAAATACGACACACCACGCCTGAGCATGGGGGGGATCGACATTGGCATGTCAAAGGAAATAAAGCTTCTGGGTGTAACCATCGACGAAAAATTGACCTTCAACACCCACGTCTCACTCGTCTGTAGAAAAGCAATCGCGATCTACAAACAGCTGTGTAGAGCTGCAAAGGTCAGTTGGGGCTTACATCCTGAGGTTATACGGGTTATATATGTGGCTACCGTGGAGCCCATAATCCTCTACGCTGCTAGCGTCTGGGCACCAGCAGCGAAAAAGTTGGGCATTATAAAACAACTCGGGACCGTGCAGCGAGGAATCGCTCAGAAGATGTGCAAGGCATATCGCACGGTCTCCCTGAACTCAGCACTGGTGCTGTCTGGAGTGCTCCCCTTGGACCTCCGAGTTGGTGAGGCGGCATCGTTGTATGAAGCCAAGAGGGGAGTGCCCCAGACCGCACTGGGGGACAGGGAGATCGAGCGAATGACCGCTGCAGTGGAGTCTCCTCACCCGGCGACACGCGATATCCTGTCTTTCGATAGCCTGGTAAACCAAGAGCAGTTGAACAATAACAGCAATTTCGACGTCCGCATTTTTACGGATGGAAGCAAAATTGGAGGAGGGGTCGGCGCGGCACTGTCCATATGGAAAAACGACGCTGAAACCAGAGCCCTCAAACTTGCACTGCCGAACTACTGCACAGTTTACCAGGCCGAACTTCTGGCATTAGCAAGGGCGACCCGCGAAATAACAAGGGTGAAGGCGACCTCCTTCGGGGTTTTCAGCGACTCAATGGCGGCTCTTCAAACGATTACGAATCCCGGTTCGCTCCACCCCTTGGCAGTAGAAGCTAGGGATCATTTAAGATCTGCATCCCACCAAAACAAGTTAGTACACTTGTTTTGGATTAAAGCTCACGTGGGGCTACTGGGAAATGAAAGAGCCGACCAGTTAGCAAAAGAAGCCGCGGGGGGCATGAAAAGGAAGCCCGACTACGATCTGTGCCCGATCTCATTCGTCAGGCGAACTATTCGCATGGCAACGCTTGATGAGTGGGACCGTAGATATAGTGCCGGTAGTACCGCATCCGTCACAAAATTATTCTTACCGGATGTGCGGACGGCATACGGTGTTGTTCGCAAGATAGGTACCGATAGTATAATTACGCAGATAATGACGGGGCACGGTGGATTCTCCGAGTACTTGCACCGCTTCAAGTGTAAGGAGAGTCCATCGTGCATCTGCGACCCGGACATTGGCGAAACGGTCCCACATGTTTTATTTGAGTGCCCGCAATTTGCAAACCACCGGTTCAACGCTGAGAACAAACTGGGCATAAACATGAAGAAGGAGAACGCAAAAATAGTACTAAAAAGTAAAAATGCCGAAATTTTCATGGACTATTGTAAATATATTGTAAGAAAAGTAATAGATCGAAACAAAACCGCATAAGCAAATATGCTATCTTAATATAGTATAGTATATTATAGTTTAGCATAGAAATAAACAATGTTAATTAGTTGAAGAAGAAATAGAATAATTACAATGTTACTGTAAAATAGAATGTAAATATAAAAGTGTTAATATAAGTAAACCCACAAAACTGTTCCCCACTCCCCAACCTTTGTAAGGCTAGAATAAGTATGAAAATAATAAACCCAAGTTGTTAGTAATATAATGTAGACTAAGTAAAATAATATGGTATAAATGTATAATAGATGTAAGCGTAAATATAATAATTGTTTGTAGAAAATTTTGAAAAATAAAAAACCGTCTCCTTGATTTTCCCAATGCACCTGAAAATAAAGATAAAGTAAATGGAAAGAATATAAATAGATAAAATAGATAGTGAATAGAAATACTATAATAGTTTGATAGTTGGGAATCCCACCCATAAACGTACAAATGATGATGTATGTGAGAAAGAACAAGAATGCAGAATAAAAGTACGAGATGCATACGAGCGAGAACTGGAATGAATGTGAAAAATGTAGCTTAGCAAACATAGGCTCCGATTATGTTGGAGGTAGAAGCATAAAAAAAAAAAAAAAAAAAAAAAAAAAAAAAAAAAAAAAAAAAAAAAAAAAAACCTAACCTAACCTTTTTTTTTTTTTTTTTTTTTTTTTTTCACGATGTGGAAATCCTCAATGGATGTCCTCCGCCCTGGGGAGAGCGAAGGGGTCTGTCAGACTCGTACTGACTAAAACCACACCGGTGTTCCCTCGCACACTTGCGTCAGGGGGCAACGGGATCTGATGCGACTTCCGCTGCCCCGGACTAGTGCTGGCCCGCTTGACCTACGGGCCTCGTCCCGGGGGGAGTGAGGTGTAAAACTCCCCCCGCTACGTCTATGAGAGGCGCGCGTGGAACACAACGCGCCGCCGTCTCGGGTCCAGTGTGATGGGGGGCGACGGATGTCCCCGAATCCGCCGCCCCTGGACCAATTTAGGGGGGCCGGAAGAGGGCGTTGTCAGCCCTCTGCCGACGCCCGGTGCGTCTGCTGCGGGATGGGCGGGAGCTGGTCATCTCCCTTTCCCTTTCCGCAGCTTCCTTCTGCGACATGACGGTCTCGCAGAAGGACATCACCGCGTCCCAGGACTCTGCGCTGCCGACCATCGAGCGAACGACGGCCGGCAGCGACAGGTCTCCTCCTACCTCTGCAACGAGGGCACGGCGCGGCTCATCGAAAGCGGCACACTCGGCCAGCGTATGCCGCGCCGTATCCTCCGAACAATGGACGCAGTGATGGCACCGGGCGTCCGGCTCCCTGCTTAAGCGAGACAGGTACCTCCCGAAGCAGCCGTGCCCCGAGAGTACCTGTGTCGCCCGGAACGTCAGAGAGCCGTGCTTCCTCCCAAGCCAATCGTCGAGTACTGGCCGGATCGCCTCGATAGTGTTGAGGCCGGCGGTGGGGAGGTCTAGCCTCCCCCGCCATTCCGCCACCATGACCTGTCGGAGCTGAGACCGGTACAGCGTAATCTGTCGCTGCACCAGCCCCTCGCCCCGATGTTCGGCCTCCTCGCGCCACTGGTACAGTGTCGCGAGGGTCTTCGCCTCCAGGTCCCATGGCGGGGATCCGGCCAGTACGCAAGCCGCCTCGTAGGAGATCGTGCGATATCCCCGTACGACCCTGACGGCCATCGCTCTCTGCGGTCTGCGCAGGACTGCGATAGTGCGGGCCGTCAGGTCGGTCGCCCATATCGGGGCCCCATATAGGGCCATCGATCGCACGATCCCCACGTACAACCGCCTGCAGGCGGAGCTCGGGCCCCCCAGATTGGGAAGCAGCGTTGATAGCGCGCCCGCCGCGCCCATCAACTTGGGCACCAGCCGCTGAAAGTGGGGGCCGAAGTCCCAACGGCTGTCGAGCACCAATCCGAGATATTTCATGGTTGACTCGACAGCGATCCGGACCCCCCCGACCACAATGTGTGATCCCAACGGCGGTGCCCGTCGGGGGCCATGAAAAGCGATGGCCTCCGACTTGTTGAGGGCCACCTCCAGGCCCAGACGCCGTATGCGGCTCACCACCTGTGAGACCGCAGCCGTAGCCAGCAACGCTGCTTCCCTGTACGAGCTCCCCCGGGCCGTGACCAGCGTGTCGTCCGCATAACACGTCAGGTTCACTCCCGGCGGGAGCTCGCACCGCAAAACCCAGTCGTATCCGATGTTCCACAGGGGTGGGCCCAGAACCGAGCCCTGTGGAACACCGCACGACATCTCGCGACGGCCTATGCCGTCGCGTCCCATGTAGGTGACACACCTCCCCGAAAGATACGCCCCCACAATGTTGCGGAGGTAGGAAGGCACCCTATGGTATCGCAGGGCCTCCCTAATGCAACTCCAGGGCAGGGTGTTGAACGCGTTGGAGATGTCCAGAGACACCGCCAGCACCACCCCACCCTGGGAAACCGCTTCCTCCGCCAGGACTCTTACTCTCCTGATGGCGTCGATGGTAGAGCGCCCACATCGGAAGCCAAACTGGCTGTCGTCCAGGTTCGGCCCCACTGTGCACAAGTGGCTGACGAGGCGGTCTGCGATTACTCGCTCGAACAACTTGCCCGCCTCGTCCAGCAGCACTATGGGCCGATAAGCGGACGATGAATCCGCCGGGCGCCCCGCCTTCTTGAGCAGGACCAGTCGACCAGCTTTCCACCTGTTAGGGAAATGGCCCTGCTCAAGGCATGCCGAGAAGAGTCCCTGCAGTGGGGGCTCCAGTTCTTTCAGGGCGAGGACTAGAGCGCGGCCAGGCACTCCGTCGGGCCCCGGAGCAGTGTTTTTTGCCCGGAGCCGCATCACGGCCGCGCTCATCTCCGCCTGTGTCACCTCTGGGACGGTTTCGTTCTCCTCCGCTTCCGGCTCCGCAGCTGTGAGCGGAGCCATCGGCGGTGGCTCATGCTCGGCTCTCTCAGGAAAGAGAGCCGAGACCACTCGCTCCAGGAACTGCGGCTCGAGACCTTCCGTCAGCGGGGGGGCCCATGGCCGAAGTTTCCCTCGGACCGTACGGTATGGGCGCCCCCAAACCTAACCTAACCTAACCTAACCTAACCTAACCTTTTTTTTTTTTTTTTTTTTTTTTTTGACGCTGGGAAAAAATGCATTACGCATACCCTCCCATCGGGGGATGAGAGGGGTATGTGGGACTCCCCGGTCTTACCCGGTATACCCACTAAAACGACCCAGCGACATTCCCGCTTCGTCCAAAATGGCGGGGGACTGGGAAACTGGCATAGCCTTTACGTCCAGTCCTCCGCCGACGATTGCTCTTCATGGCGGGCCCCTCACAGGGGCCCGGGAATGACTGACGGAGGTGGTGACGGGTGCAATGCGGGCGAAGGCACCCCCGTGCCTGTCGCCCGCCCGTCGCCACCATGAGGAGGGAGAGGGCGTTGCCGTCTCCGACCCCTTCTTCGTCTGCGGAGCGGCGCAGCGAGAGGGTCGTCCTCCCGCACGCGCTCCGCCTCCTCCTTTTGCGAGATTACGTCCTCGCAAAAGGAGGCGACCGCTGCCCAGGCCTCCTCGCTCCCCAGCATGGCGTTGACGACGCCGGGAAGCGAGAGGTCCGGTCCGATTACCGCGGTCAGACCGCGGCGCAACTCGGACCAAGCTGGGCACACCTCCAGGGTGTGCTGCGCCGTGTCCTCCGGCGCGCCGCAGTCGTGGCACGCCGGGGTCTCCTCCCTCCCGATCCGGTGCAGGTGCGATCCGAAACAACCATGGCCGGATAACACCTGCACCAGACGGAACGAGAGGAAACCGTGGGACCGCTCGAGCCAGCTCCGCAAAACAGGACCGAGCGCGTCCAACGTCCGGCGGCCAAAGGTGGCGGTGGCGAGGTCCTCTGTCCAGTGAAGGACGATAGCGTCCCTCGCCTCCCGCCGCACGGCCTCCCGCTCTTCGGCGACGGGGCGCTCCCCGAGAGCCTTCCGGCGCGCCGTCCACTCGTACACTCTGGCGAGCACCCAAGCCTCCAACTCCCAAGGAGGGGTGCCAGCCAGAGCGCATGCCGCCGAAAAGCCCACCGAGCGGTAGGCCCTCGCCACCCGCAGTGCAATGGCCCTTTGGGGCCTGCGGATGGCCGTCGCATTCTCCCTCCTGTGGAGGGAGTCCGCCCAGATGGGGGCCCCGTAAAGGGCCATACTCCGCAAGATACCGGCATAGAGGCGCCGGCATTTCGCCTTGGGCCCCCCCAGGTTCGGCAGGAGCCACGAGAGGGCGTCAGCGGCCTTCAGCAGGCGCGTCGACAGCCCGCTGAAATGCGGGCCGAAGCGCCACCTGTCGTCCAGCACCAGCCCCAAATACTTCATCTGGGGCTGGACCCCTATCCTGACGCCCTCCACAAGTATGTGGGCGTCGGGAGGGCAGCGCTGCCGAGGCCCGCGAAAGAACACGGCCTCGGTCTTGTGCAGCGCCACCTTCAATCCCAGGCGGCGGATCCTCGCTGCAACCAAGGATCCGCCAGCCGAGGCCAGACAGGCCGCGTCCGCGAAATTCCTCCCCCGGGCAGTGAGGAGAGTGTCATCCGCATAGCAGATGACACTCGTGCCCTGGAGGAGGGCTCCGCGCAGGAGCCAGTTGAACCCGATGTTCCACAAGGGGGGGCCAAGCACCGACCCCTGTGGAACACCGGACTCTGCGCCGTATCGCCTCACGGTGGCAGTCTTGTCCACGAGGAGGACCTCTCGGTCCTCCAAGTAGCTGGCCAGGAGGTCCCGCAGGTATTGGGGCACTCCATGATATCGGAGCGCCTCCAATATCGTCGAGTGGGGGACGGAGTTGAAGGCGTTGGCAATGTCGAATGACACCGCCAGCACTCCGTCCCCCGCCTCCACCGCCTCCCTCACCTGGCCCCTGAGCAGGGCTAGCGCGTCGATCGTCGAACGCCCTCGACGGAAGCCGAATTGGGCGTCCGACAGATCCGGCCCTACCTCCCGCAAATGGCTATCAAGCCGGGAGGCGACAATCCCCTCGAACAGTTTACCGACCTCATCGAGCAGGACGATGGGCCGGTATGCCGAGGGGGAGTCCACGGGGCGGCCCTCCTTTCGGAGGAGGCATAACTGCCCCTCCTTCCACAGCTTCGGGAACCTCCCAGCCGTAAAGCACGCGCTGAAGAGGTCCCGAAACCTGTCCTCCATGCCGGAGGCGGCGATCGCCAGCACCCGTGCGGGGACGCCGTCTGGTCCGGGGGCCGTCTTTTTTGCGCGGAGGCTGAGAAGCCCCGCGTATAACTCCGCCACAGTCACCGCGGGGACATCCTCCTCCTCCGGCGAAGCCGCCCCTTGCGGGGGATCCATCGTTGGTGGGGTGAAGTCGGTCCTGCGCGGAAACAGAGACCGGACCACCCCATCCAGCAACGCTGGCTCGAGGGTCTCCGACAGTGGGGGACCATAGGGGCGTAGCTGGTTCCGCGCCGCCTTATATGGTCTCCCATAGGGATCCCTATCGAGACCCTCCAACATCTCGGCCCTCGCCGAGTCCTGTGCAGCACCCATTGCAGACTTGAGGACCGTCGTCGCCTCTCGGTATAACCTAACCTAACCTAACCTAACCTAACCTAACCTTTTTTTTTTTTTTTTTTTTTTTTTTTTATTAAGCGGTGAAAAATGCCTGACGCATACCGCACCGTCCGGGGAGATGGTGTGGTTATGTGGGGCTTGCACCCACTAAAAAACACCGCCGTGAGCCTACTGTCGCCTTTGCGGATGGGCCGCGAGAACTGCTACGCATGACGTTCGCGACCCAACCAGCGCAGCCCGTCTCCGGGCACCAACTCCTTTGGCGATGTCCGGGCTCACCTGAGACATCGCCTCCACTCGTGAGGGCCGTGCAACGCGACGACGATAGATTCCCCGATCCATCGCCCGCTGGCACCTCCTAGGGCGGTATCAGGTCGCCATGGCGCCTTCTCCGCCGCCCTGTCCTCCTGCGGCGAATCGCGTCAGCGAGGGAGTCTTCCTCCCTGACGCGCTCCGCCGCTTCCTTTTGCGAGATGACATCCTCGCAAAAGGACGCCACCGCCTCCCATGACCCCCTGCTGTCGATCATGGCCCTGGCCACGGTTGGCAAGGAGAGGTCTGCCCCGATTGCTGCTGCGAGAGCACGGCGCTGCACCACCCAAGCAGGACAATGCTCGAGGGTGTGGAGCGCCGTATCTTCGCTGCAGCCGCACTGGTGACACACGGGAGTCGCCTCCCGTCTAGCCACTTTGTGCAGGTATTTGCCAAAGCAGCCATGCCCCGACAAAACCTGCACCAGGCGGAAGGACAACGTCCCGTGTCGCCTCTGCACCCATTCTTCCAGGATCGGCTGGATAGCCCCCACTGTCCAGTGACCTGCACTGGGCGTCTCCAGCCTAACCTTCCAAATCCGCAGGGTTTGGGCCTGGGCCTCTCTACGCCACCTCGTGACCAGCTCAGGCGGTGGGCGTCTACCACTCTCGGCCTGCAAGTCCGCGCCACGCCAGTAGACCTCGGCGAGCACCTGTGCCTCCAGGTCCCACGGGGGCGTGCCCGCGAGGGCACACGCCGCTTCCGCAGATACAGTGCGGTATCCGCGTACGACCCTGACTGCCATGACTCTTTGCGGTCTTCGCAGAAGAGCCTTATTTTGAGCAGACAGGGACCCCGCCCACACCGGGGCCCCGTAGAGCGCCATCGAGCGGATCACACCCGTGTAAAGCCGTCGGCAAACGACGTTCGGTCCCCCTAGGTTCGGCAGCAGCCGGCTGAGCGCGGATGCCGTGCCGATCAGCTTCGGCGCAAGCTGAGCAAAGTGCTCGCCGAAGTTCCATCTCCGGTCCAAAACCAGGCCCAAGTATCTCATGCTTGCCCGCACCGCTATTGACGCACCGCCAATAGCAAGGCGAGCGTCAGCCGGTGGCCGGCGTCGGGGTGCATGAAATACCAGGGCCTCGGTCTTCTCGAGCGCCACCTTGAGGCCCAGTGCCTCGATTCGCCCCACGATTAGGGACGCGCCCTCGACAGCCGAGCGTGCCGCTTCTTCGTAGCTCCCTCCCCGGGCCGTGACGAGTGTGTCATCGGCGTAGCAAATGACGCCCTGCCCGGGGGAGAGCAAACATCGCAGTGCCCAGTCGTAGCCAATGTTCCACACGAGCGGACCCAAGACCGACCCCTGCGGAACACCGCACGTGATGGACCTGCGCACAACACGGCCGTCGCATCCCTCGTAGCAGATGAAACGACCCTGCAGGTAGTCCGCTACCAGCTGCCTCAGGTAGATGGGCACCTGATGGTAGCGAAGCGCCTCCTCGATGCAGCTGAATGGCAGGGTGTTGAACGCATTGGCTATGTCTAAAGACACCGCCAACAACACCCCACCCTGTGCGACTGCATCCGTCGCCTCTGCTTTGAGCCGCAAGATAGCGTCCACAGTCGAACGCCCTGCCCGGAAACCGAACTGAGCGTCCGACAAGTTCGGGCCAACAGCCTCTAAGTGCCGGATGATGCGGGTAGCGAGAATCTTCTCTAGCATCTTCCCCGCCTCGTCCAGCAAGACAAGTGGCCTATACGCTGATGGAGACTCCGGGGGGCGCCCCGGCTTTTGCAACAGCACCAGTCGACCCTCCTTCCAGGCCTTAGGGAACCGTCTCGATGTCAGACAAGCGTCAAACAGCTCCCTTAGCCTGTCTCCCAGAGCCGCTTGCAGAGCCAGGGCCAGCGCCCTTGCAGGCACCCCGTCTGGGCCAGGGGCAGTCCTCTTGGATCGCACCCGCAGAATTGCTGCCTCCATCTCCGCGTCGGAAATTGGGGGTGCCTCCATCTCCGCATCCTGCTCAGGCTCTGCATCGGCCATGGTCGGAGAAGGGTGATTCGCTCGATCCGGGAAGAGTGTCTCCACGACCCTGACGAGGAACTGAGGCTGGAGGGTTTCCGTCAGTGGGGGGCCCTGGGTGCGAAGCTTCTTCCGCGCTGCACGGTACGGACGCCCCCAGGGGTCCCGGTTGAGATCCTCCAGTGCCTCCGCTCTTGACTGCTCCTTCTCTCGACAGATCGCCAACTGTAGAGCCCCCCGGGCATTACGGTATGCCTCATACAGTTGGGATTGAAGGGTCTCCAGCTCTTCGTCGCGGCGGCGCAGCCTGCGCACCTGTGAGTAGGTCCTCCGGGCAACTATACAGGCCGCGCGGAGGTCTGCTATCTCCTGGGACCACCAGTAGACCGCCCGCTTTTTAGGTTGTCTTCGGGAGCGAGGCATGGCTGCATCGCACACAACCGTCATGGCGCGGCGAAAGCAGTCAGCCTCGCCATCAACTCCCTCTGCAGCAGGCGGTAAGGGCAGCCAAGCCTGTACAATGGCTGCTTCCTCTAGGAGATCACCGTCAAGCCGCTTCAACGCCCACCGCGGGAACTGCCGAGCGTCAGGTCGTGGAGACACTGTTGAGTCTGAGGAGGTGGAGACATTCATACAGATGTACAGGTGATCCGATAGCGTCTCCACACTCTCTAGGACCCGCCAACCCTGAACCCGTGCTGCGACAGCAGGGGTAGCGAACGATAGGTCCACTATTGACCCCCCATGCTGCCGAACGCACGTGTTAACGGAGCCCCTGTTTAAAAGACAGAGGCCCGCAGATGCCATCCATTCCTCGACCGCTGCCCCTCTGACATCTGTCCCGGGGGACCCCCACGCGCTGGATTTCGCGTTGAAGTCCCCCATTACGATGACGTGGGACGGCATCATTCGTCGAACCGAGGTCCCGAGGCGGTCCAGGAAGTCCTCAAACTCCGCTAAGCTCCTGTTTGGGGAGAAATAAACTCGAAAGAGAATTATGTCCCCCCAGGTGGCCGCAACAAATCCTCGACTCCTCTCTCTAATCGAAAGTGGCGCCGAGGAAACCTAACCTAACCTAACCTAACCTTTTTTTTTTTTTTTTTTTTTTTTTTTTTTTTTTTTTATTAAGCGGTGAAAAATGCCTGACGCATACCGCACCGTCCGGGGAGATGGTGTGGTTATGTGGGGCTTGCACCCACTAAAAAACACCGCCGTGAGCCTACTGTCGCCTTTGCGGATGGGCCGCGAGAACTGCTACGCATGACGTTCGCGACCCAACCAGCGCAGCCCGTCTCCGGGCACCAACTCCTTTGGCGATGTCCGGGCTCACCTGAGACATCGCCTCCACTCGTGAGGGCCGTGCAACGCGACGACGATAGATTCCCCGATCCATCGCCCGCTGGCACCTCCTAGGGCGGTATCAGGTCGCCATGGCGCCTTCTCCGCCGCCCTGTCCTCCTGCGGCGAATCGCGTCAGCGAGGGAGTCTTCCTCCCTGACGCGCTCCGCCGCTTCCTTTTGCGAGATGACATCCTCGCAAAAGGACGCCACCGCCTCCCATGACCCCCTGCTGTCGATCATGGCCCTGGCCACGGTTGGCAAGGAGAGGTCTGCCCCGATTGCTGCTGCGAGAGCACGGCGCTGCACCACCCAAGCAGGACAATGCTCGAGGGTGTGGAGCGCCGTATCTTCGCTGCAGCCGCACTGGTGACACACGGGAGTCGCCTCCCGTCTAGCCACTTTGTGCAGGTATTTGCCAAAGCAGCCATGCCCCGACAAAACCTGCACCAGGCGGAAGGACAACGTCCCGTGTCGCCTCTGCACCCATTCCTCCAGGATCGGCTGGATAGCCCCCACTGTCCAGTGACCTGCACTGGGCGTCTCCAGCCTAACCTTCCAAATCCGCAGGGTTTGGGCCTGGGCCTCTCTACGCCACCTCGTGACCAGCTCAGGCGGTGGGCGTCTACCACTCTCGGCCTGCAAGTCCGCGCCACGCCAGTAGACCTCGGCGAGCACCTGTGCCTCCAGGTCCCACGGGGGCGTTCCCGCGAGGGCACACGCCGCTTCCGCAGATACAGTGCGGTATCCGCGTACGACCCTGACTGCCATGACTCTTTGCGGTCTTCGCAGAAGAGCCTTATTTTGAGCAGACAGGGACCCCGCCCACACCGGGGCCCCGTAGAGCGCCATCGAGCGGATCACACCCGTGTAAAGCCGTCGGCAAACGACGTTCGGTCCCCCTAGGTTCGGCAGCAGCCGGCTGAGCGCGGATGCCGTGCCGATCAGCTTCGGCGCAAGCTGAGCAAAGTGCTCGCCGAAGTTCCATCTCCGGTCCAAAACCAGGCCCAAGTATCTCATGCTTGCCCGCACCGCTATTGACGCACCGCCAATAGCAAGGCGAGCGTCAGCCGGTGGCCGGCGTCGGGGTGCATGAAATACCAGGGCCTCGGTCTTCTCGAGCGCCACCTTGAGGCCCAGTGCCTCGATTCGCCCCACGATTAGGGACGCGCCCTCGACAGCCGAGCGTGCCGCTTCTTCGTAGCTCCCTCCCCGGGCCGTGACGAGTGTGTCATCGGCGTAGCAAATGACGCCCTGCCCGGGGGAGAGCAAACATCGCAGTGCCCAGTCGTAGCCAATGTTCCACACGAGCGGACCCAAGACCGACCCCTGCGGAACACCGCACGTGATGGACCTGCGCACAACACGGCCGTCGCATCCCTCGTAGCAGATGAAACGACCCTGCAGGTAGTCCGCTACCAGCTGCCTCAGGTAGATGGGCACCTGATGGTAGCGAAGCGCCTCCTCGATGCAGCTGAATGGCAGGGTGTTGAACGCATTGGCTATGTCTAAAGACACCGCCAACAACACCCCACCCTGTGCGACTGCATCCGTCGCCTCTGCCTTGAGCCGCAAGATAGCGTCCACAGTCGAACGCCCTGCCCGGAAACCGAACTGAGCGTCCGACAAGTTCGGGCCAACAGCCTCTAAGTGCCGGATGATGCGGGTAGCGAGAATCTTCTCTAGCATCTTCCCCGCCTCGTCCAGCAAGACAAGTGGCCTATACGCTGATGGAGACTCCGGGGGGCGCCCCGGCTTTTGCAACAGCACCAGTCGACCCTCCTTCCAGGCCTTAGGGAACCGTCTCGATGTCAGACAAGCGTCAAACAGCTCCCTTAGCCTGTCTCCCAGAGCCGCTTGCAGAGCCAGGGCCAGCGCCCTTGCAGGCACCCCGTCTGGGCCAGGGGCAGTCCTCTTGGATCGCACCCGCAGAATTGCTGCCTCCATCTCAGCGTCGGAAATTGGGGGTGCCTCCATCTCCGCATCCTGCTCAGGCTCTGCATCGGCCATGGTCGGAGAAGGGTGATTCGCTCGATCCGGGAAGAGTGTCTCCACGACCCTGACGAGGAACTGAGGCTGGAGGGTTTCCGTCAGTGGGGGGCCCTGGGTGCGAAGCTTCTTCCGCGCTGCACGGTACGGACGCCCCCAGGGGTCCCGGTTGAGATCCTCCAGTGCCTCCGCTCTTGACTGCTCCTTCTCTCGACAGATCGCCAACTGTAGAGCCCCCCGGGCATTACGGTATGCCTCATACAGTTGGGATTGAAGGGTCTCCAGCTCTTCGTCGCGGCGGCGCAGCCTGCGCACCTGTGAGTAGGTCCTCCGGGCAACTATACAGGCCGCGCGGAGGTCTGCTATCTCCTGGGACCACCAGTAGACCGCCCGCTTTTTAGGTTGTCTTCGGGAGCGAGGCATGGCTGCATCGCACACAACCGTCATGGCGCGGCGAAAGCAGTCAGCCTCGCCATCAACTCCCTCTGCAGCAGGCGGTAAGGGCAGCCAAGCCTGTACAATGGCTGCTTCCTCTAGGAGATCACCGTCAAGCCGCTTCAACGCCCACCGCGGGAACTGCCGAGCGTCAGGTCGTGGAGACACTGTTGAGTCTGAGGAGGTGGAGACATTCATACAGATGTACAGGTGATCCGATAGCGTCTCCACACTCTCTAGGACCCGCCAACCCTGAACCCGTGCTGCGACAGCAGGGGTAGCGAACGATAGGTCCACTATTGACCCCCCATGCTGCCGAACGCACGTGTTAACGGAGCCCCTGTTTAAAAGACAGAGGCCCGCAGATGCCATCCATTCCTCGACCGCTGCCCCTCTGACATCTGTCCCGGGGGACCCCCACGCGCTGGATTTCGCGTTGAAGTCCCCCATTACGATGACGTGGGACGGCATCATTCGTCGAACCGAGGTCCCGAGGCGGTCCAGGAAGTCCTCAAACTCCGCTAAGCTCCTGTTTGGGGAGAAATAAACTCCAAAGAGAATTATGTCCCCCCAGGTGGCCGCAACAAATCCTCGACTCCTCTCTCTAATTGAAAGTGGCGCCGAGGAGCTGATAATAGCGACAAGGCCATCCAGGTCATCTACCCAGTCTGGGCGATCTGGGATGAAATATGGCTCCGCCACTACGGCCACACCAATCGAGCGCTCCGCCATGGTCTGTAGAACCAAGTCCTGCGCGCCGGCGCAGTGGTTCAAGTTCGCTTGGAGGAGAGAATGATTACGGACCGGGTCCATAATTAGTCCGTAACCATTATCGCCCCCTGCGACGGCTCTTCCGATTGCGCTGCGCTGGAAGTGGTCGACTCCTTGGTGGATCGGACTGGTGGCTTGCAGTCCTTTCTGCCGGCGGCGTGGTTAGCCGGTCGTCCCGCCGCCGCGCACAGTAAGCAGTGTGGGTTGGCGGAACACGCAGATGCCAGATGCCCCGGCACACCACAGCGGAAGCAGTGCTTGCTTAGGTCGACGCCTGAGTCACACTTCCGGCTTACATGACCCAACCCCCAGCACATGTAGCACCTCATTGGCCGAGCGTCCAGAACCACGACCCTGGCAGAGCCCCAACCCACCAAGAGCCGGCCGGTGTCGGCCAGGTGCTTCGCCACTGCGACGGGGCACTGGGTCCAGACAGACCTGGCGCCTCCCGGGCTAGGTCGGATTGGACCGACTCGAACCGCATCCGGAGAGCAGCCAGTCTTACGTGCGATTGCGTCCTGCACGTCCTGCCCAGTCACAGAGTCGTCAAAGCCCGAGATGCGTAGTTCAGCGCACTTCGTCGGCCTGGAGACCCTGACCTCCTCTGCGAAGACCGCTCGCAGTTTTTCTGCGACACGGTCTGCCCCCGCAGTACCTTCGGCCCCTGGAAACTCCAGCATGCGGGCACCGGTTAGAGCCTGTCGGAACCTGACATCCGTTATGCCAAGCTCCTCCAGGTTCACGGCTTGCCTAGCCTTGGTGAGGACGGCCGCGTATGTGACGCCCCTCTCCACTGCTTCCGGCTGCAGGGTGAGCACTACCGCAGCGGACCTTGGCGCACGGAGCCCTCGCTTGGCGTTCTTGCCCCTCTTGGGCCTGGACCGCTTGTTTCCCTGAGCGGCAGGGACCACCGCAGCATTTTGAGGTGAGGAAGGAGAAGTACCTTTGTTCTTCTTCTTCTTTCCATTCCTCTTCCTCCTCACCACGGTCTGCCAGCCCTCACTGGTAGACGCCGATGGGTCTGCATCGGGGACTCGCGTGGTGGTCACTGGACCGGATCCACTTCGAGGAGCTTCCCTCTGCACTTGTGGAGACACCTGAGGAGCCGCGAAAGGCAGCCTGTTGCCTGCGCCGCCAGCAACACTAACAGCAGCAGCTGCATTTCTGCGGTCCGCTGCCAGAGGCGGACGAACGGTCCTCGCTGGCAGGAGGCGGTCCTCGATGCCCGCAAACCGAGCATCAATCATGTTCCCGATCTGGGAAACGATGGCATGCACCTGCATCTCGCTCATCGGTGGTCCTTGCTGGTGGGACTTCTCAGGAGCCGACGAACACCTGGAAGGTTGGGGCTCCACCTGCGGCGGACCTTCCGGTCGCACCCGGAGACCCACGACTTCTTCCCGAAGGGCCACCATCTCTTGACGGAGGGCATCGACCTCCTTTCGCAGTCGCTCGTTCAGGAGGTGGAGCCGTCGAGTCTCCTCACTGGAGCTCCTGCTGGCGAGGCCCTCTATGGCCAGTCTGACCCGCTCTGCCGCCTCTCTGATGGCCCGCTGACTGGTACCCTTTAAGTTTTTGGACTTCCGAGTGGTATCCAAAACCACCTCGATGTCCATTAGGGCACTTTTTTCAAGTTCCTCTGCAGAAGCAGAGGAATTGTGCTCCATGCGTGGAACCTCAGCGCTGACAGGCTCCACCGCACTCTCCTCTACAGCCGTGTTGACGGCCACTTGGCATGCCGGCGACTCGCTTCGGCAGTCCGACTCACTCTCTTCAGAGAGTGAACCACGTGGGGTACCGTTTCGGAGGAACCTACCCCTCCCATCTCGGGCTGGTCTCCGCCCTCTGCTTGTCGTCGCCTTAGAAGGTACCTTCCGAGGTGGCAACATCTCCTCGTTTTCGTGGGGCCGTTTGTGAGGTCCCGGAGATGCTCGCATTTCGGGAATACGACCCGACAACTCAGCACCAAGGCGACCCGTATCTCGCTGGCCGCTTGCCTCTACAATAGTGGTGTCGCTGGACAACGCGCCGTCCACTGTACTGTGCGCTGTATTGTCGGCCTCCGACAGCACATTTGCCCTCTCAAGAACCACGCCTGGTTCTGCTGGAGCCATTGCTCCCGTCCTCTGTGACACAGCGCCAGAGTCTGCCACTGCGTCTGCGTCCGCCGATTGGCGCTCACCCGGTCTGCTGTTGGGTGGTTTATAGCAGACCAGGTCTTCGAAAGACCTTGATCCTGAGCCTCCTCGGCTCTTGTTGCCATTGGCAAACGGAAGCGAAATGTTGTCCCCCCCAGAATACGGTGGGACAGACGACCCCGAAGGGGTCGTGGCGGATTCTCCAGCTGCTGAGCAGCTGGTACCGCCCTGGGGTATCATATTGCATTTCGGCTTATCCATGGTTGTTCCTTTAAAGGGTGTGGTCCCTGACTCCCCCCTTCATCAATAAAAATATATAAACATATACACATAAACATAATATATATATATATATATATACATACATATATCCCCCCCTCCCCCCTGTTCCTCCACCACGACGATTCGTCACGCCCACAGTCACGTCTGATGGGCAGACGCGTACCAGAGCGCGACGAATGCCGCGATCCAAGATCAAGGAGAGCCCCTAACCCTGATTCACTCCGCGAAAATTTCGAGGAGTGGATCGCTAATCACGTACCGTCCAATGACCCGCTTGAGCCATCGCACGGTACACGATGAAATCCCCCCCCGTATGCACATCGAACCCCGCACGATAGACCCATGGGTCATCGCACGACGAACGATGTGACCCCTCCCGCAGAATATTAGCCACGACAGTACCATTTCCCGAAGGATGAGAATTTCTTCTCATTCCTCGGGGAAGAATACTGTCGCGCCCAGGGTGCACCAGCCCAGCAGCTGCTCTTTCCTCCAGACGTATCTAGAGGGACCAGCAGCCGCCAGACAAACGTGGAGGAATTCTGACGCACCCCACCTAACCTAACCTAACCTAACCTAACCTAACCTAACCGTTGATATCTTCTATTCTAGACGTGCGATTTTGAAGCTGTTTTCGGCTTTTTTAGACCAAACTAGGCGTCCGCCTGTGTTCTGACCATATCGCGCGCACTTTACACGCGCGTCTGGACTCCATCCCTTATTTTCGGAGAAATTCCTTAAAATTAATTGTTTTTCAAAATTTTCCTTCACATTTTAATTTAGATTATAGTTGCAATAGTGCTCACCCTTCTTCCCTGAATTCTGGTCCGCGTTCCGTGTCCCGGTCTCCAGGTTGTGGGGTGAAATTCCAAATTTTTTCTTTCGAAAACTGGTTTTTTGACCAAAACTCAAAATTTTTGTTCGGCACATAACAAGTTTTATTCCATAATTCGCTATCCCGCGCGGAGACGCGTCTTTGGACACCTCGCCCGCGCCCCTAGCCCGAATAAAACATACATTTTTCCAAAAAAATAGTTATTTTCATACATTTCTATAAGTACCAAAATCCACCTAAGGGAACGAGTCAAAAACGAAAACGTTGATATCTTCTATTCTAGACGTGCGATTTTGAAGCTGTTTTCGGCTTTTTTAGACCAAACTAGGCGTCCGCCTGTGTTCTGACCATATCGCGCGCACTTTACACGCGCGTCTGGACTCCATCCCTTATTTTCGGAGAAATTCCTTAAAATTAATTGTTTTTCAAAATTTTCCTTCACATTTCAATTTAGATTATAGTTGCAATAGTGCTCACCCTTCTTCCCTGAATTCTGGTCCGCGTTCCGTGTCCCGGTCTCCAGGTTGTGGGGTGAAATTCCAAATTTTTTCTTTCGAAAACTGGTTTTTTGACCAAAACTCAAAATTTTTGTTCGGCACATAATAAGTTTTATTCCATAATTCGCTAGCCCGCGCGGAGACGCGTCTCTGGACACCTCGCACGCGCCCCTAGCTCGAAAAAATTTTGCCCACCCACCCGCCCTCTGGTATATAGGAAGGTAGACGTGGGAATTCCGGCAAAATTTTATTTTTCAAAATTAGTCTTTTTTGATACATTTAGGCCTATTTAAAGGGATTTCACAGGGAAAGACCGTTTTTAATCACACTGACTACGTGTAAAATATTTTATTTTACGAATTTTTAGGTTTTAATATTTTAGATTATTTTAGGTTTTATTATTTTAGATTTATTATACTGTATTTTGTAAGTTTTTAAGACAGTCGTACCTAAAAGCGCGACCATAATTATTTGACTTTTGTATATTTATATTCTATTTGATTATATTATTTATTAACTTACTGTGATTCCCCCTTTACAGGGTCACGTAAGTTCCAGTGTCCGCTCTTACCCTCTCCTCTCGAGCAGATATTATTGTTCCGTCCCCCTCTTTACAGGGTTCTGTTCCGATAATACCTGCTCCAAAAAGTTTTAACATGTTTTGCACCCCGTCCAGCACCGTGAGGGCTCCAGGCCCTAGTGGCTCGCCGCGATCGGCGGAGAAAGCGGCGCCTTCATCTGTGGCAGCAAGGAGGAGAATCTCCTTCGGAGACGAGGCTCCTTCTGCGTCGCAGGGAGGTCCTGCCACTCCGGGGACGCGCCGAGCTGCTAAAGATGCCTCAAGACCGCTCATGAAGCCTGAAGCTAAGTGCCGCAGTCGCACCGAGGAGGCGAGAGCTTGCCTGAATAAGGCCAAACTTAATTTGGGCAACTCTCGCAATCTCAAGGCTGAGATCAAGACTGCGGTGCTTGAAGCTATAAACAGACTTTATGAGCTGGTCAAGGAGTCCGAACGAGATAAGGGCCCATCCGCACCTGTCGCCATTCCAGAACCCGCGCCCACTGCTGACCATAGTCCCCATCCGATTTCCACCGAGGTCCTTGCTGGCCAGACTGAGCTCCTTAACACCTTGAAGGAGCACATCTCGGAGTTAAGAGACAACTCCGAGAAACTCGACAAACTCCGAGACAGTCTGGCCAGCAGGCACGGGATGGAGGAGACAACCTACGCGAGCATGACAGCCGCAAGTAAGAGCCACACCGGGGCTCAGGCCTTGGAGCGAAGGACGCTGCACTCGGTGGTTGTCTCCTCAACCCAGGAGATGGATACGGGGGACGAAATCCTCGAAAGAGTGAGGAAAGCAGTGGACGCGAAGGAGGGATGGGTGCGCGTTGAGAGGGTCCGCAAGGCCAAGGACCAGAAGATTATCATGGGGTGCGCAACGACGGAGGAGAGGACAAAGCTGAAAAATCGTTTGGAAAAGGCCGGAGAGAACCTTGTCGTCGAGGACGTGAAAAATCGGGACCCGCTTCTGATTCTTAGAGACGTTTTACTCATGCACAGTGACGAGGAGGTGCTGAGAGCCTTTAAGAATCAGAACCGGGAGATATTTCACGGGCTCGACGACAAGGAACAGAGGATGGTAATTAAATACCGCCGCAAAACTCGCAACCCACATGCGAATCACGTTGTGCTTGGTGTGTCCCCTATGATCTGGAGGAGGGCGATTGAAGGGGGAAAACTCCGCATCGACCTCCAGCGAGTTCGCGTAGAGGACCAGACGCCTCTGGTGCAGTGCACCCGCTGCTTGGCATACGGGCACGGGAAACGCCTGTGCACGGAGCCAGCCGATCTGTGTAGCCACTGTGGTGGGCCACACGTCAGGGCAGACTGCCCGGATAGACAGATCGGCAAAGCAGCGGTTTGTGTGAACTGCACCAGAGAAAAACTAGGGGCCACCGAGCACAACGCGTTTAGCAACGAATGCCCAGTGCGAAGGAAGTGGGACGCATTCGCAAGAGCTTCGATAGCTTACTGCTAAAGTTGGCGGTGCGACCACTTCCAAGCACAGAAGTAGAACCAATTCGGCCCAACCGGAAATCAGGCGCGTTCACGCAATCACCAGGGTCGGCAATATGCGAAAAAGTAAATTGAGTCCGTTTCATGAGAAACTGGCTCAAATTATGCAGGAGCGGGTGCCGGCTCTGGCGGATATGTCGGGTTGTGTCGAAATTGGCAATACTTCAACAGACCTAAACCCACTATTTGCAAAGTATGAAATACTCAAAATTACAGTAGATATAAATAACAATAATAGGGATTAAATGTAAGGATATTTAATTATATATTGAATATATATTAGAGATATCAGATAATTACAAATAAGATTGACAGAAAAACAAAAATAAAATACAAATATAAAACACATACAGGCAAAGTAACAAATATTGGTGGGGGCACAAATGTAAGGATTATTGGTAGATTTAAATATTTTGAACCAAAGTAAATGTATGAATATCAGTAAATTATTAAGAGTGGTGAAATAGTTACTGTCTATAAACACTATCAAGATAAAAATTGTATAATATATTTAAGGTGTTAGTAAAATCGGTATTATATGTCATGCGAAACCAAAACGCAATCATGTGGTCTCTCCGGCCACTTACTAACGTAGACAAGCCAAACAAAAGGTGTGAAGGGCTCTGATCACCATGTTAGAGGGACACTGGCTTGGCAGGAGTGGTTTTTAGCCGGTTCGAGTCCGGCACTACCTCGACTGTCTCACAAGAGAAATTCCTGTGAGATAGTCGAGGTGTCCGTGGGGATTTCCCACTCCTGCCCCAAAAAAAAAAAAAAAAAAAAAAAAAACCTAACCTAACCTAACCTTTTTTTTTTTTTTTTTTTTTGACGCTGGGAAAAAATGCATTACGCATACCCTCCCATCGGGGGATGAGAGGGGTATGTGGGACTCCCCGGTCTGACCCGGTATACCCACTAAAACGACCCAGCGACATTCCCGCTTCGTCCAAGTGGCGGGGGACTGGGAAACCGGCATAGCCTTTACGTCCAGTCCTCCGCCGACGATTGCCCTTCATGGCGGGCCCCTCACATGGGCCCGGGAATGACTGACGAAGGTGGTGACGGGTGCAATGCGGGCGAAGGCACCCCCGTGCCTGTCACCCGCCCGTCGCCACCATGAGGAGGGAGAGGACGGTGCCTTCTCCGACCCCTTTTTCGTCTGCGGAGCGGCGCAGCGAGAGGGTCGTCCTCCCGCACGCGCTCCGCCTCCTCCTTTTGCGAGATTACGTCCTCGCAAAAGGAGGCGACCGCTGCCCAGGCCTCCTCGCTCCCCAGCATGGCGTTGACGACGCCGGGAAGCGAAAGGTCTGGTCCGATTACCGCGGTCAGACCGCGGCGCAACTCGGACCAAGCTGTCCGAGAGAGGGCGGTTTGGGGAGAAATAGACCCCCACCAGGGCCATGTCTCCCCAGGCGGCGGCCACGTATCCCGGTCCCCTCTCTAAGAGCGAGAGGGGAGGAGAGTCCGTGGAAGACCGCGCCACCAACGCCACCAAGCCGTCCCGGTCGCCTAGCCAACGGCCAGGGACCGAGTAAGGTTCGGCGACCACCGCCAAGTCCACCAACCACTCAGCCATGGTCTGCATCAGCAGATCCTGGGCTGCCCTGCAGTGGTTGGCGTTCGCCTGGAGGATGCGATGTTCGACCCTATCCATCAGTCGGACATCGCACCCCCCTCCGCAACCGCCGCAGGAACGACGGGGATAGCGGCAGCAGCAGCAAGCCTGGTCGGTGCCAGTGCTTTGCCACGCTTAGGGGGAGGATTGCAGTTCCTCCCCTTCATGACATGGCCTGCCAGGCGGCCACTGGCGGCACACACCGCGCAGTGTGGCGTGGCGGCCTCGCAAGAGACGGCTTTGTGGCCGTTCTTGCCGCAGCGGTAGCACGTGTCCGTCCTGTCTACCGAGGACGGACACATGGGCCGGGTGTGTCCGATGCCGAAGCACCGGAAACACCGCAGAGGCTGGTCCTCGAGTGCCCGAACCGCACCCGAGCTGTACCCAACTGCGAGCCGTCCCTTGGCAAGGACGGCTTTGGCAGCGGCGATTGGGCACTCGAGGCGAATGGTGCCCATGCCGCCACGGCCGGGCCTTATGTCCCGGCCTTGTACCGCCGCGGCGCTACAACCCCCTATCGCCGCGACCGCCGCCACTACCTCCTCTTTAGTGACGGAGTCGTCGAGCTCCGAACCTAACCTAACTTTTTTTTTTTTTTTTTTTTTTTTTTGACGCTGGGAAAAAAATGCATTACGCATACCCTCCCATCGGGGGATGAGAGGGGTATGTGGGACTCCCCGGGCTGACCCGGTATACCCACTAAAACGACCCAGCGACATTCCCGCTTCGTCCAAGTGGCGGGGGACTGGGAAACTGGCATAGCCTTTACGTCCAGTCCTCCGCCGACGATCGCCCTTCATGGCGGGCCCCTCACAGGGGCCCGGGAATGACTGACGGAGGTGGTGACGGGTGCAATGCGGGCGAAGGCACCCCCGTGCCTGTCGCCCGCCCGTCGCCACCATGAGGAGGGAGAGGGCGCTGCCGTCTCCGACCCCTTCTTCGTCTGCGGAGCGGCGCAGCGAGAGGGTCGTCCTCCCGCACGCGCTCCGCCTCCTCCTTTTGCGAGATTACGTCCTCGCAAAAGGAGGCGACCGCTGCCCAGGCCTCCTCGCTCCCCAGCATGGCGTTGACGACGCCGGGAAGCGAGAGGTCCTGTCCAACCACCGCGGTCAGACCGCGGCGCAGCTCGGACCAAGCTGGGCACACCTCTAGGGTGTGCTGCGCCGTGTCTTCCGGCGCGCCGCAGTCGTGGCACGCCGGGGTCTCCTCCCTCCCGATCCGGTGCAGGTGCGATCCGAAACAACCATGGCCGGATAACACCTGCACCAGACGGAACGAGAGGAAACCGTGGGACCGCTCGAGCCAGCTCCGCAGAACCGGACCGAGCGCGTCCAACGTCCGGCGGCCAAAGGTGGCGGTGGCGAGGTCCTCTGTCCAGTGAAGGACGATAGCGTCCCTCGCCTCCCGCCGCACGGCCTCCCGCTCTTCGGCGACGGGGCGCTCCCCGAGAGCCTTCCGGCGCGCCGTCCACTCGTACACTCTGGCGAGCACCCAAGCCTCCAACTCCCAAGGAGGGGTGCCAGCCAGAGCGCATGCCGCCGAAAAGCCCACCGAGCGGTAGGCCCTCGCCACCCGCTGTGCAATGGCCCTTTGGGGCCTGCGGATGGCCGTCGCATTCTCCCTCCTGTGGAGGGAGTCCGCCCAGATGGGGGCCCCGTAAAGGGCCATACTCCGCAAGATGCCGGCATAGAGGCGCCGGCATTTCGCCTTGGGCCCCCCCAGGTTCGGCAGGAGCCACGAGAGGGCGTCAGCGGCCTTGAGCAGGCGCGTCGACAGCCCGCTGAAATGCGGGCCGAAGCGCCACCTGTCGTCTAGCACCAGCCCCAGATACTTCATCTGGGGCTGGACCCCTATCCTGACGCCCTCCACAATTATGTGGGCGTCGGGAGGGCAGCGCTGCCGAGGCCCGCGAAAGAACACGGCCTCGGTCTTGTGCAGCGCCACCTTCAATCCCAGGCGGCGGATCCTCTCTGCAACCAAGGATCCGCCAGCCGAGGCCAGACAGGCCGCGTCCGCAAAGTTCCTCCCCCGGGCAGTGAGGAGAGTGTCATCCGCGTAGCAGATGACACTCGTGCCCTGGAGGAGGGCTCCGCGCAGGAGCAAGTTGAACCCGATGTTCCACAAGGGAGGGCCAAGCACCGACCCCTGCGGAACACCGGACTCTGCGCCGTATCGCCTCACGGTGGCAGTCTTGTCCACGAGGAGGACCTCTCGGTCCTCCAAGTAGCTGGCCAGGAGGTCCCGCAGGTATTGGGGCACTCCGTGATATCGGAGCGCCTCCAATATCGTCGAGTGGGGGACGGAGTTGAAGGCGTTGGCAATGTCGAATGACACCGCCAGCACTCCGTCCCCCGCCTCCACCGCTTCCTTCACCTGACCCTTGAGTAGGGCCAGTGCATCGATCGTCGAACGCCCTTGACGAAAGCCGAATTGGGCGTCCGACAGATCCGGCCCTACCCCCCGCAAATGGCTGTCAAGCCGGGAGGCGACAATCCCCTCGAACAACTTACCGACCTCATCGAGCAGGACGACGGGCCGGTATGCCGAGGGGGAGTCCACCGGGCGTCCCGCTTTTCGGAGGAGGCAAAGCTGCCCCTCCTTCCACAGTTTCGGGAACCTCCCAGCCGTAAAGCACGCGCTGAAGAGGTCCCGAAACCTGTCCTCCATGCCGGGGGCGGCGATCGCCAGCACCCTTGCGGGGACGCCGTCTGGTCCGGGCGCCGTCTTTTTTGCGCGGAGGCTGAGGACCCCCGCGTATAACTCTGCCACTGTCACCGCGGGGACATCCTCCTCCTCCGGCGAAGCCGCCCCCTGCGGGGGATCCATCGTTGGTGGGGTGAAGTCGGTCCTGCGCGGAAACAGGGACCGGACCACTCCATCCAGCAACGCTGGATCGAGGGTCTCCGACAGTGGGGGACCATAGGGGCGGAGCTGGTTCCGCGCCGCCTTATATGGTCTCCCATAGGGGTCCCTGTCGAGACCCTCCAGCATCTCGGGTCTCGCCGAGTCCTGTGCAGCACCCATTGCAGACTTGAGGACCGTCGTCGCCTCTCGGTAAGAGGCGTATAGGCGGTCCTCTTCTGCCCGGTCTCGGTTTTGGGCGCTGCGACGTCGGCTCCGCGTGTAGGCCCTTCTGGCCGCCACGCAGGTGGCCCGGAGTCCCTCCAGCTCCTCCGTCCACCAATAGACGGCACGACGGGGAGGCGGACGGCGAGACCGGGGCATGCTGGAGTTGCACACCTCGGTCAGGGACCCTCTGAGCTGGACCGCAGCGGCGTCTACGTCCAGGACCTCGACAGGGGGCGACAGCCAGTCCTGGAGGAAGGCCGCCTCCTTGGCTGCCTCCCGGTCCAGGCGGGTGAGTGCCCATCGCGGGAAGGGAGATTGCCCAGCGCGGGCCATCCCCCTCCCGCCCTGCTGGGTGGAGATGTCGAACCGCACATATCGGTGGTCCGACAACGTCTCCACCATCTCTACCCGCCAGTTGACGACGCGGGCGGCCAGCGCGGGGGTGGCAAACGACACGTCCACCACCGACCCACCCTGTTGCCGCACACACGTGTGGACCGCCCCCCTGTTGAGGAGGGACACACCGCTTGAGGCCGCCCAAAACTCGACGGCGCGTCCCCGGACGTTGCAACC
This sequence comes from Xestia c-nigrum, assembly GCA_916618015.1. NCBI lineage: Eukaryota > Metazoa > Arthropoda > Insecta > Lepidoptera > Noctuidae > Xestia > Xestia c-nigrum. The sequence goes on from OU745256.1 coordinate 232,933, forward strand.
TGCGGCCGGGTTGCCCCAGGCCGTCGACTTGGCGTTCAGGTCGCCCAACATCAGAACTTGGCGTGGCGCCGCCCTCCCTTTGACTGCGGTGAGGATCTCGAGGAAATCCTCAAAGTCCGAGAGAGGGCGGTTTGGGGAGAAATAGACCCCCACCAGGGCCATGTCTCCCCAGGCGGCGGCCACGTATCCCGGTCCCCTCTCTAAGAGCGAGAGGGGAGGGGAGTCTGTGGAAGACCGCGCCACCAACGCCACCAAGCCGTCCCGGTCGCCCAGCCAACGGCCAGGGACCGAGTAAGGTTCGGCGACCACCGCCAAGTCCACCAACCACTCAGCCATGGTCTGCATCAGCAGATCCTGGGCTGCCCTGCAGTGGTTGGCGTTCGCCTGGAGGATGCGATGTTCGACCCTATCCATCAGTCGGTCATCGCACCCCCCTCCGCAACCGCCGCAGGAACGACGGGGATAGCGGCAGCAGCAGCAAGCCTGGTCGGTGCCAGTGCTTTGCCACGCTTAGGGGGAGGATTGCAGTTCCTCCCCTTCATGACATGGCCTGCCAGGCGGCCACTGGCGGCACACACCGCGCAGTGTGGCGTGGCGGCCTCACAAGATACGGCTTTGTGGCCGTTCTTGCCGCAGCGGTAGCACGTGTCCGTCCTGTCTACCGAGGACGGACACATGGGCCGGGTGTGTCCGATGCCGAAGCACCGGAAACACCGCAGAGGCTGGTCCTCGAGTGCCCGAACCGCACCCGAGCTGTACCCAACTGCGAGCCGTCCCTTGGCAAGGACGGCTTTGGCAGCGGCGATTGGGCACTCGAGGCGAATGGTGCCCATGCCGCCACGGCCGGGCCTTATGTCCCGGCCTTGTACCGCCGCGGCGCCACAACCCCCTATCGCTGCGACCGCCGCCACTACCTCCTCTTTAGTGACGGAGTCGTCCAGCTCCGTCACCTCAAAGGCCGCCGTCTTGACCGGTCGGGCCACCTTGGCCGAGTCTGCGATGACCTCCTGCAGCTTTGCTGCGAAGAGGTCCGCATGGGCACTCCCCTCGGCCCCCGGGAACTCGAAAATTCGAGCCCCGGCTTGTGTCCGCCGGCAAGACACGCTGCCGATACCCAATTGGGTAGGATCGGCATTGGCACGCGCCCGCACCAAAACGGACGCGTACGTCTCCCCTCGCTCCGCCGCCTCCGCGGTGAGCGTCACCACGACAGCAGCAGTTTTCGGGGGGACCAGCTTCCGCTTTCCCTTACCTTTCACCTTTCCCTTGCCGGTCGTCTGCGACCGACTGGGAGCGGTGGTGGCGGGGACGGCAGGTACGGCCTTTGCCGACTTCTTACCCCTGCCCTTCTTCTTACGGACCACTTCCGTCCACTCGTTGGACGGAGTGGTGGCAGGGACTTGAGTGTCTTCCACCTGGGAGGTGGACGGCCCCGGCTCGCTCGGCTGCCTCATGTCCGCCGCAAGCGGCGGTCGGAGGCGTTTCTCCGGCAAGAGCCGGTCCTCGATGCCCGCTAAGCAGGCCCTTGTGAAGGCCCTCTCCTCCATCACAACCTTGCGGATGATATCCTCAAGGTTGGAGGATGGGCCTTCTGCCGCAGGGCTCGTCCGGGCCTGATGCGGCTGGGCCGTGGCTTCAGCCAGCCTCTGGTGAAGCTGGCTGACCTCCGACTGCAGGCGATCTACCTTCGCCTGCAGTTGCCTCGTCTCGTCGGTGGTCTTGCGACGGACCAGCTCCGAGACGACACCGCGCATACTCGCGGCCCGGCACTTGAGGGCCTTCTGGAAGGTCCCCTTTAGGTTTGAGGACTTAGAGGCGACCTCCACGATCTCCTCCTCGTCCTCCTCCGCCATCCTCTCCAGCTCGGCGAGAGAGTGGTCTGCGTACAGGACGCGGGACGCACCGTACCCGGCCTTGGCCCGGGCAACGTGAGCCCGCTTCTCCTTGGCGGCAACCTTCTCCTCCAGCTCTTGCTGGAGCTGTTCTCGCCGGGCCAGGTCCAACTTGCGTTGGGCGTCCGCGAGCCCAACGTTGTGGGTGTCCGCAGCCTTGGTCGTTGGCTTTTTAGCCTTCGAACCCGAGGCCTGGGAACCCTCGGATCCACCACTCAGGTGGACACGCTTCCGCGACCGAGAGCCGCTCGCGTCCGACACACCAAATAGCGAGTCGTTGTCGGACGACTCATCCGCCAGAAAGCCTGCCGCAGAAGGCGCGCGGCTAGGTTCAGACGCCGGAGCGTCGGAGTGGCCCTGAGAAGGGCCTTTTGGTTGGCCCTGAGAAGGGCCTTTGGCTTTGGGTTGGCCCTGAGAAGGGCCTTTGGGTTGGCCCTGAGAAGGGCCTTTGGTCTTTAAAAGTCGCCCGGAGGCGCTACGCGTGAGTTTCGACATAGTCGCCAACAGTTCGCAGTTCGCAAGTCAAGAATAAAATCGCTACGAGAGTACAGAGCACTTTGGCCGTACCCAGTCTGCCACTCCGTTACGGTGGTCAGAACTGGGCCGTTTCCAGGGGACGCGACGTGGACGCAAGCTCTGTGGGGTGGTCCCCCAACCTAACCTAACCTTTTTTTTTTTTTTTTTTTTTTTTTTTTTTTTTTTTTTTTTTTTGACGCTGGGAAAAAATGCGTTACGCATACCCTCCCATCGGGGGATGAGAGGGGTATGTGGGACTCCCCGGTCTGACCCGGTATACCCACTAAAACGACCCAGCGACATTCCCGCTTCGTCCAAGTGGCGGGGGACTGGGAAACCGGCATAGCCTTTACGTCCAGTCCTCCGCCGACGATCGCCCTTCATGGCGGGCCCCTCACAGGGACCCGGGAATGACTGACGGAGGTGGTGACGGGTGCAATGCGGGCGAAGGCACCCCCGTGCCTGTCGCCCGCCCGTCGCCACCATGAGGAGGGAGAGGGCGTTGCCGTCTCCGACCCCTTCTTCGTCTGCGGAGCGGCGCAGCGAGAGGGTCATCCTCCCGCACGCGCTCCGCCTCCTCCTTTTGCGAGATTACGTCCTCGCAAAAGGAGGCGACCGCTGCCCAGGCCTCCTCGCTCCCCAGCATGGCGTTGACGACGCCGGGAAGCGAGAGGTCCGGTCCGATTACCGCGGTCAGACCGCGGCGCAACTCGGACCAGGCTGGGCACACCTCCAGGGTGTGCTGCGCAGTATCCTCCGGCGCACCGCAGTCGTGGCACGCCGGGGTCTCCTCCCTCCCGATCCGGTGCAGGTGCGATCCGAAACAACCATGGCCGGATAACACCTGCACCAGACGGAACGAGAGGAAACCGTGGGACCGCTCGAGCCAGCTCCGCAACACCGGACCGAGCGCGTCCAATGTCCGGCGGCCAAAGGTGGCGGTGGCGAGGTCCTCTGACCAGTGAAGGACGATAGCGTCCCTCGCCTCCCGCCGCACGGCCTCCCGCTCTTCGGCGACGGGGCGCTCCCCGAGAGCCTTCCGGCGCGCCGTCCACTCGTACACTCTGGCGAGCACCCAAGCCTCCAACTCCCAAGGAGGGGTGCCAGCCAGAGCGCATGCCGCCGAAAAGCCCACCGAGCGGTAGGCCCTCGCCACCCGCAGTGCAATGGCCCTTTGGGGCCTGCGGATGGCCGTCGCATTCTCCCTCCTGTGGAGGGAGTCCGCCCAGATGGGGGCCCCGTAAAGGGCCATGCTCCTCAATATGCCTGCATACAGGCGCCGGCATTTCGCTTTGGGCCCCCCCAGGTTCGGGAGGAGCCACGAGAGGGCGTCCGCGGCCTTTAGCAGGCGCGTCGACAGCCCGCTGAAATGCGGGCCGAAGCGCCACCTGTCGTCCAGCACCAGCCCCAAATACTTCATCTGGGGCTGGACCCTTATCCTGACGCCCTCCACAATTATGTGGGCGTCGGGAGGGCAGCGCTGCCGAGGCCCGCGAAAGAACACGGCCTCGGTCTTGTGCAGCGCCACCTTCAATCCCAGGCGGCGGATCCTCTCTGCAACCAAGGATCCGCCAGCCGAGGCCAGACAGGCCGCGTCCGCAAAGTTCCTCCCCCGGGCTGTGAGGAGAGTGTCATCCGCGTAGCAGATGACACTCGTGCCCTGGAGGAGGGCTCCTCGCAGGAGCCAGTTGAACCCGATGTTCCACAGGGGAGGGCCAAGCACGGACCCCTGCGGAACACCGGACTCTGCGCCGTACCGCCTCACCGTGGCCGTTTTGTCCACTAGGAGGACTTCTCGGTCCTCCAGGTAGCTGGCCAGGAGGTCCCGCAGGTATTGGGGCACTCCGTGATATCGGAGCGCCTCCAATATCGTCGAGTGGGGGACGGAGTTGAAGGCGTTGGCAATGTCGAATGACACCGCCAGCACTCCGTCCCCCGCCTCCACCGCTTCCTTCACCTGGCCCTTGAGTAGGGCCAGCGCATCGATCGTCGAACGCCCTCGACGGAAGCCGAATTGGGCGTCCGACAGATCCGGCCCTACCCCCCGCAAATGGCTGTCAAGCCGGGAGGCGACAATCCCCTCGAACAACTTACCGACCTCATCGAGCAGGACGACGGGCCGGTATGCCGAGGGGGAGTCCACCGGGCGTCCCGCTTTTCGGAGGAGGCAAAGCTGCCCCTCCTTCCACAGTTTCGGGAACCTCCCAGCCGTAAAGCACGCGCTGAAGAGGTCCCGAAACCTGTCCTCCATGCCGGAGGCGGCGATCGCCAGCACCCTTGCGGGGACGCCGTCTGGTCCGGGCGCCGTCTTTTTCGCGCGGAGGCTGAGAACCCCCGCGTATAACTCTGCCACTGTCACCGCGGGGACATCCTCCTCCTCCGGCGAAGCCACCCCTTGCGGGGGATCCATCGTTGGTGGGGTGAAGTCGGTCCTGCGCGGAAACAGGGACCGGACCACCCCATCCAGCAACGCTGGATCGAGGGTCTCCGACAGTGGGGGACCATAGGGGCGGAGCTGGTTCCGCGCCGCCTTATATGGTCTCCCATAGGGGTCCCTGTCGAGACCCTCCAGCATCTCGGCTCTCGCCGAGTCCTGTGCAGCACCCATTGCAGACTTGAGGACCGTCGTCGCCTCTCGGTAAGAGGCGTATAGGCGGTCCTCTTCTGCCCGGTCTCGGTTTTGGGCGCTGCGACGTCGGCTCCGCGTGTAGGCCCTCCTGGCCGCCACGCAGGTGGCCCGGAGTCCCTCCAGCTCCTCCGTCCACCAATAGACGGCACGACGGGGTGGCGGACGGCGAGACCGGGGCATGCTGGAGTTGCACACCTCGGTCAGGGTCCCTCTGAGCTGGACCGCAGCGGCGTCTACGTCCAGGCCCTCGACAGGGGGCGACAGCCAGTCCTGGAGGAAGGCCGCCTCCTTGGCTGCCTCCCGGTCCAGGCGGGTGAGTGCCCACCGCGGGAAGGGAGATTGCCCATCGCGGGCCATCCCCCTCCCGCCCTGCTGGGTGGAGATGTCGAACCGCACATATCGGTGGTCCGACAACGTCTCCACCATCTCTACCCGCCAGTTGACGACGCGGGCGGCCAGCGCGGGGGTGGCAAACGACACGTCCACCACCGACCCACCCTGTTGCCGCACACACGTGTGGACCGCCCCCCTGTTGAGGAGGGACACACCGCTTGAGGCCGCCCAAAACTCGACGGCGCGTCCCCGGACGTTGCAACCTGCGGCCGGGTTGCCCCAGGCCGTCGACTTGGCGTTCAGGTCGCCCAACACCAGAACTTGGCGTGGCGCCGCCCTCCCTTTGACTGCGGTGAGGATCTCGAGGAAATCCTCAAAGTCCGAAAGAGGGCGGTTTGGGGAGAAATAGACCCCCACCAGGGCCATGTCTCCCCAGGCGGCGGCCACGTATCCCGGTCCCCTCTCTAAGAGCGAGAGGGGAGGGGAGTCTGTGGAAGACCGCGCCACCAACGCCACCAAGCCGTCCCGGTCGCCCAGCCAACGGCCAGGGACCGAGTAAGGTTCGGCGACCACCGCCAAGTCCACCAACCACTCAGCCATGGTCTGCATCAGCAGATCTTGGGCTGCCCTGCAGTGGTTGGCGTTCGCCTGGAGAATGCGATGTTCGACCCTATCCATCAGTCGGACATCGCACCCCCCTCCGCAACCGCCGCAGGAACGACGGGGATAGCGGCAGCAGCAGCAAGCCTGGTCGGTGCCAGTGCTTTGCCACGCTTAGGGGGAGGATTGCAGTTCCTCCCCTTCATGACGTGGCCTGCCAGGCGGCCACTGGCGGCACACACCGCGCAGTGCGGCGTGGCGGCCTCGCAAGAGACGGCTTTGTGGCCGTTCTTGCCGCAGCGGTAGCACGTGTCCGTCCTGTCTACCGAGGACGGACACATGGGCCGGGTGTGTCCGATGCCGAAGCACCGGAAACACCGCAGAGGCTGGTCCTCGAGTGCCCGAACCGCACCCGAGCTGTACCCAACTGCGAGCCGTCCCTTGGCAAGGACGGCTTTGGCAGCGGCGATTGGGCACTCGAGGCGAATGGTGCCCATGCCGCCACGGCCGGGCCTTATGTCCCGGCCTTGTACCGCCGCGGCGCCACAGCCTCCTATCGCTGCGACCGCCGCCACTACCTCCTCTTTAGTGACGGAGTCGTCGAGCTCCGTTACCTCAATGGCCGCCGACTTGACCGGTCGGGCCACCTTCGCGGAGTCCGCGATGACCTCCTGCAGCTTTGCTGCGAAGAGGTCCGCGTGGGCACTCCCCTCGGCCCCCGGGAACTCAAAAATTCGAGCCCCGGCTTGTGTCCGCCGGCAAGACACGCTGCCGATCCCCAGCTGGGTGGGATCGGCATTGGCACGCGCCCGTACTAATACGGACGCGTATGTCTCCCCTCGCTCCGCAGCCTCCGCGGTGAGTGTCACCACGACGGCCGCGGTTTTTGGGGGCACCAGCTTTCCCCTCCCTCTCCCCTTCCCGTTACCCTTTCCCTTGCCGGTCGTCTGCGACCGACTGGGAGCGGTGGTGGCGGGGACGGCAGGTGCGGCCTTCGCCGACTTCTTGCCCCTGCCCTTTCCCTTGCGGACCACTTGCGTCCACTCGTTGGACGGAGTGGTGGCAGGGAGTTGAGTGTCTTCCACCTGGGAGGTGGACGGCCCCGGCTCGCTCGGCTGCCTCATGTCCGCCGCAAGCGGCGGTCGGAGGCGTTTCTCCGGCAAGAGCCGGTCCTCGATGCCCGCTAAGCAGGCCCTTGTGAAGGCCCTCTCCTCCATCACAACCTTGCGGATGATATCCTCAAGGTTGGAGGATGGGCCTTCTGCCGAAGGGCTCGTCCGGGCCTGATGCGGCTGGGCCGTGGCTTCAGCCAGCTTCTGGTGAAGCTGGCTAACCTCCAACTGCAGGCGATCCACCTTCGCCTGCAGTTGCCGCGTCTCGTCGGTGGTCTTGCGACGGACCAACTCCGCGACGACACCGCGCAAGCTCGCGGCCCGGCTCTTGAGGGCCTTTTGAAAGGTCCCCTTTAGGTTGGAGGACTTAGAGGCGACCTCCACAATCTCCTCCTCGTCCTCCTCCGCCATTCTCTCCAGCTCGGCGAGAGAGTGGTCCGCGTACAGGACGCGAGACGCACCGTACCCGGACTTGGCCCGGGCGACGTGCGCCCGCTTTTCCTTGGCGGCAACCTTCTCCTCTAGCTCTTGCTGGAGCTGCGCTCGCCGGGAGAGGTCCAGCTGGCGTTGGGCGTCCGCCAGCCCAACGTTATGGGTATCCGCGGCCACAGTCGTCGGCTTTTTAGCCTTCGACCCAGAGGCTACGGAACCCTCGGACCCACCGCTCAAATGGACCCGCTTCCGCGAGCGAGAACCACTCGCGTCCGACACTCCAAGTAGCGAGTCGTTATCGGACGACTCATCCGCTAAAAAGCCTGCCGCAGATGACGCGCGGCTGGCTACTGACGCCGGGGCGTCGGGGTGGCCCTGAGAAGGGCCTTTGGGTTGGCCCTGAGAAGGACCTTTGGGTGGGCCCTGAGAAGGACCCTTGGGTTGGCCCTGAGAAGGGCCTTTGGTTTTTAAAAATCGCCCGGAGGCGCTACGCGTAAGTTTGGACATTAGCAACACGACAATCGTAGTTCGCAAGGCAAGCAGTAAGAAGCTACGAGAGCACAGAGCACTTTGGCCGTACCCAGTCTGCCACTCCGTTACGGTGGTCAGAACTGGGCCGTTTCCAGGGGACGCGACGTGGACGCAAGCTCTGTGGGGTGGTCCCCCAACCTAACCTTTTTTTTTTTTTTTTTTTTTATTAAGCGGTGAAAAATGCCTGACGCATACCGCACCGTCCGGGGAGATGGTGTGGTTATGTGGGGCTTGCACCCACTAAAAAACACCGCCGTGAGCCTACTGTCGCCTTTGCGGATGGGCCGCGAGAACTGCTACGCATGACGTTCGCGACCCAACCAGCGCAGCCCGTCTCCGGGCACCAACTCCTTTGGCGATGTCCGGGCTCACCTGAGACATCGCCTCCACTCGTGAGGGCCGTGCAACGCGACGACGATAGATTCCCCGATCCATCGCCCGCTGGCACCTCCTAGGGCGGTATCAGGTCGCCATGGCGCCTTCTCCGCCGCCCTGTCCTCCTGCGGCGAATCGCGTCAGCGAGGGAGTCTTCCTCCCTGACGCGCTCCGCCGCTTCCTTTTGCGAGATGACATCCTCGCAAAAGGACGCCACCGCCTCCCATGACCCCCTGCTGTCGATCATGGCCCTGGCCACGGTTGGCAAGGAGAGGTCTGCCCCGATTGCTGCTGCGAGAGCACGGCGCTGCACCACCCAAGCAGGACAATGCTCGAGGGTGTGGAGCGCCGTATCTTCGCTGCAGCCGCACTGGTGACACACGGGAGTCGCCTCCCGTCTAGCCACTTTGTGCAGGTATTTGCCAAAGCAGCCATGCCCCGACAAAACCTGCACCAGGCGGAAGGACAACGTCCCGTGTCGCCTCTGCACCCATTCCTCCAGGATCGGCTGGATAGCCCCCACTGTCCAGTGACCCGCACTGGGCGTCTCCAGCCTAACCTTCCAAATCCGCAGGGTTTGGGCCTGGGCCTCTCTACGCCACCTCGTGACCAGCTCAGGCGGTGGGCGTCTACCACTCTCGGCAACCCCCCCAACGTAACCTTTTTTTTTTTTTTTTTTTTTTTTTTTTGACGCTGGGAAAAAATGCATTACGCATACCCTCCCATCGGGGGATGAGAGGGGTATGTGGGACTCCCCGGTCTGACCCGGTATACCCACTAAAACGACCCAGCGACATTCCCGCTTCGTCCAAGTGGCGGGGGACTGGGAAACCGGCATAGCCTTTACGTCCAGTCCTCCGCCGACGATTGCCCTTCATGGCGGGCCCCTCACATGGGCCCGGGAATGACTGACGAAGGTGGTGACGGGTGCAATGCGGGCGAAGGCACCCCCGTGCCTGTCACCCGCCCGTCGCCACCATGAGGAGGGAGAGGACGGTGCCTTCTCCGACCCCTTCTTCGTCTGCGGAGCGGCGCAGCGAGAGGGTCGTCCTCCCGCACGCGCTCCGCCTCCTCCTTTTGCGAGATTACGTCCTCGCAAAAGGAGGCGACCGCTGCCCAGGCCTCCTCGCTCCCCAGCATGGCGTTGACGACGCCGGGAAGCGAGAGGTCCGGTCCGATTACCGCGGTCAGACCGCGGCGCAACTCGGACCAAGCTGGGCACGACTCCAAGGTGTGCTGCGCCGTGTCCTCCGGCGCGCCGCAGTCGTGGCACGCCGGGGTCTCCTCCCTCCCGATCCGGTGCAGGTGCGATCCGAAACAACCATGGCCGGATAACACCTGCACCAGGCGAAACGAGAGGAAACCGTGGGACCGCTCGAGCCAGCTCCGTAGAACCGGACCGAGCGCGTCCAACGTCCGGCGGCCAAAGGTGGCGGTGGCGAGGTCCTCTGTCCAGTGAAGGACGATAGCGTCCCTCGCCTCCCGCCGCACGGCCTCCCGCTCTTCGGCGACGGGGCGCTCTCCGAGAGCCTTCCGGCGCGCCGTCCATTCGTACACTCTGGCGAGCACCCAAGCCTCCAACTCCCAAGGAGGGGTGCCGGCCAGAGCGCATGCCGCGGAGAAGCCTACCGAGCGGTAGGCCCTCGCCACCCGCTGTGCAATGGCCCTTTGGGGCCTGCGGATGGCCGTCGCATTCTCCCTCCTGTGGAGGGAGTCCGCCCAGATGGGGGCCCCGTAAAGGGCCATGCTCCGCAAGATGCCGGCATAGAGGCGCCGGCATTTCGCCTTGGGCCCCCCCAGGTTCGGGAGGAGCCACGAGAGGGCGTCAGCGGCCTTCAGCAGGCGCGTCGACAGCCCGCTGAAATGCGGGCCGAAGCGCCACCTGTCGTCTAGCACCAGCCCCAGATACTTCATCTGGGGCTGGACCCCTATCCTGACGCCCTCTACAATTATGTGGGCGTCGGGAGGGCAGCGCTGCCGAGGCCCGCGAAAGAACACGGCCTCGGTCTTGTGCAGCGCCACCTTCAATCCCAGGCGGCGGATCCTCTCTGCAACCAAGGATCCGCCAGCCGAGGCCAGACAGGCCGCGTCCGCGAAATTCCTCCCCCGGGCAGTGAGGAGAGTGTCATCCGCGTAGCAGATGACACTCGTGCCCTGGAGGAGGGCTCCGCGCAGGAGCCAGTTGAACCCGATGTTCCACAAGGGAGGGCCAAGCACCGACCCCTGCGGAACACCGGACTCTGCGCCGTACCGCCTAATGGTGGCCGTTTTGTCAACTAGGAGGACCTCTCTGTCCTCCAAGTAGCTGGCCAGGAGGTCCCGCAGGTATTGGGGCACTCCGTGATATCGGAGCGCCTCCAATATCGTCGAGTGGGGGACGGAGTTGAAGGCGTTGGCAATGTCAAATGACACCGCCAGCACTCCGTCCCCCGCCTCCACCGCCTCTTTCACCTGACCCTTGAGTAGGGCCAGCGCGTCGATCGTCGAACGCCCTCGACGGAAGCCGAATTGGGCGTCCGACAGATCCGGCCCTACCCCCCGCAAATGGCTTTCAAGCCGGGAGGCGACAATCCCCTCGAACAATTTACCGACCTCATCGAGCAGGACGATGGGCCGGTATGCCGAGGGGGAGTCCACTGGGCGGCCCTCCTTTCGGAGGAGGCATAACTGCCCCTCCTTCCACAGTTTCGGGAACCTCCCAGCCGTAAAGCACGCGCTGAAGAGGTCCCGAAACCTGTCCTCCATGCCGGAGGCGGCGATCGCCAGCACCCGTGCGGGGACGCCGTCTGGTCCGGGGGCCGTCTTTTTTGCGCGGAGGCTGAGAAGCCCCGCGTATAACTCCGCCACAGTCACCGCGGGGACATCCTCCTCCTCCGGCGAAGCCGCCCCTTGCGGGGGATCCATCGTTGGTGGGGTGAAGTCAGTCCTGCGCGGAAACAGGGACCGGACCACCCCATCCAGCAACGCTGGCTCGAGGGTCTCCGACAGTGGGGGACCATAAGGGCGTAGCTGGTTCCGCGCCGCCTTATATGGTCTCCCATAGGGGTCCCTATCGAGACCCTCCAGCATCTCGGCCCTCGCCGAGTCTTGAGCAGCCCCCATTGCAGACTTAAGGACCGCCGTCGCCCCTCGGTAAGAGGCGTATAGGCGGTCCTCTTCTGCCCGGTCCCGGTTTCGGGCGCTGCGTCGTCGGCTACGTGTGTAGGCCCTTCTGGCCGCCACGCAGGTGGCCCGGAGCCCCTCCAGCTCCTCCGTCCACCAATAGACGGCGCGACGGGGAGGCGGACGGCGAGACCGAGGCATGCTGGAGTTGCACACCTCGGTCAGGGACCCTCTGAGCTGGACCGCAGCGGCGTCTACGTCCAGGACCTCGACAGGGGGCGACAGCCAGTCCTGGAGGAAGGCCGCCTCCTTGGCTGCCTCCCGGTCCAGGCGGGTGAGTGCCCACCGCGGGAAGGGAGATTGCCCAGCGCGGGCCATTCCTCTCCCGCCCTGCTGGGTGGAGATGTCGAACCGCACATATCGGTGGTCCGACAACGTCTCCACCATCTCTACCCGCCAGTTGACGACGCGGGCGGCCAGCGTGGGGGTGGCAAACGACACGTCCACCACCGACCCACCCTGTTGCCGCACACACGTGTGGACCGCCCCCCTGTTGAGGAGGGACACACCGCTTGAGGCCGCCCAAAACTCGACGGCGCGTCCCCGGACGTTGCAACCTGCGGCCGGGTTGCCCCAGGCCGCCGACTTGGCGTTCAGGTCGCCCAACAGCAGAACTTGGCGTGGCGCCGCCCTCCCTTTGACTGCGGTGAGGATCTCGAGGAAATCCTCAAAGTCCGAGAGAGGGCGGTTTGGGGAGAAATAGACCCCCACCAGGGCCATGTCTCCCCAGGCGGCGGCCACGTATCCCGGTCCTCTCTCTAAGAGTGAGAGGGGAGGGGAGTCCGTGGAAGACCGCGCCACCAACGCCACCAAGCCGTCCCGGTCGCCCAGCCAACGGCCAGGGACCGAGTTAGGTTCGGCGACCACCGCCAAGTCCACCAACCACTCAGCCATGGTCTGCATCAGCAGATCCTGGGCTGCCCTGCAGTGGTTGGCGTTCGCCTGAAGGATGCGATGTTCGACCCTATCCATCAGTCGGACATCGCACCCCCCTCCGCAGCCGTCGCAGGAACGACGGAGTCAGCGGCAGCAGCGGCAGCAGCAGGCCTGGTCGGCGCCTGCGCCTTGCCACGCTTAGGGGGAGGATTGCAGTTCCTCCCCTTCATGACGTGGCCTGCCAGGCGGCCACTGGCGGCACACACCGCGCAGTGTGGCGTGGCGGCCTCACAAGAGACGGCTTTGTGGCCGTTCTTGCCGCAGCGGTAGCATGTGTCCGTCCTGTCGACTGTTGACGGACACAGGGGCCGGGTGTGTCCGATGCCGAAGCACCGGAAACACCGCAGAGGCTGGTCCTCGAGTGCCCGAACCGCACCCGAGCTGAACCCAACTTCGAGCCGTCCCTTGGCAAGGACGGCTTTGGCAGCGGCGATTGGGCACTCGAGGCGAATGGTGCCCATGCCGCCACGGCCGGGCCTTATGTCCCGGCCTTGTACCGCCGCGGCGCCACAACCCCCTATCGCTGCGACCGCCGCCACTACCTCCTCTTTAGTGACGGAGTCGTCGAGCTCCGTCACCTCAAAGGCCGCCGTCTTGACCGGTCGGGCCACCTTGGCCGAGTCTGCGATGACCTCCTGCAGCTTTGCTGCGAAGAGGTCCGCATGGGCACTCCCCTCGGCCCCCGGGAACTCGAAAATTCGAGCCCCGGCTTGTGTCCGCCGGCAAGAGACGCTGCCGATACCCAATTGGGTGGGATCGGCATTGGCACGCGCCCGCACCAAAACGGACGCGTACGTCTCCCCTCGCTCCGCCGCCTCTGCGGTGAGCGTCACCACGACAGCGGCAGTTTTCGGGGGGACCAGCTTCCGCTTTCCCTTACCTTTCACCTTTCCCTTGCCGGTCGTCTGCGACCGACTGGGAGCGGTGGTGGCGGGGACGGCAGGTGCGGCCTTCGCCGACTTCTTGCCCCTGCCCTTTCCCTTGCGGACCACTTGCGTCCACTCGTTGGACGGGGTGGTGGCAGGGAGTTGGGTGTCTTCCACCTGGGAGGAGGACGGCCCCGGCTCGCTCGGCTGCCTCTTCTCCGCCGCAAGCGGTGGTCGGAGGCGTTTTTCCGGCAAGAGCCGGTCCTCGATGCCCGCCAAGCAGGCCCTTGTGAAGGCCCTCTCCTCCATCACAACCTTGCGGATGATATCCTCAAGGTTGGAGGATGGGCCTTCTGCCGCAGGGCTCGTCCGGGCCTGTTGCGGCTGGCCCGTGGCGTCAGCCAGCTTTTGATGAAGCTGGCTGACCTCCAACTGCAGGCGATCCACCTTCGCCTGCAGTTGCCGCGTCTCGTCGGTGGTCTTGCGACGGACCAGCTCCGTCACGACACCGCGCAAGCTCGCGGCCCGGCTCTTGAGGGCCTTTTGGAAGGTCCCCTTTAGGTTTGAGGACTTAGAGGCGACCTCCACGATCTCCTCCTCGTCCTCCTCCGCCATCCTCTCAAGCTCGGCGAGAGAGTGGTCCGCGTACAGGACGCGGGACGCACCGTACCCGGATTTAGCCCGGGCGGCGTGCGCCCGCTTCTCTTTGGCGGCTACTTTCTCCTCCAGCTCTTGCTGGAGCTGCGCTCGCCGGGAGAGGTCCAACTGGCGTTGGGCGTCCGCGAGCCCAACGTTGTGGGTATCCGCGGCCACGGTCGTCAGCTTTTTTGCCTTCGACCCAGAGGCTACGGATCCCTCGGATCCACCACTTAGGTGGACTCGCTTCCGCGACCGAGAGCCGCTCGCGTCCGACACACCAAGTAGCGAGTCGTTATCGGACGACTCGTCCGCCAGAAAGCCTGCCGCAGAAGGCGCGCGGCTAGCTTCAGACGCCGGAGCGTCGGAGTGGCCCTGAGAAGGGCCTTTTGGTTGGCCCTGAGAAGGGCCTTTGGCTTTGGGTTGGCCCTGAGAAGGGCCTTTGGGTTGGCCCTGAGAAGGGCCTTTGGTCTTTAAAAATCGCCCGGAGGCGCTACGCGTGAGTTTTGATGACATGATAATCCAACAATCGTAGTTCGCAAAGCAAAGAGAGAAGCTACGAGAGCACAGAGCACTTTGGCCGTACCCAGTCTGCCACTCCGTTACGGTGGTCAGAACTGGGCCGTTTCCAGGGGACGCGACGTGGACGCAAGCTCTGTGGGGTGGTCCCCCAACCTAACCTAACCTAACCTAACCTAACCTTTTTTTTTTTTTTTTTTTTTTTGTTGCCGGGGTGGAAAATCCTCGATGGATGTCCTCCGCCCTGGGGAGAGCGGAGGGGTCTGTCAGACTCATACTGACTAAAAACCACCCCGGTGTTCCCTTCCCTCACTTGCACCGGGGATCATGGGAACTAGTGCGCCTTCCACGATCCCCGGCTAGTGCCGGCCCGCCACTGCGGGCCTCCTCAGGTCTGCGGGGGAGTGAGGTGTACTCCTCCCGCGACGTCATGTAGGGGCGCGCGCGGAACACTACGCGCCACCGCCTCGGGTCCAGTTATTCGGCGGGGCGGCGGACCTCCCCAAGTCCGCCGTCCCTCTGGACCCGTTCAGGGGGGCTGGAAGAGGGCGTTGTCCGCCCTCCGCCGACGCCCGGTTCGTCTGCTGCGGGTCGGGAGAGTGCTCTCCACCTCTCTCAACCTCTCCGCAGCCTCCTTCTGTGAGATGACCGTTTCACAGAAGGAGATCACCGCATCCCACGACTCTGCGCTCCCGACCATCGCGCGAGCGACGGCCGGCAGCGACAGATCGGTTCCCACTTCTGTCACGAGGGCACGGCGCGGCTCCTCCCATGCGGCACACTCTGCCAGCGTATGCCGCGCCGTGTCCTCCAGACAGTGGACGCAGTGATGACACCGAGCGTCCGGCTCCCTGTTTATGCGACACAGGTACTTCCCGAAGCAGCCGTGCCCCGACAGTACCTGCGTCGCCCGAAACGACAAGGAGCCGTGCCTCCTCTCGAGCCATTCCTCGAGCACCGGTCGGATCGCCTCGATGGTAGCGAGGCCGGCGGTAGGGCGTAGAAGCCTGTCCCGCCACTCCGCCACCAGGACCTCGCGGAGCTGAGACCGACGCAGATCGATCTCTCGCTGCATCGGTCCATCGCCCCGCGTCCGCACCTCCTCGCGCCACCGATAAAGCGACGCGAGGACTCTCGCCTCTAGGTCCCAAGGTGGCGACCCGGCCAGTGCACAAGCCGCCTCGTAGGAGACTGTGCGATACCCCCTGATTGACCTGACGGCCATCGCCCTCTGCGGTTTCCGCAGCATCGCGATGCTGCCGGCCGTCAAGTCAGAGGCCCACACCGGGGCCCCGTACAGGGCCATGGATCGCAAGACCCCTAGGTACAGTCTCCTACAGGCGGTGCTCGGCCCCCCTAGATTGGGAAGCAGCGTTGCAAGCGCGCCCGCAGCGCCCATCAACTTGGGCGCCAGTCGCCGGAAGTGGGGGCCGAAGTTCCAATGGCTGTCGAGCACCAATCCCAGATACTTCATGGTGGACTCGACAGCGATCGGGGTCCCCCCTACCACAATATGTGATGGGGCCGTGAAAGACCACAGCCTCCGACTTGTTGAGGGCCACCTCCAGGCCCAGGCGCCGTATGCGGCCCACAACCTGTGAGACCGCACAGGTCGCTAGCAACGCTGCCTCCCTGTACGAGCTCCCCCGGGCCGTGACCAGCGTGTCGTCTGCGTAACACACCAGGGCCACTCCCGGTTGGAGCTCGCCTCTCAGCACCCAGTCGTACCCGATGTTCCACAGGGGTGGGCCAACGACCGAACCCTGTGGAACACCGCACGACATGTCGCGCCGGCCTCCGCCGTCGCGTCCCGAGTAGGTGACACACCTTTCCGCCAAATAAGCCCCAACGATGCGGCGGAGGTACGGGGGCACCCTGTGGTAACACAGCGCCTCCCGAATACAGCTCCAGGGCAGGGTGTTGAAAGCGTTGGAGATGTCCAAGGACACCGCCAACATCACCCCGCCCCGGGACACCGCTTCCTCCGCCAGGACTCTTACCCGCAATATGGCGTCCACCGTGGAGCGCCCATGCCGGAAGCCGAACTGGCTGTCGTCCAGATCCGGCCCCTGTCTGTACAAGTGGCCGGCGAGGCGAGCAGCGATAATCCGCTCAAAAAGCTTACCCACCTCGTCCAGCAGCACTAAGGGCCGGTACGCAGACGGCGAGTCCGCTGGGCGCCCCGGCTTCCTGAGCAGGACCAGACGACCCTTTTTCCACTCACTAGGGAATTGGCCCTGCTCTAGACATGCGGTGAAGAGTCCTCTCAGCTGGGGCTCTAGCTCCTTCAGAGCGAGGGCGAGCGCTACTCCGGGAACTCCGTCAGGCCCCGGGGCAACGGTCTTGGCCCGAAGCCGCGTTATCGCCACCCTCATCTCTGCTTGTGTCACCTCTGGGACGCTGACGTCCTCCTCATCCGTTGGCTCTGTGGCTGTGGGCAAAGCCATCGGCGGTGGAACATGTTCCTCTCTAGCAGGGAAGAGCGTTGCGACCACTTCCTGCAACAGCTCAGGCTGCAGGCTCTCGGTGAGTGGGGGTGCCCAGGCACGAAGTTTCCCTCGGACCGCACGGTAAGGGCGCCCCCACGGATTCGCGTCGAGAGCCGACAGCATCTCCTCCCTGGCTCGAGTCTTAGCCTCGCCGACGGCCAGCCACAGAGCCTCCTTGGCCGCGCGGTACACCTCATACCGCGCGGCCTCTTCCTCCGGAACCCGGCGACGTCTCCTCCGGTAATGGGTGTACTGGCGTCTCACCTCCACGCACGTCACGCGCAGCTGCGCGATGACGGCAGACCACCAGTACAGCTGGCGCCTTGTGGTTTGGGTGACACGGGGCATTGACGCATCGCAGATTTGCGTCATCGCCCCGCGGAACCACTGCGCTTCCGCTTCGACGGGTTCGTTCGCCGTTGGCTCCCGGACCCAGGCCTGGAGGATTGCGGCCTCCTCGAGAAGTTCCCTGTCGATACGCTTGTACGACCAGCGAGGACCGTCCATCCGCGGGGTCGGCAGGCGACCGCCACCCGCAGTCTGGGTGGAGACGTCGAATCGAATATATCGATGGTCCGACAGCGTCTCCACCTCTACGGCAACTCGCCAGTCGCGTACACGGCCCGCAACAGCGGGGCTTGCGAACGACACGTCCACTATGGACCCACCCCGCTGCCGCACGCACGTGTACACCGAGCCCCGATTCAGGACGGTCAGGCCGGTCTCGATCGCCCACTCCTCCAACACCTCACCCCTAGGATCGGTGATCGGGGATCCCCAAGCCGCGGACTTGGCATTGAGATCCCCGAGCAACAGCACCGGGCGAGGGTGGAACCGGCTCACGACGGCACCTAGCTCGACAAGGAACTCCTCGAAGTCAGCGAGACTCTTATTGGGGGAGAAATACGCCCCAATTGTGACTATGCCGTCCACGAGGGCAGCCACCCAACCGTGTCCTCGGGACGGAATGCCAAGAGTCCCGCCAATGATGGCCACCAAACCGTCTAGATCCCCCGCCCAATTATCGCGGGGGGGGACAAAATACGGCTCGGCGACCACAGCCACGTTGATCAACCACTCCGCCATGCTCTGGAGCAATAGATCCTGAGCTCTGGCGGCGTGGTTGATGTTCGCCTGGAGGAAACGGAATTGTGCCATTAATGACATTCCATTTCCTCGGCTTCTCCTTCCCTGGGTCGGGAGTCGGGCTGTGGGAGAGGCGCAGATTCTCCGACAGCTCGAGTCCTCTTATTTTTGGACTTGGGGGCCTTGCAGGCCTTCCCACCAAGTCTGTGCTCCGAGCGTTTCCCTGCAGCTGCGCAAAGGCTGCAGTATGGCGCTACGGAGCACTGTGCCGCCCTGTGGCCGGGTCGACTGCAGCGGAAACAAATTTCGCTGCGGTCGATTTGTGCAGTGCATTGTGCCCGGACATGCCCCTTTTCCAGGCACCGGAAGCACTGCACAGCCCGCTTTGGCAGGAGTTTGACCCTGGCAGACATCCAGCCTACCAGCAGTCGCCCGCCATCTGCAATCTTATTCGCAGCCGCGACCGGACACCGCACCCAAACAGTGCCCAGCCCGTCCGCGCTGCTGCGAATTTCGCCTGCCGCCACATTGTCTGGCGGGCACCCACCGTTTTGGGCAATAGCCGCCACTACTTCCTCCGGGGTCACGGCTTCGTCCAGCCCCTCCACGCGTAATTCAGCCGTGGTCATGGGCCTGGACACTCGGACGTCCTCTGGCTTGAGGACCTCCCGGAGTCTGGCGGCCAACTTGTCCGCCCTCTCCTGCCTTGCCGCACCCGACAACTGAAGCATCTTGGCACCCGTGGCTGCCGTCCTGAAGACGAAACCAGCCGGGGTGCCAAACTCGCTAAATTGAAGCTTCTGCTTCATCTCCGTCAGGACCGACTTGTAGGTCACTCCCCTGCTCACGGCTTCAGGCTGCAGAGTAATAACTACAGCCTCGGAGCGTGGGGTAGTGACCTTGGGTGGCCTCGTGCCCTCTGGTCGAGTCGGTACCTGGGGAGGTGTCGGCTGCGGTGGCCTCTTTTTTCGGCCCCTCTTAACCACCGTCGTCCAGAGGTCCTGGGTGGGAGGCGCGGACGCCGGAATCGTGGCCTCTTGGGAGGTAGGGGGCGCGGTCGCACCCGCCGCCTTCTTCTTCCTTTTCCTCCTGCGGCGGCCCTCTCCACCCACCGTCACTTGGGTGGGAAAAGCGGTCACCGAGGACTGGGATGGCTGAACGGGGTCTGCGGACGCAACCTGTATCGGTGTCCCGAGTTCCGCCGCGGGCTCTTTGCCCCCCCCTGCAGGCCTCCGCGTGAGCTGCGCGGGCTTCGTCCTCGCGGGCTCTTCTATCCTCCGCCTATCTGCCGCAAGCGGGGGCCGGAGGATCTCAGCTGGGGGCAGTCGAGACTCTATTGCCTCCAGGCGGGCACTCACCATGCCCCCACACTGCAGCATGCAGATTCTGGCCACCCTCTCTACGTCGTAGTCCGACAGACTCAGAGCAGGTGGCGCTGCAGATACAGGGGCCGATGAGGGAGCCGCTTGCTGTTGCCCGACATTTTGTAGAGCGGCAAACTGCCGCTTGATGTCTTCGAGTTCGGATCGGAGACGGCTGTTCTCCGTCCACAACCTCGCAGTCTCCTCGGAGGTCGTGTGGTCATGGAGAACCACAACCGCCTCCCTGATCCCCTCTGCCGCCTCTTTGAGGGCGCGCGTGAAGGAGCCCTTCAGGTTGCCGGATTTTGTGGCCACCTTAAGGACAATATCCACGCCGTCCATTACTTGGCGGCTGAGAGCCTCTGCTGTCAGGCTCTCTCCATTGGCCGCCTGGGCAGACCGCCACTCTCGGGCCTTACGGGCCATTTCTGCCACCTCATCGGCCGCGACCGCTCTACTTTGAGCGCGCTTCGCGGCATTGGCCTCCGCTTTTGTGCCCACAAGAGCGACGGTGACCCCTCCCTGGTCGTCGGTCGAGACCGCAGGTGATACGCGATCTGATTCGCTTGCCACCGGCGTGTCGGGGCGCTTCAGAAAGCGGCCCCGTGTGTCTCGCGACGCTGCCGGACTGCCTGTCCCGCGACCTTTGCCTCTCCTGGCCGTTGCAATCTTGGCAGCCGGCTGGTCCTCCTCGCTAGAGGACAGACCCAGCGAAATCGCGTCCGACTGACCTCGCGAACGCTTCCCCCAGAACTTGGAGGTCTTGGCCACTGCCGTCTGCGGTGTGTCGTCTGACTCCGACATGCACACCCTCTCCAGAACCACGCGTGGCTCCGAAGGAGGCGCGCATGTCGGAGTGTCTGGAACCTCTGCTCCCGTCCTTGCACCCGGTTTTGGGTCGGGTGGTTTGAAGGAGATCAGGTCTTCAAAAGACCGTGATCTCGATGAGCCTCCTCGGCTCTTATTGCCACTGGCAAACGGAAAGTGATGGTTGCCCCCCCCAGAATACGGTGGGGCAGACGATCCCGAAGGGATCGTGGCGGATTCTCCAGCTGCTGTGCAGCTGGTACCGCCCTGGGGTAATATATTTCCATTCACTTCAGTCATTGTTTTTTCCTTTGAAGGGTGCGGTCCCTAACTCCCCACTTTCATCTAAATAAATATATAAACATGTACACATAAAATATAAATATATACATACATACATAAAATTCCCCCCCTTCCCCCTCGATCCCCCACCACGACCATTCACCACGCTCACAGTCACGTCTGACAGGCAGACGCGTACCAGAGGGCGACGAACGCCGCGATTAAAGATGAAGGTGGATCCCCAACCCTGATTCACTCCCCGAAAACTTCGAGGAGTGAATCACTGACCACATACCATCCAATGACCCGCTTGAGCCATCGCACGGCACACGACGTTTCCCCGCCCCGATTCACTCCCCGAAAACTTCGAGAAGTGAATCACTAATCACGTACCGTCCGATGACCCGTTTGAGCCATCGCACGGCACACGACGTTTTCCCCGCCCCTATTCACTCCCCGAAAACTTCGAGAAGTGAATCACTAATCACGTACCGTCCGATGACCCGCTTGAGCCATCGCACGGCACACGATGTTTTCCCCGCCCCGATTTACTCCCCGAAAACTTCGAAGAGTGAATCACTAATCACGTACTGTCCGATGACCCTGCTTGAGCCATCGCACGGTACACGATGAAATCCCCCCCCTATGCACATCGAACCTCGCACGACAGACCAGTGGGTCATCGCACGACGAACGATGTGACCCCTCCCCCAGAATATTAGCCACGACAGTACCATTTCCCGATTCCTCGAGGAATAATACTGTCGCGCCCAGGGTGCACCAGCCCAGCAGCTGCTCTTTCCTCCAGACGTATCGAGAGGGACCAGCAGCCGCCAGACAAACGTGGAGGAATTCTGCCGCACCCCAACCTAACCTAACCTAACCTTTTTTTTTTTTTTTTTTTTTGTTGCCGGGGTGGAAAATCCTCGATGGATGTCCTCCGCCCTGGGGAGAGCGGAGGGGTCTGTCAGACTCGTACTGACTAAAAACCACCCCGGTGTTCCCTTCCCACACTTGCACCGGGGATCATGGGAACTAGTGCGCCTTCCACGATCCCCGGCTAGTGCCGGCCCGCCACTGCGGGCCTCCTCAGGTCTGCGGGGGGAGTGAGGTGTACTCCTCCCGCGAAACCTAACCTAACCTAACCTAACCTAACCGTTGATATCTTCTATTCTAGACGTGCGATTTTGAAGCTGTTTTCGGCTTTTTTAGACCAAACTAGGCGTCCGCCTGTGTTCTGACCATATCGCGCGCACTTTACACGCGCGTCTGGACTCCATCCCTTATTTTCGGAGAAATTCCTTAAAATTAATTGTTTTCCAAAATTTTCCTTCACATTTCAGTTTTGATTATAGTTGCAATAGTGCTCACCCTTCTTCCCTGAATTCTGGTCCGCGTTCCGTGTCCCGGTCTCCAGGTAGTGGGGTGAAATTCCAAATTTTTTCTTTCGAAAACTGGTTTTTTGACCAAAACTCAAAATTTTTGTTCGGCACCTAATAAGTTTTATTCCATAATTCGCTAGCCCGCGCGGAGACGCGTCTCTGGACACCTCGCACGCGCCCCTAGCCCGAATAAAACATACATTTTTCTAAAAAATAGTTTTTTGCATACATTTTTGTAAGTACCAAAATCCACCTAAGGGAACGAGTCAAAAACGAAAACGTTGATATCTTCTATTCTAGACGTGCGATTTTGAAGCTGTTTTCGGCTTTTTTAGACCAAACTAGGCGTCCGCCTGTGTTCTGACCATATCGCGCGCACTTTACACGCGCGTCTGGACTCCATCCCTTATTTTCGGAGAAATTCCTTAAAATTAATTGTTTTCCAAAATTTTCCTTCACATTTCAGTTTTGATTATAGTTGCAATAGTGCTCACCCTTCTTCCCTGAATTCTGGTCCGCGTTCCGTGTCCCGGTCTCCAGGTAGTGGGGTGAAATTCCAAATTTTTTCTTTCGAAAACTGGTTTTTTTTGACCAAAACTCAAAATTTTTGTTCGGCACCTAATAAGTTTTATTCCATAATTCGCTAGCCCGCGCGGAGACGCGTCTCTGGACACCTCGCACGCGCCCCTAGCCCGAATAAAACATACATTTTTCTAAAAAATAGTTATTTTCATACATTTTTGTAAGTACCAAAATCCACCTAAGGGAACGAGTCAAAAACGAAAACGTTGATATCTTCTATTCTAGACGTGCGATTTTGAAGCTGTTTTCGGCTTTTTTAGACCAAACTAGGCGTCCGCCTGTGTTCTGACCATATCGCGCGCACTTTACACGCGCGTCTGGACTCCATCCCTTATTTTCGGAGAAATTCCTTAAAAATTAATTGTTTTCCAAAATTTTCCTTCACATTTCAGTTTTGATTATAGTTGCAATAGTGCTCACCCTTCTTCCCTGAATTCTGGTCCGCGTTCCGTGTCCCGGTCTCCAGGTAGTGGGGTGAAATTCCAAATTTTTTCTTTCGAAAACTGGTTTTTTGACCAAAACTCAAAATTTTTGTTCGGCACCTAATAAGTTTTATTCCATAATTCGCTAGCCCGCGCGGAGACGCGTCTCTGGACACCTCGCACGCGCCCCTAGCCCGAATAAAACATACATTTTTCTAAAAAATAGTTATTTTCATACATTTTTGTAAGTACCAAAATCCACCTAAGGGAACGAGTCAAAAACGAAAACGTTGATATCTTCTATTCTAGACGTGCGATTTTGAAGCTGTTTTCGGCTTTTTTAGACCAAACTAGGCGTCCGCCTGTGTTCTGACCATATCGCGCGCACTTTACACGCGCGTCTGGACTCCATCCCTTATTTTCGGAGAAATTCCTTAAAAATTAATTGTTTTCCAAAATTTTCCTTCACATTTCAGTTTTGATTATAGTTGCAATAGTGCTCACCCTTCTTCCCTGAATTCTGGTCCGCGTTCCGTGTCCCGGTCTCCAGGTAGTGGGGTGAAATTCCAAATTTTTTCTTTCGAAAACTGGTTTTTTGACCAAAACTCAAAATTTTTGTTCGGCACCTAATAAGTTTTATTCCATAATTCGCTAGCCCGCGCGGAGACGCGTCTCTGGACACCTCGCACGCGCCCCTAGCTCGAAAAAATTTTTGCCCACCCACCCGCCCTCTGGTCTATAGGAAGGTAGACGTGGGAATTTCGGCATAAATTTTATTTTTCAAAATTAGTCTGTATAATACATTTAGGTCTATTTATAGGAATTTCATAGGGAAAGATCGTTTTTAATCACACTGACTACGTGTAAAATATTTTTATTTTACGAATTTTTAGGTTTTAATATTTTAGATTTGATTATAGTGTATTTTGTAAGTTTTTAAGACAGTCGTACCTAAAAGCGCGACCATAATTATTTGACTTTGTATATATTTATATTTTATTTGATTACATTATTTATTAACTTACTGTGATTCCCCCTTTACAGGGTCACGTAAGTTCCAGTGTTCGCTCTTACCCTCTCCTCTCGAGCAGATATTATTGTTCCGTCCCCCTCTTTACAGGGTTCTGTTCCGATAATACCTGCTCCAAAAAGTTTTAACATGTTTTGCACCCCGTCCAGCACCGTGAGGGCTCCAGGCTCTAGTGGCTCGCCGCGATTGGCGGAGAAAGCGGCGCCTTCGTCTGTGGCAGCAAGGAGGAGAATCTCCTTCGGAGACGAGGCTCCTTCTGCGTCGCAGGGAGGTCCTGCCACTCCGGGGACGCGTCGAGCTGCTATGGATGCCTCAAGATCGCTCATAAAGCCTGAAGCTAAGTGCCGCAGTCGCACTGAGGAGGCGAGAGCTTGCCTGAATAAGGCTAAGCTTAATTTAGGCAACTCTCGCAACCTCAAAGCCGAGATCAAAACTGCGGTGCTTGAAGCTATAAACAGACTTTATGAGCTGGTCAAGGAGTCCGAGCGAGATAAGGGCCCTTCCGCACCTGTCGCCATTCCAGAACCCGCGCCCACTGCTGACCATAGTCCCCATCCTATTTCCACCGAGGTCCTTGCTGGCCAGACTGAGCTCCTTAACACCTTGAAGGAGCATATCTCGGAGTTAAGAGACAACTCCGAGAAACTCGACAAACTCCGAGACAGTCTGGCCAGCGGGCACGGGGTGGAGGAGACAACCTACGCGAGCATGACAGCCGCCAGCAAGAGCCACACCGGGGCTCAGGCCCTGGAGCGAAGGACGCTGCACTCGGTGGTTGTCTCCTCAACCCAGGAGATGGATACGGGGGACGAAATCCTCGAAAGAGTGAGGAAAGCAGTGGACGCGAAGGAGGGATGGGTGCGCGTCGAAAGGGTCCGCAAGGCCAAGGACCAAAAGGTTATTATGGGGTGTGCAACGACGGAGGAGAGGCGGAAATTAAAACAGCGTTTGGAGAAGGCCGGAGAGAACCTCGTCGTCGAGGACGTGAAAAATCGGGACCCGCTTCTGATTCTTAGGGATGTGCTACTCATGCACAGTGACGAGGAGGTGCTGAGAGCCCTTAAGAATCAGAACCGGGAGATATTTCACGGGCTCGACGACAAGGACCAAAGAATGGTTGTAAAGTACCGCAAAAAAACACGAAACCCACATGCTAATCATGTTGTGCTTGGTGTGTCTCCTACGGTCTGGAGGAGAGCGCTCGAGGTTGAAAAACTCCGCATCGACCTCCAGCGAGTCCGCGTCGATGACCAGACGCCTCTGGTGCAGTGCACCCGCTGCTTGGCATACGGGCACGGGAAACGCCTGTGCACGGAGCCAGCCGATCTGTGTAGCCACTGTGGTGGGCCACACTTCAGGGCAGACTGCCCAGAAAAACAGATCGGCAAAGCAGCGGCATGTGTGAACTGCACCAGAGAAAAACTGGGGGCCATCGAGCACAACACATTTAGTAATGAATGCCCAGTGCGACGGAAGTGGGACGCTTTCGCAAGAGCTTCGATAGCATATTGCTAAAGTTGGCGATGCGACCACTTCCGTGCATGACAGATATATTGTCTATTTTGCCAAACCAAAACCCAGACACGTTGAGCAAAAAACTAGTGTTGCCTTTAAACCAAATAGAAACTTGAGTCTGTTTCATAAGAAACTAGCTCAAGTTAGGCTGGAACGGAGGCCGACCCTGCTAAATGCGTCAAGTGGTGTTAAACATATTATCGTAGGTTTCGAAATTAATAAATTATTTAAAAAAATATATGATATTTAATTATATATTGAATATATATATAGATAAGATATCATACGGATAAAACTAAAACAGTAAATTTAAATCAAAATCAAGCAAATCAAGATAGTTATCATAGTATAAGGGCACAAATATTAGGGTAACAATTAGATATAATAAAATCAATTAATAATTAAATAATAACACAAATAAAACAAAAAACAAGGAAAATCACTTTATATATAAAAAATATTAGCGAAATTAATTTTAGTACATACAGCAAATAGAAACAAACGAAAACAAATGTAAAGCAAATCCAGCGTGTTAAATTGTGGAAAATAACTTTACAGTATAATAAAAAAACGCACACAATGCGGTCTCTCTGGCCAAGAAAACGCGAAGACAAACCAAAAATGACAGATGTTAAGGGCTCTGATCATGTTAGAGGAACACTGGCTGGGGCAGGAGTGGTTTTTAGCCGGTTCGAGTCCGGCACTACCTCGACTGTCGCACAAGAGAAATTCCTGTGCGATAGTCGAGGTGTCCGCGGGGATTTCCCACTCCTGCCAAAACAAAAAAAAAAAAAAAAAAAAAAAAAAAAAACCTAACCTAACCTAACCTAACCTAACCTAACCTTTTTTTTTTTTTTTTTTTTTTTTTTGACGCTGGGAAAAAATGCATTACGCATACCCTCCCATCGGGGGATGAGAGGGGTATGTGGGACTCCCCGGTCTGACCCGGTATACCCACTAAAACGACCCAGCGACATTCCCGCTTCGTCCAAGTGGCGGGGGACTGGGAAACCGGCATAGCCTTTACGTCCAGTCCTCCGCCGACGATTGCCCTTCATGGCGGGCCCCTCATAGGGACCCGGGAATGACTGACGGAGGTGGTGACGGGTGCAATGCGGGCGAAGGCACCCCCGTGCCTGTCGCCCGCCCGTCGCCACCATGAGGAGGGAGAGGGCGTTGCCGTCTCCGACCCCTTCTTCGTCTGCGGAGCGGCGCAGCGAGAGGGTCGTCCTCCCGCACGCGCTCCGCCTCCTCCTTTTGCGAGATTACGTCCTCGCAAAAGGAGGCGACCGCTGCCCAGGCCTCCTCGCTCCCCAGCATGGCGTTGACGACGCCGGGAAGCGAGAGGTCCTGTCCAACCACCGCGGTCAGACCGCGGCGCAGTTCGGACCAAGCCGGGCACACCTCGAGGGTGTGTTGCGCCGTGTCCTCCGGCGCGCCGCAGTCGTGGCACGCCGGGGTCTCCTCCCTCCCGATCCGGTGCAGGTGCGATCCGAAACAACCATGGCCGGACAACACCTGCACCAGACGGAACGAGAGGAAACCGTGGGACCGCTCGAGCCAGCTCCGCAGAACCGGACCGAGCGCGTCCAACGTCCGGCGGCCAAAGGTGGCGGTGGCGAGGTCCTCTGTCCAGTGAAGGACGATAGCGTCCCTCGCCTCCCGCCGCACGGCCTCCCGCTCTTCGGCGACGGGGCGCTCTCCGAGAGCCTTCCGGCGCGCCGTCCATTCGTACACTCTGGCGAGCACCCAAGCCTCCAACTCCCAAGGAGGGGTGCCGGCCAGAGCGCATGCCGCGGAGAAGCCTACCGAGCGGTAGGCCCTCGCCACCCGCTGTGCAATGGCCCTTTGGGGCCTGCGGATGGCCGTCGCATTCTCCCTCCTGTGGAGGGAGTCCGCCCAGATGGGGGCCCCGTAAAGGGCCATGCTTCGCAAGATGCCGGCATAGAGGCGCCGGCATTTCGCCTTGGGCCCCCCAGGTTCGGGAGGAGCCACGAGAGGGCGTCAGCGGCCTTCAGCAGGCGCGTCGACAGCCCGCTGAAATGCGGGCCGAAGCGCCACCTGTCGTCTAGCACCAGCCCCAGATACTTCATCTGGGGCTGGACCCCTATCCTGACGCCCTCCACAATTATGTGGGCGTCGGGAGGGCAGCGCTGCCGAGGCCCGCGAAAGAACACGGCCTCGGTCTTGTGCAGCGCCACCTTCAATCCCAGGCGGCGGATCCTCTCTGCAACCAAGGATCCGCCAGCCGAGGCCAGACAGGCCGCGTCCGCGAAATTCCTCCCCCGGGCAGTGAGGAGAGTGTCATCCGCGTAGCAGATGACACTCGTGCCCTGGAGGAGGGCTCCCCGCAAGAGCCAGTTGAACCCGATGTTCCACAGGGGAGGCCCCAGCACCGACCCCTGCGGAACACCGGACTCTGCGCCGTACCGCCTCACGGTGGCCGTTTTATCCACGAGGAGGACCTCTCGGTCCTCCAAGTAGCTGGCCAGGAGGTCCCGCAGGTATTGGGGCACTCCGTGATATCGGAGCGCCTCCAATATCGTAGAGTGGGGGACGGAGTTGAAGGCGTTGGCAATGTCGAATGACACCGCCAGCACTCCGTCCCCCGCCTCCACCGCCTCCTTCACCTGGCCCTTGAGCAGGGCCAGCGCGTCGATCGTCGAACGCCCTCGACGGAAGCCGAATTGGGCGTCCGACAGATCCGGCCCTACCCCCCGCAAATGGCTATCAAGCCGGGAGGCGACAATCCCCTCGAACAATTTACCGACCTCATCGAGCAGGACGATGGGCCGGTATGCCGAGGGGGAGTCCACCGGGCGGCCCTCCTTTCGGAGGAGGCATAACTGCCCCTCCTTCCACAGCTTCGGGAACCTCCCAGCCGTAAAGCACGCGCTTAAGAGGTCCCGAAACCTGTCCTCCATGCCGGAGGCGGCGATCGCCAGCACCCGTGCGGGGACGCCGTCTGGTCCGGGGGCCGTCTTTTTTGCGCGGAGGCTGAGAACCCCCGCGTATAACTCTGCCACTGTCACCGCGGGGACATCCTCCTCCTCCGGCGAAGCCGCCCCTTGCGGGGGATCCATCGTTGGTGGGGTGAAGTCGGTCCTGCGCGGAAACAGGGACCGGACCACCCCATCCAGCAACGCTGGATCGAGGGTCTCCGACAGTGGGGGACCATAGGGGCGGAGCTGGTTCCGCGCCGCCTTATATGGTCTCCCATAGGGGTCCCTGTCGAGACCCTCCAGCATCTCGGCCCTCGCCGAGTCCTGTGCAGCACCCATTGCAGACTTGAGGACCGTCGTCGCCTCTCGGTAAGAGGCGTATAGGCGGTCCTCTTCTGCCCGGTCTCGGTTTTGGGCGCTGCGACGTCGGCTCCGCGTGTAGGCCCTTCTGGCCGCCACGCAGGTGGCCCGGAGTCCCTCCAGCTCCTCCGTCCACCAATAGACGGCACGACGGGGAGGCGGACGGCGAGACCGGGGCATGCTGGAGTTGCACACCTCGGTCAGGGACCCTCTGAGCTGGACCGCAGCGGCGTCTACGTCCAGGCCCTCGACGGGGGGCGACAGCCAGTCCTGGAGGAAGGCCGCCTCCTTGGCTGCCTCCCGGTCCAGGCGGGTGAGTGCCCATCGCGGGAAGGGAGATTGCCCAGCGCGGGCCATCCCCCTCCCGCCCTGCTGGGTGGAGATGTCGAACCGCACATATCGGTGGTCCGACAACGTCTCCACCATCTCTACCCGCCAGTTGACGACGCGGGCGGCCAGCGCGGGGGTGGCAAACGACACGTCCACCACCGACCCACCCTGTTGCCGCACACACGTGTGGACCGCCCCCCTGTTGAGGAGGGACACACCGCTTGAGGCCGCCCAAAACTCGACGGCGCGTCCCCGGACGTTGCAACCTGCGGCCGGGTTGCCCCAGGCCGCCGACTTGGCGTTCAGGTCGCCCAACAGCAGAACTTGGCGTGGCGCCGCCCTCCCTTTGACTGCGGTGAGGATCTCGAGGAAATCCTCAAAGTCCGAGAGAGGGCGGTTTGGGGAGAAATAGACCCCAACCAGGGCCATGTCTCCCCATGCGGCGGCCACGTATCCCGGTCCCCTCTCTAAGAGTGAGAGGGGAGGGGAGTCCGTGGAAGACCGCGCCACCAACGCCACCAAGCCGTCCCGATCGCCCAGCCAACGGCCAGGGACCGAGTAAGGTTCGGCGACCACCGCCAAGTCCACCAACCACTCAGCCATGGTCTGCATCAGCAGATCCTGGGCTGCCCTGCAGTGGTTGGCGTTCGCCTGGAGGATGCGATGTTCGACCCTATCCATCAGTCGGACATCGCACCCCCCTCCGCAGCCGTCGCAGGAACGACGGAGTCAGCGGCAGCAGCAGCAGGCCTGATCGGCGCCAGCGCTTTGCCACGCTTAGGGGGAGGATTGCAGTTCCTCCCCTTCATGACATGGCCTGCCAGGCGGCCACTGGCGGCACACACCGCGCAGTGTGGCGTGGCGGCCTCACAAGAGACGGCTTTGTGGCCGTTCTTGCCGCAGCGGTAACATGTGTCCGTCCTGTCGACTGTTGACGGACACAAGGGCCGGGTGTGTCCGATGCCGAAGCACCGGAAACACCGCAGAGGCTGGTCCTCGAGGGCCCGGACTGCACCCGAGCTGAACCCAACCGCCAGCCGTCCCTTGGCAAGGACGGCTTTGGCAGCGGCGATTGGGCACTCGAGGCGTATGGTGCCCATGCCGAAGCGGCCGGGCCTTATGTCCCGACCTTGCACTGCTGCGGCGCCACAGCCCCCTATCGCTGCGACCGCCGCCACCACCTCCTCCTTGGTGACGGAGTCGTCGAGCTCCGTCACCTCAATGGCCGCCGACTTGACTGGTCGGGCCACCTTGGCAGAGTCTGCGATGACCTCCTGCAGCTTTGCTGCGAAGAGGTCCGCGTGGGCACTACCCTCGGCCCCCGGGACCTCGAAAATTCGAGCCCCGGCTTGTGTCCGCCGGCAAGACACGCTGCCGATCCCCAGCTGGGTGGGATCGGCATTGGCACGCGCCCGTACTAATACGGACGCGTATGTCTCCCCTCGCTCCGCAGCCTCCGCGGTGAGTGTCACCACGACAGCCACGGTTTTTGGGGGCACCAGCTTTCGCCTTCCTCTCCCCTTCCCCTTTCCCTTGTCGGTCGTCTGCGACCGACTGGGAGCGGTGGTGGCGGGGACGGCAGGTACGGCCTTCGCCGACTTTTTGCCCCTGCCCTTTCCCTTACGGACCACTTGCGTCCACTCGTTGGACGGGGTGGTGGCAGGGAGTGTGGTGTCTTCCACCTGGGAGGTGGACGGCCCCGGCTCGCTCGGCTGCCTCTTATCCGCCGCAAGCGGCGGTCGGAGGCGTTTCTCCGGCAAGAGCCGGTCCTCGATGCCCGCTAAGCAGGCCCTTGTGAAGGCCCTCTCCTCCATCACAACCTTGCGGATGATATCCTC
Organism: Xestia c-nigrum; assembly: GCA_916618015.1. NCBI lineage: Eukaryota > Metazoa > Arthropoda > Insecta > Lepidoptera > Noctuidae > Xestia > Xestia c-nigrum. The sequence continues at coordinate 263,898 of OU745256.1, forward strand.
AAGGTTGGAGGATGGGCCTTCTTCCACAGGGCTCGTCCGGGCCTGTAGTGGCTGGGCCGTGGTTTCAGCCAGCTTCCGATGAAGCTGGCTGACCTCCGATTGCAAGCGATCAACTTTCGCCTGCAGTTGCCGCGTCTCCTCGGTGGTCTTTCGTCGGACCAGCTCTGCGACAACACCGCGCATGCTCGCGGCCCGGCTCTTGAGGGCCTTTTGGAAGGTCCCCTTTAGGTTTGAGGACTTAGAGGCGACCTCCACGATCTCCTCCTCGTCCTCATCCGCCATTCTCTCCAGCTCCTCAATAGAGTGGTCCGCGTACAGGACGCGGGACGCACCGTACCCGGATTTGGCACGGGTGGCGTGCGCCCGCTTCTCTTTGGCGGCTACCTTCTCCTCCAGCTCTTGTTGGAGCTGCGCTCGCCGGGAGAGGTCCAACTGGCGTTGGGCGTCCGCGAGCCCAACATTGTGGGTATCCGCTGCCACGGTCGTCGGCTTTTTAGCCTTCGACCCAGAGGCTTGGGAACCCTCGGATCCACCACTCAGGTGGACGCGCTTCCGCGACCGGGAGCCGCTCGCGTCCGACATACCAAGTAGCGAGTCGTTATCGGACGACTCGTCCGCCAGAAAGCCTGCCGCAGAAGGCGCGCGGCTAGCTTCAGACGCCGGAGCATCTGAGTGGCCCTGAGAAGGGCCTTTTGGTTGGCCCTGAGAAGGGCCTTTGGCTTTGGGTTGGCCCTGAGAAGGGCCTTTGGCTTTGGGTTGGCCCTGAGAAGGGCCTTTGGGTTGGCCCTGAGAAGGGCCTTTGGGTTGGCCCTGAGAAGGGCCTTTGGTCTTTAAAATTCGCCCGGAGGCGCTACGCGTTAGTTGAGACATAGTCTCCGACAGTTCGTACTTAACAAGGCAAGATAAAATAGCAACGAGATCACAGTGCACTTTGGCCGTACCCAGTCTGCCACTCCGTTACGGTGGTCAGAACTGGGCCGTTTCCAGGGGACGCGACGTGGACGCAAGCACTGTGGGGTGGTCCCCCAACCTAACCTAACCTAACCTAACCTAACCTAACCTTTTTTTTTTTTTTTTTTTTTTTTGACGCTGGGAAAAAATGCATTACGCATACCCTCTCATCGGGGGATGAGAGGGGTATGTGGGACTCCCCGGTCTGACCCGGTATACCCACTAAAACGACCCAGCGACATTCCCGCTTCGTCCAAGTGGCGGGGGACTGGGAAACCGGCATAGCCTTTACGTCCAGTCCTCCGCCGACGATCGCCCTTCATGGCGGGCCCCTCACAGGGACCCGGGAATGACTGACGGAGGTGGTGACGGGTGCAATGCGGGCGAAGGCACCCCCGTGCCTGTCGCCCGCCCGTCGCCACCATGAGGAGGGAGAGGGCGTTGCCGTCTCCGACCCCTTCTTCGTCTGCGGAGCGGCGCAGCGAGAGGGTCATCCTCCCGCACGCGCTCCGCCTCCTCCTTTTGCGAGATTACGTCCTCGCAAAAGGAGGCGACCGCTGCCCAGGCCTCCTCGCTCCCCAGCATGGCGTTGACGACGCCGGGAAGCGAGAGGTCCGGTCCGATTACCGCGGTCAGACCGCGGCGCAACTCGGACCAGGCTGGGCACACCTCCAGGGTGTGCTGCGCAGTATCCTCCGGCGCACCGCAGTCGTGGCACGCCGGGGTCTCCTCCCTCCCGATCCGGTGCAGGTGCGATCCGAAACAACCATGGCCGGATAACACCTGCACCAGACGGAACGAGAGGAAACCGTGGGACCGCTCGAGCCAGCTCCGCAACACCGGACCGAGCGCGTCCAATGTCCGGCGGCCAAAGGTGGCGGTGGCGAGGTCCTCTGACCAGTGAAGGACGATAGCGTCCCTCGCCTCCCGCCGCACGGCCTCCCGCTCTTCGGCGACGGGGCGCTCCCCGAGAGCCTTCCGGCGCGCCGTCCACTCGTACACTCTGGCGAGCACCCAAGCCTCCAACTCCCAAGGAGGGGTGCCAGCCAGAGCGCATGCCGCCGAAAAGCCCACCGAGCGGTAGGCCCTCGCCACCCGCAGTGCAATGGCCCTTTGGGGCCTGCGGATGGCCGTCGCATTCTCCCTCCTGTGGAGGGAGTCCGCCCAGATGGGGGCCCCGTAAAGGGCCATGCTCCTCAATATGCCTGCATACAGGCGCCGGCATTTCGCTTTGGGCCCCCCCAGGTTCGGGAGGAGCCACGAGAGGGCGTCCGCGGCCTTTAGCAGGCGCGTCGACAGCCCGCTGAAATGCGGGCCGAAGCGCCACCTGTCGTCCAGCACCAGCCCCAAATACTTCATCTGGGGCTGGACCCCTATCCTGACGCCCTCCACAATTATGTGGGCGTCGGGAGGGCAGCGCTGCCGAGGCCCGCGAAAGAACACGGCCTCGGTCTTGTGCAGCGCCACCTTCAATCCCAGGCGGCGGATCCTCTCTGCAACCAAGGATCCGCCAGCCGAGGCCAGACAGGCCGCGTCCGCAAAGTTCCTCCCCCGGGCTGTGAGGAGAGTGTCATCCGCGTAGCAGATGACACTCGTGCCCTGGAGGAGGGCTCCTCGCAGGAGCCAGTTGAACCCGATGTTCCACAGGGGAGGGCCAAGCACGGACCCCTGCGGAACACCGGACTCTGCGCCGTACCGCCTCACCGTGGCCGTTTTGTCCACTAGGAGGACTTCTCGGTCCTCCAGGTAGCTGGCCAGGAGGTCCCGCAGGTATTGGGGCACTCCGTGATATCGGAGCGCCTCCAATATCGTCGAGTGGGGGACGGAGTTGAAGGCGTTGGCAATGTCGAATGACACCGCCAGCACTCCGTCCCCCGCCTCCACCACTTCCTTCACCTGGCCCTTGAGTAGGGCCAGCGCATCGATCGTCGAACGCCCTCGACGGAAGCCGAATTGGGCGTCCGACAGATCCGGCCCTACCCCCCGCAAATGGCTGTCAAGCCGGGAGGCGACAATCCCCTCGAACAACTTACCGACCTCATCGAGCAGGACGACGGGCCGGTATGCCGAGGGGGAGTCCACCGGGCGTCCCGCTTTTCGGAGGAGGCAAAGCTGCCCCTCCTTCCACAGTTTCGGGAACCTCCCAGCCGTAAAGCACGCGCTGAAGAGGTCCCGAAACCTGTCCTCCATGCCAGAGGCGGCGATCGCCAGCACCCTTGCGGGGACGCCGTCTGGTCCGGGCGCCGTCTTTTTTGCGCGGAGGCTGAGAACCCCCGCGTATAACTCCGCCACTGTCACCGCGGGGACATCCTCCTCCTCCGGCGAAGCCGCCCCTTGCGGGGGATCCATTGTTGGTGGGGTGAAGTCGGTCCTGCGCGGAAACAGGGACCGGACCACCCCATCCAGCAACGCTGGATCGAGGGTCTCCGACAGTGGGGGACCATAGGGGCGTAGCTGGTTCCGCGCTGCCTTATATGGTCTCCCATAGGGGTCCCTGTCGAGACCCTCCAGCATCTCGGCCCTCGCCGAGTCCTGTGCAGCACCCATTGCAGACTTGAGGACCGTCGTCGCCTCTCGGTAAGAGGCGTATAGGCGGTCCTCTTCTGCCCGGTCTCGGTTTTGGGCGCTGCGACGTCGGCTCCGCGTGTAGGCCCTTCTGGCCGCCACGCAGGTGGCCCGGAGTCCCTCCAGCTCCTCCGTCCACCAATAGACGGCACGACGGGGAGGCGGACGGCGAGACCGGGGCATGCTGGAGTTACACACCTCGGTCAGGGACCCTCTGAGCTGGACCGCAGCGGCGTCTACGTCAAGGCCCTCGACAGGGGGTGACAGCCAGTCCTGGAGGAAGGCCGCCTCCTTGGCTGCCTCCCGGTCCAGGCGGGTGAGTGCCCACCGCGGGAAGGGAGATTGCCCAGCGCGGGCCATCCCCCTCCCGCCTTGCTGGGTGGAGATGTCGAACCGCACATATCGGTGGTCCGACAACGTCTCCACCATCTCTACCCGCCAGTTGACGACGCGGACGGCCAGCGCGGGGGTGGCAAACGACACGTCCACCACCGACCCACCCTGTTGCCGCACACACGTGTGGACCGCCCCCCTGTTGAGGAGGGACACACCGCTTGAGGCCGCCCAAAACTCGACGGCGCGTCCCCGGACGTTGCAACCTGCGGCCGGGTTGCCCCAGGCCGTCGACTTGGCATTCAGGTCGCCCAACACCAGAACTTGGCGTGGCGCCGCCCTCCCTTTGACTGCGGTGAGGATCTCGAGGAAATCCTCAAAGTCCGAGAGAGGGCGGTTTGGGGAGAAATAGACCCCCACCAGGGCCATGTCTCCCCAGGCGGCGGCCACGTATCCCGGTCCCCTCTCTAAGAGCGAGAGGGGAGGGGAGTCTGTGGAAGACCGCGCCACCAACGCCACCAAGCCGTCCCGGTCGCCCAGCCAACGGCCAGGGACCGAGTAAGGTTCGGCGACCACCGCCAAGTCCACCAACCACTCAGCCATGGTCTGCATCAGCAGATCCTGGGCTGCCCTGCAGTGGTTGGCGTTCGCCTGGAGAATGCGATGTTCGACCCTATCCATCAGTCGGACATCGCACCCCCCTCCGCAGCCGCCGCAGGAACGACGGGGATAGCGGCAGCAGCAGCAAGCCTGGTCGGTGCCAGTGCTTTGCCACGCTTAGGGGGAGGATTGCAGTTCCTCCCCTTCATGACATGGCCTGCCAGGCGGCCACTGGCGGCACACACCGCGCAGTGTGGCGTGGCGGCCTCACAAGATACGGCTTTGTGGCCGTTCTTGCCGCAGCGGTAGCACGTGTCCGTCCTGTCTACCGAGGACGGACATATGGGCCGGGTGTGTCCGATGCCGAAGCACCGGAAACACCGCAGAGGCTGGTCCTCGAGTGCCCGAACCGCACCCGAGCTGTACCCAACTGCGAGCCGTCCCTTGGCAAGGACGGCTTTGGCAGCGGCGATTGGGCACTCGAGGCGAATGGTGCCCATGCCGCCACGGCCGGGCCTTATGTCCCGGCCTTGTACCGCCGCGGCGCCACAACCCCCTATCGCTGCGACCGCCGCCACTACCTCCTCTTTAGTGACGGAGTCGTCGAGCTCCGTCACCTCAAAGGCCGCCGTCTTGACCGGTCGGGCCACCTTGGCCGAGTCTGCGATGACCTCCTGCAGCTTTGCTGCGAAGAGGTCCGCATGGGCACTCCCCTCGGCCCCCGGGAACTCGAAAATTCGAGCCCCGGCTTGTGTCCGCCGGCAAGAGACGCTGCCGATACCCAATTGGGTGGGATCGGCATTGGCACGCGCCCGCACCAAAACGGACGCGTACGTCTCCCCTCGCTCCGCCGCCTCCGCGGTGAGCGTCACCACGACAGCAGCAGTTTTCGGGGGGACCAGCTTCCGCTTTCCCTTACCTTTCACCTTTCCCTTGCCGGTCGTCTGCGACCGACTGGGAGCGGTGGTGGCGGGGACGGCAGGTACGGCCTTTGCCGACTTCTTACCCCTGCCCTTCTTCTTACGGACCACTTCCGTCCACTCATTGGACGGAGTGGTGGCAGGAAGTTGAGTGTCTTCCACCTGGGAGGTGGACGGCCCCGGCTCGCTCGGCTGCCTCATGTCCGCCGCAAGCGGCGGTCGGAGGCGTTTCTCCGGCAAGAGCCGGTCCTCGATGCCCGCTAAGCAGGCCCTTGTGAAGGCCCTCTCCTCCATCACAACCTTGCGGATGATATCCTCAAGGTTGGAGGATGGGCCTTCTGCCGCAGGGCTCGTCCGGGCCTGTTGCGGCTGGGCCGTGGCGTCAGCCAGCTTTTGATGAAGCTGGCTGACCTCCAACTGCAGGCGATCCACCTTCGCCTGCAGTTGCCGCGTCTCGTCGGTGGTCTTGCGACGGACCAGCTCCGTCACGACACCGCGCAAGCTCGCGGCCCGGCTCTTGAGGGCCTTTTGAAATGTGCCCTTTAGGTTGGAGGACTTAGAGGCGACCTCCACGATCTCCTCCTCGTCCTCCTCCGCCATCCTCTCAAGCTCGGCGAGAGAGTGGTCCGCGTAAAGGACGCGGGACGCACCATACCCGGACTTGGCCCGGGCGACGTGCGCCCGCACTCGATGGCGGTCACCCTCGAAGGCAGTCAGGAGACTGCTGACGAGGTGCTCGCTAGGGTGAAGGTGGCGGTCGATGCCAGGGGTACTGGCCTTAAAATAAATAAAGTGCGAAAGGCAAAAAACCAGACGGTCATTCTGGGGTGCGACACAGAGGCGGAGTACAAGAGAGTGAAAGACAGGATCGAAAGCCGAGGTGGAGGATTAAGAGTAGAGCCCATGAAGAATAAAAACCCACTCGTCGTCCTAAAAGACGTCTTCTTGGACAGTGGCGATGACGAAATGGTGCAGGCGCTCTACTCTCAGAACGAGAACATCTTTAGGGACTTAGGCCAAGAGGACATGGATATAGTCATTAAGTATAAGAAAAGGACAAGGAACCCCAAGACGGCGCACGTTGTCGTCCAAGTCAGGCCAAAAGTATGGCAGAGGATGACGGAGGCTGGAGCCCTTTACCTTGACCTGCAAAGGGTCAGGGTGGAGGACCAGTCGCCGCTCATCCAATGCACTAAATGCTTGGCGTTTGGACACGGCCGGAAATTTTGCACGGAGAGTGCGGACAGGTGCAGTCACTGCGGAGGACCGCACTTACGCGAGAAGTGCGAGGAATTTATCGCGGGTAACGAACCGCAGTGCTGCAACTGCCTGCACTCAAAGCTCCAGAGGACCGACCACAATGCCTTCAGCTTGGAATGTCCGGTCCGCAAGAAATGGGACTACCTGGCTCGGACGACAACGGCATATGCCTAAACTGTTTCTTAGGGCTTACACAACATACACAACACACACACGAACACACCGATACAGCAACACAAACTGGGAGTACATATACATGGAAACCAACGCACACAAACATACACAGATATATAAAATATATAATTATATATACGAATATATCAAAAACACACGCATAACACTAAACACGCACCACAAACAACACGCTACAATGATGAGTAAAATAAAAAATCGGAACAAGAAAAGACAATAAATATATATATCGTGAGCATATATCATATATTATTGCCGCAACCCTAAAGAATGTTAAGAAATTCTTATTGCAAGGAATCCACATAAGCCCCTATAATAGTGCAGAAACTGAATATGGCATGTATATATAGCGTACAGATTATAACAAAAGAAAAAGTTCCAAGCCAACCCTATGTAACTAGATTAAAGTATGGCAAATCGCCCTGAAGAACCAAAATTGAAATGTTTGTCTTTGGCTTGAAAGGTGATTGACACAAATTGTATTAGAAAATAAAAGATTATTAAGTATTAGGATGCACATTGTATTGTAAAATATTAATAGAATAAGGAATTAGAAATGTAAAACAAATTATGGTAAAATAAACTAGATATGTAAATTAAAAATAAAAATACAAAAAATAGAAATGTAGAATTAATAAAACCTAGCAAGTAATATATAGTAAGTAAGAAATAGAGTTAAAGCAAACAAACTTGTTATCAGTTAGGCAAACTTTGGAAATAAAACTGAGTTGTGACCTTTAATACCCCTTTAATAAAGAATATTAAAAGTGAAAAATTAGTTCGAATAGCGGGAGTCCCACCCGGCTAAGAATGTAAGAGAAGTATGAAAGAAAGATACAGAATGAAGCATAAAAGTGCGAGAGGAATAAATGCGAGAACTGGAATGAATGAGAAATCTAGACCAACAAGATCCCGTTGTTCCCATGAACGGGGAAAAGCACAAAAAAAAAAAAAAAAAAAAAAAAAAAAAAAAAAAAAAAAAAAAACCTAACCTCACCTTTTTTTTTTTTTTTTTTTTTTTTTTTTTTTTTTTTTTTTTTTTTTTTTTTTTTTTTTTTTTTTTTTTTTTGACGCTGGGAAAAAATGCATTACGCATACCCTCCCATCGGGGGATGAGAGGGGTATGTGGGACTCCCCGGTCTGACCCGGTATACCCACTAAAACGACCCAGCGACATTCCCGCTTCGTCCAAGGGGCGGGGGACTGGGAAACCGGCATAGCCTTTACGTCCAGTCCTCCGCCGACGATTGCCCTTCATGGCGGGCCCCTCACAGGGACCCGGGAATGACTGACGGAGGTGGTGACGGGTGCAATGCGGGCGAAGGCACCCCCGTGCCTGTCGCCCGCCCGTCGCCACCATGGGGAGGGAGAGGGCGTTGCCGTCTCCGACCCCTTCTTCGTCTGCGGAGCGGCGCAGCGAGAGGGTCGTCCTCCCGCACGCGCTCCGCCTCCTCCTTTTGCGAGATTACGTCCTCGCAAAAGGAGGCGACCGCTGCCCAGGCCTCCTCGCTCCCCAGCATGGCGTTGACGACGCCGGGAAGCGAGAGGTCCTGTCCAACCACCGCGGTCAGACCGCGGCGCAGCTCGGACCAAGCCGGGCACACCTCTAGGGTGTGCTGCGCCGTGTCCTCCGGCGCGCCGCAGTCGTGGCACGCCGGGGTCTCCTCCCTCCCGATCCGGTGCAGGTGCGATCCGAAACAACCATGGCCGGATAACACCTGCACCAGACGGAACGAGAGGAAACCGTGGGACCGCTCGAGCCAGCTCCGCAGAACCGGACCGAGCGCGTCCAACGTCCGGCGGCCAAAGGTGGCGGTGGCGAGGTCCTCTGACCAGTGAAGGACGATAGCGTCCCTCGCCTCCCGCCGTAACCTAACCTAACCTAACCTAACCTAACCTTTTTTTTTTTTTTTTTTTTTTTTTTTTTTTTTTTTTTTTTTTTTTTTTTTTGTTGCCGGGGTGGAAAATCCTCGATGGATGTCCTCCGCCCTGGGGAGAGCGGAGGGGTCTGTCAGACTCGTACTGACTAAAAACCACCCCGGTGTTCCCTTCCCACACTTGCACCGGGGATCATGGGAACTAGTGCGCCTTCCACGATCCCCGGCTAGTGCCGGCCCGCCACTGCGGGCCTCCTCAGGTCTGCGGGGGGAGTGAGGTGTACTCCTCCCGCGACGTCATGTAGGGGCGCGCGCGGAACACTACGCGCCACCGCCTCGGGTCCAGTTATTCGGCGGGGCGGCGGACCTCCCCAAGTCCGCCGTCCCTCTGGACCCGTTCAGGGGGGCTGGAAGAGGGCGTTGTCCGCCCTCCGCCGACGCCCGGTTCGTCTGCTGCGGGTCGGGAGAGTGCTCTCCACCTCTCTCAACCTCTCCGCAGCCTCCTTCTGTGAGATGACCGTTTCACAGAAGGAGATCACCGCATCCCACGACTCTGCACTCCCGACCATCGCGCGAGCGACGGCCGGCAGCGACAGATCGGTTCCCACTTCTGTCACGAGGGCACGGCGCGGCTCCTCCCATGCGGCACACTCTGCCAGCGTATGCCGCGCCGTGTCCTCCAGACAGTGGACGCAGTGATGACACCGAGCGTCCGGCTCCCTGTTTATGCGACACAGGTACTTCCCGAAGCAACCATGCCCCGACAGTACCTGCGTCGCCCGAAACGACAAGGAGCCGTGCCTCCTCTCGAGCCATTCCTCGAGCACCGGTCGGATCGCCTCGATGGTAGGGCGTAGAAGCCTGTCCCGCCACTCCGCCACCAGGACCTCGCGGAGCTGAGACCGACGCAGATCGATCTCTCGCTGCATCGGTCCATCGCCCCGCGTCCGCACCTCCTCGCGCCACCGGTAAAGCGACGCGAGGACTCTCGCCTCTAGGTCCCAAGGTGGTGACCCGGCCAGTGCACAAGCCGCCTCGTAGGAGACTGTGCGATACCCTCTGATTGACCTGACGGCCATCGCCCTCTGCGGTTTCCGCAGCATCGCGATGCTGCCGGCCGTCAAGTCAGAGGCCCACACCGGGGCCCCGTACAGGGCCATGGATCGCAAGACCCCTAGGTACAGTCTCCTACAGGCGGTGCTCGGCCCCCCTAGATTGGGAAGCAGCGTTGCAAGCGCGCCCGCAGCGCCCATCAACTTGGGCGCCAGTCGCCGGAAGTGGGGGCCGAAGTTCCAATGGCTGTCGAGCACCAATCCCAGATACTTCATGGTGGACTCGACAGCGATCGGGGTCCCTCCTACCACAATATGTGATCCCGGCGGCGGCGCCCGCCGGGGGCCGTGAAAGACCACGGCCTCCGACTTGTTGAGGGCCACCTCCAGGCCCAGGCGCCGTATGCGGCCCACAACCTGTGAGACCGCACAGGTCGCTAGCAACGCTGCCTCCCTGTACGAGCTCCCCCGGGCCGTGACCAGCGTGTCGTCTGCGTAACACACCAGGGCCACTCCCGGTTGGAGCTCGCCTCTCAGCACCCAGTCGTACCCGATGTTCCACAGGGGTGGGCCAACGACCGAACCCTGTGGAACACCGCACGACATGTCGCGCCGGCCTCCGCCGTCGCGTCCCGAGTAGGTGACACACCTTTTCGCCAAATAAGCCCCAACGATGCGGCGGAGGTACGGGGGCACCCTGTGGTAACACAGCGCCTCCCGAATACAGCTCCAGGGCAGGGTGTTGAAAGCGTTGGAGATGTCCAAGGACACCGCCAACATCACCCCGCCCCGGGACACCGCTTCCTCCGCCAGGACTCTTACCCGCAATATGGCGTCCACCGTGGAGCGCCCATGCCGGAAGCCGAACTGGCTGTCGTCCAGATCCGGCCCCTCTCTGTACAAGTGGCCGGCGAGGCGGGCAGAGATAATCCGCTCAAAAAGCTTACCCACCTCGTCCAGCAGCACTAAGGGCCGGCACGCAGACGGCGAGTCCGCTGGGCGCCCCGGCTTCCTGAGCAGGACCAGACGACCCTTTTTCCACTCACTAGGGAATTGGCCCTGCTCTAGACATGCGGTGAAGAGTCCTCTCAGCTGGGGCTCTAGCTCCTTCAGAGCGAGGGCGAGCGCTACTCCGGGAACTCCGTCAGGCCCTGGAGCAACGGTCTTGGCCCGAAGCCGCGTTATCGCCACCCTCATCTCTGCTTGTGTCACCTCTGGGACGCTGACGTCCTCCTCATCCGTTAGCTCTGTGGCTGTGGGCAAAGCCATCGGCGGTGGGACATGTTCCTCTCTAGCAGGGAAGAGCGTTGCGACCACTTCCTGCAACAGCTCAGGCTGCAGGCTCTCGGTGAGTGGGGGTGCCCAGGCACGAAGTTTCCCTCGGACCGCACGGTAAGGGCGCCCCCACGGATTCACGTCGAGAGCCGACAGCATCTCCTCCCTGGCTCGAGTCTTAGCCTCGCCGACGGCCAGCCACAGAGCCTCCTTGGCCGCGCGGTACACCTCATACCGCGCGGCCTCTTCCTCCGGAACCCGGCGACGTCTCCTCCGGTAATGGGTGTACTGGCGTCTCACCTCCACGCACGTCACGCGCAGCTGCGCGATGACGGCAGACCACCAGTACAGCTGGCGCCTTGTGGTTTGGGTGACACGGGGCATTGACGCATCGCAGATTTGCGTCATCGCCCCGCGGAACCACTGCGCCTCCGCTTCGACGTCGACGGGTTCGTTCGTCGTTAACTCCCGGACCCAGGCCTGGAGGATTGCGGCCTCCTCGAGAAGTTCCCTGTCGATACGCTTGTACGACCAGCGAGGACCGTCCATCCGCGGGGTCGGCAGGCGACCGCCACCCGCAGTCTGGGTGGAGACGTCGAATCGAATATATCGATGGTCCGACAGCGTCTCCACCTCTACGGCAACTCGCCAGTCGCGTACACGGCCCGCAACAGCGGGGCTTGCGAACGACACGTCCACTATGGACCCGCCCCGCTGCCGCACGCACGTGTACACCGAGCCTCGATTCAGGACGGTCAGGCCGGTCTCGATCGCCCACTCCTCCAACACCTCACCCCTAGGATCGGTGATCGGGGATCCCCAAGCCGCGGACTTGGCATTGAGATCCCCGAGCAACAGCACCGGGCGAGGGTGGAACTGGCTCACGACGGCACCTAGCTCGACAAGGAACTCCTCGAAGTCAGCGAGACTCTTATTGGGGGAGAAATACGCCCCAATTGTGACTATGCCGTCCACGAGGGCAGCCACCCAACCGTGTCCTCGGGACGGAATGCCAAGAGTCCCGCCAATGATGGCCACCAAACCGTCTAGATCCCCCGCCCAATTATCGCGGGGGGGGACAAAATACGGCTCGGCGACCACAGCCACGTTGATCAACCACTCCGCCATGCTCTGGAGCAATAGATCCTGAGCTCTGGCGGCGTGGTTGATGTTCGCCTGGAGGAAACGGAATTGTGCCATTAATGACATTCCATTTCCTCGGCTCCTCCTTCCCTGGGTCGGGAGTCGAGCTGTGGGAGAGGCGCAGATTCTCCGACAGCTCGAGTCCTCCTATTTTTTGACTTGGGTGCCTTGCAGGCCTTCCCACCAAGTCTGTGCTCCGAGCGTTTCCCTGCAGCTGCGCAAAGGCTGCAGTATGGCGCTACGGAGCACTGTGCCGCCCTGTGGCCGGGTCGACTGCAGCGGAAACATATTTCGCTGCGGTCGATTTGTGCAGTGCATTGTGCCCGGACATGCCCCTTTTCCAGGCACCGGAAGCACTGCACAGCCCGCTTTGGCAGGAGTTTGACCCTGGCAGACATCCAGCCTACCAGCAGTCGCCCGCCATCTGCAATCTTATTCGCAGCCGCGACCGGACACCGCACCCAAACAGTGCCCAGCCCGTCCGCGCTGCTGCGAATTTCGCCTGCCGCCACATTGTCTGGCGGGCACCCACCGTTTTGGGCAATAGCCGCCACTACTACCTCCGGGGTCACGGATTCGTCCAGCCCCTCCACGCGTAATTCAGCCGTGGTCATGGGCCTGGACACTCGGACGTCCTCTGGCTTGAGGACCTCCCGGAGTCTGGCGGCCAACTTGTCCGCCCTCTCCTGCCTTGCCGCACCCGACAACTGAAGCATCTTGGCACCCGTGGCTGCCGTCCTGAAGACGAAACCAGCCGGGGTGCCAAACTCGCTAAATTGAAGCTTCTGCTTCATCTCCGTCAGGACCGACTTGTAGGTCACTCCCCTGCTCACGGCTTCAGGCTGCAGAGTAATAACTACAGCCTCGGAGCGTGGGGTAGTGACCTTGGGTGGCCTCGTGCCCTCTGGTCGAGTCGGTACCTGGGGAGGTGTCGGCTGCGGCGCCCTCTTTTTGCGGCCCCTCTTAACCACCGTCGTCCAGAGGTCCTGGGTGGGAGGCGCGGATGCCGGGATCGTGGCCTCTTGGGAGGTAGGGGGCGCGGTCGCACCCGCCGCCCTCTTCTTCTTTTTCCTCCTGCGGCGGCCCTCTCCACTCACTGTCACCTGGGTAGGAGAAGCGATCACCGGCGGCTGGGACGTCCGGACGAGGGGCACGGATGCAACCTGAACTGGTGTTCCGGGCTGCGTGAGCTGCGCGGGCTTTGGCCTCGCGGGCTCTTCCATCCTCCGCCTGTCCGCTGCAAGCGGAGGCCGGAGGATCTCAGCTGGGGGCAGTCGAGACTCAATTGCCTCCAGGCGGGCATTTACCATGCCCCCACACTGAACCATGCATATTCTTGCCACCCTCTCTACGTCGTAGTCCGACAAACTACGAGTTGGTGGCGCCGCAGGTGCTGGCGCCGACGAAGGAGCCGCCTGCTCTTGCCCGACGTTTTGCATTGCGGTAAATTGCCGCTTTAGATCGTCCAGTTCTAATCGGAGACGGCTGTTCTCCGCCCACAACCTCGCTGTCTCCTCAGAGGTAGTATGATCGTGGAGAACCTGAACAGCCTCCTTGATCCCCTCTGCCGCCTCTTTGAGGGCGCGCGTGAATGAGCCCTTCAGGTTGCCGGACTTGGAGGCAACCTTCAGGACAATGTCAACGCCGTCCATTACTTGGCGGCTGAGAGCCTCTGCTGTCAGGCTCTCCCCATTGGCTGCCTGGGCAGACCGCCGCTCTCGAGCCTGACGGGCCATTTCGGCCACCTCATCGGCCGCAACTGCTCTGTTTTGAGCACGCTTTGCGGCATTGGCCTCCGCCTTTGTCCCCACAAGAGCGACGGTGACCCCTCCCTGGTCGTCGGTCGAGACTGCAGGTGAGACGCAATCCGAACCGCTGGCCATTGGCGTGTCGGGGCGCTTCAGGAAGCGGCCCCGGGTGTCGCGTGATGCTGCCGGACTGCCTGTCCCGCGACCTTTGCCTCTCCTCGCTGTTGCCACTTTGGCGGCCGGCTGGTCCTCCTCACTAGAGGACATACCCGCCGAAACAGCGTCCGTCTGACCGCGCGAACGCTTCCCCCAAAATTTGGAGGGAACGGCCGCAGCAGCCTGCGATGCGTCGTCCGACTCCGACATGCACACCCTCTCCAGAACCACGTGTGGCTCTGCAGACGGCGCACACTTCGGAGTGTCTGGAGTCTCTGCTCCCGTCCTTGCACCCGGTTTTGGGTCGGGTGGTTTAAAGGAGATCAGGTCTTCAAAAGACCGTGATCTCGATGAGCCTCCTCGGCTCTTGTTGCCACTGGCAAATGGAAAGCGATGGTTGCCCCCCCCAGAATACGGTGGGGCAGACGATCCCGAAGGGATCGTGGCGGATTCTCCAGCTGCTGTGCAGTTGGTACCGCCCTGGGGTAATATATTTCCAGTCGCTTGTTGCATCGTTTTTTTGCCTTTGAAGGGTGCGGTCCCTGACTCCCCACTTCATCAATATAAATATATAAACATATACACATAAAAATATAAATATATACATACATACATAAATTCCCCCCCTCCCCCTTGATCCCCCACCACAACCATTCGCCACGCTCACAGTCACGTCTGGCGGGCAGACGCGTACCAGAGGGCGACGAATGCCGCGATGCAAAATCAAGGAAGATCCCCAACCCTGATTCATTCCCCGAAACTTCGAGGAGTGAATCACTGACCACGTACCGTCCAATGACCCGCTTGAGCCATCGCACGGCACAGGACGTTTTCCCCGCCCCGATTCACTCCCCGAAAACTTCGAGAAGTGAATCACTAATCACGTACCGTCCGATGACCCGCTTGAGCCATCGCACGGCACACGACGTTTTCCCCGCCCCGATTTACTCCCCGAAAACTTCGAAGAGTAATCACTAATCACGTACCGTCCGATGAACCTGCTTGAGTCATCGCACGGTACACGATGTTATCCCCCCCCTATGCACATCGAACCTCGCACGACAGACCAGTGGGTCATCGCACGACGAACGATGTGACCCCTCCCCCAGAATATTAGCCACGACAGTACCATTTCCCGATTCCTCGAGGAATAATACTGTCGCGCCCAGGGTGCACCAGCCCAGCAGCTGCTCTTTCCTCCAGACGTATCGAGAGGGACCAGCAGCCGCCAGACAAACGTGGAGGAATTCTGCCGCACCCCAACCTAACCTAACCTAACCTAACCTAACCTTTTTTTTTTTTTTTTTTTTTTTTTTTTTCACGATGTGGAAATCCTCAATGGATGTCCTCCGCCCTGGGGAGAGCGAAGGGGTCTGTCAGACTCGTACTGACTAAAACCACACCGGTGTTCCCTCGCACACTTGCGTCAGGGGGCAACGGGATCTGATGCGACTTCCGCTGCCCCGGACTAGTGCTGGCCCGCTTGACCTACGGGCCTCGTCCCGGGGGGAGTGAGGTGTAAAACTCCCCCCGCTACGTCTATGAGAGGCGCGCGTGGAACACAACGCGCCGCCGTCTCGGGTCCAGTGTGATGGGGGGCGACGGATGTCCTCGAATCCGCCGCCCCTGGACCAATTTAGGGGGGCCGGAAGAGGGCGTTGTCAGCCCTCTGCCGACGCCCGGTGCGCCTGCTGCGGGATGGGCGGGAGCTGGTCATCTCCCTTTCCCTTTCCGCAGCTTCCTTCTGCGACATGACGGTCTCGCAGAAGGACATCACTGCGTCCCAGGACTCTGCGCTGCCGACCATCGAGCGAACGACGGCCGGCAGCGACAGGTCTCCTCCTACTTCTGCAACGAGAGCACGGCGCGGCTCATCGAAAGCGGCACACTCGGCCAGCGTATGCCGCGCCGTATCCTCCGAACAATGGACGCAGTGATGGCACCGGGCGTCCGGCTCCCTGCTTAAGCGAGACAGGTACTTCCCGAAGCAGCCGTGCCCCGAGAGTACCTGTGTCGCCCGGAACGTCAGAGAGCCGTGCTTCCTCCCGAGCCAGTCGTCGAGTACTGGCCGGATCGCCTCGATAGTGTTGAGGCCGGCGGTGGGGAGGTCTAGCCTCCCCCGCCATTCCGCCACCATGACCTGTCGGAGCTGAGACCGGTACAGCGTAATCTGTCGCTGCACCAGCCTCTCGCCCCGATGTTCGGCCTCCTCGCGCCACTGGTACAGTGTCGCGAGGGTCTTCGCCTCCAGGTCCCATGGCGGGGATCCGGCCAGTACGCAAGCCGCCTCGTAGGAGATCGTGCGATATCCCCGTACGACCCTGACGGCCATCGCTCTCTGCGGTCTGCGCAGGACTGCGATAGTGCGGGCCGTCAGGTCGGTCGCCCATATCGGGGCCCCATATAGGGCCATCGATCGCACGATCCCCACGTACAACCGCCTGCAGGCGGAGCTCGGGCCCCCCAGATTGGGAAGCAGCGTTGATAGCGCGCCCGCCGCGCCCATCAACTTGGGCACCAGCCGCTGAAAGTGGGGGCCGAAGTCCCAACGGCTGTCGAGCACCAATCCGAGATATTTCATGGTTGACTCGACAGCGATCCGGACCCCCCCGACCACAATGTGTGATCCCAACGGCGGTGCCCGTCGGGGGCCATGAAAAGCGATGGCCTCCGACTTGTTGAGGGCCACCTCCAGGCCCAGGCGCCGTATGCGGCTCACCACCTGTGAGACCGCAGCCGTAGCCAGCAACGCTGCTTCCCTGTACGAGCTCCCCCGGGCCGTGACCAGCGTGTCGTCCGCATAACACGTCAGGTTCACTCCCGGCGGGAGCTCGCACCGCAAAACCCAGTCGTATCCGATGTTCCACAGGGGTGGGCCCAGAACCGAGCCCTGTGGAACACCGCACGACATCTCGCGACGGCCTATGCCGTCGCGTCCCATGTAGGTGACACACCTCCCCGAAAGATACGCCCCCACGATGTTGCGGAGGTAGGAAGGCACCCTATGGTATCGCAGGGCCTCCCTAATGCAACTCCAGGGCAGGGTGTTGAACGCGTTGGAGATGTCCAGGGACACCGCCAGCACCACCCCACCCTGGGAAACCGCTTCCTCCGCCAGGACTCTTACTCTCCTGATGGCGTCGATGGTAGAGCGCCCACATCGGAAGCCAAACTGGCTGTCGTCCAGGTTCGGCCCCACTGTGCACAAGTGGCTGACGAGGCGGTCTGCGATTACTCACTCGAACAACTTGCCCGCCTCGTCCAGCAGCACTATGGGCCGATAAGCGGACGATGAATCCGCCGGGCGCCCCGCCTTCTTGAGCAGGACCAGTCGACCGGCTTTCCACCTGTTAGGGAAATGGCCCTGCTCAAGGCATGCCGAGAAGAGTCCCTGCAGTGGGGGCTCCAGTTCTTTCAGGGCGAGGACTAGAGCGCGGCCAGGCACTCCGTCGGGCCCCGGAGCAGTGTTTTTTGCCCGGAGCCGCATCACGGCCGCGCTCATCTCCGCCTGTGTCACCTCTGGGACGGTTTCGTTCTCCTCCGCTTCCGGCTCTGCAGCTGTGAGCGGAGCCATCGGCGGTGGCTCATGCTCGGCTCTCTCAGGAAAGAGAACCGAGACCACTCGCTCCAGGAACTGCGGCTCGAGACCTTCCGTCAGCGGGGGGGCCCATGGCCGAAGTTTCCCTCGGACCGTACGGTATGGGCGCCCCCACGGATCCCCGTCTAGGGTCGCGAGCAGCTCCTCCCTGGAGCGCGTCTTCGACTCGCCGATGGCCAGCCACAGAGCCTCCTTCGCCGCGCGGTACACCTCATACAGCGCGGCTTCTTCGTCGGGATCCCGGCGACGTCTCCTCCGACATCGCGTGTACGGACGTCTGGCGTCTGCGCATGCGACGCGCAGCTGCTCGACCTCGATGCACCACCAGTACACGCGGCGCCTTGCGGACAGAGGGGAGACGCGTGGCATGGACGCGTCGCAAATTTGCGTCATCGCGTCACCAAACCACTGCGCCTCCTGTTCGACGTCGACGGGACCGACGGTAGCCGACTCCCGAACCCAGGCCAGGACGATGGTGGCTTCCTCAAGAGCCTCCTTGTCGAGGCGTTTCGTGGCCACCTTCAGGACGACGTCCACGCCGTCTAGCACTTGACGGCTAAGGGCTTCTGCCGTTAAGCCCTCAGGAGTTGTCGCGGTCTGCGAACGCCTCTCCCTTGCCAGACGAGCCAACTCAGCGACTTCGTCAGTCGCGATGGCCTTCCGGCCCTCTCGCCTCGCGGCATTGAGCTCTGCCCGGGTGCTCACCAATGCAATGGACGCATCACCTTGCTCCACCTGCATAGTCCCGTCGGAATCACTCACCGGTATTTCACGGGGCTTTAAGAACCGGCCTCGGGAGTCGCTTGTCGCTGCAGGGACGCTCGTTCCGGAACGTGGACCGCGTCCTCTGCCTCTCCGTGGTGTCGACACCTTAGGGGCCGGCAGGCTCTCCTCACTTGAGGACAAGCCCACCGAGCCCGCATCCGACCCACAGTCACGCGGCCGCTTCCCCCAAAACTTGGAGCGAGCGGCCGCAACTGGCTGTGGTGTGTCGGAAATTTCCGGCAGCACAGTCACCCTTTCTAGGATGACTCGCGGTTCTGCTGGAGCCTCGGCTCCCATCTTTATTGACACTGTGCCCGAGTCTGACACTGTGTCCTTCGCTTGGTGCGGTGTAAAAGAGGTCAGGTCTTCAAAAGACCGTGACCTTAATGAGCCTCCTCGGCTCTTGTTGCCATTGGCAATTGGAAGCGAAATGTTGCCCCCCCCAGAATACGGTGGGGCAGACGACCCCGAAGGGGCCGTGGCGGATTCTCCAGCTGCTGAGCAGCTGGTACCGCCCTGGGGTATAATATTGCATCTCGACTTATCCATATTGTTCCTTTAAAGGGTGTGGTCCCTGACTCCCCACTTCATCAATAAAATATATAAACATATACACATAAACATAGACACACATACATATATACATAAATTAGTCCCCTCCCTCTTGATCCCCCACCACGATCATTCACCACACTCACAGTCACGTCTGAGGCAGACGCGTACCAGAGGGCGACGAATGCCGTGATGTAAGATGAAGGTGGATCCCAGACCCTGATTCACTCCCCGACAACTTCGAGGAGTGAATCACTAATCACGTACCGTCCGATGACCCACTTGAGCCATCGCACGCCACACGACGTTTTCCCCGCCCCGATTTACTCCCCGAAAACTTCGAAGAGTGAATCACTAATCACGTACCGTCCGATGACCCTGCTTGAGTCATCGCACGGTACACGATGTTATCCCCCCCCTATGCACATCGAACCTCGCACGACAGACCAGTGGGTCATCGCACGACGAACGATGTGACCCCTCCCCCAGAATATTAGCCACGACAGTACCATTTCCCGATTCCTCGAGGGATAATACTGTCGCGCCCAGGGTGCACCGGCCCAGCAGCTGCTCTTCCCTCCAGACGCATCGAGGGGGACCAGCAGCTGCCAAACTAACGTGGAGGAATTCTGCCGCACCCCTCCACCCCAACCTAACCTTTTTTTTTTTTTTTTTTTTTTTTTTTTTTGTTGCCGGGGTGGAAAATCCTCGATGGATGTCCTCCGCCCTGGGGAGAGCGGAGGGGTCTGTCAGACTCGTACTGACTAAAAACCACCCCGGTGTTCCCTTCCCACACTTGCACCGGGGATCATGGGAACTAGTGCGCCTTCCACGATCCCCGGCTAGTGCCGGCCCGCCACTGCGGGCCTCCTCAGGTCTGCGGGGGGAGTGAGGTGTACTCCTCCCGCGACGTCATGTAGGGGCGCGCGCGGAACACTACGCGCCACCGCCTCGGGTCCAGTTATTCGGCGGGGCGGCGGACCTCCCCAAGTCCACCGTCCCTCTGGACCCGTTCAGGGGGGCTGGAAGAGGGCGTTGTCCGCCCTCCGCCGACGCCCGGTTCGTCTGCTGCGGGTCGGGAGAGTGCTCTCCACCTCTCTCAACCTCTCCGCAGCCTCCTTCTGTGAGATGACCGTTTCACAGAAGGAGATCACCGCATCCCACGACTCTGCGCTCCCGACCATCGCGCGAGCGACGGCCGGCAGCGACAGATCGGTTCCCACTTCTGTCACGAGGGCACGGCGCGGCTCCTCCCATGCGGCACACTCTGCCAGCGTATGCCGCGCCGTGTCCTCCAGACAGTGGACGCAGTGATGACACCGAGCGTCCGGCTCCCTGTTTATGCGACACAGGTACTTCCCGAAGCAACCGTGCCCCGACAGTACCTGCGTCGCCCGAAACGACAAGGAGCCGTGCCTCCTCTCGAGCCATTCCTCGAGCACCGGTCGGATCGCCTCGATGGTAGCGAGGCCGGCGGTAGGGCGTAGAAGCCTGTCCCGCCACTCCGCCACCAGGACCTCGCGGAGCTGAGACCGACGCAGATCGATCTCTCGCTGCATCGGTCCATCGCCCCGCGTCCGCACCTCCTCGCGCCACCGATAAAGCGACGCGAGGACTCTCGCCTCTAGGTCCCAAGGTGGCGACCCGGCCAGTGCACAAGCCGCCTCGTAGGAGACTGTGCGATACCCCCTGATTGACCGGACGGCCATCGCCCTCTGCGGTTTCCGCAACATCGCGATGCTGCCGGCCGTCAAGTCAGAGGCCCACACCGGGGCCCCGTACAGGGCCATGGATCGCAAGACCCCTAGGTACAGTCTCCTACAGGCGGTGCTCGGCCCCCCTAGATTGGGAAGCAGCGTTGCAAGCGCGCCCGCAGCGCCCATCAACTTGGGCGCCAGTCGCCGGAAGTGGGGGCCGAAGTTCCAATGGCTGTCGAGCACCAATCCCAGATACTTCATGGTGGACTCGACAGCGATCGGGGTCCCCCCTACCACAATATGTGATCCCGGCGGCGGCGCCCGCCGGGGGCCGTGAAAGACCACGGCCTCCGACTTGTTGAGGGCCACCTCCAGGCCCAGGCGCCGTATGCGGCCCACAACCTGTGAGACCGCACAGGTCGCTAGCAACGCTGCCTCCCTGTACGAGCTCCCCCGGGCCGTGACCAGCGTGTCGTCTGCGTA
Source organism: Xestia c-nigrum (assembly GCA_916618015.1). Taxonomy (NCBI): domain Eukaryota; kingdom Metazoa; phylum Arthropoda; class Insecta; order Lepidoptera; family Noctuidae; genus Xestia; species Xestia c-nigrum. Next base: position 285,065 of record OU745256.1, read on the forward strand.
ACACACCAGGGCCACTCCCGGTTGGAGCTCGCCTCTCAGCACCCAGTCGTACCCGATGTTCCACAGGGGTGGGCCAACGACCGAACCCTGTGGAACACCGCACGACATGTCGCGCCGGCCTCCGCCGTCGCGTCCCGAGTAGGTGACACACCTTTCCGCCAAATAAGCCCCAACGATGCGGCGGAGGTACGGGGGCACCCTGTGGTAACACAGCGCCTCCCGAATACAGCTCCAGGGCAGGGTGTTGAAAGCGTTGGAGATGTCCAAGGACACCGCCAACATCACCCCGCCCCGGGACACCGCTTCCTCCGCCAGGACTCTTACCCGCAATATGGCGTCCACCGTGGAGCGCCCATGCCGGAAGCCGAACTGGCTGTCGTCCAGATCCGGCCCCTGTCTGTACAAGTGGCCGGCGAGGCGGGCAGCGATAATCCGCTCAAAAAGCTTACCCACCTCGTCCAGCAGCACTAAGGGCCGGTACGCAGACGGCGAGTCCGCTGGGCGCCCCGGCTTCCTGAGCAGGACCAGACGACCCTTTTTCCACTCACTAGGGAATTGGCCCTGCTCTAGACATGCGGTGAAGAGTCCTCTCAGTTGGGGCTCTAGCTCCTTCAGAGCGAGGGCGAGCGCTACTCCGGGAACTCCGTCAGGCCCTGGGGCAACGGTCTTGGCCCGAAGCCGCGTTATCGCCACCCTCATCTCTGCTTGTGTCACCTCTGGGACGCTGACGTCCTCCTCATCAGTTGGCTCTGTGGCTGAGGGCAAAGCCATCGGCGGTGGAACATGTTCCTCTCTAGCAGGGAAGAGCGTTGCGACCACTTCCTGCAACAGCTCAGGCTGCAGGCTCTCGGTGAGTGGGGGTGCCCAGGCACGAAGTTTCCCTCGGACCGCACGGTAAGGGCGCCCCCACGGATTCACGTCGAGAGCCGACAGCATCTCCTCCCTGGCTCGAGTCTTAGCCTCGCCGACGGCCAGCCACAGAGCCTCCTTGGCCGCGCGGTACACCTCATACCGCGCGGCCTCTTCCTCCGGAACCCGGCGACGTCTCCTCCGGTAATGGGTGTACTGGCGTCTCACCTCCACGCACGTCACGCGCAGCTGCGCGATGACGGCGGACCACCAGTACAGCTGGCGCCTTGTGGTTTGGGTGACACGGGGCATTGACGCATCGCAGATTTGCGTCATCGCCCCGCGGAACCACTGCGCTTCCGCTTCGACGTCGACGGGTTCGTTCGCCGTTGACTCCCGGACCCAGGCCTGGAGGATTGCGGCCTCCTCGAGAAGTTCCCTGTCGATACGCTTGTACGACCAGCGAGGACCGTCCATCCGCGGGGTCGGCGGGCGACCGCCGCCCGCAGTCTGGGTGGAGACGTCGAATCGAATATATCGATGGTCCGACAGCGTCTCCACCTCTACGGCAACTCGCCAGTCGCGTACACGGCCCGCAACAGCGGGGCTTGCGAACGACACGTCCACTATGGACCCGCCCCGCTGCCGCACGCACGTGTATACCGAGCCCCGATTCAGGACGGTCAGGCCGGTCTCGATCGCCCACTCCTCCAACACCTCACCCCTAGGATCGGTGATCGGGGATCCCCAAGCCGCGGACTTGGCATTGAGATCCCCGAGCAACAGCACCGGGCGAGGGTGGAACCGGCTCACGACGGCACCTAGCTCGACAAGGAACTCCTCGAAGTCAGCGAGACTCTTATTGGGGGAGAAATACGCCCCAATTGTGACTATGCCGTCCACGAGGGCAGCCACCCAACCGTGTCCTCGGGACGGAATGCCAAGAGTCCCGCCAATGATGGCCACCAAACCGTCTAGGTCCCCCGCCCAGTTATCGCGGGGGGGGACAAAATACGGCTCGGCGACCACAGCCACGTTGATCAACCACTCCGCCATGCTCTGGAGTAATAGATCCTGAGCTCTGGCGGCGTGGTTGATGTTCGCCTGGAGGAAACGGAATTGTGCCATTAATGACATTCCATTTCCTCGGCTCCTCCTTCCCTGGGTCGGGAGTCGGGCTGTGGGAGAGGCGCAGATTCTCCGACAGCTCGAGTCCTCTTATTTTTGGACTTGGGTGCCTTGCAGGCCTTCCCACCAAGTCTGTGCTCCGAGCGTTTCCCTGCAGCTGCGCAAAGGCTGCAGTATGGCGCTACGGAGCACTGTGCCGCCCTGTGGCCGGGTCGACTGCAGCGGAAACATATTTCGCTGCGGTCGATTTGTGCAGTGCATTGTGCCCGGACATGCCCCTTTTCCAGGCACCGGAAGCACTGCACAGCCCGCTTTGGCAGGAGTTTGACCCTGGCAGACATCCAGCCTACCAGCAGTCGCCCGCCATCTGCAATCTTATTCGCAGCCGCGACCGGACACCGCACCCAAACAGTGCCCAGCCCGTCCGCGCTGCTGCGAATTTCGCCTGCCGCCACATTGTCTGGCGGGCACCCACCGTTTTGGGCAATAGCTGCCACTACTACGTCCGGGGTCACGGATTCGTCCAGCCCCTCCACGCGTAATTCAGCCGTGGTCATGGGCCTGGACACTCGGACGTCCTCTGGCTTGAGGACCTCCCGGAGTCTGGCGGCCAACTTGTCCGCCCTCTCCTGCCTTGCCGCACCCGACAACTGAAGCATCTTGGCACCCGTGGCTGCCGTCCTGAAGACGAAACCAGCCGGGGTGCCAAACTCGCTAAATTGAAGCTTCTGCTTCATCTCCGTCAGGACCGACTTGTAGGTCACTCCCCTGCTCACGGCTTCAGGCTGCAGAGTAATAACTACAGCCTCGGAGCGTGGGGTAGTGACCTTGGGTGGCCTCGTGCCCTCTGGTCGAGTCGGTACCTGAGGAGGTGTCGGCTGCGGTGCCCTCTTTTTGCGGCCCCTCTTAACCACCGTCGTCCAGAGGTCCTGGGCGGGAGGCTCGGACGCCGGGATCGTGGCCTCTTGGGAGGTAGGGGGCGCGGTCGCACCCGCCGCCTTCTTCTTCTTTTTCCTCCTGCGGCGGCCCTCTCCACCCACCGTCACTTGGGTGGGAGAAGCGGTCACCGAGGAGTGTGATGGCTGAACGGGGGCTGCGGGCGCAACCTGTATTGGTGTCCCGAGTTCCGCCGCGGGCTCTTTGCCCCCCCCTGCAGGCCTCCGCGTGAGCTGCGCGGGCTTCGTCCTCGCGGGCTCTTCTATCCTCCGCCTATCTGCCGCAAGCGGGGGCCGGAGGATCTCAGCTGGGGGCAGTCGAGACTCTATTGCCTCCAGGCGGGCACTCACCATGCCCCCACACTGCAGCATGCAGATTCTTGCCACCCTCTCTACGTCGTAGTCCGACAAACTGAGAGTGGGTGGCGCTGCAGGTGCAGGGGCCGACGAGGGAGCCGCCTGCTGCTGCCCGACACTTTGCAGAGCGGCAAACTGCAGCTTCAGGTCCTCCAGCTCGGATCGGAGACGGCTGTTCTCCGTCCACAACCTGGCAGTCTCTTCCGAGGTCGTGTGGTCATGGAGAACCAGAACCGCCTCCCTGATCCCCTCTGCCGCTTCTTTGAGAGCACGCGTGAAAGAGCCCTTCAGGTTGCCGGATTTGGTGGCAACCTTAAGGACAATGTCCACGCCGTCCATCACTTGGCGGCTAAGAGACTCTGCCGTCAGGCTCTCTCCGTTGACCGCCTGGGCAGACCGCCACTCTCGCGCGCGACGGGCCATTTCGGCCACCTCATCAGCCGCGACTGCTCTGCGTTGAGCACGCTTCGCGGCATTGGCCTCCGCCTTTGTGCCCACAAGAGCGACGGTGACCCCTCCCTGGTCGTCGGTCGAGACCGCGGGTGAGACGCGATCTGACCCGCTTGCCATCGGCGTATCGGGGCGTTTTAGAAATCGGCCCCGGGTGTCGCGTGACGCTGCAGGACTGTTAGTCCCGCGACCTCTGCCTCTCCTGGCCGTTGGCATCTTGGCGGCCGGCTGGTCGTCCTCACTAGAGGACAGACCCGCCGAAGCCGCGTCCGACTGGCCACGCGAACGTTTCCCCCAAAACTTGGAGGACACGGCCGCAGCAGCTTGCGTCGATGTGTCGTCAGACTCCGACATGCACACCCTCTCCAGAACCACGCGTGGCTCCGTGGAGGGCGCGCATGTCGGAGTGTCTGGAGCCTCTGCTCCCGTCCTTACCCCCGATTTTGGGTCGGGTGGTTTAAAAGAGATCAGGTCTTCAAAAGACCGTGACCTGGATGAGCCTCCTCGGCCCTTGTTGCCACTGGCAAACGGAAAGCGATTGCTGCCCCCCCCAGAATACGGTGGGGCAGACGATCCCGAAGGGATCGTGGCGGATTCTCCAGCTGCTGTGCAGCTGGTACCGCCCTGGGGTAATATATTTACAGTCGCCTTTTTCATTTTGTGCCTTTGAAGGGTGCGGTCCCTGACTCCCCATTCCATCAATATAAATATATAAACATATACACATAAATATAAATATATACATATATACATAAGTTCCCCCCCTCCCCCCTGATCCCCCACCACAACCATTCGCCACGCTCACAGTCACGTCTGACGGGCAGACGCGTACCAGAGGGCGACGAATGCCGCGATGCAAAATCAAGGAAGATCCCCAACCCTGATTCACTCCCCGAAAACTTCGAGAAGTGAATCACTAATCACGTACCGTCCGATGACCCGTTTGAGCCATCGCACGGCACACGACGTTTTCCCCGCCCAAATTCACTCCCCGAAAACTTCGAGAAGTGAATCACTAATCACGTACCGTCCGATGACCCACTTGAGCCATCGCACGGCACACGACGTTTTCCCCGCCCCGATTTACTCCCCGAAAACTTCGAAGAGTGAATCACTAATCACGTACTGTCCGATGACCCTGCTTGAGCCATCGCACGGTACACGATGAAATCCCCCCCCCTATGCACATCGAACCTCGCACGACAGACCAGTGGGTCATCGCACGACGAACGATGTGAGCCCTCCCCCAGAATATTAGCCACGACAGTACCATTTCCCGATTCCTCGAGGAATAATACTGTCGTGCCCAGGGTGCACCAGCCCAGCAGCTGCTCTTTCCTCCAGACGTATCGAGAGGGACCAGCAGCCGCCAGACAAACGTGGAGGAATTCTGCCGCACCCCACCCCAACCTAACCTAACCTAACCTAACCTAACCCGTCGATATTGTTGATATCTTCTATTCTAGACGTGCGATTTTGAAGCTGTTTTCGGCTTTTTTAGACCAAACTAGGCGTCCGCCTGTGTTCTGACCATATCGCGCGCACTTTACACGCGCGTCTGGACTTCATCCCTTATTTTCGGAGAAATTCCTTAACATTAATTGTTTTTCAAAATTTTCCTTCACATTTCAATTTAGATTATAGTTGCAATAGTGCTCACCCTTCTTCCCTGAATTCTGGTCCGCGTTCCGTGTCCCGGTCTCCAGGTAGTGGGGTGAAATTCCAATTTTTTTTTTTCTTTCGAAAACTGGTTTTTTGACCAAAACTCAAAATTTTTGTTCGGCACATAACAAGTTTTATTCCATAATTCGCTAGCCCGCGCGGAGACGCGTCTCTGGACACCTCGCCCGCGCCCCTAGCCCGAATAAAACATACATTTTTCTAAAAAATAGATATTTTCATACATTTCTATAAGTACCAAAATCCACCTAAGGGAACGAGTCAAAAACGAAAACGTTGATATCTTCTATTCTAGACGTGCGATTTTGAAGCTGTTTTCGGCTTTTTTAGACCAAACTAGGCGTCCGCCTGTGTTCTGACCATATCGCGCGCACTTTACACGCGCGTCTGGACTTCATCCCTTATTTTCGGAGAAATTCCTCAACATTAATTGTTTTTCAAAATTTTCCTTCACATTTCAATTTAGATTATAGTTGCAATAGTGCTCACCCTTCTTCCCTGAATTCTGGTCCGCGTTCCGTGTCCCGGTCTCCAGGTAGTGGGGTGAAATTCCAATTTTTTTTTTTCTTTCGAAAACTGGTTTTTTGACCAAAACTCAAAATTTTTGTTCGGCACATAACAAGTTTTATTCCATAATTCGCTAGCCCGCGCGGAGACGCGTCTCTGGACACCTCGCCCGCGCCCCTAGCCCGAATAAAACATACATTTTTCTAAAAAATAGATATTTTCATACATTTCTATAAGTACCAAAATCCACCTAAGGGAACGAGTCAAAAACGAAAACGTTGATATCTTCTATTCTAGACGTGCGATTTTGAAGCTGTTTTCGGCTTTTTTAGACCAAACTAGGCGTCCGCCTGTGTTCTGACCATATCGCGCGCACTTTACACGCGCGTCTGGACTTCATCCCTTATTTTCGGAGAAATTCCTTAAAATTAATTGTTTTTCAAAATTTTCCTTCACATTTCAATTTAGATTATAGTTGCAATAGTGCTCACCCTTCTTCCCTGAATTCTGGTCCGCGTTCCGTGTCCCGGTCTCCAGGTAGTGGGGTGAAATTCCAAATTTTTTCTTTCGAAAACTGGTTTTTTGACCAAAACTCAAAATTTTTGTTCGGCACATAACAAGTTTTATTCCATAATTCGCTAGCCCGCGCGGAGACGCGTCTCTGGACACCTCGCACGCGCCCCTAGCTCGAAAAAATTTTGCCCACCCACCCGCCCTCTGGTCTATAGGAAGGTAGACGTGGGAATTTCGGCAAAATTTTATTTTTCAAAATTAGTCTTTATAATACATTTAGGCCTATTTATAGGGATTTCATAGGGAAAGATCGTTTTTAATCACACTGACTACGCGTAAAATATTTTTATTTTACGAATTTTTAGGTTTTTAATATTTTAGATTTGATTATACTGTATTTTGTAAGTTTTTAAGACAATCGTACCTAAAAGCGCGACCATAATTATTTGACTTTGTATATTTATATTTTATTTGATTATATTATTTATTAACTTACTGTGATTCCCCCTTTACAGGATCACGTAAGTTCCAGTGTTCGCTCTTACCCTCTCCTCTCGAGCAGATATTATTGTACCGTCCCCCTCTTTACAGGGTTCTGTATCGATAATACCTGCTCCAAAAAGTTTTAACATGTTTTGCACCCCGTCCAGCACCGTGAGGGCTCCAGGCTCTAGTGGCTCGCCGCGATTGGCGGAGAAAGCGGCGCCTTCGTCTGTGGCAGCAAGGAGGAGAATCTCCTTCGGAGACGAGGCTCCTTCTGCGTCGCAGGGAGGTCCTGCTACTCCGGGGACGCGCCGAGCTGCTACTGATGCCTTAAGACCGCTCATGAAGCCTGAAGCTAAGTGCCGCAGTCGCACTGAGGAGGCGAGAGCTTGCCTGAATAAGGCTAAGCTTAATTTAGGCAACTATCGCAACCTCAAAGCCGAGATCAAAACTGCGGTGCTTGAAGCTATAAACAGACTTTATGAGCTGGTCAAGGAGTCCGAGCGAGATAAGGGCCCTTCCGCACCTGTCGCCATTCCAGAACCCGCGCCCACTGCTGACCATAGTCCCCATCCTATTTCCACCGAGGTCCTTGCTGGCCAGACTGAGCTCCTTAACACCTTGAAGGAGCACATCTCGGAGTTAAGAGACAACTCCGAGAAACTCGACAAACTCCGAGACAGTCTGGCCAGCAGGCACGGGGTGGAGGAGACAACCTACGCGAGCATGACAGCCGCCAGTAAGAGCCACACCGGGGCTCAGGCCCTGGAGCGAAGGACGCTGCACTCGGTGGTTGTCTCCTCAACCCAGGAGATGGATACGGGGGACGAAATCCTCGAAAGAGTGAGGAAAGCAGTGGACGCGAAGGAGGGATGGGTGCGCGTCGAAAGGGTCCGCAAGGCCAAGGACCAAAAGGTTATTATGGGGTGCGCAACGACGGAGGAGAGGAGGAAATTAAAACAGCGTTTGGAGAAGGCCGGAGAGAACCTCGTCGTCGAGGACGTGAAAAATCGGGACCTGCTTCTGATTCTTAGGGACGTGCTACTCATGCACAGTGACGAGGAGGTGCTGAGAGCCCTTAAGAATCAGAACCGGGAGATATTTCACGGGCTCGGCGACGATGAACAGAGGGTGGTTATAAAATATAGACGAAAAACACGTAACCCGCACGCGAATCACGTTGTGCTTGGTGTGTCCCCTACGGTCTGGAGGAGGGCGATCGACGAGGGAAAACTCCGCATCGACCTTCAACGAGTTCGCGTTGAAGATCAGACGCCTCTGGTGCAGTGCACCCGTTGCTTGGCATACGGGCACGGGAAACGCCTGTGCACGGAGCTAGCCGATCTGTGTAGTCACTGTGGTGGGCCACACGTCAGGGCAGACTGCCCGGATATACAGATCGGCAAAGCAGCGGTTTGCGTGAACTGCACCAGAGAGAAACTAAGGGCCACCGAGCACAACGCATTCAGCAAGGAATGCCCAGTGCGAAGGAAGTGGGACGCATTCGCAAGAGCTTCGATAGCTTACTGCTAAAGTTGGCGATGCGACCACTTCCAGGCACAAATTCCAGAGCAATTCGGCCAAAGCAAAAAACAGGTACGTTGAGAAGACCACTAGCGCTGGCAGTACTCAAAAAATTAACTTGAGTCTGTTTAATGAGAAACTGGTTCAAGTTAAGCTGGAACGGTTGCCAGCGCTGGTGGATTCTGTAAGTCATGTTGAACCTCGAAATGCATTTATAAGCGTTAGTGCATTTTGTAAAAGACGTTCTTAAAATAAGTGATATTTAATATTATATTATGAATATATATTTTAGATATTACAGATACTTAAAAAAATTGAATGATTAATAAAAAAAAAATCAAGAACACGAAATAAAAAGGTAAGTGGTTCAATAAATACTGGTATAATAAAGGGCATAGTTAAAAGTAATGATATTAGAAGTTAGGAAATCAATTTTGGAAAATAACATAGAAAAATTAATAGGATTCAAAAATTTAACATATTATTATAACAAAGACATATTATAGTACAATCATAAAAAGGTTACGTAGAAATATTTAGTTTTAAAAGTTATAAATTTTAATTATAAATAAGAGGAAAAACCAAACGCACATCCAAAGGTCTCTCCGGCCACCCATAAACGTGCACAAGAGAAAATGACAGATGTTAAGGGCTCTGATCATGTTAGAGGAACACTGGCTGGGGCAGGAGTGGTTTTTAGCCGGTTCGAGTCCGGCACTACCTCGACTGTCGCACAAGAGAAATTCCTGTGGGATAGTCGAGGTGTCCGCGGGGATTTCCCACTCCTGCCAAAACAAAAAAAAAAAAAAAAAAAAAAACCCGTCGATATTTTCTATTCCAGACGTGCGATTTTCAATCTGTTTTCAGTGTTTTCAGACTTAACTAGGCCACCGCCTACGTATTGACCATAACGCGCGCACTTTACACGCGCGTCTGGACTTCATCCCTTATTTTCGGAGAAAATCCTCAAAATTAATTGTTTTTCCAAATTTTCCCTCACATTTTAAATTAGATTATAGTTGCAATAGTGCTCACCCTTCTTCCCTGAATTCTGGTCCGCGTTCAGTGTCCCGGTCTCCAGGTAGTGGGGTGAAAATCCAAATTTTTTCTTTCGAAAACTGGTTTTTTGACCAAAACTCAAAATTTTTGTTCGGCACATAACAAGTTTTATTCCGTAATTCGCTAGCCCGCGCGGAGACGCGTCTCTGGACACCTCGCACGCGCCCCTAGCTCGAAAAAATTTTGTCCACCCACCCGCCCTCTGGTCTATACTGCCCTGCTAAGCCGAAAGGCGCTATCTCTGAGATACGCCCTTTTAGTTTTTTTTATACCATTCAATAGCTAGAATAATTTCGCATCTAATGGTATAAGCCAAATAGCGATATCTAATTTAAAACATTAAAATAAACCACTAAGAATTTTTTTTATATCTCAATTTTTCCTTAAATTCCGAAGAGATTTGACGGTATGTCGTTTTTATGAAGCCAAATAGCCTTATACCGACATAGGCTAGAAAAGCTTAAAAATTTTTAATCAAAAACCTAAGTAAATTTTTAAGCCAATAAGCGGTAAGTTCATATTTTGAAAAAGTTCCGGAGTTAGCGCTTTTACGCTAAGTAAACGTGTGTATTACTGGTATTACTAGTTCGCTAAGGTTTGAGATACGGCTATACCTAAGTATAATAGGTAATTAAAATTGACTTTAATATCTTTAGCAATAAGGTTTAATTTTCTGGACGATCTAAAGATGAGATCATAACTGCGTATTATATTTTTTTTTTTTGTTCTATCGGGATATGAAAAATATTGTACTTTGGGTGGATAATTGTTCAGCTCAAAATAAAAACTGGACGTTTTTTTTCGTTTTTAATCTATGTTATAAATTCGGATCAGATCAATGCAGTTAAGATTATTGTTAAATACTTCGAAGCCGGACACACATTTATGTCTGCAGACTCTTTTCACCTTTTCACCATAGAGTAGAATTGGCAATGAAGCGAATGAAAAATAAAATATATGACTGATGACTTTTGCGAATCTGTAAACAGTGCTGGAAAAAATGTAAATATCAAAAAAATTACAATAGATGATTTTTATGAGTGGCAAGACTATACGAAATTATAAATATAAATATATAATAAATAACAAACTTTCCCGGTTGTCACCACGACCTTACATTAGTGACATTGTTGAAGTGGAAGTTAACAGAGGCAGTTTTGACATTAGGTACAGAACTGGTTTCGATAATTAACCCATTACGGCTAGCATTGTAGGTACAAAGTTCTTAAAATTAGACAAACTTCCATCCCCAACTAAAAAAACAGTACCAGCAGGAATATCTCAAACAAAATAAACAATATTTTAAAATCTTTTTCCAGTTTAATACCTGCTAATAGAATGTCTTTTTGGCGGGGACTACCAACTTTTGATTAATTTTATTTCATAGAAAGAAAATAAATTCCTTTAACTTTTTTTTTGTAATTTGCTGCTACATTTAATAAAGTTATTAAAAAAATATTAAATTAAGTTTTATTACAAATTTATTCGGTATTTTCATCAAAAATGAAAAAAACATCATTTTGTATGGAACTTTCTATGAGCAGAATAAGACTAAAAGCACTATCTCAATTTTTGAAGCCTTTATTTTTAATCAAAATAGCGGTATCTCACAAAATAGGTATAATGGTGCGATTTATGGATAATTTAGGTATGTCAATTATATCTAGGGTCAAAAATACGTTTATATAAGTTTTAACAGTTTTAAAAATATTAGTTTTAACCCCCGTTTGAAGGTGGGAAAAATCCATTCACAAAAAGTCGTTTTTCTCAAAACTTACTCTGATTGAGTTAGCGCTTTTCGGCTTATCAGGGCAGTAGGAAGGTAGACGTGGGAATTTCGGCAAAATTTTATTTTTCAAAATTATTTTATTTACTTCAATTTTGGCCTGAACATAGGAATTTTCTTGGGATAGCTCGTTTTTATTTTAATTTCTGACCAACTAAAAATAATTTTGTATTTTATTATTAAGTAACTTGTTGGACAGTCGTACCTTAAAGGGGCGATTATAATTGTATGACGTTTTTATATTTAAATTTTATCTGATTGTGTTGTTATTTACTTGCTGTGTTCCCCCCTTTACAGGGACACAGTTAAGTCCAGTGTCCACCTGTTTCATTACCCATCTCGCCTCCTGAGCGGATATTATTGACTGGGCCCCCACTTTACAGGGGTTCGTCTTTAATTTTATTTATAATATTTTAATTATTGTTAGAGGCCGCTCGAGAGCAATATGTTCCGCACCCCATCCGCTACCCTGAGGACGTTAGGATCCGGGGGCTCGACGCGATCACTGGAGAAGGCGGGAGATTCGTCTGCCAACGCGAGGCGGAGAATCTCCTTTGGAGACGACACTCTCCCCGCCTCGCAGGTGGGACCTGCCACTCCGGGGACGCGCCGACCCCCTGCTGACCTTTCAACACCGCTCATGAAGCCTGAGGTGAGGCACCGCAGTCGCACTGAGGAGGCGAGAGCTTGCCTGAATAAGGCTAAGGTTAATTTGGGCAACTCTCGCAACCTCAAGGCTGAAATCAAGACTGCGGTGCTCGAAGCCATAAACAGGCTTTATGAGCTGGTGAAAGAGTCCGAGCGGGACAAGGCCCCTGCCGCACCCATTGCCGTACCGGAACCCGCGCCCACCGCTGACTTCGGTCCCCTTCCCACTTCTCTGGAGGTTCTCGTTGGCCAGACTGAGCTCCTGAAGACCATGAAGGAGCACATCTCGGAGTTGAAAGACAACTCCGAGAAACTTGACAGGCTCCGAGACAGTCTGACCAGCAAGGAAAGTGTGGGGGAGACGACCTACGCGAATGTAGCGGCTGTCAGTAAGTGCCACACCGGGGCGCAAGCCCTGGAGCGAACGACGCTGCATTCCGTGGTCGTCACCTCAACGCAGGAGACGGATACGGGGGCCGAAATCCTCGAAAGAGTGAGAAAAGCAGTGGACGCGAAGGAGGGCTGGGTGCGTGTAGAGAGAGTACGAAAGGCCAAAGATCAGAAAGTCATTATGGGGTGCGCTACGACGGACGAGAGGAGGAAATTAAAGGAGCGACTGGAGAAGGCCGGAGAGAACCTCGTCGTCGAGGAAGTCAAAAATCGAAACCCGCTTCTGGTTCTTAGGGACGTGCTATCAGTGCACAGTGACGAGGAAGTACTGAGAGCCCTTAAGAACCAGAACCGGGAGATCTTTGATGGCCTCGGGGACGGGGAACTCAAAATGTCAATTAAATTCCGTAAAAAGTCACGAAACCCACACGTGAATAGCATTGTGCTGAGTGTGACCCCAGTTATCTGGAAGAGGGCACTCGAAGGAGGCAAGCTCCGGATTGACCTCCAGAGAGTGCGCGTCGAAGACCAGACGCCTCTGGTGCAGTGCACCCGTTGCTTGGCATACGGGCACGGCAAACGCCTGTGCACGGAGCCAGCCGATCTGTGTAGCCACTGCAGCGGACCACACCTTAGGGTGGACTGCCCTAGCAACCAGATCGGCGAAGCAGCGGTGTGCATTAACTGCACCAGAGCCAAGCTGGGGGAGCACCGGCACAATGCATTCAGCGACGATTGCCCGGTGCGTAAGAAGTGGGACGCATTTGCGAGAGCAATGATAGCTTATTGCTAAAGTCGTCGATGCGCCCACTTCAAAGCACAAAAAGAACACTTCGACACAACCAGATAGCAGATGCATTAAGCGAGCCACCAGGGTTGGCTCAATGGAGAAAGATAATTGTAGTCTCTTTCTTGAGAAGCCGGCTAAAATTATGCTGAACCGTGGGCCAGCTCTGGTGAAATCGTTAAGTTGTGTCGAACCGTGCAAAACACTGTTTGTTTCTAATCCAGGTAAGATATTCACGTTGTATATTGAGTATATTGCGCAAATATCATATTATGGAAAAATCAAAGTGGGGCAAAAATATATGGGTAAAAGTAAAGAGTAAATATGTTCAAAATTAAAGTCTAAATTAAGAAATAATATAAATATAAAATAAGATATATACATGTAGGCACAGTGTCAGGATCCGACATTTTAAAGAAAAGTAAGTAGTTCACTTATTAATTAATTTTATTTAAATCACACGATTATTAATTAATTATAACACACTATAACACTATCACGATAACAATTATTACACAACACAATTTTACACGACATTAATCACATTAATTACTCTAGGCGTTAGTGACAACATGTGCCGCGAACCGATGTCAGAGATAGACTCACTCGATCGCTCCGCCCGGCCTCTTTTTATACTGGCACGCAAACAAGTTGAAGTGGACAGCTGGGGACGGTGAAATCGTACGATCGCGCCATGGCACGGTGACGTCATCGCCTCACCATGCGGTGGCGCGATCGCCCGACTGTACGGTCCGGTGCACGTGCTGTTTGTAACTGTACTATGACGCAGCGCCGTCACGGCCATACTGACGTGCGTACGTCCTCGTACGCGCACCTTAGAGGTACTTAAATAACTGAAAACGACAATTTTAGTGTTCGTTCATCCTGACATTAAAATTACATCTTCTGGTCTGGTCCGGTCCGAAGACCCTTCAGAGTTGTAATCTCCTGGTCCGGTTATAACTAACCCTTCAGGATGATTACTGCTTGGTCCGGTCATAGACGACCCTTCAAGATCTTTATCTGGTCCGGTCCAACGACCCTTCAGAATTATAATCTCCTGGTCCGGTTATAACTAACCCTTCAGGATGATTATTGCTTGGTCCGGTCATAAACGACCCTTCAAGATCACTTCAGTTTATACTGGTCCTGATATTGCTAGTCCGGACTTAAATGGTCCCTGTAGCTTTATAAATTTTCTTTATGAATTAAAGCTCTTGTTACAATATTAACTGATTCAGGCTCTAAAGACTCCACCGATAATGTACGTGATCTACTAGGTTGACTCTTGCTACTGAGTTCTAAGGTACAAGAGTCGGCAGTCATTGTTTTGCTATTAACAGACATGGTGTCACTGTTCTCTAAAATACTATTATTTAAAACAACATTTTCATGGGGAGTTTCATGAACAAGCTTATCATTATTATTCGCCGTCACGTCAACATCACTGCTATTTTCTGCGATTTCTATTAAACCAGATTGTCCATGAGGCACTTCCCGTAAATTTTCGTGAGAATACTTGTAAATTCTGTTAGATCCGTTAATATGTTTTAATTCATATCGGTCATTTTCTAAAACTGAAATTATTTTAAATGGGCCTTTATACTTGCGATCTAATTTAGTTTGGTGTCTTTCTTCGCTTTTTATGAAAACAAAATCGCCTATGGAAAATGGACGTACTCTGGCTTTCCCCTTATTGAACCGTTCGGCATCAGATTGAGACAATCTTTGAATATTGTCCGATGCGTTTGACCTAGCTGATTCCAGATCAAGTCTATTAGTGTCGTGAGAGCTTACAGATATTCTTGATAACTGTAATGAATTTCCCTGAATTCCAAACATCAGTTCTAATGGGGTGAACCCTGTTACTCTACAGCGTGTACTGTTAAGAGCAAGTTGAATATCTCCCAATTGGTCTTGCCACACATTAACTGGGTCACATTCAACAATAGTAAGTAAATTTTTTAAAGTTCGCATGACACGTTCTACTTGACCATTTGCCCTACTGGAACCAGTCGCAATAAGATGAAGTTCAATATGATTATCGGTACAAAATTGTTTAAACTCGCTGTTATCATAAGAACGACCTCGGTCAGCTATTATTCGTTTTGGAGCGCCAAATAAATCTACTGCATTTTTAACCGCTTTAATAGCATTTATCGAACTCAAACTAATAGTGTGTTCTAAGAGAACAAATTTGGTAAACGCGTCTATAATGACGGAACAGTATTCTTTACGTTCGCTTTTACCACTAAGTTTGCCCGTTAAATCTAGATGGAGGGTGTGCCATGGAATAGCCAATTTTGGGATAGGATGCAAACGCACTTGCTGAGCACCCGATGAACCTTTGGAAGCTTTACATGTGACACAAGAATCAACGAATTTTTTCACAAATTTTGACATATTTTGAAACCAATAGAGGTCATACAATTTATCAAGTGTTTTCTCAAAACCAAGGTGTTTTATTTCATTGTGCACGAGGTTTATTAAAGACCAAATTAATGATTTGGGTAAAATAGGAAGCCACTTTGTGATTTTGCTTCGTTCAATCTTTCGATACAGAATGCCTTGTCTAATATCATAAGTGTGTTCCACATCTGTAGGTAATTCATTCGATCGTATTTTTGAAATAATTTCTGCTATTTCAGAGTCGCGTGATTGTTCAACATGCAACCATCCCCTTTCCAATTCAGATAGATTTACTATTCTTGTATGTCTTTGTTTTAAAGCGCTTACTTCATTAGGTTCAATAGCCAACGGATTACGCGAAAGAAAATCTGCATGAGCCATTGTTTTACCCTCTTTATAAACTATTTCAAAATCATATGACTGCAAAATAGCCCACCATCTATGAACTCTTGGAGTTAAATCTTTTTTTGAATGAGATGCTTTTAATGCATTACAATCGGTAAAAACTTTAAATTTACGCCCGAAGAGATAATGCCTAAAATGCTCTATAGATTTTACTACCGCTAGCGTTTCTAATTCATAGGAGTGATAGCGACTCTCCGCATCGGATGTTTTGTGGCTGAAATAAGCAACGACATGGGGAAGGTTGTTCCTCCTCTGAATTAGAACTGCTCCATACCCATCACTACTCGCGTCAGTATGGAGTTCTATGGTTAAATTAGGATCAAAAATTTTTAGAACCGGTTCTGTGACGAGACGATTGACAATTTCTGCGTGAATTTTATCGTATTCTGGGGTCCAACAAATGTTACCCTTCCCAGCTGTCAAGGGATATAAGGGTTTCATAATTTTTGAAAAATTGGGGATAAACTGCCGGAAATAGGTAGCTAGACCGATGAATTGTCGAACTTGTTTAACAGTTTTTGGTGCGGGAACATTTTTTAAAGCTTCAACTTTACATGGGTTTGGTCTGACTTCGCCAGCTGATATTACATAACCCAAATATTCTATCTGTTTCTTCAGAAAACAACATTTTTTAAAGTTAAATGAAAATCCAGCCTTTGACAAGGTTTCCAACAATTGGTCGAGACGGATCAACCCCTCTTGTATAGATTCTGATGCAGAAAGCACGTCATCCATATAGACTAAAATTTTGCTGTCGTTAAGAGGCTTGAGGGCTGTATTTATAGCTCTTTGAAATACTTGAGGAGCATTTCTAAAGCCGAATGGCATCGTTAACCATTCAAACTGACCCGTTGGTGTAACGAATGCAGTTTTTTCTACTGAATTCTTATTTACTTTGATTTGGTGAAATCCAGAGGCCATATCTATACTAGAAAAGAAGTGAGCTCCATGCAGTTTATCTATTTGATCGTTTATCAGTGGAAGAGGGTAGCTATCCGGCTTAGTGTTACTATTAAGTTCTCTGTAATCCACGCACATACGATCAGAACCATCTTTTTTTTTTACTAATAAAATCGGACTAGCAAAAGGGGAAGAGCTTTCCCGAATTATATTCGCATCTAATAATTCCTGAACCATTTTACTCACGATATCGGATTCTGTGGGGGATAATCTATATGGGCGTCTGTGTACGGTTTTGTTCGGATCAATCAACTTAATTTCAAGTTCACCGGTAGATACACGAGAGGTAGGAAGCTTTTGTATGAAATTCGAAGAATATTTTTTAAGGATCTCAATTAGTTGTTCCTTATTTTTTCCTACAAGATCTGTATCGATTGAGGCCATATCAAAAGTCTCCTCAACTCTTGAACAGGCATTGAAAGTTTTTGATTTAGAAAAAGTTAAACTATCACTATCAATTTTGACCGAAATTCCTTGCTCCAAAATATCACGACCTAATAACACTTCTTCGCTCAGACAGTCATTGGGTAAAACGTGGTAAATAACATCAAACAAGCAACTTTGTACCATAGTAGGACATTTAACTTGTAACGAACAATCAACGCTATTAGGCCCTACACCCTTCAGCACTACTTGTTCATGAAACTGTTCACCCTGGAGAAAATCACAATTGCTTTGTCTTATTAGACTGCATTCGGAACCAGAGTCAAAAATAAAAGGTAGTTGTAAATTATTAATCTGTAACATACCTCGCGTCACCTTGGAGCATAGGTTCACCTGTTTGCTGCTGTTGCCGCCGCTGTTGCTATTGCTGCTGCTGCTGTGGTTGTTGTTGCTCGATGCAGCATCTTCTTTTTTCGACCAGCGTTTAGGACATGTACTAGCAGCATGTCCACGCTCGCGGCACACGTAGCAGATGACATTAGACTTCGGTGAATCCATGTTGTTGTCTGAAGTATTCGAGTTTTTATGCAGATACCGCTGCCTTTCTCTACAGTCTTGACCTCGGTGTCCTCGTTTCTTGCAAAAATGGCAATTTCCATTGAAATCCGTTGAAGTACGAAACCTCTTTGCATCATTGTCAGTTGTGGCTGGCTCGTCACTTCTTCGCTTTAATGTGAAGCTTCGCAAGGTACGAAAAAGTTGATGCTTATCGTTAACCACAACTGAATTAAGTTCTCGGCGAATCTTGTCATCACATTGAGATAAAACAGATACGACAAAACCTGTCACAACTTTGTCTGGCATTTTTGCTTCAGGGATTTTTTCTATTAATTGCCATAGACGCAAACCTGCTTCAGCTGGACTTTCTGCATTTTTAATTTGAAACTTAATAACGTGGTCAAAATAATCTTGCATCATCATAGGTTTGCTAAATTTGGATATCAATATTTCCTTGATAGAGCTCCAAGTGATATCGTCTGGTTGTATCTTGGTGAGACAGAGGCCAGCGCGGCCCTTCAGAGCATGAGAAAGAGCCAAAATCAAGTCGACTCCATCCACTTCCTTTTTTTTAATTATAATGTCGCTGAGCGAACACCAGTTTACTATATCGGATTCAGGTGCATCAGGATCAAAAGGCACCAACCTGATCTGAGTAGTTTCCGGAGGTGGATGAGGAACCATGCTTTCAGCAATTTTTTGAAGAATTGCTTCCATTCCAGTGGAAAACATAGTAAAAAAATTGCTTTCCATACTCGCCGATGCTCTATGTGGTCCTGGTTCATGTGGAGGTGAGTCCAGCACTTCTGATGTAGGCACAGTGTCAGGATCCGACATTTTAAAGAAAAGTAAGTAGTTCACTTATTAATTAATTTTATTTAAATCACACGATTATTAATTAATTATAACACACTATAACACTATCACGATAACAATTATTACACAACACAATTTTACACGACATTAATCACATTAATTACTCTAGGCGTTAGTGACAACATGTGCCGCGAACCGATGTCAGAGATAGACTCACTCGATCGCTCCGCCCGGCCTCTTTTTATACTGGCACGCAAACAAGTTGAAGTGGACAGCTGGGGACGGTGAAATCGTACGATCGCGCCATGGCACGGTGACGTCATCGCCTCACCATGCGGTGGCGCGATCGCCCGACTGTACGGTCCGGTGCACGTGCTGTTTGTAACTGTACTATGACGCAGCGCCGTCATACATACAAGATATTGAAATTGAAAACAAAAACTTTAGGAATTTATTGAAAACGTTAATAGAGAGTTAGGGCAATAAAATAAATGTAAAAATGTAAGTATTACTTGACAAAAGAGTGTGGTCTCATCGGCCTTTTAAAACCCAAGTCGCTACACAAGAAATAAAATATGCAGAAAAGGGCTCTGATAATGTCAGAGGGACACTGGCTAGGCAGGAGTGGTTTTTAGCCGGTTCGAGTCCGGCACTACCTCGACTGTCTCACAAGAGAAATTCCTGTGGGATAGTCGAGGTGTCCGTGGGGATTTCCAACTCCTGCCCAAACAAAAAAAAAAAAAAAAAAAAAACCTAACCTAACCTAACCTAACCTAACCTAACCTTTTTTTTTTTTTTTTTTTTTTTTTTTTTTTTTTTTTTGACGCTGGGAAAAAATGCATTACGCATACCCTCCCATCGGGGGATGAGAGGGGTATGTGGGACTCCCCGGTCTGACCCGGTATACCCACTAAAACGACCCAGCGACATTCCCGCTTCGTCCAAGTGGCGGGGGACTGGGAAACCGGCATAGCCTTTACGTCCAGTCCTCCGCCGACGATCGCCCGACGGGCCCCTCACAGGGACCCGGGAATGACTGACGGAGGTGGTGACGGGTGCAATGCGGGCGAAGGCACCCCCGTGCCTGTCGCCCGCCCGTCGCCACCATGAGGAGGGAGAGGGCGTTGCCGTCTCCGACCCCTTCTTCGTCTGCGGAGCGGCGCAGCGAGAGGGTCGTCCTCCCGCACGCGCTCCGCCTCCTCCTTTTGCGAGATTACGTCCTCGCAAAAGGAGGCGACCGCTGCCCAGGTCTCCTCGCTCCCCAGCATGGCGTTGACGACGCCGGGAAGCGAGAGGTCCGGTCCGATTACCGCGGTCAGACCGCGGCGCAACTCGGACCAAGCTGGGCACACCTCCAGGGTGTGCTGCGCCGTGTCCTCCGGCGCGCCGCAGTCGTGGCACGCCGGGGTCTCCTCCCTCCCGATCCGGTGCAGGTGCGATCCGAAACAACCATGGCCGGACAACACCTGCACCAGACGGAACGAGAGGAAACCGTGGGACCGCTCGAGCCAGCTCCGCAGAACCGGACCGAGCGCGTCCAACGTCCGGCGGCCAAAGGTGGCGGTGGCGAGGTCCTCTGTCCAGTGAAGGACGATAGCGTCCCTCGCCTCCCGCCGCACGGCCTCCCGCTCTTCGGCGACGGGGCGCTCCCCGAGAGCCTTCCGGCGCGCCGTCCACTCGTACACTCTGGCGAGCACCCATGCCTCCAACTCCCAAGGCGGGGTGCCAGCCAGAGCGCATGCCGCCGAAAAGCCCACCGAGCGGTAGGCCCTCGCCACCCGCTGTGCAATGGCCCTTTGGGGCCTGCGGATGGCCGTCGCATTCTCCCTCCTGTGGAGGGAGTCCGCCCAGATTGGGGCCCCATATAGGGCCATGCTCCGCAAGATGCCGGCATACAGGCGCCGGCATTTCGCCTTGGGCCCCCCCAGGTTCGGCAGGAGCCACGAGAGGGCGTCCGCGGCCTTGAGCAGGCGCGTCGACAGCCCGCTGAAATGCGGGCCGAAGCGCCACCTGTCGTCTAGCACCAGCCCCAGATACTTCATCTGGGGCTGGACCCCTATCCTGACGCCCTCCACAATTATGTGGGCGTCGGGAGGGCAGCGCTGCCGAGGCCCGCGAAAGAACACGGCCTCGGTCTTTTGCAGCGCCACCTTCAATCCCAGGCGGCGGATCCTCTCTGCAACCAAGGATCCGCCAGCCGAGGCCAGACAGGCCGCGTCCGCGAAATTCCTCCCCCGGGCAGTGAGGAGAGTGTCATCCGCATAGCAGATGACACTCGTGCCCTGGAGGAGGGCTCCGCGCAGGAGCCAGTTGAACCCGATGTTCCACAAGGGGGGGCCAAGCACCGACCCCTGCGGAACACCGGACTCTGCGCCGTACCGCCTCACGGTGGCAGTCTTGTCCACGAGGAGGACCTCACGGTCCTCCAAGTAGCTGGCCAGGAGGTCCCGCAGGTATTGGGGCACTCCGTGATATCGGAGCGCCTCCAATATTGTCGAGTGGGGGACGGAGTTGAAGGCGTTGGCAATGTCGAATGACACCGCCAGCACTCCGTCCCCCGCTTCCACCGCTTCCTTCACCTGGCCCTTGAGCAGGGCCAGCGCGTCGATCGTCGAACGCCCTCGACGGAAGCCGAATTGGGCGTCCGACAGATCCGGCCCTACCCCCCGCAAATGGCTGTCAAGCCGGGAGGCGACAATCCCCTCGAACAACTTACCGACCTCATCGAGCAGGACGACGGGCCGGTATGCCGAGGGGGAGTCCACCGGGCGTCCCGCTTTTCGGAGGAGGCAAAGCTGCCCCTCCTTCCACAGTTTCGGGAACCTCCCAGCCGTAAAGCACGCGCTGAAGAGGTCCCGAAACCTGTCCTCCATGCCGGAGGCGGCGATCGCCAGCACCCGTGCGGGGACGCCGTCTGGTCCGGGGGCCGTCTTTTTTGCGCGGAGGCTGAGAATCCCCGCGTATAACTCCGCCAATGTCACCGCGGGGACGTCCTCCTCCTCCGGCGAAGCCGCCCCTTGCGGGGGATCCATCGTTGGTGGGGTGAAGTCGGTCCTGCGCGGAAATAGGGACCGGACCACCCCATCCAGCAACGCTGGATCGAGAGTCTCCGACAGTGGGGGACCATAGGGGCGTAGCTGGTTCTTCGCCGCCTTATATGGTCTCCCATAGGGGTCCCTGTCGAGACCCTCCAGCATCTCGGCCCTCGCCGAGTCCTGTGCAGCACCCATTGCAGACTTGAGGACCGTCGTCGCCTCTCGGTAAGAGGCGTATAGGCGGTCCTCTTCTGCCCGGTCTCGGTTTTGGGCGCTGCGACGTCGGCTCCGCGTGTAGGCCCTTCTGGCCGCCACGCAGGTGGCCCGGAGTCCCTCCAGCTCCTCCGTCCACCAATAGACGGCACGACGGGGAGGCGGACGGCGAGACCGGGGCATGCTGGAGTTGCACACCTCGGTCAGGGACCCTCTGAGCTGGACCGCAGCGGCGTCTACGTCCAGGCCCTCGACAGGGGGCGACAGCCAGTCCTGGAGGAAGGCCGCCTCCTTGGCTGCCTCCCGGTCCAGGCGGGTGAGTGCCCACCGCGGGAAGGGAGATTGCCCAGCGCGGGCCATCCCCCTCCCGCCCTGCTGGGTGGAGATGTCGAACCGCACATATCGGTGGTCCGACAACGTCTCCACCATCTCTACCCGCCAGTTGACGACGCGGGCGGCCAGCGCGGGAGTGGCAAACGACACGTCCACCACCGACCCACCCTGTTGCCGCACACACGTGTGGACCGCCCCCCTGTTGAGGAGGGACACACCGCTTGAGGCCGCCCAAAACTCGACGGCGCGTCCCCGGACGTTGCAACCTGCGGCCGGGTTGCCCCAGGCCGTCGACTTGGCGTTCAGGTCGCCCAACACCAGAACTTGGCGTGGCGCCGCCCTCCCTTTGACTGCGGTGAGGATCTCGAGGAAATCCTCAAAGTCCGAGAGAGGGCGGTTTGGGGAGAAATAGACCCCCACTAGGGCCATGTCTCCCCAGGCGGCGGCCACGTATCCCGGTCCCCTCTCTAAGAGCGAGAGGGGAGGGGAGTCTGTGGAAGACCGCGCCACCAACGCCACCAAGCCGTCCCGGTCGCCCAGCCAACGACCAGGGACCGAGTAAGGTTCGGCGACCACCACCAAGTCCACCAACCACTCAGCCATGGTCTGCATCAGCAGATCCTGGGCTGCCCTGCAGTGGTTGGCGTTCGCCTGGAGAATGCGATGTTCGACCCTATCCATCAGTCGGACATCGCACCCCCCTCCGCAACCGCCGCAGGAACGACGGGGATAGCGGCAGCAGCAGCAAGCCTGGTCGGTGCCAGTGCTTTGCCACGCTTAGGGGGAGGATTGCAGTTCCTCCCCTTCATGACATGGCCTGCCAGGCGGCCACTGGCAGCACACACCGCGCAGTGTGGCGTGGCGGCCTCACAAGATACGGCTTTGTGGCCGTTCTTGCCGCAGCGGTAGCACGTGTCCGTCCTGTCTACCGAGGACGGACACATGGGCCGGGTGTGTCCGATGCCGAAGCACCGGAAACACCGCAGAGGCTGGTCCTCGAGTGCCCGAACCGCACCCGAGCTATACCCAACTGCGAGCCGTCCCTTGGCAAGGACGGCTTTGGCAGCGGCGATTGGGCACTCGAGGCGAATGGTGCCCATGCCGCCACGGCCGGGCCTTATGTCCCGGCCTTGTACCGCCGCGGCGCCACAACCCCCTATCGCTGCGACCGCCGCCACTACCTCCTCTTTAGTGACGGAGTCGTCGAGCTCCGTCACCTCAAAGGCCGCCGTCTTGACTGGTCGGGCCACCTTGGCAGAGTCTGCGATGACCTCCTGCAGCTTTGCTGCGAAGAGGTCCGCGTGGGCACTCCCCTCGGCCCCCGGGAACTCGAAAATTCGAGCCCCGGCTTGTGTCCGCCGGCAAGACACGCTGCCGATCCCCAGCTGGGTGGGATCGGCATTGGCACGCGCCCGTACTAATACGGACGCGTATGTCTCCCCTCGCTCCGCAGCCTCCGCGGTGAGTGTCACCACGACGGCTGCGGTTTTTGGGGGCACCAGCTTTCCCCTCCTTCTCCCCTTCCCCTTTCCCTTGTCGGTCGTCTGCGACCGACTGGGAGCGGTGGTGGCGGGGACGGCAGGTACGGCCTTCGCCGACTTTTTGCCCCTGCCCTTTCCCTTACGGACCACTTGCGTCCACTCGTTGGACGGGGTGGTGGCAGGGAGTGTGGTGTCTTCCACCTGGGAGGTGGACGGCCCCGGCTCGCTCGGCTGCCTCTTATCCGCCGCGAGCGGCGGTCGGAGGCGTTTCTCCGGCAAGAGCCGGTCCTCTATGCCCGCTAAGCAGGCCCTTGTGAAGGCCCTCTCCTCCATCACAACCTTGCGGATAATATCCTCAAGGTTGGAGGATGGGCCTTCTGCCACAGGGCTCGTCCGGGCCTGTTGTGGCTGGGCCGTGGCTTCAGCCAGCTTCTGATGCAGCTGGCTGACCTCCAACTGCAGGCGATCTACTTTCGCCTGCAGTTGCCGCGTCTCGTCGGTGGTCTTTCGACGGACCAGCTCCGTGACGACACCGCGCATGCTCGCGGCCCGGCACTTGAGGGCCTTCTGGAAGGTCCCCTTTAGGTTGGAGGACTTAGAGGCGACCTCCACGATCTCCTCCTCGTCCTCCTCCGCCATTCTCTCCAGCTCGGCGAGAGAGTGGTCCGCGTACAGGACGCGGGACGCACCGTACCCGGACTTGGCCCGGGCGACGTGCGCCCGCTTCTCTTTGGCGGCAACCTTCTCCTCCAGCTCTTGCTGGAGCTGTTCTCGCCGAGCCAGGTCCAACTTGCGTTGGGCGTCCGCGAGCCCAACGTTGTGGGTATCCGCGGCCTTGGTTGTTGGCTTTTTAGCCTTCGAACCCGAGGCCTGGGAACCCTCGGATCCACCGCTCAGGTGGACACGCTTCCGCGACCTAGAGCCGCTCGCGTCCGAAACACCAAATAGCGAGTCGTTGTCGGACGACTCATCCGCCAGAAAGCCTGCCGCAGAAGGCGCGCGGCTAGGCTCAGACGCCGGAGCGTCGGAGTGGCCCTGAGAAGGGCCTTTTGGTTGGCCCTGAGAAGGGCCTTTGGCTTTGGTTTGGCCCTGAGAAGGGCCTTTGGGTTGGCCCTGAGAAGGGCCTTTGGTCTTTAAAAATCGCCCGGAGGCGCTACGCGTTAGTTGAGACATAGGCTCCGACAGTTCGTACTTCACAAGGCAAGATAAAATAGCAACGAGATCACAGTGCACTTTGGCCGTACCCAGTCTGCCACTCCGTTACGGTGGTCAGAACTGGGCCGTTTCCAGGGGACGCGACGTGGACGCAAGCACTGTGGGGTGGTCCCCCAACCTAACCTAACCTAACCTAACCTTTTTTATTTTTTTTTTTTTTTGCCGGGGTGGAAAATCCTCGATGGATGTCCTCCGCCCTGGGGAGAGCGGAGGGGTCTGTCAGACTCGTACTGACTAAAAAACCACCCCGGTGTTCCCTTCCCACACTTGCACCGGGGATCATGGGAACTAGTGCGCCTTCCACGATCCCCGGCTAGTGCCGGCCCGCCACTGCGGGCCTCCTCAGGTCTACGGGGGGAGTGAGGTGTACTCCTCCCGCGACGTCATGTAGGGGCGTGCGCGGAACACTACGCGCCACCGCCTCGGGTCCAGTTATTCGGCGGGGCGGCGGACCTCCCCAAGTCCGCCGTCCCTCTGGACCCGTTCAGGGGGGCTGGAAGAGGGCGTTGTCCGCCCTCCGCCGACGCCAGGTTCGTCTGCTGTGGGTCGGGAGAGTACTCTCCACCTCTCTCAACCTCTCCGCAGCCTCCTTCTGTGAGATGACCGTTTCACAGAAGGAGATCACCGCATCCCACGACTCTGCGCTCCCGACCATCGCGCGAGCGACGGCCGGCAGCGACAGATCGGCTCCCACTTCTGTCACGAGGGCACGGCGCGGCTCCTCCCATGCGGCACACTCTGCCAGCGTATGCCGCGCCGTGTCCTCCAGACAGTGGACGCAGTGATGACACCGAGCGTCCGGCTCCCTGTTTATGCGACACAGGTACTTCCCGAAGCAACCATGCCCCGACAGTACCTGCGTCGCCCGAAACGACAAGGAGCCGTGCCTCCTCTCGAGCCATTCCTCGAGCACCGGTCGGATCGCCTCGATGGTAGCGAGGCCGGCGGTAGGGCGTAGAAGCCTGTCCCGCCACTCCGCCACCAGGACCTCGCGGAGCTGAGACCGACGCAGATCGATCTCTCGCTGCATCGGTCCATCGCCCCGCGTCCGCACCTCCTCGCGCCACCGGTAAAGCGACGCGAGGACTCTCGCCTCTAGGTCCCAAGGTGGTGACCCGGCCAGTGCACAAGCCGCCTCGTAGGAGACTGTGCGATACCCTCTGATTGACCTGACGGCCATCGCCCTCTGCGGTTTCCGCAGCATCGCGATGCTGCCGGCCGTCAAGTCAGAGGCCCACACCGGGGCCCCGTACAGGGCCATGGATCGCAAGACCCCTAGGTACAGTCTCCTACAGGCGGTGCTCGGCCCCCCTAGATTGGGAAGCAGCGTTGCAAGCGCGCCCGCAGCGCCCATTAACTTGGGCACCAGTCGCCGGAAGTGGGGGCCGAAGTTCCAATGGCTGTCGAGCACCAATCCCAGATACTTCATGGTAGACTCGACAGCGATCGGGGTCCCCCCTACCACAATATGTGATCCCGGCGGCGGCGCCCGCCGGGGACCGTGAAAGACCACAGCCTCCGACTTGTTGAGGGCCACCTCCAGGCCCAGGCGCCGTATGCGGCCCACAACCTGTGAGACCGCACAGGTCGCTAGCAACGCTGCCTCCCTGTACGAGCTCCCCCGGGCCGTGACCAACGTGTCGTCTGCGTAGCACACCAGGGCCACTCCCGGTTGGAGCTCGCCTCTCAGCACCCAGTCGTACCCGATGTTCCACAGGGGTGGGCCAACGACCGAACCCTGTGGAACACCGCACGACATGTCGCGCCGGCCTCCGCCGTCGCGTCCCGAGTAGGTGACACATCTTTCCGCCAAATAAGCCCCAACGATGCGGCGGAGGTACGGGGGCACCCTGTGGTAACACAGCGCCTCCCGAATACAGCTCCAGGGCAGGGTGTTGAAAGCGTTGGAGATGTCCAAGGACACCGCCAACATCACCCCGCCCCGGGACACCGCTTCCTCCGCCAGGACTCTTACCCGCAATATGGCGTCCACCGTGGAGCGCCCATGCCGGAAGCCGAACTGGCTGTCGTCCAGATCCGGCCCCTGTCTGTACAAGTGGCCGGCGAGGCGAGCAGCGATAATCCGCTCAAAAAGCTTACCCACCTCGTCCAGCAGCACTAAGGGCCGGTACGCAGACGGCGAGTCCGCTGGGCGCCCCGGCTTCCTGAGCAGGACCAGACGACCCTTTTTCCACTCACTAGGGAATTGGCCCTGCTCTAGACATGCGGTGAAGAGTCCTCTCAGCTGGGGCTCTAGCTCCTTCAGAGCGAGGGCGAGCGCTACTCCGGGAACTCCGTCAGGCCCTGGGGCAACGGTCTTGGCCCGAAGCCGCGTTATCGCCACCCTCATCTCTGCTTGTGTCACCTCTGGGACGCTGACGTCCTCCTCATCCGTTGGCTCTGTGGCTGAGGGCAAAGCCATCGGCGGTGGAACATGTTCCTCTCTAGCAGGGAAGAGCGTTGCGACCACTTCCTGCAACAGCTCAGGCTGCAGGCTCTCGGTGAGTGGGGGTGCCCAGGCACGAAGTTTCCCTCGGACCGCACGGTAAGGGCGCCCCCACGGATTCACGTCGAGAGCCGACAGCATCTCCTCCCTGGCTCGAGTCTTAGCCTCGCCGACGGCCAGCCACAGAGCCTCCTTGGCCGCGCGGTACACCTCATACCGCGCGGCCTCTTCCTCCGGAACCCGGCGACGTCTCCTCCGGTAATGGGTGTACTGGCGTCTCACCTCCACGCACGTCACGCGCAGCTGCGCGATGACGGCGGACCACCAGTACAGCTGGCGCCTTGTGGTTTGGGTGACACGGGGCATTGACGCATCGCAGATCTGCGTCATCGCCCCGCGGAACCACTGCGCTTCCGCTTCGACGTCGACGGGTTCGTTCGCCGTTGACTCCCGGACCCAGGCCTGGAGGATTGCGGCCTCCTCGAGAAGTTCCCTGTCGATACGCTTGTACGACCAGCGAGGACCGTCCATCCGCGGGGTCGGCGGGCGACCGCCGCCCGCAGTCTGGGTGGAGACGTCGAATCGAATATATCGATGGTCCGACAGCGTCTCCACCTCTACGGCAACTCGCCAGTCGCGTACACGGCCCGCAACAGCGGGGCTTGCGAACGACACGTCCACTATGGACCCGCCCCGCTGCCGCACGCACGTGTACACCGAGCCCCGATTCAGGACGGTCAGGCCGGTCTCGATCGCCCACTCCTCCAACACCTCACCCCTAGGATCGGTGATCGGGGATCCCCAAGCCGCGGACTTGGCATTGAGATCCCCGAGCAACAGCACCGGGCGAGGGTGGAACCGGCTCACGACAGCACCTAGCTCGACAAGGAACTCCTCGAAGTCAGCGAGACTCTTATTGGGGGAGAAATACACCCCAATTGTGACTATGCCGTCCACGAGGGCAGCCACCCAACCGTGTCCTCGGGACGGAATGCCAAGAGTCCCGCCAATGATGGCCACCAAACCGTCTAGGTCCCCCGCCCAGTTATCGCGGGGGGGGACAAAATACGGCTCGGCGACCACAGCCACGTTGATCAACCACTCCGCCATGCTCTGGAGCAATAGATCCTGAGCTCTGGCGGCGTGGTTGATGTTCGCCTGGAGGAAACGGAATTGTGCCATTAATGACATTCCATTTCCTCGGCTCCTCCTTCCCTGGGTCGGGAGTCGGGCTGTGGGAGAGGCGCAGATTCTCCGACAGCTCGAGTCCTCTTATTTTTGGACTTGGGTGCCTTGCAGGCCTTCCCACCAAGTCTGTGCTCCGAGCGTTTCCCTGCAGCTGCGCAAAGGCTGCAGTATGGCGCTACGGAGCATTGTGCCGCCCTGTGGCCGGGTCGACTGCAGCGGAAACATATTTCGCTGCGGTCGATTTGTGCAGTGCATTGTGCCCGGACATGCCCCTTTTCCAGGCACCGGAAGCACTGCACAGCCCGCTTTGGCAGGAGTTTGACCCTGGCAGACATCCAGCCTACCAGCAGTCGCCCGCCATCTGCAATCTTATTCGCAGCCGCGACCGGACACCGCACCCAAACAGTGCCCAGCCCGTCCGCGCTGCTGCGAATTTCGCCTGCCGCCACATTGTCTGGCGGGCACCCACCGTTTTGGGCAATGGCCGCCACTACTACCTCCGGGGTCACGGACTCGTCCAGCCCCTCCACGCGTAATTCAGCCGTGGTCATGGGCCTGGACACTCGGACGTCCTCTGGCTTGAAGACCTCCCGGAGTTTGGCGGCCAACTTGTCCGCCCTCTCTTGCCTTGCCGCACCCGACAACTGAAGCATCTTGGCACCCGTGGCTGCCGTCCTGAAGACGAAACCAGTCGGGGTGCCAAACTCGCTAAATTGAAGCTTCTGCTTCATCTCCGTCAGGACCGACTTGTAGGTCACTCCCCTGCTCACGGCTTCAGGCTGCAGAGTAATAACTACAGCCTCGGAGCGTGGAGTAGTGACCTTGGGTGTCCTCGTGCCCTCTGGTCGAGTCGGTACCTGGGGAGGTGTCGGCTGCGGTGCCCTCTTTTTGCGGCCCCTCTTAACCACCGTCGTCCAGAGGTCCTGGGCGGGAGGCGCGGACGCCGGGATCGTGGCCTCTTGGGAGGTAGGGGGCGCGGTCGCACCCGCCGCCTTCTTCTTCTTTTTCCTCCTGCGGCGGCCCTCTCCACCCACCGTCACTTGGGTGGGAGAAGCGGTCACCGAGGACTGGGATGGCTGAACGGGGGCTGCGGACGCAACCTGTATTGGTGTCCCGAGTTCCGCCGCGGGCTCTTTGCCCCCTCCTGCAGGCCTCCGCGTGAGCTGCGCGGGCTTCGTCCTCGCGGGCTCTTCCAATCTCCGCCTGTCCGCTGCAAGCGGAGGCCGGAGTATCTGAGCTGGGGGCAGTCGAGACTCGATTGCCTCCAGGCGGGCACTCACCATGCCCCCACACTGCAGCATGCAGATTCTTGCCACCCTCTCTACGTCGTAGTCCGACAAACTGAGAGTGGGTGGCGCTGCAGGTGCAGGGGCCGACGAGGGAGCCGCCTGCTGCTGCCCGACACTTTGCAGAGCGGCAAACTGCCGCTTCAGGTCCTCCAGCTCGGATCGGAGACGGCTGTTCTCCGTCCACAACCTGGCAGTTTCTTCCGAGGTCGTGTGGTCATGGAGAACCAGAACCGCCTCCCTGATCCCCTCTGCCGCTTCTTTGAGGGCACGCGTGAAAGAGCCGTGGCTTCAGCCAGCTTCTGATGCAGCTGGCTGACCTCCAACTGCAGGCGATCTACTTTCGCCTGCAGTTGCCGCGTCTCGTCGGTGGTCTTTCGACGGACCAGCTCCGTGACGACACCGCGCATGCTCGCGGCCCGGCTCTTGAGGGCCTTCTGGAAGGTCCCCTTTAGGTTGGAGGACTTAGAGGCGACCTCTACGATCTCCTCCTCGTCCTCCTCCGCCATTCTCTCCAGCTCGGCGAGAGAGTGGTCCGCGTACAGAACGCGGGACGCACCGTACCCGGACTTGGCCCGGGCGACGTGCGCCCGCTTCTCTTTGGCGGCAACCTTCTCCTCCAGCTCTTGCTGGAGCTGTTCTCGCCGGGCCAGGTCCAACTTGCGTTGGGCGTCCGCGAGCCCAACGTTGTGGGTATCCGCGGCCTTGGTTGTTGGCTTTTTAGCCTTCGAACCCGAGGCCTGGGAACCCTCGGATCCACCGCTCAGGTGGACACGCTTCCGCGACCTAGAGCCGCTCGCGTCCGACACACCAAATAGCGAGTCGTTGTCGGACGACTCATCCGCCAGAAAGCCTGCCGCAGAAGGCGCGCGGCTAGGTTCAGACGCCGGAGCGTCGGAGTGGCCCTGACCTTCTCAGGCCTTTTGGTTGGCCCTGAGAAGGGCCTTTGGCTTTGGTTTGGCCCTGAGAAGGGCCTTTGGGTTGGCCCTGAGAAGGGCCTTTGGTCTTTAAAAATCGCCCGGAGGCGCTACGCGTTGATTGAGACATAGGCTCCGACAGTTCGTACTTCACAAGGCAAGATAAAATAGCAACGAGATCACAGTGCACTTTGGCCGTACCCAGTCTGCCACTCCGTTACGGTGGTCAGAACTGGGCCGTTTCCAGGGGACGCGACGTGGACGCAAGCACTGTGGGGTGGTCCCCCAACCTAACCTTTTTTTTTTTTTTTTTTTTTTTTTTTGCCGGGGTGGAAAATCCTCGATGGATGTCCTCCGCCCTGGGGAGAGCGGAGGGGTCTGTCAGACTCGTACTGACTAAAAACCACCCCGGTGTTCCCTTCCCACACTTGCACCGGGGATCATGGGAACTAGTGCGCCTTCCACGATCCCCGGCTAGTGCCGGCCCGCCACTGCGGGCCTCCTCAGGTCTGCGGGGGGAGTGAGGTGTACTCCTCCCGCGACGTCATATAGGGGCGCGCGCGGAACACTACGCGCCACCGCCTCGGGTCCAGTTATTCGGCGGGGCGGCGGACCTCCCCAAGTCCGCCGTCCCTGTGGACCCGTTCAGGGGGGCTGGAAGAGGGCGTTGTCCGCCCTCCGCCGACGCCCGGTTCGTCTGCTGCGGGTCGGGAGAGTGCTCTCCACCTCTCTTAACCTCTCCGCAGCCTCCTTCTGTGAGATGACCGTTTCACAGAAGGAGATCACCGCATCCCACGACTCTGCGCTCCCGACCATCGCGCGAGCGACGGCCGGCAACGACAGATCGGTTCCCACTTCTGTCACGAGGGCACGGCGCGGCTCCTCCCATGCGGCACACTCTGCCAGCGTATGCCGCGCCGTGTCCTCCAGACAGTGGACGCAGTGATGACACCGAGCGTCCGGCTCCCTGTTTATGCGACACAGGTACTTCCCGAAGCAACCATGCCCCGACAGTACCTGCGTCGCCCGAAACGACAAGGAGCCGTGCCTCCTCTCGAGCCATTCCTCGAGCACCGGTCGGATCGCCTCGATGGTAGCGAGGCCGGCGGTAGGGCGTAGAAGCCTGTCCCGCCACTCCGCCACCAGGACCTCGCGGAGCTGAGACCGACGCAGATCGATCTCTCGCTGCATCGGTCCATCGCCCCGCGTCCGCACCTCCTCGCGCCACCGATAAAGCGACGCGAGGACTCTCGCCTCTAGGTCCCAAGGTGGCGACCCGGCCAGTGCACAAGCCGCCTCGTAGGAGACTGTGCGATACCCCCTGATTGACCTGACGGCCATCGCCCTCTGCGGTTTCCGCAGCATCGCGATGCTGCCGGCCGTCAAGTCAGAGGCCCACACCGGGGCC
This sequence comes from Xestia c-nigrum, assembly GCA_916618015.1. Classification (NCBI taxonomy): domain Eukaryota; kingdom Metazoa; phylum Arthropoda; class Insecta; order Lepidoptera; family Noctuidae; genus Xestia; species Xestia c-nigrum. The sequence continues at coordinate 317,215 of OU745256.1, forward strand.
CCGTACAGGGCCATGGATCGCAAGACCCCTAGGTACAGTCTCCTACAGGCGGTGCTCGGCCCCCCTAGATTGGGAAGCAGCGTTGCAAGCGCGCCCGCAGCGCCCATCAACTTGGGCGCCAGTCGCCGGAAGTGGGGGCCGAAGTTCCAATGGCTGTCGAGCACCAATCCCAGATACTTCATGGTGGACTCGACAGCGATCGGGGTCCCCCCTACCACAATATGTGATCCCGGCGGCGGCGCCCGCCGGGGGCCGTGAAAGACCACAGCCTCCGACTTGTTGAGGGCCACCTCCAGGCCCAGGCGCCGTATGCGGCCCACAACCTGTGAGACCGCACAGGTCGCTAACAACGCTGCCTCCCTGTACGAGCTCCCCCGGGCCGTGACCAGCGTGTCGTCTGCGTAACACACCAGGGCCACTCCCGGTTGGAGCTCGCCTCTCAGCACCCAGTCGTACCCGATGTTCCACAGGGGTGGGCCAACGACCGAACCCTGTGGAACACCGCACGACATGTCGCGCCGGCCTCCGCCGTCGCGTCCCGAGTAGGTGACACACCTTTCCGCCAAATAAGCCCCAACGATGCGGCGGAGGTACGGGGGCACCCTTTGGTAACACAGCGCCTCCCGAATACAGCTCCAGGGCAGGGTGTTGAAAGCGTTGGAGATGTCCAAGGACACCGCCAACATCACCCCGCCCCGGGACACCGCTTCCTCCGCCAGGACTCTTACCCGCAATATGGCGTCCACCGTGGAGCGCCCATGCCGGAAGCCGAACTGGCTGTCGTCCAGATCCGGCCCCTCTCTGTACAAGTGGCCGGCGAGGCGGGCAGAGATAATCCGCTCAAAAAGCTTACCCACCTCGTCCAGCAGCACTAAGGGCCGGTACGCAGACGGCGAGTCCGCTGGGCGCCCCGGCTTCCTGAGCAGGACCAGACGACCCTTTTGCCACTCACTAGGGAATTGGCCCTGCTCTAGACATGCGGTGAAGAGTCCTCTCAGCTGGGGCTCTAGCTCCTTCAGAGCGAGGGCGAGCGCTACTCCGGGAACTCCGTCAGGCCCTGGGGCAACGGTCTTGGCCCGAAGCCGCGTTATCGCCACCCTCATCTCTGCTTGTGTCACCTCTGGGACGCTGACGTCCTCCTCATCCGTTGGCTCTGTGGCTGTGGGCAAAGCCATCGGCGGTGGAACATGTTCCTCTCTAGCAGGGAAGAGCGTTGCGACCACTTCCTGCAACAGCTCAGGCTGCAGGCTCTCGGTGAGTGGGGGTGCCCAGGCACGAAGTTTCCCTCGGACCGCACGGTAAGGGCGCCCCCACGGATTCACGTCGAGAGCCGACAGCATCTCCTCCCTGGCTCGAGTCTTAGCCTCGCCGACGGCCAGCCACAGAGCCTCCTTGGCCGCGCGGTACACCTCATACCGCGCGGCCTCTTCCTCCGGAACCCGGCGACGTCTCCTCCGGTAATGGGTGTACTGGCGTCTCACCTCCACGCACGTCACGCGCAGCTGCGCGATGACGGCGGACCACCAGTACAGCTGGCGCCTTGTGGTTTGGGTGACACGGGGCATTGACGCATCGCAGATTTGCGTCATCGCCCCGCGGAACCACTGCGCTTCCGCTTCGACGTCGACGGGTTCGTTCGCCGTTGACTCCCGGACCCAGGCCTGGAGGATTGCGGCCTCCTCGAGAAGTTCCCTGTCGATACGCTTGTACGACCAGCGAGGACCGTCCATCCGCGGGGTCGGCAGGCGACCGCCACCCGCAGTCTGGGTGGAGACGTCGAATCGAATATATCGATGGTCCGACAGCGTCTCCACCTCTACGGCAACTCGCCAGTCGCGTACACGGCCCGCAACAGCGGGGCTTGCGAACGACACGTCCACTATGGACCCGCCCCGCTGCCGCACGCACGTGTACACCGAGCCCCGATTCAGGACGGTCAGGCCGGTCTCGATCGCCCACTCCTCCAACACCTCACCCCTAGGATCGGTGATCGGGGATCCCCAAGCCGCGGACTTGGCATTGAGATCCCCGAGCAACAGCACCGGGCGAGGGTGGAACCGGCTCACGACAGCACCTAGCTCGACAAGGAACTCCTCGAAGTCAGCGAGACTCTTATTGGGGGAGAAATACGCCCCAATTGTGACTATGCCGTCCACGAGGGCAGCCACCCAACCGTGTCCTCGGGCCGGAATGCCAAGAGTCCCGCCAATGATGGCCACCAAACCGTCTAGATCCCCCGCCCAATTATCGCGGGGGGGGACAAAATACGGCTCGGCGACCACAGCCACGTTGATCAACCACTCCGCCATGCTCTGGAGCAATAGATCCTGAGCTCTGGCGGCGTGGTTGATGTTCGCCTGGAGGAAACGGAATTGTGCCATTAATGACATTCCATTTCCTCGGCTCCTCCTTCCCTGGGTCGGGAGTCGGGCTGTGGGAGAGGCGCAGTTTCTCCGACAGCTCGAGTCCTCCTATTTTTTGACTTGGGTGCCTTGCAGGCCTTCCCACCAAGTCTGTGCTCCGAGCGTTTCCCTGCAGCTGCGCAAAGGCTGCAGTATGGCGCTACGGAGCACTGTGCCGCCCTGTGGCCGGGTCGACTGCAGCGGAAACAAATTTCGCTGCGGTCGATTTGTGCAGTGCATTGTGCCCGGACATGCCCCTTTTCCAGGCAACGGAAGCACTGCACAGCCCGCTTTGGCAGGAGTTTGACCCTGGCAGACATCCAGCCTACCAGCAGTCGCCCGCCATCTGCAACCTTATTCGCAGCCGCGACCGGACACCGCACCCAAACAGTGCCCAGCCCGTCCGCGCTGCTGCGAATTTCGCCTGCCGCCACATTGTCTGGCGGGCACCCACCATTTTGGGCAATGGCCGCCACTAGTTCCTCCGGGGTCACGGACTCGTCCAGCCCCTCCACGCGTAATTCAGCCGTGGTCATGGGCCTGGACACTCGGACGTCCTCTGGCTTGAGGACTTCCCGGAGTTTGGCGGCCAACTTGTCCGCCCTCTCCTGCCTTGCCGCACCCGACAACTGAAGCATCTTGGCACCCGTGGCTGCCGTCCTGAAGACGAAACCAGCCGGGGTGCCAAACTCGCTAAATTGAAGCTTCTGCTTCATCTCCGTCAGGACCGACTTGTAGGTCACTCCCCTGCTCACGGCTTCAGGCTGCAGAGTAATAACTACAGCCTCGGAGCGTGGGGTAGTGACCTTGGGTGGCCTCGTGCCCTCTGGTCGAGTTGGTACCTGGGGAGGTGTCGGCTGCGGCGCCCTCTTTTTGCGGCCCCTCTTAACCACCGTCGTCCAGAGGTCCTGGGTGGGAGGCGCGGATGCCGGGATCGTGGTCTCTTGGGAGGTAGGGGGCGCGGTCGCACCCGCCGCCCTCTTCCTCTTTTTCCTCCTGCGGCGACCCTCTCCACTCACTGTCACCTGGGTAGGAGAAGCGATCACCGGCGGCTGGGACGTCAAGACGAGGGGCACGGATGCAACTTGAACTGGTGTTCCGGGCTGCGTGAGCTGCGCGGGCTTTGGCCTCGCGGGCTCTTCCATCCTCCGCCTGTCCGCTGCAAGCGGAGGCCGGAGGATCTCAGCTGGGGACAGTCGAGACTCAATTGCCTCCAGGCGGGCATTTACCATGCCCCCACACTGAACCATGCATATTCTTGCCACCCTCTCTACGTCGTAGTCCGACAAACTACGAGTTGGTGGCGCCGCAGGTGCTGGCGCCGACGAAGGAGCCGCCTGCTCTTGCCCGACGTTTTGCATTGCGATAAATTGCCGCTTTAGATCGTCCAGTTCTAATCGGAGACGGCTGTTCTCCGCCCACAACCTCGCTGTCTCCTCTGAGGTAGTATGATCGTGGAGAACCTGAACAGCCTCCTTGATCCCCTCTGCCGCCTCTTTGAGGGCGCGCGTGAATGAGCCCTTCAGGTTGCCGGACTTGGTGGCAACCTTCAGGACAATGTCAACGCCGTCCATTACTTGGCGGCTGAGAGCCTCTGCTGTCAGGCTCTCCCCATTGGCTGCCTGGGCAGACCGCCGCTCTCGAGCCTGACGGGCCATTTCGGCCACCTCATCGGCCGCAACTGCTCTGTTTTGAGCACGCTTTGCGGCATTGGCCTCCGCCTTTGTCCCCACAAGAGCGACGGTGACCCCTCCCTGGTCGTCGGTCGAGACTGCAGGTGAGACGCAATCCGAACCGCTGGCCATTGGCGTGTCGGGGCGCTTCAGGAAGCGGCCCCGGGTGTCGCGTGATGCTGCCGGACTGCCTGTCCCGCGACCTTTGCCTCTCCTCGCTGTTGCCACTTTGGCGGCCGGCTGGTCCTCCTCACTAGAGGACATACCCGCCGAAACAGCGTCCGTCTGACCGCGCGAACGCTTCCCCCAAAATTTGGAGGGAACGGCCGCAGCAGCCTGCGATGCGTCGTCCGACTCCGACATGCACACCCTCTCCAGAACCACCTGTGGCTCTGCAGAGGGCGCACACTTCGGAGTGTCTGGAGCCTCTGCTCCCGTCCTTGCACCCGGTTTTGGGTCGGGTGGTTTGAAGGAGATCAGGTCTTCAAAAGACCGTGATCTCGATGAGCCTCCTCGGCTCTTGTTGCCACTGGCAAATGGAAAGCGATGGTTGCCCCCCCCAGAATACGGTGGAGCAGACGATCCCGAAGGGATCGTGGCGGATTCTCCAGCTGCTGTGCAGCTGGTACCGCCCTGGGGTAATATATTTCCAGTCGCTTGTTGCATCGTTTTTTGTGCCTTTGAAGGGTGCGGTCCCTGACTCCCCACTTCATCAATATAAATATATAAACATATACACATGAAAAATATAAATATATACATACATACATAAATTCCCCCCCTCCCCCTTGATCCCCCACCACAACCATTCGCCACGCTCACAGTCACGTCTGGCGAGCAGACGCGTACCAGAGGGCGACGAATGCCGCGATGCAAAATCAAGGAAGATCCCCAACCCTGATTCATTCCCCGAAAACTTCGAGGAGTGAATCACTGACCACGTACCGTCCAATGACCCGCTTGAGCCATCGCACGGCACAGGACGTTTTCCCCGCCCCGATTCACTCCCCGAAAACTTCGAGAAGTGAATCACTAATCACGTACCGTCCGATGACCCGCTTGAGCCATCGCACGGCACACGACGTTTTCCCCGCCCCGATTTACTCCCCGAAAACTTCGAAGAGTAATCACTAATCACGTACCGTCCGATGACCCTGCTTGAGTCATCGCACGGTACACGATGATATCCCCCCCCTATGCACATCGAACCTCGCACGACAGACCAGTGGGTCATCGCACGACGAACGATGTGACCCCTCCCCCAGAATATTAGCCACGACAGTACCATTTCCCGATTCCTCGAGGAATAATACTGTCGCGCCCAGGGTGCACCGGCCCAGCAGCTGCTCTTCCCTCCAGACGCATCGAGGGGGACCAGCAGCTGCCAAACTAACGTGGAGGAATTCTGCCGCACCCCCCCCCAACCTAACCTAACCTAACCTAACCAGTCTGGCTCCAACCACCGCCGCGAACGCCACGTTTTCCGCAACGCTCTTGCTTTTAAAAATCAAAAAAGTGGTAAAAAGTGGTCCGATTTCGTCAAATTTGGTGTCCTTGTGTGAGGTGAAGTGAAAGCTATAAGCTCAGCTAAAATTTTCAATCCGGACTTCAGTTGACTACGACAGAAACCTGAAAAACCTACATTTTTTGAGGTTAAACTTTGAAGATAAAACTTCAAACGAAAACGCTGACTGAACGAGATCGACGACCCCTCCTTTTTATTGAAGGAAAGGGAGCGCCTCACCCCCCGCACTTCGCTTGACCACCAACAAACCACGAAAACCCAGAGCTTCAGTTGTTATACTGAAAAAAGTAAAAACCACGTGGGCTGAAAATTCAAAAGGAGCAGAGATAGAAGCCTGAAATTTTGTAGCTACCATCTCCTGTTACTAAATAAAAGGTAACCACAAAAATAATTCATCTACCTTCAAAAGCTGATTTTTAAATGAACTTAAAAGTTCACAAATTTTGACTGCTGTATCTTCGGTCCTGAGCACAATTTCCAAATTTTTCAACTGCAGACCTTGGCGCGCTCATGAATGGATTATAGATTCTAAGTTTTAGATTTTTAGATTGAATAGTTTTTAAATTATAGAGTATTTCACAGGAAAATCATTTTTTCTAAAAAAATTCCACTTGGTTTTTGATTTTTAAATTTTGTATTTATTGATAATTGTAGCTCTATATTTTACGTATTTTTTAACATTTTTTTCAAAATTTTTCTACGAGCGGTTCCGGAGTTATATAATTTTAAGTGTTTTTTGGCTTTAATTCGAAATTAAATAGAAAATAACCTTTTTTGACGCCAGGACAGGGTCCAATGCAATAATTGCGACCTATTTGAGCCCAAACACGGGCCAGATAACTCCCAGTTTGGCTTTTCTGGACAAATCCCGCCATCTTGGTTTTTTGGTTGTCATTTTCAGAGCACGATAACTTGGGAACCGCTGGTCCGATTCTTACCGGATTTTCAAATTAGCTCGTAGTATACAACAAACTTTCAGTGTGAATGTGTTTCAGGCTGTTTCAGGCCATATTATATTTTGTCGCTGAAACTGCTTTCAGGGCATACCTGAAGTGACGCCGAGCTGTATATCCAAAACCCCGTCCTTCTGCGACGCAGGGTTTCAAAGTTACGGGCATTTCAAAATTACGTTTGACAGCTCGGCGGCCATTTTGTTTGGCTTCAAACCGTCATAACTTCCGAACCGTAAGTCGTAGGAGACTGCGGTTTTTCACTTTATAGTTAAGGACTCATTATCCTTCGTACCCCAGGATTTCAGGCGGTTTGGAGCTAAAAAATTTCAGGACCCTGAAAACAGTTTCAGCGAATAGCGGAGCCCAGGGCGAGTTGGGAGAGCCCAAACTCGGGGGATCTGCGACTCTCCAGAAGGAAGTTGTCCGTTGTCAAAGTAGGGCTTTGACAGAACTGCGGCCATTTTGGAAAATTTTTAAACAGCTATAACTTCCAAACGGAGAGGCGTAGAGGGCCGGGATTTCCGCTGGTCACATCGGCAGGCCACCGAGCATGGAGGGAGACCATTTTCAGGCGTTTTCCTGAAGACAACATTTTTCAGGCTGAAAGCTTTTCCAGTGGATTGGTCTCACCAAGCCAAGTTCGGGGAGCCCAAGCACTGGGATTTTTGGACCGGTGGCTCCGGAGATATCCTCTTGTAACCACTTTCGGTTTTTCTTTTTGGTATAAAACCAAATCTTTAAGTCGTGATATCTCCGGAGCCCCTTGGCTAAACTGCGCCGAGTTTGGGTTCTTTTTAGAGGGCTCGGTGAGAGCTATCCACTGGACCTAGTGAAACGACTCTACATAGAGCTTTTTGTAGAGTCACTTTTAATTGACGCGGGTTGGCTCCTGGAAGGGTCTCCGTCTATTTTGGTTGTGCACGACCCGTTCTTTTGAACGCACAACTGACATAAAGATTTTAAAATCTTAATTATCTTTACTCTTTTTCTTTGTTTTTGTAATTATTTATAAAGACCTGTCTCTCTGTACCTACCTTGTGTTTTTCTTTCTGCTCTCTCTTCTTGTCACGCCATCGTCCTCCATTGCATTGAACAACCATAGCACACCGTTGAACTTCAAGTCGCGTACACCATCTAAGAGAAAAAGCAGAAATTAGTACATAAATCGACAAGATTCCGTTGGAATCCCATTGACATCGCTATTATTTACATACCCTTTTACACGACATTATTTTCTTTTCCTTGTTTTTATATTCCTTTACTTGACCGGGGTATCCCTCTACAATACCTGGCAGGTTTGTTGACGTTTAGCTAGTTCTTAAGTTCCTGTGATAAAATGATGGGGTTACGCACACCAGCCAAAAAGGCAAATCCCACGGATAGCTTAGACTTGGAAAGGAACCAAGCAAGTCAGGCAGGCCCCTCGGAGAGGCGCAGCATTGAGGAATTGGAAGCCGGAAGACCCAAAACGGTTCCAACCCCCAAAACACCATCGCCCCCGAAGAAGACTGTCCTGACTTACCCCCCTAAAGTCAAGCCAACGACGACGTCTTTGCAAGAGTCAAAGCCCGAAGCAGCGAAAAGACAGGAAAGTGTTGGCGCTGCTAAAAAGGAAACTAGTCTACTGAGCCCCAAAAGCCCTCCACGATCGCCGCCAAAGCCACAGTACGCGAATCGCTCAGCAGAAGCTAGGGCCTGCCTTAACAAAGCCAAATTACACCTAAGCAGCTCAAGAAATACAAAAAATGAAATAAAATATATCATCGTTGAAGTTCTAGACCGCTTGTTTCAGCTGGTCAAAGAAGCTGAAAGGGAGGCCAAGTCAAAAAGCGCAGGAGGGACTCAAGAAATCATACAGCCCAAAGCAGCCGCTATTGATGCCGCCTTATCTATAAACGCAGATAAAAATTCGCACTCAACCAATCAAGAGACGAGCCAATTGATGGAGAGAATTGAGGAGCACTCCAAGTTGTTACTGGAAAGCAACAAACGGATGGAGGAGCTCAAGGGTATAATAGAGACTCAGTATGAAAGAAATGATAAAGTGGAGACTCCAACATATGCGGGAGTGGCCGGGAGTGGGAGCAGGGGCGCGCTGGAAAAGCGAACACTGCACTCAGTTGTGGTCACCTCCAGCAATGAGGAGGATTCGGGAGAAGAAGTTCTTGATAAGGTGAGGAAGGCGATAGATGCGAAAGAAGGATGGATAAAGGTGGAGAAGGTAAGGAAGGCGAAGGATAGGAAGGTGATTATGGGTTTTGAGACGACGGAAGAAAGAGACAAGGTGAAGGAAAGATTGAGGAAGAATGGAGCCAGTCTCACCGTTGAGGAGGTGAAAAATAAGGATCCTATGCTGATCCTCAAGAGCGTTCTATTGGTCAATACCGACGAGGACGTTCTTAAGGCATTCAGGAACCAAAACCAGGATGTTTTCCGCGGCCTCAGCGGTGGGATGGCAAAGGTTGAGATAAAATACAGGAGAAGGACTAGGAATCCGCACACCGGCCACATCGTGCTCAGCGTCTCGCCAGATATCTGGAAACGGGTAACAGCGAAGGGATATGTTCACATCGATCTCCAACGCATCAGGGCCGAAGACCAGACCCCATTGATGCAGTGTACACGCTGTCTGGGCTTTGGGCACAGCAAGAAATACTGTGAACAGTCGGTAGACATGTGCAGCCACTGTGGCGGCCCTCATTTGAGGTCGGAATGCGCAGACTTCATAACGGGTGTCCCGCCCAAGTGTCAAAACTGCACCAAAGCTAAGCTCGGGGACGCTGACCACAATGCCTTCAGCTTTGAATGCCCAACACGCCGCAAATGGGACGAAATAGCAAGGTCCACGGTGGCATATTGCTAAGGGCACCCAGAGGGCACAACATGCCTATAAATTCGCACAGGCCAACCTCCAACGAAAGAAGCTTGCGACAAATGAGATGTTTCTGGAAGCAGAGAAACGCGGAATAGCGGCTGCACTCATCCAGGAGCCTTACGTCGGCAACCTCAAGACGGTGAAGAGTCAGAGGGGAGTGAGGGTCTTCCAAAGCACTGATGTAGGAGAAGGGATTGTTAAGGCGGCAATTGCCGTCTTTGATAACGACGTTAATGTCGTCCAATACCCAAAACTCACCACCAACAACATCTGTGTCGTGGGTGTTGTAAAACCTACTTTCTAAGTACTGTTTGTTAGGTTTTAAATGTCTTATGTAATGTCGATAAAAAAGATATTCGAGGTTCAAATTATTGTACCATGCTTGTGACTTTTGTGTTTGAATAGCAACCATCATACAACGCTTACCAGTTTTTTTCATTTCGCCGTTTCCACAATATTTATTTAAGAATATTGACCCTGCAGATCGCAAATCTCAACACGTTATCAGCACGAGGCTCTATATAATTTATTCACAATCAAACTTAAAAGGAGATTGTTGAATTATTAGTAAGTGACCATGTCCTCTGCAGTGTCTATTTCATCGCTAAATAGTATTCCTATACTACATAATAGACTAGGATACACTATATGGAAATTTAAAATGCGGATGTTGCTAATCCATGAAGGATTATGGGAAACGGTAAGCGGAGGAGTTCTCGAAGGGAATAAGACGCCCGACGATGTACGGAAAGATGAAAAGGCTCTTTCAAAAATATGCCTTTCTGTGGATGGCGCTGCTATTTCTATTGTTCGACCAGCTAAGACCGCAAAAGAAGCGTGGGATGCTCTTATGAAATCCTACGAGGATCGAAGTTTGGGTCGTAAAATGTCACTGGAAAGAAAGCTGTACAGGTACTCCTTATCTGACTTTTCTGATTTAGAAGGCTACTTAACAGCAATAACTACAACTGCACTAGACCTGGCCGATATTGGCAAAACCATAGAAGATAGTTCTTTAGCAGCTATTATATTGGGAGGTCTAACGTCTCGCTACGAGCCCATGATAATGGCGCTTGAGAATGGGAACGTTGAAGTCACAACAGATTTGGTGAGAGCTAAGTTGTTGAGCGAAATGACGAAGGAGACTAATGATGGTGTGGCTGCGCTGCATACTAGCAAGCAGGTTATTTGCTTTCGTTGTAAGAAGCCAGGGCACAAAAGTCCTAATTGTCCTCTCAAAAAGAAGGAGAAAAAGGCAAAGGCGAGTTGCTCTACAGGAAGTTGTTCTGAAGATAAGGGACTGACTGCTTCTAGTTCAGGGAATATGGATGCATGTGTCACGAAATTGGTTTTGGATGGTGTCACGGAACTGGCTTTGTCTGCACCGAGTGTTCAGATGTCTGAGAAGTGGATTATCGACTCTGGTGCGTCTACTCATATGACTCCACATGCTGATTGGTTTTATAGTTACCAACCCTGTGATGGGAAGATAACTGTAGCATCTGGTAAAAGTTTGCCGGCTGTGGGTTTAGGAGATGTTACTATTGACACAAAAACCGATTACAAGAAGATTTCTAATGTGGTACATGTTCCTGGCCTAGATTGTAATTTATTATCAGTCAAAAAGGCAGTAGAGAAAGGTTTCTCGATTGTTTTTGATACGAATGGCTGTAATTTTTATAATTCTAATGATGTTTCTTTTAGAAATGATCCTGTTTTACATGGTTCTATTTATGGTGGATTGTACACTTTAGATTGTACAGTAAAACCGCAAGGTGTTTCAGCTTATAATGTTCACACTAATTTGTCCCAGTTTCAGCTTTGGCATAAGCGTCTAGGACATCTCTGCCGTATTGGTATGGATCTACTCAGAAAAGGTCTTGCTGTTGGTGTGGAGTATACTGAGGTTGACAAAGAACCATGCGTACCTTGTGTAGAAGGTAAGCAGGCCCGGAAGCCTTTCAAAGGGATAAAGTATAAGAAGGCGTCGTCACCATTAGAATTGGTCCATACGGACGTTTGTGGTCCCCTGACCACTGAATCTTTTAAAGGTAATAAATATTTTATCATTTTTGTAGATGATTATACACGTTTTATATCCCTTTATTGTATGTCATCTAAGACAGAAGTTCAGAAGTATTTTTGTGCTTTCCAAGCACTTGTTGAGAGACAGACTGGCACTAAGATTCGAACCCTTCGGTCAGACAATGGTACTGAGTATGTCAACAAGGAGCTGACAGACTATTTACAGGCTCAAGGGATTCGACATGAAACGTCTGTACCATACAGCCCTCAACAAAATGGGGTAAGTGAACGTTGCAATCGTAGTATTGTGGAGAAGGCCCGTTCCTTGCTGGCACACAGCTCTCTGTCGAAAGTTTATTGGCAGGATGCTGTAGAGACTAGTGTTTATTTAAAGAATAGGTCACCTCATCGTGCACTTGATGGTAAGACGCCATTTGAAATGTGGTGTGGTAGTAAGCCTGACCTGTCTCATTTAAGGGTGTTTGGTTGCCGAGCTTTAATTCACGTGCCGTCATGCCAGAGAACTAAGCTAGATATGAAAGCTTCTGAACATATCTTCGTTGGATATTCAGACGATCCAAGGAGTTATTATTTCCGTAGCGTGGAAAACCCTCGGAGGTTGATTAAGTCACGGGATATTACGTTCTTTGAAAATAATTTTTCAGGATTGAAGGATAAATCTGTTCTGCCTGAAGTTGTTGTGAGCCCTAATGTCGTTAATCTATTTTCACAAACTTCTTCAGATACCACATCGCCACAGGAGATTTCTATCTCATCTACTTCTGCTTCTTCACCTACTTCAGAAGGTGTGCACATGGAGGCAGAGCAAGTTGACGATTTTGTGGACGCGACTGATGAAGCTGGTGGATTTGGTAACATGGAGTCTCTACATTCAGGTGAACAACATGATCTGTCCCTGGTTCCTTCAGATGAACCCAGCGTTGAATGTCCTGTAAGAAGGTATCCTGAAAGAGTACGTAAACCTCCAAATTATTATTCATATGGCACTCACGATGTTGATTTGTTGTGTGACGATCCGAAAAGTTACCGTGAAGCTATAAATAGCGATGATAAAGATAACTGGATGTCCGCAATGAGGGATGAGTACACTGCCCTATTGAATAAGCAGACTTGGACATTAGTGGATAAACCAAATAAAAAGGTTATTCCATGTAAATGGGTGTTCAAGGTAAAGAGGAACGCGAACGGTGCAATAGTCAAGCATAAGGCGCGACTAGTTGCGAAAGGTTTTAGTCAAGTTTGGGGGACTGACTATAATGAGACTTTTGCCCCTGTGGTTCGAAATTCATCTCTGCGTACCCTTATAGCGTTGGCGTCAGAAATGGATTTAAAGATCCAGCACATGGATGTGGATACCGCATTCCTCAATGGGGACTTAGAGGAGGAGGTGTACATGCAACAGCCTGAGGGATTTACTGAGCGCGGGGCAGAAGGTAAAGTCTGTTTGCTCAGAAAATCCATTTATGGTTTGAAGCAGGCAGCTCGAGCCTGGAATATAAAATTGCATCAAATCCTATCAAAAATTGGCTTTGCACGAACATCTGCGGAATCATGTGTTTACTTGAAAAAGTTTGGTAGTGAAACCTTAATACTTGCAGTCTATGTTGACGATCTAATTGTCTTTTACAAAGAAAAAAGTTCGTTTGACAATGTCAAAAATGACTTGGAAAATTTTTTCTCGCTAAAAGATTTGGGTGAATTGTCGTATTGTTTAGGTTTAAATATTAACCGTGTTGCCGATAAAATCGTGGTCAGTCAGAAGACCTATATTCAGGCAGTGTTGCAGCGGTTTAATATGCAAGATTGCAAGGAGATGTCTACACCTTTAGAGAATAACAAGTTGGAGAAAGGTAATCCATCATCTCTTTGTGAATATCCTTACCAAAACTTGATAGGATGTCTCATGTACCTAGCTGTGAATACGAGGCCTGATATAGCTTATGCCACAAGCTATTTAAGTCAGTTTAATAACTGTTATGATAAGACGCATTGGTTGGCCGCGAAAAGAGTGTTACAGTATTTAAAAGGTACTATGGATTACTGTATTACTTACAGGAAAGTCGGTAGACGTTTGTGTGGATACACGGATGCTGACTGGGCGAACTGTGTACATGACCGTCGGTCGTACACTGGTTACTACTTCACGCTAGCAGATGGACCTATTAGCTGGGAGTGTAAGAAGCAGCCGACGGTAGCCTTATCGTCTACAGAAGCTGAGTATATGTCCTTGACCAGTGCTGCAAAGGAGGCTATTTTCCTCAGACGGTTAGTGTGTGACATTACTGGTTTTGCTGATAGGGTGTTGTTGCACAACGATAGTCAAAGTGCACAGAAACTTGTGCTAAATCCAATCCACCACAATAGAACCAAACACATTGATACGAGATATCATTTTATTCGTGAAAAGGTTACTGAGGGTCTGATAGATATAAAGTTTATACCTACGGATAAAATGACAGCCGATGTTTTAACCAAGCCCTTAAGGCGCATAGCTCATCTTAGGTGCGTTGTTAATATGGGTTTAACGATAAATAGGTAGAATAATTTTCTATTTATTTATTTTTTGTCGGCTTGTGTTTTTGTATTTCTGTTTAGTTCGGTAGTAATGTTTTATTCTTTTTATTGTGTTTAGCATTACTACTTTATCTTTTTATTTCCATTAAGGGCGGATGTTGTAAAACCTACTTTCTAAGTACTGTTTGTTAGGTTTTAAATGTCTTATGTAATGTCGATAAAAAAGATATTCGAGGTTCAAATTATTGTACCATGCTTGTGACTTTTGTGTTTGAATAGCAACCATCATACAACGCTTACCAGTTTTTTTCATTTCGCCGTTTCCACAATATTTATTTAAGAATATTGACCCTGCAGATCGCAAATCTCAACAGTGGGAATCCAAACCAGTGCTTGGGAGATCACACTCGTCTCGCTCTATTTTGAGCCAGACAAGCTGTTGGACGAATACCTGGAACATCTCAAGAAAATTGAGGTTGCAAATGACACCAAGCCACTGATCGTTGGAGGGGACGTCAATGCGAAGAGCACGTGGTGGGGAAGCCCAGCTATTGACAACAGAGGCGAAGACGTATGTGGAACTCTCGGAGAAATGGGGCTTCATGTACTCAACGTAGGGGAAATCCCGACCTTCGATACTATTAGAGGTGGACAGAGGTACAGCAGCTACGTCGATATCACAGCCTGTTCAACGGACATTCTTGGACTGGTGGATGACTGGAGAGTAGACGAAGGTTTAACGAGCTCCGACCACAACGGCATAACTTTTAATATTAAATTACGGAAATCTAAAGGAATTAAAATAGAAAGAACGACTCGAATCTACAATACCAAAAAAGCCAATTGGGACGAATTTAATGAGAAATTCAACCAATTGGCAAAAGAGTATAATGTCACAAAATTAGAAATAGATAAGGTTAATAGCGCTGAACAAATAGACTTAATAACAAATAACTTAATAAAAGCAATTAAAGAAGCATGCGATTCGACAATGCCTATTAAAAACAAAAAAGAAAACTTTACCTTGCCGTGGTGGTCGGAAAATCTCGAGAAGCTTAAGCAACTAGTCACCACCAAGAAGCGAAGAATCCAGTGCGCTGCTCCTGTCCGAAGATCGAAGGTCGTTGGAGAGTACCTGAAACAGAAAGAAGAGTACGAATTAGAAGAAGCAAAAGCTGCAACCGAGAGTTGGAAAGAGTTTTGCTGCAAGCAGGATAGGGAAGGGGTTTGGGAGGGGATTTATAGGGTAATAGGAAGGACTACGCGTAGAGAAGAGGATCTGCCCATGGTGAAGGATGGAGAAGAACTAGACGCGAAAGGGTCCGTGAAATTTATCACGGAAACCTTTTACCCTGACGACTCTGTCAATGCTGATAGTGAATACCACTGTCACATTCGACTGGAAGCAGACAGAGTTAATGAAGAGGAGAACAGGGAATGCCACGATCCGCCCTTCACCATGGCAGAATTGAAAACAGCCAGCGACTCCTTCAACCCCAAAAAGGCTCCGGGAATTGATGGCTTTACAGCCGATATCTGCAGCCGTGCCATTTGCAGTGCACCAGAGACCTTCCTGGCCCTTCTGAACCAGTGCCTGGAACACGGATACTTCCCAAAACCTTGGAAGGAGGCTACGGTTGTGGTACTAAGGAAACCAGGTAAAGGAGATTATACCAAACCTAAAGCTTATAGACCAATCGGCTTGTTACCTATTCTGGGTAAAATATTTGAAAAGATGCTGGTAGCCCGCCTCAGGTTCTACATTCTACCTAGGATGAGTACTCGCCAGTACGGATTCATGCCACAGAGGAGTACCGAGGACTCCCTCTATGATCTTATACAGCACATCCGCAAAAAGATTGATGAAAAGAAAATAGTAATACTTGTATCTCTTGACATAGAGGGAGCCTTCGACAGCGCCTGGTGGCCGGCTATCAGAGTCCGTCTGGCTGAGGAAGAGTGTCCGGTCAACCTGAGGAGGGTCGTCGACAGTTACCTGAGGGACAGAAGGGTCAGAGTCCGGTATGGTGGAGAAGAGTACGCAAAGGGCACTAACAAAGGTTGCGTGCAGGGCTCCATCGGAGGCCCCTTCTTCTGGAACCTGCTCCTGGACCCACTTCTGAAAACTCTGCAGGGGAGAGGGGATTATTCCCAAGCATTCGCGGACGATGTTGTTCTTGTTTTCGATGGTGACACAGCTATGGAAATCGAGCGGAAAGCAAACGCCGCCCTCGACCATGTTCGGGCGTGGGGTGTTAAAAACAAACTTAAATTTGCACCACAAAAAACCAATGCGATGGTCATTACTAAGAAATTAAAGTATGATACCCCACGCCTGAGCATGGGCGGGGTTGACATAAATGTTTCAAGAGAAATCAAGATTCTGGGTGTCACCATCGACGACAAACTAACATTTAACACTCATGTGTCCAACGTATGCCGCAGGGCCATAGGTGTTCACAAGCAACTCTGTAGAGCGGCAAGGGTGAGCTGGGGACTAAATCCAGAGGTCATAAAAATTATATATACAGCAACTGTAGAACCGATCGTCCTGTACGCCGCCAGTGTATGGGCTCCAGCAGCAAGTAAGTTGGGAGTCATAAAGCAGCTGGGTGTCGTGCAACGCGGAATTGCACAGAAAATGTGCAAAGCCTACCGCACTGTCTCCCTGAACTCGGCACTGCTTCTGGCTGGGTTGCTCCCTCTAGATCTCCGGGTCCGCGAGGCGGCCTCACTCTATGAGACCAGGAGAGGCGTACCCCAGGCAGTGCTAGTGGGCAGGGAGGTGGAGCGGGTGGCCTCCGCTATGGAATCCCCGCATCCGGCTAGGCGTATCGACCTGGAGTTCGTAAGTCTGGCTGACCGTGAGCAAGTCGACGCCAACGCAAACCTGGAAGTTAAAATCTTCACAGACGGAAGCAAAATAGAGGGGCGCGTCGGTGCCGCTCTATCCATATGGAGGGGCGACACCGAGGCGCGCGCTATCAGATTGGCACTACCGGATTATTGCACGGTCTACCAGGCGGAACTTCTGGCGATATGCCGGGCAACTAGGGAAATCCAGAAGCATTCTTCATCCACCTTCGGAGTGTACAGCGACTCCATGGCGGCCCTCCAAACAGTGAAAAACCACAGCTGCCTTCATCCCCTAGCAGTGGAAGCCAGGGATAATCTAACAGCAGTATCCCAACAAAACAAGGTGGTAAACTTGTTCTGGATAAAGGCCCATGCAGGGTTTGAGGGCAACGAAAGAGCGGATCAGCTGGCAAAGGAGGCCGCCCTGAGTAACAAGAGGAAACCTGACTACGACCTGTGTCCGGTTTCCTTCATCAAGCGTCACATTCGTATGGTCACGCTTGATGAATGGAACCAAAGGTATACGACGGGGCAAGCGGCCTCTGTTACAAAACTGTTTTTCCCGGACGCAGTGGCGGCGTACAAAACGGTCAAAAAGATAGGAATAAACCCGGTACTAACCCAAATTATGACGGGACACGGTGGGTTCTCCGAATACTTGCATCGCTTCAAGTGTAAGAGGAACCCATCGTGTATCTGTGACCCTGGATTAAGCGAAACGGTCCCACACATACTCCTAGACTGCCCGGTGTACGCGACGGAAAGGTACGAAATAGAGCTTAAAATAGATACGAAACTCGAGAGAGGAAGCATAAGGGAAATAATATCCGGAAAAAAGAGACAGGAATTTATAAACTATTGTATAAAAATCTGCAATAAAGCTATTGAAAGAAACAAAAGTGTTTAAAGTTGTTAAAACTATGTTTCAAATATATTGTTATATATATTCAATGTAAACATAGACATTTAAGAGTAGAAATAGATTGTACAATAGCATTAGATTATTAGAATAAGTAGAAATATAAATGAAAATAGCATATAAGAAACATGTAAAAACAAGAAAATAAGTTGTACTAGTATAATCATAATTTTTATAGTAGTATATTATTAAGTTCAGAAGAAAATGTTTATAAGACTGTATGTGATTAAATTTCCCTATTAAAATAAAATAAAAAAGGAAAACTATATTCAAAAGAAAAATAGGTATAGCTCAAGAAGAAAAAGTTTTTAAAGTGTTGCTTGTAATTTATTTCCCCTATTCAAATTAAATGAAAATAGATATATGTTAGACAAGAAGAGTAGTAATAATGGGAATCCCACCCATTGAATGAATGTGGATGGCTATGAGAAAGAACCAGTATGCGGCATGAAAGTGCGAGAGGAATAACAGTGAGAACTTGAATGAAAGATGCATAGATTAGTAAGGGCTCCGACGCTCGTTGGAGGAACTAGTTAATAAAAAAAAAAAAAAAAAAAAAATAAAAAAAAAAAAAAAACCTAACCTAACCTAACCTAACCTTTTTTTTTTTTTTTTTTTTTTTTTTTTTTGACGCTGGGAAAAAATGCATTACGCATACCCTCCCATCGGGGGATGAGAGGGGTATGTGGGACTCCCCGGGCTGACCCGGTATACCCACTAAAACGACCCAGCGACATTCCCGCTTCGTCCAAGTGGCGGGGGACTGGGAAACCGGCATAGCCTTTACGTCCAGTCCTCCGCCGACGATCGCCCTTCATGGCGGGCCCCTCACAGGGACCCGGGAATGACTGACGGAGGTGGTGACGGGTGCAATGCGGGCGAAGGCACCCCCGTGCCTGTCGCCCGCCCGTCGCCACCATGAGGAGGGAGAGGGCGTTGCCGTCTCCGACCCCTTCTTCGTCTGCGGAGCGGCGCAGCGAGAGGGTCGTCCTCCCGCACGCGCTCCGCCTCCTCCTTTTGCGAGATGACGTCCTCGCAAAAGGAGGCGACCGCTGCCCAGGCCTCCTCGCTCCCCAGCATGGCGTTGACGACGCCGGGAAGCGAGAGGTCCGGTCCGATTACCGCGGTCAGACCGCGGCGCAACTCGGACCAGGCTGGGCACACCTCCAGGGTGTGCTGCGCAGTATCCTCCGGCGCGCCGCAGTCGTGGCACGCCGGGGTCTCCTCCCTCCCGATCCGGTGCAGGTGCGATCCGAAACAACCATGGCCGGATAACACCTGCACCAGACGGAACGAGAGGAAACCGTGGGACCGCTCGAGCCAGCTCCGCAGAACCGGACCGAGTGCGTCCAATGTCCGGCGGCCAAAGGTGGCGGTGGCGAGGTCCTCTGACCAGTGAAGGACGATAGCGTCCCTCGCCTCCCGCCGCACGGAACCTAACCTAACCTAACCTTTTTTTTTTTTTTTTTTTTTTTAACGCTGGGAAAAAAATGCATTACGCATACCCTCCCATCGGGGGATGAGAGGGGTATGTGGGACTCCCCGGTCTGACCCGGTATACCCACTAAAACGACCCAGCGACATTCCCGCTTCGTCCAAGTGGCGGGGGACTGGGAAACCGGCATAGCCTTTACGTCCAGTCCTCCGCCGACGATTGCCCTTCATGGCGGGCCCCTCACATGGGCCCGGGAATGACTGACGAAGGTGGTGACGGGTGCAATGCGGGCGAAGGCACCCCCGTGCCTGTCACCCGCCCGTCGCCACCATGAGGAGGGAGAGGACGGTGCCTTCTCCGACCCCTTTTTCGTCTGCGGAGCGGCGCAGCGAGAGGGTCGTCCTCCCGCACGCGCTCCGCCTCCTCCTTTTGCGAGATTACGTCCTCGCAAAAGGAGGCGACCGCTGCCCAGGCCTCCTCGCTCCCCAGCATGGCGTTGACGACGCCGGGAAGCGAAAGGTCTGGTCCGATTACCGCGGTCAGACCGCGGCGCAACTCGGACCAAGCTGTCCGAGAGAGGGCGGTTTGGGGAGAAATAGACCCCCACCAGGGCCATGTCTCCCCAGGCGGCGGCCACGTATCCCGGTCCCCTCTCTAAGAGCGAGAGGGGAGGAGAGTTCGTGGAAGACCGCGCCACCAACGCCACCAAGCCGTCCCGGTCGCCTAGCCAACGGCCAGGGACCGAGTAAGGTTCGGCGACCACCGCCAAGTCCACCAACCACTCAGCCATGGTCTGCATCAGCAGATCCTGGGCTGCCCTGCAGTGGTTGGCGTTCGCCTGGAGGATGCGATGTTCGACCCTATCCATCAGTCGGACATCGCACCCCCCTCCGCAACCGCCGCAGGAACGACGGGGATAGCGGCAGCAGCAGCAAGCCTGGTCGGTGCCAGTGCTTTGCCACGCTTAGGGGGAGGATTGCAGTTCCTCCCCTTCATGACATGGCCTGCCAGGCGGCCACTGGCGGCACACACCGCGCAGTGTGGCGTGGCGGCCTCACAAGATACGGCTTTGTGGCCGTTCTTGCCGCAGCGGTAGCACGTGTCCGTCCTGTCTACCGAGGACGGACACATGGGCCGGGTGTGTCCGATGCCGAAGCACCGGAAACACCGCAGAGGCTGGAACCTAACCTAACCTAACCTAACCTTTTTTTTTTTTTTTTTTTTTTTTTGACGCTGGGAAAAAATGCATTACGCATACCCTCCCATCGGGGGATGAGAGGGGTATGTGGGACTCCCCGGTCTGACCCGGTATACCCACTAAAACGACCCAGCGACATTCCCGCTTCGTCCAAGTGGCGGGGGACTGGGAAACCGGCATAGCCTTTACGTCCAGTCCTCCGCCGACGATCGCCCTTCATGGCGGGCCCCTCACAGGGACCCGGGAATGACTGACGGAGGTGGTGACGGGTGCAATGCGGGCGAAGGCACCCCCGTGCCTGTCACCCGCCCGTCGCCACCATGAGGAGGGAGAGGGCGTTGCCGTCTCCGACCCCTTCTTCGTCTGCGGAGCGGCGCAGCGAGAGGGTCGTCCTCCCGCACGCGCTCCGCCTCCTCCTTTTGCGAGATTACGTCCTCGCAAAAGGAGGCGACCGCTGCCCAGGCCTCCTCGCTCCCCAGCATGGCGTTGACGACGCCGGGAAGCGAGAGGTCCGGTCCGATTACCGCGGTCAGACCGCGGCGCAACTCGGACCAGGCTGGGCACACCTCCAGGGTGTGCTGCGCAGTATCCTCCGGCGCACCGCAGTCGTGGCACGCCGGGGTCTCCTCCCTCCCGATCCGGTGCAGGTGCGATCCGAAACAACCATGGCCGGATAACACCTGCACCAGACGGAACGAGAGGAAACCGTGGGACCGCTCGAGCCAGCTCCGCAACACCGGACCGAGCGCGTCCAATGTCCGGCGGCCAAAGGTGGCGGTGGCGAGGTCCTCTGACCAGTGAAGGACGATAGCGTCCCTCGCCTCCCGCCGCACGGCCTCCCGCTCTTCGGCGACGGGGCGCTCCCCGAGAGCCTTCCGGCGCGCCGTCCACTCGTACACTCTGGCGAGCACCCAAGCCTCCAACTCCCAAGGAGGGGTGCCAGCCAGAGCGCATGCCGCCGAAAAGCCCACCGAGCGGTAGGCCCTCGCCACCCGCAGTGCAATGGCCCTTTGGTGCCTGCGGATGGCCGTCGCATTCTCCCTCCTGTGGAGGGAGTCCGCCCAGATGGGGGCCCCGTAAAGGGCCATGCTCCTCAATATGCCTGCATACAGGCGCCGGCATTTCGCTTTGGGCCCCCCCAGGTTCGGGAGGAGCCACGAGAGGGCGTCCGCGGCCTTTAGCAGGCGCGTCGACAGCCCGCTGAAATGCGGGCCGAAGCGCCACCTGTCGTCCAGCACCAGCCCCAAATACTTCATCTGGGGCTGGACCCCTATCCTGACGCCCTCCACAATTATGTGGGCGTCGGGAGGGCAGCGCTGCCGAGGCCCGCGAAAGAACACGGCCTCGGTCTTGTGCAGCGCCACCTTCAATCCCAGGCGGCGGATCCTCTCTGCAACCAAGGATCCGCCAGCCGAGGCCAGACAGGCCGCGTCCGTAAAGTTCCTCCCCCGGGCTGTGAGGAGAGTGTCATCCGCGTAGCAGATGACACTCGTGCCCTGGAGGAGGGCTCCTCGCAGGAGCCAGTTGAACCCGATGTTCCACAGGGGAGGGCCAAGCACGGACCCCTGCGGAACACCGGACTCTGCGCCGTACCGCCTCACCGTGGCCGTTTTGTCCACTAGGAGGACTTCTCGGTCCTCCAGGTAGCTGGCCAGGAGGTCCCGCAGGTATTGGGGCACTCCGTGATATCGGAGCGCCTCCAATATCGTCGAGTGGGGGATGGAGTTGAAGGCGTTGGCAATGTCGAATGACACCGCCAGCACTCCGTCCCCCGCTTCCACCGCTTCCTTCACCTGGCCCTTGAGTAGGGCCAGCGCATCGATCGTCGAACGCCCTCGACGGAAGCCGAATTGGGCGTCCGACAGATCCGGCCCTACCCCCCGCAAATGGCTGTCAAGCCGGGAGGCGACAATCCCCTCGAACAACTTACCGACCTCATCGAGCAGGACGACGGGCCGGTATGCCGAGGGGGAGTCCACCGGGCGTCCCGCTTTTCGGAGGAGGCAAAGCTGCCCCACCTTCCACAGTTTCGGGAACCTCCCAGCCGTAAAGCACGCGCTGAAGAGGTCCCGAAACCTGTCCTCCATGCCGGAGGCGGCGATCGCCAGCACCCTTGCGGGGACGCCGTCTGGTCCGGGCGCCGTCTTTTTCGCGCGGAGGCTGAGAACCCCCGCGTATAACTCTGCCACTGTCACCGCGGGGACATCCTCCTCCTCCGGCGAAGCCACCCCTTGCGGGGGATCCATCGTTGGTGGGGTGAAGTCGGTCCTGCGCGGAAACAGGGACCGGACCACCCCATCCAGCAACGCTGGATCGAGGGTCTCCGACAGTGGGGGACCATAGGGGCGGAGCTGGTTCCGCGCCGCCTTATATGGTCTCCCATAGGGGTCCCTGTCGAGACCCTCCAGCATCTCGGCTCTCGCCGAGTCCTGTGCAGCACCCATTGCAGACTTGAGGACCGTCGTCGCCTCTCGGTAAGAGGCGTATAGGCGGTCCTCTTCTGCCCGGTCTCGGTTTTGGGCGCTGCGACGTCGGCTCCGCGTGTAGGCCCTTCTGGCCGCCACGCAGGTGGCCCGGAGTCCCTCCAGCTCCTCCGTCCACCAATAGACGGCACGACGGGGTGGCGGACGGCGAGACCGGGGCATGCTGGAGTTGCACACCTCGGTCAGGGTCCCTCTGAGCTGGACCGCAGCGGCGTCTACGTCCAGGCCCTCGACAGGGGGCGACAGCCAGTCCTGGAGGAAGGCTGCCTCCTTGGCTGCCTCCCGGTCCAGGCGGGTGAGTGCCCACCGCGGGAAGGGAGATTGCCCAGCGCGGGCCATCCCCCTCCCGCCCTGCTGGGTGGAGATGTCGAACCGCACATATCGGTGGTCCGACAACGTCTCCACCATCTCTACCCGCCAGTTGACGACGCGGGCGGCCAGCGTGGGGGTGGCAAACGACACGTCCACCACCGACCCATCCTGTTGCCGCACACACGTGTGGACCGCCCCCCTGTTGAGGAGGGACACACCGCTTGAGGCCGCCCAAAACTCGACGGCGCGTCCCCGGACGTTGCAACCTGCGGCCGGGTTGCCCCAGGCCGCCGACTTGGCGTTCAGGTCGCCCAACAGCAGAACTTGGCGTGGCGCCGCCCTCCCTTTGACTGCGGTGAGGATCTCGAGGAAATCCTCAAAGTCCGAGAGAGGGCGGTTTGGGGAGAAATAGACCCCCACCAGGGCCATGTCTCCCCAGGCGGCGGCCACGTATCCCGGTCCTCTCTCTAAGAGTGAGAGGGGAGGGGAGTCCGTGGAAGACCGCGCCACCAACGCCACCAAGCCGTCCCGGTCGCCCAGCCAACGGCCAGGGACCGAGTAAGGTTCGGCGACCACCGCCAAGTCCACCAACCACTCAGCCATGGTCTGCATCAGCAGATCCTGGGCTGCCCTGCAGTGGTTGGCGTTCGCCTGAAGGATGCGATGTTCGACCCTATCCATCAGTCGGACATCGCACCCCCCTCCGCAGCCGTCGCAGGAACGACGGAGTCAGCGGCAGCAGCGGCAGCAGCAGGCCTGGTCGGCGCCTGCGCCTTGCCACGCTTAGGGGGAGGATTGCAGTTCCTCCCCTTCATGACGTGGCCTGCCAGGCGGCCACTGGCGGCACACACCGCGCAGTGTGGCGTGGCAGCCTCACAAGAGACGGCTTTGTGGCCGTTCTTGCCGCAGCGGTAGCATGTGTCCGTCCTGTCGACTGTTGACGGACACAGGGGCCGGGTGTGTCCGATGCCGAAGCACCGGAAACACCGCAGAGGCTGGTCCTCGAGTGCCCGAACCGCACCCGAGCTGAACCCAACTTCGAGCCGTCCCTTGGCAAGGACGGCTTTGGCAGCGGCGATTGGGCACTCGAGGCGAATGGTGCCCATGCCGCCACGGCCGGGCCTTATGTCCCGGCCTTGTACCGCCGCGGCGCCACAACCCCCTATCGCTGCGACCGCCGCCACTACCTCCTCTTTAGTGACGGAGTCATCGAGCTCCGTCACCTCAAAGGCCGCCGTCTTGACCGGTCGGGCCACCTTGGCCGAGTCTGCGATGACCTCCTGCAGCTTTGCTGCGAAGAGGTCCGCATGGGCACTCCCCTCGGCCCCCGGGAACTCGAAAATTCGAGCCCCGGCTTGTGTCCGCCGGCAAGAGACGCTGCCGATACCCAATTGGGTGGGATCGGCATTGGCACGCGCCCGCACCAAAACGGACGCGTACGTCTCCCCTCGCTCCGCCGCCTCTGCGGTGAGCGTCACCACGACAGCGGCAGTTTTCGGGGGGACCAGCTTCCGCTTTCCCTTACCTTTCACCTTTCCCTTGCCGGTCGTCTGCGACCGACTGGGAGCGGTGGTGGCGGGGACGACAGGTGCGGCCTTCGCCGACTTCTTGCCCCTGCCCTTTCCCTTGCGGACCACTTGCGTCCACTCGTTGGACGGGGTGGTGGCAGGGAGTTGGGTGTCTTCCACCTGGGAGGAGGACGGCCCCGGCTCACTCGGCTGCCTCTTCTCCGCCGCAAGCGGTGGTCGGAGGCGTTTTTCCGGCAAGAGCCGGTCCTCGATGCCCGCCAAGCAGGCCCTTGTGAAGGCCCTCTCCTCCATCACAACCTTGCGGATGATATCCTCAAGGTTGGAGGATGGGCCTTCTGCCGCAGGGCTCGTCCGGGCCTGTTGCGGCTGGCCCGTGGCGTCAGCCAGCTTTTGATGAAGCTGGCTGACCTCCAACTGCAGGCGATCCACCTTCGCCTGCAGTTGCCGCGTCTCGTCGGTGGTCTTGCGACGGACCAGCTCCGTCACGACACCGCGCAAGCTCGCGGCCCGGCTCTTGAGGGCCTTTTGGAAGGTCCCCTTTAGGTTTGAGGACTTAGAGGCGACCTCCACGATCTCCTCCTCGTCCTCCTCCGCCATCCTCTCAAGCTCGGCGAGAGAGTGGTCCGCGTACAGGACGCGGGACGCACCGTACCCGGATTTAGCCCGGGCGGCGTGCGCCCGCTTCTCTTTGGCGGCTACTTTCTCCTCCAGCTCTTGCTGGAGCTGCGCTCGCCGGGAGAGGTCCAACTGGCGTTGGGCGTCCGCGAGCCCAACGTTGTGGGTATCCGCGGCCACGGTCGTCAGCTTTTTTGCCTTCGACCCAGAGGCTACGGATCCCTCGGATCCACCACTTAGGTGGACTCGCTTCCGCGACCGAGAGCCGCTCGCGTCCGACACACCAAGTAGCGAGTCGTTATCGGACGACTCGTCCGCCAGAAAGCCTGCCGCAGAAGGCGCGCGGCTAGCTTCAGACGCCGGAGCGTCGGAGTGGCCCTGAGAAGGGCCTTTTGGTTGGCCCTGAGAAGGGCCTTTGGCTTTGGGTTGGCCCTGAGAAGGGCCTTTGGGTTGGCCCTGAGAAGGGCCTTTGGTCTTTAAAAATCGCCCGGAGGCGCTACGCGTGAGTTTTGATGACATGATAATCCAACAATCGTAGTTCGCAAAGCAAAGAGAGAAGCTACGAGAGCACAGAGCACTTTGGCCGTACCCAGTCTGCCACTCCGTTACGGTGGTCAGAACTGGGCCGTTTCCAGGGGAAGCGACGTGGACGCAAGCTCTGTGGGGTGGTCCCCCAACCTAACCTAACCTAACCTTTTTTTTTTTTTTTTTTTTTTTTTTCACGATGTGGAAATCCTCAATGGATGTCCTCCGCCCTGGGGAGAGCGAAGGGGTCTGTCAGACTCGTACTGACTAAAACCACACCGGTGTTCCCTCGCACACTTGCGTCAGGGGGCAGCGGGATCTGATGCGACTTCCGCTGCCCCGGACTAGTGCTGGCCCGCTTGACCTACGGGCCTCGTCCCGGGGGGGGTGAGGTGTAAAACTCCCCCCGCTACGTCTATGAGAGGCGCGCGTGGAACACAACGCGCCGCCGTCTCGGGTCCAGTGTGATGGGGGGCGACGGATGTCCCCGAATCCGCCGCCCCTGGACCAATTTAGGGGGGCCGGAAGAGGGCGTTGTCAGCCCTCTGCCGACGCCCGGTGCGCCTGCTGCGGGATGGGCGGGAGCTGGTCATCTCCCTTTCCCTTTCCGCAGCTTCCTTCTGCGACATGACGGTCTCGCAGAAGGACATCACTGCGTCCCAGGACTCTGCGCTGCCGACCATCGAGCGAACGACGGCCGGCAGCGACAGGTCTCCTCCTACCTCTGCAACGAGGGCACGGCGCGGCTCATCGAAAGCGGCACACTCGGCCAGCGTATGCCGCGCCGTATCCTCCGAACAATGGACGCAGTGATGGCACCGGGCGTCCGGCTCCCTGCTTAAGCGAGACAGGTACTTCCCGAAGCAGCCGTGCCCCGAGAGTACCTGTGTCGCCCGGAACGTCAGAGAGCCGTGCTTCCTCCCGAGCCAGTCGTCGAGTACTCGCCGGATCGCCTCGATTGTGTTGAGGCCGGCGGTGGGGAGGTCTAGCCTCCCCCGCCATTCCGCCACCATGACCTGTCGGAGCTGAGACCGGTACAGTGTAATCTGTCGCTGCACCAGCCTCTCGCCCCGATGTTCGGCCTCCTCGCGCCACTGGTACAGTGTCGCGAGGGTCTTCGCCTCCAGGTCCCATGGCGGGGATCCGGCCAGTACGCAAGCCGCCTCGTAGGAGATCGTGCGATATCCCCGTACGACCCTGACGGCCATCGCTCTCTGCGGTCTGCGCAGGACTGCGATAGTGCGGGCCGTCAGGTCGGTCGCCCATATCGGGGCCCCATATAGGGCCATCGATCGCACGATCCCCACGTACAACCGCCTGCAGGCGGAGCTCGGGCCCCCCAGATTGGGAAGCAGCGTTGATAGCGCGCCCGCCGCGCCCATCAACTTGGGCACCAGCCGCTGAAAGTGGGGGCCGAAGTCCCAACGGCTGTCGAGCACCAATCCGAGATATTTCATGGTTGACTCGACAGCGATCCGGACCCCCCCGACCACAATGTGTAATCCCAACGGCGGTGCCCGTCGGGGGCCATGAAAAGCGATGGCCTCCGACTTGTTGAGGGCCACCTCCAGGCCCAGGCGCCGTATGCGGCTCACCACCTGTGAGACCGCAGCCGTAGCCAGCAACGCTGCTTCCCTGTACGAGCTTCCCCGGGCCGTGACCAGCGTGTCGTCCGCATAACACGCCAGGTTCACTCCCGGCGGGAGCTCGCACCGCAAAACCCAGTCGTATCCGATGTTCCACAGGGGTGGGCCCAGAACCGAGCCCTGTGGAACACCGCACGACATCTCGCGACGGCCTATGCCGTCGCGTCCCATGTAGGTGACACACCTCCCCGAAAGATACGCCCCCACGATGTTGCGGAGGTAGGAAGGCACCCTATGGTATCGCAGGGCCTCCCTAATGCAACTCCAGGGCAGGGTGTTGAACGCGTTGGAGATGTCCAGGGACACCGCCAGCACCACCCCACCCTGGGAAACCGCTTCCTCCGCCAGGACTCTTACTCTCCTGATGGCGTCGATGGTAGAGCGCCCACATCGGAAGCCAAACTGGCTGTCGTCCAGGTTCGGCCCCACTGTGCACAAGTGGCTGACGAGGCGGTCTGCGATTACTCGCTCGAACAACTTGCCCGCCTCGTCCAGCAGCACTATGGGCCGATAAGCGGACGACGAATCCGCCGGGCGCCCCGCCTTCTTGAGCAGGACCAGTCGACCGGCTTTCCACCTGTTAGGGAAATGGCCCTGCTCAAGGCATGCCGAGAAGAGTCCCTGCAGTGGGGGCTCCAGTTCTTTCAGGGCGAGGACTAGAGCGCGGCCAGGCACTCCGTCGGGCCCCGGAGCAGTGTTTTTTGCCCGGAGCCGCATCACGGCCGCGCTCATCTCCGCCTGTGTCACCTCTGGGACGGTTTCGTTCTCCTCCGCTTCCGGCTCTGCAGCTGTGAGCGGAGCCATCGGCGGTGGCTCATGCTCGGCTCTCTCAGGAAAGAGAGCCGAGACCACTCGCTCCAGGAACTGCGGCTCGAGACCTTCCGTCAGCGGGGGGGCCCATGGCCGAAGTTTCCCTCGGACCGTACGGTATGGGCGCCCCCACGGATCCCCGTCTAGGGTCGCGAGCAGCTCCTCCCTGGAGCGCGTCTTCGACTCGCCGATGGCCAGCCACAGAGCCTCCTTCGCCGCGCGGTACACCTCATACAGCGCGGCTTCTTCGTCGGGATCCCGGCGACGTCTCCTCCGACATCGCGTGTACGGGCGTCTGGCGTCTGCGCATGCGACGCGCAGCTGCTCGACCTCGATGCACCACCAGTACACGCGGCGCCTTGCGGACAGAGGGGAGACGCGTGGCATGGACGCGTCGCAAATTTGCGTCATCGCGTCACCAAACCACTGCGCCTCCTGTTCGACGTCGACGGGACCGACGGTAGCCGACTCCCGAACCCAGGCCAGGACGATGGTGGCTTCCTCGAGAGCCTCCTTGTCGAGGCGTTTCAGAGCCCAACGCGGGCCGTCTCTCCGGGGGGCCGATTGACTACGACCTCCAGTGGTTTGGGCGGAGACGTCGAAGCGTATGTATCGGTGGTCCGATAGCGTCTCCACCTCCGCTTCCACGTGCCAATCACGAACACGGTGCACAACAGCGGGGCTAGCGAACGACACGTCCACTATGGACCCGCCCCGCTGTCGCACACACGTGAAGGCCGAGCCCCGATTTAAGACGGCCAGGCCCGTCGTAATGGCCCACTCCTCTAGCGCATCACCTCTCGGGTCTGTGACCGGGGATCCCCACGCCGCAGATTTGGCGTTCAGATCACCGAGAAGCAGAATGGGCCGAGGGTGAGACCGGCCGACGACGGCCCCCAACTCGACAAGGAAACTCTCGAATTCGGCGAGACTCCTGTTGGGCGAAAAGTATGCCCCGATCGTGACGATCCCGTTCACAAGGGCGGCAACCCAACCGTGACCCCGGGATACGTCGACAAGTGTCGCGCCGATGATGGCCACCAGGCCGTCCAGATCCCCTGCCCAGTTTTCCCGGGGGGGGATAAAATACGGCTCAGCGACCAGCGCCACATTTATCGACCACTGCGCCATGCTCAGGACCAAGAGATCCTGAGCTCTGGTGCAGTGGTTGATATTCGCCTGAAGGAAATGAAGTGCCATCACTAACACTCCATTTCTTCGGTTCGTCCCACAACTGGCCGGGAGTCGGCCTCAGAGGTGCTAGGGGGTGCGGCCCCCGCAGCCTTGGTCCAACGCTTGCTGCGCTTTCTGGGCGCGCCGCAAGCGTTGCCGCCTAATCTGTGTCCCGCGGACTTTCCTGCAGCTGTACACAGACTGCAGTTTGGCTCCGCGGAGCACTGGGCCGCCTTATGGCCAGGCTGACCGCAGCGATAACAGAGATCGCTGCGGTCTGTTTCGCAGGTGCACTGTGCTCGGACGTGCCCTTTCTCCAGGCACCGGAAACACTGCATAGCCCGGGGTGCCAGGAGTTTTACCCTCACTGACACCCAGCCCACCAGTAGACGGCCCGCGTCGGCGACCTGCTTGGCCGCAGCCACCGGACACCGCACCCAGATGGTGCCAAGCCCGCCAGCGTTTACGCGGATCTCGCCCGCCCGCACATTTTCCGGCGCGCATCCGCCGCTCCGGGCTATGGCCGCCACCACCTCTTCTGGGGTCAAGGAGACGTCCAGCTCATCGACGCGAACCTCAGCCGTCTTAATGGGCCTGGACACCCGGGCCTCCTCGGGGTTGAGGACGTCCCTCAGCTTTGCAGCTAGAGTGTCCGCCCTCTCGACACAGTTGGTCCCCGCCAACTCAAACATTTTGGCTCCCGTGGCCGCCGTTTTAAAACGGAAGCCTTCTGGGGTGCCAAAATCAGCAAAAACAAGCTTGCTTCTCGCCTCCGCCAGTACCTTCTGGTACGTTATCCCCCTCTCCTTGGCTTCCGGCTGCAGCGTAACAACTACAGCCTCGGAGCGACGGACGCGGATTCTGGGGACCTGTCCCTTGGTGTCCGGCGCTTTTTTGGGCTTACCCCTCTTACGCCGCTTTTTGCGGCTTTCGGCCGTCTTCCATTCCCCGTTGTCTTTGAGGGATGAGCTCGTCTCCTCAGTCTGATTTTTCGACCCTGTTCCTGCCTTTTTGGCCCCTTCTGTGGGTTTCTTGGGCTTCTGCGTGGCCGTTTTGGGCACCGGTGACGGCTTTTTTGGCGTAGGTGGCGCTTTAGCGACCTGTGCCCAAGTCGGCCCAGCCACTGCTGGTGCGGGTTCCACCTCTTTCCTCCGTGTATCGGCCGCCAGCGGTGGTCGAAGCCTAATAGGGGGGTTGAGCCTGGGCTCTAGGCTGTCAAAGCGGGCGTTCATTATATTCAACAGCCGGCTGAACTGGTCTTCCCCCAAAGACCCGTTCTGTGGCAGGGCACGACCCTCCGTAGTCGGTACACCCTGCTGCCGGCTGAAGTCCGCCTTCAGGGCGCTGACCTCCTGCTGGAGCTCCTCCATTCTCGTATGGAGACGGTGATTCTCCTCTAGGAGTTTCACCGTCTCCTCCGAGGTCGTTCGATCGAGGAGGACGTCCATCGCCTCCTTGATGGCAGTCGCCGCCTCTTTTAGGGCTCGCGTGAACGTGCCCTTCAGGTTGCCTGATTTCGTGGCCACCTTCAGGACGACGTCCACGCCGTCTAGCACTTGACGACTAAGGGCTTCTGCCGTTAAGCCCTCAGGAGTTGTCGCGGTCTGCGAACGCCTCTCCCTTGCCAGACGAGCCAACTCAGCGACTTCGTCAGTCGCGATGGCCTTCCGGCCCTCTCGCCTCGCGGCATTGAGCTCTGCCCGGGTGCTCACCAATGCAATGGACGCATCACCTTGCTCCACCTGCATAGTCCCGTCGGAATCACTCACCGGTATTTCACGGGGCTTTAAGAACCGGCCTCGGGAGTCGCTTGTCGCTGCAGGGACGCTCGTTCCGGAACGTGGACCGCGTCCTCTGCCTCTCCGTGGTGTCGACACCTTAGGGGCCGGCAGGTTCTCCTCACTTGAGGACAAGCCCACCGAGCCCGCATCCGACCCACAGTCACGCGGCCGCTTCCCCCAAAACTTGGAGCGAGCGGCCGCAACTGGCTGTGGTGTGTCGGAAATTTCCGGCAGCACAGTCACCCTTTCTAGGATGACTCGCGGTTCTGCTGGAGCCTCGGCTCCCATCTTTATTGACACTGTGCCCGAGTCTGACACTGTGTCCTTCGCTTGGTGCGGTGTAAAAGAGGTCAGGTCTTCAAAAGACCGTGACCTTAATGAGCCTCCTCGGCTCTTGTTGCCATTGGCAATTGGAAGCGAAATGTTGCCCCCCCCAGAATACGGTGGGGCAGACGACCCCGAAGGGGCCGTGGCGGATTCTCCAGCTGCTGAGCAGCTGGTACCGCCCTGGGGTATAATATTGCATCTCGACTTATCCATATTTTTCCTTTAAAGGGTGTGGTCCCTGACTCCCCACTTCATCAATAAAATATATAAACATATACACATAAACATAGACACACATACATATATACATAAATTACTCCCCTCCCCCTTGATCCCCCACCACGATCATTCACCACACTCACAGTCACGTCTGAGGCAGACGCGTACCAGAGGGCGACGAATGCCGTGATGAAAGATGAAGGTGGATCCCAGACCCTGATTCACTCCCCGACAACTTCGAGGAGTGAATCACTAATCACGTATCGTCCGATGACCCGCTTGAGCCATCGCACGGTACACGACGTTTTCCCCGCCCCGATTTACTCCCCGAAAACTTCGAAGAGTGAATCACTAATCACGTACCGTCCGATGACCCTGCTTGAGTCATCGCACGGTACACGATGTTATCCCCCCCCTATGCACATCGAACCTCGCACGACAGACCAGTGGGTCATCGCACGACGAACGATGTGACCCCTCCCCCAGAATATTAGCCACGACAGTACCATTTCCCGATTCCTCGAGGAATAATACTGTCGCGCCCAGGGTGCACCGGCCCAGCAGCTGCTCTTCCCTCCAGACGCATCGAGGGGGACCAGCAGCTGCCAAACTAACGTGGAGGAATTCTGCCGCACCCCAACCTAACCTAACCTAACCTAACCTAACCGGATATCTTCTATTCTAGACGTGCGATTTTGAAGCTGTTTTCGGCTTTTTTAGACCAAACTAGGCGTGCGCCTGTGTTCTGACCATATCGCGCGCACTTTACACGCGCGTCTGGACTCCATCCCTTATTTTCGGAGAAATTCCTTAAAATTAATTGTTTTTCAAAATTTTCCTTCACATTTTAATTTAGATTATAGTTGCAATAGTGCTCACCCTTCTTCCCTGAATTCTGGTCCGCGTTCCGTGTCCCGGTCTCCAGGTTGTGGGGTGAAATTCCAAATTTTTTCTTTCGAAAACTGGTTTTTTGACCAAAACTCAAAATTTTTCTTCGGCACATAACAAGTTTTATTCCATAATTCGCTAGCCCGCGCGGAGACGCGTCTCTGGACACCTCGCACGCGCCCCTAGCCCGAAAAAATTTTGCCCACCCACCCGCCCTCTGGTCTATAGGAAGGTAGACGTGGGATTTTAGGCAAAATTTTATTTTTCGGATTTTATTAGTATTTAGTCTTGTGAGGAATTTTTATTGATTTTTAGGGATTTTTAACTATTTTTTACGTATTTGACCGAGTCTGCAAAGGCTCACAAACGTATTGACCTATTTTTATAATTATTAATATCGTATTTAATATTTTGGTGATTATTATTTATTTTATTATTATTACTGTGTACCCCCCTTTACAGGGACACATATAAGTCCAGTGTCCATTCGCAAAAAAGTCTCTCCTCTCGAGTAGATCGTTCTGACTCCCTCTTTACAGGAGTCAGTTCTGATACCACCTGCTCTTAAAATTTAATATGTTCCGCACCCCATCCAGCACCGTAAGGGCTCCAGGCTCTAGTGGCTCGCCGCGATCGGCGGAGAAAGCGGCGCCTTCGTCTGTGGCAGCAAGGAGGAGAATCTCCTTCGGAGACGAGGCTCCTTCTGCGTCGCAGGGAGGTCCTGCCACTCCGGGGACGCGCCGAGCTGCTATAGATGCCTCAAGACCGCTCATAAAGCCTGAAGCTAAGTGCCGCAGTCGCACTGAGGAGGCGAGAGCTTGCCTGAATAAGGTCAAGCTTAATTTAGGCAACTCTCGCAACCTCAAGGCCGAGATCAAGACTGCGGTGCTTGAAGCTATAAACAGACTTTATGAGCTGGTCAAGGAGTCCGAGCGAGATAAGGGCCCTGCCGCACCCGTCGCCATTCCAGAACCCGCGCCCACTGCTGACCGTAGTCCCCATCCTGTTTCCGCCGAAGTCCTTGCTGGCCAGACTGAGCTCCTAAACAGCTTGAAGGAGCACATCTCGGAGTTAAGAGATAACTCCGAGAAACTCGACAAACTCCGAGACAGTCTGGCCAGCAGGCACGGGGTGGAGGAGACAACCTACGCGAGCATGACAGCCGCCAGTAAGAGCCACACCGGGGCACAGGCCCTGGAGCGAACGACGCTGCACTCCGTGGTTGTCTCCTCCACTGAGGAGATGGATACGGGGGACCAAATCTTAGAAAAGGTGAGGAAAGCAGTGGACGCGAAGGAGGGATGGGTGCGCGTTGAGAGGGTCCGCAAGGCCAAAGACCAAAAGGTTATCATGGGGTGCGCAACAACAGAGGAGAGGCGAAAATTGAAAGCGCGATTGGAGAAGGCCGGGGAGAACCTCGTCGTCGAGGAAGTGAAAAATCGAAACCCGCTTCTGGTTCTTAGGGACGTGCTGTTAGTACACAGCGACGAGGAAGTGCTCAGAGCCCTTAGGAACCAGAACCGGGAGATCTTTCACGGCCTCGGTGACGAGGAACAGCAAGTTTCGATAAAGTTTCGTAAGAAGTCGCGTAACCCGCACGTGAGCAGCATTGTGCTGAGTGTTACCCCAGTTATCTGGAGGAGGGCACTCGAAGGAGGCAAGCTCCGTATTGACCTCCAGAGAGTGCGCGTCGAAGATCAGACGCCTCTGGTGCAGTGCACCCGCTGTCTTTCGTACGGCCACGGCAAGCGCCTTTGTACGGAGACGGCCGACCTGTGCAGCCACTGTGGCGGTCCACATCTTAGAGTGGACTGCCCAGACAAGCACAGGGTCGAAGCAGCGGTGTGCATAAACTGCACCAGAGCCAAACTGGGGGAACACTCGCACAATGCGTTCAGTGATTTGTGCCCAATACGTAGGAAGTGGGACGCATTCGCACGAGCATCTATAGCATATTGCTAAAGGTGTCGATGCGCCCACTTCCACGTATACAGCGATGACCGGTTTGACACAACCAGATAGCAGACGCATTGAGCGAACCACTAGGGTTGGCTTCATGGAGAACGATAATTGGAGTCACTTTCATAAGAAAGTGGCTGGAATTAGTCTGGACCGTAAGTCAACTCTAGTGGAATCGTCAAGTTGTGTCAGACTGGGTGACGAATTCTGCCGTTGTTTTAGTAAATTAGTACTTTTCTATTATATTTTAATTACGTTTTCTTTTGGCCTCAAAATGATCTACAAAAATATAGATAAATAATATCTTTTTTATATAGTAAATATATACTTTAGATATTAAACAACTAAAATTAAATAATTTAGGAAAATCGATCAAAATTGAATTTAGACACACAAAATAAACAGAGCAGAACACAAGTCGAAAGGGCATAAATAAGGGTAAGTTATAGAAAATATGGGAAAAATAGTAAATTAAGCTAAGCTATTAAGGAAATATAGTAACAGTGGTATAAACAGTTAATAATTTTAGAAAACGGTAAAAATAATAATTTAAATTAGTAAAAACAAAACAGTTGAGAAAAATAGTAGTTTATGGTACGAAAACTAGCGAAACTTATGGCGCAATAGAGTGTGGTCTCCTCGGCCTCCTATCAAACAGTAGCGAAATAAGAAAAATTCAGATACGAAGGGCTCTGATTATGTCAGAGGGACACTGGCTAGGCAGGAGTGGTTTTTAGCCGGTTCGAGTCCGGCACTACCTCGACTGTCTCACAAGAGAAATTCCTGTGGGATAGTCGAGGTGTCCGTGGGGATTTCCCACTCCTGCCCAAACAAAAAAAAAAAAAAAAAAAAAAAAACCTAACCTAACCTAACCTAACCTAACCTAACCAGTTGCACTCGGTCTGCCGAGCAGTAAACAGCTAAAACCCACGCGCTCCGCACATAAAAAATCATTTTACTGGGTTTTTGTGCTCTGATTTTAAAGAAATAAGTGTCGTTGGGTGCGGAAAGCTAAGCCGCACAAAGTGCCGTGTTAAAATCTTGCCGATCTACAGTGCCAAATAAGTTTTCAGTGCAAAACACCGTTTTTAGAGGTTAAGTGAAAATCCACTCAACTTAAAACGCGTACGCTGCCAAAACAAGATCGACGACCCCCTGCTTTTTCATCGACATCGTGTGCACATCGTGGTACCTGATCATCTGAGCGACTGAAAACCACCCTGACATCACCAACTGGCGAGTTATTCAGGAAATTCGAAAAACCACGTGTCCTGAAAAGGCAGAAGGAGTGGAGTCAGCGGCACAAAACTTAGCATATACTTGGACCAACTAAACACAAGGCGAGTGCAACATTAATTAGAATTTTAAGACAACTGGTATAATTTATATAACAGTTTTAAACCTGGAACTTTCGACCTTTATAACTTTGGACAGAAGACGATTTTCAAAATTCTTCAACTGCAGCCTGGTGCGCGCTCATTAGATGACCCTAAGTTTTATTTTTCAAAATTTTTGATAAACCCGTGTAACCATAGTAATTAAATAACTGAAAAAATAATAATTTTAATATTTTAATAGTAAAAAATAGCTTAAAATTTTAAATTTAATATTGGCCTTTTAGAAGCTTAATTATAGTTAATTTTAGTATTTTTTTCATAATTTTTACTTTAACAGTTCCAAAGTTATATAATTTTATATGTTTTTTAGTAATAATTCGTTATATATAGCAATAATTCACTTTTTTATTATTGTATTGTGTTCTTTTACCCTGTTAGGACTTATTTAAGCTGAAACTCGGCCCGGATAACTCTTAAATCGACGATAATTGCAAAAGTCGGCCATTTTGTTTAATCCGGATACTCGCTTGACTGTCGATTATCTCCCAAACCGCTGGTCGTGCGAAGCTGCGGTTTTCGGTTCCGGAAAGAGCACATTGTGCTGATTGAAAAAATATCGTTTTCAGGCGCTTTCAGGCTGTAAAGTTTTTCAGGCCTGAAACCTAGATTTTCAGATAGAGAGAGTGGAGCCTATCTGTGAATTGAAAACCCCGATTCGATACGATCAGCGGTTGCGGAGAACGCGGGGGTCTAACTTGTCGTTTGACAGATCGGCGGCCATCGTGGCCAGTCTAACTTGGCTCCAACTCCTGAACTGACAAAGATAATTTGATTCTGTCTTCAGAATATTACTCAGGGGCTTAACACCTACTCCCATCTTCGGTTTCAGGAGGATTGGGGCTGAAAATTTTCAGTTTCCTGAAACTGGTTTCAGTAGATAGGGCAGGTCAGGCTGAGACAAACGACCCCAAACTCGGGTCTTCTGCGACGCATACGACCGGAGAAAACGCAGGTTAAAAAGTCATTTTGACGTTTACGGCGGCCATTTTGAAAAAATTCAAACACCTTTATCTCCGGAACGGTGAGTCGTAGAAGGCTGGGGTTTCTTTTATTGACTAGAGCTGGACCTTTGCTACCTGGGAGGGCCTGTTTCCGGGTTTTTCAGAAGAAAAACTTTTTCAGTGCTGAAAATCAGCGCAACGGGGAGGTCTCACCGAGCACTTTCATTTCAGCCCAAACTCGAGACATTTCGGCCCGGGCGTTCGGAAGTTACAACCAGTATCCGTTTTCCGGGCAGCAATATCCCGTAATATCCGGAAAATTAAAACAGCCGTATCTCCGGAACCCTTTTAGCTAGAGAACGGTGCTTGGTGTCATTTTAAAGGGCTTGAAGAGATCTTTCTGTTGGTACCATCAAATTGACTCTACATAGAGCACAAAAGTCTTTCGACTCTAAATCAGGTACTGGGGACCCTGGAGCAGTCTTTCTGGCGGATTGAGTCTACTGTGACTGAGCTTATTAAACTCAAAGGTACTCAACTAGCTTTATCCAGCGGAGACCGACTCTACATAGAGTCTCTCAAAGAGTCACTATATTGTTCCCTCTTTTCTTTTTACATTTGTAGTTTTCCCTCGACCTTTTGTTGTGTAGAAGCTCTTGACTCTACCATAGAGGAAAAACTTAAATTTATTTTTAATACATTATTCCTATTACGTGTATTACGAGGGCCTTATTGAGCCAGACTGTAAACTTGGGTTCTCTTTACGACTGTAAACTAGTAGTTTTGCTAGTTCTGCTTGTTTAGTTGTTTTCTTGTTGTTTGCTTTTATTTTTTTATAACATTATTTATTTTTTTATTGACTGCACACATCTTTACACTGTGTGCAGACCACGATACCACGACATAGACACTATTGTGCTATTTAAATTATACAATATCCTCACCTGACGCACTCCTCTGACAATGTTCGCCAGAACACCAGCGAAGCCTTTAGGAGAAAAGGAGAAACAAAAATCTCCCCCTCGGACACAGACGCTTTCGTCCGTAACATCCCCACCAGGGACACAAACACTCTCGTCCAACGTGAGACGAAGCGTCGAGAACATAGAAGCCGTGGCGTCAGCATCAGACTACCTGACTCCAGCTTCTGGCAAGACAGAGGCCTTAATTTTACCAAGGCAGGTTCTACCAACCCGTTTGACTCGCCTGGCGGAAGCCAAACAAAACGTTATTAAGGCCAAGACTAACGTCAACAATTCTCGGAATTTAAAAGGTGACCTTAAAACGAATGTGCTGGAGGCAGTAGATAAGCTGTTCCAAATAATAAAGGATGCAGACGCTGAAATAAAAAGGCTCCAAATCCAAAAGAACGGAGAAGCATCTACATCGGTAAAAACTCCAATAACACCAAAGGAGAAGCCCGAGCAACAGATCCCTGAAGCCCATAATCGCATTATTGGACAATTGGAAGAGCAGAGCCGGTTACTCCTGGAAAACGGCAAAAAACTGGATGACCTGAAAGAAAAAATGGAAGAGCAGCATAAGCAAGCCCTTGCCACGCATACATATGCTGAAAAAGCTGCAGTCCGCTCCACCTTGCACCCACCTCCG
Source organism: Xestia c-nigrum (assembly GCA_916618015.1). Taxonomy (NCBI): domain Eukaryota; kingdom Metazoa; phylum Arthropoda; class Insecta; order Lepidoptera; family Noctuidae; genus Xestia; species Xestia c-nigrum. The sequence goes on from OU745256.1 coordinate 355,827, forward strand.
CAAAAAGCACTGCATTCAGTGGTAGTCACGTCACAGGACGAACAGGATACAGGAGACCACGTGCTTACAAAGGTGAGAGAGGCTGTGAACGCCAAGGAAGGGTGGATCAGGGTGGAGAGGACTCGGAAAGGAAAGGACAGAAAGGTAATAATGAGCTGCAACACAGAAGAGGACAGGCAGAGAGTCAAGCAAAGACTGGAGAAATCGGGGAAAAACCTGCTCGTGGAGGAAGTTAAAAACAGAGACCCACTCCTGAAGCTCACTGATGTGTTGGCAGTAAACACTGATGAGGACATCCTAAGGGCATTCAGGAATCAGAACAAGGGCATCTTCCACGAGTTAAGGGAGAACGAAGATAGAATTGAAATAAAATATAAAAGGAAAGCCCGCAATCCACATACTAGTCACATCGTCCTCAGTGTGTCTCCGGCTATTTGGAGAAGGGCGATCGACGCTGGAGCGGTCTACATTGACCTACAACGCGTCCGGGTGCTGGACCAGTCACCACTGGTACAGTGCTCGCGATGCCTTGGATATGGCCACAGTAAGAGGTTCTGCACAGATCCAGCAGACCTCTGTAGCCACTGCGGAGACCCGCACCTTAGGGCGCAATGCCCAGAGTGGCTTGCAGGAGGTGTACCTTCCTGCAGAAACTGTACAGCGGCCAAGCTTGATCGCACTGACCATAACGCTTTTAGCCAGGAATGCCCTATTAGGAAGAAGCGCGACGCCATAGCGCGCATGTCCATAGCGTATTGCTAAGGGCGTCCAAGTGGATAGACACCAGTACCGGGTGCTCCAATGCAACCTCCAACGCAAGAAACTCGCTACAGAAGAGCTTATGATTGAAGCAACCGAAAGGAAGGTGGCAATAGCGTTGATCCAGGAACCTTATGTGGGTGGGTCGGATAGTATGAGGTCATACCGCGGTGTTAGAGTATATCAAAATACTGGAGGAGGAACGTCCAAAGCAGCAATTGCTGTATTTGACCCCGACCTCGACGTTACTCAACACCCGGAGCTCACCACAAACAACGTCGTAGTGGTGAGCGTGAGCACCAAAGAATGGTGTGTAACTTTGGCTTCATACTATTTTGAACCCGACCTACCCATAGAGCCATACCTGGATCACATTAAAAAGATTGCTAAAACCAAAACTCGGAGGCTCATTATCGGAGGCGACTCCAATGCAAAGAGCACCTGGTGGGGAAGCCCCGAAATCGATCACAGGGGGGACGATGTGGCAGCCACGTTTCACGAGATGGACCTCCATATTCTCAACAAAGGTGACACCCCTACCTTTGACACCATTCGTGGCGGAAAACGCTACACCAGTTTCGTTGACGTGACGGCTTGCACTCTTGATATGCTGGACCTAGTGGAGGACTGGAACGTCATTGTGAATCTCACGAGTGCTGACCACAGTGGTATTAGCTTTAATATTAAGCTTAAAAAATCGGTTGGGGTGAGTGTCAAAAGAACAACTAGAATTTATAACACAAAGAAAGCAAATTGGGAAACCTTTCATCAAAAATTAGAACAATTCAAATCAGAGTACGATTTAGAGATCGGGAAAATTATAACCATCAATACCGTTGAACAATTAGAATTATATATAAAAAACTTTAGTAAAGCTATCACAGAATCTAGCAAAGTATCAATTCCATTTAAGAAAAATACAGAGACACTTACCCTGCCATGGTGGTCAGAGGAGCTCGCGAAGATGAAGCAGGAAGTCACCACTAGGAAACGCAGAATCAAGAACGCCGCACCGATTCGCAAACAGAGTGTAGTGGACTCTTATAAAATCGCCAGAGATGAGTACGAGACTAGAGCCATGGAGGCCCTGATCGGAAGCTGGAAGGAATTTTGCGGCAAACAGGACAAAGAGAGCTTATGGGAGGGTATCTACCGAGTAATAGGGAGAACGGCAAAAAGGGAAGAGGACATACCCTTGGAAGAAGGCGGCATCACTCTGGATGCAAAGGGTTCGGTAGAGTTGTTAGCAAAATCATTCTACCCAGAAGACCAAAGGGAGAACGATAATCGGATGCATCAGGAAATAAGGGACCGAGCATCAGTCGTGAACTTACAGCAACCGGAGGGACAGAACGATCCCCCGTTCACTATAACGGAAATGCTCACCGCTCTGGATTCCTTAAACCCGAAGAAAGCGCCCGGTGCTGACGGATTCACTGCCGACATTTGCAGTCATGCCATAAAGAGTGACCCAAAACTTTTCCTGGAAGTACTCAACAAATGTCTAGAGCTCCATTATTTCCCAATAATCTGGAAGGAAGCCACGGTGATAGTGTTGAGGAAACCAGGAAAAGAATCGTACACCACTCCCAAATCGTACCGCCCTATCGGACTCTTACCGGTACTAGGAAAAGTGTACGAGAAAATGTTGGTCGCTAGACTAAAGCACCACCTGCTACCGAAGTTAAACCCCAAACAGTTCGGATTCATGCCCCAAAAGAGCTGCGAAGACGCCCTCTATAAATTTATGCAACACGTTAAACAGAAGCTGAATGAAAAGAAAATTATAACTGTCGTGTCTTTGGATATAGAGGGCGCCTTTGACAGCGCATGGTGGCCAGCAATTAGGCTCCAACTGGCGAATGCGAACTGTCCATTAAACATCCGGAAAGTGTTCGACAGTTACCTTGACCAGAGGAGGGTCAATGTGAGATACAACGGGGAAACTTACACCAAGGCGACCAACAAGGGGTGCGTCCAGGGATCTATAGGTGGGCCCATCCTGTGGAATGTGCTGCTGGATCCCCTGCTGAATACCCTCGAATCCGCAGGTCACTACGTGCAGGCGTTTGCCGACGACGTCGTCATGGTGTTTGATGGTCAGACTGCACAAGAAGTGCAAAGACACGCCAATGCCGCTCTCGAACTTGTTCGGGTGTGGGGTGTTGAAAATAAGCTCAAATTCGCGCCCCATAAGACAAACGCAATGGTGATAACGCGCAAGCTTAAATTCGACACTCCACACTTGAGCATGGGAGGGGTGGACATTGGCATGTCCAAAGAGATTAAGATGTTGGGCGTCACGTTTGACGAGAAGCTCACATTTAAGGCACACGTGTCAAACGTTTGTAGGAAGGCCATCAACATCTACCAACAGCTCGCTAGAGCAGCGAAAGCAAGTTGGGGCCTAAATCCTGAAGTGATACGGACAATTTACACAGCGACCATCGAACCCATCATTTTGTATGCGGCAAGCGTCTGGGCACCGGCAGCAGAGAAAAAAGGGGCGCAAAAACAGCTCGGAACTTTGCAGAGGGGCTTCGCTCAAAAAATGTGCAAAGCTTATCGCACGGTCTCCCTGAACTCAGCAATGGTCCTTGCAGGGGTACTCCCGCTTGATCTTCGTGTACGCGAGGTAGCCTCACTATACAGGATCAGGAAGGGGGCGGCCCTGCCGGGACTAGGGGATAGGGAGATCGAGCGATCAATGCCAGCAACAGAAGCGCCACACCCTGCAACGGTAGTGGACCTTGAGCTGACAGGTCTCAGAGACCAGAACGACGTAGACGCAAACAGTAACTGTGCAGTAAAAATCTTCACAGATGGCAGCAAGGTTGGAGGAAGAGTCGGCGCAGCGCTGTCCTTATGGGAGGGCGAAGAGGAAACTCGGACCGTCAAACTCTGCTTGCCGTCTTACTGCACAGTGTACCAAGCGGAACTGCTGGCCGTCTGCGAAGCCACGAGACGGATCAGGACACACGGGGCACCCACATTCGGAATTTACAGCGACTCAATGGCGGCACTACAGACGATCGCTAACCTCGGCTCCCTCCATCCACTTGCAGTAGAAACCCGCGAGAACCTTTCAGAAATATCTCGACAGAACAAAGTAGTATCTCTGTTCTGGATAAAAGCACACGCTGGATTGGAGGGTAACGAAAGGGCAGATCAGCTTGCCAAAGAAGCCGCTGCAGCATCAAGAAAGAGAAGACCAGACTACGACTCAATTCCTGTCTCATTTGCGAAGCGACAGCTCAGACTGGAGTCGATTCGCGAATGGGATGCGAGATACAAGTCTGGTGAAGTAGCCGGAGTCACGAAACTCTTCTTTCCGGAGGTGGTGGCCGCGTACGGCGTGATCCGTAAATTCGAGCCGACATGTTTGAGCACGCAATTGCTGACCGGCCATGGGGGATTTTCTGAGTACTTAAGCCGCTTTAAGTGCAAGGAGAGTCCCTCATGCACTTGTGACCCGTGTGAAAAGGAGTCCGTTCCCCACATTATCCTGGAGTGCCCAGTGTTTGGATACGAAAGGTATATGATTGAACAGAAACTGGATACGAAACTGACAGTAGAAAACATAAAAGTAATTATGATAGACAAAAAACGTAGAAAGGATTTCATGGATAAAAAAAAAAAAAAAAAAAAAAAAAAAAAAAAAAAAAAAAAAAAAACCTAACCTAACATAACCTTTTTTTTTTTTTTTTTTTTTTTTTTTTTTTTTTTTTTTTTTGACGCTGGGAAAAAATGCATTACGCATACCCTCCCATCGGGGGATGAGAGGGGTATGTGGGACTCCCCGGTCTGACCCGGTATACCCACTAAAACGACCCAGCGACATTCCCGCTTCGTCCAAGTGGCGGGGGACTGGGAAACCGGCATAGCCTTTACGTCCAGTCCTCCGCCGACGATCGCCCTTCATGGCGGGCCCCTCATAGGGACCCGGGAATGACTGACGGAGATGGTGACGGGTGCAATGCGGGCGAAGGCACCCCCGTGCCTGTCGCCCGCCCGTCGCCACCATGAGGAGGGAGAGGGCGTTGCCGTCTCCGACCCCTTCTTCGTCTGCGGAGCGGCGCAGCGAGAGGGTCGTCCTCCCGCACGCGCTCCGCCTCCTCCTTTTGCGAGATTACGTCCTCGCAAAAGGAGGCGACCGCTGCCCAGGCCTCCTCGCTCCCCAGCATGGCGTTGACGACGCCGGGAAGCGAGAGGTCCGGTCCGATTACCGCGGTCAGACCGCGGCGCAACTCGGACCAAGCTGGGCACACCTCCAAGGTGTGCTGCGCCGTGTCCTCCGGCGCGCCGCAGTCGTGGCACGCCGGGGTCTCCTCCCTCCCGATCCGGTGCAGGTGCGATCCGAAACAGCCATGGCCGGATAACACCTGCACCAGACGGAACGAGAGGAAACCGTGGGACCGCTCGAGCCAGCCCGGTAGAACCGGACCGAGCGCGTCCAACGTCCGGCGGCCAAAGGTGGCGGTGGCGAGGTCCTCTGTCCAGTGAAGGACGATAGCGTCCCTCGCCTCCCGCCGCACGGCCTCCCGCTCTTCGGCGACGGGGCGCTCCCCGAGAGCCTTCCGGCGCGCCGTCCACTCGTACACTCTGGCGAGCACCCAAGCCTCCAACTCCCAAGGAGGGGTGCCGGCCAGAGCGCATGCCGCCGAGAAGCCTACCGAGCGGTAGGCCCTTGCCACCCGCTGTGCAATGGCCCTTTGGGGCCTGCGGATGGCAGTCGCATTCTCCCTCCTATGGAGGGAGTCCGCCCAGATGGGGGCCCCGTAAAGGGCCATGCTCCTCAATATGCCTGCATACAGGCGCCGGCATTTCGCCTTGGGCCCCCCCAGGTTCGGGAGGAGCCACGAGAGGGCGTCCGCGGCCTTCAGCAGGCGCGTCGACAGCCCGCTGAAATGCGGGCCGAAGCGCCACCTGTCGTCTAGCACCAGCCCCAGATACTTCATCTGGGGCTGGACCCCTATCCTGACGCCCTCCACAATTATGTGGGCGTCGGGAGGGCAGCGCTGCCGAGGCCCGCGAAAGAACACGGCCTCGGTCTTGTGCAGCGCCACCTTCAATCCCAGGCGGCGGATCCTCTCTGCAACCAAGGATCCGCCAGCCGAGGCCAGACAGGCCGCGTCCGCGAAGTTCCTCCCCCGGGCAGTGAGGAGAGTGTCATCCGCGTAGCAGATGACACTCGTGCCCTGGAGGAGGGCTCCCCGCAAGAGCCAGTTGAACCCGATGTTCCACAGGGGAGGCCCCAGCACCGACCCCTGTGGAACACCGGACTCTGCGCCGTACCGCCTCACGGTGGCCGTTTTGTCCACGAGGAGGACCTCTCGGTCCTCCAAGTAGCTGGCCAGGAGGTCCCGCAGGTATTGGGGCACTCCGTGATATCGGAGCGCCTCCAATATCGTAGAGTGGGGGACGGAGTTGAAGGCGTTGGCAATGTCGAATGACACCGCCAGCACTCCGTCCCCCGCATCCACCGCCTCCTTCACCTGGCCCTTGAGCAGGGCCAGCGCGTCGATCGTCGAACGCCCTCGACGGAAGCCGAATTGGGCGTCCGACAGATCCGGCCCTACCTCCCGCAAATGGCTATCAAGCCGGGAAGCGACAATCCCCTCGAACAATTTACCGACCTCATCGAGCAGGACGATGGGCCGGTATGCCGAGGGGGAGTCCACGGGGCGGCCCTCCTTTCGGAGGAGGCATAACTGCCCCTCCTTCCACAGCTTCGGGAACCTCCCAGCCGTAAAGCACGCGCTGAAGAGGTCCCGAAACCTGTCCTCCATGCCGGAGGCGGCGATCGCCAGCACCCGTGCGGGGACGCCGTCTGGTCCGGGGGCCGTCTTTTTTGCGCGGAGGCTGAGAACCCCCGCGTATAACTCTGCCACTGTCACCGCGGGGACATCCTCCTCCTCCGGCGAAGCCGCCCCTTGCGGGGGATCCATCGTTGGTGGGGTGAAGTCGGTCCTGCGCGGAAACAGGGACCGGACCACCCCATCCAGCAACGCTGGGTCGAGGGCCTCCGACAGTGGGGGACCATAGGGGCGTAGCTGGTTCCGCGCCGCCTTATATGGTCTCCCATAGGGGTCCCTGTCGAGACCCTCCAGCATCTCGGCCCTCGCCGAGTCCTGTGCAGCACCCATTGCAGACTTGAGGACCGTCGTCGCCTCTCGGTAAGAGGCGTATAGGCGGTCCTCTTCTGCCCGGTCTCGGTTTTGGGCGCTGCGACGTCGGCTCCGCGTGTAGGCCCTTCTGGCCGCCACGCAGGTGGCCCGGAGTCCCTCCAGCTCCTCCGTCCACCAATAGACGGCACGACGGGGAGGCGGACGGCGAGACCGAGGCATGCTGGAGTTGCACACCTCGGTCAGGGACCCTCTGAGCTGGACCGCAGCGGCGTCTACGTCCAGGCCCTCGACAGGGGGCGACAGCCAGTCCTGGAGGAAGGCCGCCTCCTTGGCTGCCTCCCGGTCCAGGCGGGTGAGTGCCCACCGCGGGAAGGGAGATTGCCCAGCGCGGGCCATCCCCCTCCCGCCCTGCTGGGTGGAGATGTCGAACCGCACATATCGGTGGTCCGACAACGTCTCCACCATCTCTACCCGCCAGTTGACGACGCGGGCGGCCAGCGCGGGGGTGGCAAACGACACGTCCACCACCGACCCACCCTGTTGCCGCACACACGTGTGGACCGCCCCCCTGTTGAGGAGGGACACACCGCTTGAGGCCGCCCAAAACTCGACGGCGCGTCCCCGGACGTTGCAACCTGCGGCCGGGTTGCCCCAGGCCGCCGACTTGGCGTTCAGGTCGCCCAACAGCAGAACTTGGCGTGGCGCCGCCCTCCCTTTGACTGCGGTGAGGATCTCGAGGAAATCCTCAAAGTCCGAGAGAGGGCGGTTTGGGGAGAAATAGACCCCCACCAGGGCCATGTCTCCCCATGCGGCGGCCACGTATCCCGGTCCCCTCTCTAAGAGTGAGAGGGGAGGGGAGTCCGTGGAAGACCGCGCCACCAACGCCACCAAGCCGTCCCGATCGCCCAGCCAACGGCCAGGGACCGAGTAAGGTTCGGCGACCACCGCCAAGTCCACCAACCACTCAGCCATGGTCTGCATCAGCAGATCCTGGGCTGCCCTGCAGTGGTTGGCGTTCGCCTGGAGGATGCGATGTTCGACCCTATCCATCAGTCGGACATCGCACCCCCCTCCGCAGCCGTCGCAGGAACGACGGAGTCAGCGGCAGCAGCAGCAGGCCTGGTCGGCGCCAGCGCTTTGCCACGCTTAGGGGGAGGATTGCAGTTCCTCCCCTTCATGACATGGCCTGCCAGGCGGCCACTGGCGGCACACACCGCGCAGTGTGGCGTGGCGGCCTCACAAGAGACGGCTTTGTGGCCGTTCTTGCCGCAGCGGTAACATGTGTCCGTCCTGTCGACTGTTGACGGACACAAGGGCCGGGTGTGTCCGATGCCGAAGCACCGGAAACACCGCAGAGGCTGGTCCTCGAGGGCCCGGACTGCACCCGAGCTGAACCCAACCGCCAGCCGTCCCTTGGCAAGGACGGCTTTGGCAGCGGCGATTGGGCACTCGAGGCGAATGGTGCCCATGCCGCCACGGCCGGGCCTTATGTCCCGGCCTTGTACCGCCGCGGCGCCACAACCCCCTATCGCTGCGACCGCCGCCACTACCTCCTCTTTAGTGACGGAGTCGTCGAGCTCCGTCACCTCGAAGGCCGCCGTCTTGACCGGTCGGGCCACCTTGGCCGAGTCTGCGATGACCTCCTGCAGCTTTGCTGCGAAGAGGTCCGCATGGGCACTCCCCTCGGCCCCCGGGAACTCGAAAATTCGAGCCCCGGCTTGTGTCCGCCGGCAAGAGACGCTGCCGATACCCAATTGGGTGGGATCGGCATTGGCACGCGCCCGCACCAAAACGGACGCGTACGTCTCCCCTCGCTCCGCCGCCTCTGCGGTGAGCGTCACCACGACAGCGGCAGTTTTCGGGGGGACCAGCTTCCGCTTTCCCTTACCTTTCACCTTTCCCTTGCCGGTCGTCTGCGACCGACTGGGAGCGGTGGTGGCGGGGACGACAGGTGCGGCCTTCGCCGACTTCTTGCCCCTGCCCTTTCCCTTGCGGACCACTTGCGTCCACTCGTTGGACGGGGTGGTGGCAGGGAGTTGGGTGTCTTCCACCTGGGAGGAGGACGGCCCCGGCTCACTCGGCTGCCTCTTCTCCGCCGCAAGCGGTGGTCGGAGGCGTTTTTCCGGCAAGAGCCGGTCCTCGATGCCCGCCAAGCAGGCCCTTGTGAAGGCCCTCTCCTCCATCACAACCTTGCGGATGATATCCTCAAGGTTGGAGGATGGGCCTTCTGCCGCAGGGCTCGTCCGGGCCTGTTGCGGCTGGCCCGTGGCGTCAGCCAGCTTTTGATGAAGCTGGCTGACCTCCAACTGCAGGCGATCCACCTTCGCCTGCAGTTGCCGCGTCTCGTCGGTGGTCTTGCGACGGACCAGCTCCGTCACGACACCGCGCAAGCTCGCGGCCCGGCTCTTGAGGGCCTTTTGGAAGGTCCCCTTTAGGTTTGAGGACTTAGAGGCGACCTCCACGATCTCCTCCTCGTCCTCCTCCGCCATCCTCTCAAGCTCGGCGAGAGAGTGGTCCGCGTACAGGACGCGGGACGCACCGTACCCGGATTTAACCCGGGCGGCGTGCGCCCGCTTCTCTTTGGCGGCTACTTTCTCCTCCAGCTCTTGCTGGAGCTGCGCTCGCCGGGAGAGGTCCAACTGGCGTTGGGCGTCCGCGAGCCCAACGTTGTGGGTATCCGCGGCCTTAGTCGTTGGCTTTTTGGCCTTCGAACCCGAGGCTTGTGAACCCTCGGATCCACCACTCAGGTGGACACGCTTCCGCGACCGAGAGCCGCTCGCGTCCGATACACCCAGTAGCGAGTCGTTATCGGACGACTCGTCCGCCAGAAATCCTGCCGCAGAAGGCGCGCGGCTAGTTTCAGACGCCGGGGCGTCGGAGTGGCCCTGAGAAGGGCCTTTTGGTTGGCCCTGAGAAGGGCCTTTGGGTTGGCCCTGAGAAGGGCCTTTGGTCTTTAAAAATCGCCCGGAGGCGCTACGCGTTAGTTGAGACATAGTCTCCGACAGTTCGTACTTCACAAGGCAAGATAAAATAGCAACGAGATCACAGTGCACTTTGGCCGTACCCAGTCTGCCACTCCGTTACGGTGGTCAGAACTGGGCCGTTTCCAGGGGACGCGACGTGGACGCAAGCACTGTGGGGTGTTGAACCTAACCTTTTTTTTTTTTTTTTTTTTTTTTTTTTGACGCTGGGAAAAAATGCATTACGCATACCCTCCCATCGGGGGATGAGAGGGGTATGTGGGACTCCCCGGTCTGACCCGGTATACCCACTAAAACGACCCAGCGACATTCCCGCTTCGTCCAAGTGGCGGGGGACTGGGAAACCGGCATAGCCTTTACGTCCAGTCCTCCGCCGACGATCGCCCTTCATGGCGGGCCCCTCACAGGGACCCGGGAATGACTGACGGAGGTGGTGACGGGTGCAATGCGGGCGAAGGCACCCCCGTGCCTGTCGCCCGCCCGTCGCCACCATGAGGAGGGAGAGGGCGTTGCCGTCTCCGACCCCTTCTTCGTCTGCGGAGCGGCGCAGCGAGAGGGTCGTCCTCCCGCACGCGCTCCGCCTCCTCCTTTTGCGAGATTATGTCCTCGCAAAAGGAGGCGACCGCTGCCCAGGCCTCCTCGCTCCCCAGCATGGCGTTGACGACGCCGGGAAGCGAGAGGTCCGGTCCAACCACCGCGGTCAGACCGCGGCGCAGCTCGGACCAAGCCGGGCACACCTCTAGGGTGTGCTGCGCCGTGTCCTCCGGCGCGCCGCAGTCGTGGCACGCCGGGGTCTCCTCCCTCCCGATCCGGTGCAGGTGCGATCCGAAACAACCATGGCCGGATAACACCTGCACCAGACGGAACGAGAGGAAACCGTGGGACCGCTCGAGCCAGCTCCGTAGGACCGGACCGAGCGCGTCCAACGTCCGGCGGCCAAAGGTGGCGGTGGCGAGGTCTTCAGTCCAGTGGAGGACGATAGCATCTCTCGCCTCCCGCCGCACGGCCTCCCGCTCTTCGGCAACGGGGTGCTCCCCGAGCGCCTTCCGGCGTGCCGTCCACTCGTACACTCTGGCGAGCACCCAAGCCTCCAACTCCCAAGGAGGGGTGCCAGCCAGAGCGCATGCCGCCGAAAAGCCCACCGAGCGGTAGGCCCTCGCCACCCGCAGTGCAATGGCCCTTTGAGGCCTGCGGATGGCCGTCGCATTCTCCCTCCTGTGAAGGGAGTCCGCCCAGATTGGGGCCCCATATAGGGCCATACTCCGCAAGATGCCGGCATACAGGCGCCGGCATTTTGCCTTGGGCCCCCCCAGGTTCGGGAGGAGCCACGAGAGGGCGTCAGCGGCCTTCAACAGGCGCGTTCCCGGAATTCCCGGAATTCCCGACTGTTCCCGGTTTCCCTCCTGTGGAGAGTGGGAGCCGTGCCCCCTGAACGGGGCAAGTACTCTAGTGTTTGACTTTTATGCTTTTGTGTGTGCGAGGTCTACGGACTTAGCCGTCGTCGGCGTTGCCGCGTGCGGCGGACGACATCGTCCTATAGGTGAACGGTGGAAACGATCCCATCGGCACTTGCAAAATTTTTCGTCTGGGACTTAGAAAAATTTTAGTTAGTTTGGGACTTATAAAATTTTCGAAGCGTTCGTGTATTATACACCGGAAGAGTTCGTGTATTATACACCAGAGGAGTTCGTGTATTAAACACTAACGCGGGCGTGTATTACACTTGCACCGTTCGTGTAATAACTCACACGAAGCCAGGATGGCAGACGCGGAAGAGGAGGCAGAGCGCCTCCAAAGGGAGTTAGTCGAAAAGGAGATTGAGCGCAAAGCCGAAGAGCTGCGAGTGCTGGCGGAGATGCGGCGAGATTTCACCCCCCGAGCCGCCCTGAACCGAACCCCGCCCCAAAGCTTCAGCACCCCCTCAACGGAGATGTTGCTGGATACAACGTCGCCCCCCCCGCCCCCCGTCCAGGCTACCACCACCACCAAGAGGTTACTAAGTTCACCGGAAGAGGTGCAGGAGGCGGTTCGGCGAAGAATCGGTGGCAGAAAGCCACCTCGATTGGATCTGCCGCCGTCCATTGGGAACCTTGCTGGAACAACAGTCACGCCGCCGCCTGCCCCTGCCCCTGCTCCTAAGGAACCGGAGGCAGAGATTGTGGTGCAACCGGAGCCGAAAGTTACAAAGGGGAACCAAGAGGAACCGAGGTCGACGAACGACTCCAGCAAAAAGGAACCGGAGGAACTGCAGGGTGTCGACCCGTTGGCGTCGGCTCCGGTGGAGTCCTTAGCTGGACTGGCTACGGCCTCGACGCGAGGCATTATGGAGGCTGTCCGCGCGAAGACGTCAAAACTCAACAAGGACGAGCTCGCCGCCATTGGGGTTCACACCGAGCGCATTGCCAGCGTCATTGTCCACCTCACCCTGCGCCTGGCTGCTGCTGAAAGCAGGATCGCGGCGGGCAATATTAGCAGTGTTCAAGTACCAGTGCAGCAGGCGCCGCAAGCGCCCTCTTACGCGTCGGCACTTAAGTTACCAGCAAACAGGGAGCCAGTGCAGATGCGGTCCACGCCGGGCCCGGTCCTGGCGTTCTACCCCGCGCAGGATGACGGACCACTGAAGACGGCCGAGGACACGAAGGCAGAGCTGAAGACGGCCATCGATCCCGCCAAATTATGGGTGCAGGTCACCAAGGTGCGCAAGGTGGGCAATGCCGGCGTTCTAGTGCAGACGACCACGGATGCGGCGGCGACTCGACTCCGGGCGGCGATACCGGCGACGCTCAGGGTAACCCAGCCGAAGAGGAAGCAGCCTCTGGTGTGCCTCAACAGGCTCGACGGCGACCCGTCCTATGAGGCGGTCCTGGGAGACCTGCATGAGCAGAATTTTAAGGAAGACCCCGCTTGGCCGCTCGCGCGCATAATGAAGGAGGCGACCGGAGCCTTCAAGAAGAACCGGTCGCGTGGAGCGGCCAAGGCAACCGCCGTCATATTTGCCTGCTCGGCCGAGCTAAGGGAGGCGCTGCTGAACAAAGGCCGGGTCTACATAGGCTGGCAGGCCGTCGAGGTGACGGACTTCGTTGAGGTCACCTGCTGCACCAAGTGCCAACAATACGGGCACCCTGAGCGCGCGTGTCGGTCGGCCGAGGCCACGTGCCATCGATGCGGCGGAACCGGCCACCGTGGAGAGGAGTGCACGTCGACCACGACGTGCTGCGCCACCTGCAAGCGGTTCGGCAAGAAGGAGGCGGTGAGTCACCGAACCGCCGCCCGAGACTGCCCGGCTCGCATACACGCGGTGGAGAGGAGCGTGGCCATGACTCATTATGGATAGGCCACTGCTGAGAGTCGGGCAGCTGAACCTTGCTGGGTCGGCGCTTGCGACGCGGGAGCTCCCTGCGGTGTGCCGAGAACTGGGCGTGGACGTGGTGCTCCTGCAGGAGCAGTACGCGCAGGCCGCTGAAGATGGACTACAACTCTTACAGCTTGGACCGTCCTCCAAGGCGGGAGCATATCTACACCGGCGCGGTGCGGCCTGCGCGGTGCTGCCCCATCTCAGCACCGACCACTGCCTCGTGCTGCACCTGGAGGAGTGGGACCTGCACGTGGTCTCGGCGTACTTCCAATACTCCGATGAAGTAGATGGACACCTGCACCACCTGGAGGGAGTCATGGAGGCCCTGCGAGGGAGACGACTTCTGATCTGCATGGACGCCAACACCCACTCGCCTATGTGGCACAGTGCGCCCCGCCACTACACAGGCCGGGGCCATGCAGTGGAGTACAGGCGGGTGGCCATGGAGGCGTTTATCGCCACGCACGGACTCACCGTCATGAACGAAGAGGGCCAACCCTACACATTTAGTGGCCCGAACGGTGAGTCCAATATTGACTTGACTCTGGCGACGAGAAGTGTAAAGGCGAACGATTGGAGGGTCCATGAAGAAGCCAGCAGCAGCGACCACCGCCTCATCACCTTCCAGGTGGGTGCAACCATGGATCGCCACGGCGCTGAGCCAGGCGGGGAGCCGGTGCGCTTCCGGGATCAGGGAGTGGACTGGCCGCGCTTCCGGCAGACTATCCACGCGCGAATGGGAGGGCTTGATTTCACCAAGCCGGCGTCCTTTGTCTGTAAGGACTTCACGAATGTTATAGTAGCTGCGGGATTTCGCGCACGCGTGGCACGCCGTCCGGAGACTACAGGAGCTAGAAGAGCGCGCAGGAGCGACGCAAGACGCGGCGACCTAACAAAGGAAGGAAGAGCTTGGACTAAGAGTCCAAGCGAGTCGAGCAGTCGAGCGAGAAGCTGGAGCCGACGGGCAGCGAGGCTGTTTGGTTCGTGTGCATGCCCTATTAAGGGAGAGGTGCATAAGGGCACACGTTGAAATTTGTATGGGATCAAGAAGCGCCTGCGGACCGTAAAAATAAGATTGCCAAGGGTGCTATGTCCGCAGCCGCCCCACGTTTCGGTCCATATAACAAGATGTTGGAAGGGCCATGGGAAGGTTGGAGGGAGTGTGCACAAGTGGCTGACGAGGCGGTCTGCGATTACTCGCTCGAACAACTTGCCCGCCTCGTCCAGCAGCACTATGGGCCGATAAGCGGACGACGAATCCGCCGGGCGCCCCGCCTTCTTGAGCAGGACCAGTCGACCAGCTTTCCACCTGTTAGGGAAATGGCCCTGCTCAAGGCACGCCGAGAAGAGTCCCCTCAGTGGGGGCTCCAGCTCTTTCAGGGCGAGGACTAGAGCGCGGCCAGGCACTCCGTCGGGCCCCGGAGCAGTGTTTTTTGCCCGGAGCCGCATCGCGGCCGCGCTCATCTCCGCCTGTGTCACCTCTGGGACGGTTTCATTCTCCTCTTCTTCCGGCTCTGCAGCTGTAAGTTGAGCCATCTGCGGTGGCTCATGCTCGGCTCTCTCAGGAAAGAGAGCCGAGACCACTTGCTCCAGGAACTGCGGCTCGAGACCTTCCGTTAGCGGGGGGGCCCATGGCCGAAGTTTCCCTCGGACCGTACAGTATGGGCGCCCCCACGGATCCCCGTCTAGGGTCGCGAGCAGCTCCTCCCTGGAGCGCGTCTTTGACTCGCCGATGGCCAGCCACAGAGCCTCCTTTGCCGCGCGGTACACCTCATACAGCGCGGCTTCTTCGTCGGGATCCCGGCGACGTCTCCTCCGACATCGCGTGTACGGGCGTCTGGCGTCTGCGCATGCGACGCGCAGCTGCTCGACCTCGATGGACCACCAGTACACGCGGCGCCTTGCGGACAGAGGGGAGACGCGTGGCATGGACGCGTCGCAAATTTGCGTCATCGCGTCACCAAACCACTGCGCCTCCTGTTCGACGTCGACGGGACCGACGGTAGCCGACTCCCGAACCCAGGCCAGGACGATGGTGGCTTCCTCGAGAGCCTCCTTGTCGAGGCGTTTCAGAGCCCAACGCGGGCCGTCTCTCTGGGGGGCCGATTGGCTACGACCTCCAGCGGTTTGGGTGGAGACGTCGAAGCGTATGTATCGGTGGTCCGATAGCGTCTCCACCTCCGCTTCCACGTGCCAATCACGAACACGGTGCACAACAGCGGGGCTAGCGAACGAGACGTCCACTATAGACCCGCCCCGTTGTCGCACACACGTGTAGGCCGAACCCCGATTTAAGACGGCCAGGCCCGTCGTAATGGCCCACTCCTCTAGCGCATCGCCTCTCGGGTCTGTGACCGGGGATCCCCACGCCGCAGATTTGGCGTTCAGATCACCGAGAAGCAGTATGGGCCGAGGGTGAGACCGGCCGACGACGGCTCCCAACTCGACAAGGAAACTCTCGAAATCGGCGAGACTCCTGTTGGGCGAAAAATATGCCCCGACCGTGACGATCCCGTTCACAAGGGCGGCAACCCAACCGTGACCCCGGGATACGTCGACAAGAGTCGCACCGATGATGGCCACCAGGCCGTCCAGATCCCCTGCCCAGTTGTCCCGGGGAGGGACAAAATACGGCTCAGCGACCACCGCCACGTTTATCGACCACTGCGTCATGCTCAGGACCAAGAGATCCTGAGCTCTGGTACAGTGGTTGATATTCGCCTGAAGGAAATGAAGTGCCATTACTAACACTCCATTTCCTCGGTTCGTCCCACAACTGGCCGGGAGTCGGCCTCAGAGGTGCTAGGGGGTGCGGCCCCCGCAGCCTTAGTCCAACGCTTGTTGCGCTTTCTGGGCGCGCCGCAAGCGTTGCCGCCTATTCTGTGCCCCGCGGACTTTCCTGCAGCTGTACACAGACTGCAGTTTGGCTCCGCGGAGCACTGGGCCGCCTTGTGGCCAGGCCGACCACAGCGATAACATAAATCGCTGCGGTCGGTGTCGCAGGTGCAGAGTGCCCGTACGTGCCCTTTCTCCAGGCACCGGTAACACTGCATGGCCCGGGGTGTCAGGAGTTTTACCCTCGCTGACACCCAGCCCACCAGTAGACGGCCCGCGTCGGCGACCTGCTTGGCCGCAGCCACCGGACACCGCACCCAGATGGTGCCAAACCCGCCAGCGTTTACGCGGATCTCGCCCGCCCGCACATTTTCCGGGTGGCATCCGCCGCTCCGGGCTATGGCCGCCACCACGTCCTCTGGGGTCAAGGTGTCGTCCAGCTCATCGACGCGAACCTCAGCCGTCTTCATGGGTCTGGACACCCGGGCCTCTTCAGGGTTGAGGACGTCCCTCAGCTTTGCAGCTAGAGAATCCGCCCTCTCGGCACAGCTGGTCCCCGCCAACTCAAACATTTTGGCTCCCGTTGCCGCCGTTTTAAAACGGAAGCCGTCCGGAGTGCCAAAATCGGCGAACACCAGCTTGCCCCTCGCCTCCGCCAGTACCTTCTGGTACGTAATCCCCCTCTCCTTGGCTTCCGGCTGCAGCGTAATAACTACAGCCTCGGAGCGAGGGATGCGGATCCTGGGGGCCTGCCCCTTGGTGCCCTGCGCTTTCTTGGCCTTACCCTTCTTTCGCTTCTTTTTACGGCTTTCAGCCGTCTTCCATTCTTCGCGGTCTTTGGGGGACGAGCCGCTCTCCTCAGTGGGATTTCTGGCCCCCGACCCTGCCTTTGCCCCCTCTGTGGGTTTTTTGGACTTCTGCATGGCCTTGTTGGGCACGGGTGACGGCTTTTTTGGCGCAGGTGGCGCTTTGGCCACCTGTGCCCACGTCGGCCCAGCCGCTGCAGGTACGGGTTCCACCTCGTTCGTCCGTGTATCGGCCGCCAGCGGCGGACGAAGCCTGACAGGGGGGTTGAGTCTGGGCTCTAGGCTGTCGAAGCGGGCGGTCATTATATTTAACAGCCGGCTGAACTGGTCTTCCCCCAAAGACCCGTTCTGTGGCAGGGTACGACTGGCCGTAGTCGGCACACCCTGCTGCCGGCTGAAGTCCGCCCTCAGGGCGCTGACCTCCTGCTGGAGCTCCTCCATCCTCGTATGGAGACGGTAATTCTCCTCTTGCAGTTTCACCGTCTCCTCCGAGGTCGTTCTTTCAAGGAGGACGTCCATCGCCTCCTTGATTGCAGTCGCCGCCTCTTTTAGGGCTCGCGTGAACGTGCCCTTAAGGTTGCCCGATTTTGTGGCCACCTTTAGGACGACGTCCACGCCGTCCAGAACCTGACGGCTGAGAGCTTCTGCCGTCAAGCCCGCGGGAGCTGTTGCGGTCTGCGACCGCCTTTCCCTTGCCTGACGAGCCATTTCAGCGACCTCGTCGGTCGCGATTGCTTTCCGGCCCTCCCGCCTCGCAGCATTGAGCTCCGCCTTCGTGGCCACCAATGTAATGGAGGGATCACCTTGATCAACCTGCATCCCAACCCCGTCGGAATCGCTAACCGGTGTTTCGGGGGGCTTTAGAAAGCGGCCCCGGGAATCGCGTGGTGCTGCTGCCGGAGAGCTCGTTCCTGATGGTGTCCCGCGACCTCTGCCCCTTCTTGTTGTCGACACTTTGGGGGCCGGCAGGTTCTCCTCACTAGAAGACAAACCCACCGAGCCCGCATCCGACCCACCGTCACGCGGCCGCTTCCTCCAGAACTTGGACCGAGCTGCCGCAGCTGGTTGCGGTGTGTCATCAGCTTCCGACAACACACTCACCCGTTCGAGAACCACTCGTGGTTCTGTGGTCCCTCCTCGTGCTGGAGCTTCTGCTCCCAGCCTTAGTGACGCAGTGCCAGATTCCGACACTGCGTCGGCCGCGTGTCGCGGTTTAAAAGAGATCAGGTCTTCGAATGACCGTGATCTTGTTGAGCCTCCTCGGCTCTCGTTGCCATTGGCAAGTGGAAAACGGTTGGTGCCCTCCCCAGAATACGGGGGGCTTGACGATCCGTGGACCGTGGCGGATTCTCCAACTGCTGAGCAGCTGGTACCGCCCTGGGGTAATTCTTTGCAACTCGTTTTTTTGTCCATTTTTTTGTTCCTTTGAAGGGTGCGGTCCCTGACTCCCTACTTCGTCTAAATAAATACATAAACATATACTTATAAACATATTAATATATATACATACACATAATAAATTCTCCCCTCCCCCTTGATCATTTATCACGACGATTCGCCACGCTCATAGTCACGTCTGATGTGCAGACGCGTACCAGAGGGCGACGAATGCCGTGATCCAAGATGAAGGAGGGACGCCACCCCTGATTAACTCCCCAAAACTTCGACGAGTGAATCACTTATCACGTGCCGTCCGATGAGCCCTTTCTGTGAGCCATCGCACGGTACACGACGAAAAACTCCACCCTGATTCACTCCCCGAAAACTTCGAGGGGTGAATCACAAATCACGTACCGTCCGATAAGCCCACTCTGTGAGCCATCGCACGGTACACGATGAAAACCCCCCCCCTGATTTACTCCCCGAAAACTTCGAGGAGTGAATCATCAATCACGTACCGTGCGATAAGCCCACAAGCCATCGCACGGAACATGACGAAATCCTCCCCTATGCACATCGAACCCCGCACGATAGACCCGCACGTCATCGCACGACGAACGATGTGACCCCTCCCCAGAATATTAGCCGTGACAGTATCATTTCCCAAGGGATGAGAATTTCTTCTCATTCCTCGAGGAAGGATACTGTCGCGCCCAGGGTGCACCAGCCCAGCAGCTGCTCTTTCCTCCAGACGTATCGAGAGGGACCAGCAGCCGCCAGACAAACGTGGAGGAATTCTGCCGCACCCCAACCTAACCTAACCTAACCTAACCCGTTGATATCTTCTATTCTAGACGTGCGATTTTGAAGCTGTTTTCGGCTTTTTTAGACCAAACTAGGCGTCCGCCTGTGTTCTGACCATATCGCGCGCACTTTACACGCGCGTCTGGACTCCATCCCTTATTTTCGGAGAAATTCCTTAAAATTAATTGTTTTTCAAAATTTTCCTACACATTTCAATTTAGATTATAGTTGCAATAGTGCTCACCCTTCTTCCCTGAATTCTGGTCCGCGTTCCGTGTCCCGGTCTCCAGGTAGTGGGGTGAAATTCCAAATTTTTTCTTTCGAAAACTGGTTTTTTGACCAAAACTCAAAATTTTTTTTTTCGGCACATAACAAGTTTTATTCCATAATTCGCTAGCCCGCGCGGAGACGCGTCTCTGGACACCTCGCCCGCGCCCCTAGCCCGAATAAAACATACATTTTTCTAAAAAATATTTATTTTCATACATTTCTATAAGTACCAAAATCCACCTAAGGGAACGAGTCAATTGAGGAGTGGCTGGAGAGGCGCCACGGCGTCCTCACCTTCCGCCTGACGCAGGTCCTCACCGGACACGGATGTTTCGGGAGGTACCTGCACCGAATCGGGCGGGAGGAATCGCCCGGGTGTCTCCACTGCGAGGATCGACCGGAGGACACGGTGGAGCACACGGTGGAAGTCTGCCCTGCGTGGGCGGAGCTCCGCCGTGTCCTCGTGGCGGCGATCGGCGGCGGCGACCTCTCGCGTCCGGCCCTGGTTCAATCCATGGTCCGGAGCGAGACGGAATGGGAAGCCGTCGCCTCCTTCTGCGAAGCAGTCATGCTAGCGAAGGAGGTGGCGGAACGAGAGAGGGAGAGATCCTCTCTTCCCGGCCGCCGCGGGAGACGCAACGGGCGTCGGGGGCCACGTGGTGGCTACCGGCCACCGTAGATGCGGGCCTGTGGACGGCTGGCTATGGGCAATAGCTGGCCGTCCGGCCGTCTAACGACGACGACAGGCCGTGTCGACGGCGCGTTCGTGTTCCACGCGCGCCTCAAAGAGTGTCAGCAAAAAGAGAGGGGCCCGCAAGGGCCGAAGCCTGCCGGGGTTGCGGGCCTGTTCGAAAGAGATACCGCGGCCCCGGAACATAAAAGGCGAGGAAGGAACATGGATGGTTTTTAGTCAGTAAGAGTCTGACACTCCCTCCCGCTCCGCCCAGAGTGGGGGGGGTCATTTGATGATTTCCCATCCTTAAAAAAAAAAAAAAAAGGGAACGAGTCAAAAACGAAAACGTTGATATCTTCTATTCTAGACGTGCGATTTTGAAGCTGTTTTCGGCTTTTTTAGACCAAACTAGGCGTCCGCCTGTGTTCTGACCATATCGCGCGCACTTTACACGCGCGTCTGTACTCCATCCCTTATTTTCGGAGAAATTCCTTAAAATTAATTGTTTTTCAAAATTTTCCTACACATTTCAATTTAGATTATAGTTGCAATAGTGCTCACCCTTCTTCCCTGAATTCTGGTCCGCGTTCCGTGTCCCGGTCTCCAGGTAGTGGGGTGAAATTCCAAATTTTTTCTTTCGAAAACTGGTTTTTTTGACCAAAACTCAAAATTTTTGTTCGGCACATAACAAGTTTTATTCCATAATTCGCTAGCCCGCGCGGAGACGCGTCTCTGGACACCTCGCACGCGCCCCTAGCTCGAAAAAATTTTGCCCACCCACCCGCCCTCTGGTATATAGGAAGGTAGACGTGGGATTTTCGACAAAATTTTTTCATTCCAAATTTATTCTCCTTTGTATACTTTAGGCCTGTACATAGGGATTTCTCAAGGGAAAGCTTATTTTTAACCATTGTGACCTCGTAAAATAATTTAATTTTAAGATATTTTAAAAAATTTTAACTTTAGTTTGTAATTTTGTGCGACAGTTGTCTTTTTCAGCAGGCGACTACTATTATTTGACTTGTTTTATATTATATTTGATTGTGTTTATTATATACTTATTGTGTTCCCCCCTTTACAGGGTCACATAAGTACCAGTGTTCCCTCTGAACCTCTCCTCTCGAGCAGATATTGTTAATCCGTCCCCCTCTTTACAGGGTTCTGTTTGACAATACCTGCTCCCAAAGCTTTACGATGTTTCGCACCCCATCCAGCACCGTGAGGGCTCCAGGCTCTAGTGGCTCGCCGCGATCGGCGGAGAAAGTGGCGCCTTCGTCTGTGGCCGCAAGGAGGAGAATCTCCTTCGGAGACGAAGCTCCTTCTGCGTCGCAGGGAGGCCCTACAACTCCGGGGACGCGCCGAGCTGCTGCCGATGCCTCAAGGCCGCTCATAAAGCCTGAGGCGAAGTGCCGCAGTCGCATTGAGGAAGCGAGAGCTTGCCTAAACAAGGCCAAGCTTAATTTGGGCAACTCTCGCAACCTCAAGGCCGAGATAAAGACTGCGGTGCTCGAAGCCATAAACAGGCTTTATGAGCTGGTCAAGGAGTCCGAGCGCGACAGGTCCTCTACCGCACCTGTAGCCGTGCCGGAACCCGCGCCCACTGCTGACTTCTGTCCCCCGTCCATTTCCGAGTGTCTCGCGAACCAGACTGAGCTCATTACCACCCTCGATTGTAAAGGAGAACACCGAGAGGGTGGAGAAGCTCCGAGACAGTCTGGAAAGCAGGGAAAGTGTGGGAGAGACCACTTACGCGGGTGTAGCGGCCGTCAGCAAAACCCACACCGGGGCTCAGGCCCCGGAGCGAACGACGCTGCACTCCGTAATTGTTTCTTCCACAAATGAAATGGATACGGGGGCCGAAGTCCTCGAAAGAGTGCGAAAAGCAGTGGATGCGAAGGAGGGCTGGGTGCGAGTAGAGAGGGTCCGGAAAGCCAAGGACCAAAAGGTCATCATGGGGTGCGCCACCAAGGAGGAGAGAGAAAAATTAAAAAAGCGACTTGAATCGGCCGGAGAGAACCTCGTCGTCGAGGCGGTGAAGAATCGGGACCCGCTTCTGGTTCTTAGGGACGTGCTTTTAGTGCACAGTGATGAAGAGGTGCTTCGAGCCCTTAGGAACCAGAACCGGGAGGTGTTTCACGGTCTCGGGGACGAGGAACAGAAAATGTCTGTTAGATTTAGGAAAAAGTGTCGAAACCCGCATACGAATAGCATTGTGCTGAGTGTTACCCCAGCAATCTGGAAGAGGGCACTCGAAGGGGGCAAACTTCGGATTGACCTCCAGCGAGTGCGCGTCGAAGACCAGACGCCTCTGGTGCAGTGTACCCGCTGTCTGGCATACGGACACGGCAAACGCCTGTGCACGGAGCCAGCCGATCTCTGTAGCCACTGCGGCGGTCCACACCTTCGGTTGGACTGCCCAGTCAAACAGACCGGAGAAGCAGCGGTGTGCATTAACTGCACCAGAGCCGAGCTGGGGGAGCACCAGCACAATGCATTCAGTAACGATTGCCCGATACGTAGGAAGTGGGACGCATTCGCGCGAGCAACCGTAGCGTATTGCTAAAGTTGTCGGTGCGCCCACTTCCACGTTTTCATTGATTCCAATCCCGATGCAACCGGAATGCAGACGTATAGAGCTAACCACTGGGGTTGGCTCTATGGAGAACGTAAACTGGAGCCACTTTCATGCGAAAGTGACTGCAGTTAAACTGGACCAGGAGTCAATCCTAGTGAAATCGCTAAGCTGTGTTACGGTTGCTAAATTCGGTAGACTAAAACTCGTAATGGTCAGACAAACTGATATGTTAATATATTTTGAGTATATATTCTCCATATTGGTATAAAAAAAAAAAAAAAAAAAAGACAAAAAAAAAAAAAAAAAAAAAGGAAACGCAGAAAAGGCCATCCAACAGAACTTGTTCAAACAAATTTGTTTTAAATAGAATCAAAAATTGTAGAGTTTTTATAATTAATGTATTAAATATGTGTCTATAAATAAATAGAAAAATAAACAGATGTAATAAAACAAAATTTAACTAAAACTTATTGTAACATTCTTAGTAAAAATTTAGAAATAAAAACATGAAAAAGACAAATTTAATAGAGCGTGGTCTCTTCGGCCTATCACCAAAAAGTCGCAAACAAGTATTATCAGAGTAAACAAGGTCTCTGATAATGTCAGAGGGACACTGGCTAGGCAGGAGTGGTTTTTAGCCGGTTCGAGTCCGGCACTACCTCGACTGTCTCACAAGAGAAATTCCTGTGGGATAGTCGAGGTGTCCGCGGGGATTTCCCACTCCTGCCCAAACAAAAAAAAAAAAAAAAAACCTAACCTAACCTAACCTAACCTAACCTAACCCAGTTGAACCGGACCGGCCCATAGACGCGTACCTGGATCACCTTAAAAAACTCGCAACTACCAACCCGCGAAGGCTAATTATTGGAGGCGACGCAAATGCAAAGAGCACCTGGTGGGGTAGTCCGGTGATCGACCATAGGGGCGACGATGTGGCTGGTACTTTCCACGAGAAGGGTCTACACATAATCAACCGAGGTGACACTCCGACTTTCGACACCATCCGCGGCGGTAAGCGATACGCTAGCTTCGTTGACGTGACGGCTTGCACTCTCGACATGCTGGACCTAGTGGAGGACTGGAAAGTTGTAGTAAATCTCACGTGCGCCGACCACTGTGGAATCAGCTTCAACATACAACTAAAAAAATCGGTTGGGGTAAGTGTCAAACGAACCACTAGACTATATAACACCAAAAAAGCAAACTGGGAAAAGTTTCTTGACACCTTTAATAAGTTAAAAACAGACTATAATCTAGAAATCGAAAAAATCCGTACAATTGACACAGTTGAAAAATTAGACCAATTAATTCAAAATTATAATAATGCCATCACCGTAGCTTGTAATAGCTCAATCCCATTGAAAAAGAATACAGAGACACTTACCCTACCCTGGATGTCAGAGGAGCTCGCGAAGATGAAGCAAGAAGTCACCACTAGGAAACGCAGAATCGGGAACGCCGCACCGATACGAAAGCAAAGAGTGTACGACGCTTACATAGAAGCCAGAGATGAGTACGAATCAAAAGCAATGGAGGCCCAGATCATCAGCTGGAAAGATTTCTGTGGCAAACAGGATAAGGAAAACTTATGGGAGGGAATCTATCGGGTTATAGGGAGAACGGCCAAGAGGGAGGAAGACGTACCATTGGTGGTAGACGGTGCTACCCTTGACGCAAAAGGATCTGTAGAGCTACTTGCGAGGACATTCTACCCAGAGGACCTTGAGGTGAATGATATCCAGACGCACCGAGACACGAGAACCCGAGCATCAGTTGTGAACCTTCAACCATCTGAGGGACAGGATGACCCGCCGTTCACAACGACAGAATTGCTCAGTGCACTGGATTCTTTAAACCCAAAAAAAGCGCCTGGAGCTGACGGTTTCACAGCAGACATTTGTAGTCATGCCGTGAGAAGTGACCTTAACCTTTTCCTGGGAGTACTAAACAAATGCCTAGAGCTACATTATTTCCCAGCTGTCTGGAAGGAAGCGACAGTCATTGTCCTAAGGAAACCAGGAAAAGAATCGTACACAACCCCAAAGTCCTACCGCCCCATTGGACTGCTACCGGTATTGGGCAAGGTGTACGAAAAAATGTTGGTCGCCAGACTCAAATACCACCTGCTGCCGAGACTGAATCAAAACCAGTTTGGATTCATGCCCCAAAAGAGCTGCGAAGACGCCCTCTATAAACTAATGCAACACATCAACAAAAAACTTGACGAGAAGAAAATTATAACCGTCGTTTCATTAGATATAGAGGGTGCATTCGACAGCGCCTGGTGGCCAGCGATCAGAGTTCAACTGGCAAAAGGAAACTGTCCCTTAAATATTAGAAAAGTCATTGACAGCTACCTCGACCACAGAAAGGTCACGGTGAGGTATAACGGGGAAACCTTCACAAAGGCGACCAACAAAGGATGCGTCCAAGGGTCGATAGGTGGGCCCATTCTGTGGAATATCTTACTGGACCCCCTCCTAGTTACTCTCGAAGCCGAAGGACACTACGTGCAGGCGTTTGCCGACGACGTCGTCATGGTGTTCGATGGTCATACGGCACTACATGTGGAAGGACAAGCCAATGCCGCGCTCGAACTAGTTCGGGAGTGGGGTGTCGAAAATAAGCTCAAATTCGCACCACATAAAACAAGCGCTATGGTGATCACACGGAAGCTTAAATTCGACAACCCGCGCTTGAGCATGGGCGGGATCGACATTGGCCTGTCCAAACAAATTAAGATGTTGGGTGTGACGTTCGACGATAAGCTCACCTTTAACGCACACGTGTCGAATGTCTGCAGGAAGGCCATCAACATATATAAGCAACTCGCAAGAGCGGCGAAGGCAAGTTGGGGCCTTCACCCGGAGGTAATTCGCACAATCTACACTGCGACCATCGAGCCCATAATCTTGTATGCGGCGAGCGTCTGGGCACCGGCAGCCGAAAAGCTGGGAATACGGAAGCAGCTTGGCACAGTGCAGAGAGGTTTTGCGCAAAAAATGTGCAAGGCTTATCGAACGGTCTCCCTGAACTCGGCGCTAGTTTTGGCGGGTGTGCTCCCACTGGATCTTCGTATACGCGAGGTAGCCTCGCTGTACAGGATCAGAAAGGGGGCGCCTCTGCCCGAACTGGGGGACAGAGAGATCGAGCGACAAATGCCGGCAACAAAAGCGCCACACCCTGCAGCTCTCGCAGAGCTCGAGCTGACATGCTTGAAGGATCGGAGAGACGTGGAAGCCAACAGTAACTGTGCAGTTAAGATCTTTACAGACGGTAGCAAGATCGGCGGAAAGGTTGGTGCGGCGTTGTCATTTTGGGAAGATGAAGCGGAGATCAAAGCCGTCAAACTCTGCCTGCCGTCATACTGCACAGTATACCAGGCGGAATTGCTGGCCGTTTGTGAAGCTACGAGGCGCATCAAGAAGCATAGTGCGCTCACTTTTGGCATATACAGCGACTCTATGGCGGCGCTACAAACGATCTCCAACCTCGGCTCCCTCCATCCACTAGCTGTTGAAACTCGCGAGAACTTATCACAGATATCTCGACAGAACAAAGCTGTGACTTTGTTTTGGATTAAAGCTCACGCTGGACTGGAGGGAAACGAAAGGGCAGACCAGCTTGCCAAGGAGGCCGCCTCTGCGTCAATAAAAAGAAAACCCGACTATGATTTGTTCCCCGTCTCATTCGCGAAGCGACAGCTTCGGCTGGAGTCGATTCGCGAATGGGACATGCGGTACAAATCCGGAGAAGTCGCCGGTATTACAAAAATATTCTTTCCAGATGTGACGACGGCATACAGGGTTGTTCGCGGCTTCGAACCGACATACCTAAGCACCCAATTGTTTACTGGCCATGGGGGATTCTCGGAATACTTATGCCGATTTAAGTGCAGGGAGAATCCTTCATGCATATGTGACCCAAGCGTAAAAGAAACCGTACCACACATAATTCTAGAATGCCCAGTGTTTGGGCGTGAAAGATTCGAGATTGAACAACTGTTGGATAGAAAACTTACAATAGAGAATATAAAATTCATAATGAAAGATAAAGGTTTAATGAAGGATTTTATGAACTATTGCTTAAAAATAACAGAAACAGTCGTAAAGAGAAATAAGTAACAATAAGTATGATGACCGTATATTATGGAATATATCGTACATCATACACTGTTATTGATTAAGAACATTTGTAATTAAAACGTAGAAATAAGCATAGTTTAAGATTTTAAATAAGCACTTAGTTGTAAAATAGTAATGTAAGAAAATTGTGTAAGTACGTAAAATGTGGGTGTTGCAAGCCCAAAATCTCTGCAAAAAATATGTAAGTTAGTAAGTAAGAAAAATAGAGATAAGCATACATATGATGTAAACCGTAATAATAAATGTAAACAAACCATCTGTAGATATAACGAGCAATGTGCTAAATATGTATACTGGGCATTGATTAAATAAAGATTAACTGTGTATGTGTAAACCCGAAACCCCAAACAAAGAAATCACAAAAGATAAGATAGTATAGACTAGATAGACTAGACCGGAATCCCACCGGGAAATTGCATAGAAGAGATAGAAAGAAAGAAAGATAAAGTATGTGGAATAAAAGTGCGAGAGGAATAATTGATAGAA
Organism: Xestia c-nigrum; assembly: GCA_916618015.1. NCBI lineage: Eukaryota > Metazoa > Arthropoda > Insecta > Lepidoptera > Noctuidae > Xestia > Xestia c-nigrum. The sequence goes on from OU745256.1 coordinate 383,024, forward strand.
CTGGAATGAAAGAGAAGAATAAGTTAAAATAGGCTCTGATAATGTGTCAGAGGAAGAGGTAAAAAAAAAAAAAAAAAAAAAATGCAAACTAACCATCATAGACCTACTCATTGATGAATTCAATGACAATATGGTCCGTTTCTTTATTTTAACATGAAATATAATGTTAGATCAAAATACGTTCAACGGTTCGAAAAAAAAAAAACAAAATGCAAACTAACCATCATATACCTACTCATTGATGAATTCAATGACAATATGGTCCGTTTCTTTATTTTAACATGAAATATAATGTTAGATCAAAATACGTTCAACGGTTCGAAAAAATAACAAAATGCAAACTAACCATCATATACCTACTCATTGATGAATTCAATGATATTATGGTCCGTTTCTTTATTTTGACATGAAATATAATGTTAGATCAAAATACACTATATATATAACAACATCAACGGATTGTTGACCAAATCCACTCGCAAATAAAACGTGCCTATTGAAAAGTAATTTTCAATAAAAAAACAAACACCAAGTTCCTCTTCGACTACGTCGAATCAATGATGGGAGACACATGCCATCTATGGTTAAAATTAAATGAAAAACCAAATGACTGCCATAAAATCCATTAATGGTACTGATCATTATGGGTTACTATTGGAAGAGTCTCAAAAATACTTGATGTTTGATCACAAAATGATTTAAAATTCAAGATACGAGTACTCCGATTGGACAACATATCAGATCAAGCGCCATACCTATTCGTGCTCTGAGAGTGTACCTTTTTAACAACGTGTTAATTATATGTTGGGTCCAGGACCAGAGTCCATGCATTGGTGCCCATAGTCCTTTTAGTTTAATCGAAATTTATTTTTGAAAAAAAAAACGTGCCCTACGTGAACATTGGGTCAGTGGGTAGCCTTAGGGGCGGATTTATTTGGCATTGAAATAACTACACAATCTTACATAATACATAAACAAACAGCTTATATGCCAAAAGGGCCTCAGCTCAGCATAATGTTAGGTGGCAACACAAGGTGTGCCACATGACGCTGATTGTCAGCTGCAGGTCACGAGTGCCATACCATATATAAAAGTACTCTGTATGCCATACGCTCGACAACATAAACAAATGCAAATTCCAGTTTTTCGATAATTTCGAAGCTATGGAGGTAAATAACCTCACCTATTTTTAAAACCAAACAAGAGTCATGACTGGCACGAGGGTTAAGGTATGTCGTGCATAAAACATTTAAAATAATACAACCAAATGGTTGCGATTTATACAGGCAAATGAACGAATGAGGTTTTACTAAGTTATACACTTTATATAAGATATAAAGTGTTTCTCTAAATAATTTGTGGCGAATTATAGCATTATTGACTATAAATAAGTAACCACGGAATGTACTGGTGATAGTTTCGTTTATACTTAACTCAATCCAAGGTCGATAATAAATGACGATGTTATTTAAACAGCATTTTAGAGGAGCTCGTGGCTAAAAAATATCAGCCACTCGGGTCAATCTTTAGGTTAAGCCATGCTTGCCTAGGTTGGTCTGTGGATAGGTGACCACTATTATATACCGAGTTTCCTCCGTGCCTCGGAAAGCACGTTAAGCCGTTGGTCCCGACTGTCATTTGTCCATCTTTGACAGTCGTTTCAGGTAGTCAGTGGCCCCAAAAGTTTGACACCAGTCTTACCAAGTGGTATTGTATTTCCCAGTATTAACTGGGTTGTGGAGGTCAGATAGGCTGTCGCTTCATGTAAAATACTGGTACTCAGCTGCATCCAGTTGGACTGGAAGCCGACCCCAACATAGTTGGGAAAAGGCTAGTTTAACTATCTTCATGCTCAATGTACAGTGAATTTACTTTTAGTTTTTTTTAACTTTTATCTCGTATGACCTCATTTGTTGACAGAGAACAATAACGATCAATGAAATGATTCATTTGAAATCAAAAGAACCATAACCAATCATTCAAATAAAAAATATAAGATAAAATATTGTACTATTGTTTCTTTATTTTTTGTGAAGAAAAAAGAGATGTGACGTCTAATAAATGAGTTATGCGTGCTGTGGTGGGGAATGCCCGGTAGAGGGAGCGCGGGGCAATGCGCCGCGCTCAGTCTAGTACAAGCAGTCCTAGCGACAGCACGCCTAACCCAGTAATATTGGAAACTGTGTTTTATTGTACAACCCTGACACCACCCTGATCGCTGCTGCTGCCTGGTTGCTGCTGCTGCTGCTTGCAGGTGGTTTTACTCCAAACCCTAACTAGCGTCGGAGTGAACATCACAACGACCCCCTCTTTTTATACTGAAATACAGTGGACATCGTGGCTCCGGACCATCTGGACTTCTCAAAATCTGCCTGACATCGCGCCTCGGCGAGTTATTCAGGTTTTTCACAAAAGCACGTGTCCTGAAAAGACTGAAGGAGTGGAGACAGAAGCACGAAAATTGGAACAAACTTGGACCTTATCAATTAAAGGCGAGTGAAATTAAATTTAGAATTTTAGAGCTGCTGGGAGACTTAATATATTAATTCAAAGTCATGAACTTTGGACCCCTATATCTCTGGTCCCCATTGACATATTGAAAATTTTCAACCGGTCCTCGTGGCGCGCTCATTGGATTAGTAGAGACACTAAGTTTTAGATTTTTAGAATAAATAGTTTTTAAATTATAAGTAAAATCATTGAAAAAACACTTTTTCCAAGAAAATTTAACCTTATTTTTAACTTTTTAAAATTTAATTTATTGTATACTGTAAACCCTTATTTAACGTATTTTTTAACATTTTTTTCAAAATTTTTTGACAATTAGTTTTAAAGATATTGAATTTTATATGTATTTTGTTCGTAATTCACTATTAATAAGAAAAATCCACTTTTTTATGTTGTCATCGTATTTAAATAGCTCCTTTGGACTCACATAAGCCCAAACACGGGCCCTATAGCTCCTAGTTTGGCTATTTTTGCAGAAACGCGCCATATTGGTTTTTTGGTTTAAATTTTTGAACTGTAATATCTCGGGAACTGTAAGTCCAAATTACACCGGATTTTCACTAGAGCCAGAAGCATACCACCAACTTTAATTGTCCACCACTTTCAGGCCATTTCAGGTCAAAAAAGTTTTTGTCGCTGAAACCACTTTCAGGACATACCTGAATCGACGCCGAGCTGTACGTCCAAAACCCCGTCCTCCTGTGACGAAGGGTTCAGGAGTTATCGACTATTTAATAAGACGTTTGACAGTTCGGCGGCCATTTTGTTTTGTTTCAAACCGCCAGAACTCCTGAACCAGAGGTCGTGGGAGATCGCGGTTTTTTGTTTTATACTCAGGGGCTTACCACCTCATCTACCCCACGTTTTCAGGCGGTTTGAAGCAGAAAACTTTCAGGATCCTGGAAGGGGTTTCAGCGGACAGCGGAGACCAGGCCAAGTTATTTGAGCCCAAACTCGAGGGGTCTGCGACTTTCCCGAGGGAAGTTATCTGACGTCAAACATTAGGTTTGACAGGACCGCGGCCATCTTGGCCCGTATTAAATTGACCATAACTTCCCAACGGAGGGTCGCAGAAGGCTGGGGTTTTCGCTGGGCTTACAAGCGAGACATAGGGAATAGGTCGAGACACCTTTCAGGCGTTTTCAGGTTACAAGGTTTTTTCAGCCTGAAAATTCTTCCGGTGGATTGGTCTTACCGAGCCAAGTTCGGAGAGCCCAAACATCGCGGTTTTTGGACCAGTGGCACCGGAGTTATCTTCTGTAACCACTTTCGGTTTTCTGTTTTTGGCAAAAAACCGAAAATTTTAGGTTGAGATATCTCCGAGACCCCTTGCTCTAACTGCACCGAGTTTGGGTTCATCTGAGAGGGCTCGGTGAGAGCTATCCACAGGACCTATTAGGTTGTCTCTACATAGAGTCTCCCCTAGAAAACGTCTCTACATTGAGGTTTTTTACTTTTTCTTATTTTTTTATAGTGACTTTTAGTAAGACCCGCTCTCTCGAGCGCAGGACAGTCTTGACATTCTCATAACCCACCCCCCTATACAGGGTCGGGTCACAGCCGTTATAGACTATAACTTATTTTATTATTTATTATATTTACTGATATCGACAACTTTCCCCGTTCTCATCGCCGTGCCTTTTACACACGAGCCACAAAACACGACACACAACACCACACACACACAAAATGGTTCTCGGGATTCGCACCCCAGTACAAGGGAAAGGGCCAGGAGCCAGCGCCAGCCAAACACAAGGATGTACGTCACCTACCCACCCAGAGAATGAGGGAACCTCAGGAGTGCGCGAAGCGCCAAAAGGGATTTCCCTGACGTTCGGCAGGAAGGAAGCTGTTCGAGGAACCCAAGTGGAAACAGCTGAAACACCACTGTCGTCGTCGGCGGGGACCTCAGGTGCTGTCGCTTCCACCACCACTCCTAGCCCCGTAGGCCAGTCAAGACAGGCGCTGGACGCCGCCAGGACCTTTATCCGCAGACCAGAGCGAAAACGAAGATCCGTAGATCTCATGGATGCATACAAAAAGCAGCCCAACAGCTACGCTGCTTTATCAAATGACCAGCTTCTCCAGGAGGTTATGAAAACCTTTGAAGACATCCCGACCAAAGTAAAGGAATACCCTCAGATGAGGAGAGACATAAAAATCTTCCTGGAGACCAAATCGGACAAAAGCCTAGGGATCTTGTTCGAGCTCAGTAGGCGGGTAAAGGGCCTGGAAACTGCGCCCAGAACAGTCTCACCCACCAAGAACACCACACCTAATTTACCCGGATTACCGGAGAACATTCTGAAAAGGCTACAAAAGGTGGAGACAAACTTGAACACGCGCCTGAACGACCTCGAAGGAAGAGTGTTACAGGGATTTCAGGACATGACTGAACGATACGACGATTGCGGTGCCGACCTCATCGACAAGGTCGTCGATAAGGTTGACGAGGTTAGCGATAAGATCGACGCAGTCCAAGTGGACGTAAGCCAAACGGCAGAATGTGTAAAGGTTGTCGGTCAAGCCGCAGCGATCCTCGAGAACAAAATCGGTGATGTCGCCACCAGAACCGACAGCATAAAAGAGGTCATCAGGGAAGTGGCATGCGAGCCAAAACCCGATTCGATGACCTACGCCACTATCACGGCAGCCAAACCCGGGCATCGGCCGGCACTTCACTCGATGGCGGTCACCCTTGAAGGCAGTCAGGAGACTGCTGACGAGGTGCTTGCCAGAGTGAGGGAGGCGGTCGATGCCAGGGGATCTGGCCTTAAAATAAGCAAGGTCCGCAAGGCGAAAAACCAGACGGTAATACTGGGGTGCGACACAGAGGCAGAGTTCATAAGAGTCAAAGAAAGGATTGAGAGCCGAGGCAAAGGGCTAAGTGTAGCGCCCATGAGAAATAAAAACCCACTCGTCGTGCTTAAAGACGTCTACTTAGACAGCAACGACGAGGAAATGGTTGGTGCGCTCTACTCCCAAAACGCTAACATTTTCAGGGACCTAGGCGAAGAAGAAAAAGAAATGACAGTTAAATATAAAAAGCGGACGAGGAACCCAAAAACGGCACACGTTGTCGTCCAAGTCAGGCCGAGTGTATGGCAGAGGATGACGGAGGCTGGAGCCCTTTACCTTGACCTGCAAAGGGTCAGGGTGGAGGACCAGTCGCCGCTCATCCAGTGCACGAAGTGTCTGGCGTTTGGACATGGCCGGAAATTTTGCACTGAGAGTGCGGACAGATGTAGTCACTGCGGAGGACCGCACTTACGAGAGAAGTGCGTGGAATTTGTTGCCGGTAGTGGGCCGCAGTGCTGCAACTGTTCGCACTCGAAGCTACAGAGGACCGACCATAACGCATTTAGTGTGGAATGCCCGGTCCGAAAGAAATGGGACTACCTGGCTCGGACGACAACGGCATATGCCTGAACTATACCTTAGGGCTCATGACACACACACAACTCACACAGTAACACACCAATACAGTAACACAAACTGGGAGTACAGATTCATGGAAACCAAAGCACACAAACACACACAGATATATAAAATATATAGTTATATATACGAGTATATCATAAACACACACAAAACATCGAACATACGCACCAAACAACACTCTAAAAGGTTAAGAAAATTAAAATCCCCAGGCTCAAGAAAGACAATAAATATAATATAATAAAGTATATTTATATATTATTGCCACAATATTAAGGAAATAAAAATTAATAGTTTTAAAAAAACGCAAAAGAAATACATAAGCCCTTATAACAGTTCAAAAATTAAACCAAATAGCCGTGACAAATAAAGTAGGTCCAAACCCCATGTTATAAAACTAAATAAGTACAGCAAATCGCCATGTAATTAGCATGTACAAAGTACCTATATCTTGGACTTTTCTGAGTAACAGTCTGCTAGGAAATAAGAATTTGCCCCCACAATATACAGTGAAATCTCAAACCGGATTGCAGTGATAGTGGTGAAAAGTGCTGAAAAACCCTCTTTTTGGAGGTTAAGTAAAAGCTGCTTTTTACAAAATCGCGAACGCTGCAAGAACGCGATCGACGACCCCCTCCTTTTTTGCTGGATTCCTGAGGACACTGTGGCTCCGGACCATCTGGACATATCACCACCGCCCTGACATTGCGCCCTGGCGAGTTATTCAGGAATTACGAAAAACCACGTGTCCTGAAAAGGCTGAAGGAGTAGAGGTAGCGGCTCGAAATTTGACACCAACCAGGACCTTGACGAAAAAAGGCGAGTCCATCTTTGTTTAGAATTTTAAGACCCCTGGGAGACACAATATAACAGTTACAAAGTGCGAACTTTGGACCTATATATCACCGGTCCCCATCACCACACCGAAGTTCTTCTGCCGGCAACCGTGGCGCGCTCATCGGCTCTATGGAAGATTTAAGTTTTAGATTTTTAGATTAAGTAGTTTTTTAGTTATAACGTATTTTATAAGTTTTTCACTTTTCTTAAAAATTTTCGACAGGTTTTCGGTTTTCTAAATTTTGTGTAATTGCACATTGTAGGGGCTTATTTTACATAATTATTGCCATTTTTTCCAGAATTTTCCGACTAGCGGCTCCGGAGATATCGATTTTTTATTGTTTTTTGGCTTTTATTTTAAATTTAATAGTAAATTCGTAATTTTAACACCAAAACAGGGTCCAACACAACTATTGCGACCCATTTAAGCCCAAACACGGGCTACATATGCTTGAAATTGGCTGTTTTCGCCAAATCGGTAATTTATGGTTTTTAGGTTCTTAAATTAAAATCGCGATATCTCAGGAACCGCTGGTCCGATTACTCTCGAACTTTCTTTGGGGTTGACGTAATACCGCCAGTTTTGAGTGTGGACCAATTTCAGACCATTTCGGGCCATTCAACTTTTTGTCGCTGAAACCACTTTCAGGACACACCTGAAGTGACGCCGAGCTGTACGTCCAAAACCCCGTCCTTCTGTGACGAAGGGTTCAAAAGTTACAGACGTTTCAATAAGACGTTTGACAGTTCGGCGGCCATCTTGTTTGACTTCAAACCGCCAGAACTCCTGAACCAGAGGTCGTGGGAGATCGCGGTTTTTTGTTTTATGCTCAGAGACGTATTATCTCACCCACCCCACGTTTTCAGGCGGTTTGAAGCAACAAATTTTCAGGATCCTGAAAGAGGTTTCAGCAGACAGCGGAGTTCAGGCTGAGTTATACGAGCCCAAACTCGAGGGGTCTGTGACTTTCCTGAGGGAAGTTATCTGCTGTCAAACATTAGGTTTGACAGGACCGCGGCCATCTTGGACCGTCTTCAATTGACCGTAACTTCCCAACGGAGAGTCGCAGAGAGCTGGGATTTTCGCTGGGCTTACAAGCGAGACATGGGGCATAGGTTGAGACCCTTTTCAGGCGTTTTCAGGAGTCAAGAATTTTTCAGCCTGAAAATTGTTCCGGTGGATTGGTCTTACCGGGCCAAGTTCGGCGAGCCCAAACACCAGGGTTTTTGGACCAGTGGTGCCGGAGAAATCCTATGTGACATTTTTCGGTTTTTTATTTCGATAAAAAACCGAGATTTTTGAGTTGGGATATCTCCGGAACCCCTTGGTCTAACTACACCGAGTTTGGGTTCATCTGAGAGGGCTCGGTGAGAGCTATCCACTGGACCTAGTAGATTGACTCTACATAGAGTCTCCTCAAAAAAGGGTCTCTATTTTACGATTTTTGCTGAGTCTTTTTTCTTTTTCCCGTTTTTCTTGTCAGACACGCTCTCTAGAGTGATTTTACTCATCACCCACCCCTCTATACAGGGTAGGTACACTGACAAAACGCTTGTTATATACTATAACAATATTTTATTTTATTTATTATATTAATATTGACAACTTTCTCCGTTCCATCCGCTGTGCCCTTTACACACAAGCTACACAACACATTCACACACACACAACATGGTACTAGGAATTCGCACCCCAGTAAAAGGGAAAGGGCCTGGAGCCAGCGACAGCCAACCACAAGGGTCTACATCGCCTCCCCACCTAGGAAATGAGGGGCAGTCTGGAGCGAGCGAGGTTCCGAAGGGGTTATCCCTGACGTTCGGCAGAAAGGAAGCGGTTCGAGGTACCAAAGCGGAAACAGCCGAAACACCACTGTCTTCGGCGGGGACCTCTGGCGCTGTTGCTCGCACCATTACTCCCAGCCCCGTAGGCCCAACAGTACAGGCGCTGGACGCTGCCAGGACCTTTATCCGCAGACCAGAGCGAAAGAGAAGATCCATAGACATCATGGAAGGGTACAAAAAGCAGCCTAACACCTTTGCTGCTCTGTCAAACGACCAACTCCTCCAGGAAGTAATGAAAACTTTTGAGGACATCCCAACTAGGGTGAAAGACTACCCTCAGATGAGGAAAGATATAAAGAACTTCCTGGAGACCCAGTCTGACAAAAGTCTGCGGATCTTGTTTGAGCTGGGTAGGCGGGTAAAGGGCCTGGAAACTGCGCCCAAAACAGTCCCACCCACAAAGATTAACACCACGCCTGTTTCACCCGGATTACCGGAGAACTTCTTGGGAAGGCTGGAAAAGATGGAGACTACAATAAGCACGCGCCTTAACGAACTCTAAGGCAAGGTGGAAAAAGAGTTCCAGGACATGACCGCACGTTACGACGATTGCGGTGCCGACCTCATCGACAAGGTCGTCGATAAGGTTCTCGAGGTCAGTGAGAAGGTCGACGCAGTCCAGGCTACCTTGGACCATACGTCAGAATGGGTCAAGGTCACTGGTCGGGCCGCGGCTGTCCTCGAGGAAAAAATCGAGGGCGTTGCCGGCGAGGTCGTCACCAGAACCGACCGAATAAAAGAGGTCATCAGGGAAGTGGCAAGCGAGCCAAAACCCGACTCGATGTCTTACGCCAACATCACAGCAGCCAAACCCGGGCACCGGCCGGCACTTCACTCGATGGCGGTCACCCTCGAAGGCAGTCAGGAGACTGCTGACGAGGTGCTCGCTAGGGTGAAGGTGGCGGTCGATGCCAGGGGTACTGGCCTTAAAATAAATAAAGTGCGGAAGGCAAAAAATCAGACGGTCATTCTGGGGTGCGACTACCTACCTACCTACCTACCTACCTACCTACCTACCTACCTACCTACCTACCTACCTACCTACCTACCTACCTACCTACCTACCTACCTACCTACCTACCTACCTACCTACCTACCTACCTACCTACCTACCTACCTACCTACCTACCTACCTACCTACCTACGTTATGTTCATGTTTAGGTACTGAGTATTTATTATTAAACGGTTTTATATTTAGCTCACCCCGTTTGTTTTATTCTTGTTCTTGGGTCAAATTTAGTCATTCAAATTTCACCCTCTTCCTGTCAACCGATTAATCTGAAATTTTGTATACACTTTGGATTTTGGTGACAATACAATTATGTTTTTTCATTATCATTATAAATTCAAGATGGCCGCCGCTACAAAATGGCGGTTAATTTATGTTTTATTAATCCCATCAATATGGGTATCAAATGAAAGGGCTCAACAAGCAGAATACAATATACTATAAAAAAATTAAATTCAAGATGGCGGCCGCTACAAAATGGCGGATAACGTAGGTTTTATCAATCCCATCAATATGGGTATCAAATGAAAGGGCTAAACAAGCAGAATACAATATACTATAAAAAATGAAATCCAAGATGGCGGCCGCTACAAAATGGCGGATAACGTAGGTTTTATCAATCCCATCAATATGGGTATTAAATGAAAGTGCTCAACCAGTAGAATACAATTTACTATGCAAAATTGAAATCTAAGATGGCCGCCGCTACCAAATGGCTGATAACAATTTTTTATCAATCCCACCAATATGGGTATCAAATAAAAGGGCTTGACAAGAAGAATACAGTGCACTATACAACCTCAATATTTAAGATGGGCGCAGCCACTAAATGGCGTATAATAATAAGATTTAAATTTAGAAATTGAATCTGTAATTTAGGTATCTGATTAATCCAGCCTGAATCTACCACCCAAGTCAAGATTTTGTATCATATTGAGGACTGTGTGGCGTTAGGGTGGCTAAAAATGATACGTCGTTAGCGGTACACCACCCAAGTTAAAGAAACCTTGCAATAATGAAGCACTAAATGAATTAAACAGAATGCGAAATAAAAACTAAAAACTAGAAAATAAAAATAGGTAAAAAATAGGTGAAAAAACTTTTTAAGTTAAACGGTTTTATGTTAAACATACATTGCAATGTTTAAGATAAATGTACTAAAAATTGGTTGCCTGTAAAGTCGGTATACGGGCGAAAGTTTTACGTGACAACGACTTTGAGTGGTAAAATAATTTTAATGTGAATATTCATTCGTATAGTAGGAAGAAGGATGAAATATGTCTGTCTCTCTCGCTCTTAGGCGGGCTAACCATGCCCGAGTGGAAGGGACGCGTGCCTCTCACTCGCTCTCATTGTGAGCGCATAACGTGAGCGGAGCGTAACGCGTAAATTGGTTTGCCGGGTGACACTTCAAGAAGTGTCACCCGGCAAACCAATTTATAAGACGTTGTCACGTCAAAAACTCACCCTCACAATCAGAGCTATGCTTCGCTCTGCCACGTTTCTGATGCCGGTCGCCCCGACGCTTGGTTTTCAGTGGGCTGTCGTGCCGGTGTCGTGGTCGACTCTAGCTGCGACTGCGTGACGTACTCGTCAGTACACTGCGGCGCTTCCTGCTGCTTCTGCTGCGATGCTCGCCGGGGTACCCGTCACTGCAGTCGCTACGGTCACGTCGCTTGGTGCGACGTTTCGAAGTAATGCTGCGCCGGTGCTTGCTCTGAATGTGCCTACTCTACTGCATTGGTCATCAGCCTCACAGCTGCCATCTCGGCAACGCGACGGTGTTCGAAACTGCTCAGGTTCCATCGGTATACTGATACAAACAAACAAAAAAACAACGCATCATATCCTTTTAATTGGTTAATGTAGATGTCAAAACGTAGCATTTGCGTGTAAAGGACTATGGGCACAAATGTATGGACTCTGGTCCTGGACCCAATAGATACTATTATATTTTGTAACACAGAGATGATAAACACATTTTTTTTTAAACTATGTTTTATTTGAGCTAAGGGAGCGAACGAGGTGTCTCAGAGACGCGACTCAACGCTGGCTCGCGATCTAAGGAATAAAACTTATGAGCCGAGCAAAAATTTAGACTTTTGGTCAGAAAACCATTTTTCGGAACAAAAAATAACCCCACAACCTGGAAACCGAGACACGGAACGCGGACCAGAATTCAGTAAAGAGCGCGCGTCATAGTTAGACCGTTGGCGGAGGCCTAGTTTAGTCTAAAAACGTCAAAAACACTTGAAAATTGCACGTCTGTAAGAGAAAATATTGACGGTTTAGTTTCCTTAGGTGGATTTCGGGTACTTACAGAGATGTATAAAAACACATTTTTTTTATTAAAAATATCTATGTTTCATTTGTGTTAGAAGCGTGAACGAGGTGTCTCAGAGACGCGTCTCTGCGCTGGCTAGCGATCTAAGGGATAAAACTTATGAGCCGAGCAAAAATTGAGACTTTTGGTCAGAAAACCATTTTTTGGAACAAAAAATTACTCCACATCCTGGAAACCGGGACACGGAATGCGGATCAGAATTCAGTAAAGAGCGCCCGTCGTTGTTAGATCGTTGGCAGAGGCTAGTTTAGTCTAAAAACGGCGAAAACAGCTTGAAAATCGCACGTCTGTAACCGTAAATATCGACGGTTTAGTTTCCTTAGATGGATTTCGGGTACTTCCAGAGATGTATGACAACACATTTTTTTTATAAAAAAAAACTATGTTTCATTTGAGCTAGGGTCGCGAACGAGGTGTCTCAGAAACGCGTCTCCGCGCTGGCTAGCGATCTAAGGGATATACTTAGGAGCCGAGTATAAATTGAGACTTTTAGTCAGAAAACCATTTTTCGGAACACAAAAATTACCCCAAAACCATTTTTCGGAGCAAAAAATTACTCCACAACCTGGAAACCGGGACACGGAACGCGGACCAGAATTCAGTAAAGTGCGCGCGTCATAGTAAAACCGTCGACGGAGGCCTAGTTTAGTCTAAAAACGGCTAAAACAGCTTAAAAATCGCACATCTATAGAAAATATCGACGGTTTAGTTTCCTTTTCTGACCAAAAATCTCAATTGTTGCTCGGCTCATTAGTTTTATCCCTTTAATCGCTAGCCAGCGCGGAGACGCGTCTCTGAGACACCTCGTTCGCGCCCCTAGCTCAAATGAAACACAGTTGTTTTCAATAAAAAAAAATGTGTTTTCATACATCTCTGTAAGTACCTCAAATCCACCTAAGGAAACTAAACCGTCGATATTTTCTCTTACAGACGTGCGATTTTCAGTTCAATGCTCGTTGACCTCAGTAGAGCTTCCGAAAGAGTAGGTCTAAAAATTAGCATGGACAAGACGAAGGTCATGTTGAATGCCCATGTCACACCCATTTCTATCAAGATCGGAGACTCGACTCTCGAAATTGTAGACGAGTATGTATACCTAGGACGTTAGTCCTAGATATACATAACTGGACGTTAGGTAAACGTTAGGTCCAGTTACGTAGGTCTAACTTCGAGAAAGAGGTCAATCGTCGCGAGTTTCCTTCCGTGATCGAATCAGAAATGAAGACATCCGCAAGAGAACCAAGGTCACCAACGTAGCCCGAAGAATTTCCAAACTTAAGTGGCAGTGGGCAAGTCGCGGGCCATAAAGTTTTGGAGTGGCGACCGCGAACCGGAAGACGATACGTTGGAAGACCTCCCAATAGGTGGACCGATGACCTGGTGAATGATGTGAAGATGTGGGAATCCGTTGAATGCGAGTCGCACGGGGCCGATCACATTTGGGGGAGGTCTATGTCCAGCAGTCTTTCGGCTGAAATGATGAATGTACCCACTTTTTTTTTTTTTTTTTTTTTTTAAGGATGGGAAATCATCAAATGACCCCCCCCCACTCTGGGCGGAGCGGGAGGGAGTGTCAGACTCTTACTGACTAAAAACCATCCATGTTCCTTCCTCGCCTTTTACGTTCCGGGGCCGCGGTATCTCTTTCGAACAGGCCCGCAACCCCGGATGAATGTACCCACTTGGTACATATTAATTAAGATATGGTGTATTTTGTACTTTTGCTTGCCTTCTGGTAAACTATGGCTGTTGCTGATTATATTTTTATATCACGGTGTGTGTACTCATATTTGCAAAATAAATATCTTATTATCTTACGAGTATCTCATAAAATTAGAATCAAGAACTTCGATGAGATCGTGTGATTCCTAATTATGCACATAAGTAATGTAACAAACGTGCTCTTTATAATTGACTCACGAAGTCACCACACTCACCACCATGGGTGTTTATGAGTGTGAAATGTTTTTAATTGAAGAAGGTCGGAAGTGCGACTAGTTTTAATGCAATAGCTTTGTGAGATTGCTACTGAACTTCTGACCGCGACCGTACATATGAAAACCCTATGAGATGATTTGTTGTTTTGGTTCGTGCTCAAGTGCAACTAATAGACGGCAGTCTGTGCGGTGCCTCGGTTAGCGCCAGTCGCACGTGCTCGTGATGTGGGTGCTGACGTGTGCCGTGTTCATCGCGAGCGTGATGCAGGTGTGCGCGGAAGAGCGTGCGGTTGTGAGAGGCGTGGTACGCTTCGGCGCCCTGTTTGCGGTGCACGGCGCGCCGGCCCAGGCGCGCGCGGGCGCAGCTTGCGGTGCCGTACGCGAGCACTACGGCATACAGCGAGTGGAGGCGACGCTGCTCGCGCTCGACAACATCAACGCGGACCGGCGCCTGCTGCCGCGCCTGCGCCTGGGCGCCGAACTGCGCGACTCATGCTGGGCACCACCGACGGCGCTTCGCCAGACCATCGACCTGGTGCGCGACGCCATCGCGCCACCGGACTCGCGGCGCCCGCGCCTCCCTCCCGCCGGGCACGCCGACAACTGCTCTGCGGTCAGTGGCATACGCGTGTGATCCTACACGCGCACTAGTGTCTTCCTAAAAGTTCGAATACTCTCTAAAATAGGTACTTAGCGGTCTTAAAATTGCAGTTTTCAATTGACTACTAACATTGGAATCTTTGACCCTACCTTAAACTGTTTGGGCCGGGCGATAATTACTCATAGCTGTTTTTTTGTGAGAAGATACATTTATACCACAGCCCCGTACAATTGGGAATCAAACGAGCTTATCTGTTAAGCGAAGTCTTGATTCTAATTTTATGAGTGGCAATCTGAAAAATAATTGTTTAACATGGTAGTATTCCTATCTACATTAACACATCGCGAATTTTAGAAAAATTATAAAGAATATTTAATTGTTGCAATATTCGTATACGTCTCAATATACAGTTTCCCGTTTTGACACATATGACTGGCACGTCACTTAATTTAGAGATCACAATATTGGGAACAATCTCTGTATACAGAGTAGTTCCAAATACCTACATTCACTATGTTTTCCTGAAAGGTTAACATTGAATTAGGTAGACTAATTACTGCAGCTTTGGGGGCTATTAGCTATATTATAGTGGCTATTAGCTATATTGTAGTTGGTGGGTGGGTAATTATTTTTCAGATTGCCACTCATAAAATTAGAATCAAGACTTCGCTTAACAGGTAAGCTTGTTTGATTCCCAATTTTACTTCGTGGCAATCTTTCAAATATTTTTTTAACATGGTAGATGTTTAGAGCTTGCTGCAATAATTAATTATTTGCCTGATTAAAATGCAAATAATTCTGAGTTGATTTATTAAATAATACCTTCTCCTTATATAAGGATTCCTCATTGTGTAGTAGCTTTAATGTTATAACTTTAAGAGCATATAATAAATATATAAAGTTTTTATATGGTCGCTTTGGCAACTTATTATTATAATCAACATTATGTCTAGCTTAGTTGATGCCAGCTCTGGTTTGAGCTGTTGTTTGGGTTGTAGTGTGAGGGGAACCAGTTATGAAGTTTAAGTACCACTTTCACTGAAATGTGACAACCTTAAGCTTGATATATCCTAATAACTGTTTTATAGCTCTAATGGGTTAAATTTAGAGCTAAGAGAACATTATTAATATCTTTGTTTTCTAAATTTTGCTCATATTACCAAGCTATGATGAGATTAATGATACTTTTGATAGATTCTATTAATGAGGCAATGGCTTCAGATTTCTCAGTAAGTAATTTGATTATTTGAAATTCAGTTGCAGTGTTAGTGTGTGTTTGCAAAAGGCTCTCAATTAATTAGTGTTGAATTGTTCGGAAATACTTTCAAAGGAAGTCGCTGGTATTACGCCCATTCATTCACTTAGGGGCCTTTTGTTAAAAGACCTGCACCAGAAAAGTGCTAAAAAAAAAAAGGTAAAGTATAGAGCTCCATAGGTGTATTGTCTCAAATGATAATTGCATAAATAAAAGAATATAATGTAGCAGTTTGACTTAGAGATACAATGTCCAACTATTATTCAATAGTAGATGAGCTTGTCTATTCAAAACATTGTTTCCAATTAATGTTACCTTCAATTGATCAGAAAGCAGTAATCTTTTCACTTCATTACTATAGAATTAAACTGATTTATTAATTAGTACCTATAATAGTAGTGTTTAGTCTCAATAAAGCTCAATAATTTTCTAAAGGTCTAGTAGAGCCTTGACTAAATATTTTGGATATTAAAGTATTTACCTACTCTCTCATCACCGATTAATTACATTCAATTAATCAGAAATAGGAGAAATCTCTTTACTGTATTACGATGAGTATTTTGATTAGTACCCTTAGAAAAAATTGCTAAGGGTCTAGTCTTATGACAAAATATTATAATGGATACTAAGGAGTTCACTCCTTACTGGTCGAACCGAATTTGAGATGAGAGATACACCCGGAGTGAGCTATTTTCCCAAACTGTTTGTTTATTTAGGTTTCTGGCTAATGCCATAAATCTGTTCATTCAAATTATTTTCTTTTCCCAAGCAGCTTGTAATGGAGCAAGTGGTTTTGCTGTTTCATTTATAAGAAAAAATATGATAGGTACTTAGAGGTCTTGGCTCAATGGTAAATATTTGCTATAATTCAGTCCACAGAAATATTAAATCTATGAATCAGTCAGTATAATTTTCCAAACCATTTCAAATGTTACTTCTGTCAGAACCAGCAGTGATTCCCTGACAATGTCTTTCAAGGGTCTCTGCCGTCAAAAAATTAGTCATTGCTTGACAAGCTAAGAGCAAACTGAATTGAATGCTTGTTTTATAACTAATAAAATCTTTGCAATTAGTGGATACCTATGTATGTTGTCTACATTCAGGCAACATTATGTGTTTTGCTAAATTTCTATAGTGTACTGTCATTGCTATGAATTTTAGTTGGATTTTATGAACTCTTCTGCATGAAATGTATGGCATTTTTTCTCTGCAGTACAGTGTAGGTGCACCTCCCCCTTGTTTCACTTTTAGTGCTTACTTTCAATGGAAACCTATTAAAGCCAATAGGTACTCCAATTGGCAGTGATAATTATTAATGTAATTTTTTGTTAAATTCCTCTTTATGAGATGATGATATAAAGTAAATCTTACAATATGCCTACCCCTCTTATCGGGTATTATAGTTGTGATTTTTTGTTCTGAGTTCTCAAC
This sequence comes from Xestia c-nigrum, assembly GCA_916618015.1. Lineage (NCBI taxonomy): Eukaryota > Metazoa > Arthropoda > Insecta > Lepidoptera > Noctuidae > Xestia > Xestia c-nigrum. The sequence continues at coordinate 400,227 of OU745256.1, forward strand.
AAGGTTCATTGTCAGAAAACTACAACTGATTATGGGGTCAACGGCCGAACCAGTGAACAATCAAATTATGTTTTAGTACAGTCTTGATAATAAGCAGTCAAAGTAAAGGGAACATTGTTTCTCTTCAATTTTAAGAAATAATATGACTAGGGGCAATTAATTATTATGGGTTAAGGTTTAAGGGATTTTCAAAACGAATGCAATGCAGAAAACAAGCTATCTGGTCCTGGAAATCTTTAAAAAATTACTATTTTATTTGTAACTAAAACCGGTTTAGTTGTTGACATTTGTACATTGACAGGTTGTTAAGACCTTTGAAACTTTGTAAGTTTTTACCCCTTATTCTCTCAATACTAATAGTTTTGAGTATTGGGATATTACAGTGCATAGATTTGGTGACAAATGGTTTCTTGAACCATTGTAGGTACCTACTTAAATCAAGTACTTAGATCATTATTATATAATTATAGTGTATAATTTGGTTTATCCATTATAGTACCATGCTTGATATGTGCTCTTTTAGAGCTACCGACTTAACACTCCAGTATCTATTATTGTGTTCAGTGTTAAAATATTCTTGTTAACGGATATTTTTATTTGTGTTTTAATTGTGCTGGACACAAACAGGTTAATTGATCTTTTCTTGTTGTTGGCACGAGCATATATTTGACCAAAAACTTCTTGGTGTTGTTGGTGGTAAAAATCTCTTTGCCTGTGCATGTATTAGTTAAGTATTTGGAAATATATGTATATGTCACCGTAAAATGGACAAATACGTTATATTGTAATATCTCTAGCGATATTATAAACTCTCGAATTATTGTCAAACGATATGTTCGTTTGACATTAATTCTGCTTACAATAAAAATAAAACCGACTTAAAAAAAAAAAAACAAAAAATGTGAAAAATCACTTTAGCTTCTGAAGTCGGTGATCTTTGTTTGATTGCTTTCGTTATTTTGTCACCGTTTGTTTGTTGTCAGGGATACACGCTTATTCCTGCTTCGTCTCTGATGTTCTGTTGGTTGTTGATGGTTAATTTTACTCCAATTTCCTTCCAGTTCACGTCGTGGTCGGCCAGGAGCATAACTTGCACTTGCTCGTGTTTCTGTGTCTCGGATTTACGATTTTCACTAACGATGCACATACATAATACACTTACTGTCACTCGACATCTCGTTATTTTGGTAAGATGTTAATGTGAAATTAGTTTTAAATGAGTAATTTGACGAGGAAAACTTTTCGCTAAGTTTTCGCTGCGGTGTTGTTAAGGGGCCGGCGGAGCTTGCGTTTTTCATACAAAAGTAATACCAATATAATATGAAGATCAAACTTATTCTTAAGTTAGTGTGTATATGTCACCGTAAAATTGTCAAACACGTTATATTACAATATAACGTGTTTCTCTCTACCGATATTGTAATCTCTCGAACTATTGTCAACTGAACATACGAAAGTTCTCTGCCCCCATAATCGGGACTAGGGGCACCCCCCGTTAGGTTAGTTAGGTTCCTTTAAACCCTGCACTCAGAAATAGGGGCCCCGCGAAGCGGGGCTCCTTCGACTACGCTTTTTAGGGGAATATAAAGTGTTTTAAGGTTAGGTTATATTAATCGGTATTTCTCAGAAATGGTACAGTATCTTTTCATGAGAGTGGTACCACTGGGCAAGGGGGACCCCTCCTTCCCTCCACACCGCGTGAGTTTTCAATACACTTCCTCGAAAACTGGTTCTTTTCGCACTACGATTAAGTTAAAAATGCAGTGTATTTCACACGCGTGCATTTTTCATGTTTTTCCACACATGTGCAGAAAGCAAAATTGCCACAGATAACTTTACATATTTAGTCCAAATTGGTTCATTGCATAATTTAAAAAAAAACATTCGCCTCTGACTATAGAGTCAGAGGTGAGTGTATTTTTTTTTATTTCGGAAAAGCGATTCTACGTCTTTCTTTATAACATTTTTCAAATATTCAAATTGTGTTTTTAAATTCAATATCGTAGATAAACATGATTATTTATAACTAATATTTATCTTTATAAACAAATAAACATTCATTTGTGTTCTAAATTTTAAAAAATATATATAATTTGTTTTCTATATTAGGCTGTATAACGGCTTCATACCTTTGCCTCTCCTTGAACCTGATGAAGCAAAGCGCGGAAAAAAATAAAATTTAAGTCATAGTCTCTTGACATTCATGACACAAATATTTTACATTATTTTATTTTATTTCTTCAAAAGTGTATTGAAAAACATCGTTTGATACACGTGGACATTTGTTTGTTATTGCAGTTCTCGGCTCAAAAACACCCTCGCCTTACGGCTCGTGTGTTAATACCGCCTTGAACTACAAAAACAAACTTTCTCCACTTATATCAAAATGTATATTAATTATTTATTTTAAATTAATTATTTATTTCTCTAAAATTCGCGGTGTGTTAATGTAGATATTTATAAGGAATACTACCATGTTATACAATTATTTGAAAGATTGCCACGAAGTAAAATAAACATTATAAATTTATTGTTTGTTACAAGTTACAAATCTACAATTTTACGTTTAATAAAGAATACCTACAACCAAGGTGAAAAACTGATAAAATTGTAAAATTGTACCTACAATTTTACTTACTTATTTCTGTTTAGTAAACAGAAATAAGTAATGTATTGTATTTCTGTTAAAAAAAATTGACACCCGGTAAAGAGGAAACGTTTATTTCCTCTTTACCAGGATGTTACCAGGTGTCGAATTACATATTTGTAAGGAAAACTGTATTACGTATTTATTTTTTGCGGTCATCTATAATCATTACAAAGGAGATAGAGAACGGTGGGCCGAAATGTAAGTTGAGATAATATGGTCTAAAAAAATTGACATGTTTTTCTATTTCAAATATGAACAATCAGCTCAATTCTCACTCTGGAAGAGGAGAAACATGAGAAAGATAGTTTTCATAACATCACCGAGATTTATTAATCTTCTATATATCTATTATATAAAAATGAAACCCGTTTTCCGTTGTCACGACATAGCATGAAAACGGCTTGACCGATTTGGCTGATTCTTTTTTTGTTGTGTTCGTTATTGTCAGGAGAAGGTTCTTATGAAAAAAAAAAGTAGTAGTAGGTAGCTTTTTCCCTCTTATGTGACGCAGACGAAGTTGCGTGGGTCAGCTAGTCTAATATATAAAAATGAAACCCGTTTTCCGTTGTCACGACATGGCATGAAAACGGCTTGACCGATTTGGCTGATTCTTTTTTTGTTGTGTTTGTTATTGTCAGGAGAAGGTTCTTATGAAAAAAAATGTAGTAGTAGTTAGCTTTTTCCCCTCTTATGTGACGCAGACGAAGTTGCGTGGGTCAGCTAGTATAAAAATAAAAATGAAACCCGTTTTCCGTTGTCACGACATAGCATGAAAACGGCTTGACCGATTTGGCTGATTCTTTTTTTGTTGTGTTTCTTATTGTCAGGAGAAGGTTCTTATGAAAAAAAATTTAGTAGTAGGTAGGTAGGTAGTAGTAGTAGGTAGGTAGTAGTAGTAGGTAGGTAGGTAGTAGTAGGTAGGTAGTAGTAGGTAGTAGTAGTTAGGTAGGTAGTAGTACGTAGGTAGTAGTAGGTAGTAGTAGATAGTAGTATGTAGGTAGTAGTAGGTAGTAGTAGGTAGGTAGTAGTAGGTAGTAGTAGGTAGTAGTAGGTAGGTAGGTAGTAGTAGGTAGGTAGGTAGTATTAGGTAGGTAGGTAGTAGTATATAGGTAGTAGTAGGTATTAGTAGGTAGGGAGTAGTAGGTAGGTAGGTAGTAGTAGGTAGGTAGTAGTATGTAGGTAGTAGAAGGTAGGTAGTAGTAGGTAGTAGTAGGTAGGTAGTAGAAGGTAGGTAGTAGTAGGTAGGTTTTTCCCTCTTTTGTGATGCTGACGAAGTTGCGTGGGTCAGCTAGTCGATTATAAAATAACAAAAAGAAAAGCTTTGCAAACTCAAAGTATTAAAATACTTTGATAGTGCAATAGTACATTTTGATACAAGTGGAGAAAGATTGTTATTGTAGTACAAGGCGGCATTAACACACGAGCCGTAAGGCGAGTGTGTTACTGAGCCGAGAACTGCAATAACAAATGTCCACGTGTATCAAACGATGTTTTTCAATACACTTTTGTAGAAATAAAATAATGTAAAATATTTGTGTCTTGAATGTCACGAGACTATGATTTATTTTTTTCCGCGCTTTGATTTCGCCATGTTCAAGGACAGGCAAAGGTATGAAGCCGTTATACAGCCTAATATAAAAAATAATTTTAATTTTGTGTTTAAATTTAGAACACAAATAAATGTTAATTTGTTTATAAAAGTAAATATTAGTTATAAATAATCATGTTTATCACCGATATTATAAACCGAATTTATAAACACAATTTGAATATTCAAAAAATGATATAAAGAAAGACGTAGATTTCGTTTTTCAGAAATAAAAAAAAAAAAAAAACATTCACCTCTGACTCTATAGTCAGAGGTAAATGTTTTTTTTAAATTATACAATGAACCAAGTCGGACTACGTATATGTATCAATTATCTCTGGCAATTTTACTTTCTGCACGTGTGTGGTAAAAACATGGAAAATGCACTCGTGTGAAATACACTGCATTTTGTCACTTATGCGAAAAGAACCAGTTTTCGAGGAAGTGTATTGAAAAGCTTTTTTTCAAGCAATTATTACAGGGGTCTTCTGCATATGGCAACGTTTTTTAAACAGCATTTATAAAGGTAATATTTGCAATGTTTTGACTTGGAGGAGATGGAAACAATTACATACATTCTTGGGCCTGGATTGCTTAGATGTAAGGAGATGAAAATTATATGAAATTATGTAAGTTTTAACAATCTGAGAGCTGAGTTATTTGAGGTTTAGTAAACGTGACGATGTGTAACAGTCGCAATAAAAAAGTTGATTATTTATAAGCATTAATGTATTATTAGCGTCAAACCTTATTTTTTAAACTACCGTGCGGTCGTGCCTATAAAACAGAGCGCAGCCAGTACTCGCCCCTCACAAAATCATTCGACGCTCGGCCGCCGTAGCGTGCAGACGTGCGCTCCGCCCCGCTCCGTCGACTCTCCGCGCCCCACCGCGCCTCCCGTCCTGTTTTTTTTTTTTTTTTTTTTTTTTTTCAAATCAAATCATTTATTTCTTTGCAAACATGGGTATACAAATTGGTTATAGATGTTTTCATGTAAGTTAGTTCTCCATGCTCTGCCGTCACATGGGCATGCAAATCATAATCAAATAATATAATTTTAAATAACAATTAGAACACTAATAATAATTCCATTTTAAACTTTATCAAATCAATGAAATACAATAAGAGAAATGTCTTAATATTACATCAAATGTCTCAAGGTTACAATATTAAGTATGTCAATGGATACAATATAAAATATGTCAATAGATACAATACAAGCATGTCAATTTAAATAGTAATAAAAAATAGGAAATAAATAATTAGCAAAAATAGGAAATAAATAATTAGCCTGTTCGTCGCAGCTTCGCCACTTCGCCGAGCATCAAGGCCCAGTGCCTACCGTCCCGTAGTGCATCGTTAGTTTGTGTCTGATACTTGTATTAGTACACATTCTAACCAGTGTCACTCAGTGGCAAAAAAACAGCCTCTTTCGAGGCTATATTTCCTTATCGTCCGCGTTTTTGTTGCCCCTTCAGGGAAAAGCCACGGTTTTGTGGTTCTTGACGGGAAACCTAACGGTGTTAACGAAGGCAAGAGGGTGGTGACCCAATCCTACCCGCCGGACCCCTTCAGGGCGAGGCATCCCATTGGCATCGGGAGCTAGGACCTTGGCCTTGGGGGCTTCCCTCGTCAAACCTAGTCTTCGACTTCGTTCACAGCTACACACCTAGTGTCGGTTGGGAGTGTCTACCCCTTCGCACTAGAGCCCCTTGCGGGACTAGGGCCCTGTCGCACAATAAGACTGGCGACAGGTTTACAAGCTTAGGGCACACCTTAGGTACTCACCTCCCTGTTCGCACAAGTTCAGGAGAGGCCACACATCCCCGGGCGCACCTACCCGGGGACCTAGGTACTGGTATCGTTAGATAGGAAATCAGATTAGGCCCTTCAGGCAATTCTCAGACAGTCGTGTCGCTGGCAAGTTTGTTTGTGTTTTTCTTCTTGCCAGTTAGCACTACGAAAAACACAAGGGTGGGTTCGTTTTTAACGGGGAACTGTCTGCCCGGGGAGCTCACGTTTTACGTGTCTCCTCGGGACTAGGTAGTTAGCTCCTAGTTAGGCTACCAATATTAGGTTTTAGGGTTAGGTTCCCCATGCCAAGATGGCGAAAGAACGTAACTCAATTTTGAATAGGCAGTTCGATCAGCTAATAGCAGAGCTATTAGCTGACGACAGCGACTACATGAAGGAGAAGTACGCCGATCTCCTTACTCCTTTTAAGAAGGATAGATTTAGGGCCCTCCTCAAGGCCATTCGTACCCCACCTAGGGAAAGTCCGTCGCGTTCGCCCTCCCCCGCTCCGATCACTCAACCCTCCTCCTCCGATATGGAGATTGTTGAGTCCGCGCCCTCTGCCGCTGAGAGCTCCCCTGACTCCCCCAGCACCAACTCCTCGTCCTCTGAATCGGAGGACTTTCAGCTGGTGCAAAAGGGCAAGAGGAAGAAGGGAAGGAAGGCTAAGGCCAATAAGGCCAAGAAGGCTGTTACAGCCCTCAACGCGCCTCCCCTTGCTCCTCAAGCCTCCCCGTCCCCGTTAGCCCCCATCGCTCCCCAAGCTGCCCCCCAGGGCAGTCGCCCGCCTAGCCCTATGGCTACATCTCAACCGCAAGGTGCGGCTCCTGTCAGCCGCCCTGCAAGCCCCATGACTGCTTCACAGCCAGCCCCCTCCTCAGCTGCTCCTTCTTCAAAGAAGCAGCTGAAGCCACCCGCTCTATACATCCAGGAGAAATCCAGGTGGACAGAGATCTCCAAAATGTGTGTGGATCGCAAGATCCAATACACTAACGCCACGTCTACCCTCCAGGGTATCAAAGTAAAGACCCCCACATCTACGGATTTCCGTAATCTCGTTCACGCGCTTCGTGGAAGGAACGTCGCCTTCCACACCTATAGCCTCCCTGAGGAGAAGCCGACCCGTGTGGTCATTAAGCGGATCCCCAAGGAGATTCCCTCCTCCGACATCCTGGATGATCTTACATCCCAGGGTATCCCTGTTTCGGCGGTCCACCGCCTCCACAAGAATAGGTCCCAAGGGGGTGACGAGTACGACATGGTACTCGTAATATGTGACCCGGTTGAAGGGCACCACCCAATATTCAAGGTCCGATCGGTATGTTCGCTCTCGGGCATCATTATCGAGAGGCCCAAGAAACTAAAAGTAGTAGGGCAGTGTCATCGCTGCCAACTCTATGGCCACAGCCAAAAGTACTGTTACGCACCGCATAGGTGTGTAAAGTGCCTCGGCGACCACGCCACGGCAGACTGCACCCGTCCCAAGGACAGGAGTCTCTGCACAGAGCCGCCTAGTTGCGTGCTATGCGGACAGTCTGGCCACCCGGCTAACTACAGGGGCTGCCCCAAAGCCCCAAAACAGTCCGCTGGCAAGTTGGCCAATCGCGCCAACCAACGCCAGCAGAGGGAAGCTCCCTCTTCTTTCAAAGTCCCGTCAAAGGTCCTCCCAGAGCGTCTCAGCCCGCAGAGGCCTTCTCCTTGGAACATGCTGAACCATCAGCAAGCGTTCCCTGCCCTCGCGAAGGGAAAACCCAACCCCCCCATGCCCGGTCTTTTGGACAACCCTGTCCCAGCGCCCACTACTGTGGCCGCCCCTCAGGTCCCTCCGCAAACCCGAGCTCCCGCTGCTCCAACCCGCGCTCCTGCTTCACAGGAATCTAATTTGAATTACTTGATGAGGTTCCAACCTCTCTGCACCGCTGAGGCCGACCGCATGGTCGCTGAGCTCAGAGCTGCAACGGACCTTCAGCAAGTCGTCGACATTATTGATGCCTATCCAGTCATCAAGTCAACCCTACGTAACCTCAACTTCGCGCCGTAATGGATATCACACCAAATCCCTCTTGCACCCAACCCCGGTCCTTTAGATTAGGTTATTTTAACGCCAATGGCATGAGAGGACAGCGCGACGAGATCGCCGCCTTCCTCCGTGACCATAACGTTGACGTTCTCCTCATCCAGGAGACGTTCCTCAAACCCAGCCACCGCGACCCCAAGATTGCCAACTACCGCATAGTTCGCAATGATAGGCTACGTTGTCACAAGGGTGGCACCCTCATTTACTTTCGCAAGGAATTGCATTGTATTCCCATCGATCCCCGTCCTTTAAAGTCCCTACTTGAGGTTTCAATCTGTCGGCTTGCTATGACCGGTCATCAACCGGTACATTTAGTTTCTGCTTATTTGGCCCCCACTAATACATGGGAAGATCATAACCTCCTGGTTAGCGATCTCACCCTTCTTTTCGGCTTGAGTGACTCCGTGATCATCGCGGGCGATCTCAACGCCAAACACCCGGCCTGGAACAGTAGAACGACGAACCCGAGAGGGAAAGTCCTCTACGATCTAGGTCAAACTCTTAGTTTCGACGCGGTCGCTCCTATGGAGCACACGCACTATCCTGACACTGTCAGTCATCTTCCCGACGTTCTCGATATAGCGCTGCTCAAGAATGTGAACCTTCGGTTACACATGATTGAGACGTTACACGAGCTCCACTCCGATCACCGTCCAGTGCTCATGCACTTAATTCCTCGCTCGGGTATCATTGACCCCAGCCAGCCCCTTCCCACTATTCTCACTACCGACTGGAGGAAAGTAAGCGATATGCTGAAATCCGAAACGTCACCACTTCTAGATGGTATTCCCGACCATATCGTCTCAGTCGCAGACACCGAGGCTGCAATCGACTCGTTTACAGAACACGTACAATCCGTACTGAAGGATTGTTCTCGTGAAGTACCAGCGGTGAGTGATCGCCGCTGGATACTTCCCGACGATATACGTGAACTGATAACCGAGAAGAACGCGGCCATACGTGCCTACAGCTCTTGGCCCTGCGATGCGAACAAAGCTCACATGCGTTCCTTACAGCGTGCTGTAAAGAAACGCACTAGTGAGTTTCGCTCAAATCAATGGGACAAAACGCTTAGCGAACTCGAGCCCACTCATCAAGCCTTCTGGCAGCTTCAAAGGAAGTTGCGCACCTCGGAAGAGGTCTCCTCTCCACCCCTCATCCGTCCCGATAAGAGCGTCGCTTTTGACGACTCTGAAAAAGCAGAATGCCTAGCCGACAGCTTGGAATCTCAATGTTCGCCAAGCACTCTACCAGTAGACAAGCAGCACCTCGATGAGGTGGATGCAGAAGTTGAACGTAGAGCATCGCTTCCCTCTTTTGAAGATCCCGATGACCCCCTCCCCGCCATCACCCCGGAAGAGGTAAAGCCCTCCCCGCTAGGCTCATAGTCCTTTTGGCTGCCATCTTCAATGGCGCCCTGAGCAATAATATTTTCCCCCAAACGCGGAAAGAGGCCACTGTTATAGGTTTTCCCAAACCTGGGAAACCGAAAGCCCAGCCCTCCAGCTACAGGCCGATCAGTCTCCTGAGTGCTCTCGGCAAAATCTATGAAAGGCTTATTTATAAGCGTCTCAGAGATTATGCCGAGACAAAGGGCCTCATCCCGAAAGAACAGTTCGGCTTCAGGACCGAACATTCTTGCATACATCAAGTCCACCGCATCGTCGAACACGTTAGCGCTGGTTTCCAGCGTGGAGCGATGACGGGGGTGATGTATTTCGAAATCGCGAAAGCTTTTGACAAGGTCTGGCACAACGGGCTGATATACAAGCTATACCAGCTCGGTGTGCCCGACCGTCTCGTGCTCATCTTACGAGACTTTTTGTCAAACCGTACCTTCCGCTACCGTGTGGGTAAGACGTTATCCTCTCCCCATCCGATTCGCGCCGGAGTCCCTCAGGGCTCCGTTATCTCTCCCCTCGCGTTCACGCTGTACACCAGCGACATTCCGAGGAACCAGAAGGTTCAAACAGCACTATTCGCTGACGACACCGCGATCTATTACACCGGCCGTTCTCCGGATAACATCCGCCGCATTCTCCAGAAAGCTGCCGACTCGCTCGGCGCTTGGTTCCGTAAGTGGAGAATAGAAGTTAATCCCGAAAAAAGCCAGGCAGTTTTATACTATAAGGCACGCCTTAAGCGTTCGCCAGGTCCCCCCATCACTATGTTCGGTAAGCCTATCCCCTGGGAGAGGCAAGCCAAGTATCTCGGAGTTATTCTGGACGACCATCTGTCGTTCAAGGCCCACATCAAAGCAGCTCGTGACCGGGCTGCCTTTGCTATGGGCCGGCTCCACTTCATGATCACTAGGAAGAGCAAATTGTCACTCAAGTGCAAATTGCGTCTTTTCACCGCAGTCATCCGTCCCATCATGACCTATGCTTGCATAGTATTCGCGCATGCCCACCCGCGTCATATCCACACGATGCAGACCTTGCAGAACCGATATCTCCGTAAGATCACCGGTGCCCCCCCTTACGTCCGTAACGGTAGTCTTCACGTAGACCTTAGAATCCCCACCGTTAAGCAGTTCATGAAACGCCTTTCCAAGCGTTACTTCGACTCTGCTATTAAGCATAGGAATCCCCTAATCGCATCGGCCGCCCGGTACGACCCATCGCGTATTAGCTCCGTCCAACGTCCGCGTCACACCCTAGTCGCCCCCGACGATCCGATCACTATCTTGCAAGAGAGTAGGAAAGATACCAGTACAGTTCGTAGAGCTTACAAATACAAACCGAAAACCTACCGACCTCGCCGCAGAGGTCCGGCGCGAAATCCCCGTTCAATCCCTCCCCGACCCTTGCTCGAGCCAGCCCGCGATGCTGAGCCTGTAGTAATAAATCAGTCCCTAAATAATGACAATCAGATCCAGCCTGTCCCTTTGCTGCCCCCAGCGACGCCCTAAGCCGAGGTTCGTACCCCACAGGGGGTGCTCTTAGAGCGCTGTCGCTTAGTTTTTAGTTATTTTCGCCCTGGCTGGAGGCCTTAAATTCAAGGCATCCACAGGACTTGCCCGGTTAAGCAGAAGCCAGTCTTCTCAGACTGAACTGCGAGATGCCCATACCAAAAAAAAAAAAAAAAAAAAAAATACTCGCCCCTCACTCCGTCTCGAACAGTCGTCGTGATAACATCGTTGTGAATATTGTGAAAAGTCGTTATTTTGTTATTTTATCAGGAAGTATTTGTTTATTTTAAGTTTATAAAATTGTATTTGTTTTAAATTGATTAAAGACGAGTGTTTCGTCATTTTGCTTATTTTTTTTAAATTAATTTGATATTAACCGCTATTATCAGAAGTGGGATAGGCTCCATTGCCTATCTTATCTTGCTGTGTTGTGCGAACAGCTTTTGAATCATGTCCGAACGAGCTGCCACTCGCAATAGGGGTAGAAATAGGCGTGATCAAAATAGTGATGCAACCGAGCTCCAAGAAACTCTTGGAGCTATTCTGGCGCGCCTGACCGCGCTAGAAAACACCAACCTACCCGTGCCAACTAGCGCCGTGTCGGCGGCTGTGACTCCGGATGCATGTGCTGTTGTGGTGCCTGAGCAGATCATTGAGTCTTCGCCGCAGAGGCCACCACCAGCAGTGCCGGAGTCAAACACCAGCATTGTTGGAGAATCGCTTGCAAGCACCTCGACGTCACTGGACGCTACAGATCGCCTCATTGGAGCGTTGAGTGCGTTAACCCAGGTCAGATCCAACCATTATTATATCTCAAACTTTGATCCCAGCTTACACGATATCGATTCTTGGTGTGAGGAAGTTGAAAGGGCTCGTGATATTAATAGATGGAATGACAACGAGTGTTTATCCCGGATTGCTAACTGCCTGAAGGGAGACGCTCGTAGTTGGTTAAATGACTGGGTCACCAGCGACCGCACCTGGTCTAACTTTAAGATCGAATTTAAACCACTTTGCTCACGAAGAATCGATGTTGCAAATATATTGTTTGACGTCATGAGTACAAATTCCGACAAATATTCCACGTACGCAGAATATGCTAGGCGCTCCATCTTGAGACTAAATATTGTTAGAGGGTTAAGCGATGATTTAACGGTCGCGATTGTGATACGTGGTATAACTGACGCACAAGTACGTGCCGCTGCGACTAACGCTCACTTATCTACTAAAGATCTGGTTGAATTTTTATCTATTTATACCAAACCGAATCCTAACCCATCTATAACTGCTGTGAAATCTTCCCATAGTAAACAGTTTGACCGAAACTCTCGAAAACGTCCACATAGTAATAAAAGTCGTGAAATAAAGTGTTTTTCTTGCGGTAATGTGGGTCACGTGCAGCGCGAGTGCTCTAAACAATCAAAAACGGATAAATCTGAAGAATCAACGGAAACGTCTAACAAGAAACCGAATGTGTCGTGTTCATTCTGTAAAAAATCTGGCCATGACGCCTCTGTTTGTTTTGCTAAACAAAGATCTGAAGCGCGTAATAAAAACAAAGTTAATTTCTGTTTAGAGTTGAAAGGCGCGTCAACGGACAGTGACGTTACAACGGCCGTAATACAGGGTGTACCTACAGACGTGTTAATAGACAGCGGATCGCGCGTTTCCCTCATTTCAGAATCGGTTTTGAAATATTTTAAGTGTACTCGACTACCCACATATCAAGTATTACGTGGCATAGGTGATCAAAATATTGAGTGTAATAGCCGCGTCACATTAGTTATAGAATTTAGCGAAATCTCTTTGGAGGTGGATCTTTTTGTTGTTTCCCCGAAGTGTCTAAACGTGCCAGTACTAATAGGAACTGATGTATTGAACCGCGAGGGAGTAACGTACATTCGTGCAAACAATGAGCAACGTATAGCTCGAATCCCTAGTTCGGTTAGTCAAAATGTATTGCTCATCAACTCAAGTGATCAGTTTTCGGTTAACACGCCGCTTGAAGGTAACGATCGTGAAAAACTAATGTCAGTTGTAAATCAGTTTAAGGAATTCTTTATTATTGGGACTGCTTTAACAACAGTCACGACTGGTAATATGCGCATTGAGTTGACAAGTGAAACACCGATTTGTTATAGGCCGTACAGACTTTCATTTGACGAAAAATTAAAAGTGCGCGATATCATAAAAGATTTGCTAGACAAGAAAATAATCCGCGAGTCCAACTCTCCATACTCAAGTCCGATTATTCTTGTTAAGAAAAAGGACGGAAAAGATCGTATGTGCGTTGATTACCGCGCGTTGAACGCAGTTACCGTGAAAGATCGCTATCCGTTACCGATCATATTGATCGCCTTGGTAAGAGCAAGTTCTTCAGCTGTTTAGACATGGCGACAGGCTTCTACCAAATTAAACTGGATAACGACTCTGTAGCGAAGACCGCTTTCGTGACCCCGGAGGGTCATTATGAATTTTTGAAAATGCCGTTTGGTCTTGCGAACGCGCCGGTCATATATCAACGAATAATCACAAATACGCTTAAATTACTAATCGAGTCTGGTAAAGTCCTCATTTTTATCGATGACGTGTTAATATTGGCGTCTTCCATCGATGAAGCAATCGAGAACGTACGCGAGGTATTAAAAACCCTTACTTCTGCGGGGTTCTCTATAAACCTAAAGAAAAGTACATTTGTGGCTACAGAGATTGAGTACCTAGGTCGAACTATCTCTGAGGGTCAGGTTAGACCGAGCGCACAAAAAATTAAGGTTTTAATTGACTCTCCTGTGCCCACAAATGTGAAACAGGTTCGACAGCTACTCGGTTTGGCAGGGTACTTTCGGCGCTATATACCTGGATATGCATCTAAGACAGTTCCCATTGCTAGTTTAACACGGGCTAACGTTAAATTTCACTGGGGCGAAGAACAAGAAAACTCTCGTAAATACCTAATCCGTTGTCTTACAAGTGAACCTGTGCTCGCTATTTTTGATCCTTCATTACCAACCGAGTTACATACGGACGCGAGTTCCATCGGTTATGGCGCAGTTCTTATTCAGGTGCATGAGAATGGTAAACGGCGAGTAGTGGCGTACTTTGGTAAAACTACGCAAGGAGCCGAATCGCGATACCATTCTTATGAGCTTGAGACGCTTGCGATTATTAAAGCTTTACAACATTTTCGCCACTATTTGTTGGGTATTTCATTTAAAATTGTGACGGACTGTAACGCGCTTAAACTGACGGAGCGAAAGAAAGATCTTTTGCCACGGGTCGCGCGTTGGTGGATATACATGCAGGATTTCAACTTTACGATAGAATACAGAAAGGGCGTTATGATGCAGCACGCTGATTATCTAAGTCGAAATCCTGTTGATGTCCTCCAAATAACTAGACCAAAAAACTGGGCACAGATCGCTCAATCAGCGGATGAGGAAACTCGTACGCTGATTGACAAAGTCAACAATAACGAGTTAGACTCTTCGAGGTATGTTGTCCGTAACGATCTGTTGTATTATAAGTACACCCCCACGGGCCAGGAGCCAAAGCTACTATGCTTCATTCCCAAAGGGCACCGGTTAAGTCTCTTAAGGATTTTTCATGACCAGCATGACCATATATGTGCAGATAAGACCATTGACCTAATTCTGCGTCATTTTTGGTTTCCAGGGCTCTATGCATTTGTTAGGAAATACGTAGGTCACTGTTTGATTTGTCTTTCGTCCAAGAAAGTTCCTAGGGCTCCCCATTATCCGATTTCATCATGGCGTAAGCCAGATATTCCATTTAACACAGTCCACATGGACATATTAGGTCCCCTCCCTATTTCTAATGATAAGAAGTATGTACTGCTAGTTGTAGATGCTTACTCTAAGTATTGTTTGTTTTATGCGATAAAAAGGCAAGATTCCAACGAATTAAAGCAAATGTTTTCAAATGCCGTTTCCCTGTTTGGTACTCCCAAACTTATTGTGTGTGATAGAGGACGAATGTTTGAGAGTGCGAGTTTTCGGGGCTGGGTTACTGAAATGGGTAGCGAAATTCATTTTGTTACACCCGAGATGCATAGTGAGAACGGTCAAGTCGAACGCTATTGTCGTACTCTGCTCAATATGTTACGCATAGAGGCGTCTAAGCCAGAGAGTAAATGGTCCGATTCCTTGTGGAAAATGCAGCTTGTTGTCAACTGCACTAAACACAAAACCACTCAGATCTCACCTTTGCAATTACTCATTGGTGTTGAAGCAGTCACACCAGTCATAAGATCACTGGTTCGCGATGTCGCTATCGATGACGTGCGACCGAATCGCGAGGGGTTAAGAGAATTACAAAGACAGCGTGCTAGCGAACTGCTTGACCAGAATAGACGTAAACAAGATGAATACGTTAATAAAAACCGGAAGGTCAAGCGTACGTTCAATCTGAACGACAATGTGTTTGTAATAAAAACCTCTCAAATTACAGGCAAGCTAGACTCGGGGATGCGAGGGCCATATCGTGTGGCGAAAAGCCTTCCCCACGATCGATACGAACTACAGCTGTTAACTGGTTCGTATGGCAAAGTTACTCAGGCTGCCGCCGAGCATATGGTTGCGTGGCGAGGAGAGTGGACCCCTGAGTCATGTGCCACGTTTTTTGATAGTAAGTAGACTTCTGTACTTACTTTCTATCTGCTTTATCGTGTATGTATTTGATCACATGGACTGAAAGAGTCGCGTGTACATACATAGTGGTTGTGTGGGCATTGAGCGATGGCTCTGCCGAGACGTGCTAACTGTGTGCCTCCGTCTCAGTTTTTGTGGGCATTGAGCAATGGCTCTGCCGAGACGTGCTAACTGTGTGCCTCCGTCTGTTTATAAGGGCATTGAGTTATATGTAATTCTGCCGAAAGAGACGTGCTAACTGGGTGCCTCCGTCTCAGTTTATGTGGGCATTGAGCAATGGCTCTGCCGAGACGTGCTAACTGTGTGCCTCCGTCTGTTTATAAGGGCATTGAGTTATATGTAATTCTGCCGAAAGAGACGTGCAAACTGGGTGCCTCCGTCTCAGTTTATGTGGGCATTGAGCAATGGCTCTGCCGAGACGTGCTAACTGTGTGCCTCCGTCTGTTTATAAGGGCATTGAGTTATATGTAATTCTGCCGAAAGAGACGTGCAAACTGGGTGCCTCCGTCTCAGTTTATGTGGGCATTGAGCAATGGCTCTGCCGAGACGTGCTAACTGTGTGCCTCCGACTGTTTATAAGGGCATTGAGTTATATGTAATTCTGCCGAAAGAGACGTGCTAACTGGGTGCCTCCGTCTCAGTTTTATTTATAAAGGCATTGAGATATGTCTCTGCCAAGACGTGCTAACTGTGTGCCTCCGTCTGTTTATAAGGGCATTGAGTTATATGTAATTCTGCCGAAAGAGACGTGCTAACTGGGTGCCTCCGTCTCAGTTTATGTGGGCATTGAGCAATGGCTCTGCCGAGACGTGCTAACTGTGTGCCTCCGTCTGTTTATAAGGGCATTGAGTTATATGTAATTCTGCCGAAAGAGACGTGCAAACTGGGTGCCTCCGTCTCAGTTTATGTGGGCATTGAGCAATGGCTCTGCCGAGACGTGCTAACTGTGTGCCTCCGACTGTTTATAAGGGCATTGAGTTATATGTAATTTTGCCGAAAGAGACGTGCTAACTGGGTGCCTCCGTCTCAGTTTTATTTATAAAGGCATTGAGATATGTCTCTGCCAAGACGAGCTAACTGGGTGCCTCCGTCTACTAGACATATCTTT
The DNA here is from genome assembly GCA_916618015.1 of Xestia c-nigrum. Taxonomy (NCBI): domain Eukaryota; kingdom Metazoa; phylum Arthropoda; class Insecta; order Lepidoptera; family Noctuidae; genus Xestia; species Xestia c-nigrum. The sequence continues at coordinate 417,022 of OU745256.1, forward strand.
AGAGGATATCACTAATACGCGCCATTCTCTCATTTATAGCTGAAGAGGATAGTCTCGCAGCACCATCTACCAGTGCAACTAGATGCGAAAATTATTCAAGTCGTGGAGATGCAGACACACACCGGGGTCCCTCAATTGCTAATGCAGCCATGGAAAACATGAGCTCTTCGCGTCGCCCGAGTCTACTTGCCGAAGATCATGACTGCAACGAACAAGGACCATCATCTGAACAATGTGGCTGAGGACAACCACACGTCAGGAGAGGCCGTATTAGCGTCAAACCTTATTTTTTAAACTACCGTGCGGTCGTGCCTATAAAACAGAGCGCAGCCAGTACTCGCCCCTCACTCCGTCTCGAACAGTCGTCGTGATAACATCGTTGTGAATATTGTGAAAAGTCGTTATTTTGTTATTTTATCAGGAAGTATTTGTTTATTTTAAGTTTATAAAATTGTATTTGTTTTAAATTGATTAAAGACGAGTGTTTCGTCATTTTGCTTATTTTTTTTAAATTAATTTGATATTGACCGCTATTAGTATATTATATTTGCACAACGGGCTGGAGTCGACAACTCCTCGTCAAAGCGCGTATTTTGCGTATGGGCTATGATCTACCACGGGGGCCCAGTGCGGTTTGTTATATTATGTCACATATCTTCGAATTTTTGGTTCTAGGACATGCCGGTTACCTCGCGATGTTTTCCTTCACCGTTTTGAGAGCGGCGGTGGTGATGAAATAAATTACACAAAGTAATGCGCCTCCGTGTGTGTTCGAACCCACGACTTACCGTGCGTAAGTCGGAGCCGCCACCCAGTGCCACCGCTGCTCTCTAATTATTATATTTAGTGGAGAATGTTTGAAAGCCATAAACAGACAACAGGAATGGATTTATCGAAAAGACGCCCAGAATAAATAAAAAAGCACAAATTGAATGTAGTACATTAATGTAGTATAGTTTATTATTTTATTATGATAATACGTTGTACATAATGTGCGTACCTTTTAAGATTTCACGTTATTGTACTAATTAGTCACGACCTCACAATCAACTCGCAGTTGATCATGTTATTGCAGTTGCCTCGCAGATATTCCCGATTTATTTTTCAGCACAAAACTAGCAATTTTAGAAATAAAACGAAGGTACTAGAAAGAAAGAAAGAAAAAAGAAAAAGCATTTATTAGCCCACACAGGACAAAACACATCAAAATTATCAGTATACAAGTTAAGTACAACTTAGTACTAACCTGCATTATATTCATCATCTGATGAGTCTAGTATAGGTCGTCTTATTTGACGTCGATGTATTTGGGTCTCTTCGCGATTTTCTTTTTCTTTTATTTTCCTAATCTTTTGTTTGTAATGAACCAACAATTCTTCCACACTGCCTTTCGGCATTTTGCATGAACGTGTGCGCACGTTGCTTCGCACGAAAAAGGAATTAGACATGGTTGGATCTAACACGAAACATCAGTCTTTTTTTTTCAATACACTTCCTCGAAAACTGGTTCTTTTCGCACTACGGTTAGGTTCAAAATGCAGTGTATTTCACACACGTGCGTTTTTCGTGTTTTTTCCACACATGTGCAGAAAGCAAAATTGCCACAGATAACTATATCTATACTTAGTCCAAATTGGTTCAACGGATAATTAAAAAAAAAAACAGCTTTGACTATAGAGTCAGAGCACAGATGGTCAGAGGTGAATGTTGTTTTTTTTAATTTCGGCGAAGCGTTTTACGTTTTTAACCATTTTTTGAATATTGTAATTGTGTTTATAAATTCAACATCATAGATAAACATGATTATATAAAACTAATATTTACTTTTTATACAAAATATTTATTTGTGTTCTAAATTCAAAAATAAATAAAAAAAAAACGATTTTTTATATTAAGCTGTATAACGGCTTCATACCTTTGCTTCTCCTTCAACCTGGCGAAAGCAAAGGGCGGGAAGTAAAGTTAAATCATAGTCTTTTACATTCTTTTATTTTATTTCTTCAAAAGTGTATTGAATAACGTCGTTTGATACACGTGGACATTTGTTATTGCAGTTCTCGACTCAAAAACACCCTCGCCGACGGCTCGTGTATTAATACCGCCTCGACCTACAATAACAAACTTTCTCCACTTGTACCAAAATGTACTATTTTAATCGACTTTGGAATCGATGTAGGGAATACTTAGACTGGTTATACTTATATCTGAAGGATGAAGCGACGAAATAATTTGGGTGTAACGTAAGTTACCGTGGTTTCGTTTTTTTTTAATTAAGTCGTAATATTTTGATAAATATTTCTTGCCGTAATAAAGACTTTATCTACTGATTGATTTAATTTTGATTCCACAATAACCCTGAAGTCAATTAAATCAGTAAATATAAGTTTACATTAATTTAATGTCACAAAACGTTGAGGCTATTTATGTAACGCCAGTTACCAAAACATTATTTGTGTTGCGTCGAAAGAAGTAATAATTCTCATTCTGGAGTCACCTACAATTTATGGTACTTATGCTTATCTAGCTGAGCCGCGCAACTTCGTCTGCGTCACGTAAGAGAGAGAGAGAGGGGGTGAGAGAGAATGTGAGTCGACCTTCAAAGATAGACATGATATGCTGTCGTGGACTTTTTTTGTATGTTTTAAAAGGAACAATTCAGTCATACTTTATAAACCGTTTAATAAAGCGCACGCGACGGAAGCTCTCATAATGAATCAATTTTCCCTGTTTTTATAAAATATTTAATTGATACTCTGTTCCTATTAGTTGTAGTGAAATGTAATTAAGCCTTACTGAATAATTGGGGCCCTATTTTTTTTTCAATTCAGACCTTAAGTTCAACCAATCAAACAAACTCTTGAGCTTTTTAACATTAATTTAGATTCAAGTACGTATAATTTTACTTCTCGGTAATACATATTTTCATTAATCACTAAACTATTTAACTTATTTGTATTTAACTTATGTTTTTCCAACTAAGGGCTTCCCTGGATAGCTTTAAAGTCTAAAAGTTCATTCCTAGACAGTCGATGACAGTCATACTCTAGCTACGTCGAAATTTCTCATCGAGGTGCATGGAAACCATTACGGAAAATGATTTTCGGACAAAAAAAATATGGAGAAGAAAGGGAGTACCAGCATATTCAGCACAACTTTGACTTAAACAGACACGCTCAAGACGTATATCAATCGAAAGATGGCATCAATACAAACAAGTTTTGTCTGAAACAAAAGCTTCTAAAGTGCCAAGTTTCCGAATATGTTGTTGTGATCGCTACCTTGCACAATCTCGGACGACTTTGACGTTTGACGTTTTACTGAACCAAAATGTTCTCGGACTAGACGCTTGAGAAGATTTTGGTTCAGTAAAAACTTCAATCAAACAAATATCTGTTTTGCTGACCCTGCCCCACTTCGTCGATTTGACAGGTTCAAGACGTCACACAACATGGTGCGAAGTCAGTCCTATTCTAATTTAAAACGCATTATACGTCGCGCGTCGTTGACATTCGTTTTGTATTTTATGGTAGCAATATACACTGGTCAGCAAATAAACCGAGCCAACCGCTACCTATATAGGAACTCTGATTCGATTTACTCAAAAAATATGAAACTTACAACTATCAAAGTTATACCTACAAAAAGTGCGTTTCATGGTGATTAAAATGACTACAAATTAATTCGAAAGTACCGTCAACTCACATTGTAATCAAGCAACAAACACAATGCTAACGATTTGCTCTGTTTTCACCAGAGTTTGAAATTAGCGTTCTTTTTCTCTACAATGAATAGTCGGATATTTCTTACCATTTCTTTAGTTTTTGTCCATCGTTTGCTCAGACGCGTGTGTTTTTGCTACTTTTTTCGATTAATAATGGATACAACACCTCAGAAAGCAGCTCAAGCTGTAGCATTACTTCAAGCAGGCATTGCGCAACGTGAAGTCGCTCGAAGGCTTCGAATCAGCCGATCTTCGGTGCAACGAGTTTACAGACGATACCTAGAGACTGGAACATTCGATCGCCGTCCAGGTACAGACCTAGGGCTACATCAGCAGCAGATGATCGTTATATCCACCTTACTGTTCTGCGAAATCGCCACCTCGACGCAGTTCAAGTCCAACAAAGTCTGCGTGACGAACGCCAAGTGGTCATAAGTTCAGATACCGTCAGAAGGAGACTTGCTAAACGGAACCTGACCCCAAAAAGAGCTTCAACAGGCCCAGCATTAACGGTAGCACACCGTCGAGCACGACTTGAATTTGCTCGAGAGCATAGGGATTGGACATTAGAGCAGTGGAGTAATGTACTCTTCACTGATGAGACCAGGGTGAGTCTACATGGAAGTGATCGACGTCAGAGAGTATATCGTCGCCCTGGACAACGTTATTCTCAGTGTTGCATCGAGGAAACTGTTGCTTATGGAGGAGGATCTGTAATGGTCTGAGGCGGCATCTCGTTAACAGCACATACAGCATTAGTTTTCATCGAACCGACGGGCCGTACACGTGGACTGACTTCTCATCGCTACATTACTGAAATCCTCGCAGACCATGTGGTACCTTACGCAGGATATATCGGACAAGATATGCAATTGATGCATGATAATGCACGGCCTCATGTTGCTCATGTGGTGACCCAGTATCTACGCGACGTAAGCATTCGTACGATGGACTGGCCAGCTCGAAGCCCGGACTTGAATCCGATAGAACACTTATGGGATGAGCTGAAACGTCGGGTTCGAGCCCGGGTACCTGCTCCAACAAGGCTTCCAGAGCTGCGAATCGTAATTGAAGAGGAGTGGAATACAATTCCTCAAGATTTTATGATGCTGGCAGTTATCCCGAGCAAGGGGAGGGAATACGGAATATTGATCAAAAACTTTATTTATTTATTTTATCTTTAAAAAATAAATAAATATCGCTGAACATTACACACAGCGCCGTCTAGTGCCACACTAAGCAAGGCTTGTGTCGTGGTCACCAGACGGTTGATATACTACATATACAGGGTGTAAGGGAAACGCTTCCGAAAACGAAGACAGGTGATAAGGCTAGTGATTCTCGATACGATGCCATCAAAAAATCAGTTTTTTTTATTTACAATTTTACCAATTTTTTTTATCATTTTTCATACACTATGCTGTGGGAACAGTTAAATGAAACCATTACTTGCGATTAAACAATTTTTTTTTCTTAAAAACTCTAACAAGCAAGGTATTCGTAAATAAATATCAGCTGACGCTCGCGCATGACCTCGGGTTCAAAGACCGCGCGCGGTCGCCGAAAGCCGCGCAGCCGACGCGACGCGACGTGCGACGCTACAGCTGACTATGTAGTGCGCTCCTAAACTACTAACCTTTACTCGATCGCTTGAAGCAAATGTCTTTTCAGTTCACTTCTACCTAGTAGTGGCATATCTGCTTTCGGGTTCCATTCGTGCAAGGATCGTAATGATTTTCCCCTTGAACAGGGATACAATTTTATTTTGATCTGAATATTCGCAAATTTACAAGTCAGAAAAATCCAGTTTACTTTGCTTAACCTTGAGGCCCATAACGAAGGTACTTAGCTACCTACTCACTACTGTGATTGGGAAAGAAACGTTTAAAAAGTTGAAACTGTTAATTCCGTCACTAAAATTTTGCATAGCAACAAAACTAAAATGTTTACCAACCTACATCCCGACATTATCTCTAGACCTGGCGTCGATGACTTCATATCGGCAAACTTAACAATAAATATCGAAACAAAAACTTTTTGCTAAAAAATACAACCGACTTCAATTTAAAAAAAAAACACCTTAAAAACTAACTTCCTCATTAACAGTACGTTTATCCACACATCGAACCCTTTTCAATGAGCCTAAACACGATATTTCTGCTGTTAGTTGTCGAGGAGTTAGGTACTCTGCAGACTATCCTGACTGCAGCATCAGGTTATGACTTGATGATCATGAGACCAAATATGGCAAATACCCTATCGAACATCAAAACAATTTACTAAATAAACAGTCCTTGCTTATTCGAGTAACTTCTTACTGTCAAGGAGTTGTACCTTCCATCATCAGCCACGCCACCTGAGATGGTGACAACCATACGCGAATACACAAGATACTTCATAAAAAATGCGAAAAACAATAAGTGAGCTTATAAAATTTGAGGGTTGCCCTCGATTTCTCTAAGATTCCATCATCAGATCCTAACTTGGTGACAGTGGGACCACCTCAGAACTATCTACTTTCTAACAAAAAAAGAATTTTGAAAATCTGTCGACAATCGGCTGAGTATTCGATGAACAAAAATACAAAAAAAAAAACACTCTGCACGACTAATAAGACAAAACTCATTGGTATAGGCCGAAGTTTGAACCCGGGCCACCAAGTTTGAGAGAGATGCGTTGCGTCGACTACCTACGCCGCTACTGCTGCGCAGCGCCGGCGCGCGGCGCGGCCGCGGCGGCCCCTTGGCGGCGCTTTACAAAGTATCCTTTGTAAGCGCCGCCAAAATAAATAAAAAGAAACATTACAGAGGCGTCAACAGTTTTAAATTGATGCACTATGTCGTGCATTTAATAACAGTTTTGTATTATGTCGATAATCGATAGTAAATGAAATAAATTAAAAGATCGTCGACATCAGCTGTGATTGACTAAAAAATTTTCATCGCATGTACAGTTTAAAGCAACCAGCGCGCGTGAATCAATTGAATTTGAACTTTATGTCAATGCAATTAAAGTCACACGATGCGCGTTTGTTTATTGCAAGAACTGGATCCTTCATTTAGTAAGTAAACCAATTTAAAGTGAATAATTTAATTAATTGAGTCTAAGAAACCGGTTAAATCTTATTTAAAAGTTAGAAAATGAAAACAGTTTGTAATAGCATAAGTACAATTTCCTAACAATTAAAATGAATATTTTAACATTTTCGCCTCTGTAAATTGTTGGTCTTTGCACATCGCAACGCGGCACGTGCGGCGGTAACGTTTGTCGGTAGATCAAACGACTGCGGCTCGTATGATCTTCATAGTACTTCTTTAGTAAATAATAGTAATCTAGTCAGTTCCTTTCCGACTCGGTTCGTGAGCTAACGTACGTTACGTTTATCCGATCGATATTGAATCGTATTTAATTATTGTTTTGTTAGTTTTAAATTTGTGTTTAGTTATTATTGTTACGTTTTCAGTGCTGTTTTATTATTTTTAGTTATAATTTTTTGTTGTTTTAAACAATGCCTCAGGCATACGTGTACAGTGCTCGTGATTCATACGGCAACATGTTGATGTGTTTAGGAGAAGCCCTTGGGAATGCATCTCTAGCGTTGAGAATTTATCGAAACCGATTTCCAAACGTCCGGCATCCGTCTGATTCTCGCATGATAACGGCAGCTTTTCAGCGAGTCTTAGAAAATCGACCGATTGCTCCGATGGCGGCAGGTGGTGGACAACAAGTGAATGTTCAGACTGAGGAGCGTAGGTATTTTAAATGTGATTCGCCAAAATCCACGCCTAGGCACACGAAGTGCGGCGAAATTATTGCGGCGACGGGGTTTACCGACAGTTTCTCACTGGACAGTTCATAAAGTCTTGCGCCGGAACAGAATGCGGCCCTACAAAATACACAAAGTACAAGCTTTGCTGCCCAATGATCGCATTCGTCGTCGTGCGTACTGTCGTTGGCTGCTAGATCAACAACAGCGTGCGCCTGGCTTCATTGAGCACATTATCTGGACGGACGAGTCCACATTCACGAGAAACGGGATGTGGAACAGGAGGAATGCCCATGTATGGTCAGACGTGAACCCGTACGCCACTCAAGAAACCGGCCATCAGACCAGATGGTCCGTCAACGTATGGGCTGGTGTTTTTAATGGACAAATTTTAGGACCAGTGTTTCTACCGCAGCGCCTCAATGGATCAGCATATCTTAATTTTATAAATGAACGTTTAGATGATATGCTAGACAATGTGTCGCTGGCTGAATTTCGTCGAGCATGGTTCCAGCACGATGGCGCTCCACCGCATGTTACGCGTCCCGTCCGCGAGCGTCTCACTGAACTTTTTAATGACCGCTGGATCGGAAGGCTGGGGCCGCACGCCTGGCCGGCTCGTTCACCCGAAACTCTTAACGCCACTGGACTTCTTTTTGTGGGGGTATGTGAAAGAAAGAGTGTTTGATCGGGAATGTGACAGTGCTGATGAAATGCGGGGCAGAATAGTGAGCGTTTTTAATAAACTACGAGAAGAATGTGTTGAGGATCCAACACTAATGCCTCGTGTTCACGGGTTGACACAGCAACGGGCCCGGCTTTGTATTGAAATGGATGGAGCCCAGTTCGAGCCAAACCTCATAAGGTCGCAAAGGATTTAGACAGGTATGTAAAATGCCTCTGTCAGCTTTTCACAATGGACTACAATTGCGATTAAAATTCATAATTTTATGAAGGGTTGTAGGGGGCGGCGGCCTAGGTATTTTGAAAGTGATGTTTGTAAATTCCGTATTAAATCCCGCGACTCGGCCGGAGCGCTCGGCGGCCGCGAGCGCGGGCGCTCGGCGACTGATAAGCGCGGGCGCGCGGTGGCGCGACGTTGCCTTGCGTGTCAGTGACCTCACTTTTGTACTTTCGTTTCCACTGCGCGTTTACGAAATATGAAGTTTTGAAAATAATCAATTTAAAGCGAAAGGTTATTGGTATTCGTTTGCATTTAGGTTGTATATAATCTACGTTCTGGCTTCGGAAGCGTTCTCCTTACACCCTGTATATACTTTTTGTTTGTAAATACATACTTATTATACATAGAAACATCCATGACTCGGAAACAAATGTCCATGCTCATCACACAAACATTTGCTCCTACCGGGATTCGAACCCAGGACCCTAAGAACGTAAGGCAGCCTCACAACCACTACGCCAATCGAGTCGTCGTTTGTTTTTGGCTTTAATTTTTTTTTTCACTTTATCATTACTAACGATTGTCACGACTGGAAAACGACTCTTCTTTGTAAAATCCTTAATAAACACTGAAATATTGATTAAACCCAATGAATTTCCTTTCATTTTAATCACCATGAAACGCACTTTCTGCAGGTACAACTTTGATACTCGTAGTTGTAAGTTTTATACTTTTTGAGAAAATCGAATCAGTTCCTAGGTAGCGGGTGGCTCGGTTTATTTGCTGTCCAGTGTAGATTCTTAGACCTTCAAAATAAGCCAACTCAGGTGTAAGGTAGAAAATGCAGGTCCGGGGTGCTAGGGTGCGGGGGGCGGGGTATAGGCGCGGTGTGCGCGGCGGCCGGCGTAGTTGCGCGGTAAACGAGCTGCGTGATTGAGAGGACAGCGGGAGCACTCGACCTCGTCGCGAGCTGCTGTCGGCTGCGACTGCGAACATGCTGTCATGTTGTTAGTTTAAGTTAGCACTTGACCGTATGTCTGCACGTACGTGTCGTACGTATGTAATGGTGCACCATACTGAGGCTGGTACGTAACTAACGTTCCAAACATTGATGTTATTTAGCTGAACTGACTGACCGATGAGAGCACCAGTTATAGTGCAAACGTGTCGTCTTGCAGAGTGGCGAGCCGGCGCACGCAGCCGTGGCGCCGCTGGTGGGCGTGCTGGGACCGGGCGCCAGCTCCGCCGCCGTGCAGGTGCAGAACTTGCTGCAGCTGTTCTCCATCCCGCAGGTACGCATTGTCCGCCAGCCCCTCCCCCGGGCAGGCGGGCACGACACTGACCCGTGCGTGTGCAGGTGTCGTACTCGGCCACGTCGCGTGAGCTGTCGGATCGCGCGCGCTTCTCCACGTTCTTCCGAGTGGTGCCCTCGGACCGGCACCAGGCGCGCCTGCTGGTGGCGCTGCTGCGCGCGCACAACTGGACCTACGTGCACGCGCTGCACACAGACGGTGAGCCGGGCGACCCAATGCCAGCCCCAGCCCCATGCCATGTGCCCGGCTGCAGGCGAGTGACGGTGTGCGTGTCGCAGAGAGCTACGGGCAGAGCGGCATGGCGGCGTTCCGCGAGGAGGCGGCGCGCGGTGGCGTGTGCGTGGCGCGCGAGGTGGCACTGCGGGCAGCGCCGGCGCCGGCGCAGGTGGACGCGGCGCTGGCGCGTCTGGTGGGCGGGCCGCGCGTGGCCGTGTGCTGGTGCGAGGGCCGCACGGCGCGCGCTCTGCTGGCGGGGCTGCTGCGGGCGCGGGCGCGGGGCAGCGAGGGGCGCACGCTGCGCCTGGTGGCTAGCGACGGCTGGGCGGACCGGCGCGACGTGGTGGAAGGCGTGGAGCGCGCCGCACACCGCGCACTCACGCTGCGCATACGCTCGCCCTACCTGAAGGAGTTCGACGCGCACTACCTCAAGCTCAAGCCGAATAACAACTCGAGGAACCCGTGGTTTCAGGTGGTGTACCTACATATTAATAAAAACATTAAGTGCTACTTTTAACGACCGAATAAAATACTGAAAATAATTCTGAAAATCAATGCAAAAGGAAACATTTTTTTTTGTTTTGAGATTAGGCCACCCAGCCAGCACTCACATTTTTAGTATTCAATCTGTATTGATTTCTTCCTTATAATCTCTAGATTGCAGTGGTTAGTAATATTAGCTAAGCATTATCTAACCGAAATACTGAGAATTCCGTCAAAGAGAAAGAAAATAATACCAAAGCACACTAAAGTCAAAAAAACACAATACTGCACTGTTCTAAAAGAGCTGTCTAGGCATGGGTGCAAAGATTTTTATAATAAATTACCAAAAACTTTAAAAAGCATGACCAACATAAACCATTTTAAATCACAGTTTAATGGCACGGCGCATGTGGTGGGTGGGGTTAAAATGCATGCTATGTCATCCGACATCACGAGCGAAAGGGATAGACGCTGTGATGAGCAGTGAGGAGCTAGTGCGCGTACACATATGCACTCCTGACGTTAAGTGACGCAAACATGCGCTTGCGCGACTTCATTGAATAGAGTGGACGACCGCGGGCGGCGTGTGTATTGTGTAGGCGATCCATGTTCGAAAGACGACATGAACTCAAACAAATAGGTGTTAGAACTTGGGATGATCACTGTGTGAAACGTAATAATATGCACCCAATTTACCTAGTTGTTATTATGAATGGTCAAGCTCTTACATAATACTTACTGCGACTTTGCCCACGTGACAATGAGTTCTCTGGCTAGTGTGAACATTATTTTTGGTTGATAGGTTGAATAATGTAGGTAGGTTTTGATATTATCAACAAATAATTTCATTAATTTGTTTTTTTCTTTGATTTGACTCAGCAGCTTGTTGTTGGTTCATCAAATAAAAAATGTGTTATTTTGTAAATTGTTTATTGGCTGTTTATTTACAATAGCGATCAAGAGTACAATAAGCGTTTACAATAATCTCTTAGTATAGAGTTATCAACAATAGGCCAATGCCTATTGTGTTGTGTAACCACAAGGTCTAGGCCCTAGGCGAAAGACTTGCCACAATATTTGCTTGACGTAGGTTCTTGGTGACATTTAATTATTTATTAAAACTTTATGCACATTATGTACAAAAGTGGACTGCGGCGGGTGCCTTGGGCCTTTTCTACATTTGCAGTACGTATTGATACAACGATTGATTCGCAGAGCATCTAAAAAAAAGGTAGGTATATGTCACCGGATGATAACAAACTCCGATTACTTGTAAAATATCTTGAGATATTATAAGCTCGATGTAAAAGTTGTAGGTAGGTATCTATACCTAAAACTTGAGATACATTTTTTTTGTAATATTGGTATGAAAATAAGTAAAAATATTGCTGGACATTACACACAGCGCCACCTAGTGCCACACTTAGCAACGAGGCTTGTGTCGTGTACACCAGATAGTTGATAATATCATACATATTAACATCTATGACTCGGAAACAAAATAATGTCCATGTTCATCACATAAACATTTGCTCCTACCGGGATTCGAACCCGGGACTCTAAGGCGCTCCACCCACTGAAGATGCGTCCCGCCGCGGTGCGCGGTGTGACAGATTTTTCCATTGTATGCATACTTACATACCTACCATGCATACTTGCATACAAATCTCATTAGCATCAGTAATAAGTATGTATATCTCCTGTGGTAAACTTAATAAGTAACCATATTTATCTTTGTATGACTTAATTTGACAACCCGTTTTCCGCAATTCCGTATTAATCCTTATCCAAATAAGTAAGATCATTATCTTAATAATTGAATTTAGATTAAAATTGTCTAAAGCAGCTTAACATTTGGATGAATAGTTCCGAAGTTATCACCGGATAAAAATTACTCTAGACTGCAAATATCATTCTCAGCGAAACGGTTGGTCACTATAATATAATTTTCATCATGTTATTGCGTAAAAAGTAAGAAGTCTACCTGCTTTAAATTATATCAAAACATGCTTCAACAAACTTTTGTCCTACACAAAAGTTTTATTATACCACATTTTACTATACCTACCTACAGCAGCTTTAGTTGGCCTGGCTTCAGCATTGTACACAAACAAAAGGAAGCTATTTTGCTAAATAAAGATGTAGGTAGGGATACCCAGTCGGTACCTTATAATTCTAAAATGCGCGTGAAACATCATGAATTTTACAAAGTAAAATAAAAGGTTATTACCAATTATTTCTTGAATCACTTCACTGACGAATTCAAACGCCGCCCGTTAATCAATTTCAAATCGGAATCCTAAGTCTAAAGCCAGGCTCATTAAAATTAGAGACAAATTATAAATTCAACACGAACTTGATAGTTCGTGTTGGATTTAGAATTTGTCTCTTGAACCATGGAACTTGAACTATGGATATATTTCTTTACTGATATAAAGAAATATCGGAATCCATAGTTCAAGCCATACTTGTACCTACGAAAGCAAACAATACCAGTTTCATGCACAGCACGCGCGGGCGCTGAAACTCAGGCAACAGGAAACAACTTGCAGCGAAATGCAATGCGATTTACAACTAAAACGGGCGCGCGAAATTTTCTATGCAGACCTATGGTAGTCTAGATATTATGATTTTTTTTTGAATATATCTGTTCAAACTAAAATTATTTGAAATTTTGAATAACTAGTCTATTCCTGTATGGTTTTGTTTTTTTCATTTTCATATTATATCCGTTACTTATTTACGCCCAAAGATGAGCTAAAATTAGTGTTAAAATATGAAAGTTTCAACGCTCATAACTTCCAAACCAATATTTTTTTTCCAATTCTGCTTCCATACAGGGCTAGATAATAATAAGACTAGTTGATACAGGTCTTAATTTTGAACCTACACCGTCAAACAGAGGAGTAATCACTAGACTACGTTTGTATGGAAGAATGCCTGGCTTGTGCGTCTTTAAAAAAATCCTGATTGAAAAGGCTTACTACTCGATCAATGAGTTTTTAGATGACAGAAGCATAAAATAAAAATGTCCGATCCACTTATTATTCTAGCTTATTTATGACTTTACTTGTTTGAAATATACAATATATAACAAATAAATTACTTTGGAAATATGCCGAGAATTACTGCACGATTTTTAAAAGGTTGTCGGAGCATTGAAAAACCCCTCGGACCCAACCATAGCCTCCTGTCTGGGATGAGCAATCCGAACGGTTCCATTGCGGATTATTCAGCACGAAAAACCATAGAAACGTAATATATATTTAAAAGGGGCGCGGTTGCGCGTTTTTCCAACTTATAGTACCCCACCACGATATAAATGTTTAACATTAAACAAAACCTGAGTCCAGTACAAAGTGCGTGAGTTCAAAAGATAATCCTTATTCATCCACAGGAGTTCTGGGAGCAGAAGTTCAGCTGCTCACTGTCCGACAGTCCCCCGGCGGGAGCGCGGCGTTGTACCGGTATGCACTTTGTGTTCGTAACGTACAATTCGTTCATGGATCATTCATGTAAAAAGCTGCCAAGTGCGAGTCGGACTCGCCCATGAAGGGTTCCGTAGCAGCAACATAATAATTATGTTACTTGCTGCTACGGAACGAATAAATTATTTATAAACGTTTCGATTTTACGATTTATGAGGTTTTAAAAAAAACTACTTACTACACTCGGTTCCAAAAATAACGGGTCAGTCACATAAACCCGAATATCTTCCGAACTACGTATGCCATCCTAATGAAACGAAGACTGTTCAATTGAGAATTTAATTATACAGATAAAAAATAAAATAAAACTTAGTTGCATCCACAATATTAAACTCTAAATTAAAATTTTTCAGGCATTTTTCAGTTTTCGTTTCATTAGGATGGCATACGTAGTTCGGGAGATATTCGGGTTTATGTGACTGACCCGTTATTTTTGGAACCGAGTGTAGATCTCGTTCAAACCAATTTTCGGTGGTAGTTTACATGATAATGTACATCACATACTTTCTTTAGTTTTATCATTATTTTATTTTAGAAGTTACGGGGGGGGGGGGGGCGGCGAGGACATTTTACCACTTTGGAAGTGTCACGAAAAAAAAATGTCACTTAAAGACTTATCCATAGATCCCGACACGTATGGGTTGGATGAAAAAAGAATTGTGTTTCAGTTCAAAGTATCCCCATACTTTGAACCCCAATTTTTTTTTGTTTTTTTTTCTTCTATTTTTGTGCGAAAATCTTAACGGTTTACAGAATACATTTTCCTACCAAGTTTCAACAGCATAGTTCTTATAGTTTCGGAAAAATGTGGCTGTGACATACGGACGGACAGACAGACAGACAGATGGACATGACGAATCTGTAGTGGTTCCATGTTTTGGCATTTGGCAACGGAACCCTATGGAAAACTATAAGGTTTGTGGTGGTAGGTGGCGAGTCGCTGAGCGCCAACTACACGCAGGAGCCGAAGTTGGCGCTGGTGGTGCGCGGCGTGTACGCGCTTGCGCACGCGCTGCACGCCATGGTGGGGGCGGAGTGCGGGGGCGGGGGCGGGGGCGCGGCCGGGCTGTGCGCCGCCATGCTGCCGTTCAACGTGTCGCGCTACCGGCAGCAGCTGGCGCGCGTGCGCTTCCGCGCTCCCGACGGAGGCCGCGTCGCCTTTGACGACAACGGCGACCCGCCACCCGAGTGAGTAGCCTCGCACTCTCTCATAACTCTGCAACGTGTCTCCTGGCATCCATATTATTTATAGTACAGTAATAGTCGATACAGGTAAGTGGATCCTCTATGTTTTGCCCAGAGGCGTACAAATATATAATTTTAATGAACATTATCTTTAGGTACTTTAACACTAGTTCAACTTTAAAGATATCTTCTAGTGGTAGAATTTTATAAAATTAAGTTAACTTTCACATTCATAATAAAATCAATATTAAGAAATAGTAATAATGGAATAGTTAATTAAATATATTATTTACAAACAGAGGGTATGTTACACATTTATCAGAGTAAGATATATTATTAATATATTATAAAAAATCAGCTGTTCCCTACATTTATGTTCGCATAACTCGTCAAAATGTAGGGAACAGCTGATTTTTTTTTCGCGATTTCAGGGTTCGTCCCATAGAAAAAGTTGTTCAAAATGATGAGTACAATGACCCCTTTTCGGGTTTAGTATAAACAAAAAATAAGGTTGTATAAGAATAAAATAAATACATACATACATACATATAGCAAAATATACATACCAAACACAAAATCTTCAAAATAATAAGTTCCTTAAAAATAATAAGTTCTTTGAAATGACAAAGATGATGGAGTTGCTTGTTTATAACGGGTGAAGTCGATCAACAACAGTATCGTTCAGAATCGTTCTATATTGTGACAACGGGCTGCAACGGGACCCTTCACAACGCGAGGAAAGCGTGGCCCGACACGCGCTCGACGGGTAAACGTACACCCTCGCGTCACGTCCTGTTCCCAGGCTGAGCGAGTACGACGTGATGAGCTTCGAGCGGCGGGGCGCGGCAGTTACGGCGGGGGAAGGGGACGCGGGCAGCGCGTGGCGCTACGAGCGCGTGGGGCGCTGGCGCCGCGGCGCACTGCTCCTGCGCGGGGGCGCCGACGCTGCGTACCGGCAAGTACCCATCTACCGCTAGTACCGCTGGTACCGCTCGCTGCCTGGCGCCCTGAGCTGTCGCTCCATACAGGGTGACTCGATCTGAACCCGCCATAGCAAAGGACTTGCCCAAAAAATGTATGAGCCTGTACCCGAGCGTGAACAGATAATATAGAATCTATGTCATTTAATAGTAAAAGTCTTCAGTTACAAAAATAAAAAAGTGCGTATTGCTCAGCAGTTTTGGATAAAATTATCTCTGCCCCCATAATCGGGACTTGGGGCACCCCCACGTTAGGTTACTTAGGTTCCTTTAAACCCTGCAGAGAGAAATAGACGTTGACTACGCTTTCTAGGCAAATATAAAATGTTTTGAGGTTTGAGGTTAGGTTAAATTAATCGGTTTTTCTCAGGAATGGTGCATTATATTTTCATGAAAGTGGTACCATGAGGTAAGCGGGACCCCTCTCTTCCCTCCCACCGCTCAAGGTGAGTTCCGTCGCATACATTTCACAATATTACGGTTTCACTTCGTTAGATTACCTTATCTACCAAAATAATGCGTCATAATTATTGTAAGCAGTATGTTCGTTCGACAATCTTTCGAGAGTTTACAATCTCGCTAGTTATAAAAAAATATATGTTTATTTCAGACTCACCCGTATGCACAGTCATCGACTTGACTCAAGTCGGACTTGACACACCTACTTGCCACCCCATTCGAGATATTGACAGCTATAGTTTGTTTATAATTTGACATTTCCGCCCACTTTTGTGTCAAATTCAACGTACAGTAGTACCTGGTTATTGTACCATGAGTAGTACAAGAATCTTTTGACACTTGAATGAAGCTAACAGGGTGCTGATGGTTTACCTTTTGTCAATTGTTTTGTAAGAAATATTTAGAAAAGAAAGAGATGGCTGCATTCGGTTTGATGTTTGCCCCGCGCCAGAAGATTCTTGAAACAGAGAAACTAACGTTGTGGGTGATATATGTACCTACTGAAATTCAAGTTTGACGTGTGTATAATTATTTTCTTGGGATAGTGAAAGTAAGATGAATTTTGAGTAGGTACTTATCTGTCATGGGGTTAATGTGTTTAAATTTAATTTGTGTTGTAATAATTTTCTGCCAGGCAGCCACACGTTAAATCAGTACTAGAGACAACAAATCATAACATCACAGCCTCATTGAACCTAAGTCTGTTCAGTGAATTGGTGCTTATTGCCCCGACAATGGTTTCGGATAAATACCAACCTTACACTATAGATCTGACAGGAGATGATAATTAAAATCAATAAAATCAGTGCGACTGATCACTAGAAAGAATAAATTTAAAAATATATTAAAATAAACAAATTCATTGTTAAAACTAAGAAAATTATAAAAAAGCAAAAGTTTTTCATTAAAAATGTAAAATGAAATGGGGAAAGCTTGAACCTTCTAAAACAATTAGATCTATACTATTTAAACTTAAATAAAAGTAATAGGAAGTACCAAATTGACTCTGAGAACTTGCAGTGTGAAATTGACCACCTACAACAAAAATTAAGTTCACTTAATAGTAAATATACAGCATCTGAAAACAAATGAGGGAATATGTGTTGGCTATGAATGAGCTGGTAAGTACAGAAACACACAACTGTGAGCATTGCTCACCACCATCTGAACCCACACCGCGGCACCGGCCCATTCATTGTCTCTGTGTGATACAACCATACCGCAGTCCTGTGTTAACAGTAGTTTAACAGTAGGAATTACACATTGTTTAACTGAACAGACTGTCAGTAAAGAAATTGTTATCTTCTCCGATGAAATTGGAAAGGATTTAGGCCAGTTATTGACAAATGAGTATCCGGGACATTCTATTGTGAACTTTTGTATGCCTGGTTGTTCCTTATACAGTATAATGAGGAAAATTATAAATTACAATTTCAACCAGGATTCAATAGGTACTTATAATATTTGTTGGTAATAGGGGTAATGTGAATAAAGGAGAATTACTCCAATATTATAGATCATTATGTAACCTGAATTTAAGAAAAATTGTAATGTTCACATTTCCATACAGTAAAAGTTTGCCACAGGAAGAAAATTACTTTAGACATATTAATAACAAATTGCATGATCTGACATTTAATAGTAATATATGTATTTCATTTAATTGACATCAACAATTATACTGGTGACAATTTTTATTTGACTAAAGATAGGCATCTTGTGGACAGGTGCTATCATTCACACTATTGTAAAAGACAGGTAGCTGTGTCGCTATCATATTATTTTTTATTACAGCCAAGAACTTGCCTAATCGAGTTGCTCTGTTGAGCAATGCAACACTCAGTTAAATTACTCTGCCAATAGTTTGATCACAATTAATGAATCAGTCAATCATTTAAATTAGAAATTCAGACAACAGATGCAACATTATAAGGAAGCCAGATAATGAATCAGGCGAATGTTTTGTGAATTTTAATAGTATCAATCTGGTTCATCAAAATATACAAGGATTTTTGAACAAAGAATTAGAAGTAGAACTTTTTTTAAATTGTAATAACATAGATATTCTTTGTATACCGGAGCATTGGCTCAAATATCAACAATTAATTTTCAATTTCAGGAATCACCAGGTTGGTAGTTCATTCTGCAGGGTAAATGCTATACATGACGGCGCATTAATCCTAGTAAACAACCAGCTTAAATTTAAAGACCGCAAGGATATTGTAAGCCTATCTGTTGACCGAACAGTTGAAATAGCTTGTATAGAATTGGAGCAGTTTATTATATTAAGTCTGTATAGACCTCCGTCAGGGTTGTATGATAGTTTTGAAGGAGTAATGGATGAAATATTGCATAAAATCAGTAGTTCCAAAAAGTCTATAATCTGTTGTGGTGATTTTAATATTAATTTATAAGAAAATTCTGGGTTAAGTTCTAAAATTGCAAGCCTGTTTCAGTCATACAATCTTGATCACAAATTGCTTGAGCCTAATAGAATAACCCCAACTAGTGCTACTTGCTTAGACAATTTTACACTGATATTATACCTACCCAAAAAGTAATTATTAACGCGACTGATTCAGATCACTGTGGGCAATTGATCACAATTCCAAATGTGGACAAGAAAGTTTCTAAAAAGGATATCATTGTTAATCCTAAAAGTAAAAATCGCCTGGAAACTTTTAAAACTAAACTTTTTTCTAAATTACCTCTTTTGTCAACTAATGGTGATCCCAATCAACACTATAACGTTTTTTTCAGTATGTATTGCACACAATTTGAAACCACATTTATCCCTAAGACAATCTCGGTTAAGAGTAACGCTTCTTTCAATGACTGGGCCACCATTGGTATTCATAAGAGTCGAAAACGACTGTATGAGCTGTATGAAGAGCGGACTTATACAAACACAGTAGAATTTAATTTGTATGTTAAGAAAGTCCAAAAAAGTTTGTTTATTAGCAAAGTCACGTTACTTGAGTCCAAAAATTAAAAATAGTAGTAATGTCATTAAAATGACATGGAACATTATTAATAGCGGAACGGGAAGGTCTTGCAACCGAAATAGTGACATCAGCCTTGCTATTGGCGATAATATTTTAAATTCAGACAATCAAGTTGCCACAGCCTTTGAAAATTTCTTTGCGGATATTCCTGTGTCGACTACTAAATCACTAAACTCGTCACCTGCTGATGCCGAGTCTTTACTAAAGGAAAACGTTTCAGTCTGTGATTCCGAATTTAATTTTGATTATGTCACCTGTAAAGATATACTTAATTAAAATCTTTCACACCTTAAATGTTAAAAAGACCGCCGATCTATGGGGACATTCTGTTGACGTTGCTAAATCTATTATAAATATTGTAGGTCCTTCTTTAGCAGTAATATTTAACGATTGTATTGCACGTGGTGAGTTTCCTGATCTAATTAATATAGTAAAATAATACCATTATTTAAATCAGGTAGTACATCAGACCCCACAAATTATAGACCTATTTCAGTACTACCAACTTTTAGTAAAATTTTGAAAAAACTCATTTTAGAACAAATGCAAAGTTTTTTTAATAAACATAAGTTATTGCATAAAAAACAGTTCGGTTTTACAAGGGGTCGTTCAACTACCGATGCCGGTGTTGAACTTTTAGGACACATTTATAATGCTTGGGAGGACAAATTCGACGCTTTGGGATTTTTTTGAGATTTATGTAAGGCTTTCGATTGCGTTCTTCATGAAACATTAATCAGGAAAGTACACCACTACGGAATCCGTAACGCCTCTCTGGATCTTCTTACTTCATATTTGAGTGATAGGATTCAGAGAGTTGATGTTAATGGGAATAGATCTCCCGGATCCGTAGTAAGAATGGGGGTACCACAGGGCTCAATTCTTGGTCCATTTTTATTTCTCATATATATAAATGACTTACCTTATCTCATAAAGGATAATCATGACATAGTAGTTTGCAGACGACACTTCTCTTTTATTTAAACTTAAACTTCAGCAGTTAGTTACGGATGATGTTAATAGCGCCCTGGCAAAAGTCGTTAATTGGTTTAAAGTTAACAATCTACTCCTGAATGAGAAAAAAACCAAATGTATTAAGTTTACGATACCCCATGTAAGATAGGTGGAAACTAGTGTAGTAATCAAGGATGAAGAGTTGAAACCGGAAGATAGCTCAGTGTTCTTAGGCATAACTTTAGATGCCAAGCTTCAGTGGGGCCTGCATATACAGAAATTGTCAAAAAAACTTAGCTCTGCAGCATACGCCGTTAGAAAAAATCGTAATTTAACTGATTTATAGACAGCCCATTTAGTTTATTTTAGTTTTTTCCACAGCATGATGTCGTACGGTATCCTCTTGTGGGGCAATGCCGCCGATATTCAGACTACATTTGTATTGCAAAAAAGGGCAATTCGTTCAATTTATAAATTAAGTCCCCGATACTCTCTCAGAGATAAATTTAAAGAGATTAATATTCTTACTTTGCCCTCTCGGTATATTTATGAAAACCTTTCACAAATACAAAATTATTTTCTGAAAATACAGTGATATCCACAACATAAATACGAGTAACAAACACGAATTTGTTATTCCTGCTACGAGGCTCAAGAAAATAGGAGGAACGTTCAAATGCCAATGTATACGCTTTTACAATAAACTTCCGAGCCATATTCAAGCACTTAGTCTAAATAAATTCAAATCGTTTATAAAACGGAAGCTATGCCTACTATCATGTTAATCACTACCTCGAAGATAAAATAGCTTGGGATTAAGCTGCTCCAATGAAATTAACTCTGTGGATATCGAAATTTCAGACTTCATTTGTTTATTATTGATTCCTTTCTTTTATACACTGTGCCATTGAATGATTTGACATGAATGCATATTATTTTTTACTTTACTGTTTATTATTTTGTGTGTGTGTGTGTGTGTGTGTATTTGACATGAATATTTATTTGTTATTTTGACATTTAATGACTTGACATGAATACTTAGTTCAGTATTTTTTTTTTTTTGTTTATTTTTTATTGTTTCATGTGTGTGTACTTGACATACTTATCGTATTTTTTATTGACATTCATTTTTAACCGACTTCCAAAAAGGAGGAGGTTCTCTATTCGACTGTATGTATTTTTTTTTTTATGTATGTTCACCGATTACTCGAAGACGCCTGAACCGATTTGAAAAATTCTTTTTTTGTTTGAAAGGGTATACTTCCAAGTTGGTCCCATAGCCACCAAATTGGGATCTGATGATGGAATCTTGGCGAAATCGAGGGAACTCTTCAAATTTTATCTGAAAACGTGTTGCGATTTTGGTATTTTCTACAACAAGTGAAGCATTTGCGTTTGATAAGAACCATTCTACCATCAGATCTGATGATGAAGCCAAGAGTCACGGAACTCCATAATGAGACAATGTACCATAGTCGTGTTTGGGCTTGTTGTAATTGTAACGGTATGCACTTTCCAAGTATCAAGCACCTGTGAACCACTAAAAAGTGAAAAATAAAAACTTTTTTGCAAAAAATAAAACCGACTTCAAAAAAAACAAAAAAGTGAAAAATAACCTTAGCTTCTGAAGTCGGTGACAAAATAACTAAAGCAATCAAACAAAGGTCACCGACTTCAGAAGCTAAGGTTATTTTTCACTTTTTTGTTTTTTTTGAAGTCGGTTTTATTTTTTGCAAAAAAGTTTTTTGTAAATTATTATTAATTTTATTTTATTTTTGTGAATGTGAAAACCTGTGGTTCACATTTTTATTTTTATTTTATTCGTTTTCCCCTCAACTGTCTGGCAGTTTGAGTTCTATAAGCGACCTACCCAAATGACCTTTCTTTAGTATTGTTCGTCGTTTCGTTGAGCTCCTTGTGTTATAAGTCGAGCTACACGATAACTGACAAATGCTTGCACTGACTGGACAGGTTCACTCAAATCTGTGTGGTCTTTTCTTCAAAAGACTATCTCAGACACTAATACCTACATGATCCTCATGTGAATTGAGCAAGATTATGTCTGGACTTCAAAAGAGACTATCAGTTGTTGTTTAACTATAATAGTGAACAGACGAACGATCGCGCGCGCGTGCTCTAGTAGAGAGTATTCAGTACACCGTCGTCGCAGTGTACCTACGTCGATCTATCGGGGTCATTATCATGACCTAGTTACAAGTGCGGAAATCATGAAGTGCTTACAATAATTTATTGTTTAGGTGTCAAACTCGCCTTACAACAAAATAATGGCTTAAGAATAAGGATATTAAGATAAAAACTGACCTGGAAAAGCGGTTATATGACTGTTACATTCAGGAGAAAACGGACGGAGAAAACCTGCAACTTATGGTTCGTAATCGAAATGAAACCATTAATACTTTGCAAGAACAAGTACAAAGCCTTCAAGAGAAATTAAACTGCTTGAAGAAAAAAAATGGAACCCTTAGAAAAACAGGTTAGCGAAAAAACAATATTTGCCCAGCGTACTAAAATGACGTTGAATACGTTGCACGGACGAGGATGAACTCGCTAAAGAGACTAAGTGGATTAGGGCCCAGAGCAGGAAGAAGGGGAAGTTTAATATCTCCCTCTCTCCAAAACAACAACCCGAAGCAAGCGCCCAACAAGAAAAACAGCTGAAAAATGCGAAAGAGTCTTCCGTCAAAAAAGTGCCTCCGCCACCGCCAATCATAATAGATGGAGTTAAAACCTGCCAAACGTTTTACGACTCCCTGACTAACTGAACTAAAACAACTA
This sequence comes from Xestia c-nigrum, assembly GCA_916618015.1. Taxonomy (NCBI): domain Eukaryota; kingdom Metazoa; phylum Arthropoda; class Insecta; order Lepidoptera; family Noctuidae; genus Xestia; species Xestia c-nigrum. The sequence goes on from OU745256.1 coordinate 440,292, forward strand.
AACTTAAACTGAAACAATAACAGCTGAATCATTTACCGCAAAAATGATGAATGAGGATTGTGTGAAAGTTAACGCCAAAACAGAAGACTCGTATAGAGTAATTGCCAGGTTTTTAACAGAAAAGGATTACCATTGGCATTCGTACGAGAATAAGCAAGCTAGACCAATTAGAATTGTTGTGAAGAAATTACATTTATCTTGCCAACCTGATCGCATTAAAGACAATCTAACAACACAAGGATTGAAAATAGAAAAAGTAGACAACAAATTGAGCTGGAAGAATAAAGAACCACTCAACATGTTCGTTTTATCATTCAGTTATGACGAAGATGTCAATAAAATCTATGGCATAAAATACATTTTAGGGTATAAAATTGAAATACACCCACTTAAAAATCCCAAACTCATTCCCCAATGCAAGAGATGCCAGGCATATGGACATACTCATAAATACTGCAGAAAAGAGCCAAGAGCCAAGGTGTGTAAAATGCACTGGCAAGCATCTTACAGCCAACTGTACCAAATCTCCCGAGGAGAAGCCAAAATGTGTTCATTGTGGTCTACCTCACCCTGCCAATTATAGAGGGTGTGAAGTAGCTAAACAAATTCAAGTAATGAAAAATAAAATAATTAAAAAGAAACTTGCGGTACCAACTACCCAACAGTCTCTTCCCTTACCAAAACTTGACAAACAGGCACAGAAAGCAAGTGTCCAGTCAACTGCAAAACCCATGCAAGCAAAACCAAGATCACAGCCTTTGAATTTGGAGGATAAGATTAATCAGATCTTAAAGTGTATTACCTCATTTGACAAGAGATTAGAGAAATTAGAACCCAGCACTAAAACAGCTGTTTTAAATAATCAAAAATGAATAGCACCCTTAAAATAATGGCTTGGAACTCTAATGGGCTCCTCAAACATCAAAATGAGCTGCAAGCGGTCCTGGACACAGAAAATATAGACGTATGTTTGGTATCTGAAACGCACTTCACTAAGCAATCTTTTGTCAAATTTAGAGGATACATGGTATATAATTCGCTCCACCCTGACAACTGTGCCAGAGGAGGTAGAGCGGTTATAATCAAAGAGAACATTAGTCACTACGTGCAGTGTAAATATGAAGAACAAGACATTCAAGCCGTGGCAGTATCTGTTAAAACCAAATTTTGTCACGTATCCATTGCAGCCGTATACTGTCCTCCAAGGCATGCACATGATAAGAAAAGAGCGATATTTACATCTCTTTGAACTATTAGGCCAGAGGTTCATCCTAGGCGGCTATTTTAATGCTAAGCATACGCATTGGGGATCAAGACTTACTACAACTGAGGGAAGGCAGCTCTTAAGCGCAGTTAAAGATACACATTCTGAAGTTATGAGCACAGGTAAACCAACGTACTGGCCCCACTGACCACCACAAAATACCGGATCTAATAGATTTTTTTATTTGCAAAAATATTTCCGCCAATTACGTCAGTTTGGAGGAAGGTTTTCATATGAATTCGGATCACTCTTCAATTATACTAATGCTTAGTCACAAATTCGTATTAAAACAAAGCCACTTAACACTGGTTAATAAATTAACAGATTGGCAAAGTTTTGCCCTTGATCTAGATAATATAATAGACCTTAACACTTCTATAAAAAACCAAGATCAGCTTGACTCAGAAGTAAACAAATATATTGTTGACATCCAACAATGTGCGTGGAACAACACACCGCAATTAAAACGGAAATATAAGGGATTTATCTATCCTAAGGAAATTGTGGAATTACTATCTGAGAAAAAAACAAACAAAGGAAGCAGTGGCAGCAAACAAGGTGCCCGCGAGATAAAACAACATAAAATAACCTAACTAAACGATTAAAGAGGAAAATTATACAATTTGAGGATGAATCTCTGAGTGCCAACCTTCTGCAGCTAACCAATGAGAAATCAACGGATTACTCCCTTTGGAAAGCGACAAGAAATCTAAAAAGGCTGATTACACAAATACCGCCCATCAGAACTAGCGTCGGAAATGGAAATGGCATAAATAATGACAGGAGTTTTACACCTAAAAGTTAAAGTTCGTCCGCTATGGTCAGACGGCAAACAATTTACTATGGCTTTATCTAAGTAACCACAATCGCAGAAAACATTTTTATATGTCACCGTTAAATTGTCAAACACAATATTACAATATAACGTGTTTCTCTCTAGCGATATTGTAATATCTCGAATTATTGTCAACTGAACATACGGAAGTATCTCTGCCCCCATAATCGGGACTTGGGGCACCCCCCCGTTAGGTTAGTTAGGTTCCTTTAAACCCCGCACTCGGAAATAGGGGCACCCGCGCAGCGGGGCTCCTTAGACTACGCTTTTAAGGAGAATAAAAAGTGTTTTAAGGTTAGGTTATATTAATCGTTATTTCTCAGGAATGGTACATTATCTTTTCATGAGAGTTGTACCACTGGGCAAGGGGGACCCCTCCTTCCCTCCACACCGCGTGAGTTGACTACCATCGCAAGCATTTCACGAAAAATAATGCGTTTTGTTGTAAGCAGTATGTTCATTTGACAATATTTCGAGATTTTATAATATCGCTAGAGATATTACAATATAACGTATTTGACAATTTTACGGTGACATATGTATAATTTTATACAAGTAGCAAAAGAAGTTGTGATTCTAGTGGGTTCGATAAAAACGTTAGTCAAGTCAAATGACTTCAAAAAAATTAATAACCGACTGCTATTTGAATTTTCTTCTAAAATATTGATATTGAAATCACCACAAATTATTGCAGATTTATTACAAGCTGCAAGTTTTACCAGTACTAATACAGTAATGAAACATATGTTTCTTGCCGCTTCTTCTCCATGGAATCGACCAACGCGAACCGTGCACCTTTTTCGACGTTTTATAAGGCCAATGTGAAATAAAATATGTAGATTTTTTGAGTCCGACTCGCACTTGGCCGGTTTTACAATTGATAACTGTCATGCAAATTTTCTGTAAGTAGCTTTATTTTCATGAGTCCCTTTACTTTTCGTACATTCTCTGACAAAATTCTCGATTTTGTAAGAGAATAAGTAGAAAGAAGATAAAATTATGTCAATTTGACGATTCTCAAAAATGTATTATGTAACAATTGTGTTTTTTTTTACTAAATGACGATGCCGATGAACGCGTTTTCGTTGCGACATAACTGTAGTGCGAGTCACTGTAGTTGATGTAACGCTCACGCTGCGCTGTGTCGTGTGCTGTGCGGTGCAGGCGGGCGCGCGGCGTGCGGGCGGCGTGCTCGGCGCCGTGCGGCGCGGGGCAGTGGGCGCGCGCGGGCACGGGTGGGGGGCGCGCGCGCTGCTGCTGGACGTGCGAGACGTGCGCGCCGCTCGCCGTCACGCTACCGCCGCCGGCGCCCGGCTGCCGCCTGTGTCCGCCGGGACACCGCCCCGACGAGGATCGCATCAGTAAAATTCCCAAATTCTCATTTTCTCTACAACGTATTATCAGAAAGCTGCTGTAGTCGCATTGGATATACTCTGTAAACTTGTGCTATGCACAGCGTGTTTGCCGTCACCGGTGGAGTGGGGCGGCGGGGGGCGCGGGGCGCGTTTCGTATCGGCGGCGGCGGGTGCAGCCGGGCTGGCGGCGGTGGTGACGTGCGCCGTGACGTTCTGGCGCCACAGCACGACGCCCGTGGTGAAGTCGGCGTCACGCGAGCTGTGCGCGTTGCTGCTGTGTGCGGCGGCGGTGTGCCACGGCGCGGCGCTCGCGGCGGTGGCACGCCCGGCCGCAGCGCCGTGCGCGCTCGTGCGGCTGGCGGCACCGGCGCTCGGCGGCGTATACGCAGCTGTGCTGGCCCGCACGGTACGTGTGGCGCGGCTGGTGGCGGCGTGCGAGCGCCGGCCGGCTGCACGGCCGCGCCTGCTGTCATCGCGCGCACAGGTGTGGACGTGGCTGGCACTGAGTGCTCCGGGGGTGTGCGCGGCGGCGTGGAGCGCGGTGCGCTGGCCGGTGGGGCCACATTTGCAGCATCCGGGGCGCGCGCGCTCCGTGCTGGTATGCGGCGGTGAGCTGGCCCTGGCGCAGCTCGCGCCGCTGGTGCCCGCGCTGCTGCTGCTAGCCACGTGCGTGGTGCTGGCGGTGCGCACGCGCCGGTTGCCGCACAACTTCAATGAGACCAGGTTCGTGGGCGCGGCGGCGTACGCCACGTGCGTTATCTGGGTGGCGTTCTTCCCGCTGTACGCGGTGAGTGCGGCGCGCACGGCTACGCTCTGCGCGTGCGTATCGCTGTCAGCGGGCGCATGCGTGGCGCTGGCGCTAGGACCACGCGTGTGGGTGTGCGCGTGCCGACCGGCGCGTAACACGCGTGCGCACTTCCTCACCGCCACCTCTATCCGCTGCCACCTCGGCAAGTACCGGCCGGGGCGGGAGCAAGGTGCGATGGCGGGAGTGGAGGGGCGGTGCGACGCGGCCTGCCAGACGGCGGCACCGGCGGGGCCCAGGGGCGCGAGGGGTGCAAGGGGTGCGCGGTGCGCGTCGTCCCGGCGTTGCGCGGCAGTGGGCGCGTGCGCGCGCGTGGTACGCACGACGCGCGGCGACTCGTCCGACGTGCTGATCGTGCTGCTGCACCACCACCACTCGCTGCCCGACGCACTGCCGGCAGCAGACAGCTCGCCGGAGCGGCCATACGAATGACTCGTACAAGTTGTATAGCTATAAAGAGTACCAACCACGTACTATTATAGTGTTGTCAGCGTTAGATCGTACTTATATGTATGTAACTCGAGCTCAAAGCTACGGCGCTTAAAAAATAATAGTTTAAGTAATTATTTGCTTTATTTAGTTAGTCTTAGTATCATTTAAAAAATGTAATTAGTTTTAGTTGTACATTTTAATCACACAATAGTAAATGAATGTTATAGAAAGAAAATTAACTAAGTATAATACCTACTTCTATTCGTGAGGACCTGTAATTGGCTTTTTAATGACTACGGTTTCCTTTTTTTTTCCTGTATTTATTAGCTGTAAGTCTTCCATGTATTATATAAATAAATAAAATTAATTAATTAGTACTCATATTGCACTAAGGGCAAATTATGGTGAATAAATACAAATTTTCTGCATTGAGAGGCCGTTTCACTTCTCTTCATAAATAAGGCCACTTTCAATAAAAGTCATTCGCTGTACACTTTGCTGCAAGGCGCTCAAAGACAGATTTATGCGAATAGTGCACATGGTTGGCCGAATATCCGGTATCCGGCCAAACTGCTAGCCGTTTCATCTCTATTGTCGACGCAAGTTGCATCCTATACCAAAGGCCTACCCTACTTCCATGGCATTATGGTCATACCATTTGGTCTCTTCCTACAGACACGTGCGAAACCATTGAGTTTTAGAACCCACGCTGCCCACCAGCGCGCAGCCCTGTCTCAAGACAGGTGGCAAGAGCTCGACGGATGATACCATGAATGTTAGCGTGCTAAATCCCACCTGCGCTCTTACTGCCGGGAGAGGCCGCTTGCGATTCATTTTATATCCGTACTGTCGCCTGGATACGAGATAATATGAATATATTATTTCTTACAAGAAAAGGCGTAAATATGAAAGCGTAACATGACTGTGTTCTAAGTGAAGTAATTGATTCAATCAGTAATTTAGCGTTAATTTCACCAAAATTGTGGTACAAACCAAAAAAGTAAAAATAAATAAAACAACTTGTACATGAGGTCTCTGACGAGCAGAGGTAAGTCCGGCACAATCTCGAAAATTTCGATGTGAATAATTATTAATTAATAAGATTTATTGCAAATTAGATTTTGAATTTTATTTTTGTAATCGATTATTTATTGCAATCGACTAAATGTGCTCCCAACACCGACGGTTGTATTTGTGTGATTGTCTGTGGTGGCTGTCAGTGTGCCGTAATGGCGGGCGACGGCTTCTAAAAACGTTGTATTTCGTTTTGGCGCCCATCGAGGTCGGACGCACTATTCGTCGTTTGCATTGGATAGCAATATCTATCATAAAGTACCTAAACTAAAGTAATTGTAATAAAGCTGCTGCACTCCAGTATAAGGGTTCATTCCGATGTTAGGGCTTCAAAGAACTAGTGTAATAATATTTTACTAAATATTAGATATTACACTAGTTCTTTGAAGCCCTAACATCGGAATGAACCCTTATACTGGAGTGCAGCAGCTTTATTACAATTTAGAAGTGGTAAGTACATGCCTATTTAAATACATAATATGATGTGATTTGTTTATTTATTACACGTGTTGTATTCCAGTGATACTGGATTACGATTTCATTAGACAGAATCAAATACCGTTAAAATCACATGATTTAAGAAAACTAAATATTTTTATTTTTCAGGAGGACAACAAACTAAATCAATCAAACAAAGGTCACAGACTTCTGAAGCTAAAGTTATTTTTCACGCTTTTGTGTTTTGGTTCATCTTTCACCTACAGTCATATGCATTCACTTGTCTGTAAAAATTCGTATGATAAACACCGATTATATTTTACTACTAGCTTCTACCCGCGACAACGTTCGCGTGAAGTTTTGATATCGCAACGCATCGCCTGCTCAACGGAAGGATTTTCCCGCTTGCAACATTTCTTATTGCTGCTCCGCTCCTATTGGCCATAGCGTGATGTTATATAGCCTAAATCGGGTTACCATAGACCACCCTACGGCTGACACAAATGATGGAACTACAAAGGAGATGTTTGAAATCTTTTTAACACAAAAAAAACATAAAGTCACAATTAGCTGCTTGCAAGTCTTGGTTGGACAAGGTCATGCTGGTTCTCTCCCATCTTGGTAATAATATGCTTGATTCTGCAGAACTCCGATTACTATCCTGGAAATCCGATGGAGTACGTCTAAAGATCCATGAGTTACTCGACTTGGCGGTAAGCGTTCTGTCTGTTGATATTATTGGTATTTGTGAAACTAGATTAACCCCAAATTCAATGTTAGTTACACCTGGCTTTACCTGTTATCGCCAAGATAAACATCTTACTGGCCGTGGGCAAGGAGTTGCTATTCTTGTAAGAAATAATCTTAATCATTCGGTCGTTACTCTTCCAGAGACTAAAAATATGGAAGTTGTCGGTATCACTGTCAAAATATCAGGAATCGATCATATCGTGTTGTCCATTTACCAGTCACCCAATCTGCCATTGCTTCGTAGTGACCTTGAGTTAATGTTCGGCTTAGGTTCCCATGTTGTTATCATGGGAGACTTTAATGCTAACCACTCACACTGGCTCAGTAGCTACACTAACACGCGAGGCATCTGAACTCTTTTCAAACATATGCTTGAATCCGACTACGTTATACACAGTCCTAGTCTACCCACCCAAGTAAACTACTGCCCCAATCGCAAACCAACCCGCCCGGACCTGGTTTTATCCTTGAATATAGGCTGCATTAGTGATGTCGAAACGATTATAGCGTTGTCATCGAACAATTACCCCATATTCTTTACTATTGGAGGCTTCCCGAGTCGCAAGGTAAAAACCCAGTTCTTTAAATTTCACTGTGCAAATTGGAATAAATATCGTTCTCACCTCAATAAAAATATATAACACTTAGTTCTAAGACGTTTAACACCAATGAAGAGATTGATAAAGCCATAGGTCACTTACAACAAACTATCATTGATGCTAGAGACTCTTCTATACCGTCCACGACTGCTGGGTTTAGCGATACCCCTACCAAGCTACCCAGGTATATTAAAAAAATAATTCGCTGCAAAAACTATTTGTGTCGAATTGAACAGAAACTGCCCAGTGGTTACCTTAGAAGGCTTAACCGTAGTAATATAAACACTCTTCAAGCTCTCATAAATTCAAATATCCGTAACCATCTTGATAACGTCTGGAATGCCAAACTGGCTAAAGTTGATAACCCCAGTCAAGATATCTGGCGTGTAACTAAATTCCTCAAACCTAGATCTGCGAACATACCTCCTCTTAAGCTTTCCGATGGGTCTACTCCAAATAAAGTACTTAGGGATGCCGTCAATGCACCCTGGTACATAAGAAATGACGACCTTCATCGTGACCTTAAAATGGATTTCGTCACCACCATTATCCAAAAATTTGCTGAAGCCCACGAACACAGACTTCATCGACACGTGAATGTTGAGGCAATCCAGCTGCTAGACAACACAGACTTAGTGCGTAGGCTAAAAAGAACTAAACCTTTTGAATTAGTGTTGTGTACAAAGTGAATAAGTAATAGTAACAATGTTGTGCTATACATATAACACAATCATGAACATAGTGTTTTATAAATTATATTAGACTCTAAGAAAGTGCTACGGACTTGTGTAAAAGTGCAAACGAACACTATTCTTAGTTTTAACATATTCTATCACGTAACATATTAAGTTAGAGTTAAATTGCTTATTAGTCTTTTAGGCTAGATTGTAATTAATTATTAAGAATGTTGTTCTTAATTATAGGTAGTACAAAAAAAATAGATGTTCTTTATACCGAGAAATGCCTATAACTGGAGGAAGGAGCACAAGGACTATTCAAATTTCAAATAAAGACATGAAATGAGAAGCGAAGGCTTTAAAGTTCTATAAATTCACGGTACCAATACCGACAGCCAAAGTTAGCAGTAAAGCAATTTTTTGACGTTTAAATAAAGTCGGCGCCTCCATCAAAATATACGCGCAACCGTTTCCACGTTCGAGTAGGTAAGGTAAGGACTGAGAAAGGGCGCGATTTAGTGTAAGCGCGTGTAATAAGCGCCGCCCTGCCCGATAGACAGGGCACACGATCGGCAGGGCCCTGCAAATCGTGTAGTGTAATAAGCGCTTTAATAATGTTCCCTGTCATTTTAATGACATCACTACTATTTTTAATTTTTGAACTCAAGTAACGTGACTCTGCTAAGAAATAAACTTTTTAAAATAATTTAGAATAATTCTTAACATACAAATTAAATTCTACAGTGTTTGTACAAGTCCGCTCTTCATACAGTTCATAAAGTCGTCATTCATTGAAAGAAACGTTACTATTTACTGTGATCGTCTTAGGGACAAATGTGGTTTCAAATTGTGCGCAATACATGCTGAAAAAATCGTTATAGTGTTGATTGGGATCATCATTGGCTAACAAAAGTGGTAGTTTTGATAAAAGTTTAGTTTTAAAAGTTTCCAGGCGATTTTTACTTTTTGGATTAACAATGATATCCTTTTTAGAGACTTTCTTGTTTACATTTGGAATTGTGATCAATTGCCCACAATGATCTGAATCTATTCAATTAATATTTACCTTTTGGGTGGGTATAATATCAGTGTAAATATTATCTAGGCAAGTGGCAGTAGTAGGGGTTATTCTAGTGGGTTCGAGAAATTTATTAACAAGATTGTACGACTGAAACTGGCTTAAATTTTTTGTACTTACCCAGAATTTTCTAACAAATTAATATTAAAATCACCACAAGTGATTATAGACTTCTTAGAACTACAGATTTTATGCAATACTTCATCCATTAGCTTTTCAAAACAATCATACAACCCTGAAGGAGGTCTATATACACTTAAAATGATAAACTGCTCCAATTCAATAGAGGCTATTTATACTGTCCGCTCAACAGATAGGCTTACAATATCCTTCCGTTCTTTAAATTTAAGATGATTATTTACTAGGATTAATGCGCCGCCATGTATAGCATTTACTCTGCAAAATGAACTACCATTACTAAAAATCTATGTTGTTACAATTCAAAAAAAGTTCTACTTCTAATTCTTTGTTCAAAAATCCTTGAATATTTTGATGATCCAGGTTGATACTAGTAAAACTCTCAAAACATTCGCCTGATTTACTATCTGGTTTCCTTATAATATTGCAAGAGGTTGCCTCTGTTGTCAAAATTTCTAATTTAAATGATTCATTGATTGATTTAATGTAGACAAATTATTGGCAGAGTAATTTAACTCGGTATTGCATTGATTAACAGAGGCAACTTGATTAGCCAAGTTCTTGGCTGTAATATAGAAAAATAATAAGATAGCGATGCAGCTACTTGTTTTGCAATATTTTGTCTACAAGTTATCTATCTCTTGTCAAATCAAAATTATTGCTTATATTATTGTTTATGTCAATTAAGTGAAATACATTACTATTGAATGTCAAATTATGTAATGTATTATTAATATTATATCTATAGGTAGTTATTTTCGTCCTGTGGCAAACTTTTACTATAGGGAAGTGTAAACAACACAATTTTTCTCAAAATTTAAGTTTGACAAAGTTCTATAATACTGGAGCAACTCTCCTTTGTTTACTTTTCCTCTATTACCTATTAAAATTAATAAAATGGGGTCCTGGTTAAACTTGCATTTAATAATTTCTAACATAATATTATATAAAAAACATCCTGGCATACAGTTGTTTATTACTGAGTGTCCTGTATACTCATCTGTTAATAAATTACCAAGATCTTTTCCAATCTCATCACAAAAAATTACAATGTCATTATTCACCCTTTGTTTATATTGTTTCTGGGAACTATTCACACGAGTTTACAAATCAACACAAGGCTGCGGTAAGGTGGTATTACATGATGTCGTCCGCATGGTGCCGGACGTAAAGAATAGCACCATCCCATATCTTCCCGTGGGTGTCGTAAGAGGCGACTAAGGGACTTACCAGAGAATGGGCAGCAGCGTTCTCTGTGCTTTTGTGACAACCGTACTGCGATCGCCAATCCGCCTGCCAAGCGTGGCGATTATGGCCAGGGTGGCGTACCTTATACTCAGAATATCCTCAAGATATTCGCTGAAGGTCATACAGGTCTACGCCCCGACCTCAGCACACCCCGACGACGAAGTGGAGACCATGTATGAGGATATCTCTAAAGCCATGCATGGTTTCAAAACTCACTTCACCGTTGTCATGGGGGACTTCATCGCGAAACTGGGCAAACGAGACTGGGATGAGCTGCAGGTGGGGCAATTTGGAGTTGGACGTCGGAACCACCGGGGCCACCAACTGGCTAGTTTTATGGAGAAGGAGGGCCTCTATATGATGAACTCCTTCTTCAAAAAGCGTGAGCACAGGAAGTGGACCTGGCAGAGCCCAGATGGTGCAACAAAAAACGAGATCGACTTCATCATGTCAACCAAGAAGCAAATGTTCAATGATGTCTCTGTGATCAATTCGGTGAAAACCGGAAGCGATCACCGCATGGTAAGAGGCACATTGAACATCAATATCAAGCTAGAGAGGTCTCGACTGGTGAAGTCTACGCTACGTCCAGCACAGATCCAAATCCAAAACCCCGAGAGCTTTCATCTCGAACTCCAAAATCGTTTCGAGTGCCTAGGCGGCTCAGTGGACAAATATAACGATGGGTTCGTGGAAACTCTCCATACGACCGGGTCTAAGTTCTTTAAGACACGTCGTACAGATCAGAAAAAGAAGTTCTCCGATCAAACTCTCGAGCTCATGAAGGAGCGGCGTGAGATGATCCTGCAGTCTTCAGATGCGGCGTCGAAATACCGGCAGCTCAATAGACGGATCTCTAAATCCTTAAAGAGCGACCTCCGCCGCTTTAATACCGAGAGTATTAAAGACGCGATCGAGCGGAACAAAGGCTCCAAAGTATTTTCAAGAGATCTGGCTATTGGGCAGAGCCAGCTCACGAAACTGAAGACCGACGATGGCAGGAACTTATCCGCCAAACCGGAGTTAGTGAGGGAGATCGAGAGCTTCTATGGACAGTTGTACACGTCAACCAGCAAACCCATTGTCGACCTAGCAAACGACCCAAGAGCTAGACTAACCCGACACTATACCGAAGACATCCCGGACGTCAGCCTGTACGAGATTCGGATGGCTCTGAAACAACTCAAAAACAACAAGGCACCGGGGGATGACGGAATTACTGCCGAACTCCTGAAGGCGGGTGGAAAACCGGTACTTAAGGCCCTTCAGAAGCTGTTCAATTCCGTCATACTCGAGGGGAAAACGCCACAGGCATGGTGCAGGGGTGTGGTGGTGCTCTTCTTCAAGAAGGGTGACAATGCCCGGTTGAAGAATTACAGGCCCATCTCACTTCTAAGCCATGTTTACAAGTTGTTTTCAAGAGTCATCACGAAACGTCTCGCGCGCAGTTTTGACGATTTCCAGCCACCCGAACAAGCCGATTTCCGAAAAGGTTTTAGCACCGTGGATCACATACATACGCTTCGGCAGGTTATACAGAAGACCGAAGAGTATAACTTGCCTCTCTGCTTAGCGTTTGTGGACTACGAAAAAGCCTTTGATTCGATCGAAACTTGGGCTGTACTGCAGTCTCTCCAGCGGTGCCAAATTGACTATCGGTACATCGAGGTGTTGAAGTGTTTGTACAAAAACGCCACCATGTCAGTCCGACTTCAGGACCAAGCCTCGGAACGTATCCTTCTGCAGCGAGGTGTAAGACAGGGAGGCCGTCATATCTCCGAAACTGTTCACCGCTGCACTGGAGGATGTCTTCAAGTTTCTGGACTGGAGAGGGCTAGGCATCAACGTCAATGGCGAGTACATCACTCACCTTCGGTTGGCCGACGATATCGTGGTCATGGCTGAGACCATGGAGGACCTCAGTACAATGCTCGATGACCTCGGTAGAGCCTCCAATAGAGTGGGTCAAAAAATGAACATGGACAAGACGAAGGTCATGTTGAATGCCCATGTCACACCCATTCCTATCAGAACGGAGACTCTACACTCGAAATTGTAGACGATTATGTATACCTAGGACAAACGGTCCAGTTAGGTAGGTCGGTAACTTCGAGAAAGAGGTCAATTGTCGAATCCGACTTGGCTGGGCAGCGTTCGGGAGGCTGCGCGGTATCTTCTCGTCCAACTTACCGCAGTGTCTCAAGACGAAAGTCTATGACCAGTGTGTGTTGCCAGTGATTACATACGGGACCGAAACGTGGTCGCTCACAATGGGCCTTATCAAAAGGCTTAAAGTCACCCAAAGGGCAATGGAGAGGGCTATGGTCGGAGTTTCCTTGTGTACGAGCTACCTTTCGGTAGTTTGTACGTCATACTTATTTTATGCATATCGATATTGTTTAAGTATGCATTTCTGTAACTTAGTTTATAATCGTATCATTATTATACAATAGCAATAAATCCATCAAGGGAAACAGTCGTCTACTCATTTACATAACATAACAGACCTTGCAAGTCTACATAACAAGAATAACAAGTACATAACAATTTCACTGTTGGGAGTTACGCCCCAACACCTTACGTGATCGAATCAGAAATGAAGACATCCGCAAGAGAACCAAGGTCACCGACGTAGCCCGAAGAATTGCTAAACTTAAATGGCAGTGGGCAGGGCACATTGCTCGCAGAACGGATGGCCGATGGGGCCGAAAGTTCTGGAGTGGCGACCGCGAACCGGAAGACGATGCGTTAGAAGACCTCCCACTAGGTGGACCGATGACCTGGTGAAGGTTGCGGGAATCCGGTGGATGCGAGTAGCAAGGGACCGGGCAATGTGGCGACACTTGGCGGAGGCCTATGTCCAGCAGTGGACGTCTTTCGGCTGAGATGATGATGATGATGATATGATGTCAACGATTGACAGTGCTCACAGCTGTTTGTTTGTGAGTTAGCCAAATCATTCATCGCCAACACATATTCCCTCATGACATATTCAGAGGTATTATATTTGCTGGTCATAGAACTTAGCTTCTCCTGTAGGAGGTCAAGTTTGGATTGTAGATGTTCGGTGTCAATTTTGTACCTCCTAGTGCTTTGCTCCAAATTAGATGACAATATATCTAATTGTTTTAATACATTTAGTCTTTCCCTTTTCAATTTAACATTTTTAATGAAATATTTCTGTCTTTTAACCATTTTTTGTGTTTTTATAATGTATGTATTGATTTTAATGTATTTTTTAATTTTTACTGGTGACTGCCCTCACTGAACTACATAAATTGTAACAGTTCTCACTTGTCAAATCTATGGTGAGGGAGGGACATAATTGTAAAGTTTCACGCTAGGCAGAGCGAGTCAGACAACAACTGTGGAACTAACCACTTGTCAAGAGAAAGAATCGCTACCACTTTAACTATTGTAACTTCTACATTTTAATATAACTTTAAACATAACTTGTGGTTCTTTCTGTGTCAACATCAACTAAGTGATAGTGTACGGTGCCTATAACCATTGGCTCCCACAAGTTTAATGCTCCGAGAACTTAAGACCTGCCTTTCCCGCACACAGTTTTCATATCTTTGGAACTATCTGCAGACGGTTAGAGAATTTTAAACTCTATCAGTTTCTAAAAAGAAAAAAATGCAATTTGACGGCCTTCTAGTCAAAGGACGGCAATGTAATTGAGTGACAAACATTAACCCATCCAAATTTTGCATTTACAACAGTTTTAAGATCGTAAGATCATAAAAATGAAGAAAACAAAAAAAACTACAATTCACCGAATTATTGTGTCACGTAAATATTGTAGCGTCTCATGCGTGTCTCGTCCCAAAATAGCCGACGAATCGGGTCGACGACGACGCGCGTCGCCGGCGCAGGCGCTGATGGCGCGTGCTCAGTAGCGGCGCGTCTCTAGCGCCGCGCGTGCGATGTGGACACGAGACACGGTGTGGGCGCTGCTGGCGCTGCTGATGGCGCGCGCCGGCGCGCAGGACCTCGTCATAGGTCAGTAGCTCCGTCAATTACTCGGTGAGATCGTCCGCTCGGGATGTGCTTCGTAAATCCTCATCTCATTATAGGGCAATCACAGAGCGATGCACGTTCTTTGCGCTTGTCATAATTCCCCGTAAGTCGTACTTTCTGTGTTTGTCAGGTTTCTAACAATATGTGTGGGATCACCTAGTATGGTACCACTGGGTAGTTGCTCGATATGGAACATTTTCGTTTACCGTGAGTGTGTGCAGGCGTGGTGGAGCAGCCGGTGCGCGCGCTGCAGCTGGCGGCGGCGGTGGACGCGGCGCTGAACGCGTCGGGCTCCGCGCTGGTGGCGCCGCTGGAGCCCGACGAGCCGCTGGCGCCGCCGGCCGCTGTGTGCGCGCAGGTACCCGACCATCAGCCGTGTGTGTGTGTGCTATGTATTATGTCACGATATGTATACGCGACGGAAGTATCTCTGCCACCGGAAACCTTAAAGCTGAGATCTTTTGTGCACTTCGCTTCCACACCCAAGATTTCTATTTCTCCGGTCAAGCAAGGAGTAACTTGGTCGAGTTATGCATACAAGTTTATCAAAATCAAAATATCAAAATATTTTATTTCACATAAGTAGGCCCAGATGGGCACTTATAAAATGTCGAAAAAGGTGCACGGTTCGCGTTGGTCGATTCCATGGAGAAGAACCGGCAAGAAACTCCATGGTTACTCTTTTCAAATAATTTGGTATTACAATATTATTATGTTTCATTACAACATTAGTAGGTACTAAAGTATGGGGGGGACAGCGTAGGCCCGACAATAGGTCGTTGCTTGCTATACAAAAAAATGTAAAACAAAAGGAATATTTAACAAAAGTTAAACAGCATCCGGGAATCTAAAAGGCCTACAATGTTCACTCATTCACAAATAATAGGTAAAAAAGCATCTAAACAAAGGTAAATAAATTTAAAAAAAGTAGAATATTTGATTGAAGAACTAAGGCCTCCGTCACTCCATGTACTTGCGCGTTATAAGTACCTACCGCCCGGCCGAGCGGTCTGGCTCCGCCGGCGCGGCGGAGCAAATTCAGTGCGGTTTTCGCAAGCGAAGCGCGCGCACGCCGTTGTTTTTTTTTGCCGCCTTTGTTTTCCAAAACAATATCTCAGAAAACTTTTTATTAGATTCAGGATTTTTTCTACACTAAAATATAATAATCGAGAATTTAGAAAAGGTAAGAAATTTATAAAAAATTATATAAAAATAAAACACGTGTAACTTTAAAGATTTTTTTATTTTACCTACTCACTGATGTCTATAATTATTCTATACGTTAAATTTTAACAATAAGGAATTTAAAGAAGGGAAAAAAACATTAATCATTACATCAAAATAAAACACCTCCACGCTATTTATTTTAACAATTCTTTTTCATACATATTTCGTTGTTATACTTATTTTTAAAACAATTATAAATTCTGATACATTATAGAACATGTTTTATTTTATATTGTACGTCTATACTAAAAATCCCGTCATCTTCGTCGACAGAGGCAGCCCTAGCAATTTACAATATCCACGCGGCTGCGCGATCTACAAAGCAAAACCCACTTTACGATTGTAAGGTTAGGTACATTTTTGTTCGCAGCGTCTATCGAGTTGAAAGTGTAGGCTATTATAGCGGTAGGTATTGAAAATTTTGTATGGAGTGAGTTATATTGTCATCAGTGCTATAGCTATTCTGAGCAAAATGTGAGAAAAAAATATTTGAAAACTACTGTAATAATCTGAATCAAAAGAAAAAGAATAATGAGATTGAGAATAGTTAGAGACATCCACAAATCTATGCCTTTTATGAGCTACCAGGGAAGCCGCATGCGCAGAAGGAATCATAGCCAAACTTCTTTGTCATCAACGTAGTCCTTGATTCTGTAATATATTGCTTTTCTCATAAGGACACGTTTATCAATAAAATAACATGCAAAAAGGAAGCCATAGTGAGCGAAGCGACTTTGAGAATTCGACAAATGTTTGCACTTGTCTTCGGATAATTATGTCGTTATGGATTTATTTAGTCCATTCGTCACACAGAAATAAGAATAAGACTAACTAGAACTGTGTGAACTGTGTCAATGTATATGTACGGTTAGTGTGATTCATTGATAATTACCGGTCGGTTTTTGAAAGAACGTAAAACAACATCAACAATTTTGATTTTGTTAGTTTTCTGCTTGAAAGGTGAATAGGTCGCGAGTGTTCTTCGCTAATTTTGATAAAAATCGGTTTAAGATATCGGGCCACAAAATTACATTTTCACTTCTCATGCTCTAAAAGTACGCCATTATAGCCCTACGAAGCGGGATTAAAGTGACTGTTTATTCCCTAGGGAGTAAAAAGTAATTTAAAAATGGAACGATCTTTTACTCTGAAACATGGTCACAAAAGAGTAACTTGTCAAAGGTTTTATTTAAATTTCGAATTGGCTTACAAATAGAAAGCGGTATATTGAAAAAAAAAACAAATGAACTCTTCAACGCGGGAAAATTTATGGTTGTTTGTGTGCATCGTTGATTTTGAAAAAGTATGTGGAATGCCTCTGTTGCTAACCGCTGACAGATCTGTGGAGTGTGGATCATCAACATTGCGAGAATGTTGAGAGTTTGTGTTGTGTTTTAAATTGTTAATCTGTGACTGACCTAATAGAAGAAAATCTGACTGCTCAGTTCAGATTTTTAGTCGAGTGTAAATTTGTTCGGTTTTAAATACTATTTTTCTCGCACTCGAAGTGAAAAGTACAGTTTGCACCTCGAGACTAAACGCCAATATAATATACCCTCGAGCTCGGGAGTCAAACCACCTCGGGTATATAATGGCTTCGTTTAGTCCCTCGTTATAAAATATACTATTATCTTTTCATAACTTCCTCAATACGGGTATCAAATGAAAGGGATTGACTAGTAGAACGATGTAATCGTACACTACATTAAAAGGGAATGAGGAATATTAACTAACGAAATGAAAATTAAAACAAGGGAAAAACAAATTAGCCTTGTCAATGCCCCTAATTGACCGAGGACTTAACGAATTATCTTTTATTTAGCTGTTTGACGGATAAAAAACCTGATATGAGTGATTTAGTTGAAAAAAAATCCCTCTGGCAAGCCGCAGGAGGAGGTAGATTTCGGAGAAGGTGCTGGAGCGATCGACTATTGAAAGGAACAGATTTTTGTTGATATTTTATTTTAGCGTCTGCCCATGAAAATTATGTAAAACTGTGTTTGAATTCCTGAAGAGTTTTGTCTTCAGTCATATTCTTCTAGGAAGTCAGTAATTAATGATATTCCAATTTGAAGTTTTAGAGGTTATGTCTTGTTAACAACAGACTATTTGAAAAATAAATAAAAAAATACCTACTTATCACTTTAA
This sequence comes from Xestia c-nigrum, assembly GCA_916618015.1. Taxonomy (NCBI): domain Eukaryota; kingdom Metazoa; phylum Arthropoda; class Insecta; order Lepidoptera; family Noctuidae; genus Xestia; species Xestia c-nigrum. The sequence goes on from OU745256.1 coordinate 458,383, forward strand.
ATATCATTGATAGAAATGCATTTATTCACAACTCGCTGCGCCACGTGAAGTTTAGAAGAATACAAGTTTAAGGACTCCGTATTCAGAATATTAAGTCCAACAGACGTCCGTAGGTCTGCCACATCATCACATGACCCACACATGGTCAAAAATAAAACAATTCTGTTAAAAACATAAAGTAATTTATTCTGTCAATTCTTATTATTGCCTACCCTAGCTCTAAATCACAGCCTGTTTCGATCAATAATAGTACTAGATTAAGGATCAGGCAGACAGGAACAAAAATACGACGCTCAAGTGGCCACGTTTGCACACACGCAAACATCTACATTTCCGAGCAAAAAGTTTAATAATATATAGTTTAATTTGTATGAAGAGTTGTACTTATGTAATCTGTGCTTATGTGTACAATCTACATAAAAAATATGATTTCAAAATCGTTGTCCTGTAATGGAAAGTCCTCTTTTAAATCCTCTCATAAGAGTTTAGAATGGAAACGCCCTCAAATTTTTAGCTGTAATTTTTTACGAGTATTTCGAAAACTACTTATAAGTTTTATCGCTAAACTTTGAAAGTAACAATTGTTTGTAGAATAAACAATTTGCTTTCCAAAAAAAAAATTTGCGTCGCTCAAAATGTTTACTGTTTCGGAGATATGATATTTTTTCGGAAAAAAATTGGTAATTTCAACCCCCTCCCCAATTTAGGGGTTCCATCAAAAAAGTATTAATAATTTAAAGTTGTCTGTATTTTTACTCACAATGATAAAAATGAAAAACGGTTCAAAAAATAACCACAGGAAAAAAGTTACTTATGGCCAAAAAACTGTTTTTACAAAAACCGCCTCCCCGCCGCCCCCCATGGACGAATTCCATTCCATTCACGAACTTAGCCTAAGTTTTGACGGAAGGAGCATTACCCGTTTAATGGGATAGAACAGCAAGGTTAAGTTTGTCCGAACCCTTGGTGCGCGAGTCCGACTCGCTCTTGGCCGGTTTTTTTTTGTCGGGAGGAATCCTACGTCCGTTTTCGTACACTTGACAACGTATTTTGTACACTTGACAACGTATTTTGTACACTTGACAACGTATTTTGCAAAAAATCCGGATGATCGGTTCATTGGTTTAAACGTGAAAAGGTAACAAACAAACTTAGTTCCGCATTTAGGATTTAGACACTCAAGTTGCTACAGCCTTTGAAAAAGTAATAATAATAATATTTTTTTCGACGATTTTCAATATACTTTTGAAGAAAAAATAAAAGAACGTAAAATATTTTAGACGGAGATTGAGTGGGTGAAGCGTAACTTTTCTTTTTTTCCACGCTTTGCTTTCTCCAGGTTGAAAAAGAAGCAAAGGTAGGTATATAGCCGCTAAACAGCCTAATATACAGGGTGGTGATGACAATACGACAATAAATTAAACTACGCATACCTCAAGACGTTCCTAACAAACAAAAAAAAAATCGTTTGATAATATAGTCACAGGAAATTATTTTTCACCTTCAACATTTGCTACATGATGGGAAGCACTAACAGGTTAACGACCCCTTGCCAACTCGCTATTTAAAAACTTTCGCTAAATTTGATATACTGCAAATTAGACCTTAAACCAGGCCAATAAGAGTCATAAAGAGTATCCTTAGAGTTAGATTTTGTCTGTTTTTTTTTTTTGGATTTCGGTTTTGGGTTTTTTTAATTGTGTAGATTTATTCCTATGAACTAGTATTACGCGTGTTTTCATTTATTGTCGTATTGTCTTCTCCACTCTGTATATTAAAGTTTTCGGCCCCATCGGCCATCCGAATCTATATTGCTTTGCCGAAATTAAAAAACATTAGACTGTTACGTTTTTGGTTGCAGTCCACGTTAGTGGTGGAACTACAAGGCTATGCGTTAGGTAGTTCCTAGCGGCATAGTGTAAAAAAAACAAGTAGGATATCTTCATAAAAACGCACCGCGCGCGGCTTGTATGTGTGCGTCATACTATCTTTACGTCGCCGCACGCACTCTAACAAAATCTCGACCCGTGTCTTACTGCCGCCAGTCGAGGCTTGCACACCGCACAAATTTCGCGCGTCACGGCTTAAAGGCATACGTAAATAAATTAAAAATGGGAAATAATAAGTCTAGCCACAAAATTATGTATTGGCCACGTGATTAAACTTCTAATTTTATAGCTAAGCAACGCGAAAATGACATAGCCTCTAATAAACTAATTCGTCTTTTTTACAACGCCAACTAAATATTCTATAGAAAGCGTCAAGTAAAATCATCAATTATTGTGACTTGTCATTCTTATTTATACATGGCCACTTAATTTACTAACTCGGCCACGGATTTTACATCTCGTTACCATTTTACGTTAACGCAATGTCCTCAAAAAATATATTTCAAGCTTCCACAGAAAGCATCATTTATTATAACTTAGCATGTAAAATTATACATCATACTCTTTTATCGTCAAAATAGCCACTGCATGAATTGGCGCGAGTACGCGAGATGACAGCGACCGGTCATTTGCGCCAATCAGAGAGCGCCATTCGATTCATGTAACGACGAGTTGAGTTGATCACGTGTAATTGTTTATTGTAGTTCGTGCGTTATATTACAATATAACGTGTTTCTCCCTAGCGGTATTGAAAACTCTCGAATTATTGTCAACTTAATATACAGAGTTATCTCTGCCCCCATAATCGGGACTTGGGGCACCCCCCCGTTAGGTTAGTTAGGTTCCTTTAAACCCTGCACTCGGAAATATGCTTTTTAGGGGAATATAAAGTGTTTTAAGGTTAGGTTATATTAATCGATATGACAATTTTACGGTCACATATCAACCTTAGTTTTTGTTTATACTAAACCCGAAAAGGGGTCATTGTACTCATCATTTTGAACAACTTTTTCTATGGGACGAACCCTGAAATCGCGAAAAAAAAATCAGCTGTTCCCTACATTTTGACGAGTTATGCGAACATAAATGTAGGGAACAGCTGATTTTTTTTTTGCGATTTCAAGGTTCGGCCCATAGAAAAAGTTGTTCAAAATGATGAGTACAATGACCCCTTTTCGGGTTTAGTATAAACAAAAACTAAGGTTGTATATAAAGTGGCCAATATAAGTACTATTTGATAACATTTTTAGCAAACTTTTGACGATCAATTAATATGGGATGAGTTACATTTAAACGTACTGAGTTACAAAAATAGAAGCTAAATAAATATAAGTTTTGATGTCATTTAATAGTATTTTAGAAGTTTCCTGTTAGAATGCATGTTACAAATTTAGATGCTAAAAAATAACCATCATGCTGAGTTGTATTTAGAGTGGTTTACATAGAAGATAACTAGTGGCTAAGATATTATTATTTAGATGCTCGTTAATTGTGGCTGACTTAGTAATTTAGAAGGCAACATACATTTTTGGAGGCAAATAATGATAATAAAAAGAAGCCTGTTTAATTAGCACCCATTAAAAATGGGTCACTATCGCAGGAGAACCTATTGCTTTGTGTATGGGTGTCTAAAATATAACAGGAAAGGTTAGCAAGTCGCTTATTCTAGCATATAATTTATTATTGATGATGAGATACCTAGTTATTTTTATGTTGTATAAGTCTTCTATTAGACAGACGAAGTAGGCAGGTCTACTTTCCCACTAGAATGTTAGGTACCTACTTGATCTGACAATAGATTCTTTGACCGATTTCTCAGTATTTTAGGTAGTTATAGTAACTAAATTCCTACTTAAAGTAGTAAAATACGTAATTTAAAATGATTAGCATCATCACACTTTTAAAGTCCTGTGGTGAGAACGAGAAGTCACGTATATTGTTCATTATCATATCACGTATGTTGTACATCAGCGTGTCACGTATTGTTCAGGGTTAAGTTAAGGTAAATATACTGTTTCCGTAGGCTTAGTGTTAGCACGTAGTCACGTACCATCTAGGTATATTTAAATCAACTATTAAAGGAGAGAGGACAGTTGAGGAATAGCTGAGTACAGTTGAGTCTCAGTTCACAATTGACTCTCTAAGTAATACACACCATGTTGTTTACTTAACCCCTCCTCATCCCCACATCGCATGGCGACCCTGCCAGTCGACTGGACGGCGTTATAGTTCTCCGTTCGAGGGAATCGCAGCAGCAGAAGTTGACTAGACTTCGGTGAGCTTCACGTCACATCGAGTCACGGGCCATGGGGAGCACAACATCAAAGGAAGAAGTGATCGTCGCGCAGACGGCAGCGGGTGGTTCGAATGCCGCAACGGTTACACAGGAGCAGGTGACAGCCGTCCAAACGGTGTTGTTATTTATTGCTGTATGTTTGGCACTTGTCATCGTTGGTGTGGCAGTCTGGATATACAGAAGGTGTCACCACAGTTGGGTCGAGGACCAGCTAAACCAGCGGGAGATTCGCAAGGCTGTGCAGATGGCCTGACCAGATATGGACGAAGTGACGTTCCCTCATCAAGAAGTAAGTGATTAAGTGATTCTGTTCGTAAACTTAAGTGTGTGTGATGATCAAGCGGTAAATTTAGAGACAATAGTATGCATATAATATATTAAGTATAGTATGCATATAATATAATAAGACCAAGAAAAATGTAATTTAAAGTGTTGTGTCACATATTTACGTAACTTGAAAAGGTGATTTTTTGTTAATTATGATATGACGTTGAAATTAGTGTAAAAACGTTGGACTTGGCTTAAAACCGATATCCATGCAAAAATCATGTAAATCGGTCCAGTAGTTTAGGAAATATAAGGTAAAACAAATAGTAAACATTGTGTTCATCGTAAATTTCACACTCTTTGTTGTAGAATATTTTTTTGATAATAGTCTAAGAGACGTAGTTTTTTGGTGGTTTTACGATGTCTTTTTATATAATATTTTAGTAACTTTACTTTTTATGATAGATACATAATGTAGGTAAGTACTTATATTAAATGTGCTTTCCAGTTCAGACGCCTTCAGTGGCTGCACTTAATTCACGACCCGTACTATTCAATCCATTCATTAGAACAATGTTTTGAATGCGTTACATTGCGTTACAATCGTTTGAAAGATAGACCCATCCAAAATGCCCCCCCCCCCTTCATTTTTAAAATAAGAGAGAGAAAAAAATATGCTGTAGATCTCAATGAAAACCAGACAAAACATTTCTAGGCACTGAATTTAAATTTAGCTAAAATTGACAACCCTGAGACAGGCAAGTACGGTAGGTAATTATATTTGATTTTGATATACTTGCACTTGCAGCGTTCAGACGTGCTCGCTAGCAATATTTTTTAATACAAAAATAATTGTGACCTACTTTAACGTTTAACTTTCGCAATGCGTCAGTTCTTGCTTACTGTGTGATTTTGTGAATAATGAACATAAAATAGTGAACCTTTAAAAATTAAAAATGGAAAACAAGCTCTGTAATCCAAGGGGGCCAGTCCACTCGTCTGCCTCGCCGTTGCATAGCCCGTCACAAAACCCAGCCCCTGAGTCGGCCACGGGTCGTATTCTTTCAACACCTGAGATACAAAAATGGATGACCATCATCGAGCAGCACCTAGATGAAGTTTCCTTAATTGCCGCGGAGAGCAAACTAAACTCAGAGCAGAAAATGAAAATATCAAACCTTTGCCGTAAGATAGGATCTGGTACCTCACAAATGGCAGTCCTATATCAGTCGCTGAAGCAAAAAACCATTCAAGCAGAAAGCGTAATCTGTACCCTGAAAGAACAGTGCGACCTGACCGAACAAATGTCGGAACAAATATCGGACCTCAAGCAGACGATACGGAAATCTAGTTCTACGGAAAATGCTTCCTTTGCCGATATGGTGGTGAAAAAGGGACCCAACCATTTTATTCGACCTACTCACCTAAGCTCTATTGCCATTTATCCCAATGATAAATTTAAAACTAGTGACGAAACGAAAGAAATGGTGCAGAAAATCATAAGGCCCAAGCAAATGAAGCTGCAGGTTCGTGGTGTCCGCAAAACAAAAAATGGGGGCGTAATTATTAGTACCGAGACGAAGGATGACGCTAATAGGCTGATGAACGCAGTCCAGCTCTCTTCATATGAACTTACCGCCGACGAACCCAAGAAACGCAAACCCCGGATCGTGGTTGTAGGTGTGCCAAGTTCCTTGACCGAAATTGAGGTATTCAAGTGCATTTTTGAACAGAATGTAGAACAAAAAATACCAGAGATGATGCTGGAAACTTTTTTGGCTGACATAAAATTAAGCCACAAATCTGGAAAGAGAGATGGTGCGACCTGCAATTACGTAATTGAAGTTCCGGCCAATATACGTAAAGCCATAATCCCTCAATCCAGGATTTTTATAAATTGGTCTTCCTGCCCTGTCAGAGATTTTACATTAGTAACGAGGTGTTATAAATGTCAACAGTACGGCCACGCAGCGAAATCTTGTCGAGAGGAAGGAAAGGAAAGGAGGTTGAGGAGAGGAATTCTACTTGTGGTCACTGTGGTGAAGTAGGTCATATTATGATGTCCGAATGCACAAAGAGATCAGACCCGTCGAAATGCGCGACTTGTTCACGCTTTAAAAAACCTAGTGACCATGACACCGGAGACACTGAATGTCCTGCCAGGAAAATCGCAGAGCAAAGATATATAAACTCTATTGATTATGAGGGCGCCTAGTGCGTCATACAAGACTAGACTTCATATATTGTTGCTAACTCAGCGATACCAGTACGAAACCACTGCGCTGGGTTTGCTGCTGTCTAAGCAATTTCTCGACCGCTACAAAAATGCCATTACAATGATTTTTGCAATTCTTACATGACCGAACCTAACCTGTTTATTTATACCTACTGCTGATACTATTGTAATTAATTAAGTTGCGTAAATGAAATAGCATTTATTTTTACATGTTTAAGACCTTCATTTATTTTTGTTCTTGTCTTAAGAATAATAGAGTTTAATTAAAAGAAGTAGTTTAAGTATTATTATAATAAATTAATCAGTTATTTCACTAAACCAAAAAAAAAATTTTATGTTAAATATTGTTAGGTTAGGTTAGGTTAGTTCTATCTATTGTCCAAATAGTAATTATAAGAAGAATGCCGCCTGTGATACAGGTTTATCCTAGTACAGGCATCGTACTTTGTTATACCTTAATTATTTATAAGATTTATGTTGTATTGTACCAATTTAAACTATGAATAAATTTATTATTATATATTATTATTATTATTATTATTATTGCGCGGATTGAGCTGTAGATGCACTACTGCTCCTGTATATACTATGCTAGCGGTAGGTGGAAGATTAAATAAAAAAATCGTTACAAAGATAGTTTTAATTTATAGTTCAAGTAATTTACAAGCCCGTTGAGCCGGGTGTGGGTAAGATATCGAGCGCGCAAGTAAATTAGAACCGCCTATAGAACACTACTGTTCTGCAAGTCTTCCAGACGTAGGAAGTGGGGACTGGAGTTAGATGGCCACGGTCCCGTAGCGCCGCAACAGGGTCGTTCAGCCACTCCCCTGTGGCGACGTTACTAACGCGGTTACTAACAGACGTTAGTAACCGCTTCTGGACCCCAGCGCTGCTCGGCGCGCTGGATCAGGTGCAGCGTGGACACGACGCGCCGGGCTGACACCGGGGTGCGCAGATGTAGGTACCTGGTAATAGGAAGTAATAGAAGGAAGTAGAAGTAGGAACCCTGGAACGAGCCGGTTTGTCCGGTTAGGTGGTGTCCGGGCTCGCGCAACCGACTGCCCCGTCTCGCGCAACCGACTGCCCCGTCTCGACAACCGTAGGCCTAGATGCCTGGATATCCTCGACTCGTTACAGACAGTGAGAGAACAAGATTACAGCCGCTGAAGAAGTTATTCAGTCAAAGAGGAATGAACACGGACGACGATTAACTTTTAGTACTTACATTTAGAGAAGTAGGTTGTAGGTAGATCTAGGTCAATCACCGTACGCGCAGAAACACTGATGGCACAAGGTTTGCAGTTTAATTGTTACAGAGATGTTACAAAGGCTAAGACATTTAAATATGAGGGGCGAAGAAATAGATGTTTGCGAAACTCACCCGTCTGGGGTTGTCACTTCACTGAGGTTAATAAATTAGTGCTTTAAAGCTTAAAATAAAAGTAGTGACCACAATAAGATATAGCTCGTGAATGACATAGAGTATAAATCATAGAGTATATAATCACTACGTTTATTAGAAGAAGTGGACACGGTAGCTCTGTTCCCGTCAAATGAGTTGACCGACCACAGAGCATCTATATACCGGTGACCGACCCTTTTATAACCTATTTTTTATAACGGATTTTTCTAGAACTAATTAGTGGAAGGAGAATACAGCCCATCACGACGTAGCTGTCATCGCACTTGTGTTCCCACAACAATTCATAAAGGTTCCACTTTAATTGTGGCGTTGCAAGTTTTTTCTTAATAATTAAGTTATTTATTTGTTTTATTTATTTATTTAACACTTCAAGCACAAAGTACAGAGGCGGACTTAATGCCAATGGCATTCTCTACCAGTCAACCTTTAGGTGATGCAGAGACAAGCAGTGGTAGGTGTCATTCCTGTTTTATGTTTTTAAAAGATTTTAAGTATAAACGTGCAACGTTACAAGGCATAGAACCAATTTGGACTAAGTATATCTGTGGCAATTTTCATTCCCGCACACGTGTGGATAAAATAAAATGCATTTTGAAACTAATCGTAGTGCGAAAAGAACCAGTTTTCGAGAAAGTGTATTGAAAATTAAAATAATTAATTATTTTTTTCTGGTTATTTTTATTTCTTCAGAAGTATTAAAGAACATCTTTTGATACACGTGCACATTTGTTATTGCAATTCTCGGCTCAAAAACACCCTCGCCTATGGCTAGAGAGTTAAAAAAAAAAAACAAAGCATTTATTTCAAGTAGACCAGTTACAGGCAGTTTTGAATTGTCGAAACAAAAATGAACATTTAAAGTAGCTGTTATAGTATATAATAAGATACTATTTATTATTAAGTTTAGTTCTTTTATTTCTATAAAATGTGCACACAGTAATCCATTTTCAGTTGTACATCCTGTGTTCCAGGGTCACCACAGACAAACCAAAATCTTACAGATAATTAAAGATAACACAGAACATCCTCTCTGTTTTATCAAATTAATGAGTTTATGTGAATACAATCAATCAATACTTATCTATTTATTACTAAGTTTTATAATCACTTTTTACATGCCTTTAATCTTAATTAACACAAAATCAATTATTATTAGAAAATTTAGAAATAGTTTAATTACCATAATTAGTTAAGTTATACATATAATATGATAGAAACACATTTAATCCAGTGTGTAGTCATTGAACCTTACTGGTAAACATCTTGATCTTACAGGTCTAGTGCTATGACTTTGACTCGAAATTGGCTCAGCTGTATCAAGGCTAGTATCTGTATTTGGAATCACATTATTATCCAAAATTAGTTCACAACCATAATCAGTATTATCATACATAATAACAGATTTATTTTTATTTGCATCATTATTTTCAAAATTATCTATTATACCAGTTTTCTTCTTTTCTTTATTTTTGTTTGTAATTTCCTCATTTTCCTTTAATACCCCTTTAAATGGTTTTATATGTGTTAAGTCGCGCCTATATATTACCCCATCGACATTCACTTTATATGACCTTTCGTTAACTTTTTCTACAACAAATCCTAATTTCCATGTGTTTGTGTGTTCGGGACTTAGTTGTACCGCCACATTCTGACCGATATATAAAGAAAAGGGTTGTTTACATTTTTTATCATAGTAACATTTACTTTTGTCTCTTTTAGCTTTAATTCTTTTTGGAATGTCAGTCATCAATACAGGAATGAGTTGCTCTGTTACATATGGCATTAAAGTCCTAGTTTTTCTAGATAGAAACTTTTGTGCAGGACTACAATCATCTCCGGCACTTGGTACATTTCTCTGGTGTAACAGAGATATCCAAAAATCTTCACCGGCCTCATATGATTTAAGAATAAGTTTCTTTGCAGATTTTACTGTAGCTTCAGCAATTCCATTAGATTGAGGATAATGTGGCGAAGAGGTGACATGGATAAAATCCCATTCTTCAGCAAACATAGAAAATTCTCTGTTAACAAAATTAGTAGCTCCGTCTGTACATATTTTTTGTGGTATACCATATCTTGCAAAATTCTTTTTACATATATTAACAACTTCACTAGAAGATAAATTTTTTAGTTTATCAATTTCATAAAAGTTTGAGTAATGGTCAGCAGTAATAAGGAAATTAAGAGACTGTGAATTTAGTTTTACATTGAACACATCCATAGAGATATACTGAAAGGGATACATTGGTATGTCATGAGATAACATTGGGAATCTAGTTAGGGATGGTGAATATTTTATGCAAATTTTACATTTTTCTACAAAGTTTTTTATATCTTCAGACATGCCTGGCCAAAAAATATTTTGCTTAGCTAATTTAATTGAACTAGCAACGCCACTGTGACTTTTATGAATTTTTGGCAACATGTAGTTTCTCATGCACCTGGGAATTAAAATCTGATCATTTTTAAATATTATGTCTTCCTGAATAGACAGATCAGAGGCAAATTTATAGAACCATCTCAGGTTTTCAGGCATATCTGAAATATAATCTGGAAATCCGTTTACAATATATTTTTTGAGCTCTCGACACTCTGGATCATTCTCCACTTCTTTCTTTATGCTTTCTATTATCTTGTTTGAGACCTTCAGATATTTTGCTGAAGAATGTTTACTAATAATCTCAAAAATTTGTTTAGCATTATTAAAAGAATGAGAGTCATCCTGTATTGGAGTAGGGGCTCTAGAAAGTGCATCTGCTACAAAGTTATTTTTTCCACTTATATATTCTATTTTTAAATCATATCTCTGAAGGATCATTAACATAAGTTGCAATCTTTTTGGAGCTTCTACTAGTGGTTTCTTGAAAATATTTATCAAAGGTTTATGATCTGTTTTTATAATGGTATTAGTATTTGCAGTTATATATTGACTGAATCTTGAGCAAGCGAAAACCACAGCTAACATTTCTTTTTCAATTTGGGCATACCTTTTTTCTGTACTGGTTAAAGTTCTAGAAGCAAAGGCTACAACCTCATTATTTTGATAAAGAGCTGCTCCAAGCCCCATACTACTGGCATCACATTCTACTATTAAAGGTTTATTCATGTCATAATACTTAAGGGTTGGTAAACTGCTTAAAGATGAAATAATCTCATCAAATTCTAATTGTTCCTTTTCTGTCCATTGCCATATAGCATTTTTCTTTGTTAATTCTCGTAAAGAAGTGACTTTTAAACTTAAGTTTTTAATAAATTTACTCAGATAAGTTACCATTCCTAGTAGTCTTAATACATCTTTGGAGTTTGTAGGTATTGCAATATTCTTGATAGCTGTGATTTTCTCTTCATCAACCTTCAGCCCAGTATCAGTCAACATATGTCCATAAAATTTCACTGATTTCTGTAATAAATTTAATTTATCTTTATTAAGCTTGCAATTATTTTCTCTGAGTCTTATTAAAAGGTTTTCTAAGTTAATGTTATGGTTTTTTACTGCATCCTCGGTTGTATCACCTACCCCATATATTAAAATATCGTCAGCCATTACTTCAATACCCTTAAGACCATGTAGTGTTGATAATAACTTTTGTTGGAATATTTCTGGCGCAGAAGAAATACCAAAGGGGAGCCTTAACCACCTATACCTACCAAATGGAGTCCAAAAGGTAGTAAGCTTACTACTCCTTTCGTTTAGCCTAACATGCCAAAATCCTTTTAATGCATCCACTGTGCTAAAAACTTTAGCTTTTCCAAGTTCTGGTAAAACCTCTTCTAGCGTTGTAAATTGAAAATGTGGTCTTTTAAGAGCTTTATTCAATGGGATAGGGTCTAAGCAGATACGGAACTTTTTGCCTTTACGAACAATTAATATATTATTAACCCAATCAGTATGAGACTCCTCTTTAACAATAATATTATCTTTTACTAACCTGTCCAGTTCGTCTTTAAGAGGTGCTCGGAGAGCCATAGGCACACGACGTGCCGGCTGAATGCGAGGTGGAACATTTTCATCAATTTCCAGATCAACAATTCCTGGTAACTCGCCATAACCTTCAAAAACATCAGAGTACTTGCTTATAATATTTTGTGCTTCCATGGCCCTGGCATTGCCCACTGATACTCCATTACAGTATTTTATTAAACCTAAGGCAACACAAGCAGATTCTGATAATAGAGGTTGATGACTGACATTCACAACATGAAAGTTTATAACATACTTTTTATTTTTATGTATACATTCGACATCAGTCACACCTAATGTTTCTATGTCTGTTTCATTAAAACATTTTAATTTTAAATCAGTAGGACACAAATGTTTCAAGTTGTCTTTTTTACAGAGGTTTTTGTATTGCTCAGCACCTATAACACAAACATGAGCTCCAGTATCTAACGTACAGTAGACATTCAACCAGGTGTTACTAAACTTCAAGTAGAGTTCCACTTCTTTGTGGCCGGAGTGTCGATTAGTCCTGATCTTGGAAATGTATGTGCTGTTGTCGCTGACTTCTTCTTCTGAGTCTTCTGTATGCAACTGTTTCACCATTTTTGTTTTTTTACAAACATTTTTGGAATGATTTCTACCTTGGCAGTTTTCACATTTTTTTCCCCAAGCAGGACAAATTTTCTTTTTGAATATATGCTTCTCACCACAAAACTTGCACAGTAAAGGTTTGCTGTCAACTTTGGTCTGTTTTTTGTCCAGTTTGTGAATCTTTGCAAAAACTTGTTCGGAACACAGATTCTGAAGTTGTGCAGTTGTTGCTTCAGCAGATTTACAAATCTTAATAGTTTGGGTAAGATCCAGTTGATCTATACGTAATAATTCTTTTTTAATTTCTGGATTTCTAATGCCTACCACAATTCTGTCTCGTAGAACCTCATCAATTATAATATTGCTATATTCGCAAGTTTTCATTAATTTTCTTAACTCCAGTATATAAGTATCTATGTCTTCGCCCTCTGCTTGTGATCTTTGGTTGAACATGTATCGGCTATAGATGACGTTGTGTTTCTTCCTTAATTTTTCTTCAAGCTTCTCAAATATTTTAGCCTCACTTTTCATGTCTTTATCGTCTAGGCCAAAGTGCATGTATTTCTTCATGGCAGCATAGCCTATCGCATTAATAAGAAGTGTAGGTCTTTGTTCTTCCTTCAGACCTGTGGCTGTAGCATAATTTAACCACGTGGTCTTGAAAAAATCTAGAGCTTCTCCCGGATCCCCCGAATCTACATCGAGAGGCGCCGGCCATGGAATGTGAATACGCGATTGTTGAGTCCCTTGTTGCATTTGCAACTGTGACTGCATTAATTTCAGCAGTTCACATTGTTTCCGAACAACTTCGGTTAACTCCGCCATTTCTTCTTTGGAAGCCATCATAAGACCTTAGAATTTATTTTCTGAGCTTTGATTCTAGTACTTCTGACACCATGTTATAGTATATAATAAGATACTATTTATTATTAAGTTTAGTTCTTTTATTTCTATAAAATGTGCACACAGTAATCCATTTTCAGTTGTACATCCTGTGTTCCAGGGTCACCACAGACAAACCAAAATCTTACAGATAATTAAAGATAACACAGAACAGTAGCTACAGTCCCAGTCACAAGACATAAAAACTGTGAAAGTACTGTGTTGCCCATTCCCTAACGTAGATCTCTAAGAAGAACGGGCAAGAAACTCCTTGGACACTCTTTTAAATCAAAATATTGTTACAAAATCTTGGTTACATCATTCATGTTGAGATGGTATATTATGTGAGAACAATGTAGCAAGATGTGCACGTTAAAAGTGTCCATAGCAAAACAAAAAAAAAATACAACTCAAAAACAAAATAATTAATTCAAATAAAACATGGCGACTAAGAGATGACCAGTCACCACTGACAGCACCCGTTCACGAACATGACGCATGGATCAGCAACCATTTTGAAGGGAACTAAATGGTCCGACACACGCGCCACCATCAGCGAGACATTTGAGAGAGCATGACATACTCTCAACCGCCAGGGCACATTCTAGCCAAGAACTGCCGTAGGCTTCCAGTGAATGATAGCTTTCGAGTACATAGTACTCACACAATATTATTATGGGCTATGCGATTATATAATACTAACATTGAATCTATACAATGCAAAGATAGTTAAGTACAATCTTCAGCAGCTCCAACAATACCATTTAATGCTATCAATTTATGCGTCCCTGTCCTTATGGAGCAGGACCAGCATTGAGCCAAGCATTTTCATCAGCGATATAATCGCTCAACTTGTAATATGCTTGTTGACAAAGTGTGCGTTTAGTGCATGTTTTAAATTTCGTCTCATTCAGTTCAAGAATACTTTGTGGAATTTTATTATAGCATTTCAAACAGTACCCCATGAAAGATGAGTCTATTTTAGCGAGTCTAAAACCTGGCTGAACTAATTGATCTATATTTCTAGTACTGTAGTTATGTCTGTCACCTCTTTTACCAAAAAGATGCTTTTTTTTCTGACGTACATTATGTTTTCGTAGATGTATTGACAATGTACCGTCATAATGCCAATATCCTTAAACAGCTCTCTTAGAGAATCGCGCCTACGATGATTATATATGGCTCTAATGGCTCTTTTCTACACAATATATATAGACTCGATATCTGCAGCCCATCCCCATAGCAAAATAGCGTACGACATTATACTATGGAAGTAACTAAAATAGACCAGTCTAGCGGTATCTACATCAGTGAATTGACGGATTTTTCTAATGGCATATGCTGCTGAACTTAGCCGCCCCGCAAGAGATGTTAAATCAGAACCCCATTGTAGCCTTGAATCAAGCGTAATCCCCAGGAAAACCGTTTTATCTACGAATTCAAGTTTCTCATTATTCAATAATATATCACAATCACTACCCTTAACATTCGGTAAAGCAAATCTTATGCGTTTGGTTTTTTTTTCATTTAATACCAAATTGTTTGCTGTGAACCAATTTTGGACCTGCAGTAGGGCATTATTCACGTCATCTAAATTTTGTGCCCGTCTACGAGTATTTATCTTAAAAATCAGGGAAGTGTCATCAGCAAATAACACCATAGTTTTTGAGTTTGAGTATACTAGAAAGAGGAAAGGACCCAATATGGAGCCTTGTGGAACCCCCATTTTTAATTTTAAACCCTATGAGTTAACACCATTTATCTGAACATATTGTTGTCTATCATTTAAATATGATCTTACCAAACTAAGTGCAAGTTTACCCGGTCCGTAATGCTCAAGTTTCATAAGTAATGTGTCGTGGTTTACGCAATCAAACGCTTTGGAGAGGTCACAAAAAATTCCTATAGTGTCTTGGGACTCCTCCCACGCAGTAAATATGTGCTTTAATAAGGTTACACCGGTCAGTCAGTTGTACAACGTCCCTTGGTGAAACCATACTGTTGATCATCTAAGATTCTGTTGGTGTTAAAGTGATAGAGCATTTGATCAAGCATTACTTTTTCAAAAACCTTGCTAAAAACTGGCAGCACGGAGACAGGTCTATAATTGTTAGTGTTTACTGTCCCCGGATTTGAAAAGCGGTATGACTTTACTGTATTTCATTCAATCAGGGAAAACTCCTTGGTCCACACATAGATTAAAAATTAAAGCTAAGTCCATACTTAGCTTTAATTTTTAATCTATGTGTGGACTATAGCCATGGGGCTATAGTCTCATACTTGAGACTATAGCCCCATGGCTATAGTCTCAAGTATGAATGTACAAACTTTGATAGACATTCCCCATAGATCTTCGGTCAGTTTGATTTTTATTTGCCGGAAAGCTTTAATAACTACCATAGGGTTAATGTGTTTAAATTTAAATTCAGCCAGGCAGCCAGACACATTCGCCTTTAAATATAATGTGACCAAAAGTCAATGCATGATCTTTGAGACGAGTAGTGCGAAATGCCCACAAAGTATACCACCAGTACATCTCAATGGTGTTCCCCTAGACTGGGTGAAACAGTTTAAATACTTGGGGCATTTAGTCACGGCTGGCCTCAGGAATCATGCTGACATCGAGCGGGAACGGAGGGCACTGTCAATAAGGGCGAATATGTTGGCACGCAGGTTTGCACGCTGTTCTGATCAAGTAAAGATCACACTTTTTAAAGCATCGTTGTACACGTGCAGCCTGTGGGCTAACTATACTCAGGCCAGTTACAGTGCCCTCCGTGTACAGTACAACAACGCACTAAGGGCGATATTGGGGCTGCCCCGCTTCTGCAGTGCCTCGGGTATGTTTGCGGAAGCGCGCACCGACTGTTTCCACACCGCAATGCGCAAGCGGTGCGCGTCCTTGGTGCGCAGGGTGCGGGCCAGCTCCAATGCTGTCCTAGCGATGTTCGCTGGACGTTTGGACTGCCCTTATATTGGGAAATGCTGCAGTAGGCATATAGCCATTTAGCGTGTTAGCGACTGTAAGACATGCACTCTTATTTGGATTTTGTTTTTATTTTATTTAATTTTTTTATAATTAATTAATTTCCGATTAATTTTTTTTTTACATGACATTTATTTGATTTCCCGGACATAGTATTTATTTATGATTTGTTGACATGGTACTTATGATTGTTATTTTTATTATTACTATTTTTATTATTATTTTTACATTTTTATGTTCATTTGTGATTTGTATTTATCTCGTGTCTCTTTATGTGTAATTTTGAATTTGGGGAAACCTGAAATAAATGTATTTTATTTTTATATATTTTTACTTTATTTTAATAAACCCATTGAGACTTCAGGAGAGGAATTAAGAGCCTCCGTAGTTTTTAATGTTATCTCTGTAAAGAAATTTACAAATTCGTTCGATCGTTGGCGGGAAAAAACATATCATTGTACAAATTGTACATTTCATTTTTAATAAAATAAACTATCATATTAAATATGGTTATTTTATTTTCTCGCAATCGTAGTGAAAAGTACGGTGTAACACACGGCGCTAAAATCCAATTATAACTCGGTTCCTATTTACTACCACTCTAAAGCTCGGTAGTAAAACTATCTCGTCTATAAAGGGTCATTTTAGCCCCTTGTATTACAATGTACTATTTTTTTTCTATTTCGGTTTTGTGTTTATCCTCCTCCTCCTCAAGTCGTGCTCCTCATTACTGAGGGTCGTGATCCACTCTTGAAATATTTTTTTCTTTACGATGTTTTGCCATCTCTCAAGATAGACATCTTTGGCCAAGAGAAGCGCATCATGAATCTTCGTTCCGAGAGAAAAGCTTATCTGGCCACCGCATAGGGCTGCGGCCTCTTGGCCGTATACCATTCACCTTGCCGGTAACCATCAGTTGTTCGAGGTTATTACCATCTTTTCACGCTATATGGCCGAAAAATTCCAAAACTCTGCGGAGGCAGGTCGTAGAGAGTCTGGTCTATCTTTTTAGCTCGCATAGGATGGACTCGTTGGTGCGGAATGCCGTCCAGGGTATTTGAAGCATCTTCCTCCAGCACCACACGTCGAAGGCGTCTATACGACCCCGGTCGGCCTTTCTCAAGTTCCAAGTTTCTGCTCCGTATCCAAAAATTTAAAAGACCAGCGTGTTCACCAATTTCACTTTGGTATTTCGCGAAATGTTGCGATCTCTCCATATTTTTTGAAGCTGAGACATAGCATTCTTGGCCATACCTATGCGTCTACGGATTTCTTTTTCGCATGACCCCGTGTTGGATATGTTGGAGCCCAGGTAAATGAAGTCATCGACCGTTTCGAGATTAAGAGCGCCAGTAAGCTCCAAGTTTTGTTCTCGGTCCACCACCATTCGTTTGGTTTTTGCGTGGTTGATTTGTAGGCCCAGTTCCATGCTGATGCGTTCCATTCTTGTAAGGAGTTCTACCATTTCTCTGAGGCTGCTAGGAGATTAGTGTCATCAGCGTAACGGAGATTTGTTAGCTTGGTTTCGCCTATCGTCACACCACCTTCCCAGTTTTCACAAGTCCGTCTGATAATATATTCTCCATATGTGTTGAAGAGGATGGGAGATAAAATGCATCCTTGCCTTACGCCTTTTCCGAAACGAAAGGGGTTAGAGTTGGTTTGGTCTGCCTTCACTATGCCCTTATTTTGATAGTACAGGGCTTGAATTAGGGATACCAAATGATGCGGTACTCCAAGCTTCAAAAGTACCTTCCACAGGCTTTGCCAGACTTCGCAGTCGAAGGCTTTACTATAGTCTATAAAACACATGATGAGAGGTGTGTTAAACTCGTACGCCTTCTCTATCAGGTGGCGGACATTTAGGATCTGCTCATGCGTCCCCTTGCCTTTTACGAATCCAGCCTGTTCTTTAGGGATCTGCCAGTCCAGACAGTGACGAATTCTGTGGTTTATTATATGTAACAGTACCTTGCTGGCATGAAATATTAGAGCCAGGGTTCGATAGTTATCACATTTCGAAGTGGCCTTTCTTGTGTAATGGTAGGATGACTGATTTTATCCAGTCACAATGCCACTCACCAGTACGCCATACCACGTTACACATTTTATGGAGGGCATCTATGCCCGCTGGACCGGAAGCTTTTAATATCTCCGCTGGGATTTGGTCCGGCCCCGGTGCTTTTTTGGTCTTAAGTGAGGCTATGGCAGCTTCAATTTCCAAGTGCATAATAGATGGACATATGACTATCTTCCGTCGTTTTTCCTATTTTTGCGTTCCAATCATCGATGACAAAAGTTATCTCTCGATTTGGTATTTTGGACAGGGTTGTTTCAAGCTCCGAGTAGAACCCCTCTATAATGTCGTCCTTGGCACAAGCTGTAGGTGCATATACCACAATGATATTCAGGGTACAAGGCCTAGTGCTCACTATTCTGAATCACAGACTGAAACGCTTTCTCTTCGTAAGACTGCTGCAGCAGCTGTTGGTGACGAGTTTAGCGATTTAGTAGTCAGAACAGGAACACCAGCAAAAAAATAAATCAGTACACTTTCACGAAAACTGGTTCTTTTCGCACTATGATTAGGTTCAATATGCTATGTATTTCACACGCGTGCTATTTTTTAACAGTTTTCCAACACGTGCTTATATAATTATCATACTTTAAATATGTACGAGTATATACGCTGGCTATCATTTACTAGCCGACTTTCATGGAACACTAAACAGCGCCAGTGAATGACGTTCCGCCGCGTTCCAGGCGGCGGGCAGCGAAGAGGGAGGCGCGGCGGTGGTGGCGCTGGGTGGCGGGGACGAGCGCGCGGCGCGGCTGGCGGCGGCGGGCGCGGCGCGCGCCGGACTGCCGCTGCTGCTGGTGGAGCAGGCGCCCGCCGACGCCACCTGGGAGGCGCTCGAGCTGTACCCGCACCCGCAGGTGTTGGCGCAGGCGTGCGCGGAGCTGTGCCAGGCGAAGGGCTGGCAGCGCGCCGTCCTGCTGCATGAGGGCGACGCGCGCGGCGCCGCCCTGCTCACCGCCAGCACGAGGCAGCTCGCGCTTTTGGCGCGCCAGCTGCCGCCCAGCCACGAGGACGCACTGCTGAGGTCTCAGGATGCACCACGCAAGAGTACGATCTGATGATTCGAGCGAAAACATACTAATAGTAAAGTTGTGTGTGCAGGAACTTGCTGCTGGTCTTGAAGAAGTCCGGCTTGACGAAGTTCATCGTGTGGTGCTCGGCGGAGTGCAGCGTGCGCGTGCTGGACGCGGTGCAGCGCGTGGGGCTGCTGGCCGAGAAGCATTCCTACATCATGCTGTCGCTGGACCTGCACACGCAGCCGCTTGAAGACTACAGCCACGGCGGCGCCAACGTCACAGGTGAGCCCTCTCCCTCCCCCGCCCCACATCGCGTACACATCCCGTATACGATGACCGCTAACCGGTCGTGTTCACAGCGTTCCGTCTGTTCGATCCCGAATCCCCCGAAGTGATGGAGGTGATGAGTCAGTGGCGCAAGATGTACACGGAGCGGCTCAGAGCGGCGCAGAACATTCAGGACGGCGAGGAGGTGACGGAGCCCGAGGAGGTGGCGGGCATAGTGGCGGCGCCGCCCACCGCGCTGCTGCTGGCGCACCTGGGCACAGGGCTGGTGGCGGAGGCCTGGCGCCGCCTGCAGCTGCCGCCCGCCGCGCCCGCCGACTGCGGTGCGGGCACCGGTGCCTTCCACGCCGACACGCTGCTCAACTACCTGCGCTCGGCAAGTACCCGTCACTCGGTCCCGGCTCGGCACCTAGAAGGGCTCGTGTTGAACGAAGTGCTTGTTATACGGATGCAGGAGGAGTGGAACAGCGAGGACGGCGCCGGTCGGCTGGTGGGCGGTGCCATCACCTGGGAGGTGGAGGGCGGGCGGCGTGAGGTGCAGCTGGAGGTGGCGGAGCTGACGCGAGGCGGACGGCTGGAGCGCGTGGGGCTGTGGGCCCCGCGCGCGGGGCTGTCCTGGCAGCGTCACGACCCGCCTGCCGAGACGCCGCCGCCCGAGTCCATGACCAATCGCACTTTCACCGTGCTTATCGCTGAGGTACGCTGCCTATAGCTCCATTTGAATGGTAAACGTCATACGTCGCTATCATCCAACTACCACCAGCCAGGTACAAGGGTAGCGCGATCTAACGCAACTTATGTACTACGTATATTTAGCATGTTCGTGCTTCTGTTTCAGAACAAACCGTATGTGATGAAGCAAGAATCTACGCACCGTTTATCTGGGAATGATCGCTATGAAGGTAATAACCCGCCGCGGCTTCGCTCTGGTACATTTTACTAGCAACATTGGGTTGTCCAGATTTATGATTTTACTGCACAGTATGCGTAACTACCAACCTAACAAATTTATAAAAAAAAAGTTTTGCCAAACAATCTCAATATTACAAGGCTTCAAAGTGCTTTTTTTGAAGCACGACCATTTTCACTGAAATACAACTTGTCGTCACCGGAACATTTGTTTTTTTTACTTTTTTGACTAGCTTATTACCTGCCTACATACATTGATTGATAAATCCAAGCCAACATTTTTATTCTTTAGTATCGAAACCAGATGAATTTTCGTGGAACCCATTTACCACTTGTGAACTCCCATTTTTGTTTTCGCCAACGTGGGTCCCCGACGGGTCTCCCGTGGACCCTTGGGAGTCCACCTGGACCACTTGGGAAATCACAAGTCTACATTATCTACATCTGCACAGTACACAGACGTGCTCGTTAGTAGTATTATTTAATGCAATAACAGTGACGTGGTTTTAGTATTTTGTGTGCTGTTTATTAAATAATGGAAACATTAAAATAGTGAACTAGCCCCTGTAATTCAGGTAGTCGAGTGCAAACCAATGCCTCGCCAGCGAAAAGCGAGTCTAACTTCACCATCGATTGGTTATCCACGCCCGACATCCAAGAATGGATGTCATCCGTTCAGCTGAAGTTAAGTGAGATTTGCTCGGAATAGAAATTGAAAGTTACCAACCTATGCCGTAATCTGAGACCACTCAAATGGCAGTCCTGTATAAGGCTCGGAAGCCGAAATCCCATCAAGCCCTACATATACCTGAAAGAAAAACGCAGCCTCGCAGAACAATTTTCGGAACTCAAACATACAATAAAGGAAGGACGGATATTAGACGCATTTTTACCGCACGGAGCGGTGCCGTTGGAACCGCTACATTTTCCGACATGGTGAAGAAGAGATCCAGTAATTATTTTCGTCCAATCAATTTAAGTACCGTGGCTTAGTTTATCCAAGTCGAGTGACGAGACGAAAACGCTCGTGCAAAACATCATTCGCCCTGACGAAATGAAACTCCAAGTACGTGGTCTGCGGAAAGCCAAAAATGGAGGTGTCATTATCAGCACCGAGACCAAACAGGACGCTGATAAACTCAAGTCCAGCAGACCAGACCCCTACATCAGGACTCACCGCCGACGAGCCCATCAAGCGCAAACCACGGATCACGGTTGTGGGAGTGCCGACTTCTTTGGCGCTTAGAGCGTCATACTCTAGTTTGTTAACGCGGAAGTCTACTTCCGCGTTTGACGTATACTTACCAGACACAACATATTTTTTTATTTTATTTATTATAATAAATTAAATCTTTAATATATCTTCATTATTAGTTATTAGATTCGTATTGTATTTTACCTTCTAAGATTCTGAATAAAGATTTATTTATTATCTACACTAATACATGATAAAAACAGGCAAAATTTGTATGTTATGTTTGTAACGAATAAACTCAAAAACTGCTGGACCGCTAAAATTATTGCACTATTAAAATGTTATTTTAACCCTGAATAACATGGCTATTGCGGCGTATCTCCCAACAGTGAAAATGTTCTATAAGTACTTGTTATTCTTGTAATGAACGTGTCTTTGTGTGTGTGTCTGTCTGTGGCATCGTAGTTCCCGAACGGATGAACCGATTTAGATTTTGTTGTTTGTTTGAAAGGTGAATAAGTCGGGAGTGTTCTTAGCTATGTTTGATGAAAATCGGTCCAAGATGGCCGCCGCCACAAAATGGCCGATTACGTATTTTTTCACAGCTCCCTCAATGTGGGTACCTATCAAATGAAATGTCTTGACTATAAGAACACTACCTATACACTAAGATAAATTTAAAATCCACCACAAAATGGCGAATTATATATTTTTTCGCAATTCCTGCAATAATTATCAAATTATCAAACGCGCTTGACCGATACAATAATGGATACAATATTGAATGTATTCCCTAATAAGGAATACTAAGTAACGACATGAGATGAGGGAACTGGAGTGATGACTGGTTCCTAGGACATAATGCGTCGGGAGTTTTTAAAACATTTCATATTTTTTACTTGTTTGTAACCAAATATATTTTTTCTTTCTCGTTGGTCATCGGTGTGGCGCATGTCGGGTGCAGGGTTCTGCATCGAGCTGATCGAGAAGCTGGCGCACCAGCTGCAGTTCAACTACACGTTCGTGGAGCAGGAGGACCGCGACTACGGCGCGCGCAACAACGTCACCGGCAAGTGGTCCGGCATGCTGGGCCGCCTCATCGACGACAAGGTGTGCGCGAGTGCCGTACGTAGCGGTACTACACGTCATGACGTCACTACACAACCCTCTCTGTGCGCAGAACATCGACTTCGCGATCACCGACCTGACCATCACAGCAGAGCGCGAGCAGGCGGTGGACTTCACCACACCCTTCATGAACCTCGGCATCAGCATCCTGTTCCGCACCCCCAAGCAGCCCGAGCCCAAGCTCTTCGCCTTCCTGCTGCCCTTCTCCAACGGCGTGAGTGGAATACAAATGGCATAACTAAGGCTCGGATAAATATGTGCCAAAAATCCCAAAATATGTACATATAATATGGGTCTATAAAACGGAAATATGGAAAATTATGGACTAAAAAATACAACTATTACCAAACAAAAACACTTTATTGTATCATAATTGTTTGAAAAAATATATTATATAAAATCAGCAAAATTAAATTGTTTAGCTAAAATTTAGTCTCCCTCGTTATTCGAGTTGTTGCAGAATACAACGATATTTTATGTTTCTTCAAATTTTCAAAATTGTAGCTCCTTCTGTTTGATCGCTTTATATTGTCTGAATGACCTCTCTAAGTCACAGGAAGTAACTAGTTTGCACAACTCTGTAGGCGAATATAGTCCTCTGGATTTCCGTTTGGTGATCCATTGAGAATATTATAATTTTTTTGTAGCGTCGTAAATTCTTTATTTTTTTCTTCGAGGATAGACCAAAAAAAAATGCATGGATAGAAAAATAGCGCACGAGTCCCACACGACTCCACCTATATCCGTGCATGGCCACGCAACGACAATTTATTGACGCGGCACGACGCTATGGAAGCAAAAATTATGCAGTTTTTGCTAGTTTCATTATTAAACATAGGAAATACGGACTAATGAAATTAAATTCTGAAAATATGGTCTTAACCTTGAAATGTGGAAAAATATGGATTCTAAAACCCTCATTTCCCAGCTTAAAACATCAAAATTGATGAAGAAAACCAAATAATTAATGAAAATAATTCAAATAAAAAATATGTATTTACATATTATTTATCCGAGCCCTAGGCACAACACTAGGAAAATACTCGCTGGTTAGACTGCATCGTATAGGTACTTATACGAGTAGCAAACATGGGCATCACAATCTCCTTGTGCTCACTGCTCAGTAAAAGTTCGTCCACGGTGTGGGCAGGTGTGGCTGTGCCTGGGCCTGGCGTACGTGGGCACGTCGCTGGTGCTGTACGTGGTGGGGCGGCTGTGCCACGAGGAGTGGCAGAACCCCTACCCCTGCATCGAGGACCCGCCGGCCCTCGAGAACCAGTTCACGCTCTCCAACGCGCTGTGGTTCAACCTGGGCGCCGTGCTGCTGCAGGGCTCCGAGATCGCACCGGTGTGGGTATACAATACTAGCGTTTGCCAGGCTTCGCTCGCGTTCATTTAGAATTTAACAATCAATTCGGGTTCTCTTCTCTCTCTTCTTGTAAAAATTTAATCCAATCATGATACTTCTACGAATATTATTGTTAATAATATAATCAAAACATCATACATGCAATCCAAATTCAAATTATTAGAATTATTTAAGTTAAATAATAAAATTAAAATAAAAAATAAAAGATTCAAAAATTTATGTCAGGGGGGGGGGGGGTTAATTTGAGGGGCTTCTCAAGATATCTAGATATATTTCCAACACATCTTTCTTATTATTTAGGCCACACATATTTTGATGAAAGATGTTTAAGCGATTCGACACTGAACTATCTACAGACTCATTTAGATGTGCTACATCTGACACATTTTTATCCACGAAAAAATGTATCTCTATCCACCATTTTCAATAAATGGTTTATCTCGATTTCCGGCAAAACTATGTACAAGTCCTATGGAAAAAAGTTAAATGGCAAAGTTGTAGGTAATAAAAAAATCTATCACTTTTAAAATTTACCGTAGGTCACTCAGGTATATAAATTATCTTAAAAAAGCAATAAATAGGCATCTATAAATATTATCTAAAGAAGATTCTACAACTTTTTCAAAATATTGTAGATGTCTTATTTATTAACTTTATGAACTTATTTGTTTGTTAATTATAGTAGTATATTTCAATTTGTAGTTTTTTCGTGTTTCAATGTTACATGAAATTTTACGTTTTTTGACTAATTAGAGTGTAAATTATAATAAATAGCTCAAAATTTTACATAGTGATTAAAAAACAATCAAAATTGAGTATTTACCGTAGGTAATGTGAAAAAATTTTACACCATCAGAAAGTAGAGATTTCAACGAACAAAAAGCCCCGACTTTTTGGAAAAAGCTAAAATTTTGTCACGAGATTTTTCGATTGAAAATTAGGGTGATTTTTTGAAATTAAAGTAAAATAAGGCGAAATAATAAATATTTTAAATCAAATAAATTACAGTGTATTTGGGACGACGAGTTATTTTGGGACGAAGGTAAGTTTTCACCAAATTTCATAAACAAATAAAATTGTTTGAAAAAAATAAAAAACCAAAAACTTGGTTTTTTGAATTTTTCACCTAAATTTTGAGGTTATGTGAAAAAATTGTCAATGCAAAAGTGATAGATCTTTTTATTACCTACAACTTTGCCATTTAACTTTTTTCCATAGGACTTGTAGTTTTGCCCGGAAATCGAGATAAACCATTTTTTCCCATTAAAAGCCCCCCCCTCCGAACTCGGATCGACCGTAATTTATTTTTTCTTTCATTTTTATTATATTCCCCTCCTTTTCTAATGGGTTTCATCCTACTATATTTGGTTTTCGTTTCAAAAATTATCGACCCTGGTCTAATATCTACATGTAGTGATTCAAGTTCTGAAAAATATTTACAAAAGACGTCTTCTTACTGTTTGAGCGCTTAAATTGCCACCTCCAAAACGAATAAAGTGAGTTTTGAGACCAACAGCAGTTTGAAAACGATTTCGGAGCATTGTAGCCACCAGTTGTCTGTCTTCCCTGGCCGTTGTGCATCTTGGTCTGCCATTTCCTGGTCTTCTAAGGTGTGATCCGGTCTCTTGGTACCGCTGGACTATCCGCTGAACAGTCGACAAAGATACACCAATGTTTCTGGCTGTTTCACGCTGGCTCCGCCTAAGTTCCAAAAAAGTTAGGATTCTGGTACATTCCTCTAGCGTGACTGTCTTGCTTCACCTCACAGAATAATAATTATGCACGTGGAAGACGTTCACGATATTTTTTTTTGTGACAGTGATGAAAATCAGCAAAAAAACAATCATAAAAAATTTAATCTTAAGAAAAATGTGACTACTTTAGTTTTTTTTTTAATTTAGAGAACAACAACTAAGTTTTATTTTATTTTTAAACTGTGTAATTAAATTCTCAATTGAACAGTTTTCGTTTCATTAGGATGGCATACGTAGTTCGGGAGATACGGGTTTATGTGACTGACCCGTTATTTTTGGAACCGAGTGTAGTTACGGAAATATTGGAGGACGAAGTTCCAACTTTTTCACAAGTTCTTTTTCAAATACTAATTTTTAAGGTCTAAACTTTACTTAATGCGTCGATCAGTGCGATGTTTTGAGCGCGTTACATCGCGCTTTACCCTAAACTGATTTTAACGCCTAAAAAAAAGCCGTTTCCCAGCAACAGTTTTTACGTAATTTACTATAATCAGTGTCAGAGTCTCTATAATCAGTGGTTCTGGCCGCCATGTCGTACGGTGCTAAGACGTGGAGTCTCCCGCAGGGTGCTGTGTACAGACTCAGAGTAGCACAGAGAGCCATGACTCTTAGTTTCTTATATTTCCCCCCGATAGATACCCGCACGGCGCACCGAGCGTCTCTTTGCTTTAGGTACTCATTGAAATGTTGGCTGGAACCTGTCAGACTCCACGTCCATTTAGAATTTAGATGTCGCCACATACTGTCAACCAGTTAACGATCAAGGTGCTTGAGCAAGTGTAGAAGTAATACGGAAACAGGTGAACATACATCGGTCTGCAATCGTAACCGGCCGCCATCATCGCCAGTCGGATACGCCGACTCCGCGAGGGTCCGCTCACGGAGTTTAAGTTGTCGTGCGCGACACGATACGAGCCACTACCATGTGTCCGCAGTGCCTACAGTACGCGCGCCGTGGCCAGCGTGTGGTGGCTGTTCGCACTGGTCATCACCAGCTCCTACACAGCCAACCTGGCAACGCTGCTGGCCAAGAAGTCCTCCGACCAGGTCATCAAGAACGTGCAGGACCTGGCCGATAACCAGCTCGGCATCGAATACGGGGCCAAGGCCAAAGGCTCCACCTACAACTTTTTCGAGGTACTTATTTACGTTGCACGCCGTCGTCAGGGGCGTTGCTTCCGCTGTTTCTGCCGTATCAATGATACGGGGGCCCTTGATGAGGAAAAAAATCTCAAAATCTTCTCACAACCTCAAATATTCTTTTCGATAAAAGATGAAATAAAAATATAACTATCACTGTCCAGAAACCTCCAATGTTCCAAAATTCCAGCATGTTGGGCCACGACAGGGAATAATGAAAGGCATGCGTGAGGCAGAGATCACAATAATCAGAATAAATAAAATAAATAAACCAACTTGTAACTCGAGTATCACAGACTCATAAGAGCTGAAAGCTATTATTAGTCTGTCACACATCCGTTGTAGACACATTACATCCACAATATTACCAATTCATAACAATTTAATTTAAGTACTAAATTCAATAATTGCTAAGGGTTAGGTTGATATGTGGTGTTACAAATGGATAAAATAAGAAATGACTACTTAAGGTGAAAGCGTCAGTGGGTTGTATGTTGGTGGAAGTACTATTTGCAGCTGTGTGTGTGTGTGTGGTTGCAGAATTGTAGTCATCAGAATCATCAGTGCAGCCCTCCAAGTTCATGAAAATCTAGGTCGACTTTTATGAACTTTGAGGGTTGTGTTGATGATTTTGATGATTATAATTCTGTGACTGCATATGTCGTGCAGTCGCGAACGATGTTTTCATCAGCGTAAGTTTTCATCAAATTGCAAAAAACGATAGAAAATGTCAATTTCGCGGGCTACCCTGGAGCATGCTCGAGAGATGTATAGAGTACACTTAAGGCGGGGTGCACTCGAGAGATGTATACTCACTCACATGATGTCTTCGAACTTGTCTATGTTGTACCATTTTATGCATGGTTTATATTTTTGGTATTCCTATTTTTGTTTCCAATTTGGCATTATAAAACAGCCCACAAGAACCTTCGAGTAATCGGGGAACATACATAAAAAAAAAAAAGGTTCCGACGAATTGAAAACCTCCTCCTTTTTGAAGTCGGTTAAAAATAAAAATAAATAAACTCGTAAACTCATATCATCCAAAATCAAGACCAATCGAACACTATTTGCCATCTGCATTACGCTATGATGTGGCATATGCCACATCATAGCGTAATGCATATGCGTATATACCTAACACGGGCCGCCCGGACCCGGGATTTTTTTGCGGAGCAAATGGCGTCCGTCCTACATGTTCAGGCCTGGGCTATAATGCTTAAATTTTGGTTGTGTTCTTTCTTGGAGAAAAATAAAAAAGAAATTGTAAAATTTAAATAAATAAATATAATAATAATAATAATAATAAACCATTTATTTCAGGTAACAAAGACCCATACATAAATACCTTAACCTAAATATACATACTAATAACATTTTTTGTTAGTATATATAGTAACTTAAAAACTATAAATAAAGCTGGACATTAACAGACAGCGCCATCTAGTGCCACACTAAGCAAGGCTTGTGCTGTAGATAGACACCAGATAGCTGATATACTACATAAGACTTTTTTGTTTGTAAATACATACTTATTATACATATAAACATCCATGACTCGGAAACAAATATGACTTCAACATTTACTTCAAAATAAAAAGCTATATCTATTGATATAACTTTAATTTACATTCATGATAGAATCTCTTAGAAATATACATTTAAAATTGCGATTTAGTGTCATGTTTGATAAAAAAAAATATCGAGCGAATAATTGTAAATCGAGTTTCTATCTTCTCGATTTACTTGAGGGTATGTTCAATTTTTATATAATGATTATATTTATGAAAAAGTCGTTTTAAATTAGATTTTAAGAAGGTCTATATTAAATTAAAGTGCTATCACCCCGCCTTAAGAGGTAGTCTGAAATTGGCGCCAGTGACTGAACAGTTTCGTAGTAATAGTAATCTGTGGTAATGCGGTATCGTGAAGCGGAGGAATGGGGAGACTGTCGTGAGGAAAGTTCTGAGTATGAATGTGGATGGGTGTAAGAGTAGGAAGAGCAAAGAAACGATGGATGGACTGTTTAAAGTTCTGAGTATGAATGTGGATGGGTGTAAGAGTAGGAAGAGCAAAGAAACGATGGATGGACTGTTTAAAGTTCTGAGTATGAATGTGAATGGGTGTAAGAGTAGGAAGAGCAAAGAAACGATGGATGGACTGTTTAAAGTTCTGAGTATGAATGTGAATGGGTGTAAGAGTAGGAAGAGCAAAGAAACGATGGATGGACTGTTTAAAGTTCTGAGTATGAATGTGGATGGGTGTAAGAATAGGAAGAACAAAAAAACGATGGATGGACTGTGTAAAGTTCTGAGTATGAATGTGAATGGGTGTAAGAGTAGGAAGAGCAAAGAAACGATGGATGGACTGTTTAAAGTTCTGAGTATGAATGTGAATGGGTGTAAGAGTAGGAAGAGCAAAGAAACGATGGATGGACTGTTTAAAGTTCTGAGTATGAATGTGGATGGGTGTAAGAATAGGAAGAGCAAAAAAACGATGGATGGACTGTTTAAAGTTCTGAGTATGAATGTGAATGGGTGTAAGAGTAGGAAGAGCAAAGTAACGATGGATGGACTGTGTAAAGTTCTAAGTATGAATGTGGATGGGTGTAAGAGTAGGAAGAGCAAAGTAACGATGGATGGACTGTTTAAAGTTCTGAGTATGAATGTGGATGGGTGTAAGAGTAGGAAGAGCAAAGAAACAATGGATGGACTGTTTAAAGTTCTGAGTATGAATGTGGATGGGTGTAAGAGTAGGAAGAGCAAAGAAACAATGGATGGACTGTTTAAAGTTCTGAGTATGATTGTGGATGGGTGTAAGAGTAGGAAGAGCAAAGAAACGATGAATGGACTGTTTAAAGAATGATATGGCTAGAAAGTTCTGAGTATGAATGTGAATGGGTGTAAGAGTAGGAAGAGCAAAGAAACGATGAATGGACTGTTTAAAGAATGATATGGCTAGAAAGTTGTGAGTATGAATGTGGATGGGTGTACTGTCTGATGAGATGCCGAGTAATAGATAAATATGTAAGAAGAAGATCATGTTGCTCCGACCACAAATCAATTGGAATAATGTAAGAGAATGATGTCCAGAAAATATTAGTTCTTCGAGCTCGCGTCGCTATTAATAAGTGTAAGAGAATGATGTCCAGAAAATATTAGTTCTTCGAGCTCGCGTCGCTATTAATAAGTGTAAGAGAATGATGTCCAGAAAATATTAGTTCTTCGAGCTCGCGTCGCTATTAATAAGTGTAAGAGAATGATGTCCAGAAAATATTAGTTCTTCGAGCTCGCGTCGCTATTAATAAGTGTAAGAGAATGATGTCCAGAAAATATTAGTTCTTCGAGCTTGCGTCGCTATTAATAAGTGTAAGAGAATGATGTCCAGAAAATATTAGTTCTTCGAGCTCGCGTCGCTATTCGATTGTTTCACTGTTATTTGTGATTGCAGCATTCGCAGAGCGAGTTGTACCAGCGGATGTTCCAGCACATGCGCACGCGCAAGATGCCCATCACCAACACGGAAGGCATCGCCAAGTAACATTCACTAGTTTATATATTTATTTATTTAAGGATCTCCAACAAAAGATGCACACAAGGCATTTTTAGTAATGGAAAACACAAAGTATTAAGTAGGTGTACTCCTTCACTTATAGGAGACCATAGCATTAACAATACCTACCAACACCTGTGCTAACGCGCGGCGGCACGGACAGCTAGCGGTACCCCGCACACCGCACACCGCACCGCGCTCCCGCGGGTACTCGCTACTGCCCGTCTTCGAATCATTGCCGCAAACCTTGAGGCATGCCATTTATAAAAAGTGGGCCTTGCTTTGCCTTGTCTTTATCACTGGACTTTGACGAAATTGTATCAATCAAATACCTTAGTATGATGAGCCATAATAACAATAACTTAGTTAAGCGACTGTTTGCAGAGTGGAGGGCGGGAAGTACGCGTTCTTGATGGAGTCTACCACCATCGACTACGAGACGGAACGCAACTGCGGCGTCACAAAGGTGAGTGACACCCGATTACGCGACACAGTCGCACTGCGGAAGCGCACGACAGAGTCGCACGAATCAGTCGCACGCACTCACGGCCGGCTCTCCCGCAGGTGGGCTCGCTGCTCGACAGTAAGGGCTACGGCATCGCCATGAAGAAGAGTAAGTTGTTGTTGACCAGCATATTGCACTCACTGGGCATGTTGTTCGTACTCAACACTGCGCATTGTTTGTGCAGACTCGCAGTACCGGCAAGCCATGAACCTGGGCCTGCTGAGCCTGCAGGAGCGGGGCACGCTGCGCGACATGCAGCAAACCTGGTGGAAGGAGAAGCACGGCGGCGGCGCGTGCAAGGTAGGACCGTGGGGCGCTCGGCACGAACAAGATCCTCGGTGTCAACTGCAGAACTCGTTCTCACATAATACGGATACCTACATAAATAAAAATCCGGATCCGAATCCATGTTAGAGCCCGGAATACTTTCTTGAAAAAGTTCAGTTATTTTCTTATGAAAACAATTTTTGTATACAGGGAGAAATTTTTGACTTCTCCAGATTCATAACAACATTACTTTTTTTACTGTAACATACAGGATGGAATTTTTCAATGCCACTTGGGGGGAAGAGATAGCAAAACTCAAAGGAAACATTCCTTTATTTTTAAAAAGAAACAAATCTACATTCACAAATTTTCGAAAATTATTTTGACACTCTCGGGCATCGAACCCGGGCTGGTACGACTAAAATTCGACAGAATAACGTTCTATTCCTTTTATTTTGAAAAATAAACAAATCTGCGTTCACAGATTTCGAAAAATCATTTTACACTCGGGAATCAAACCGACTTCAGTTGGAAATAATTTAGATTTGGACTTCTGCATCCGCAATAATCAATGCGGATTTTCATGTGGATGTGAATATTATACACAAGTTGCGACAAGAAAGAAATGGCCGGCGTGTGCCGCGCGCCGTTCGCACGTGACAATGACCAATGGGGGCGAACAAATCGGTGGGACAAGATCCGACGCGTTTGTTGTGGTGCATCATTTGTTTATTGTAAATAAATTAAATCATAACGTAATCATATATATTTTTTAATTCAAATAAATAAGATTGTAGATTTACAGCTTTTTTACATAAAGTACTCGGTATACCGCCGTTTACCCGAATTTTATTTGCCCTAATATCATTTGCCATAATAGTCAACAGCCATAATATCATACGACATAATACTCATTTGCCCTACTCTCATTTGCCATATTAGTCACGTGCCAGAATCATTGTTTCCCATAAAGTCACTTACCATAACATTATTTGTCATAATCATTGTAAGCCCTAATTATCACATGCCATAATTATGATATGCCATAACATAATTTGCCATCGACATCGGGTGTGTAATGGTTGTTTATATCAAGAGAAATTGGATGCAATTGGGACTTTAGGGCACCCCGACTCGGACAGGTTAGGTTAGATGGGGATTTCCTTCGTGGTTATTTTTTTATAAACCACACAGAAGTAGGAGTTCGCGGGGCTCCGTCAACCTAGCCCACCATCAACCATGCACAGAAAAAAAACCATGCACAGAATAAATAAGTTTGTCTAATACTTGTTATGCCATTTAAATATTATGTCTAATAATTATTATGGCACATAAAAATAAGGCAAACAATACTTATGGCATTCGTATCTTATGGTATTTAAAATTCGGGCAATTAAAAGTATGTCATATGTCTTTTAGGGCAAATGAAACATTCGGGCAAATGAAATTCGGGTAAATGAAATTCGGGAAAATGATGATTATGGCATATAATCTTCGGGCAAACAATAGACAACCAAAATCTACAAGTAGTACATAAAAAAAAAAAAAAAAAAAAAAAACTATAGTAGCATGTAGTAAGTGTGTGGGTGTGCTTCGTGTATGTGTGTGTGGCTATCGTGTATGTGTGAGTGGGTGTACATGTTTAATTGTGTATGTGTGTGGGTGTCCGTGCGGATGCGTGAGTTTACGTGTGTGAGTGTTCATCTGTGGAAGTGATTAGTGAATTGTCAATTTGTTAGAAAGATTTCGGTTTCGTCATAGTTTAGGTTTGATAAAAAGGAACGCGCAGACTTTTTACAATTGAAAAGGGACGAGCCGTAGACTGGTAAATGTGAGTTGATTTTTTATAAAAAGATTTTTTGTTATAAAAAGATGGGCCAAGATAGATGTTAAATTTCTTTATAAATGCGGTGTGTGCAAGAGGAATATTGCAGATTAGGGCTTTGCGACGTTTAGACATTTCTACATATGGTGTATTACGATGTTGAAGTAACACGGTGTGAAGAATAAATTGTTGCCGTACATTAAGTACATTGCACGCTTTGTATAGCTCTTTGGTTGAGAACAGTATCGGCCGAAATGTAGAAACCTTCAATATAGCTCTGTGAGCAGTCTCAAGCGGCTTCAATATGGTTTTAGCAGCACCTCCCCAGCAGGTGATACAATAGGTGAGGATTGACTGGTATAGTACGAAGTATACATTACGGATGATTGACGGATTAGCAACGTATCGTAAGTTTTTGAAAATATAAATGAGTTTCCGAACGCGTCCTGTAAGAGTGCTAATATGTGGTTTGAAATTGAGATTTTTGTCTAACACAATTCCGAGATATTTTATCTGATCAACTGGTGTGAGAGTAGGACATTGACAGTTCATATTGTCTATTGTCTTGCCCAGAACAGAAGTGAGCTTTTATGGTGAAGGCAGTTGTCGGTTGAGAAGCAGTGCTCACAGAAAAGTGAATGAATGTTTTTGATGTGTTAAGAGTTAAAGAGTGTGAATTAAGCAAGTTTAGAGCACTATTAAAACCATGTTGTGTCAATATTTGTAGGTCCTTCCACGAGTCCGCAGTAAACGTTATTGCGGTGTCATCCGCGAAACATACAATTTTAGAATTCGGAATATCGAGGTTGCAGAGATCATTAATAAATACTAGGAAAAGTAATGGGCCCAGCACGCTGCCCTGTGGGACACCATACTCGATAGGGAGTTCCACGCTCTCGTGGTTGCCTATAACAACGAATTGTTTACGATCAGTGAGATAACTTTTGAGAAGTTCAAGTGGAAGCCCCCTGACACCAAGATTTTCCAATTTATTTAAAAGGGTGGGGACGGAAACCGTATCAAAGGCCTTTTTAAGGTCGAGGAAAATTGTTAGCACCTTTTTTCTGTTGTTTAGGCTACCAACAATATGGTTCACTAGGTCATTAACTGCGTCACAAGTAGATTTATTTGAACGAAAGCCATACTGCTGTGGTGATAATAATAATTAAAATGCTCAAGATACCGTACTGTTACGATTTTCCAATATTAAGGAAAACCCTTAGTAATCAATAATAATTGATTACTAAGACTTTCTCTGAAATTGTCTTGTCATCATTTTAAAGGCAGCAGTGCCTCCCACTGCTGCGGGACGCCAGTCTCATCCCGATCGTCGTACCGCTACCATCTCGTTCTCTCGTTTCTGCCAGTTCCATATTAATTGTACAAGGTCAACCCCAAAATTAAACTCTAATATTTCCGTTAACAAAAGTGTTTTTTTTAAAACGGTATTTTCGGGGTCCCATATAACATTGGTGGCAGCTTAAGGGATTTTTAAAAAATAAATCCTCGGAACGCCTCATATCCGCTGTGTCGTGAGTGTGACAGTGAAAAGTGCCGAAATTCAATCTTACCTCCGTGTCGCTGTATCTCTCCGTTCATCGCTGTATCCTGCTGGTCTCATCAGACCCTCACTCAGTATCCTGCTGGTCTTATCAGACCCTCACGCTGTATCCTGCTGGTCTTATCAGACCGTTACGTGCACTGGTGGGCATACTCCGAACTTCCATCACTCACCTTGGGTGATTTCGCCTGGCTACGAGATGCTTGGTGTCGTCATAGTCGCAGTGTTCCTGTAAGTACCTACCGTTTCCGTGTTGTGAAAATAGTGCAAGTGCGTTAAACTGCAAGTTTCATCATAGTTCCAAAATAATTCAAATTCTAAAGTACTTTATAACATTCAGTTTACCAAATTGTTCACGTCTACTATTCCTTATCATAAGTTCCAAAGCTCCGAGACTAGTGCAACTGCAACATTCTTTTCTTATCGCAAATTCTCAGTACCTTGCGCGCTATCTTTGTTTTGTCTAACCAACCATGCCTAAAGACGACCCTAGTGATATGTCTAAAGAAACAAAAGAAATAGATATGAACTTTATAAGCAAATTCATCAATAAATTCGATGGAAGCCGCGAAAAACTCAATGCATTTCTAAATAATTGCAGAAATGCAATAAGCCTTGCGTCATTGCATCAGCAAGATATAGTTTTAAAATACATCTTGAGCCAACTTGAAGGCCGTGCCGAAAGTGCGTGCTCAATCAAAGAGTTTTTAACCTGGCAACAACTAGAGGAATTCCTAAAAATCAATTTGGCGAGAAAAAACATTACGCTGCACTACTCTCGGACCTCCAAGATTGCTGTCAATCTAACAGCGAAAATGTTAACCAGTTCGCACTACGCGTAGAAACATGCCTAGCCAAACTGTTAACTGAAATCAATATTTCAATTCCCACAAAAAAGAAAGGCGAACTGGCTGGCCGTGTCGCTGCAATGCAAGATCTGGCATTGCATACATTTATAAGTGGCTTAAATCCTAGATTGTCGACTGTAGTAAGATGCCGTGACCCTGAAACATTAAACGAAGCCATTGGCTTTGCTGTGTCCGAAGAAAAGATTCTTCAGACCATTTCTAAACGGTCAGCATTATCAACCAATACCAACTCACCCAATCAAGGACGTTGGCCTCAACGCCGATTCCAACAAAACCGAATTCAACATCAAGGTTATGCAAATGATCCCAATAATCAAAAACCATCTACTTCAGGTCCTCCGGTGTGCCGGTATTGTAAAAATGTGGGCCACACCATTGAAGAATGCAGAAAACGAGAGTTCAATAATAATCGTTTCAAAGACCAAAATAATCAAAGACCATTTCCAAGACGTTACCAAAATAATCAAGGTCAAATTCATGCGGTAAATGATAATGATCAAGCCTTTGACTACCCGGAAAACATTCAGCTAAAATCAAACGACGATTTAAACGAATAAAGGGCTCACGGCGGTGTCTCGTGAGACCCAAATTTCAAATTCCCAAATTTTGCCATATCAAAGACACCAATGCGATATCCTCTGTATCCCCTAAAAATAGGGACTTGCGAATAAATCGCAACACTGTATCCTCTGTATCCTCTGTATCCCCTAAAAATAGGGACTTGCGAATAAATCGCAACACTGTATCCTCTGTATCCTCTGTTTCCCCTAAAAATAGGGACTTACAAATAAATCGCAACACTGTATCCTCTGTTTCCCCTAAAAATAGGGCCTTGCGAATAAATCGCAACACTGTATCCTCTGTATCCTCTGTTTCCCCTAAAAATAGGGACTTACAATTAAACCTTAACGCTGTAACCTCTGCATCCACTGTTTCTCCTACATCCTCTGCATCCGCTGTATCCTCTGCATCCTCTGTATCTCCTACATCCACTGTATCC
This sequence comes from Xestia c-nigrum, assembly GCA_916618015.1. Taxonomy (NCBI): domain Eukaryota; kingdom Metazoa; phylum Arthropoda; class Insecta; order Lepidoptera; family Noctuidae; genus Xestia; species Xestia c-nigrum. The sequence continues at coordinate 495,348 of OU745256.1, forward strand.
TCAACATCCACTGCATCCACTGTATCCTTTGCTCCTGTTGTATCCTCTGCTCCTGCTGAATCCTCTACTTCCGCTGTATCCTCTGTTCCTACCGAACATAAAGTAAATTCCCCAATACCTGAAACAAAAATCTATGAAATTAATATTGGTTCATTTAAAAAACGCTTACCTCACATCCTTGTCTATTCCTCAGTGTCAGATACCACCTTATCTCTTCTTGTAGATTCTGGCGCAACTGTAAGCCTACTGAAACGATCTTCCATACAAATACCAGTTGATATCTCAACAGAAGTAATCTTTTTGAAAGGCATTGACCCCATTGATCAAGCTTCACCAACCATGGGTCATTTCCAGCTGAAACTAAAAATAGATGATAAAAATAGTATTACACATAGATTCCACATAATACCCAAAATACACTTACCTTATGATGGTATAATCGGCACTGATATGCTAATCGCCTTTGGCTGCACAATCGATTACACTCGTGAAACTTTGAGAATAGGTGAACACGAAATAAAATTACATTTTAATGAACCTACTTATGTAATTCCTCCCAGGTCTGAAACTGTCATAGAATGCTCTGTCTCCAACCCTGAAGTAAAAGAAGGGCTTGTACTTGATCAGTGCTACCACGAAGATCTACTGATTTCTAATTGCTTAGTCGCAGTCAAAGAAAACAAAAGAATAAATTTATCAGTAATAAATACTTCCGAAACTCCTATAACCTTAAAATCAAATCTAGATATCACACTAATTCCCCTAAGTTCTTTAATCTACCCTTCTGATACAGTAGACGCTCATACAGTTTGCCATCTCAAAAATACCAACTCTTACCTCCGAACACAAGAAGTACTAAACCTCTTCAGAATCTCTCACCTCAATCCTGAAGAAACAAATGCTCTTCACGACGTCTGTTCTGAATATTCAGATATATTCTTTATCCCCGGTGATAAATTGTCTCACACGAATGCACTAAAGCATAACATAAAGACGAGTGATGAAAATCCAATAAACGTAAAATCATATCGGTTCCCAGAGGTACACAAACAAGAAGTCAATAAACAAATTGACCAAATGCTCGATCAAGGAATCATAAAACATTCAAATTCTCCATGGTCTTCACCAATTTGGATTGTCCCAAAAAAGATCGATGCATCCGGACAACAAAAATGGCGGATAGTTATCGACTACCGAAAGCTTAATGATGTCACCGTTGGTGACAGCTACCCTATACCGCAGATATCCGAAATTTTAGATCAGTTGGGTCAGAGTAAATACTTTTCTACCCTTGACCTTGCATCTGGATTCCATCAGATCTTAATTAACGAAGAAGACGCTCCCAAAACAGCCTTTAGTGTACCTCAAGGGCATTATCAATTTACAAGAATGCTATTTGGCTTAAAAAATGCGCCCGCCACTTTCCAACGATTAATGAATACCGCCCTCACAGGCCTCCAAGGTATACGATGTTTTGTATATCTCGACGACATAGTAATATATTCTCATGATTTAAATTCTCACATCGATAACCTTTCATCAGTATTCCAAAGGCTTAGAGATTATAACCTAAAACTGCCACCTGACAAGTGCGAGTTTCTCAGACGTGAAGTCGCATATCTTGGCCATCAAATAACTAAGGACGGTGTAAAACCTAATCCTGAAAAGATAAAAGCAGTAACAAAATTTCCTACTCCCAAATCTCCGAAGGACATTAAGTCCTTCCTCGGACTCGTATCCTATTATCGCCGTTTCATTGCTAACTTCTCGAAAATTGCAAAACCTCTAACACAACTTTTAAAGAAAGATGTTACCTTCCTATGGGAAAATCAACAACAAGTCGCCTTTGACGAACTTAAACACAAACTTACCTCTGCCCCTATCCTCATTTATCCAGATTTCTCTGTCCCTTTTATTTTAACGTGTGACGCTTCTAATTATGCCATCGGTGCCGTACTCAGTCAGGGTCCAGTTGGTAAAGATAGGCCAATAGCCTATGCTTCTCGGACCCTCAACAAGAGTGAATCTAACTACAATACCACTGAAAAAGAACTCCTTGCTATTTTGTTCGGTTGCAAAACCTTTCGCCCATATCTCTATGGACGAAAATTCTTGATCATTACTGATCATAGGCCACTAAAGTGGTTGTTTAATCATAAAGATCCTAGTAGTAAATTACAGAGGTGGCGCCTGAAACTAATGGAGTACGAGTACGAAATCGATTACCAGACAGGAAAACTTAATGCCGCTGCTGACGCCCTATCCCGATATCCTGTAAACCCAATTCAACCATCAGACTCTGATCCTATTCCTTCTACTTCTAATCAAAAGGCAGATGATTCGTCACCTCCATTCAGTCCCCTAACTCTCGAGGATCTTGATATCCAACTACCTCCTGGTTCTCTAGACCTTGACGATAAACTACCTTCTGTGGACCTCTTAGAAAACGATGACTCACCACCAGGAATCGATGATCCTTCCTCATCATCTGGAAAATCTCCGAATATTACAACAAATCCAATTCGTGACGAAAATTATAGCAAATTCCTGAAAACTATGAGCAACAAAGACTTTAGTAGTAACGCTAAAATCACAGAACACAACGAAAGCATCCTGAAAACTAACTGCAAAATCATCGTCATTCCTACTTCCATCGATCTCGATGAATCCAATCCTCACGTAGAAGAAATCTTAGGCAACCTCGAAAACTCTAAGGAACTACTAGATAGAGAAAGAACTCTCTACTCCTCTATCTCTTTCGATCATAAAGGAAAATTAATATATTTCCTATTCACTAAAGTATATCACTTTCATAATAGTTCTTATGAAGACATTTATAAAAGTATACTAAATCTTCGATCCGACATACTACTGAATCCTACTGACCCCATCATAAACTTAGCCATTACTGATTTCCAAAATCCTTTCGACAAGCACATCTGGGCAAAAATATACAACATGTTCTGCTATATCTTTAACAATACTCAAGTCTCGGTTTATATTTATCATAATACTATTATTTACCCTACACCCTCAGAGATACCTAAAATACTCCGTGAAAACCATGACATCCCCATCGCCGGACATTTAGGATCTACACGAATGTTTCACAGAATAAAAGAACGGTATTTCTGGAAAAATATGCGGTCAGATATCGAAACATATGTAAGAAATTGCTCACAATGCCAAAGTAATAAAGCCCTAAGACAAATTAATAAATCACCGATGCAAATTTTATTTCCTGTGGCAACACTACAGCTAACAGCTGATTTTAAATCGTCCTTGTAATTTTATCTTAAAATATTGCATTTCTTTGTTTTCTATAGCATATTTCCAATTACTCATCAAGTAAAAAGCATAATCATATGTATTTTGTGTTAGATTCACGTAACAAGTAAAAATAAAGTGTTTTAATATTATGTGAATCAGTGACAGTTACCGGCTCAAGGAATTTTTGCATTGTCATCTTGATATCAGGTACAATACTTTACATTCTACTTGCTATTTAATTGTTTGCGTGCTCTAATTTTACCATCAATTACATAGTTCACATTTTATTCGGTTACTCACGATACATATTAACTTTTGAAACGTAAACATAACCTTACTTGGTTCGGTGACAGAACCCGCTGCAAGGCTAAATTAATTTTCCCTTTTAAACCTACTCTCTATTCCTCTACACCTACTCTCTTCCAATTTCATTTCTCATCCTTTTCCTAACTAAAATCATGACTCTAACACGTTCCGCCCACGCTCGCCAGGAAGAACTTAAACTGGCTTTGAGCGAACTAAAGGCGTCTAAGCAGTCCTGTGACCAACTAAGTAGGGAATTGGATGACAATGAGAGGGTTCTCTTTGAAGCCCATGAAATAAATAGAAAGTTGAAAAAGGAAATGGGTCAGATATACAATCAATACACTGACGCCATAGAAGACCGGGATAGGCTCCAAGTTATTGTGGACGGGTTCAGCCAGTGTAGCGCTGAGTATGTACAAACTCTAAACCATAAACATCTATTAGAACAACAGCTACATGAGGCTAGGAGTCATATAACAAAGCTTGAGATTGACAATCACAATATCACTGCCTCGCTGAATCAAAGTCTGTTCAGTGAATTGGTGCCTATTGCCCCGTCAATGGTTTCTGCCACAGATCCCTCCCTCACCATAGATTTGACAGGTGAGGATGGTTCCAATTTATGTAGTTCAGTGAGGGCAGTCACCAGTAAAAATAAAATTAAAAAATACATAAAAATCAATAAATACATTGTAAAAACACAAAAAATGGTTAAAAGACAGAAATATTTCATTAAAAATGTTAAATTGAATAGGGAAAGATTAAATGTTTTAAAACAATTAGATATATTGTCATCTAATTTGGAGCAAAGCACTAGGAGGTACAAAATTGACACCGAACATCTGCAATCAAAACTTGACCACCTACAGGAGAAGCTAAGTTCTATGACTAGCAAATATAATACCTCTGAACATGTCATGAGGGAATATGTGTTGGCGATGAATGATTTGGTTAACTCACAAACAAACAACTGTGAGCACTGTCAATCGACTTTACATGTAAATACACCGGACCATTCGTTGACAACATGTAATACCACCTTACCGCAGCCAAGTGTTGATTTGTATACTCCTGTGAATAGTTCCCAGAAACAATATAAACAAAGTGTGAATAATGACATTGTAATTTTTTGTGATGAGATTGGGAAAGATCTTGGTAATTTGTTAACAAATGAATATCCAGGACACTCAGTTATAAACAACTGTATGCCAGGATGTTCTTTATATAATATTATGAAAGAAATTATTAAATGTAAGTTTAACGAGGATTCCATTTTATTAATTTTAATAGGTAATAGAGGAAAAGTAAACAAAGGAGAATTGCTTCAGTATTATAGAACTTTGTCATACTTAAATTTGAGAAAAATTGTATTGTTTACACTTCCCTATAGTAAAAGTTTGCCACAGGAAGAAAATTACTATAGATATAATATTAATAATACATTGCATAATTTGACCATGAATAGTAATGTATTTCACTTAATTGACATAAACAATTATATTGGCAATAATTTTTATTTGACAAAAGATAGATATCTTGTAGACAGGTGTTATCTTACAAACTATTGCAAAAGACAAGTAGCTGCATCGCTATCTTATTATTTTTCTATTACAGCCAAGAACTTGGCTAATCAAGTTGCCTCTGTTAATCAATGCAATATCGAGTTAAATTACTCAGCCAATAATTTGTCTACATTAACTGAATCCATGAATCATTTAAATTAGAAATTGAGACAACAGAGGCAACCTCTTGCAATATTATAAGGAAACCAGATAGTAAATCAGGCGAATGTTTTGAGAGTTTTAATAGTATCAACCTGGTTCATCAAAATATTCAAGGATTATTGAACAAAGAATTAGAAGTAGAACTTTTTTTGAATTGTAACAACATAGATATTCTTTGTATAACGGAGCACTGGCTTAAATGTCACCAATTAATTTTCAATTTTAGCAATCACCAGGTTGGTAGTTCATTCTGCAGAGTAAATGCTATACATGGCGGCGCATTAATCCTAGTAAGTAATCATCTTAAATTTAAAGAACGCAAGGATATTGTAAGCCTATCTGTTGAGCGAACAGTTGAAATAGCCTGTATAGAATTGGAGCAGTTTATCATTTTAAGTGTATACAGACCTCCTTCAGGGTTGTATGATTGTTTTGAAAAGGTAATGGATGAAGTGTTACATAGAATCTGTAGTTCTAAGAAGTCTATAATTACTTGTGGTGATTTTAATATTAATTTGTTAGAAAATTCTGGGTTAAGTACAAAAATTTTAAGCCTGTTTCAGTCATACAATCTTGAAAATAAATTTCTCGAGCCCACTAGAATAACCCCTACTACTGCCACTTGCCTAGATAATATTTACACTGATATTATACCCACCCAAAAGGCAATTATTAATTTAATAGATTCAGATCATTGTGGGCAATTGATCACAATTCCTAATGTAAACATGAAAGTCACTAAAAAGGATATCATTGTTAATCCAAAAAGTAAAAATCGCCTGGAAACTTTTAAAACTAAACTCTTATCAAAACTACCACTTTTGTCAGCCAATGATGATCCCAATCAACACTATAACGATTTTTTCAGCATGTATTGCACACAATTTGAAACCACATTTGTCCCTAAGACAATCTCGGTAAATAGTAACGCTTCTTTCAATGACTGGGCCACCGTTGGTATTCATAAGAGTCGAAAACGACTTTATGAACTGTATGAAGAGCGGACTTATACTAACACAGTAGAATTTAATTTGTACGTTAAGAATTACTCTAAATTATTTAAAAAAGTTTGTTTATTAGCAAAGTCACGTTACTTGAGTTCGAAAATTAAAAATAGTAGTAATGTAATTAAAATGACATGGAACATTATTAATAGCGAAACGGGAAGGTCTTGCAAGCGAAATAGTGACTACAGCCTTGCTATTGGCGATAATATTCTAAATTCAGACACTCAAGTTGCCACAGCCTTTGAAAATTTCTTTGCAGATATTCCCGTATCGACAACTAAATCGCTTAACTCGTCGCCTGCTGCTGCCGAGTCTTTACTAAGGGAAAACGTTTCAAACTGTGATTCCGAATTTAACTTCCAATATGTCACCTGTACAGATATTATTAAAACTTTTCACACCTTAAATGTTAAAAAGACCGCTGATCTATGGGGTCATTCTGTGGACGTAGCTAAATCCATTATAAACGTTGTAGCTCCTTCTTTAGCTGTTATATTTAACGATTGTATTGACCGTGGTGAGTTTCCTGATCTAATGAAATATAGTAAAATAATACCATTGTTTAAATCGGGTAGTACATCAGACCCCACTAATTATAGACCCATTTCAGTACTACCCACCTTTAGTAAAATTTTTGAAAAATTAATTTTGGCACAATTGCAAAGTTTTTTCAATAAACATAAGTTATTGCACAAAAAACAGTTCGGTTTTACAAGGGGTCGTTCAACTACTGATGCCGGTGTTGAACTTTTAGGACACATTTATAATGCCTGGGAGGACAAATGCGACGCTTTGGGAATTTTTTGCGATTTATCTAAAGCTTTCGATTGCGTTCTTCATGAAACATTAATCAGGAAACTACACCACTACGGAATCCGTAAGGCCTCTCTGGATCTTCTTACTTCTTATTTGAGTGATAGGATTCAGAGGGTTGATGTTAACGGGAAAAGATCTCCCGGATCCGTAGTAAAAATGGGGGTACCCCAGGGCTCAATTCTTGGTCCATTTTTGTTTCTTATTTACATAAATGACTTACCTTACCTCATAAAGGATAATCATGACGTGGTATTGTTTGCAGACGACACTTCTCTTTTATTTAAACTCAAACGTCAGCAGCCAGTTATGGATAATGTTAATAGCGCCCTGGCAAAAGTTGTTAATTGGTTTAATGTTAATAATCTACTCTTAAATGAAAAAAAAACTAAATGTATTAAGTTTACGATACCCCATGTAAGACAAGTGGAAACTACTGTACTAATTAAGGATGAAGAGCTGAAACCGGAAGATAGCACAGTGTTCTTAGGCATAACTTTGGATGCCAAGCTTCAGTGGGGCCCGCATATAAACAAATTGTCGAAAAAACTTAGCTCTGCAGCATACGCCGTTAGAAGAATTCGTGACTTAACTGATTTAGAGACAGCTCGTTTAGTTTACTTTAGTTATTTCCATAGCGTGATGTCGTACGGTATTCTCTTGTGGGGCAATGCCGCCGATATTCAAACAATATTTGTTTTACAAAAAAGGGCAATTCGTTCAATTTATAAACTAAGTCCCAGATACTCCCTCAGAGAAAAATTTAAGGAGATTAATATTCTTACTGTGCCCTCTCAATTTATTTATGAAAACCTTTTGTACGCACACAAAAATATTAATTTGTTTAAAAAATACAGTGATATCCACAACATAAATACGCGGAACAAACACAAATTTGTTGTTCCTGCAACGAGGCTCAAAAAAATAGGGGGTACGTTCAGATGCCAATGTATACGTTTTTACAATAAACTTCCGAGCCATATTCAAGCACTAACCCTGAATAAATTCAAATCGTTTATAAAACAGAAGCTATGCCTGAAAGCTTTCTATCATGTCAATCACTATCTCGAAGATAAAAAGGCTTGGGATTAAACTGCTCCAATGAAATTTGCTCCGTGAATGTTGAAATTTCGGACTTCGCTGGTTTATTGTTGATTCCTTTATTTTATACACTGTGACATTGAATGATTTGACATGAATACTTAGTTCAGTATTTTATTATTTTTTTACCTTCTTTTTATTTTTTATTTTATTGTATGTGTGTGTATTTGACATGAATATTTATTTGTGACTGACATTTAATGAATTGACATGAATACTTACTTCAGTATTTTATTATTTTTTACTCTTTTTTTTGTTTGTCTTATGTGTGTATTTGACATATCGTATTTTTATTGACATTCGTTTTGTAAATTATTATTTATTTTATTTAATAATTGTGAATGTGAGGACCATGTGGGTCACATTTTGTTTTTTTTTTTTCCCACGACTGTCTGGCAGTTTGAGTTCTATAAGCGACCTACCCAAATGTCCTTTCTTTGGTATTGTTCGGCGTTCGTTGAGCTCCTTGAGTTATAAGTCGAGCTACACGATAACTGACAAATGCTTGCACTGACTGGACAGGTCCACTCAAATCTGTGTGGTTCTTTCTTCAAAAGACCATCTCAGACACTAATCTGCATGGTCCTCATGTGAATTAAGCAAGATTGTCTGGACTTCAAAAGAGACTATGACCTCTGAGTTTGTTTCGGCTGTTTCTTCTCAGAGTAGTCAGATACGAAACACCGGCCCCATCTAGCTTAAAAAAAAAATGACGTGTAAAAGTGTTTGAGAAAACCTACTTGCTGAATAAATATCATTTATCATTTATCAAATAACTACCACTTCTACTAAGCCATTTGAACGACTCAGCCTCGACCTTGTAGGTCCTCTTCCGGAAGCTGGCCTTACTAAGCTCAAGTTCATTGTTACGTTACAAGATGACCTCACCAAATATTCCCTTGCTTACCCTATCGCTAATGCGACTGCAGAAGAATCATGTGAGTGTCTGGTGCACTTTATTTCTGTTTTCGGCATCCCAAAGTCTATTTTAACTGATCAAGGCACAAACTTCACCGCAGATCTATTTAAAAGAACCTGCAATTTCCTGAAAATAAAACAAATCTGGTCTTCCCCATATCATCCTCAAACTCAAGGTGCACTTGAACGCAGTCACTCCACACTCAAGGAATACCTTAAATCTTATGTCAATGAAAATCATTCTGATTGGCACAAATATGTCTATACTGCTATGTTGGCATATAACACTTCTACTCATTCCACTACTAACTTTACGCCATACGAGCTCCTCTTCGGTCAAAAACCCTTTATCCCGGACTCCGTTTATGAACTACAATCAGACCTTACATACCCAGAATACCTGAAATCCCTGCATCATCGCTTAAAACTCTCACGCGAAAAGGCCATCGAAAACATTCAACGATCCAAAGAAAAATCTAAACAGTATTATGATAATCATTCGCGACCTGTTCAGTATAAAGTCGGAGATTACGTGTATCTCAAAAATCATGTACGCCTGCGTAAAGCCCTTTCGCCAATTTGGAAAGGCCCGTATAGAGTAGTAAAGATCAATGGCAGAAGTACCTTGACTTTACTTATAAATAGACGTCATGTGACTCATCACTATGACGAAGTTAAATTAGCTCCTAGATCCGTAACGTAGTCCTAGTTATATACTTAATATTAATTTTAATTATATTCTATTACAGTAAATCTGCGCTGGGTCAGGAGTTCATTACATCCTTGACGAACAGTCCCGGCATCTACTTCGACCCCTTAGGTTCCTTAAGTTTATTTGATAGTCACCTTAGTGTAGTTATTCCATATGATGTATCCTTTATTAATCCACATATTCTAAACCTCCGTCTTATTCTCGATAAATCTAAACAAGTATGTGACAGTGGAAAAGTCTTTGATTATTTGGAATGTACAAATCTCTTTGAACCGTTGAACACCCGTTATAATGACATAGCCCATGATAATGAGGCTATCTTTCACCTAACATCTCGCCAGTCGAAAAGGTCTGCACTTCTAGGATTCATAGGCACCATATCAAAGAAACTATTTGGCACAATGAATGAAGATGATGCCATCCGATACGACAATGCCATTAGAGAAGTAGAAACAGACCAAAAGAAACTAGCCCTCCTAATGAAGGAAAATATATTAGTCACTACTTATTCTCTTAGATCTTTCAATGAAACTCTATCCATAATTAAACTAAATGAAAAACATCTGAAAGATGCAATTGATGAATTGTCCCAAGATATTCCAATTCTCAGTCAAGCTTCAAGAGAATTAAGTATTAGGTCTCGCATGCTGGAAATAACTTCCATGATAGAAAATAGTCTCCTAGCCTTGTCCTTCAAAGTTGAAGACATAATTAACTCTATCATGTTTAGCAAATCTAACGTCCTATACCCCACCATCCTAACACCTAAGGAACTTTACACTGAATTAATTGATAATTATAGATTCTTACCCGAATCTAAACAACTTCCAGTTCCTTTAAAACTCGACAACATGCATACTATTCTAAATATATCGGAAATATCTAGTTACTACAGTAAAGAAAAAGTAGTGTTTACAGTTAAGATCCCTCTCATTAACCCTATACAATTAAATATATACCATAACTTACCTTCACCGGTTCCTCATGATAAAAATAATCCAGAGTCATACTCGACCATCATTCCATCATCGAAATATATTGGTATAAGCAGAGAAAGGTCAATGTACTGTAAATTAGATAATCTTGACTACTGTAAAATAATTAATAATTATCATTACCTTTGTGAAACATCAATATTGTACTCTACTTCTGCGACACCTTTCTGTGAAACGGAAATTATTACTAAGGTACTTACCTCAATCCCTTCGATTTGTGAAACCAAATTTGTTCATGGTCACGTTAGCATCTGGCAGCCAATATACCATAATAGATGGTTATTTGTAATGTCAGAAAAAACTAAAATAAGTATTGAATGTAATAACTCCCAATCTATTGAAATAGAATTTAGTGGAAATGGTTTATTGTACTTACCTTCTGAATGTGTTGCCTATTGCAAGGACACTCGTTTAACACCACATGAAAATCGTGAGGTTCACTTGAAAACTATTGTTTCTAATTTTAATATTCTAAATGATTCATGTTGTAATATTGTAGCGTAAAATAATATTGTATCAAACTTACCTGTAGTTAGTCTTAAGAATGTTAACTTAGATTCCTTAGCTTATGACAATCCTGAAATCCTGAAAAGCCTTAATAACATAATTGAAAAACCACATATTGTTTTATATCAAAAATACTATACAGGTATTACTATTGTTATTATGATTTCTATTGTGTTTTATATGATCTATAAGGTGTTAACTGGCATACACAAGAGACTAATAAAATCCAAAGAAAATAGATGTCCGGAAAATAATGAAACTGAACTAGATGACATTGACCCCTCAAACATAAACACGGGGCCCTCTCTTCGAATCGGCTGACTCATGTTTCATTGATTTAAACATAAACTTCACTTTAAAGGGTGTAGTTTACTCTTAATCGGGGGGCTGTTACGATTTCCCAATATTAAGGAAAACCCTTAGTAATCAATAATAATTGATTACTAAGACTTTCTCTGAAATTGTCTTGTCATCATTTTAAAGGCAGCAGTGCCTCCCACTGCTGCGGGACGCCAGTCTCATCCCGATCGTCGTACCGCTACCATCTCGTTCTCTCGTTTCTGCCAGTTCCATATTAATTGTACAAGGTCAACCCCAAAATTAAACTCTAATATTTCCGTTAATAAAAGTGTTTTTTTTAAAACGGTATTTTCGGGGTCCCATATAACAGTACGAGTCTCTTTTTCAGTAGACGTTCAAATACCTTGGACAGTGCACTCAAAACAGCTATGGGTCGATAGTTACTAGGTTCGGCCCCATCCCCGCCCTTAAAGATAGGATGAATTATTGCAATTTTAAAAGAATTAGGGAAGATAGCTAACTGGAAGCAAAGGTTGAACAAATCTGAGCACAGGGGCAAGAGTCCGTGCATATCTTCTCAAAAAAGAAGAGGGTATTCCGTGCCAACCAGTAGCAGCAGTGACTCTCAGTGAATTTATAGTAGATATGATTTCTTCCGGGTCTATTTGTTCAAGCCCAAATGATTTTTCACAGGTAATTGGAGGTGCCATACGTAATTGAGTCCGGTCTACAGGAATTTTGTCTGTAAGGTTCTTTCCAACGCTGACGAAATATTGATTAACATTAGTGCAAGTCTGAGTAGGTGTGAGTGAGTTAGAAATTAAGTCAGTGGAAGTATTTTTGGTTTTAGCCATATTTGTTATGTTTTTAGGGTTCCGTACCTCAAAAGGTAAAAACGGAACCCTTATAGGATCACTTTGTTGTCCGTCTGTCTGTCTGTCTGTCTGTCTGTCTGTCTGTCTGTCAAGACCTTTTTTCTCAGGAACGCGTGGAGGTATCAAGCTGAAATTCATATCAAATACTCAAGTCTATGGTCTCTTGGAGCTGTGAAAAAATCAAACTTCTAAATCAACGCGATCAAAAGATACTCCCGTTTATGCCGCAAATTATCGACACTCGCAAGGGAATCAAAACCTACAGGGTACTTCCCGTGAACTCAGAATCTTGAAATTTGGTACGAAGCAACGTCTTATAACACAGATAAAGGAAAAATTGCGAAAAGCATAAATTTTTAGTTACATCATATAATAAAAATATTTTTAATAATTTTAAACTTATTACCCCTTTACTCATGAACGCGTAGTGGTATTATATTGAAATTCTTAACAAATACTCAAGTCTATAATATCTTTAAGCTGTAACAAAATCAAACTTCTACGTCAACGCAATCAAAAGATACAGCAATTAAAGCCGCATATTTTGAAACTCGCAACTACTCGCAAGGGAATCAAAACCTAAAGGATACTTCCAGACGACCTGGAATCTTGAAATTTGGCATGAAGCAACGTTATAAAGTACACATATAGGAAAAATTCCGAAAATCTTAAATTTTTAGTTACATCACATAGTATATTTTTTTTAATAATCATAAACTTACTAGCTGACCCAGCAAACGTTGTTCAGCGATTAAAAAAAAAAAATAGTTGTTGGCCGATTCTCAGACCTACCCGATATGCACACAAAATTTCATGCAAATCGGTTCAGCCGTTTCGGAGGAGTTTGGAAACAAACACCGCAACACGAGAATTTTATATATTAGACTTGCTGACCCAGCAAACGTTGTTATGCGATTAACAAAAATGTTATGGATTTCATTTAGCAATAAAAGTACCATAACTTTTACTTATATACCTACAGGTTTGTACGGAACCCTCGGTGCGCGAGTCTGACTCGCACTTGGCCGGTTTTTTTTATATTATCCCATAGTTTTTAGGATTGTTTGTCGCATTGTTTAGTTCCTGTGAATCGTATTTACTTTTAACTTTCTTAAGGAGTATTGTACAGAAATTTCTGTATCGTTTGTAAGTAATGGATAGGGTTTCATTATCAGGTGTGAGTTTTAGCTTTCTATGCATAGAGTCTCGATTGCGTATGCACCGTAGTAAACCGGGTGTGATCCAGGGCTTAGGTATTTTTTTACTTGAGGGAATCATTGTAATAGTTGTATGTTGATTTATAATTGTGTTTAAGATTTTGACAAGGTTTTCGGCAGCTGAATTAGGGTTTAATATACAAAAAAATTAAGAAAGATCTAGATTTTTCATAGCCAAGTCTAGATTTACATAATCCACCTTAGCAAAGGTGTTTTGGTGGAATGTATTGGTTTGGTATTACTAATACATAATAAAGAAGGACAGTGGTCAGTCACTAGTGAATCATAGATAAACGTTATTGTTTTAGAATTACCGCGGAGCATAATATGGTCCAGGCAGTTCTTTTCTCTGGTAGGAAGGGTGTGTGCAGATAGAAATCCATGGAACGCTAAGGCATTGAGATAGTCTTGAGCACGGGTATCTTCTGATGTTGTCTTTATATCCAGGTTAATGTCGCCAGTAATAACAACTGACTTAAATTTAGTGAGCGTTAGTAAAATACAATTTAGGGCTGTCAGAAAAGTTTGAATGTTATCATTGGAAGGAGTACGATATAATTATACTGAGAATCGCTATTCGGAATTAATCATAACAATAAGCCCTGAAGCAGATCCGTTAAAATTGGGTTCTTCGCAAGTGGTTATGAGGCTTGACTTAATGTATACTACAACACCATCGCTCTGGTTTAGATGTTTTGTGGTGGCATATTTTTTATAATTTTGCATAATCGGGGTAAAAGTATTAGTGTTGCACGGTAGCCAACATTCGGTTAAAACTACGAGCTGGGAGTCTACATTATATTAAGCCGGTGTAATAGTGTTTCCAGATTCAGGAAATTTTGATTTATAGGTCGAATATTTTGTGTGAGAATTTTGAAGTAAGAATTTTCATTTTTCAGATGTGTAAATGTATCTTCCGGAGTACATGAGTAGGTTTCCGATACAGAGAATTGATCAACGGTTTCAAGTAAATCATTAATCGTATTAAAAGACGCCATTGAGTAAAGTGCTAATAATCACAAAAGTGGTACTTGTAATATGTCGACGTGACCGATTGCGGTCGTAATTGGCGTCAGAAACAGTAAAATAATCAAAACTAAGATGTTTTAGTGGTCCGTGCAACCGGATGATTACGAAAAAACAATAATTGGCAGACGGATATGGCTGTGTGTATGAATTAGGGCTATGAACATTGTAGTTACGCAATATTTTGCTATCGTGTGAGTACGTGAGAATGAAGTAATGGGAGGTGGTGATACGTGTCAGTAGTAAGTAAGGCGCTTATTGGTTTGATCATAAGAAATAATATGTTTGATGTGCGGGTGGTGTAAATTGTAATTAAAGTAGGTAAGAGTTGAGGGTAGGGTCTTAAAAATGTTAAACATGAAAAGTATTGAATTTGACCGACTTATGATTATCGGGAAGTTTGACAAAAAAACAATACAAGCATTTGCAGCGAGCAGTCATTGGATCGCTTCCTGTATTAAGTCCTTTAGGGCTTGTTCTGACCTAATAAGTATTTGTTTTTCTCCTGTGACTTTCCTCAAGAAAATATTGCCGTTTGAACTCCAACAGAAGTCGTATTTGTTGAGTTTTGCAAATTCTTTGGCGGTGAAGAATAGTTTTCTCGAACTGGCGGGGAGGTGTTCTGATATATAAATCGGTCGCCTTTCACCATTTAAGCAAATCCTACGAGTATTGAGGCGATCATTTCCTTTGTGTGTTTTATTAAAATTCCTGGCCGCAGTGAGTAGTTGATTTTTGCACTGGAAAATTCAGCGATAATAGGCCTGATCGAATCTGCTTTACCCGGTAGACGGTAAACATCACGCAAGTCAGAGTTATTTATCTTTAAATCAACAACTGAGCCCACTTTTTTGATGATCGCAGTGAGGTCCGACGCCGCTTCGTTCTCCACGGACGGCACGTTACGGATTTCAATGGATGAGGATCGAGATATACGCTGTAAATCTTGTATTTTAGTTTCTAAGTTCAACAAACTCTTCGTATATGTTAGGTTTTCTTTTTGGAGCGACTCAACTTGCTTAAGCATGTCGTCGTACTGTTGGCTAATAAAGGAAATGTTTTTTTCTATTTCAGTGTTAGATTTTTGAATAGCCTGGTTTTGGAGCTTTAGCACAATCATGTCGGACGCCAGCTTCATTAAAGAAGAGCTCTGTTCGGCACACAGTTTAGTTAGGTATGCTTCTTGATCCGTTTTCCAGTTCTTGAGCATTTCATGTATTTCCTTTTTAAACCTCAGGAATTCGGCTCCTGGGGAACAACACGGCCGAGGAGTTTATAAAGGTGACGCGTAGTTATGTTTACATCATCGTCAATCGGGCTGCTCGATATCATTTGGGGAATATCGGAGTCGGACAAAGCTTGCGTAATGTTGACATTCGAATTGTTCGACGGTGGCGAGCGCTGCATACGGGGCATCGTGAGCGGCATGCGGCGGCGGCGGGGCGACGTAAAGTGGAGTTTAAGTACTCACGGTTATGCGTTAGGCTTGTAGCATAAAGGGTCACCGTGGCTCCTTATCGGACAGCGCCTGCGACGATATTATGCGGTCTTGGAGAAAGCGAGACAGCAATTATGAAGGGCAGCACTGTTCCGCGGACGCGAAGGCGGCTCGTGCGAGGCTGGGTCACGCCACTAATTTGGCAGTGAGCGTTGTGGTGACAAACTCACGTATATTTTGCGAGTTTTGCACTTTAGTCGATTAAATTAGGGCTTAGAGTGGCGTATTTGTCAAGTTATTTTTCGAATGGAGCTAAAAACACGTCTACTCTCGAACACGATGGAACGAAAACCACTCGTACACATCGTGTTTTTTTTTGCCGTGCCTTAAAACACTTTATATTCCCCTAAAAAGCGTAGTCAACGGAGCCCCTCTTCGCGGGGCCTCTATTTCCGAGTGCAGGGTTTAAACTTCAAACCCTGCACTGTTAGGTTCCTTTAAACTTTAAAGGAACCTAACGGGGGGTGCCTTAAGTCCTGATTATGGGGGCAAGATACTTCAGTATGTTCAGTTGACAATAATTCGAGATATTACAATATCGCTACAGAGAAACACGTTATATTGTAATATAACGTGTTTGACAATTTTACGGTGACATATATATAATATATTTTGAATGTTATTGAGATAAAGTGATTATTATGTGCACTTATATGTATATCACGACAGGATAACCCTGGAGAGGAGCAGTCCTCGAATATTGGCGCCATTCGCCGCCTAAGTATGGCGGCGAATGTGTGTGTTGCAGTCTTTAACCATCACATCGCCGTGCGATGTTATTATTCTTCATTGTTGGTAGATAGGTAGATGAGTAGTTGAAATCACACACCACATTTTACTCAAACTCCAAACGTTTATTTCTAAGAAACCATTTTGGTACCGGCACAATAAACATTCTGAGTTGAGCAGCCCGTTCGCCAATATTGTTAATAAGGAGAAGAACGGACAAAGAAACTCCTTACACTCTTATCAACCAATATTACATTTCTCATTTACACAAGCTTGTTATGTTCACTTCAAAAGCCATTATTATTTTCTTAATCATTCGATTGTTTTACTCAACGAAACACTGAAGTGTCTGGAAGTTACTCACTCACTCAGTACAGTAATTAATTACATCGTAAGTTCATTAAAACTTACAAACAATATTAGAATACTTCACACTTAATTATTGTAATAATTAAACAATACTTATATTCACAAATGAAAAGGTGTTATTAAGTTTAAGCTTAATTACTAGTTTTATTACTTTTTACACGCGAAGTAGACCGGGACGTAACGCATCGGAACAACTCAGGATGGATGAAATGGCGACAGGTCACTGGAATAACTTGCGACCCACGGATGCCCCTCAAGTTAAAGGGGAAAATGTACAAGTCCGTGATTAGACCTGTCGTATTGTATGGAGCAGAGTGCTGGGCTGTGAAGAAGATGGATGAAAAACGATTGCATGTTGAGGTGGATGTGTGGAGTGACAAGAATGGATAAAGTAAGGAATGAATATATTAGAGGAAGTTTGAAAGTGGCACCTGTTACTGAAAAATTGAAAGGAAGTCGTTTGGCTTGGTATGGACATGTAATGAGGAGGGATGAAACGCATGTGACTAAAAGAGTGATGGACATTAGTATTGATGGATGGAGAGGGAGAGGAAGGCCAAAGAAAAGATGGATGGATTGTGTAAACACTGATATGAAAGAGAAAGGAGTAAATGATGCCGTGACATCTGACAGGGGAGAATGGAAGAAGAAAACGTGTTGCGCCGACCCCAAATAAAATGGGACAAGGGCAGGAAGATGATGATTACTTTTTACACTTGTTGGAAAACCATTTCCGGCAAAACGAAAGACAGGTCAAATTAATACAAAGAATAAGTCTTCCACTAATAGATTGGTTTGTAAATAATCTTAATGTTACTTTTTGGTTTGTATTCAGTTTTAGAAAAACTGATTTAGTTATAGTTTAAAATTATAAATTGACTTATTGACCATTAAAATTGTACTTAGCGCGTTTGTATGGCGACATCCACAACAAGTGGAGTATTGCCATACAAACAAAGAAACCGTAGTCCACGAAAGAGCTATGCCAAATCGGTAAAATCCCAATAGTTATAAAATATTACCTATCTTGATTTTAACTATAGTTCTAGCTAAACTTGTTTAATTAATCATTAAACAAGTTTAGCTAGAACTATCTACTCTTAAATTGTCACTCGAAGATCCATTTAAGTAGGTACTAGTTAATACAAATGCCCGTTGAAGTCGCCCATTAAGAAGATTGTTTTGTGTGCACTGGCAAGTGTTTTCTCCAGTTCTTCATAGAATGAGTCCTTTATGTCCTTTTTATTGGTGAAAGACTACCAAATGAAGATGGTATATTAGGTCAATTTAGCACGGGAAAAAGAAACAACAACGGGCAAAGGCTTGTGAGCCTGGCGCAGGCACACAACCTCAGAATCCTAAATAGCTTCTTCAAAAAAAAAAACAAACAAGAAATGGACCTGGATATCTCCCAATGGAAACGTCAAGAATGAGATAGACTTTATACTGTCGAATAAACCCCATTTTTTCAAGGATGTAGATACAGTCAATAAATTCAACTTTAACACCAACCACCGAATTGTAAGGGGAAGCATCTATCAAAAAAAACCCAAGAAAAGGAGACAATGCTCCAAGAATTTCTATTCTTGGAGCCCAATCAAACCAAATTCCTCCCTCTATCCCAGAAAACGACAATACAAGAAATATCCATAAAGCTGTACACCTCAAAAAACAAAAAAGATAAAATCGGAGTGGAAGCTAGACACCTTATAGAAACCAGGAAAACGCTCTTGGAAAACAAAAAACAAAATAGAAGAGAAATATCGTATGTAAGCAAAGAGATAAATGAAAAAATAAGGATACACAGAAAACAAATAAGAAACAGAACTATCCAATATCAAATTGAAAAAACCGGAGGGATAAAGAAAGCCCTAAAAGAGCTGAAAGAAAACACTTCCTGGATACCAGGCATAAAAAAAAGTCAACTGGGAAGATAGAAAATAAACGCCCCGAAATTACGGAAATAGCAACAGAATTCTATAGCAAACTATATGATGACGTAGACTACACAAATACACAATACCTACAGGAAAATAACGAAGAGGCTATCCACCCAATACTAGAAACTGAAGTAAGGAAAGCCATACTGTCCCAAGGAAACTACAAGGCACCTGGGGACGATGGCATAACAAATGAAATTCTGAAGGGCTGCCTAGATCACATTTCAGAGGCCATTACAAATTTGTTCAATAGTATTTTAACTGAAGAAACAATACCAAAACAATGGACATCATCAACTATTATACTGCTCCATAAGAAAGGAGACAAAGCAGAAATAAACAACTACAGACCAATAAGCCTCATTTCTAATCTGTACAAAATATTTGCTAAGGTAATATTGAACAGAATTACCTCAGTTTTGGACGAAAATCAGCCGAGAGAGCAAGCGGGATTTCGTAGCGATTTCTCAACAATGGATCATATTCATGTCGTAAAACAAATTATTCAAAAAAGCAATGAGTACGGGAAAAAATACTATTTGGCATTTGTGGATTATAATAAAGCGTTCGACTCCCTCAAGCACACACACATTTGGAAAGCGCTGCGATCACAAGGAGTACACCCAAAGTATATTAGGATGTTAGAAAACTTATACAAAGAATCAACATCAAAAATCCAAACAGAAAGGAAAGGACCAGCGTTCAAAATAAAAAAGGGAGTGCGACAAGGAAACACATATTCCGAAAAATTGATTGGGACACATTTGGAATTAATATAAACGGTGAGAAGCTTAACCACCTGAGATTCGCAGATGACCTGATTCTGCTCAATGAAAACCCAGAAGGCTTAGAAATAATGCTCACCCAATTAGAAAGAGAAAGTAAGACTGTAGGGCTAACTATGAACCGAGACAAAACAAAAGTAATGACAAATCACATAAGAACACCTATCTCTATAAATTCTGATCAGATAGAGATTTAGGACAAACTATTTCACCGGAAAATCAGATGCAGAAAGAAGTAAACAACCGAATAAGCAAGGCATGGAAAAGATTCTGGTCTCTGATGGAAATTATGAAATTAATTAGTTGCATGATAATATAGTGAAATGATATTGTAGCATGCAAAATAAAATTATAAAACGATGTATTAGAAATAGTCAAATGTATTTTATCAGAAATAAAGGCTATTTGAATTTGAATTTGAATAATACAAATGCCAATAGATGGCGCTTAACCCTTCTGTCAATTGAATAATGATCTTTGTAAATAATTGTTAATGCCAACTGCCAAAGCAGAGATGGCAGTTTCATCAATATTATCATGGAATAGTTTACGAGTGTTATTAATTAGATTAAATCTTAGCAGATAGAGACTCCTGCGGCGACATTTATAATTGTTTGTTGCCATTATGTTACACCAGTAATACATTTTATTAGTACCTAGGTGAAGTTTATTTTACCAGCCAGGTTCCCGTTATTGTTAAATTATCTAACAAGGTAATTAACAATGACACCACCAACTCAAAGTAACATGTTTTTTTTGTCGACCTACATCTGAAGATTGGCAATTGGATCAAGGGCTTGATTCAGAAAGCAGTACATACTTCAAGAGTCCTGACCACACCAACGGTAGCTCGGACCCTATTCCCGATGCTGGTGGACTAGTATTTTATATATTTTTAAATGTTTTTTTGTAAATTAAAATAATTTAATTGTTAATAACATGTGAGAAAGACGATAAAGATAATAATTACAGGCGGACGAAGTTCGCGGGTAACAGCTTAGTATTTCATACAATTTCACCAACTTCTGCCGTTCAGTGCGTTTGTATTCCTCCGAACTGGGCAAATGTTACGTTACTGCTGCATCAGTTGCATGAGGGGCTCGCACGTGCTGCAGGTGGACGACGAGCACGAGAGCAAGGAGCTGTCCATGCGGAACTTCCTGGGGCTGTGGCTGGTGCTGGTGGTGGGCTGCGCGCTGGGCATCGTGCTGTCGTGCTGCGACCTGGCGTGGGCGGCGGCACGGCGCGCACGGGCCCAGGGTGGCCGCTTCCACAGGCACTTCTGGTCGGAGCTGCGCTTCGTGTTCCGCTTTGAGCAGTCCGTGAAGCCCCTTCAGGTGCGTTATCAGTTATCTGAAGTGCTTTCACGAGTACTGCTACGCGGCGTAGTGAGCCTCATGTGTGACGCAAATGGTTGCAGGGGCCGCTCAGCGGCTCGTCCAGCGGGTCGGCGGACACGGCGCGCTCGGTGGAGGAGCCGGGCGAGGCGGGCGAGACGGGCGAGACGGGCGAGGCGGGCGAGGCGGACGAGGCGGGCTCGCTAGAGGTGCAGGCCCGTGCACGCTCGGGCTCGGGCGCGGCGGGCCCGCGCCGGCGCCGCTCCTCCATGCACGCCGCCAGCCTACGCGTTGCGCGCCACACCAACCGCGACTCCGATACGCCCGCGCGACGATAACTCACTGCACGTAGCACGTCACGCTAGTCAGAGTCACTACGTCATGTCACACACGGACACACCTGATGTCTTGACCATTTGATTTCGCGTACGTTGTCTCCTGTATTTATATTTAGTACTTAATATACTTAATCTTTGAAAGTTATATTTTGACTTGTCTTTTTATTGTAACAAAAGCTCCACTGCTTTAGCATAAGGGTAAATTTTGACTCTCTAGTCAAAATTAAAAGATAATAAGGTACTAAATACTATAACACTATACTACACTACATTCTACACTACTATACTATGTGTGTGTAATATGATTATATTAATTGCTGCGTTGTATTTAATCTATTATATAAAAATGAAACCCGTTTTCCGTTGTCACGACATAGCATGAAAACGGCTTGACCGATTTGGCTGATTCTTTTTTTGTTGTGTTCGTTATTGTCAGGAGAAGGTTCTTATGAAAAAAAAGTAGTAGTAGTAGGTAGCTTTTTGCCTCTTATGTGACGCAGACGAAGATGCGTGGGTCAGCTAGTTTACAATAAATGTCTACATGAAGCCCAACGTGTGGAAGCGAGCATTTATTACACCGGTCGGGAGACAAAGACAATGTAGAGAATTATCGCCCCATATCTATTATTTCCACCTTGTCGAAGCTTTTTGAGAGACTTGTACACGGCGCTCTTTATCCTCAATTGCATGGCCTTATTGTACCCGAACAACATGGGTTCGTCAAACGTCGTTCGACGACTACCAATCTTATGATTTTCACTAACTTTCTTTTTGAAAAAATGGACAGGAGGGTCCAGGTAGACGCTGTGTACACTGACTTTCGGAAAGCTTTTGACAGGGTGGATCACACAATTCTTTTGGAAAAGCTTGCTTACAATGGTATCCGAGGCAATTTACTTCGTTGGTTTGCATCATAGGACACAAAAGGTCGTTATTAATGGGTTTGAATCTGAGAGTGTAACTGTCAAGTCTAGAGTTCTTAGGCCCTTTGCTTTTTATCCTGTATATTAATAACATAAAATACTGTTTTGTTTATGCAAATTACCTAATGTATGCGGATGATATAAAAATCTACAAAGCCTGCCAAAACCTCGATGACTGCCTATTGCTCCAAGAAGATCTTCACAGACTTGATACCTACTGTAAAGATAACAAACTCTTTCTTAGTCTCCCTAAATGTCACAGTATATCTTTTACTTAAAACAAAAATAAAGTTAACTTTACGTATACGCTGAACAGCCAACCATTATTTGTAGTGGAATCCGTTCGCGACCTTGGTGTGACTGTTGATTCATGTTTGCGCTTTGACTTGCATATAGAAAATATAATAAATAAAGCCTTTCAGATGTATGGTTTTGTCATGAGATCCTCGAGTGACTACGTGCGGCCCTCTACTTTTTTGGTATTATATGTATAAAACGTTGATAAGATCTCAATTAGACGCGATTCCTATTTGGAATCCGTTCTACCTCAAATACTATTATGTGAACTATAAATGTTACCATTCAAGGATTCCATAGGTACACACAATTACTACTGCATTATTATGTTTTAAGTTTAGAGTCTCGGCGTTTACTTCTGGTGGCCATGATGCTGCATGGTTTGTGTAACAATAGATTTGACTGTATTGAAATTACAAATAAATTACGCTATAAGGTACCAAGAAATGTAGTCAGACGGGCGACTCGCGTGCCCCGGTTGTTCCACGTGGACCAACGGGGCACGAGTGACTCTTCGTCAACTAGTGGAAACCTATAACACACACTTCATGGACATAGATATATTCTCTCTTTCTAGTAACAAATTTAAAACACTGGCTATAAATATTCTTTCACCACTATCTTAATCTAACATTAATTATTTAAATCAACTCTAAAATCCAAATTTATCTTTCCGCTATTTATTTGTTCATCTGTTAATCCGTGGACAATGTTGTGGGTTATATGTTTACCTATCTACTTAAGAACTCATAATTTTAAACCTGAACATGTAACTGTTTTTTTGTCCCTAATAAATAAAATTAAAAAAAAAAATAACTTAAGTGCGGTATATTGTCCACCAAACCAGAAAGTCAAGAATGATATGTTTGAAAGATATTTCAATACATTAGGCAACAGGTACATCAGTGGTGGATACTGGAATTGCAAACATACCTACTGGGGGTCCAGACTTATCACAACCTGAGGACGCGAGCTGAAAAAGAGTGTTGAAACCCACAGACAAAGTCTGCTATCGACTGGCGAACCAACATCCAGTATGTTGGTTCGCCAGTCACCAGCCCACCGATACCAATAGAACACCTTAACCTCAGACCCTTATCACCCACCCCTATGTATATTGGCTTCTTTCAATTTAGGTAATCGAGCCATAATACGTAAATCCATACAGAGGTATAATTACTATAAGGCGAATTATGAAGAAATCAATGGTGATTTGGCCGAAGTTAACTGGGACGAATTACTACAAGGGCAGTCTGCAGAAGATGCGGTAAATACATTTTATGAAATAATTTTCCGAGTTATTAAGGCTCACGTTCCCTTAACATCGGTCAAGTCGTCTAAATATCCGGTCTGGTTCTCACCATCATTGATACATATATTTAAAAATAAAGCTAAGGCGTGGTGTAAATGGAAGGTGTATAAAAATTTATCAGATTACGAACAATTTTCATTGTATAGGTCGAGATTTCATACTGAATCTAAAACATGTTATAGTTTATACATGAAGTCAGTTGAGGATAGTATAAAAGTTAACACTAAATATTTATGGACTTTTATATCTAACCGTAAATCCACAGCTTCCATTCCTTCAACTATGCATTACGAGGGACAATCTTCCAACAATCCAGACGAAATCTGTAATCTCTTTTTGAACTTCTTCAATTCTGTTTATGAGCCTTCCACTCTCAACGATGTGCAGCAGCAGACATCTGACAATGCTAAGAATAGTCGTCTCATTGGCAACATTGTGATCAGTGTTGAACAAGTACATAGTGCTTTGAGATCCTTGGATTGTTCTAAAGGCCCAGGACCCGATGGTATACCACCACTTTTCCTTAAAAATACCGCTGACACTTTAAGTATCCCACTATGCATTATTTATAATAAGTGTTTGAGCCTAGGAATTTTCCCAGAAGTTTGGAAACGAGCTAATGTCACCCCTGTCCATAAATCTGGTCCAAAACATGAAGTTGAGAACTACCGTCCTATTTCCATTTTGCCAATCCTGTCAAAAGTTTTCGAGAGGCTTGTCCACAATCAGCTGTATCCGATTATGCATGATCAGATCATTAAGCAACAGCATGGCTTCGTCAAGAAAAGATCTACAACTACTAACTTAATTGAATACACCGATTATTTATTTAATAATTTAGACAGACGTGTACAGGTAGACTCTATTTATACTGATTTCCGTAAAGCCTTTGACAAGGTCGATCATAAATTACTTTTAGAAAAATTAGCATTTAACGGCATTCGTGGGGATTTGTTTGTGGTATAGTGGTTAATGGTTTCCATTCCAAATCCATAACTGTTTCATCAGGGGTGCCTCAAGGCTCGATTCTGGGTCCTTTGTTATTTATTATATTTATTAATGATATTGACACTTGCTTTCTTAATTCTAATTTCTTGCTTTACGCGGATGACCTTAAAGTCTTTAGACCCATCAAAACAATGCTTGACTGTCAACTGCTTCAACAAGACCTCAATCGTCTTGCAGATTATTGCACTAAAAACAAACTCCAACTTAGTATCTCGAAATGTTGTTGTATTACCTTCACTAAAAATAAAAATATATTTAAATATTCCTACGCAATACACAGTGTAACTCTGGCAAGGGAGAGTTGTATCCGCGACCTAGGAATATTACTTGACAACAAACTGCACTTGGATGCACATGTTAATAAAATTGTTAATAATGCTTATCGCATGTACGGCTTTGTGATGAGATCAGCCACAGAATTTAAGCACTCTAGTACATATTTATATCTGTATCGATCATTAGTTAGGTCTCAATTAGAACATGCAGTACCTGTGTGGAACCCCTACTACAATAAATAC
This sequence comes from Xestia c-nigrum, assembly GCA_916618015.1. Classification (NCBI taxonomy): domain Eukaryota; kingdom Metazoa; phylum Arthropoda; class Insecta; order Lepidoptera; family Noctuidae; genus Xestia; species Xestia c-nigrum. The sequence goes on from OU745256.1 coordinate 521,173, forward strand.
ATCGAGTGTATAGAAAGCATTCAGCGTAAGTTTTTGAAGTCTATGCATTATCGCTGCTTTGGGAGTTGCTATCTCCCTTATAGTGAGTTACTTAAAAAATGTAATCTGCTTTCTTTGAGTTCAAGGCGTACATTTCTTGAAACTACATTTTTATATGTTTTATGCAATAACTCGTATGATTGTTTAGATATTAGCAACAAGTTGTGTTATATAGTTCCCAGAACATGCCAGGGACGCGAGGTGCGCGCACGACCTGTATTTGCTACTACTACCTGTCGTACAAACGCCGGCTTGCGTGCTCCTCTTCGTCGCCTTGCGAGCAATTTTAATAATAATTTCTGCAGTTTGGATCTGTTTGCTTTACCGCAAGGAAAGTTTAAACTCATGTTACTTAACATGTTGAAACATTAATATTACACTGTTGTTGTTCCACTTTTGCGGCACTATTGGTGGCTTTGAGTTATGTATTGTTGATAAGTACTTTACTACTATTAATATTCTTATTTTTATTGTTATAAAGCTAATCTTAAAATTTAACAAATTGTCTAGTGTGTATCTGTGGAGAACGTGGTTGATTTCACATTTGTATCATTTCTGTACCTTATTTTTTTTTGTTATTCTTAATGTGAAATTGTTTGTTTTCCCAAATAAATAAAATAAAATAAAACACCTGCCTTCTAGATTTCTTTATTGTCAAGGGACTGTCAAATACAACTCTAGTGTGGAGTCGTCATTCGATACAATATCTGACCACTCTCCAGTTATTGCCACATTTAGTGTTGCAGCAATCAAGAGAGAGCCAAAAGTAAACTTGTGCAATCGAAAAACTGACTAGGACTCATTTGCGGACTACCTTGAAGAAGAAGTTAATCTAAAAGTAATACCTTAAAACTGAAGAAGACATAGATTCTGCCACATTATATGTATATATCTAATCTTATACAAATAGCAGCATGGCGCGCTAAACCATGGACACTTCAGTCTGTAAAAATAACATAAGTACCCTTAGAGATAAGACATAAGTTGGAGGCCAAACGAAGAATGAGAAGGCAGCTTCATTTGAGTACATAAACTAGAGAGGATAAACTAGCAAAAACTTGATAATTTTTGCTTCCAAAGCGCCGCCGTGCCGTGCCGCGGGAATAAATTGTCGTTGCGCGGCACACACCTATGTAGAGTCGTGCGGGACTCGTGCACTATTTTTCTATCGATGAAAATAAGATTTGTCGTCGAAAAAAGAAAATTATTAACGACTCTACAAAAAAATAACAATATTCTCAGTGGAACACCAAACGGCAATCCAGATATTCGCGACGTAAAGAGGTCCTTCAGTCAATGAGCGTTTTTCCGATCAAACAGAAGGAGCATCAATTTTGAAAATTTCATGAAACATCGTTGTATTCTGCAAAAACTCGAATAACGAGGCAGACTAAATTTTAGCTAAACATTTTGATTTCGTTAATTTTTTATATACTCGTATTTTTTCATTATGTTACAATAAATTGTTTTATGTTTGGTAATAGTTGTCTTTTTTAGTTCATAATTTTCCATATTTCCGTTTTTTAGACCCATAATATATGTACATATTTTGTCATTTTTGGCACATATTAAAATTTATCCGAGCCCTAGTCAAAGAACACCGGTCAAAGCTCGAACAAATTTTTGTTGATATTTTATTTTAGCGTCTGCCCATGAAAATTATATAAAAGTATAGAGTTTGAATTCCTGAAGAGTTTTGTCTTCAGTCATATTTTTCTAGGAAGTCAGGATTTAAAGATATTCCAGTTTGAAGTTTTAGAGGTTATATCTTGTTAACAACAGACTATTCGAAAAATAAATCTAAAAATACCTTAACTCACTTTAAATACATTAATATAAATGCATTTATTTAAAACTAGCTGCGCCACGCGAAGTTTAGAAGAATATAAGGATAGTAGGAGAATAGTTTAAGGACTCCGTATTTAGAATATTAAGTCCAACAGACGTCCGTAGGTCTGCCACATGGCTCACATGGTCACACGAGACATAATTAGGTACTTACCTACTTAAATAAATGATCAGAAGAATATTTATTTAATTACCATAGTCAACTATCTATAGGGCAGTTAGTTACGAGATATATTTTGATAAATAAGTCGCCAACCCGTCTTGAGCAAGCGTGGAGATCAATGTTCGTGCCTTCTCTGTTGAGAAAAGGCCTTTGCCCTGCAGTGGGACAGTAATAGGTTGGTATTATTATTATTATGATTTTTCATGGTGAATACTAAACTTACTTTTAAAATCAATTCTGTGAAAGTAGAGAGAAAATGGGATATGTGTTGTGCTTAGTCATTTAAAAAATAAAACAATTCTGTTAAAACCATAAAGTAATTTATTCTGTCAATTCTTATTATTGCCTACCCTAGCTCTAAATCACAGCCTGCATTCGATTCTTCATTAATCTGATCAGGTTTTTGACGGTGCCTTGAGGAATTCTGTCCCACCCGTCTGTTAACGCGGCCTTCAATGCTTTTATCAATCAATCATTTCATTTTCAGGCATCTTAAGGCCCATAGATAAGATACACAACAACTTAGAAATATACTAATACATACAAAATATAACTTATAAACTATGAACACATGAAGTGACGGCGTCGTATCACGTAGCCTGCCGCGAAAACGTCGGTAGACAACAACCTTCGGCCAAAACTCTTCCTTGAGAAACTTGTCGAGAAATTGTGTCGGAACTCGCAAACGACTTGAAGTTGGTGTTGTGACGCGACTCCAACTTCTCGACCCTCAAGGTCCAGCTGGTCTTCATCTTCATGTACTCTACGACCTACTCAACCTTCGTGGAGTGATGCAGTCGGGACATATAAAGCAACGTCGTAGTTGGTATTGCTGGACGCAGCAGCATATTTTATACTGACAGTCCAGTACCGCATTGATTGCGACAAGTAGGCTTTTTCTTCTTCTTCTGAACTAAGGTGAAGCCGTCCTCATCACACTTCTGCTTGGCTGGACAGCGCTGTACCGGATTCCTCGGAAGGGTATCACAGCGACGGTTCTACTTTCCCCCTTTCTGCTGCTTAGGTTGTTTTGCAGCTGAATCGTTTTATGGTTGAAGGGACTGAATTTCTGCCCAGGACCCTTCTCTTGAGCTCGTCCCATAAGCGTTCGATATCAGTCCATATCTGGACTCGACCAGTCCATCGCCCGTATGTATATTCACTTCATTCAGGAACTTTCGAATGATACGCGCCGTGTGACATCTTCGGCCCCTTCAGGCGCGAAAACAAGCGTGGTTTTTTCCTCTAAAGAGATACCAGCCCATTATACTACGTACAATACAATACACACTTTATTATTATTCTATGCTATTATGAAAAGACAATTCGTAACACAATACAATGATGTATGTGATGGAAGGCCATAACTCTATTTAAGGCTTTTCACGGCCGATAAGGCCTCAAATGAAGATGCGGATTTCAACAAGTACCTATGCAAACTATTCGTAGAAAACATCGTTTTTGAGGCCAAACGCCCTTCTATCTAAGTGTATCTGGTGGCTACGGGCGACTTATACAGAATTTCTTGCTGAATTCGAATCAATGTTTAACTGAGTTTTGGCAAAAATGTTAGTTACGGCCTTTCACCGTATGACGGTACAGCGCATGTCATTAAGGACGCTGTTACTTTTTTCCACGAATATTAGTGTTTTTCAGGTACCATTTTAATGTACAAGCTGTCACAAATGTGAAAATTTCATGGTCTTAATTTAAAGATAATATATTAATCTCCAGATAATCATCAGAAAAAATCTACGACGTCATACAAAATTTTCGCACAAATACGTTTTTCCCATCACAAGAATCGCAGAAAATTTAAAAAAAGGGGTCAGAATAGGTACCAATTTAGGTCATTTTAAAGCATATTTTATCTTAATAATTAATAAGAAATTGCGGTAAATATAGTTCTTTACAGGAAATCCTTTTTTTTTGTATTAAAATCACAACATTTTCCAATTACTAGCCAAAGTATAAACATTTGGCGAATTCTTCATACATTTTGCGCCTCGCGGTTCGTCAATCTGCGCTGAGACGCGCTCCTCAACGGACGGGTGTATCGCTCTGTCGCAAAAAATAAATACGATTTTATTACTAAAAAATATTGAAGTGTGCATGCGTGTGAGTAGGTACCCCCGGTTGTATAGCGTATTCGGAATGAGTTGAAACTTTTTCCAACGACATTAAAGTAAGTACTTACGAGTTCCTACTTTTATTATTATCGGGATTTGTGAAATGGATGGGTGGTGTTAAGCAACTCTTAGTAAGGTTAGGGTTTGGATGGGTAAGGCCAAGCTGTTCACGGTGAGGTTCGGAAGTGGATGGGGAGGAGAGTTATGATTTTACTGATAAACATAAGCGTAACCTTCACGACTATAATCCTTAGAGGGGTAAGCAGACATGTTCATCGTACGCCAGATTTCACAATTGGTCGTATTAGTTATTATGAGTTCAAAACGATCCGTTTGCCAAGTTCTGGGGACGAAATCTTCACGACTATAATCCTTAGAGGGGTAAGCACACATGTTCTTCGCACGCCAGATTACACAATTGCTCGCAATAGTTATTACGAGTTGAAAACGATCTGTTTGCAAGTCTTGGAGACGAAATCTTCACGACTGTAATCCTCAGAGGTGTATGCAGACATGTTCATCGTACGCCGGATTTCACAATTGGTCGCATTAGTTATAATGAGCTGAAAACGATCTATTATCTAGTGTTACAACGGACCTACTAGAACATTCGAGAAAGCAAGTGATTGCAGTGTGTGTACGTTAGAAGTTCGAGAGCATTCTATTATCATTAGTTGTAAAGTTAGGTAGGTAGAAACTCGCGACCTATTTATAAAAAGACATTGGAATTTCGACCGTACGCCTAGGGCATACGGTTCATATTGGTTTGTACAATTAGCTAATAATAATAATTGTATTGTTTGTTTGTATGTATAATAAGTATGTATTTACAAACAAAAAAGTATATATGTAGTGTTAGGAATCAGAAGTGGTTATTATTAAAAAAAAACAACACTGTTCACAAATCACGTTTATATTTAGTTGATGATCACAATAACTTAATTTTAACTACTTCGAGAAACAAAACAACATTAACGAAAATAAATAGAACACATCTAATTCAAATTTAACGATAAATAATAAAAGAATAAAAGAAAATAAATCTCACAGCCCTTGAACGATGTTGCCGCTCCGAGTGACACCCGACAAATGAGCTTGGTAAGCAAGGTGGACGTCGCTGCGCCCCCGTAAGGGGGCGCGGCAGGTGGTCACGGGGCTTCGCCCCCTGGCCGCGGAGGCTATACCTTGGCCTGTTAAAACAGGCCCGTCATTATGGTTGTCTTATAGACATAGGCCTGATGGTGTGTGATATTAATATCACACGCCTGTGTGTGGTTGCTATTTGTTTTCCGTAGGCGCGCCTACAGCACTGTATATTCAGCGCTGTTTTCTTCACGCCACCTCGGCGGTCCGACTCCGCCAGGTGAGACCTCCGGTTACCCGGAGGAGGCCCGGCGGGGGTCAACCAGCGACTGAGGTGGCGGCTCCGACGCACCTACGGCGGGTGCATGGCTCCCGCCCGCCCCGCGCACCGGAGCTAGCCGGCTGCGTTACGGACGGGGGGCCGTTATGTGTGTACAGGCGGTAATGTACTGTGTAAACACCGCCCGTGATGGAGTGGTCGCGAGCCCGCTCGCGTCCACATGTGTGTCTACATGAATGTGTAGTGGTGTATGTGTGGTTGTAGTTACGCGCCCTGCCTATATTAACTTAGCACAGGTCGCGCAACTAAGCGTGTGAGTTGTGTGTGTGGAGTCGTTATTGTGTAGGTAAGCTGAGTGTAACCTGGTGAACAGCTTACCTAGGCGTCAAGTCCGGTGGGGGGGGGGGCATCGTCCGCTACCAGGTCGCGGGGGAGGAGGCGCCTCGCGTCAGGGGGGCGCGCATGCCAGGGCGCGATGTGCTTGACGTGGGGCCAAGCAGATGCGTCGGCACGCGCGAACATTCCCGTCGCGAGGCGCCGGATGAACGCGTCCAGGCTCTCAATCCCGAGATCCCGCTGGATGATGTCGTTCCTCACGTAGCGAGGGGCACCGACGATGGTGCGCAGCGCAGTGTTCTGCTGCGTGCGTAGATGCTTATTATGCTTTTATATACGCCCAACTTGACGCGTACCGGCAGCCGGGACGAGAGCACTGGGCGGAGCTGGTGGCGGGCAATCCCAGCCCGCGCCGCAACCTGGCGAGCGTGTGTCCCCATGGTGAGCCGACGGTCGATGGTCACACCCAAGTACTTGACCTGGGGCGACCACACGACATCGGCACCGAGTAGAGTCAAGGGTGGTGGGAGGGGCGCTAATCCGGTGATCATCGCCTGTGTCTTACCCACGTTAACCGACAGTCGCCACTTCGACAACCAGTCTGGAAGCAAGTCGAGCGCGCGCTGCATCTTCACCGCCGCGAACTTCGCGTTGAGCGAGATGGTGATGTACGCGGCGTCGTCAGCGTACAGCGCGAGCGTCGAGTCTGGCGTAGTGGGGATGTCGTCGGTGTAACGGGTGTAACACACTGGCGACACGCAGCTGCCTTGAGGCACGCCAGCCAGCACCGGACGGGCACTGGAGAGCGCTCCCTCGACCACCACGCGGAAGCTTCTGTCTGAAAGGAATGACTGGACCACTTTAATGACGCGGCGGGGCGCGTCGGACGTGGACAGCTTATATATCAGGCCGGCGTGCCACACGCGGTCGAAGGCCTTCTCCATGTCGAGGAGTACTGCAACCGCGTACTCCTTCTTGTTCATGGCCTGGGCCATGAGGTGCAGTACTCTCGACAGCTGAAGCGTCGTGCTATGTTCCGACCGGAACCCGAACTGCTCGGGCCGCGGGTCGATGTGCGGCTGGAGATGCCGCAGCAGGAGTTTTTCGAACACCTTGGAGGTGGTCGGCAGCAGTGTTACTGGCCGATAGCTCTCCGGCTTCAGGATGTTTTTCCCCGCCTTGGGCAGCATTATGACGCGCCCCTCCTTCCACGAGGAAGGAAACGTCCCGGTGCGCAGTATCGCCGTGTACAGGCGCGCGAGCGCCGCCACCATACGGTACGGCAGCTGGCGCAGCACTGCGTTGGTGATACCGTCCGCACCGGGGGCCTTCCTCGGTTTGGCCCTCAGGATGGCGCGTCTGACTGCCCCAGGCGAGAAAAATATGGCGTCTTCATCGGGAGCTATCGGCGCGGCGAAGTAGTCCCCAAGGTGTTTCTCGACTGCTGCGACATGGTCGACGTCGTTGGTCGGATTCGGTCGGAACTGACGCTCCAGGTGCTCGGCGAAGACCTCCGCGCGGTCCTCCGCTTTGTACTTGAGCGCCCCGCCGCTGTCTTGTAACGGGCGCACCGGAGCCGGGGTGCTCGTCAGTTGGCGGCAGAGTCTGTGGGCGGATGGCCAGCTGCCAGCCGCCTCCTGGATGCGATCTTCCCAGCTCTCGGCTTCGCGGCTTCGAAGCTCGGCCTTAATCTTCTCCGCTAGACTGTTCACTCTTCTCTTCAGTGACGGACATCTCAGTTGCTGCCACTGCTTGCGAAGGCGCCTCTTCTCGGCGATCATCCGTTTCAGATACGCTGGCAGGGGCGGCTGAATCACTCTCCCCTGAGGTTCTGACGTTGTCGCCGCTTCCAAGGCGCTCCGTATGCAGGCAGTGACATCGTCCGCCATCTGGTTGACGTCCGCGGAGGTAATCACGGGCCGAGTCGGAGTAGTGGCCTCAGTCATGTCCTTGAAAGCTTCCCAGTCGATGCGTCGACGTGGCGCTGCGGGCATCTGTCGGGTCGGCATCCCCGATAGGACGACGAGAACCGGGTGATGGTCACTCTGCATCTCGTCGTCCAACACTTGCTGCGTGATCTGGCAATGTAGCCCTCGGTAGGCCACGATGTCCAGCACGTCCGGCATGTATCCCTGAGCGTCCGGGTAGTGTGTGAGCGTCTCTGGGCCGGACACCGTGTAGCCGAAGGCTTCCGCGTCCGCGTAGAGTCGCCTACCCCCCGTGTTGGTCGCGGCTGAGTTCCACGCCGGGTGCTTACAGTTAAGGTCACCCGCGAGGATCGTCGCGCCGCCGTTGGCCTCAAACAGGGCCCTCAGTTCCTTGGGCTCCATCTTGGCCGAGGGCGCCTTGTAACAGGCGTAGATGGCGAGATCCTCGCCGGCGACGTGTAGCTGCACACCCAGCGCGTAAAATGAGCCGGGCGATGGTACGGGGAGTGCTTGATGGACGACCCTACGCCTCACCAGTACCGCCAGACCGCGGTATGGGGCGTTAAGTGCCGACCTTTCATCCTTCCTATAAGCGAGGTATCCCGAGACTCGGAGCTTGTCTTCTTGTCCCAGGTGCGTCTCGCTTATTAGCGCCACGTCGATGTCCTGTTCATAGAGGAGGCGGCGGAGGGGGGCGACCTTACCTTTGAGGCCGCGGGCATTCCAATGCACCACCCTCAACGGCCTATCCATAGTACAACTTGAGGAGGGCGGCCAGGCCGTCGAGGATGACTAAGCCCGCGTCTTGTCCCTGCCTTATGGCCTTAATTAGGTCCATTAGCAGTTGGACGGCGCAGGCTGTGAATTCCTTGCTCGTCTTTAGAGGTGGCTGCTGCTGTTGTTGTTGTTGTTGATACTGTTGTTGTTGACGGTGGGCTGGGGGCCGCGCTATGCCGGCGCCAGCAGTCAGCCCACCCGACCTCGATCTTGCAGGCTGCTTCGATGTCGAAGGAACCACAGCCTGTGCCTGGGACGCGGTAAGGTCGCCCTGGTCGGTGTCTTCCTTCTGTGCGGCGGGGGGGGGGGTCGGAAGTCGTTCCTTTCCCCCTTCTCTTCTTCCCCTTCCGCTTCCTCCGCCGCTTAGAGGAGGAGGGGGGGGGGCTTCTCCCCTGGTGCCTGGTGGTGGGCCCGTTGGCCGCCGCCATAAGCGACGCGCCTTGGGCCTCTGTGGAGGCCACTTCCCGTGGTTGCCTATCGGTGACCTCTTGTGGTCGGCGAGAGGCGGTCGTGGCGGCGACTGTGCCCGCTCGCCTGTTCCTGATCTCCGCCTGGTAGGAGGGGCAGCGCACGTTGTTCGCGGGGTGGTCACCCCCGCAGTTGACGCACGTCGCCGGCTGGTCGCGCGGGCGGGGGCAATCACGCGCAGCGTGCCCCTCTCCGCAGCGAACACAGGCGAGCGGCCGGTGGCAGTGGTGAGATGAGTGCCTAAACTTCTGGCACCGGTGGCATTGGGCGGGCCCACGTTTACCCCGCCAAGCTTACATCTCGACCCCACGCATACATAAGAAGGTCGTGGTTTCGTAGATCGAGCGGGCCTCCGGAGTCCTTTTCAGGACGGCGTGGAACACGCAGCCGGGCCTTCCCTGGCGCGCCCTGATATGGCGCACGTACTCCGGCTCGTGTCCCAGGGCCCGGAGCTCCTCCTCTATCTCCTCCGGGGGGGTGTCTGCCGGCAGCCCTGTGATGGCCACCTTCACGCTTCGCTCCGCCTCAAGCGAGTAAGCGAACCACGAAGTGCCGTCCACCTTTTCCAGGGCCGTCAGGTAGCGCTGGACCACCCTAAATTCGTTCTCGCTTTCGGGCGAGAAACGAATCCCCATGCCGAACGGGCGGGCATTGGGGGGGTGGCCCAGCTTCTCTCTGATCGCCCTAAAGTGGGCGGCCCAACCTGGCAGCTTCTCCACTATTAGCGGAGGATACCTCGGCCTCTTGGGCGGCTTCGGCTTCGGCTGTGAGGTGGTCGCTCCTCCGTTGTCCACAAGGGCCGCCGGTTGAGCTGTGGAAGCAACATTAGTGACACTCACCCCTTTTGGTGAAGTCTGGCCTCTCGTCCTGGGTGATGGTGTCGGCGGAGACAGCGATGCAGGGGGTGTGCTACGCGCTGCCTCAGCGAAGGTGGGCGAAGCGGCGCTGCCCTGTCCGCGCAGCGGCGCGCGGTCGCGCTGCTGCCGCGGCGGGTCAAGGCAGTAGCGCTTGGCCTCCTCTTCCTTCTCAGCTTCATCTGTGCTGCGACGTCGGCGCTGGGGTCTCGGCTCGCGAGGGTACTCGTAGCCGAAATCCAACGGCGTCGGTGAAGCGGGGGGGGTGACCCTCCTCGGCAGGCACGGCCCAAGGGTGACCGAGCCCGCGGAACCCGTCGACATGCTCGAGTCACGCGACGAGCATGCCGACCGTCCCGCCGGCGAGTCGTAGGCCGCGGCGCGAGGGGGTGCTGGCGAGTCGGGCGCCTGCGGTACCGAGAGCGTCGGTCGTCCGCTAGGCGTCGTCTTGGGTAGTGGGCGTTGGTCGCGTTCCGCCCGGCCAGGTCCTGCCGGCGAGTCAAGGCTCGAGCCGGCGGTGGGGGCGGTACGCGATATCGCGGCTAGTAGAGGCCACCGCGGACGCAGCCCCTAAGGGCGCGGTGGACGCGGTGAACCGTGGTGTAGCCGCGGCACGGGTGGGTGGCCGCGCTGTAGGGCGCACAAAAGGCACCGGAGGCGCGGGGCGGTTGGCCACTGCGGTGGCGCGGGGGGGGGGCGCTTGCGCGCGTACTGGAGGCGCGGGGTCGCGCACTCTCAGTTGGCCCGGCGAGGGCGACGGCGCAACGCGCGCAGGCGCCGACGTCGTCGGCGGGTCGATCGCTGACACCGCCGTGCTGGATCCGCCACCTGTTGCAGCGGCTTTCGTCCTCTTCTTACCGGACTTCTTCTTCTCCTCACTACGAGGAGGAGGGGGTCCGGACAGCGCTGGACCGGTCGTCGCGTCGCCGATGTTCGGCAGCGACATCGCTCGGTCCAGCCCTGGAAGAGGGTCCTCTTGACGGCCGGCATCGCCGTGGCCCAGTGAGCTGCGGGAGCCAGGCTTCGGCATCTTCTTCTTGATTAAAAGGCTTCTGCACTATGGAGTGCAGTCGCGACCGCGTCGGTGCGCTGGGCACCGGGCAGCAGTGATAAAAGTGGCGGTCCGAGCGACTAAGTTTTTTCGTCAGGTACCCCCAATTGTCTGCACAATTTCACGAGAAAACTTTCCACGACGAATTAACTAACTATAAGCACGTCCACTCGACGCGGATCACTGGCGATCCATGAGCTTGGTAGCAGTGCGCTACGCCTTTTATAGTGTTTTCAAATCCTTAGGTTTGTCTTCCCTTATACGGCCTCTCCTGATGCCGAGTCGTCCTCGACCGGTATATTTTGTGGTTCACCTTCGCTTGGATGGTCCTGGTGTCCCACGATCTCTGCTTCGTCAAGATCAGGCATGGACAGTCCAACTGACGCATGTTCGTTACTGCTGGGTTGACCTGAATTGCCGTCGATGTAATCGGTTTCATCATCTGAAAAATTATGATTATTTCACAACTAGCACGTGTAAAGGATCATGGTGTACGGTTAGGGACCTTACACCTTGAGTTGATGCTGATTGATACACTGATAACTGATTGATTGATATTTATTGATAAAAGTATGATTGCATGATAAATGAGTGCACGCGGTATGAATGCTATTCGTGTACTAAATTAGCCGGCCTGGCGCAGGTAAAATGCTGACATATTGATATGAAACTGTGCTGTGCTTGCACTGTACATGCTCCAGGCCCGGAGAAGATAAGGGTGCACAGGATGATGTGAATCGTGATGAGTTACAAAGTGATAAAACATAATTTCTTATAAAATAACTTAAATAACACTACATTGATCTGTATTGACTTCCGAAACGTGGTGATGACGCCCTGTCAACTATGCGTGTGCTGCTGTGGCTGTTATCGACAGTAGCGATGGTCGGTGGCGGTGTCCTTGTAGCTGTCGTGTGGTGCACGTTGGGTTCCTGATGATTCTGTTGAACCGTGTCCCTGTGCGCTCGCAGCCGTCGCCACCCGTAGATGAGAACACCGATTATGATCACTGCGACTACAGTGTATATGGCGATGTAGTGGTGGATGTCGTGTGAAGATACTTGATCTGTCAATGCTTCAACTTCCTTCGCTCTAACATTCTTGATGGCGAGACTGATGACTTCCAAATCCTTTTGCCGTTTGATAGTCTCTTCGGTGTCGTTCAGTGCGGCAGCGGATGGCATAGTCAGATTGATGATGTGATTTATGGACGGAATCTCAATATCCATGATGTCTGTTTTTGTATGGACTGAGTTAGTTAGGCTCTGATGCGAATAAATCGTGAACGTTTGACCTTTGATAACGCAACCGTCACTGAGTGTCATTACCCCGGCCTTGCTGAGTCGTTCAGCAGTAATATGATCCTCACATATGACTCGCACTGTACATTGTCCACAACAATAATACAAATATGAGTTGACGATGCTTAATTCGGTCCATTGATCGATATGTTATGGACCAAGTGATGAATTGGGCATTATACATAATGCCCGGTCATTATGAAAAATGGCCAATATAAGAGTGCAATTTGATAAGAATTATTCAAATAATCAAATTGACCGGGCATTATACATATTGTCCATCACCTTTTGGGCAGAGTAATACAACCATATTTAATTACTATTTTTTTATTGTTATTGTCATAAATATTGAACCATTGATATAATCAGACTCATTATTTGGATTAATCAAGTCATTTTAAAAATATAACATAAAACATATTTAAAAATCGAAAAATTTACAACATGTCTATGTCTAATATTGTTTTATAGAAATTTGTTCCCCTTGCCCAGTGGCACAACTCTCATGAAAAGATAATGCACCATTCCTGAGAAATACCGATTAATATGACATAACCTTAAAACACTTTATATTCCCCCTAAGAAGCGAAGTCGACGGAGCCCCGCTTCGCGGGGCCCCTATTTCCGAGTGCAGGGTTTAAAGGAACCTAACTAACCTAACGGGGGGGTGCCCCAAGTCCCGATTATGCGGGCAGAGATACTTCCGTATGTTCAGTTGACAATAATTCGAGACATTACAATTTCGCGAGAAAAAAAACACTTTATATTGTAAATAAGAATAACGATATTGTTGTGAATAAGAATAACGTGTTTGACAATTTTACGGTGACATATATAATTATAACCTTGCCCTCCGCATTTAGAGGACATTCTGCAACACTTTCTCAGCGAAATCTCTGTCTCTGGAACATCTTCAGGCATAATAAATCTTAATTTCGTAATGCAGTGTTAACACACTCGCGTTGACACTGAGTTACGAAACTGAAACCTATCCGCGTCAGTCCATATTCGCTTACAATGCAAAACTAAAAAAAAAAAACAATACCGCTTGAAGTCTGCCGCATGAGCCGCGCGCTGGATGGCGGTCTCTGATTGGTCAAAGCGTGCCACGCCATGTGTGCCTCCCTCCCCGCCCTCACACCCGCGTCAAATTTAGCTTTATTATCAAATTGCCCAATTATCGTGTAGCAATATAATAATGACCGTGCAATGTAATAAATAATGAAGTTAAGATAGTATTAATCACTTAGCCCGATAGAGATAGCCATTATGCATAATGCTTGAACATTATGTATAATGCCCGCATTAATCACCTGGTCCATAACAGATACATTCTTTGGTTTCGGTTTGACATTGATTTGCAACTTGATCTTTTACACACAGATTGTTGTCTGAGGTCATCTGATAAATAGGCCTTTTCAGAGGACAAATGAATGCGTCTTGGTCGTAAGGCGTGCATCTTCCCCAATCGGCTTCCGATATCGGTATGTAGGAGTCTGTACACACCGGGACTTACAGCTTAATACGGCCGTTACTCCAAGTGCGTACGATGTGACTTCGTTTGAGACAATTGAGCCTGGATCAGTGCCTACAGCCCAAGTAACGCCAAACCTAGCCCTACAGTAACTACCTAGTATCCTAGTTATCCTAGCCCTATAGTAATTACCTACCTAGCACCCTAATAAAAGTTATCCTAACGCCCTAGCCTACCATACAAACCACACCAAACGTAGGTTACGTTGGTTATGCGAGAGGGAAGTCTGTCACAAGGAGACCTACGGTAACAGACGGAGTTTGGGTAGGAAGAGGGTTTTGTGTACGTCGTGCAATGTACACAGGAAATAGTTTTCTCACTGCCGATCCCACAGACTCATAGGATCGATGATGGCTAAAGGTGTCTTGGCCACAGTAGGAGGAAGTAAGGAGATGAATCACACTCGACTCCAGCTTGATGACTATTTTATTACAATAATTAACTTAATTATATACAATTTTTATGGTAAATACACATTGATGCCTATTTGCATGTGTGTCGTGTGTGTATCGAGCCGATGAAGCAAAGATCTCAGTAGGCCACCTCTGAGTGCTGACGGTGTGCTGGTGTTGCCGGCGCGTGGACCGTATGTATGTCGCTCTTAATGCTGACGCTGTGATGCTGTTGTTGGCCCGTGTATCGATAGTATGTTCATGGTTGAACATTCTGGCGCCTCTCAGGACCTATGCTCCAGTTGGTATAATTCAATCGTTTCATGTTGATGTGGTAAACTGTACATAGGTCCCGTTGTGGTAGTTGGTTGGCCTGTTGTTATTCTCGTAGTAGTCTTTTTGGCGGCAAGCGAGTTTGATTCTCTTGCTGGTTGGTTCGCTGGCTCGGGACTTGTCCTTCTGGTCTTGCGCTGCACCGTGGCTCCAATCCACCTCAGTATTGCTGGGCCGTAGCAAACTAAAAACAAAAAGATTACAAACATAATTAGACACGATATCGCACTAGTTAGGTATGCGTGAGAACTGATTTGATTCCAAATAGTACTATCTAATTCGGTTTGTAAAGCTTTTTCTTGATCTACTAGATTCTGAAAAATCTCCTTTGAGTGATCTACGACTTCTTCTTCTTTGGTAATGTTTAGTATGGATTTAGTCACCATGTGCGCTACTATGGGAAAGTCTATTTGTTTTGAGTAAGATGTTACAATCGGTACTGAAACAATTCTTTTGGCAGTTAATATGTTGTTACTTGTTTTAATGATGCAGTTATCTGCGATTCGTATTACGCCAACATTTTGAAGCTCGAATTCTTCTCTTTGTCCATCACAAAGTATTGACGTCGTAACCCGATCTCTTACAATGAATAACCAAGTGTTTGGCATGTAAAGTTGTTTCCATATTATTTTATTAGATAAATAATATGTTTTAGTAGGACATTTCGTATGTGTCTGGTTTTTGAATAGTTGATCTACAATGCAATTTTCTTTTAATTGCATGTTTTTCACGGCCCCAGGAAAGCAAATAAAATGGTTGGTCCATTCTAAACATCGTTTGAACTCATCATAGTTCAAGTCAAAATACATTTCGTTGTTGTAATCTAACCCTATGTATGCTTTAGGTACTTCTATACTTTGGGCAGACTTGTCAGAGTTTATCTTTGGGACTGGTGTAACATACATTAAAGTGTATTTAGTTATCTCTTGTATAGGAAAATAGGCGTATACTTTGATATGAGTCTTGTTCTCATATATCTTGGTGTCTAGTAACTGTTGTTGAACAATTCTTAGTTTAGATGGTAATTTTTTGTTTGCTGATGATATCAAGTCAGTGACGTTCTTTGGTGTTAAAACACTATATACTGTCGCCTTGGTTAAGTATATCTCTAATAGCCCGTTGTAATGATCCATGATTTCTTCCATGTAATTATATGCTAATTGGTAAGTCTGCATAATACGTATGTTTACACTGTTGTGGTCGACGTCACTGAACCAATGGTTGTTACTCTCGATGTAACCTATGACTTGGTTTAATTTAGTTTGAAATCCTATAAGTTTCTGTTTTATTCTTTCTTCAGTTTTGTTTACTTGTGAGATTGTTGATATCATGAATTTGGTTTGATGGTTGGCAGCTTCAATTAATTTTTTTTGGTTTAAATTTAATGTGTCTATATCTCGGTATACCTCATCATTCACTCCGAAGACAGCAGTTAGTAACTCTCCCCATATTCCCCTTTTCTTCCTAATCTGGTTCACTTTTGTCAAGTATTCTTTAGTTCGCTCAAATTTTGATGCTTCTTCTAACAAATGGTGTTGTAATTGTTTGCAAAATCCAGAAGTTGTTATTTGTTCTGCATTTGTACATAGTTGACTGAATTGTGACGTCATTGTTTTTATTTTGACAAGGTCTTGCTCTAGGTGTTGTTTTTCATAATTTATTTCTATCCTAAATATTCCTCTGTCAATGCTTGCTGTTCCTATTTTTTCGACATAAAATCCAGGTGGTACCGTTTTTACAGAGTATGTCGTTGTAGTCGATTTTGCTGAACCCAATATTTGTAACATGATGAATAGCAACGTGAACCATTTAGATATTTTATTACATCGTTTGGGTTGATTAGTTTTGTTTTTTCTTAGGATTGTAACGGTATTTGTTTGTATCGACTGCTTTGTTTCATTACTACTACTACACGTCTTTGTTTCAACTGGCAATGGTATTAATGTATGAATTGATCGTTTTTGAGTTGTTCCTGACGATTTTTGAAGTGTCACTACTCGGGATAAGTCGTCGTTACCCGTATGTATTTCTTTTATTTTTGCAAGTGGCCATTTGCTGGGAGAAACTTTTTCATCTTTTATAATTACTAGAGTTCCAACCGACAAGTTTTCTTGATTAGTTTTCCATTTGTACCTTTGTTGAAGTTGGTGTAAATAATCTTTAGTCCAGCTTTCCCAGAAATCTTTTTTCATTTTTTGGATCTGTTTCCATCTGTTTATGTGATCTGTATTAGTTTCCGATAGTGGGTCTGGTACCCCTACCGCTTCTCTTCCTATTAGAAAATGACTTGGTGTTAACACGATATTATCGTTTATATCTTCACTTAGTGCACATAATGGTCTTGAGTTTAAACATGCTTCAGTTTGGTGTAAGAACGTGCTCATTTCTTCGTAAGTTAGTGTCTGCTCTCCTATCACTCTACGTAAATGGTGTTTCATAGATTTTAATCCTGCTTCCCAAATCCCTCCGAAGTGGGGAGATGATGGCGGAATAAAGTGCCATTGTGTTCCAATATTAGTCAATGTGTTTTGAAAGTCGTCAGACTGGGTTATGTCTAACATTTCTTTATACAAGTAATTGGCAGTGCCTACGAAGTTCGTCGCGTTATCACTATACATGTGTGATACTGGTCCTCTGCGTGCCATAAACCTCCGTAGTGCTGCTATAAACGTTTCTGCTGATAAGTCGCCTACCAGCTCCAAATGTACTGCTTTCGTGGATAGGCAAACAAATATCGCAATGTAGCCTTTGTAAGATTTATGACCCCTTCCTTTCATTGTTCTCACTGATATTGGTCCAGCATAATCCACACCTGTGTGACTGAATGGGTACGATTCCGTCACTCTTGGTTTTGGTAATGAGCCCATTTTTTGTGAGGCGGTGGATGATCTGTATCTAGTACACTTTACACATTTTCTAATGCTACTTTTCACTGCTCGCTTTCCTCCAAGTATCCAATATTTCTGTCTTATATACGCCAAGGTCATACTATTACCTCCATGTAATGTGGTTAAATGAGCATCACGAATTATGATTAATGTTACATGATGGTCATGAGATAACAGAATTGGGTGTTTTTGATCGTACGGTAGACTGGAGTTTTGAAGTCTTCCTCCCACTCGCAGTAAGCCCTCATTATCAATAAACGGATCTAGGCATGACAACCTGTTTCCTTTCTTCAATGATTGTCCGGCTTTAATTGATTTGTACTCCTCAGCAAATACTTCTTGTTGCACTAAGCGGAGGAGTTTTTTAGTTGTTGAATTAATTTCCTTACAACTTAATGGTTTTTTGTATTCTTGTTTATTCACGAATCTGTAGCAATATGATAGCACTCGTATCATCCTTTTGAAGCTTGAAAATCTTATCCAGATTTCGTTTTTTGGTATAATAGTTATATGATAACATCGTTTAATCTCCTCACATATCTCTGGTATAGTTTTCGTACTAGGCATGTTATCACTTTTTAACCACTCTGGTCCATTCCACCATTGTGATAGGTTTTGTAATTTATTTGGTGCAATGCCTCTTGTAATTAGGTCAGCTGGATTTTGTAATGTATTTACATAACTCCATTTTGCTTCTGGTAATGTTCTTTGTATTTCAGATACCCTATTAGCTACGAACGTCTTCCATCGCTCAGCTTCACCCTTGATCCAACCGAGAGTAATCATGGAGTCCGTCCAACAATAAATATTCGCTATTTGTATTTCCATTCCAGTAATCACTTTTTCCATCAGTTGGGTTAATAATAGTGCTGCACATAACTCCAACTTTGGTAATGTAGTTTTCTGCTTTTTTGGCGCTACCTTCGACTTAGCTTGCAACAGGGTTACGTTAACTGTGTTGTTATTTTGTATTCGACAGTATATCACTGCACCGTACGCTTTTTCCGAAGCATCACTGAACCCATGCAGCTCGACCCTCGATTTATTTGAAAAATGACACCATCTTGGGATGGAAATCTTCTCAATAGTCTTAAGTTGTTTTTGTAATTCAATCCACCTTGTTTTAATAGTTTCCTCTACGGGCTGATCCCACTCTGTGCCATTTGTCCAAAGTTCCTGAATCATGAGTTTCATGTTTATGACGACAGGTGCTAACCAACCCAGAGGATCAAATATCTTAGCGATTTCTGATAAAATAAATCGTTTTGTTGGTTTTTCATTTTCATTAATAGTAATCTGAAACCAGAAACTATCCTCTAACGGTGACCATAATACCCCTAAGGATTTTCTAGTTTCATCTAGCGGTATTTTCGTCACTTTGTCGTCTTTGTTTTCGTTAGGTATATTTTCTAACAATTGAGCACTGTTAGACGACCATTTGCGTAGTTTGAATCCGCCTTTTCGTAGCATATTTATTAAGTTTTCTTGCAATTTTTTTGCTGCCTCAACATTCGTATCTCCTGACAAAATATCGTCCACGTAGAAGTCCTGGAGAGTTCTTTGGCTGGCTATTGGGTAGTTTGCTTCTTCATCTGCAGCTAGTTGTTGTAGCGTCTTAATAGCTAAGTATGGGGCAGCTGCAGTTCCATACGTAACAGTAGTTAATTCGTATTCGTCGATCATATGTTTCGGTGAATTCCTCCATAGTATTCGTTGGTAGGTGTAGTCTTCTTTGTTAATATTTATGTATCGGTACATTTTTTCGATGTCCGCCATAAATGCTATCTTGTGTTTACGCCAACGTAACAGTATAACTGCTAATTCTTGCTGTAGTCTTGGTCCCGTAAACATATTATCGTTTAGACTTATGTTAGTACTTGACTTGCTCGACGCATCAAATACTACTCGTAGCTTAGTAGTTAGTGAATCTTCTCTAATAACTGGTTGATGTGGTATATAGTATTTTCCGTGGTAATAGTCAGTACTAGATACTTTCCTCATGTGGCCCATTTCTAAGTACTCATTGAGAAAGTCTTGGTATTTTTTCCGTAAGTTTTCATCCTTGTCGAACTTCCGTTCTAATTGTAATAGTCTTGCAATAGCTTTTTTGCGCGAGTTCCCATACTCTACGCTTTGGTTCTTGAATGGAAGTTTCACTGTGTATGTCCCATCTGGATTTCTTATAGTCGTTTTTTGGTAATAGTTTTCACAAGCCTGATCCTCGTTAGTTACTTGGTATTCTTCTGGAATTTCTTCTAATTCCCAAAACTTGTTTAGTTGCTGAACTTCTGTAGTCCGTGTCATCATACTGATAACTGTATTAGTATTGGTCGTATCGCCACAAATGCCGGATAAAATCCACCCAAATTCGGTATTTTGAGCAATGATTCCGTCTTGCATCTTGTGTAATCCGTTTAGTAGTAAGTTGCTATATTCTTGAGCCCCCAATATTATATCTATTGGGCCTCTTTTGTAGTATGTAGGATCGGCAAATAGTTTGTTTTGTAAACAATCCGATTTTAGTTCTGGTACATTTTTCTCTGGTAAACAGCCAGTTAGTTTTGGTAGTATTATAAGTGTGACTGGTAACCTATATTCGCTCGGAAATCTTGGCTGTAGCGTGACATTGACAGAGTTTTTCGATGTTTTAGGTTTTTCGTCAGCAATCCCAATCACTTCAGTATGTATCTTAATGCGCGGGTATGCCAATAGTTGGGCAACTTCTTCTGTACAAAATGATGCCTCAGAACCTTGATCACATAAAACCCTTAGTAAATGCGATGTCCCGTCAGACGAGTGAGCTTTTATTAAGGCCGTCGCTAGTAGTGTGGTTTTTGGTATATTCGTTTTGTTAATAGTAGACATATTAGACACAGTCTTTTTCATAGATTTACTTGTAGACGGGGTCGACAAATCTTCCTTGTTTGGCTCACTTTTTGCGTGCCTTGTATTAGCATTATTGTTATGATGATGTAAATAGGAATGATGACCTCTTTTTCCACAGTATCCACAACTTTTCTCACTGTGACATTTTACCGACGTTTCATGAGTCAAACAGTTTTTGCACTTCTGTTTTTCGTTTACGATGTTATTGCGTTCTTGTACTGATAGCGTTTTAAAACCAGCACATTGGTAAATGCTGTGTTCGCGACTTTGGCAAAACCAGCATACACGTTGATCTACTTGTTTGGTAGTTGAATTTGATGACTCATGGCGCGATCTGTGAGTAAACGGTTCTTCCCTCAGAGTGCTTGAAGTTTCCAGACACTTAAACCTTTTTTCTAAGAATTGCATCATTGCCGAAAATTCTTGTACTTTATTAGGCTCTATTAGTTGATGTTCGTATTTTTCATCAGTTTCTGAGTCCCATATTCTACTAAGTATTCTTGTCAAAAAAGGGTCCCAAGTTGAAATGTCGATGTTTTGACTCTTTAGCGCTTCTAGGTTTTCGTTGAATGTATCATGGAGATTTTTTAAGTTTGCGGCATTACTTCTCTTTATTTTCGACATACTTAGAATATTATCAATATGCTTAGTAATGATTAGTCTTTCATTTTTGTATCGTCTTGTCAACAAATTCCATGCAATTATGTAATTTGCGTCACACACTGTTAAATGCTTGATCAGCTTAGCGGCGTCACCTCGAACATGTGTTTTTAAATACTGCATTTTTTCTGTGTCACTCAACGATTTATCTTCGTGTACTATTTTCAAGAATAAGTCATAAAAGGAATTCCATGACTCATAACTTCCACTGAATGTTGGAATTATTATTTGTGGTAACTTAACCGACGTTTTATGATTGTTGTGTGTCGATTTTTGACCTATCATCCCGAATAATTTTTCCATCACAAGGTCGAATTCCGTTTGCGTTCTCTCGAACATATACTCTTGAAAATAGCTGTGTTCCAACGTACTATCTTCCATTAGAATGAGTACATGTGTTTCTTCAATTTCTTGCCATTGTTTTTGCAAAGTAGTCATTACAGATTCTAAGTACCAACTTGTTTTCTCTTCAGTAATTAATTGAGTCGCCGACTGTAACTTTTTCTGAATCTGATTAATTCGAAATAGTTGAATAAATAGTTTAGGTGAGCTAATGCCTCGTTCCTCCTCGGGTTGTAAATCTTCTGGCTCATATAGTTGGTTTACTACCTGTAGTCTTTTCTCACACTTTGACAGGTATTCAATAGCCTGCGTATACAGTGTTTTGATCGACCCAAAGTAGTTGGTAGTGATGTATTTGTGATCACACAACACATCTTGGTCTTGTAGTCGTGAATGGTTTTTGGACGTTCTAGTAAATACTTCCGTGAGTCGAGTTTTTCTCTCCGTGATATATTTTTGAGTCTTTCTTGATGCTGTGTCTTTCTTGATATTGGTGAATATTTGTCTTAGTTCATTGTAATCTGCTTCTTGGCTTCTTACAGCTTCGTTTATCTCTTGTACGTCCATTTTTAGTGCCTCTATACGTTACTCAGCCAATATTAGTGCGGGATAAAAAGAAGAACGTTTTATATTTATTTAATTTTATGTATATAAACATTACTATGTTAAAGTACCGATTAAACAAACTCCCTGGTTTCCTAAAATCGCTCGAAGGACCAAAATGTACACACCGGGACTTACAGCTTAATACGGCCGTTACTCCAAGTGCGTACGATGTGACTACGTTTGAGACAATTGAGCCTGGATCAGTGCCTACAGCCCAAGTAACGCCAAACCTAGCCCTACAGTAACTACCTAGTATCCTAGTTATCCTAGCCCTATAGTAATTACCTACCTAGCACCCTAATAAAAGTTATCCTAACGCCCTAGCCTACCATACAAACCACACCAAACGTAGGTTACGTTGGTTATGCGAGAGGGAAGTCTGTCACAAGGAGACCTACGGTAACAGACGGAGTTTGGGTAGGAAGAGGGTTTTGTGTACGTCGTGCAATGTACACAGGAAATGGTTTTCTCACTGCCGATCCCACAGACTCATAGGATCGATGATGGCTAAAGGTGTCTTGGCCACAGTAGGAGGAAGTAAGGAGATGAATCAAACTCGACTCCAGCTTGATGACTATTTTATTACAATAATTAACTTAATTATATACAATTTTTATGGTAAATACACATTGATGCCTATTTGCATGTGTGTCGTGTGTGTATCGAGCCGATGAAGCAAAGATCTCAGTAGGCCACCTCTGAGTGCTGACGGTGTGCTGGTGTTGCCGGCGCGTGGACCGTATGTATGTCGCTCTTAATGCTGACGCTGTGATGCTGTTGTTGGCCCGTGTATCGATAGTATGTTCATGGTTGAACAGAGTCTTTGTGGATGTTTATCGCTAAGTGTTGCGCGATAGGTGTGATGGTGACCATGCTTTCAGCTACTTGCAGTGGAATTGGTATGAGGTTGTAAAGCTCATAGCCTTCTCTAGTCACAAGAGGAATCTTGACTTCAAAAATCATGTACTGTTTGGTTGCTCTTGCTTTTACTTTCAGTAAATGATATATCTTTGCCAGATCCGTTTGAATGTTATTTATGGGTATGGTCAGCTCCTTTGAAAGTTGTCCTGTTATAGTATTGAGTTCATCTCTTAGCTGTGTTGGCGTTAAGAGGTGAAAGTTGAATTTTTCATAGAAAATATTCGCCACTGTATCCACTAGCGTTTCCTGGATATTTTTCAGGTCTGACAGCATATTGTTTGCCACCAAGGCTGATAAAGTGAAGTCACTTCTGCTGTCTGTCTTTTGAATCTGCTCTTTCAGTTTGTTTATTCCCTGGTTGCAGTTGATCATGTATTGATTAACGAGTTTGTGTTGTTTTTCCAAGGCGGTTTCTACTCGTTTGATGACATTCAATTCTGCTTCAACGATTGATGTCTGGTTTTTCCACAATAAGGCAAGATGTTTTTGATCCTTCTTGATATGGTCAATATCTTTCTGATATTTTTCGGCAAAATCTTCGTCTAATATTCCGAATAAACTTCGTGCGGTGGAGCCTATTCCGTTGATAAAGCCTCTACGTCGGCGCAATCGGTGCATTTGCTGACCAAGTAGAATGCTGTTGTAGTGTTCGAGTTCGGCGTACCCATGACGTAACTGTAATCGGACTACGTCACATTGTGGTATTTGATCTGTTAAACATATGTTTTCCAGGTGATTCATATATTTGTTGAGTACATCTATTCCTCGCCAATATGGAGCCATATCGCAGTAAACTATTAGCTTCCATTCTTCACGTTGTAGCCGCATATTGGCTACCTTGTCAAAGTATATGCTTTGATTATTGCTCAGGCTTGAGAACTTGTATTCGCCTCTTGCTGTAGGCACCATTATCATAAGAGTCATGAGTATGGTATAAATTAAGTTGCATAATTTTGATGACGGTTGTCGTGTTCGTTGACTTGATACGTTACTTGCGGATTTTTGATGTTCTTGCTCTTCTGATTGATTTTCATTTATAGGCAGTAATGATAACTTTGATATTGGTCTTTTCATTGACCCATTTTTTGTCCGAATGGTAACCACCCGGACGTACCCATCTTTTCCGGGATGAAGTTGCGTGATTCTTCCCATTGGCCACTTTCCTGATGGCAACTGTACGTCGTGTATGATGACAATGTCGTTAATCTTTAAGTTTGTGTGCGGTTGCCGCCACTTGCTACGAACTGACAATTGACTTAAGTATTCCGTTTTCCACCTTTTCCATAAGTCATCCATGATTTTTTGGGTGAGTTGCCATCTCGTACGTAAATCTTTTTCCGTTTCGATTAACGTCAAGGTTGGTCCGCTTGCTAGAAAGTGGGATGGCGTGAGGTAATCCAAATCTTCTGGATCTTCACTTAGAGCGCACAATGGTCGTGTGTTCAAACATGCTTCGATTTGTGCTAGCACTGTTGAATATTCTTCAAACGTCAGCCTTTGTTCGCCAATCACTCTCTTTAGGTGGTACTTTAAGCTCTTCACAGCTGCTTCCCATAAACCTCCCGCGCTTGGCCAGGATGGGGCGTTGAAGTGCCAATTGATCTCCATGTCTGTGATTGCTTCGTAAAATTCGACATCTAACACTTTTTGAATGTTGATGAATTCTTCATTTAGAATTCTGCTTGCTCCTACGAAATTTGTACCATTGTCGCTGTATATATGTTTTGGGGTGCCTCTTCTTGCTGACATTCGGCGTAATGCTGATAAAAATGCTGAGGAGCTCAGATCTGAGACTAATTCCAGGTGCACAGCTTTTGTGGCCATGCAAACGAACACAGCAATGTATCCTTTTGTCGTCTTTACTCCTCGGCCTTTGTTTGTTTTAACGTAGACAAAGCCAGTGTAGTCAACCCCTGAGTGATAGAAAGGTCGTGCTGGATTGCTGCGTGCTGCAGGTAAGTCTCCCATTAACTGTTCTTGTTTGATTGGATCGTGGCGTCTGCACTTGACACAGTTTCTAAGGCGTTTCTTGACTGCTCGATTTCCGCCTTGAATCCAATATTGTTGACGAAGCCAACCTTGCGTGATTTGAGCTCCGCCATGATACGTCATCTGATGTCCTTGGTCAATAAGCAAGTTACTGAGATGAGTGTTTTTAGGTATTATGAGTGGATGTCTCATATTTTGACTGATATTCGCATTAGCGATCCTCCCGCCAACTCTCAGTAAGCCTTCTTGATCCAGGAATGGGTTCAATTTCAACAGCTTACTTTTTGCGCTGACTTGTTTTTGTTTCTGAAGACTGATGATATCTTCTCTGAATTCTGATTGTTGTACTTGCTTGATGATGAAATGTCTTGATTTCTTCATTTCGCCGATTGTTAAAAACTTTGGTTTGTGCTGATTACGTGTTATTGCGCGCAAAGTCCAAGCTAGTACTCGGGTTGCTCTGTTGAAATTGCTGCATTTATTTAATATTTTTTGAGCAATGTCATCTTTTTGTTGAATGACGCTTGTTTGTACTGATTTTTTCATTTCGTCTTGCGTAACATAAGTTTGTTGTTTATGTTCATTTTCTTGAAATGATGATAGCCATGTTGGACCATGCCACCATAGTGAATGTTCTTTTAACTGCTCTGCTGAACATCCTCGGCTAGCACAATCAGCTGGATTTTCAGCTGACTTCACATAGTGCCAGTTCTTGATTGGGATTACTTCAGTGACTTGTTTCACTCTATTTGCTACAAATGGCTTCCAGCGATTAGGGTCTCCCTGAAGCCAGCCCAGGACTGCTGTTGAATCTGACCATCCGTATATCTTGATATTGTAGTTCTGTAAAGTATTATGTACTACTTTCATCAGAAGTGATAATAAATGTGCTGCGCTAAGCTCCATCTTGGTAATGATATCGCTTTATTGACAGGAACAAGTTTTGATTTTCCTGCTATTATGGTCACAGGAGTGTGATTGTTCTGATTGTTCTGTTTGATGATCCTGCAATAAATCACGCAAGCATACGCTTTTGTGGATGCGTCACAGAAACCATGAAGTTCAATTTCTGTGTTTTGCTGTGTTTGTAGCCATCGCGGTACATTGATATGTTCTATTTCTGGTAGATCTTTCTTGATCTTTTGCCATTGCTCGTTGATGTGTGCTGGTACTTTGTCGTCTCATTGGAGTGTTAGTGACCAGACATTTTGGAATAAAAGTTTCAGCTTGGTCGAGACAGGAGCCAGCCAGCCTAGTGGGTCAAATATTTTGGATATATCTGACAATAAGGTCCTTTTGGTAGCTGGAGCTGTCGATTTTGTGTCAATCTTCACTTCGAACTTGAATTGATCGTCCAGTGGGTGCCAACGCAACCCCAATGTTTTAGTTGTCTCTTGATGTTTGAATTCAAATGATTGCGCTGTGTTTGCGGTGACGTCATCTAATATCTCTAATTTATTAGACGACCACTTTCTCAAATTAAATCCGCCTGATCTAAGTAATTTGATAAGATCAGATTTTAATTGCTTAGCTTCTTCGATGCTATGATGTCCAGCCAACAAGTCATCCATGTAGAAACAGGTTTCAACAACTGCGGCCGCAACAGGATACTTAGAGCGTTCATCTTTTGCGATTTGCTTTAGAGTCATCATGGCGAGAAATGGTGCAGATTTGGTGCCATATGTGACTGTTGTTAGCTCATATTCACGTAATTTATCTTGAGGTGAGTCGCGCCAAATGATTTTTTGATATTGTAGATCATCGTCATGACAATAGATTTGTCTGAACATTTTCTCGATGTCCGCTGTAATTGCATATCTATGTTGTCTCCATCTCAATATTAACGTAAATCTTGTTGGAGATTTGGGCCACTATACATGCAGTCATTTAAGCTGTAGCCAGTCGATGTTTTTGCTGACGCATTAAACACCACACGTAACGCTGTTGTTGTTGATTCGGGCCTCAATACACATAGGTGAGGTAAAATGCAGTCTGGCTGTTTTTTACTCGTGCACTCGCGCATGTGACCTAGTTTGATGTATTCATCGATGAATGCTTTGTAATCTTGCGCAATTTTTGGGTTTTTTCCAAATTTGTTTTCCAATTGATAAAATTGTGCAACTGCCTTGGGTTTTGATTTTCCCAAGTTTTCCTTTATTTCTGGCTTTAGCGGTAGTCTTACGACATATCTGCCATCCTTCCGTCGCAAAGTTTCAGTCTGATACTGCTGAATGCACTGATGATCCTCCTTTGACATGTCGATATTGCCATCAGCTATGTCTTCAATGGCCCAAAACCTTTGTATGTCTTCAATATTGTTCATTACGACGTGGCAGTGATATGATTTGACGTTTCCACTTAATATCCATCCAAGTTGAGTTTGTTGTGCTACAGGGAGTGACTCGTTTTCTTTGATGATACCTCCCATTATAATTTGGGAATATACGTCGGCTCCTAGTAGTAGATCTACTGGTTGGCTCGTATAGAATCCTGGATCTGCTAGCTGTATGTTCTGTAGGTATGCCCATGATGGTTTTGAGAATGTCTTGTTTGGCAGGTTGTGTAACAGTGTGTTCATTATCAGCACATCTGCTTGAAATGTGAACTCAGTGTGCATTGATGACGCAGTAATATTCATCTCTCCCTTACAATTGGCTTGACTGGTGCCGATGCCAAATATGACGCCTCTGCATGCTTGTCTTGGGAGTTCTAGTTTTTGAGCTGCGTTTTCTGATATTAAAGAGACTTGTGAACCTTGATCAATAAGAGCACGCAATGTGTGATATGTCCCGTTTCGTGCTTTGACACGAACGAGAGCTGTTGCTAGCAGTATTTCTATAATACTTTCATTTGAGACATGATTGACTGTGTCTCGTGTCCTGTTTTCTCGTGATATGGACGGTTGTTCTTCTGCAGACGACTTCGTGTTCCTTGTTCCGCCGTTGCAGTGGAGCGTATCGTGCAGCAAGGTGTTGTGTTTTTCTTGACATACTCTGCATGTTGTCTCCGAGTAGCATGGTTTGTTTTTGTGATCATAGAGACAATTTTTACAGAGGTTCAATTGTCTCACAATATCTCCTTTGGCCTCTGGCCTTGATTCTATAAATGTTTTGCAATGGAACAGTCCGTGATTGTTATTGCAGAGTGGACAGTTTGGTTTATTCATTGCAAAACTTTTAAACGTTGAATTGCGGAAAAATGGTTTGCCTGCATCGTTCTTATTATTTTGCTGATTAGGTTTACTTTGTTTGTTAGGCTGATGTTCTGATTCTTTTCTGTTGAATATTTCTTGCTTTGATTTTGGAGTATACTGCTTGCGACGAGACGATTCAAGAGCGGTATATTTGTTTTCCAGGAATGTTAGGAAATCGTCGAGTGTCGGCAGTGCTCTAGGATTGGTTAGCGATTGAATGTATTCCCCATGCGTCTCGCTGTCCAACTTCAATGCCAGCAGGTGCACAATAAGTGGGTCCCAATTTGATATGTTGACGCCGAGATTCTTTATGGCGTTAAGACATTCGTTGGTAGTGTCGAACATCTTCTTGATCTGATAATCTGCTTGATTTTGCATTGTAGGTATTGCCAGAAGTGCGCTGATATGCGAGCTAAAGATGAGCTTTTCGTTGTTGTATCGATGATTCATGATATCCCAGCATAGTTGATAATTTTCAGAACTGATATTTAAGTGTTGGACTAGTTTTTCCGCTTCACCTTTGAGCTTGCTTTTCAAAAACTGCATCTTCTGAGCGCTCGACATTGACTTGTTGTTGTGGATCGTTTCTATAAATAGATCCTTGAATGATGTCCATTTGAGGTAATTCCCGCTGAATATAGGAATGTCGATTTTAGGGGTGCAATTTTCACGGTGTGAAATTGAGCCCATCTTAATATTGATTGACTTTTTCATGTCATTGTATAACTGCTCATATTTGCTGTATGTTTGCTCGTAATCTTCATCTTCCTCGTACAGCTCACTGTCAATTTCCCAATGCAACGAGTCGATGACTGACCACCTTTTTTGTACATTACGCAGTAGATCTTCGAGTTCCCATTTTTCAGAGATGTTCTCTAAATCCACGCTCTTGATTGTACGAGACAACGCTTTGAAGTTGCTGTTTTGTTTTCGCAGCATTTCTTCTAGTTTGCTCGCATTTCCTTGAGAAACAGTTTTCCACAGTGACGTAGACTTACTGTTACCAGGGTTGCTGTTTGCTTGATCGGGGTCAGCTGATGACGAACTTGAAGATTCTTGATGATGTTTACCAGATGTTGCCGATACTTGTATTGATGGCTTGCTCGGAGATTGATCTCTCTTACTTTCACTAGGAACCTTTGGGTCGTATCGTTCGATAGTTTCCCGCGCTTCAGAGTAGAAGAGTTTCGTCTTTTGATAGCAATTATCGGTGAAATAGTTGGCACTGCGATTGTCGTATTCACATAATTTCAAATGGTTAGACTGGAACTCAGCCCAATAATTATCCAGAGTTTGCAGTCGTTTCTTGATATTGTACGGAGTCTTACGTTCTGCAGAATCTTTCTTGAAATTCCTTAACAGCTGCTCCATTGCTTGCATGATTTGATCTTGATTTGCTAAAATGTTTTCCATTGTGGAATTCATGGTTGATAGTTTTGTTGATTATATTCTTGACCGCTAGTCTTCAAGGAGTACTTTTGCGAACTCTCCGCGATATTAGCGACTTCTCAATCCAACCGGTGAGACCCGCTTGTGGGAGGCCGGCTGAACCGATTCGCAACCACGGAAAGAAGAGCAAAGCACCCTCTGTGATGATGGAGCCAGCAGTCGATGGCTTGATGATGTTGGTAGACCGGTGACCGTCGTCCACAGGTCGTGTTTACAGGAACAACCACTTTTATGTTCGCAACGTGATTGGATCCTGCTTATCCGGCTCGAAGGACCATTAAGATGTACGGTTAGGGACCTTACACCTTGAGTTGATGCTGATTGATACACTGATAACTGATTGCTTGATATTTATTGATAAAAGTATGATTGCATGATAAATGAGTGCACGCGGTATGAATGCTATTCGTGTACTAAATTAGCCGGCCTGGCGCAGGTAAAATGCTGACATATTGATATGAAACTGTGCTGTGCTTGCACTGTACACATGGGCTAATTCAATGTGATAGATAACTTAAAACAAAAATATAACATCGCTGGCGTCCCAACAATCCTATACTTTTGCGACTAACGCCATAGATGGAGGACACACCTCATTGTTGGGCGACTAACGCCATAGATGGAGGACACACCTCATTGTTGGGCGACTATCGCCATAGGTGGAGGACACACCTCATTGTTGCGCGACTAACGACTAACGATACACGCATGCATTAGCGCATATCTGAAACAGAATGTTTTATTAGGACTGCAGTGTTACTCACTCTCGAAGAAAACAGCACAAGTTTCAGGGCACCATTCTCCCTTCCATGGCACCATGTGTTGGGAGGCTGCTTGGGTAGTCTTCCCACAACTTCCGCTGAGCAACTTCAGTTCGTATCTGCCATTAGGCAGAACCTTGGTAACCCTGTAAGGTCCTCGCATTCCTGGGTCTAATTTACCCGTTGATTGCGAGTATTTTATGACGAAGGCTAGGTCATCGGCATTATACGAACGCGGTGTACGTCTAGACCGGTTGACTGACTCGTCCTGTTGAGTCTGGTTCTTTTTTAATAGCTCACTAGCGCGGCTTCTACTGATCTCTCGTAGGGCTTCTCTGTTGCTCTCTGGTGCGCTCACGGCCAGATCTCGAACCAATGAGCGGATGATTGGAGTGGTGGCGTCAGTACCAATCATCAAGTTGATGGCTGAAGTTTGTGTGGTCTTCTGTTTGGTAATGTTAAGCACCAACTGTAGTTTCCAGAGTGCGTTTGACCATGAAGCGTTTTTATGCCCTACTTCGATGCGGAGCATATTGAGTACAGTCCTTATGTAGCGTTCCACTTGACCATTTGAGCCGTGCATTTCAGGGGTGATGTAATGTAACTCAGAACCGAGTTCGGTTATCCACTGAACAAAGTCAGTGGACTCAAACATTCCACCTCTGTCGGTAACTAGCATCTTAGGGACACCAAATAAGGAGATTGCGGTGGTCATTACTCGCTTTAATTCACTAGTGTCCTGGCGGTAAATTGGATATAGGAGGCAAAACTTGGTAAAGGCGTCAACCACGTAAGAACGAATTTATAACCCTCGGACTCGGGCAATGGTCCCAAGGCATCTACGTGCACTGTGTCAAATGGTGTATTGGGTTTGGGCCAAGATGAGATGTTCTGCAATGGGGCTCGAGGAACACGTTTTTTGGAAATACACACTAGGCAATGGGAAATGTATTTGGAGACAAACTGGCGTAAGCCCGGAAACCAAAAATGCTTTAGAATGAGATCTATAGTTTTATCGGAGCCAATATGCTCGTGTTCATCGTGGAAAATTCTGAGTAAACTAAGACGATGACCCTTAGGTATAAAGCAAAGTAGTCGTGCTTCTTTACCAACAGGCGTGTATTTATGAAACAATAGATCCTTTTTTACAATGTAACGGTTAGAATCGAGTTGCCCCTCGGAGAGTTTCTGAACCAGATCTCTTGTTTCATTATCTGCAGCTTGTGCTATTTGTGACCAGTTTCGGGGCCTTGAAATTTGATTAACCGAGACAACTGGGTTACGACTGAGGTAGTCGGCATGCGGCAGCATAACGCCTTTTCTGTACTCAATGGAAAAGTGGAAATCCTGTAAGTAGATCCACCAACGGGCAACGCGAGGAAGCAGATCTTTTTTACGCTCGGTAGATTTAAGAGCATTGCAGTCAGTAATGACCTTAAATTGCCGGCCTATTAGAAAGTGGCGGAAGTGCTGCAAGGCTTTTACGACCGCCAATGTCTCTAGCTCATAGCTGTGGTATTTACTTTCTGCTCCCTGCGTAACCTTGCTAAAGTATGCCACCACATGCTTCGCACCATCAGTATGAGTTTGCAAGAGCACTGCGCCATACCCAGCACAGCTTGCATCGGTATGAATCTCGGTGGGAAGTTCTGGCTTAAATATTGCGAGAACGGGTTCACTAGTTAAGCATTGTATCAAGTCTAGACGAACTTGTTCCTGCTCTGGACCCCACCGAAATTCGACACCTTTTCTGGTCAAATGGGCAATGCACGCGGTTCTTGTCGCGTAGTCTTTAATATACCTCCGGAAATATCCGGCAAGTCCTAATAATTGTCGGACCTGTCTGACGTTTCCTGGTACCGGAGAATTTTTAAGTGCTTCAACCTTACGTGAGCTCGGTCTTACCTGACCAAAACTCACCACCCTACCCAAATATTCAACTTCGGTGGTTAAGAATGAACATTTCTTTAAATTTATTGAGAAACCTGCCTCTGTGAGTGTTTGCAATACACTCCTGAGCAAAGAGAGACCGTCTTCAATGGTATTACTTAATAGAAGGACGTCATCTATGTATACAAGGACGTTTCCTGCGTTAATGAGCTTACGAAGAGTTTGGTTAATTATGCGCTGGTACACGATCGGGGAATTCGTCAAACCATATGGCATCTTGAGATACTCATAGTGGCCTTCCGGTGTCACGAATCCCGTCACGTGTACTGAGCCCTCGCTAATTCTAATCTGGTGGAAGCCGGTAGCCATATCTAAACTGGTGAAGTAGGTGAAATGTCCTAGTCGGTCAATGTGGTCGTCAATTAAGGGGAGAGGATATCTCTCTTTTTCGGTGATACGGTTTAACGCCCGGTAGTCGACACACATTCGGTCAGACCCATCTTTCTTTTTGACGAGTATTATGGGGCTGGCGTACTCCGAGCGCGACTCTCTGATGATGCCTTTGTCCAATAGGTCCTTGACTATCTCGCGAACCTTAAGCTTCTCGTCGAAAGAAAGCTTGTATGGGCGATATACCACGGGAGTGGTACTGGTAAGTTTGATTACCATCTCGCCAGTGGTGACCGTACTTGTAGCGGTACCGGAAATAAGAAAACCCGAAAAAGATTGAACAACGGACATCAGAGAATCACGTAAGGCTCCCTGTAACTGGGTGTTAACTAGTGTCTGATCAAGAGTCTGAACTACGTTGGCACAAGCGCGAGCGCCACCAGTTCGAGTTATATATTGCTTGTCTTTTGTACGCACATACATGACGCCTTCGCGGTTGAGGATGTCAGTTCCAATTATAATTGAGGTGTTCATGCACGACTTGGGTACCACGACTAAGTCGGCTTCTAAAGATATATCGCTTAGCTCAATGGTTACTGTTATGAACGTGGTAGCTATAATTTCCCGTTCACTTATACCTCTCAGGACGCAGTGAGTGGGTTTTACCTTGCAAGAGAGATGCTTTAGTACATCGGAAGATATCAACGATACGTTTTGGGCCCCACCTATGAGTGCATCCATAGGGATGCCTTGGACCACAGCTGTAACTACATCTCTACTTTCAGTTTGGTTATTTGTGCACAAGTTAACGTTCCGTTGATTTCTAGGGTCCGAACGGTTTTTGGCAAAGCAAGTCTCTTCCGTGTGACCTTTCTTTTTGCAAAATGTGCACTGGGTCCCGGGTCCCTTACTGCTAGTGGTCTGTGTATCAGATTTGGCAGTGGAAGTCCGTGTTTCGGTTTTAGCAGGGGTCTCAGTGGTAGTGTCCGAGCGAGGTCTTTTGTTACATCTACGACTCATGTGGCCACGCTTTCCACAGACGAAACACTTAGGCCCCTGGTCGGAAGAAGAACCCGGAGGTGTGCGTTTCTTGAATGAACAGTCGCTAAACTCAGGTTTGGCGCGTTTGGGTTTGACGTATATCGAAAGAAACGAAACTAGGTCTTCCACTGTCAGACTTGCATTTGCTGCCGCGGCCCTAACTTGTGGGTTATCGATGCCACGTATAACTATAAGAGCGCGCAATTCATCGGTTAAACCTTTAACTACGCGTAGACGTAACAGGGTACGCCGGGCATATTCGGCGTACGTTGTGTATTTGTCGGATGTCGTATTCATCGTTTCGAAAAGGATATTGGCATAGTCCAACTTCCGAGGGCAGAGAGGCTTAAACTCTGTCTTAAAGCTAGACCAAGTGCGGTCGTTAGTGACCCACTCGTTCAACCATACTTTAGCGTCGCCTTTAAGGCAAGAAGCTACCCTCGAAAGGCACTCGTAATCGCTCCAACCGTTCGCGGACACTGCCCGATCCACTTCCTCACACCACACGTCAATGTCGTGTATGCTTGGATCGAAATTTGAAACGTAGTAGTTACGTGACCTAATAGGTTGCAAAGATTTGATGGCATCCGCGAGCATGGTTATAGTAGACGGGACCTCTGAACCGCGAGCGATTGGATCAGGAGTGTGAGTGGTCGTTGGAAAGCCCTCGGAATTTTCCGCGTGAGCTCGTCGCGAAACATCGTTCAAGTCTACTAGGCTATTGGGGGTGACCTCATGAATGGAGTTTTCGGTATTTACCGTGGTTCGATTACCAATTTGTAACGAATTATCAGGAGTATTTGAGCGTTCGATAGCGCTAAGTCTCGTCATGATGTCACTCAAAGTGTTTTGCAACGTGTTGTTATTGTTAGGAAATTCAGATAGGCGCCTAGGGCGCGGGGGAGTTCCATGTGAATGTGTCGATCCTGACCGAGACGCTGAACGGCGACGGCTACGAGTGTTATGATGACGATAGAACGAGCTATCCTTTGAATCATTACGTTCGCGGCGAGAACTTCGATGCGGTCCACGAGCTTGACGCGACTTACGCACCGACTCATTACTTGTAGACCTACGAGTACCTCGTGGGCTTCGCGAACGATTACGTGACCTACTTCGCGATCTACGGTCATGAGATTGTCTAGGCATATTCAGTGCCGACACACGCACAGTAAAACACAACGAAAACACAATAAAAACACGTCAACACTAAGCACGAGAATACTTATAGGTTAGGTTATTTGTTTCTCGATTATTTACCAAAAAGAGTGAGCTTTTAGGTCCTTTATCCCACTTCTGATGTTAGGAATCAGAAGTGGTTATTATTAAAAAAAAACAACACTGTTCACAAATCACGTTTATATTTAGTTGATGATCACAATAACTTAATTTTAACTACTTCGAGAAACAAAACAACATTAACGAAAATAAATAGAACACATCTAATTCAAATTTAACGATAAATAATAAAAGAATAAAAGAAAATAAATCTCACAGCCCTTGAACGATGTTGCCGCTCCGAGTGACACCCGACAAATGAGCTTGGTAGCAGTGCGCTACGCCTTTTATAGTGTTTTCAAATCCTTAGGTTTGTCTTCCCTTATAGTAGTATATCAACTATCTGGTGTCCACGACACAAGCCTTGCTTAGTGTGGCACTAGATGGCGCTGTGTGTTTAATGTCCAGCGATACTTACTTACTTACTTACTTACTTACTTACCTACCTATAGTAGGTAGGTAATCTTTTGTTAGTGTTTTTTATGACCTTCTAGAATATTCGTGATTGTTCTGGTGTGTCTGTTGGCGAGTATAAATACATCGCTCAGACCCGCGACCGTCAGTCTTGTTTTAACTACACAACGAAGCGAATCGAAGTGAACTTGAAGAGCGATATCTAAGCGAATAGTGAACAGTAGTGTATTGTAGTGTACTTGTGATTAAGTTTAAATTGTTTTGTGATTAATAAAGTTGTTGTTGTTTAATCGGTAGTAATTAATTGATCTCATACCCAGCTCGTAACACTAGGATTATATTATATAGGATAGGATTGGAAAGGATTCAATTAAATGTTCCATATAGTTAATAACAAAATGTTCAATTCGTTTTTAGGGTTCCGTTGCCAAATGGCAAAAAACTGAACCCTTACAGATACGTCATGTCTGACTGTCTGTCTGTCTGTCTATCCGTATGTCACAGCCACTTTTTTCCGCAACTATAAGAACTATGCTGTTGAAACTTGGTACGTAGATATATTCTGTGAACCGCATTAAGATTTATACACAAAAATATAAAAAAAATAATTCATTTTTTTTTTCTAAACTGAATAGTTTGCGCGAGAGACACTTCCAAAGTGGTAAAATGTGTCTCCCCCCCCCCCTTTTAATTCTTGTGACCGGGAGGTTAACACTGAGATGATGATTTTCTTTACGGTAGTCGGTGTCGGTACTTTTGTTTTAGTTTTTGAACACGGGGCAGGTTTTTTTATGTTGGTACCATATTAGGTGTACATATTCTGTTACCCTTAACAGGCGTGATTTTATGTTATGAAAATCGCGAAGAAAAAGATACTATTGATAGGGTCAAGCACCTTCTTTTTTTGCAGTTGGTTGAAAATACTAACCTATTATCACGACAACGGTACTAAGTAATAGTAACCAAACGCATTTTCAAAGGTCCAAGTATTCTTCCGGAGTTAATTTCAATAACATTACAAAATAAAACCAAGGAGCTAAATTATTTAGGTGAAGTATAAAATCGAGCGCTCGGAGTTGTTGAATGTGTGCGTAGTGCGTACGCGTGATGTTGCTGTGTGCGGCATTGAATACCTAAATTTGAGTTCAACGAAAACGTTGCAGCGTCCTTAAGCAGGTTGACAAATAAAATATCATGTTTTTTTTTGTTGGAGATGACATTAAAGGTGGACACACACTTATCAATACTAAAATAAAAATAAAACATGAAATATTTTATTCTCATACGTATGACGTCATTTATTCGTACGATTCGACGCGGATAAGTGTGCTAGGTTTTATAATATTTCATACAAGTTATTCTAAAATTCGATTCTTTCGGCGCGGTCGATTGTTTCGACGCGGATAAGTGTGCGTTCACCTTAAAAGTATATCTTAGCCAAAACCCATGAAGTCAATCCAGGAAGAAAAAAAGTAAGTCATGGTTATTTTTCTCATTCATCATTATTCTAGTCAATTGAGCTCATAATAATGAGGAATTTTTTTAGGGACTTCGATAGACCTTAAGTTTGATTTGATAAATCTTAGTAAATTATTTCGTAGGCATCTATCACGGTGGCATACGTAGACGCTCAATAATTTCATCAACAATTGATTCGCCCGGGTTCTTTACTAACATTAGACTACGAATAAGTAATGCGTAATTGTTTTATAAGGTTCATAGGAAATAAAAAGGCTTTTTATTATTTTTCATTTCTCATGCTCTAAAAGTACGCCATTAAAGCCCTTTTTTTTTTTTTTTTTTTTTTTTTTAGGATGGGAAATCATCAAATGACTTCTCCCACTCTGGGCGGAGCGGGAGGGAGTGTCAGACTCTTACTGACTAAAACCCATCCATGTTCCTTCCTCGCCCTTTACGTTCCGGGGCCGCGGTATCTCTTTCGAACAAACCCGCAACCCCGGCAGGCTTCGGCCCTTGCGGGCCCCTCTCTTTTTGCTGACACTCTTTGAGGCGCGCGTGGAACACGAACGCGCCGTCGACACGGCCTGTCGTCGTCGTTAGACGGCCGGACGGCCAGCTATTGCCCATAGCCAGCCGTCCACAGGCCCGCATCTACGGTGGCCGGTAGCCACCACGTGGCCCCCGACGCCCGTTGCGTCTCCCGCGGCGGCCGGGAAGAGAGGATCTCTCCCTCTCTCGTTCCGCCACCTCCTTCGCTAGCATCACTGCTTCGCAGAAGGAGGCGACGGCTTCCCATTCCGTCTCGCTCCGGACCATGGATTGAACCAGGGCCGGACGCGAGAGGTCGCCGCCGCCGATCGCCGCCACGAGGACACGGCGGAGCTCCGCCCAC
The DNA here is from genome assembly GCA_916618015.1 of Xestia c-nigrum. Taxonomy (NCBI): domain Eukaryota; kingdom Metazoa; phylum Arthropoda; class Insecta; order Lepidoptera; family Noctuidae; genus Xestia; species Xestia c-nigrum. The sequence goes on from OU745256.1 coordinate 558,750, forward strand.
GCAGGGCAGACTTCCACCGTGTGCTCCACCGTGTCCTCCGGTCGATCCTCGCAGTGGAGACACCCGGGCGATTCCTCCCGCCCGATTCGGTGCAGGTACCTCCCGAAACATCCGTGTCCGGTGAGGACCTGCGTCAGGCGGAAGGTGAGGACGCCGTGGCGCCTCTCCAGCCACTCCTCAAAGAGGGGACTTACCGCCACTATCGTGGCGTGCCCGCCATTAAAGCCCTACGAAGCGGGATTAAAGTGACCGTTTATTCCCTAGGAAGTAAAAAGTAATTTAAAAATGGAACGATCTTTTACTCTGAAACATGGTCACAAAAGAGTAACTTTTCAAAGGTTTTATTTTAATTTAGATTGGCTTGCAAATAGAAAGCGATTTATTAAAAAAAAAAAAAACAAATGAAGTCTTCAACGCGAGAGAAATTTATGGTTGTTTGTGTGCATCGTTGATTTTGAAAAGTATGTGCAATGCCTCTGTTGCTAGCCGCTGCAGTAATGTAGGTACTAATTATCTGTGGAGTGTGGATCATCTTCATTGCGGAAATGTTGCGAGATTGTGTTGTGTTACCTTTAGATTTTTGGTGAACACAAAAATATTATCCGTTTTAAATTGTTGATCTGTGACTGACCTGATAGAAGAAAATACTGACCGCTCAATTCAGAGTTTTTGTCGAACGTAAATTTGTTCGGTTTTAAATGACTATTTTTCTCGCACTCGAAGTGAAAAGTACAGTTTGCACCTCGAGACTAAACGCCAATTTAATATACCCTCGCTTTCATTGCCTCCCTCGCAAGCTCGGGAGTCAAACCACCTCGGATATACAACATTATTTTTTGTTTATACTAAACCCGAAAAGGGGTCATTGTACTCATCATTTTGAACAACTTTTTCTATGGGACGAACCTTGAAATCGCGAAAAAAAAATCAGCTGTTCCCTACATTTTGACGAGTTAGGCGAACATAAATGTAGGGAACAGCTGATTTTTTTTTCGCGATTTCACAGTTCGTCCCATAGAAAAAGTTGTTCAAAATGATGAGTACAATGACCCCTTTTCGGGTTTAGTGTAAACAAAAAATAACCCTGTATAATGGCTTCGTTTAGTCCCTCGTTATAAAATATACTATGTCACTCCTCTTGCTCGAAAAGACCGTCATAATAACGTACCAGAGCGGGCGTAAAATTGCATATTGGGTTTTTTTTTTAGTTTTCTTCGTCAGTGTTCGAAAACGCATAAGTCTTTACTGATAATTCATAAAGAATTGACTTATTACTGTTCCTTTAAAAAAAAAACATTTTATTTTAAAAATGGAACCAAACGCGCCGAACGCCGAACTCTTTAGCAGGATGTGTGCGTTGCATTCCAGCTACAGAAGAAATAAAAAAGCCATTGGCGCGAAATTTTATGATTTTTTCTGTATTATTTATTTCAAATTATAAGTAGGATTCCTTTTTATCTCCTACGTTTACCCCACAGAGGACACAATATTTGTGCAATAATTATATTATTTATGGTGAAAAATCATGTTTAGTGATAGAACTCAATACAAGTACAACGCACTCAAAACATTGTGCTGATGAATGGATCGAAAACTATGGGGGTCGTGGAGGTGTTTAGAGTAAAAATCTTACATTAAAAACTAGTATTACTTAGTAAAAAAATGTTTTTAACACCCTTCATACACCATGGTATAATTCCAATAATATATACCTACTTCGCTTCATACATAAATGGCGGCGGACCGCGGATGGCCTATGGTACAGTGGCGAGTTTAACCCAGAATTGGGTTTTCTTACAGCTAAGTATTACAATTAATTGATTTTAGAATTGAATATTATTTGCATGCCTATAAGACGGTAGAATATGGAGGACTATATTATATAAGAAAACATCTATGTGATGATATTCATATGTGGGTACATTGCTAATGTAAGTGTGGTATGAAGGAACACGAATATACAGCAGTCATTACCCGAGCTTGTCGTTTGATTCACGTTCTACATAACATTACATGGCGCAGCCGGAAATTAGTACCTACAGTAAAATAAAGTACATAATAGAATCTAATAAGCAGTGAGTGAAGTAAAGTGAAAAAGACGATAAAATAGAACACTTAAATAAAAAACAAAAATGGAAACAGTGCTAACTCCGCCATTACCGTTCAAATTTGATGAGAACTCGATTGATGTGGCATCAGGCAAACTAAGTGATAGTTGGGAAAGATGGAAGAAAGGCTTCACGATATATTTTAACGCGTGTGAGTTGTCGACCAAAACACCAGGGATACAACTCAACATTTTTCTGCATATAGTGGGCGAGCAATGCCGCGAAATATTAGAACAAAGCAAGGAAACTACTTTGGACGGTGCGTGTAAAAAACTAGATGAATATTTTAAAACGAAGAAAAACTTAACGGTGGAACGGCACAGGTTCTTTACAAGAGAACAGCAGGAAAATGAGTCAATAGATCAATATGTGTTTGACTTGCGTAAATTGTCCAAGACTTGTGAGTTTGGAAATTTAAATGATCCTACTAATATTATAAATGCGAAAGTTTGTAAGTTAAATGATCCTACTAATATTATAAATGCGAAAGTTTGTAAGTATGGATGTATGGATGTTTTTTACTCTTTCACGCAAAAACTACTGAACGGATTTGGATCAAATTTAGCACACAGATAGTTTATTACCTGGATTAACACATAGGATACTTTTTATCCCGGTAATAAGATCCCGTGGGATAATTTCAAACTTCACGCGGGCGAAGCCGCTGGCAGAAGCTAGTGAGCTCATAAAGGACCGACTAGTGTGTGGAGTGACAAGCCCAGCAATAAGAGAACGATTATTACGTGAAAGTGACCTAACATTGAAAAGATCCTTGGAGATATGCCGAGCAGCGGTAGTATCAAGAATGTATTCAGAGAACATAAAGAAGGAGAATGAAGCAGTTCACAGTATTAAACAGGAAAGTAAAACTCAAGAAGAAAAAAACGAGATATGGGCAGTACGGCGTAATAACAAAATAGGATATGGTGTGTCATCGTCTACAAGAACATGGAACGGCAATAAGATGCGAGCACGCGGTGGACACGACCGAGGAGGCGCGGCGTGGCGGGACGGGCGCGGGGGCGCCGCAGACGCCGCTCGTCAGGTGCAGCAGCCGTCAAACAGACCGCGCACGACGACCCAGTGTGGCAGATGTGGTGGTATGCACGGAAGGAATGCGTGTCCAGCGTATGGTAAGAGGTGCCTACGCTGCTCGAAAATGAACCATTTCGCAAAAGTGTGTGGTGTGTACTATGTGGAGGCTTCAGATGAAAAGGTAATATTTACATTAAATAAAGACTTGAGTGATTGGACTATAGATCTAAAAATAAATGAACATAGCATTAACTTCAAGCTAGATACGGGCGCAGATGTTAATGTGTTACCAATGCATTTCTTGTCTAGATTAGGGATAACCGTTGACAAACTATTGCAAACTAATACTAAATTAAGCGGTTATTCAGGTGATTTAATTGCTGTCTTAGGTAAAACACATTTAAAAGTATATCATAAGAATAAGTTGTATTTATTGGAGTTTAAAGTTGCAAATGTAAATAGCACTCCTATATTGGGACGTCATGCATGTGTAGAAATGAACTTAATTAAGAGGGTTATGTCTGTGCAGCGGTCAGATATCAAATCCAGGATAAAAAAAGATTATTAGACGTTTTCGAAGGAATAGGTTGTCTACCGGGAGAATACAATATACAACTGAGGGACGACGCTGTCCCCGTAGTGCATGCGCCTCGTAAATTGCCATTTGCGATAAGTGAGGACGTTAAAAAAAAGTTATTGGAAATGGAGTCACAAGGTATTATAGCGAAAGTTGAGGGTCCATCAGATTGGGTTAGCAGCATGACTGTGGTTAAAAAATCGAACGGTGACTTAAGAATTTGCCTAGATCCAAAAGAATTAAATCAGGCTATCAGAAGAGAACATTTCAAGCTCCCAACTATAGATGAAATTGTGTCAAAATTAGCAGGGGCTAAGTATTTCAGCACATTAGATGCTGCTTCAGGGTTTTGGAACGTGAAATTAGGAGATAGTAGTAAATATTGTACATTTAATACACCTTTTGGAAGATACAAATTTTTACGAATGCCATATGGCATAAGTTCGGTGTCAGAGGTCTTTCATAAGAAAATATTTGAACATTTCGATGATATACAAGGTGTATGCATGTACATAGATGACTTATTAATATATGCCTCAGATCAAAACAGTCATGATGAAATTTTAAAGAAAGTTCTAGAAAGATGTAAAAAAAATAATTTAAAATTAAACATAAATAAGTGTAAGTTTGGTTTACAGGACATAAAATATTTAGGCCATCGAATTACAAAAGATGGACTGAGCCCTGACGATTCACATTTGTCGGCAATAACAAACATGCAAGTGCCAAAGAATAGGAAAGACGTAGAACGATTTTTAGGATTGATTACGTACGTAGGCTCGTTTGTTCCTAATCTATCAGATAAAACCATTACCACTGAGAGAGTTACTTAGAAAAGAAATAGAATGGCATTGGGATGACCGACATGAGCAGTGTTTTGCTTATTTAAAAACATGTTTAATGAAACGGCCAGTTCTTCAATATTATAGTTTGGAAAGCCCAATAGTCATATCCGTGGATGCCAGCTCCACAGGGTTAGGTGCTTGCTTAATGCAAAATGGGCTTCCGGTTTGTTATGCTTCAAAGGCTTTAACTACTACAGAACAAAGGTATGCACAAATTGAAAAAGAATTGTATGCATCAGTCTTCGCCTGTGAGCGCTTTTATGCATATATTTATGGACGATCGGATGTAACGATAGAAACTGATCATAAACCTTTAATCAGTATTATTAAAAAACCAATTGTAGATGCTCCGTCTCGCTTACAGAGGATGCTGTTGAGATTACAGCGCTATACATTTACATTAGTTTACAGACCGGGAAAACACTTGTACATTGCTGACGCGTTATCTCGTGCTTACGAAACGACACCGCAGGTGTGTGAACGAACGTCACAAACCGGTATAGGTAGCGATAAGGAAGAGGTTTGCGTATTGACCGATAGTGTGAAAAATAAATGCGAATATCTTACGGACGCTCAATTCATAAACATACAGAAACAATTAGAAACAGATGAAGGGATGATTGAATTAAATAAACATGTTTTGCAAGGATGGCCTGAAAATAAAAATAGGATAAAAGATAATATAAAACCATACTGGAAATTTAGGGAGGATATAACTATAGCTAATGGGATAATCTGGAAATCGGATAAAATAATTATACCAAAACTAATGAGAAAAGAGTTGTTAAAAAAGATTCATATTGGACATATGGGAATTGAAAAATGCAAATTACGAGCAAGAGAAATAATATTTTGGCCCGGTATTAACAACGATATAGAAAACATGATTAAAAGTTGTAATATTTGTTTAACGCATAGAAAAAATAATCAGAAAGAAGAGCTTAATTGTCATGAAGTTCCTGACAGGCCATGGGCTAAGGTTGGCGTAGATCTATTTCAATATAAGGGCACGGACTACTTGTTGCTAGTTGATTATTATAGTAAATATTTCGAGATAATTAAATTACATAGTACAACTTCTGGGAGCATTATTAATCATTTAAAAATATATTTAGCCGTCAAGGAATACCTAATACAATAATGTCAGACTGTGGTCCACAATTTTCATCTTTCGAATTTAGACAATTTGCACTAGATTGGAATGTTACTCATATAACGTCATCACCTTATTATCCCCAATCGAATGGGCAAATAGAACGCACAGTTCAAACAGTAAAAAATATTATTAAAAAATCAACAGAAGACAACACGGATTATCGTCTAGCATCACCAGCAGAACTTTTACAAAGTCGAAAATTAAGAAGTATTGTCCCGACACCTATAAAATTATTGTCACCAAAGGTACATAATAACATAAAAGATAAATTAGTACACCAGCAAAATAAACAAAAAGGATATTACGATAGAAGTAGTAAGAACTTGACTCCGTTACAAGTTGATCAGAACGTAAGATATTATGATACAATTAAAAACTATTGGGTACCAGGCGTAGTTGAGCGAATTCTGAGAAATAGGTCATACGCAGTGCGTTTACCTAATGGAAAAGTAGTTGTAAGGAATAGAAGGCACATGATAGCAGACCGCTCGCACAGACACAGCCCTCCCCGTGATTATGAATGCGAAAATTCATTGTGTCACAGAAATACACAACATGAGCCGTCGTCAAATAATAATCATGTTACTCGTTCCGGCAGGACGGTGCGACCGCCGAATAGATGGGGATATTCGTGAAACGCAACGTAAACCGTATTATCAACGGCCACACAATATTGATAAGTGAATGAATGAGTGATGAGTGAGTAAATGAATTTAAATGTATAATTATGTTTTGTTAAGAGATAATAATTGAAAATGTGTGAAACAAAAAGAATAAATTAATTATTAAATGGCATAACAACTATGTATTTCTTTCTAACTAAGCAAATGTGAAATTTGAAATACTTAGATTAAGTAAATATATAATTCGGCACTCAAGTTTAGGATACCAACAGTAAACCATGTCACTGTTTACAGTAAACATTGAGATCAATCGATAAGATTAAGTATACAAAGAGTGCTACTAGATGATTATGCATGTAAAACTACTGTGGTAAAATATATACCTACCAATGTAATCATTATATTTTTTACTTGATAAAGGAATGTAGCAGCATGTTTATTTTAAGAATAAGATATAATTATTTTTTCTGTTTACTTTTTGTTGAAGGAGGAAGATGTGATGATATTCATATGTGGGTACATTGCTAATGTAAGTGTGGTATGAAGGAACACGAATATACAGCAGTCATTACCCGAGCTTGTCGTTTGATTCACGTTCTACATAACCTTACAATCTATGTACTAATTACCTTTATTGTGTTATTAATTATATTTGCAAAGAAATAAATGATATGATATGATATTAATCGCGAGATTTGGAGAAAAGGATATACCTATGTGCATAACAAAACTTAGTTCCAGTATCGAGTGTGAACTCGTCCCTGAGGACTGGTGAGGCAGCGCGCCTGCGTCCGGCAGCCGCGCCGCCGACAGCGCGGCGACATTGACACCACTGCCACAGATACACGCCGCACGACCCACTCGCTCATGGCGCACGTCCCTCGGCCAGCGCACGCACACGTCAGCACCTCTCCACTCCACGGACTTTATCGGGGAGAGGGAGCGACGGCTCTCGATCAGCACGCAACCTTGGAGCCCTGCATGTGTGCGTGCGGTGGCGCCAAGCGCAGGGTGTGCAGGCCGCGCGGCACGGAGCGGGATGCGCGCGCAGTCGACGCGGCGCATGCGCGGCGCTATCGAGCGGCGGCGGCGGCAGCGCTGCGGCTCAGTCCGCCACCGCCGCGCCATGGAGCCGCCGCAGGAAGCTCCGCCGGCCAGCGCGGCCCCGGGCGCGCGCCCGCTCGTCAACCCCGACGAGTACGGCGAGGTGGACACCTCCAGGTGCGCTCAGCTACACACCACACACCGCACGAGCTAGGCGCCAGCCCACCGCCCTCAGCGTGCTCGCAAGATATCACACATTCAGCCGATTCACTAACTTTTACATAACACAATGTTTCCCTCAGCATGGTTTTAAGTCCAAACACGATCAAGCACAGCTCTGTGGACTATTTACGTAGCTGGGCCAAAACATGCACTTCATGAATGACGCTCATTTAGTTTTCCTTAAATGTGTGTTAAAAATGTTAGCGTCATGGATGGAATAAGTCAGCAACTCAGCAGGTCTATAAAACAAACATACATGATGAATGACAAGAAGCACAATAATGGTGGCTGGCATGCGAAGTGGTTGCAGTCGGAGCTGCGTGATGTGTTGAGCACCCTGAGCACTGAGGGCTGAGCATGAGCATGAGCTCAACGATCATGTCGCTCGCTCCCGGGGCGGGGCGCCCGGCGCATGCTGCCGCGGACGACGACGCACTCGCCGGACCACCACACTTACTCCTCTTTTCTTATTATTCACGTGACATCTTACTTAATCGATAGTTTTATTCCACGTCAAATGAAATGAGGCCATATTTGATAAAAAAATAATTTAGAAACTTTGATCGTAGGGAATAACACAGAATACGTAATATTACAAAGTGATAAAAATAATGGACTGAGTAACCAAGTGCTCTCCGAATCACTCGATATCAAAGCAATCGTCCCCACCCACAATACCCACACAAGCGGAACTAAAAGTACGCGATAATCTGCACTTGAAACTAATCTCAATGTCGTCCGTATACATAATGAGTACATTGACAATATACCTGGGTACATTCACGTTTAGTTACTGTGGATGTCCAAAACGCCGTGTCTTTAGATAGTAGGCATACTATGGCCGTTGTTTATTCTTTTCAAAAGATGATTTCGGTCAGTCACTAGTGAATATTATGAATTATGTTATAATGATACACCAGAAAGGTATATTACAAATTATAATTTCATAACAATTATAAGTTTAGTTGTTGGAGAGGGTAATCTTCGGAACAACTAATCCGATTCCTAATGTTCCTTCTGTAATGGGAACCTACCGAATGCCATATTATAAAACGTTCAAGTGAGATATTTTCCGACTACTCGTATAACGCGACTGAAGCCGTGGCCGAGACGTATCACATAATTATAGACACTATTCAAATGAAGTTTCACATTATAACAGTTCTGATTCTGGAATTTTGTATAAATACTGGCATAGGTTAAAAATACATAAACATTGATGTATAAAACGTTGTTTCATTGCTGAATCTGAGATTCAGAGAATTAGGTACCTTCGTGTATGTTAACAATCACTGGCCACAGTGACCTCTAGTATGCCCTAAATTAAATACAATTAATGAATTCATTTCTGAGTGACACCATCAGTGATTGTGGCTTTACGTAATACATGTTTACGGTGCGTGTGCACAGGTACCCGGCGCCGAAGGACGCCACGAACAAGGTGCGCGGCCGCTCTGACCTGCTGGAGCTGATGTGCGGCGCGGGCGCCGTGGACCCCGAGCTGCTCACCGTCAAGACCTTCTACTTCTTCTTCTACTCGGCCTTCGGCTCGCTGTTCCCACTCATGGGCGTGTACTTCAAGCAGATGGGCATGAACGCGGGCCAGTGCGGCCTGCTCATCGGCACGCGGCCCTTCGTGGAATTCCTTTCGGCGCCCTTCTGGGGCGGGCTGGCCGACCGCTGGCAGAAGGGGCGCACGCTACTGCTGGCGTCGCTGGGCGCCTGGATCGTGTTCACGCTGCCGCTGAGCTGGGTGCAGCCTGGCGCCGTGTCGTGCGTGCACCCGCTCAACTCCACCGCGTACAACCTCACGGAGCCGCGCTACGACGAGGACTGGCCCAGCGCCACCACGCGTGCCTTCCGCGGCCCACCAGCCGGCCGCGAGGGCTCGCCGCTGCCCGTCAACGACGCCCTCAACTACGATGCCAAGGCCAACAGTGACTGGGTGACGCCGTTGCACTCCTTCATCGTGTACCGCACGCCCGACATCCAGAAGACATTCTTCTTGCTACTGCTGCTGGTGGTCATTGGCGAGTTCTTCAGCGCGCCCGCCATCACGCTCGCCGACTCCGCCGTCATCACACTGCTGGGCGAGGACGCCGACAGGTGAGCCTCACCTGCCGGTCCCGCGTGTGAACGCGTCTGCACGCAAAGAGTCAGTAGTACAACGACTGGATGCGCAGGTACGGGCACCAGCGCATGTTCGGCTCGCTGGGCTGGGGGCTGGCCATGTTCTTCGTGGGCATCGCGCTGGACCACAGCACGGCGTTCAGCTCGCACCCGTGCGGCGGCCCGCAGCGCTTCGAGAAGAACTACACCATCTGCTTCGCCACCTTCTCTGTGCTCATGGGCGCGGCGCTCATCACTGCCACTCAGGTCTGTTTTGGTCACTATAATAATATCTAAGTTTTCTCAGGAAGAGCAACAGCAGCATGTACGTACAAGTAAAGGGTGTAAATTCGATGGGTTTAAGAGTAGAAATGGGTGTAGCACAAGGTTCGATATTGGGTCCCTTCCTCTTTCTGGTAAACATGCTCATTTTAATTACTTTTTTTTTAATTATTTGCTCTGGGCGCTGCTCGTCTTTCTATATCGTTCTCACGATAAAATTAATAATATCTAAACATGATAATAATAAAATCGTTGAGTCCAAAAAATCAGAACGTTGAAGATTAAAAAAAAAAACACCCAGGGTGACTTAAAATAAGTAACTGAACATAATAAAACCATTTTTAAAATTATTGTTTGTTTGTTTGTTTTACGTATCACGTAAAAACTGCTTGACGGATTTTGACGAAAACTTCACTAATCTATTTAAATAAACTCAGAATAACATTTAGGCTATAGAAATTATGGACAATTTTGGAAAAAGGGGGAGTAAAGTATGTATGAAAAAAAATTTTAGATATTTCTAGAATCATGAAACTCAGAGTAAATCCTTATTATTAAAAATAAAGAAATACCTTTTTCAGCATTTTTTTTTAAATTTCATCCGGAGACGTAAAAAAGAGGGTTTTGTGTTTAAAATTAATTAACTTCATACACTTATAGAACAAAATCCAATGAAGTGTAAACCTTTAAAAGTTGCTGTAAACACTTCTAATCTAATACAGGTAAATATAATTCCTAAATTTTCTTGAAATTTGATTTTTGAAGTGAATACGCCCAAAATAGCGGAACTCAAGAAAATCGGCTTTCCTCGGTATAAGAGTTGGTAATACAGGGTGGAAACGGTAAACGGGGCAGTAAAGGGAACTGCAGCTCCACGAAAAGGTCTTAGAAACAATCCATAATTATTTCGCTAAATGTTGATCCCGATTCACAGATTTAATTTAAAAATAACGTGCAGTTAGCCAGAAAGTTGCCATTTTATATAAAACATTTTTTTTACGCTAATAATGACACACCATAATCGCTGCAGCTACATGAAAATGGTCTCAGGAAACCATCCGTAATTTTTCCTGAAATTTTGATCCCACTCACAGATTTAAAAAAAAGTACAGTTAGCAATAAAATTGCTATTTTACTCAAAACATTTTTTGATGCCAATCGATCCTGTTTCTAATACTCAACGGTTAAGGAAGCTCCCCTTTCTACCCCGTTAATCGTTTCCACCCTTTACTTACAAATAAAATAATACTACGAAGAAAATGTAGACTATACGAATGTACATCAGACATAAAGCCGGAAAAGTTACAAATACAAACGAGTACAAAATATCAAGTCTAAAAATAAAAAATGCTTTGTCCTGAAGGACTGTCTGATGGATCAACGCACAGCCTAAACCGCAGATTGTAGACCTGAAACTTGGAGGGTGTATTTTTTGTATAACGTAGGCATACGATAAGAAAGGATTTTCTGAAATTATACCCCTAAGGGGGTGAAAAGGTGGGGCAAAGTTTGTATGGGAAAATGGTCCTTGGTCCAATCTACTTCAAATTTTGCTATCAACAATATTAAGAGAATTGATGGACGCGTTTCGTATTGCACGTAAATTGATACGAAGTTGCGCGGGTCAGCTAGTAATATAAAATATGTATAATCAAGATTTTGTAACAACATTAATTTTGATCGAAAAGAGTGTCCATGGAGTTTCTTGCCCGTTCTTGGCGGATTTCCCTTTAGACCGAGTAGGCCCGGGCCTAGGGCGGCCCACGTAGTAGTGTTGCTCACGCGCCAAAACTTGCAAATAGAAATGGTAAGAATCGGTATCTGAAATACTGATTGAGATTATTAAATCATTTACTGCGTATAGTTTTTTTTTCATTTTGATTTAATTTCTATATTTTATTTTATTTTTAATGCTTTACAGCAGATTGGGGGGCGGCAATCTTTCATAGGCCTAGGGCAGCCAACGTATCAAATCCGCCCCTTTGCGTTCTTTCTTTCTTTCGTTCTGTTTTTCTTTCTTATTCGTTTTATTGACATTCAAAAGTGCCGTAATGGTCTAATTGAAACAAATGATTTGAGTTTGAGTTGAGAGGATATTTGGAGGAACTTTGTTCCCATCTCTAAAAAATCATCTGCTTCCTACATTTTTAATGCATGTAGCAGCAGATATTTTTTTTCGAGGTTTCTTAGTCGGCCCCATAGTAAAACTTGTTCATTTTCATGATTGAATATATTATATATTTTCACCAATTTGAACATTTCGTTACAGAGCGCCCGCCATACATTTTATCAGCGATCCGGGCGCGCGCCCTGTCCGCTTTGTATAACTTCTCCCGTAATTAAAACGACTAAAAAATTACGGTGTATGTCACCGTAAAATTGTCAAATACGTTATATTGTAATATCTCTAGCGATATTGTAAAGTCGCGAATTATTGTCAAATGAACATACTGCTTACAACAAAACGCATTATTTTTCGTGAAATGCATGCGATGGTAGTCAACTTACGCAGTGTGGAGGGAAGGAGGGGTCCCCCTTGCCCAGAGGCACAACTCTCATGAAAAGATAATGCACCATTCCTGAGAAATACCGATTAATGTAACATAACCTTAAAACACTTTATATTCCCCCTAAAAAGCGTAGTCGACGGAGCGATATTTCCGAGTGCAGGGTTTAAAGGAACCTAACTAACCTAACGGGGGGTTGCCCCAAGTCCCGATTATGGGGGCAGAGATACTTCCGTATGTTCAGTTGACAATAATTCGAGACATTACAATATCGCGAGAAAAAACACGTTATATTGTAATTTGACAATTTTACGGTGACATATACATGAGTAATTACAAATGATCAAATAAATATTGACGAACATATCTTGAAAAAGTTAACAAGAGAGCTAAAAAATAAGTACCTACCTAGTTGAAAAAAAAACAAAAAACCCATAAATGAAAAAACTGAAAAGTACAAAACAATCACATTTTAAATTAAAGAAAAGTAGAACAATATTTTTTATTTATTCAAATGGGGACCCATAAAATTATGAAAATGGAATGGTATGGGCCCCGTTTTAGTCATGTTCGCCTATTAATGTTCTCACTGCTGGGATACAGGCTCTATGAGCTATTCCCACAGCTTTTTAGTGTAGTAAACTGAAATATTTCGCAAACTAGCGTTTTATCATGCAGAGCCAGCAGAACGTCCCGCGACTCTGCCACACGGAAATGTAGCTGACGGAGACTTCATTTTGATTTAAAAAATATAATTTGAACTGCATTCAAAGATTTTTAAATTATCGTCTGCCTAAACCAGGAATTGAACCCGCCAAAACTGCGATGTAATACATATTTCGATCACGCAAGGAAACTCTGAACATAGCCCTCTCCATTGCCTTTTGGATGACTTTAAGACTTATGATAAGGCCCATTGTGAGCGTAGTATATGCCACACAGGGATAAATAAAACCACTTGTACTAGCAAACCCGTACAATTAAGCATATGTATCAATTTGACGCTGCCATCGACGCGCAGCGAATGAATAAAATATACAATTTTAAGTCAACGATCAGTAGTCGCATAACATCGTTCGGCCTAACAAAAAGACTCATTCGCCGCGAGTCGATCAGTTATCAGTTTTTGGGTGTTCTTTCAATATACAATCAATCATTATATCAGTCTATCATTTAAATGTACCTTACTCGTACATTTTTGGTCCTTCGAGCCGGATGTCGCGTGTGTTCATTACAGTGTAGCAATAAAGTACTGTAAAGCTTTCACTAGTGACATCAAGTGAACTATCAGTGAATTATCAGTGAAGGTGTTTGTACTGCCAGCAATAGTGCAGTACACACAGCAGCAGCAGCAGCAACAATCAGCAGGGGTCAACAGGGATCCGCCGGTGGTGAGCAACAAAGCTCCCGCTTGAATCGTTCCATTTATTATCATTTCAACAACATGTCGTCTTTGGAAGAAGTACTCTCCCAACAACAGCAACTACTCAATCAGAAAGAACAAAATTACTAAGACTTCAAAAAAGATGGCTCGGATCGCAAAACCTCGGACTATATACGGCGAAGGTTAGAGGATGCATGCTGGCAAGAGTATCAAGCAAATCATACACGATTGTGTAGCTTCGAATATGCCCGATCGCATACTTATTTTACTTCGAAGCGATTTGACACTGCGAAGGAGAGATATTATGAGAAAATCAGAGCAATGATTCAGAATCATCAGCCAACAGAGGAAAGACCATCAACACCACTTCTAAAGCCTTCTACTCCTCTAGCTACCTCTAGCACCGTACATCCGTGCATCCATAAATCACGTAATAAACGTGTCTATTCCTCAAGATGTCTTGAATGACTTCAGCATAGAGATCGATCGAGAGTTTTAAACAGTTGAGGACAAAATCAAGATCATACAATGCATTTTGTACACAAGGTGTGCAAAAACGATGCGCGTGGCGCATCGTGGTGCGCCGCGTGTTTGTCATCCGCACTAATGTAGGCGTGGCGAGACGCGCGGGGGAAATCAGAATTTATCCTGCCGTTAGGCCCGCTCTACGAACTCCGTACCTACCTATTCAATCCATCCATCAGCTCAATGTTTCATTGCGTGCGTCACATCCTATTCCGAGTCCTAGCGCAAAACGTGATTATTCACCACAAAATAAATAATAAAAATAATTATAAAGATTTAGAAGTAACGAGTGAGTGTGGTCGCAACAGATCCGGTTCAAGTACGAGTTCGTGAGCGTGGAGGCGGCGCCGGCAGCGCCCGCCGAGCCCACGCACGAGGAGAAGCTGCAGCAGCAGCTGGCGGAGCAGCTGCAGCTGCCCGGGCTCGACACCAGCGCGCCGCCGCCGCGCCAGCCCGTGCTCGAGCAGGCCAAGGTACGCGCTGCGATACCAATGTCCTTACACCCGCCACCCATAACGACTGACATTGAGCCGCGGCTTGCAGGTGTTCGCGCAGACGACGCGCGAGATGCCGGAGTGGGTGACGGTGCTGCGCCAGTTCCAGAACGTGAAGGCGGCGTCGTTCCTGTTCGTCGCCTGGTTCATGGGCTTCGGCATCGGCCTGATCTTCACCTTCCTCTTCTGGCACCTGCAGGTACCAACACTACCCACACTACCCACACTCTCACCGGCGCACACTTAACATACTCACATTGTCAGCAATACTGATCATTGTTCACTTCTGCTCTCGCAGGATATCGGCGGCTCCCCGACGCTGTTCGGAGTGGCGTCCGTCATCAATCACATTTCGGAAATATTCGCCTATTTCTTCAGCTTTAAGCTGATCACACAGATGGGACACGTAAAGGTATTACAAGATTCCCTCGCCTCTTTTAAAAATGTCTTGCAGTATTCATTTTCCACTCATTACCCGAAGTAAAGTTAGTACTAAGATGTCACTATGATCGCGGTTGAAAGCGGAGAATGTGTGTGGCAGGTGCTGTGCCTGGGGCTTGCGGGCAACGTTCTGCGCTTCCTGTACATCGCGTGGCTGAGCGATCCCTGGTGGGTGCTGCCCTTCGAGTTCGTGCAGGGCGTGACGCACGCTGCCGTGTGGGCCGCGTGCTGCTCGTACATCGCGCACGGCGCGCCGCCGCGCCTGCGCTCGTCGGCGCAGGGCGTGCTGCAGGGCCTGCACCACGGACTGGGGCGCGGCTGCGGCGCCGTGCTGGGTGGCATCGCCGTGGCCAAGTGGGGCACCACGCGCACCTTCGCGGGCTACGGGCTGCTGTGCACCGTGGTGCTGGCTGCCTTCGCATTCATCAACTTCCGCGGCGAGCCGGACGCGTCGACCGGCGGCGTCGTGGACGACGAGGCGCGCGCCGTAGCCGAGGCGGGCGTGCTGGCGCCGCACGGCGTGCCGTCCAACCCACTGCCGCGAGCGCTATCATCCACGCGTCTCGCCGACCTGGCGCACCACGACCAGTACGGCGCTACACAGGTACGCTCACTGTCCGCCGGTCGCCATGCTCACACTGCTCACTCCGCTCACCCCGCTCGTTTGTGTCCGCAGAGCTACAGCGGCGCGGAGTCACTGAGCGTACCGGGGCAAGCGCCGGCGCCGCGGCCCTCCAACCCGTTCCTGGCGGATGCTGCGCCGGCCGCACCCGCCTACAGATAAGCAATCTTAGACCGACTGACCAACGACTCGACCACTCTCCGGCTCACGGGCTCTCCACTGTCCTATGTACAAAATATGTCAAGAGTAGGCGACACATTCCAGTATTCCTTATACAATAATCCGTTCTTCATTATCCGCAAATAATCGGGTAATCTTCGGGTTTACAACGTTGCAGAATGTAGTCGAGAGTTATGTTGCATGATATGCGACTGTATGAGTAAGTATGTATGGGGTATTAACAAATTATTAGATCTATATCGAGTGCGAGAGCGGCTGCGAATCTTGGAACGACTGTAATAGCGATGAATAATCGTTGCTTTTGTTACTTTATCAATGTTACTCATAAATGCCTAAGCATGTCTCGTGACCTAGACGTCGCACTGCGCTGCCACGCAAGCCGCTTGACGCGCGTGGGACGCGGTCGCGCGGCTGCTCGCGTCGCTCGTACCGTCGACGATGTGGATTGTTGCTGTAAACTAGATAACTAAGTCAGAGTGTATAAACTTATAAGTATTTCGTTCACATATGTGTAACTTATGGTGGACGTGGAACGCGATGTCATATCATGGTGTGATGTAGTGGAAGCAGGAGGTAGAGCGGGGCGAACTCGCCCTCAATTCTAATGTATTATTTTGTTGATAATGTAATAGACAGATATTCTTATTACGATAGTTATATGTATACATACCGTTTGTTGTAAAGATGTATCGTGGGGATCGGCCCGCGCCTGCACCAGTTATATATTTTTGCACAGTCTCTAGCGGGAGCTCACGCGTTGCGGTGGCGGGGCGCGTCGCTCGTGCTCGCGTGTCACTCACGCGTGTGCTCGCGGCTCGTGCTCGCGTATCGTCCTCGGGTGTGTGACACCTGCGCGAGCGCGCACTACCGCCATCGGCACGGTGCCGACACTTTCAATTTAATGTGTATAATGAATAAATAAATGTTGAACTATTCATGAAACGTGTATCCTCATTCGATGGTGCTCACCTACTTATTAGTACTTAACTGTGACTGTATGTCGCGTACCTACTTATTTATTAAGATCACACGAATCAGGCCAGATGTGGCACCAACACATTGAATGTCTGTTTTATGGTTTGACAGTCTTACAAGTTAGATTAATAACGCAGCTTTCCTTCTTCCATTGGTTGAAAAACAATATTGGATCTCTTCGAAACTCATTCCAGTGAAATTTAATAGGAAATGTACGAGTAAATGTGCGCTGGCTGAGATGCCACTCAGATGCCCTCTCTTGCCCACTCTTTACAAATTCTAGGAATTAAGAGAAAATCAAGCGAAATACAACGCAACTGCCACATCTGCTGAAAATTTATAAGGTAAGAACCATGGTACAAGTACCCAAATGTACCTTTAAAACAATTGAGGCGTCACACAAAAAAACGGCAATAAGCCGAACGTTCTTAGCGGGTTTTAGAATTTCTGGAGATGAAGAAAGAACAGTTTTTTTCATATCGCTGGATATTACAAACAGCGCCATCTGTGCCACACTTAGTAATAATTATAATAATAAAGATGTATCAATCCATCATCACTGACAGGACTGTTATAGCCAATAGGCCTGATATAGTGGTGATGGATCGATCAGAGTGGCAATGATTGTTGACATAACGGTCCCGCATGATGAGAACCTCGTAAAGGCCAGAAAGATAAACAAATCAAGTATCTTGACTTGGCTCGCGAGGTTGTCGACATGTGGGAAGTGGACTCGGCAATCATTGTGCCGATAGTCGTGTCGGCCCATGGCTTAATTGCCAAGAGCCTCGACCAATACCTGAGGAGGCTCTCGTTAGGCAACTGGATCAAGGGCTTGATTCAGAAAGTGGTACTCCTGGACACGGCTCGTACTGTTAGGAGGTTCCTCTCTCTAAAGCCCTGACCGCCGGTAGCTTGGTTGTTCCGATACCGGTGGGCTACAATTTTTTTTATATTTTTAAATGTTTTTTATATATTTTATCTACCCAAATATCATAAACCCTCTCTAATGCGTTCAAAAACCATAGGCAATGACCAGCATTACCAACCTGCAGAAATAAACGGAACTGTAATGAACTCATAACGCAACTGAAAACAGTTGCGTTATGAGTTTTAAATTTGGAACAGGTGTCAAATTCAAGTGAGTGTGCTATTCTAGTACCACCTACATTAAATCAGATATCGATAAAAAATGATTACCGTCCTCGGCTTTCTTCCCTCGCCTAACGGCTCGGGTCTCAATGGCGCCTCAGCGGTAATCACCAACATTACGCACTTGTACCATAATGTACTATAGCTTCAGAAGTCGGTAACCTTTGTTTGACTGATTTAGTTTTTTTGTCACCGACTTCTAAAGCTAAAGTTATTATTTTTCACTTTTTAGTGGTTCATAAAGGGTGTAAAACACCTCTTAACGAATACGAAAGGCACTTGTTCTCCTCGTCATTCTAATCATTTTTTTAATCTACACTATACCTGGGAACCTTCTAGTTACGGAGATATAGGGGGTCAAAGTTGCAAGAATTTTATAAGTTTTTTTTTAAATACCACTTTTTGTCGCATGATTTTTACTTTAAATATCTCTACGACCTCCGTACTATTCAATCCATCCATCCACACAATGTTTTGAGTGCGTTACATTGAGTTATACCACAAAACATGATTTATAACCTCAAAAAAAAAAGTTGTTTCCCAGCAATATTTTTTGCGGAAAGTTACTTAGTTTGATATACAGAATGCTTGGTTAACGGCTTTGTGATGAGGTGAAATACACCCTGTATGTGCTTACCCTTTCACAGCATAACGGCGTGATTTTTTGTTATGAACTGGTGGAAACAATAGATAGACATGAGATTTCAGCGATCCCAGCACATTTGCTATCATTTATTGAGGAGTTCCCTTCTCCTATCTTCCGAAGTTCTTCATCAGATCTTTAAATTGAAATGGGATCACTCCAAGAACGTACTCTTCCTAAAACTACCCAAATCGCTTCTGGTGTGCCTATAAAATTTAAGGAATTCCCTCTATTTCTTCAGGATCCCATTAAATGGAACTTAACACATCTAACTGTCGAAATCTGGGTGTATTGTACACTTTTGCGTACTCCCTCAGAGCATACAGGCGTGATGTTACGTCACTATGTAACGAAAAAAAAAAGAGCAATACGTACAATTGTCAGAATCTCACAAATAGAAAGCTGTCGATCTCATTTTAAGCGTTTAAATATTCTAACATTGCCCAGCTTATACATACTTGTTTTGTTAGTTAATTTTAAGAAATAGGTTCATGAATTCGAGTCTGAGGAAGAAAGAACAAGCAGGGAGAACACTCGTAGGAAGGATTTTAAAAGTAAAGTTGTACCTAACTTCAACATTGTCAAGCATAGCCCTAGGCTCATTACCAAGCTGTACAAATATTTAATAGACTGCCAGCGGACCTAAAAATCTTGTTTTACACTAGCTCTTTTAAGGCTAAGCTAAAAGCATTTCTGTTGGATAGGAATTTGTACTCAGTAGACGAACTGTAATTTATAATTCCAATTTTATCTATTTAACAAAAAAAAAAGTTTTATTTACAATGTTATTTAAAAAAAATGTATTTACTGTTTTTGTTTTTGGTTATCATGTATTTTCTTTTTAATCTTGTATGTTTTTGTTTTTAATTATTGCTGCATGTTTTATATTATTGAATGTCACTTGAACTTTATATTAATATTATTAATTAAGATGTATGTAATGTATCAAACACAATTTAATTGTTCATGATAAATAAATAAATAAAATAACAGTCGTAGGTAAATCAAAAATATATCGCAAACTACTAAATCACATCGATAATTTTGATGGAACTGAATTTTATCGGAGAAATAGGTTAAGTAAAACTTCAGTGTAATATTTGTTGGAATAGATTAAACTCACCTTAGAATTATCCGATAATAGGTAAGTATTATGATAAATGATTAATAATTTTTATTCAGGATGTGGGTTTTCTCAAACACTTTTACGCGTCTTTTTTTTTAAACTTGTTGGGGCCGGTGTTTCGTACCTACCTGACTACTCTGAGAAGAAATAGCCGAAACAAACTCAGAGGTCATAGCACAGGTTACGTCATAGTCTCTTTTGAAGTCCAGACAATCTTGCTTAATTCACATGCAGACTATGCAGATTAGTGTCTGAGATGGTCTTTTGAAGAAAGAACCACACAGATTTGAGTGGACCTGTCCAGTCAGTGCAAGCATTTGTCAGTTATCGTGTAGTGTAGCTCGACTTATAACTCAAGGAGCTCAACGAAACGACGAAGAATACCAAAGAAAGGACATTTGGGTAGGTCGCTTATAGTACTCAAACTGCCAGGCAGTCGTGGGAAAAAAACAACAAAAAGTGAGTCACATTCACAATAATTAAATAAAATAAATAATAATTTACAATTCAAATTCGAATGTCAATGAAAATACGATTTTTCAAATACACACACATAAAATAAACAAAAATAAAGTAAAAAATAATAAAATACTGAACTAAGTATTCATGTCAAATCATGAATGGTCATGACAGTCACAAGGAAATATTTATGCCAAATACACACAAATAAAAAAATTAAATAAAAAAACGTAAAAAAAATACTGAATTAAGTATTCATGTCAAATCATTCAATGTCACAGTGTAAAAAATAAAAGAATCAACAATAAACAAACGAAGTCAGAAATTTCAACATTCACAGAGCAAATTTCATTGGAGCAGTTTAATCCCAAGCCGTTTTATCTTCGAGATAGTGATTGACATGATAGAAAGCTTTCAGGCATAGCTTTCGTTTTATAAACGATTTGAATTTATTCAGGCTTAGTGCTTGAATATGGCTCGGAAGTTTATTGTAAAAACGTATACATTGCCATCTGAACATACCCCCTATTTTTTTGAGTCTCGTTGCAGGAACAACTTTGTGTTTGTTTCCTTCGTTCCTCGATATGTTGTGGATATCACTGTATTTTTTAAACAAATTAATATTTTTGTGTGCGTACAAAAGTTTTTCATAAATAAACTGAGAGGGCACAGTAAGTTAATTTAAGTAATAAAGTAATCTCTTTAAATTTCTCTCTGAGGGAGTATCTGGGACTTAGTTTATAAATTGAACGAATTGCCCTTTTTTGTAAAACAAATATTGTTCGAATATCGGCGGCATTGCCCCACAAGAGAATACCGTACGACATCACGCTATGAAAATAACTAAAGTAAACTAAACGAGCTGTGTCTAAGTCAGTTAAGTCACGAATTCTTCTATCGGCGTATGCTGCAGAGCTAAATTTTTTCGTCAATTTGTTAATATATGCGGGCCCCACTGAAGCTTGGCATCCAAAGTTATGCCTAAGAACACTGTGCTATCTTCCGGTTTCATCATCCTTAATTAGTACAGTAGTTTACACTTGTCTTACATGGTTATCGTAAACTTAATACATTTCGTTTTTTTTTTATTTAAGAGTAGATTATTAACATTAGACCAACTAACGACTTTTGCCAGGGCGCTATTAACATTATCCACTACCGACTTCTTACGTTTGAGTTGAAATAAAAGAGAAGTCTGCAAACAAAACTACGTCATGATTATCCTTTATGAGGTATGGCAAGTCCTTTTAAATGTAAATAAGAAACAAAAAATGGACCAAGAATTGAGCCCTGGGGTACCCCCATTTTTACTACGGATCCGGGAGATCTTTTCCCGTTAACATCAAATCGCTGAATCCTATCACTCAAATATGACGTAAGAAGATCCAGAGAGGCGTTACGGATTCCGTAGTGGTGTACTTTCCTGATTAATGTTTCATGAAGAACGCAATCGAAAGCTTTAGATATATCGCAAAAAAATCCCAAAGCATCGCATTTGTCCTCCCAGGCATTATAAATGTGTCCTAAAAGTTCAACACACATCAGTAGTTGAACGACCCCTAGTAAAACCGAACTGTTTTTTATGCAATAACTGATGTTTATTGAAAAAGCTTTGCATTTGTGCCAAAATTAATTTTTCTTCAAATTTACTAAAGGTGGGTAGTACTGAAATGGGTCTATAATTAGTGGGGTCTGATGTACTACCCGATTTAAACAATGGCATTATTTTACTATATTTCATTAGATCGGGAAACTCACCACGGTCAATACAATCGTCAAATATAACAGCTAAAGAAGGAGCTACTCGTACAACATTTATAATGGATTTAGCAACGTCCTCAGAATGATCCCATATAGGTCCGCCGTCTTTTTAACATTTAATGTGTGAAAAGTTTTAGTTATATCTTTACAAGTGACATACTGAAAATTAAATTCGGAATCACAGACTGAAACATTTTCCTTTAGTAAAGACTCACAGCAGGTGACGAGTTAAGCAATTTAGTGGTCGATACGGTAATATCTGCAATTAAATTTTCAAAGGCTGTGGCAACTTGATTATCAGAATTTAAAATATTATCGCCAAAAGCAAGGCTGTAGCGCTGTAGTCACTATTTCGGTTGCAAGACCTTCCCGTTTCACTATGAATAATGTTCCATGTCATTTTATTACTACTATTTTTAATTTTTGAACTCAAGTGACGTGACTTTGCTAAGAAACAAACTTTTTTAAATAATTAAAAATAATTCTTAACATACAGATTAAATTCTACAGTGTTCCGCTAAGCCGTAAGTCCGCTCTTCATACAGTTCATAAAGTAGTTTTCGGCTGTTATGAATACCAATGGTGGCCCAGTCATTGAAAGAGGGATTACTATTTACCGAGATTGTTATAAAGAAAATGTAAAATACCTCCTTTATGGTTCTGGCCTCCTGGTAGTTGGTAGATAAGTAAAAAAAAAACCAAGAAACCCGTAGTTAAATTATGGATATGATTTGCTGTTATTATGGATTTGTATTTTCTATCGATATATTCAAAAGTCTAAGAAGCAATCCCTAGTGCCGTGGAACCACGGGTAACGACCCGTCAAACTTCCATTGACGACGGTTTTTCTTGCAAATTGAGCTCGTAAAATATTTATAGTAAATTACACGAAAAGGAAAATGAAAATGTGTAACTCCAACTTACAAGAAAGAGAATGGCACTATTGTTATTCATAAGCAAATAATTAAAATATATGTTACTGCTGCTAAAAATTATTGCGTCAAAAATCATGAATTGGCGTAAAAAGTGTTATAGGACTCCTAAGTGGCATACAAACAAGGTTGCAAAAAAATGGAACATGTGGACATTTTGATCTCAAATTACAACATTATCTGAATTTATTCGACGAAAGATATACAATTTTCGTGCTCGCTTCGCTCGCTCTTGCAGCTTACTTTCTGTGTAATGTTAAATTTGTTAATAACTTACCCAAGTAAATCCGGTAATTTGAAATAATGCTAACCTGTCCACTGTAGGTAAACTGTTAAAATTTTCGACTTCGCTTCGCTAGCTCTTTCTCTAGTCTTTGTCTAAAAGCTAAAAGTCAATCAAATAACTCTTGTAAGGAGGATCGCAACCATTAAAACCTGTACCTGATTTGTACACGGCAGGGTTTAAAAGAATTTTGAGCTCGCTTCGGTCGCTCATACAGCCAAGTTCCTGTACTTATATTTGTAAAACGACCAAGTAACTTCTGTATGAAAAGGTGAAACAATTCTAATCTGTCCTTGGTGTTAAAATAGTAAACTTAATCCTTTGTATTCGCACTGTTATGCGCCCCCTCAGCTCGAAAGCTGGCGACGCCCTTGCTTGTATATCATGGATTTCCGTAAAGTAGCGGCTGATTTAATTTTATCCATTTTTTTTGGTTTAATTTATATTTGGTTATATTTGAAACCATTTTTTCTGGATAATAAGCAAAATGAAGTACGCAAAAGTTGCCCCCTCCCTACCCCTAAACGAATTCGATCCAGCCCTTTCGGAGATTAGCCGGAACAAACAGACACACGGACTGGCAGACAACAAACGGGGTGTAATGGGACACTGACGCAAAAACGGTAAACAGCACATATTCAGTACATCATTCTGAGCACCCCCCCCCCCCCTCACATAAAATAACCATTCATATACCTACAAGCCATTATTTTGTCTGGATAGCCTGGATTGTCGTACGGGTTTGAATTGCAGTGAGAGGGCGCTGGTAGTGCTGGAACTGACGTATGGAGCTCGATAAAGATATACCGAAGTGTGAAATAAACAGAGAAACATCTAGTTTTATCCAATTTAATTTTTATATTCTTATAAAATGATCAATACCTAATGACATCACAGTACACGTGAGAGCGTGTGCACGGTTGCACGGGCCAGCAACATGCAGGTAGTAGACATTGTACTGAAAAGACTTGGCACATTGCACGTCATGTATGCAGCTGGCTTCTCATGCAGAGAAGGGAAACAGGCGTGCGCGCCCGTGCCCACTGCCCACTGCCCACTGCCAACTGCCCAGTGCCCACATGGCATCTTAGATACTATGCCGGGACTAGTCTTGGAAGGAAACACGTTGTCTGACTTTGTAAATAAGTATTAAAACGAACCTAACTTATCCTAACTTGATGCTTGAAATGCTTGAATAGCTAGTTTTCCCAGAAATAGTGAACAACAAATTCTTAGTATAATCGTGTTAAAACATGATCTGTCATGGATAGATGATTTTTTGGGGTTATATCCCATTCAATAAGGTTAGTATTTTAATGAAAAAGTCATTCAACAAGTTCATTTAACCCCTAATACTTATATTGATAATTTTAATTATACATTAAACGCGCTACCCTGCGGCGCCTGGCGCGGGCGGTCCCACCCCGCCGCGAGCCGGGCGAGTCTCTTTTCACACTTCCTTTCGGCTCTTTCGGTAGTTCGCGGTGTGAACCAAAGCACAGAATAGATACTTAATAGATCAAAGCTCCAAACTCTGGGTTAAGCTCGCCTTTGTACATAAGCTATATTATTGCAATTAATATGTATATCTGTGTGCAATAAAGAATAAGAATAAGAAAAAAGGTGAATCGATGGCTCGTCCGGCTCGCTCGCTCGCTCGCTAGCTGGTGGTGGGGCCTGCGCCAAATGTGTGTGGCAGGACCAATTTCTTTATAACATTTGTACCTTATGCCTAATACCTACTTACTACTAAAACTTAAAAGGTTCTTACTTAAACTTGTATAAACAAAAGTTCGAGTCGAAGTCAGTCCACAAAGTTTTGATTGTCGAGACGAGACGGAAGAGGGCGCGGAGGGCGCGGAGGGCGCGGAGGGGGCGGCTCGGTGTGACGTCACGGGCGCGGCGGCTCGAGGACGACGATGCGGCCGTTTCGGAAGGCGGTACGCGGCATCTTGCGGTACTCGTAGCTCGAGGAGCTGCGGAAACATCATCAGCTGTCGATTGGTTCCCTTCTCACATGTTTCTGCCTATAATAAATCTTGACAACGTAGGTAACACAAGAGGCGACGACGGGGCCCGCCCGCCGGCTACGCCAGCAAGCCCAGACGCTGCAAATACACAAGGGACAGCTGGCTAGCCTCGTCATAAATAAACGACGCCACGAGTAACAACAGAAACTTGAAACTTATTCCTAACTTATTGAGATTTTAACTTCTCTGTCACGCCCCGTTCCCAGTATGTCGTGACGATTAATTTATCGTTGGTTTTTAGTTGGCTAAAGTCGCGGACGACAGTAATCATGTCGTCTCTAAATGTGAACAGCTCTATTTAAATACACAAGCCACGACACTTAAAACTACACGATTATCTGTCGTCACGACATAAGTAGGGGGAACGGAGATTGACCCTCTATGCTCATCTGTCGCGATCAATCAAAGAGCACCGATACATAACACTGTACTAGATACGCGCTCGCCAGCCTGATTCGACGGCGGAGCCACACAGAGCCAGTAATCAGGTTCGGATTGTCAGGATTAGGATGCGAGAAGACAACACAGACAGATCGAGGCAGAACGTTACCTGTTATAGGAGGGAGGTCGCGGCTGCAGCGGCAGCTCGGAGTCGGAGCCGGCGAGGGAGGAGGCGCGGGAGGGGGAGCGGGTGCACGCCGCCAGCAGCGCCGCCACCACGGCCGTCAGCTGCAGCAGCGCCAGCAGCGCCATCAGCGCCAGCGCCACGTACGCGTTGCGCGGCGCGTCCTCCTTCGCCTCCTGCACGAGCACGCACAGTCACACACGCGTCCTCATTGGCGCTCGTTCAAGCCGAGGACGACATAAGAAAACATTTATTTATTAAAGGGATTCTTGTCACTTTAAACGTGTCGTAGTGAATGATTTCAAGTGTAGCCCAATTTTTACACACATTATATAATTTCACGCCTGTTTTAATACCAGAAGGTTTAGGCAGAGGTGTGAAATTTCAAGTTTGGCGCAACATTTACCCAAGCGAAAACCTTTCACTTGCCGTCCGTATTTGAGACGAGTTAGGTTCTTGAACAGAACAATCATTCCTGTGTCGCTCAGAGGCCTAAGGTTGAGTTGGCCACACTGGCACTCTCCGTGCAGTGGTAACATTCGCCGGTAGGTGATCATTCTCACTGCCACAGATTGCAGCAGCGGTGCAAGGAATGGAGCCCACGTGGCGGCAAATGGGTACCGCCACATAGTAGCCAGGCCAGCAGCCTGCGCACCTCTATGATCTCCTCGACGCGGTGCGGGAGCGGGTGCCAGCGCCCCAGGTACTGCAACACGGGGCGCAAGTGCTCGGTCAGCGCTAGCGCCTCGCCCAGCTGCGCCGCGGCTGCCGAGCGCGACCACGCCAGCGCCTGCGCCGCCAGCCACCCGCCGAACACCAGCTGCGCCACCATCAGTGCAGTCAGCAGCCCCGCGTACTGCAACACACCGTTCAGCCGTATGGCGATATAATAATCTAAACTAACAAGCAGTATTTCACGTATTGACAACATGGCAATCCTTTAAGAAGGCATGAAGTTTTTGATAATCAGTGAGTTGTTTTGTTTAATCCAACAGAACAAAAAATAAGAATGGAACAGATTTCTAAATTGAATGTGGAACCTACATCCCTACCTAAATACGTATCGTGAATCTGTGGATAGTTGGTTCTGGCTACCCCTTTGCGCTCAACCGGCCTCCTCCTGACCTCGAGTTGCTACTGACAAATTCCTGATCAAAAACACGAAAACTGCCCAACCAGAGGATTGGATTGTGATGGGCACAATTAGTGACCACTATACAAGTGCCGCAGTTATAACGTTCCATGTTATCACAACACAAAGCTATAATAATATCATAGAGAGCAGGCGTTGCCCACCGTGCTGGCTCTGTCACCACTTGTTGAGTACGAGCAACGTTAGTGTAGCGACAATATAGATCCCTCTGATTTAGACAGTGACCCAAACTTAGAGGCAAACTAACTGTGAAAGTAGTGTAGTACGAGTACTGACCACATAGAGCAGCACGGCGCGGTGCAGCGGGCGGGCGGCGTGCAGCGCGGCGGCGGCCACGTGCGGCAGCAGCAGCAGCGTGAAGCCGCCGGCCGCCAGCGCCGCCGCCGCCGCGCGGTACTCCGCCGGGAACAGCTCGCGCAGCACCACGTACGTGCTCGGGTCCCACTTCAGCCGCGCCGCCGACGCCAGCGCCGCGCCGCCGTACAGCTGCACAACATAGCGTCGTCAACTATCAACATCATACGTCCCTGAGACTGGCGACAGTGATTCATAGCCAGATAACCTGACACATTTTCGACATTATTCACAAGACATTATTCACGAGTGAAAGATAAATAAAATCGCTTATGTCTGGCTCTGCACGAAACTTATTACAGCTGTAAGCGATCTCAGTGTCTGTGAAGTTAGCTGCAGATTGGTATTTCTCATAAAAAGAGAATATAAAGCGTTGTTCATTTTAACCTGGCAACACTGACACACCGCGGGTTTCTGCGCGGATTTTCGAGAATTCTTTTAACTTCCAATGATCTGCAGTCACTGAAGCCTTCATGGACACACAAAGTGTCGCAGCACGTATAGACGGCACAGTGCGTGTGACTCACGGTGAGCATCAGGTTGACGTGCGCCAGCAGCGCCGGCGCCGCGCGCGCGCACATCTTTCCGCTCGGCTCGCTCCGCTCAGCTTCTCACTTGTTTCAGTAGGACTCGAGGCTGGCACCGCACGATGCACATGGACCAGCGTCGCACACAAACGATCACAATGCTTATCTCACTTCACAATAATGTGGCTTGTATCAAACGGCGTGTTTGTGATAGCGCGATAACGGCTGCAGTGTTATCAGCAGTATCTTATCGCTGCGCTATCTCCCCAGGTGGGTCGGTATGGTCGGCAGCGAGCGTAGTCAGGTGAGTGCGAACGCGACTACTCGCCCGCCGGTACTTGTCCTTATCTTCTGGTATTCCACTTTTATACATACATAGGTAGTGGTCATTCAGGGAAAAATATCATTATCGTCACTACATTAATTAGACATTACGTCAATTCACACCTACCTACAATTGCTAATTATAATTTGTATAATTAGTATTTTCAACAAATAAATCTATTTTCCTTTTGTTATCTTTCTAAAGCGTCAGGCGCAGCTTCTGTCCGTGACTTTGTCTGCGTAGAGCGTGGCCAGTGTTACTGGCGACATGAAGAGAGCGGCTGTCGCAACTCCGTGCAGGGCATGCCACAATAGTGGTGATAATGATCTATGAGGAGTGGCTTGAGAGGCGCCACGGCGTCCTCACCTTCCGCCTGACGCACGGGGGTGGATTCGATACGTTGACTGCCCTAGCCTATAGAAATTAAATTTAAATTGAAACAAAAAAAGATAAGGAGTGTGACGAATCCTGGGAACGACTATTGGTGGCAGTTCAGTTGGATGAGCAACACTTCTAATAATCGTAATCGCCATACATGTAAATGCTATATGGACACATTTTGAGTTTTGACACGTAGGCGCGTTGGCAACTACTAAATTTTGCCGCCCTGGAGCCGAATAGGCCACTCGGCCTATAGGGTAATCCGCCCCAGTTGTCGCAGGTCCTCACCGGACACGAATGTTTCGGGAGGTTCCTGCGTAGAAACGGTACGCTTCGGTTAATCGAAAGACACGGTGGAGGTTTGCCCCGGGTGGGCGGAGTGCCTCTCCAACCACTTCTCAAAGAGGGGCTTACCGCCACTATCGTGGCGTGCCCTGCATGCATGCTTTAAATTTGGTTTCATGTAGTTCAAGAATGCTTTGTGGAATTTTATTAGAGCATTTCAAACAGTACCCCATGAAAGACGAGTCTACTTTAGCGAGTCTGAAGCCTGGCTGAACTAATTGGTCTCTATTTCTAGTACTGTAATTGTGTCTGTCACCTCTTTTACCAAAAAGATGCAGATTTTTTTTCTGACATACCTTATGTTTTCGAAGATGTATTGACAATGCACAGTCATGATGTTAATTTTCTTAAACAGTTCCCTTAGAGAATCGCGCCTACGAAGATTGTATATGGCTCTGATGGCTCTTTTTTGCAGAATGAATATAGACTCAATGTCTGCAGCCCGTCCCCATAACAAAATGCCATAAGACATTATACTATGAAAGTAACTAAAATAGACCAATCTAGCGGTGTACGAGCTACGCTGTACATGCCACTAACTTGTTCTACTTATAGTGAAACATTGCAGTTTATTTAAGCCAACATTAATTGTACATTATTACTTTATAACATGTTATTTTTAGTAGCAATTAAACCTTTATGGTTCATTCCGTCGTTTCGTGCAAATAGAACCGTTCCGCAGAATAAAAATAAATATTACATTTTAGGTTTTTGTTTTATATACACGAGTTTCAATTGTCACCAGATTCATTTAAAGTGGTAGGCACGTTATTATCTTGTTTATTCACGGAGAAAATTAAATTCATATGTGTGATTGCGTAATTTTTCGTCTTCAAACTGAAATCTTAAATACTTGCGATGAGATCTAGCTACAGGAACAAGTAAGTATGATTCTTTAAGATCTATTGTTGCCATGAAACCCTTTTTGGTATCATTTTTGATGCAGTTCTATGGTCTTCCATCTTAGAGTGGTCATTTGAAACGAACTTATTTAATCGTTTGAGATTTAGTATAAATCTATAGCTACCATTCGATTTTTGTGTCAAAAAAATGTTAGATACAAATTGATCAAATCTAGGTTCTCGTTCCGTGATCGCGCCTAAATCTATTAAGTTACGAATAGCTACTTTCATGTCCCGTTTTTCCTTGATGGAAAATAAATTTTGGGGAACAGTGCTCTGTATAACTTTACGCGAAAAGGGTATGTGGTAACCATGATAAATCCAACTCAGAACAAGCGCGTTCTTTGTAATGCCACGCCAACAATTATAGTAGAATTTTAGTCTACCAGCATGTACCTGAGTTATTGCCTCGTAGGGGCACGCTTGTTGGAGCTCGCGGTCGCGCTCGCTCGCGCTGACGTCGACGTCGGCGGTGCCGGTGGCGCCCGGCGGTAAGGTTGGTGTGCTGGTGCCCGGTACGAGGATGTCCGCCCCCCCCTCCTCGATGACGAGAAGCGAGGAGGCCCTGACCAGTTTCCCTGGTTCTGAAACGAGCACTCGACGTTGGAATGTTTGAGGTTGACGGCTTCGGAATAGGTGCTTTTTTTATTTGCAGTCCTTGTTTCTCGATCGCTTTTGAGGCCTTGATTTTATCCGGTAATTTACTTCCGAAGAGGGTTTCATCTCTGTCTTGATCCTGTATTAAGGTTAGGAACGACTTGTCCAAACCTGGCGTCATAAGTTTTGTTCTTACTTGTGTCTCGGTAAAATGGAGATCAGTAAGTATTCGGCAGCTGTCTGACAATTTTTTTACGGCTTGTACCTTGTCATCACCGGTCAGCAGCAGGGTCATTGCCTTGTTGACGGCCGAAATGCCCAGGCCGAGTTGGTCCTGTTTGGTTTGAAGCTTTTGTCTCTGTTTCTTACTAAATCAGTGACAGCAGCCGATATTTCTACGTTTAAAGTAGGTGCTTTGAGTAGCTTGCAGTTGTTAGGAATCGTATATCCTTTTAAAAGCGTTTCTTTAGCTTCGCTTTGTATA
The DNA here is from genome assembly GCA_916618015.1 of Xestia c-nigrum. Classification (NCBI taxonomy): domain Eukaryota; kingdom Metazoa; phylum Arthropoda; class Insecta; order Lepidoptera; family Noctuidae; genus Xestia; species Xestia c-nigrum. The sequence continues at coordinate 589,898 of OU745256.1, forward strand.
CCTTTTTTAAGAATTGGTAACCAACGTTGAGCCAGCTTGTCGTGTATGTCCGGGCCGTAGACTGGAATATCGACAACAGCATCGCCCAAAGCTTCCAGTAGCTCGGGGTCGAGTTCAGGCTCAGTGTTTACTACTTCCGAAGTAGGCGGCTGCTGATCGGGTGACTTGGAGGTTGATGGCACATCTGGTAGTGTTTCATCGACATCAATGTTTTCCTCTACGTTTTGCGTTCCCTAATCTGTTTTTTTTTTTTTTTTATTTGTGGGTATTTAACCAACAAAAAATTTTAAGAAGATTCTTACGATTGAATTATTTTTCAAATGGAAATATTTCAATGTTTAATCGTAGATATTTATAGGGATCCTTGACCCCAGGGTCCAAATGGTACCCTATATTTTGTTGTTTTTACAACATCAAAGCCTTTGTGTTAACCCGCAGTTGAACCTCCAGGCTGGTATTTTCTAGCGTCATGCTAACCCATCGTGATAACCCGCAGTTGATCCTCCAGGGAATAAATTCCACTTTAATAAACACCAATTTTTAAATTTGGAATGGAAAAATATAATCTCACCTTTTATTTCCTCGGAATCAGATGATGAAGAGTACACTATTAAGCGACGACGCCTTTTTACATTGCCTTGCTTCTTCAATTTCTTTATTTGTGCACTATAATATTGTAATCTTTCGTCAGCACTACGTTTGGGCATTTTTATTTTATTTTCAACCGACTTCCAAAAAGAGGAGGTTATCAATTCGTCTGTATTTTTTTTTTTTTTTTTTTTTTTTTGTGTTTGTTACCTCAGTACTCTCGACTGGGTGAACCGATTTTGATGGTTCTTTTTTTGTTTGAAAGCTGGTGCTTCCCGTTTGGTCCCATTTTAGTTTGCTGAAGACCTGATGCTGATCTTCGGAGATATACAACGGAACTCTTCAAAAATACACAGCAAATCTGCAGTGATTGCTGCCATCGCTTGTAGGTTCATTGTTTATACTATATTATGACGTAACATCACGCCTGTATGCTCTGAGGGGGTACGCACATGTGTAAAATACACCCGATTTCGAAAATATTTGTTACCTCAGTACTTTCTACTGGGTGAACCGATTTTGATCGTTCTTATTTTATTTGAAAGCTGGTGCTTCCTGTGTGGTCTTATAATCATCAAATCAGTAGCTGATGATGGGATTCTGGAGAAATAGAGAGAATTCTTCACATTTTATAGGCACACTAGAAGCGGTTTGGGTAGTTTTGGAATTGTACTTTCTCGAAGTGATCCCAATTCAATTTGATGAAGATCTGATGAAGAACTTCGTATATGCAACGGAACTCCTCAATAAATGATAGCAAATGTACTGGGATTGCCGAAATCTCATATCTGTCTATTGTTTACACCAGTTCATAACCTAAAATCACGCCGGTACGCTGTGAAGGGGTAAGCACATGTGAACCACTAAAAAGTGAAAAATAAAAACTTTTTTACAAAAAATAAAACCGACTTCAGAGAAAACAAAAAAAGTGAAAAATAACTTCAGAAAAAACGCTTCAGAAGTCGGTGACAAAAAAACTAAATCAATCAAAAAAAGGTCACCGACTTCTGAAGCGTTTTTTCTGAAGTTATTTTTCACTCTTTTTGTTTTCTCTGAAGTCGGTTTTATTTTTTGTAAAAAAGTTTTTTACTTTGAAAAAACAGATTTTTATTCCGGGAGGTTAGTGTGCTTGTTGCCGCGCACGAAAAAATAATGGTAAGCCGACATACAGCCTACCCACAAGTAGAAACAAAAAAAAAAAGTAACGAAATTACTCTTTACCAGTGCGAAGTTGCCAGTAGGATAAAAATTACTACATTGTTGTTATTATATATCTGAAGAATGAAACGTCGAAATATAATAATGAAAAACTTATCTTCACATCGCACATGAACATGCTTTTCAATCTGCCAAACATGCAACAACAGTTAGTGGCCCAAATAAAGAAAATCCAAGACGTCAGCAGCGAATGCTTTAAACATGCGATAAACAATTTAGGAGTGGATGTCGACACTTGGGATCCGATTCTCGTACATTATACTATCGCAGAAATTAGACGCAGATACACATTCAGAGTACAATGACTCGCTGAAGAACTGCCGAAAGCTTCCAATACTGAAAGATCTGTTAGATTTCCTAGAAGCAAAGTTTACATCGTTTGAAGCATCGCGCCGTTAACAAGAAAACAATCAAAAACCAAATACGTCATCGAGTCAACACCAAAATTCGTCGTACTCGAAAAAACAATACAGCAGTAATCAAGCAACTAGCAACAAGAAGAAGACGAAATCGTTCCATGCGTCAACATTTCGATGCCCTCTTTGCGATGGCGAACATGGAATGTACAATTGTGCAAAGTTTTTAGAAATGCCGAATCACATAAAACTTAGCACAGTAAATAAAATGAACATTTGCGTAAATTGCCTGTTCAGCATAACGGAAAAACACGTACGTCAACTTACCGATGTCGTAATTGCGCAGGTCAACATAACACATTGAGGCACGAGGCATGTTCTAAAAACAAAACGGAAAAACAAACGAATTCTTCCCATGTATCAAAGGATGATGATACCTCGGAGATACTACTAGCAACCGCTGTAGTAAACATAGAAACAGCTGATGGGACCCAAATCAAGTTGCGAGCCCTCATCGATCAAGGGTCTCAGATATTGCCGGATTGCCGCCATGGGATCTGGAGGCGATAGTCCTCGCGCTCCTACATGAATGGCGCGTGGAGGTACTACGCCGGGGGGAAGCCCCGCTGCCGCGGCAAATTGCCGCTCAGCGGACGGACCTCCGGCGCGATCTCATGGCGACATGGAGAGAGCGACTGTCGCAACCCCGTGCAGGGCACGCCACGATAGTGGCGGTAAGTCCCCTCTTTGAGGAGTGGCTGGAGAGGCGCCACGGCGTCCTCACCTTCCGCCTGACGCAGGTCCTCACCGGACACGGATGTTTCGGGAGGTACCTGCACCGAATCGGGCGGGAGGAAACGCCCGGGTGTTTCCACTGCGAGGATCGACCGGAGGACACGGTGGAGCACACGGTGGAAGTCTGCCCTGCGTGGGCGGAGCACCGCCGTGTCCTCGTAGCGGCGATCGGCGGCGGCGACCTCTCGCGTCCGGCCCTGGTTCAATCCATGGTCCGGAGAGAGACGGAATGGGAAGCCGTCACCTCCTTCTGCGAAGCAGTCATGCTGGCGAAGGAGGTGGCGGAACGAGAGAGGGAGAGATCCTCTCTTCCCGGCCGCCGCGGGAAACGCACCGGGCGTCGGGGGTCACGTGGTGGCTACCGGCCACCGTAGATGCGGGCCTGTGTACGGTTCGCTACGGGCTAGCTAGCCGTCCGTCCGTCTAACGATGACGACAGGCCGTGTCGACGGCGCGTTTGTGTTCCACGCGCGCCTCAAAGAGAAGTCAGCATAAGGGGAGGGGCCCGCAAGGGCCGAAGCTTGCCGGGGTTGCGGGCCTGTTCGAAAGAGATACCGCGGCCCCGGAACGTGAAGGGCGAGGATGGAACATGGATGGGTTTTAGTCAGTAAGAGTCTGACACTCCCTCCCGCTCCGCCCAGAGTGGGAGAAGTCATTTAATGATTTCCCATCGTAAAAAAAAAAAAAAAAAAAAGGGTCTCAGATATCTTAGATCACGGAACATGCCGCTCAACTTCTCGGTGTAAAGCGCGAGAGATGCAAAGGAGTCATCTTTGGAGTTGGTCAGAAAGAAAACCACTGCAAAGGAATGACAACAATTAACTGCAGTTCTGTCTACAATGACTTCAAGTTTCAAACGTCTGTATTCATTATGAACAACTTGATTAAGAACCTGCCAAATAAGACCTTTGCAAAACCATCTTGGTCCCACATACAGAATATCCATTTAGCAGATCCAGACTTCCATAACAGCCGTCAGGTTGATTTACTATTTGGAGCAGACATTTATTCGCAAATCATGCTAGGAGGAATAATAAAAGGCGATGACGTCACGCAACCTATCGCACAACAAATTGTTTGGTTGGCTTTTATGTGGAAATGTCAAAACATTTCAATGCAATGTAGTAATCAACAATCGGGAAGATATCAAACAATTCTGAGAAACCGAAAACATCACGGATCAATCCAACCTATCGGTAGAAAATGAAACATGCATTGAATACTACACAAACACCACGCAACGCTTGGAGGGCGGGAAATATGAAGTCAGACTGCCGATGAAGAATGAACCTGATAGCAGACTGGGATCGTCCAAGCCAATGGCTATCGCCCAATTCAAGACTTTAGAAAGAAAGTTGGAAAAACAAACGAATTTGGCAAAGGCCTACAAAGACTTCATGGCTGAATATATTGATCTAGGTCATATGAAGCAATCAACAGTCAGTAACAAAACAGTCGAGTGTTACTTACCTCACCACGGCGTACAACGCGCTGAATCAACAACAACAAAGTACAGAGTGGTATTCAATGCGTCAGCAAAAACGTCTACAGGATGCAGTCTGAACGACCTCATGTACAAAGGCCCTAATCTTCAACAGGATCTACAAACATTACTGATAAAATGGAGGCAATACAAATATGCGTTTACAGCGGACATTGAGAAGATGTTTCGTGCTATTTGGGTGGCCCCTGCAGACCAACAACTACAACAAATTGTATGGCGGGAATCACCGAAACAACCTATCCGCTCATACCAACTAACAACCGTAACATACGGTACCAAGGCAGAGCGCCGTTCCTAGCCATGATGACACTCAAGAGATTGGCAACAGATGAACGTGAACAGTTCCCAGAGGCATCAAAGGTACTGGAAGAATCATTCTACATGGATGACCTCGTTCATGGGACACATACAATAGAAAATGGAAAGAAACTGATCGCTGATCTGAAACAATTATTAAAAAATGGAGGGTTTAACCTTCGGAAATGATCAGCAAACAATCAAGAACTCTTAGAAGATATCTCCGAGCAACACAACAACGATAAGATCGTCTTCAACTTCAGAACAGAAAACACCCTAAAACGTTAGGCTTGTACTGGAACTCAAGAGAGGACAAATTCACCTTTCAATGCGCAATCTCGAACGTGAACAAGAAACAGACCAAACGCAGCCTACTTGCCGAAATATCTAAACTATTTGATCCACTCGGCTGGCTGGCTCCCGTTTCAACAAAATTTAAATTATTATTTCAAAAATTGTGGGATGGAAACTCACAATGGGACGACGAAGTGTCCGATAACATACATGCGGAATGGTGCAAGATACAAGCGGACGTAACGGCGATAAACTCTTGCGAAATACCTAGATGGCTTCAGTGTGGTGAAAAGCAGAAAATGGAGCTACATGGGTTCAGTGACGCTTCCTTGGATGCCTATGCCTGTGTCATCTACGCACGGGTCCACTCATCAACAATACTTGTAGCCGCGAAATCAAAGATTGTACCACACCGAAAAACAACAACATTGCCTAGATTGGAATTGAATGGAGCGCACCTTCTATCACAACTAATGCGCAAAGTCAAACAGTCATTGAATCAATATGAAATACACGTCTACGGCTGGACTGATTCCATGGTGGTCCTGGGTTGGTTACAAGGCGACCCATCCCGTTGGAAAGCATTTGTGGAAAACAGAGTACGAAGTATTACTGACGTCATACCACAATCGTCGTGGAACTACGTTCGAACAAAAGAAAATTCCGGTGACGCCGCAAGCAGAGGCCAATACGCCAGTCAGCTGAAAGAAAATCAACTGTGGTGGCAAGGGCCTACATGGCTACCATCGCTTAAAACAACCAACATAGAAAAACACAATTATAACACAGACCAAGAAGAAAAAACAGTCCGGAAAAAGGTCAATGTATCCCAACACAACATAGAAAATCCAAGCATTGTGGAAAAATTATTACAAAATCACAGCTCTATCGAACATATTATTCGCATTGTCGCATGGATACTTAGACCGTTGAACCCAAAACGTCGACAGCTGCCAAGATATCTGACGTTGCACGAATTGGATAACGCAACGAAGGTGATCGTAAAACAAACGCAACAGAAATCATTTGACACAGATATTTGTTATTTACAAAAACACAACACGGTGCAGTCAAACAGTAAAATAAAAGCGCTCACTCCGTTCATTGATCATCAAGACATCCTAAGAGCTGGAGGAAGATTAAAAAACGCGTCACTAACACAACAAAACACAACAACAAACATGAACATGAAACATCCGATGATCATTCCACACGACAGTCGATTAACACATCTTCTCATCGACCAAGCTCATCGAATGACGTTCCACGGTGGCCCGAGACTGACCCTATCACACTTACGTGAAAAATATTGGATCGTCGGCGGAAACCGAGCAACGAAGATGCAAATCAGAAAATGTGTGACGTGCCGCAAAAACAATCCAAAGGCAGAACACCAGCTGATGGGTAATCTACCAAGCGCAAGAGCAAATCAAGCGCCGCCCTTTTACCACACAGGGGTGGATTACACTGGATTTGTTGACGTCAAAATGAACAAAGGCAGAGGAGCGAAAACAACGAAAGGCTACATAGCAGTCTTCATATGCATGGTAACCAAAGCTGTGCATATTGAACTGGTATCGGATCTCACCAGTTCAGCATTTTTGGCAGCACTCAACAGGATGGCAGCAAGAAGGGGCACATCCCGTCACTTATACAGTGACAACGGAACAAACCTTGTCGGCGCAAACCGCCAACTCGTAGAGCAACACGAGGAAATAGAACATATATACAAAGGCGACCAACTACAACGGGAAATCGCGGAGATGAGAATTGAGTGGTATTTTAATGCCCCCGCTTGGCCATCAGCGGGAGGATTGTGGGAAAGAGCAGTCAGAAGCCTAAAACGCCACTTGAAAAGAGTAGTGGGAGAACAAAAGCTAACATTTGAGGAGTATACCACAATCCTAACAAAACTGGAAGCCTGTTTGAAATCCAGACCTCTGTGTCCGCTAAGTGAAAACACCGACGATCTAGACTGCCTGACGCCAGCACACTTTTTATCGGGTAGGCCGGGCCTGACAGTCATCGAAACAAGGGAAGATGCAAGAGCAAGATGGGAACTAACAAGAAAGATCTTCGTAGAAATCTGGAAGAGATGGAGGAACGAATACCTGTGCCAGCTATTAGCCAGATCAAAAAGATGACGAATTTTAGATGACGAATTCGCAAAACAATATCAAGCAGACATTGACCTGGTCAAGGCAAACGAGAAACATCTGGCACTGTTGCTAAGAAATCAGACATCCGTGATCGAAGCAGAATATAATTTACTGAAGAGGTCGGAAGATGCAGTCGAAAAACAATACAAACTATTTAACCAACATCTGCTTAACCTTGAAAAGTTTACGAACGATCTCAAGAAGGAACTGGTTTCGCAAGAACTGTCCATCGAATTTGTGATGTCCGCTATTACGGCAAATAGTTTGACTGAGCATCTCAGAAACGTCCAGGAGACTCTTATTGATACTGTAACAAATATCTACAACGGCAAGATAAATTTACATCTTATCGCACCGGAACAGCTTCGGGATGAATTGAACCTACTCTCGGGTCAATTATCCAAGGATTTAGTCCTACCCATCAACAACATTCAAACAGAGTTGTTTCGCCTGTATCATCTTCTACAAGTAAAGGCGAAAATGACTGAACCTTATAATCGAGGTAAAGGTACCCTTAATCAGCAGAGATAACTTCGAGATCTACCGAACAATACCAATACCTAAAAACAATGATGTTGGTATGGTCACCCTAATACCTATTGCCGAAATTTTAGCAATAAATATCCAAAAGGATTCGTACATACCAATGACGGAATCCGAAATACATCAATGCGCGCAAAATGACGCGACAACTCAATTGTGTTCACTACAGAAACCCATATATCTACGAGTACATCAGTAAATTGACGGATTTTTCTAATAGCATACGCCGCTGAACTTAGCCGCTCCGCTAGAGATGTTAAATGAGAACCCCATTGCAGCCTTGAATCAAGCGTAATCCCCAGGAAAACCGTTTTATCTACGAATTCAATAATACTTTCTCCTTATTCAATAATATATCACAATCGCTACTTTTAACGTTCGGTAAAGCAAATCTTATGCATTTCGTTTTTTTTTCATATAGAACTAAATTGTTTGCTGTGAACCAATTATGGACTTAAATGATAAATGATATTTATTCAGCAAGTAGGTTTTCTCAAACACTTTTACACGTCATTTTTTTTTAAACTAGATGGGGCCGGTGTTTCGTATCTGACTACTCTGAGAAGAAACAGCCGAAACAAACTCAGAGGTCATAGTCTCTTTTGAAGTCCAGACAATCTTGCTTAATTCACATGAGGACTATGCAGATTAGTGTCTGAGATGGTCTTTTGAAGAAAGAACCACACAGATTTGAGTGGACCTGTCCAGTCAGTGCAAGCATTTGTCAGTTTTCGTGTAGCTCGACTTATAACTTAAGGAGCTCAACGAAACGACGAACAATACCAAAGAAAGGACATTTGGGTAGGTCGCTTATAGAACTCAAACTGCCAGACAGTCGTGGGGAAAAAAAAACAAAACGTTACCCACATGGTCCTCACATTCACAATTATTAAATAAGATAAATAATAATTTACAAAAACGAATGTCAATAAAAATACGATATGTCAAATACACACATAAGACAAACAAAAAAAAGTAAAAAATAATAAAATAGAAGTAAGTATTCATGTCAATTCATTAAATGTCAGTCACAAGTAAATATTCATGTCAAATACACACACATAAAATAAAAATAAAAAATAAAGATAAAAAGAAGGTAAAAAATAATAAAATACTGAACTAAGTATTCATGTCAAATCATTCAATGTCACAGTGTATAAAATAAAGGAATCAACAATAAACCAGCAAAGTCCGAAATTTCAACATTCACAGAGCAAATTTCATTGGAGCAGTTTAATCCCAAGCCTTTTTATCTTCGAGATAGTGATTGACATGATAGAAAGCTTTCAGGCATAGCTTCTGTTTTATAAACGATTTGAATTTATTCAGGCTTAGTGCTTGAATATGGCTCGGAAGTTTATTGTAAAAACGTATACATTGGCATCTGAACGTACCCCCTATTTTTTTGAGCCTCGTTGCAGGAACAACAAATTTGTGTTTGTTCCTCGTATTTATGTTGTGGATATCACTGTATTTTTTAAATAAATTAATATTTTTGTGTGCGTACAAAAGGTTTTCATAAATAAATTGAGAGGGCACAGTAAGAATATTAATCTCCTTAAATTTTTCTCTGAGGGAGTATCTGGGACTTAGTTTATAAATTGAACGAATTGCCCTTTTTTGTAAAACAAATATTGTTTGAATATCGGCGGCATTGCCCCACAAGAGAATACCGTACGACATCACGCTATGGAAATAACTAAAGTAAACTAAACGAGCTGTCTCTAAATCAGTTAAGTCATGAATTCTTCTAACGGCGTATGCTGCAGAGCTAAGTTTATTCGACAATTTGTTTATATGCGGGCCCCACTGAAGCTTGGCATCCAAAGTTATGCCTAAGAACACTGTGCTATCTTCCGGTTTCAGCTCTTCATCCTTAATTAGTACAGTAGTTTCCACTTGTCTTACATGGGGTATCGTAAACTTAATACATTTAGTTTTTTTTTCATTTAAGAGTAGATTATTAACATTAAACCAATTAACAACTTTTGCCAGGGCGCTATTAACATTATCCATAACTGGCTGCTGACGTTTGAGTTTAAATAAAAGAGAAGTGTCGTCTGCAAACAATACCACGTCATGATTATCCTTTATGAGGTAAGGTAAGTCATTTATGTAAATCAAAAACAAAAATGGACCAAGAATTGAGCCCTGGGGTACCCCCATTTTTACTACGGATCCGGGAGATCTTTTCCCGTTAACATCAACTCTCTGAATCCTATCACTCAAATAAGAAGTAAGAAGATCCAGAGAGGCGTTACGGATTCCGTAGTGGTGTAGTTTCCTGATTAATGTTTCATGAAGAACGCAATCGAAAGCTTTAGATAAATCGCAAAAAATTCCCAAAGCGTCGCATTTGTCCTCCCAGGCATTATAAATGTGTCCTAAAAGTTCAACACCGGCATCAGTAGTTGAACGACCCCTTGTAAAACCGAACTGTTTTTTGTGCAATAACTTATGTTTATTGAAAAAACTTTGCAATTGTGCCAAAATTAATTTTTCAAAAATTTTACTAAAGGTGGGTAGTACTGAAATGGGTCTATAATTAGTGGGGTCTGATGTACTACCCGATTTAAACAATGGTATTATTTTACTATATTTCATTAGATCAGGAAACTCACCACGGTCAATACAATCGTTAAATATAACAGCTAAAGAAGGAGCTACAACGTTTATAATGGATTTAGCTACGTCCACAGAATGACCCCATAGATCAGCGGTCTTTTTAACATTTAAGGTGTGAAAAGTTTTAATAATATCTCTACAGGTGACATATTGGAAGTTAAATTCGGAATCACAGTTTGAAACGTTTTCCCTTAGTAAAGACTCGGCAGCAGCAGGCGACGAGTTAAGTGATTTAGTTGTCGATACGGGAATATCTGCAAAGAAATTTTCAAAGGCTGTGGCAACTTGAGTGTCTGAGTTTAGAATATTATCGCCAATAGCAAGGCTGTAGTCACTATTTCGCTTGCAAGACCTTCCCGTTTCGCTATTAATAATGTTCCATGTCATTTTAATTACATTACTACTATTTTTAATTTTTGAACTTAAGTAACGTGACTTTGCTAATAAACAAACTTTTTTAAATAATTTAGAGTAATTCTTAACGTACAAATTAAATTCTACTGTGTTAGTATAAGTCCGCTCTTCATACAGTTCATAAAGTCGTGTTCGACTCTTATGAATACCAACGGTGGCCCAGTCATTGAAAGAAGCGTTACTATTTACCGAGATTGTCTTAGGGACAAATGTGGTTTCAAATTGTGCGCAATACATGCTGAAAAAATCGTTATAGTGTTGATTGGGATCATCATTGGCTGACAAAAGTGGTAGTTTTGATAAGAGTTTAGTTTTAAAAGTTTCCAGGCGATTTTTACTTTTTGGATTAACAATGATATCCTTTTTAGTGACTTTCATGTATACATTAGGAATTGTGATCAATTGCCCACAATGATCTGAATCTATTAAATTAATTATTGCCTTTTGGGTGGGTATAATAACAGTGTAAATATTATCTAGGCAAGTGGCAGTAGTAGGGGTTATTCTAGTGGGCTCGAGAAATTTATTTTCAAGATTGTATGACTGAAACAGGCTTAAATTTTTTGTACTTAACCCAGAATTTTCTAACAAATTAATATTAAAATCACCACAAGTAATTAAAGACTTCTTAGAACTACAGATTTTATGTAACACTTCATCCATTACCTTTTCAAAACAATCATACAACCCTGAAGGAGGTCTATATGTTATGGACCAAGTGATGAATTGGGCATTATACATAATGCCCGGTCATTATGAAAAATGGCCAATAATAGAGTGCAATTTGATAAGAATTATTCAAATAATCAAATTCACCGGGCATTATACATATTGTCCATCACCTTTTGGGCAGAGTAATACAAACATATTTAATTACAATTTTTTAATTGTTATTGTCATAAATATTGAACCATTGAAATAATCAGACTTATTATTTGGATTAATCAAGTCATATTAAAAATATAACATAAAACGTATTTAAAAATCGCAAAATTTACAACATGTCTATGTCTAATATTGTTTTATAAAAATGACTTATTACTATCGTTATATATAATTATCCTACTACTTATCCTACTCATCATCATCATCTGCCTAGCCTTTTCCCAACTAGTTTGGGGTCGGCTTCCAGTCTAACTGGATGCAGCTGAATACCAGCATTTTACATGGAACGACTGCCTATCTGACCTCCACAACCCAGTTAACTCTGGGAAAACGATACCACTTGGTAAGACTGGTGTCAGACTTTTGGGGCCACTGCTGACTACCTGTAACGACTGTCAAAGATGGACAAATGAGTCGGGACCAACGGCTTAACGTACTTTCCGAGGCACGAAGGAAACTCGGTATCTAAGGGTGGTCACCCATCCACAGACGAACCTAGCCAAGCACGGCTTAACCTAAAGATCGACCCGAGCGGCTTGTATTATTTAACCACGAGCCTTTGCCTTTGCCTTTTTGGCTTGGCGACAACTACATTATCAGACTTCCAACCATTTTTACAACCACATCTACTATAAACGTTTGTGATGAGAAAATAAACATGTATATTATAACCTTGCCCTCCGCATTTAGAGGACATTCTGCAACACTTTCTCAGCGAAATCTCTGTCTCTGGAACATTTTCAGGCATAATAAATCTTAATTTCGTAATGCACTGTTAACACACTCGCGTTGACACTGAGTTACGAAACTGAAACCCATCCGCGTCCGTCCATATTCGCTTACAATGCAAAACTAAAGAAAAACAATAGCGCTTGAAGTCCGCCGCACGAGCCGCGCGCTGGATGGCGGTCTCTGATTGGTCAAAGCGTGCCACGCCATGTGTGCCTCCCTCCCCGCCCTCACACCGCGTCAAATTTAGCTTTATTATCAAATTGCCCAATTATCGTGTAGCAATATAATAATGACCGTGCAATGTGATAAATAATGAAGTTAAGATAATATTAATCACTTAGCCCGATAGAGATAGCCATTATGCATAATGCTTGAACATTATGTATAATGCCCGCATTAATCACCTGGTCCATAACATATATACACTTAAAATGATAAACTGCTCCAATTCTATACAGGCTATTTCAACTGTTCGCTCAACAGATAGGCTAACAATATCCTTGCGTTCTTTAAATTTAAGATGATTACTTACTAGGATTAATGCGCCGCCGTGTATAGCATTTACTCTGCAGAATGAACTACCAACCTGGTGATTGCTAAAATTGAAAATTAATTGGTGAAATTTAAGCCAGTGCTCCGTTATACAAAGAATATCTATGTTGTTACAATTCAAAAAAAGTTCTACTTCTAATTCTTTGTTCAATAATCCTTGAATATTTTGATGAACCAGGTTGATACTATTAAAACTCTCAAAACATTCGCCTGATTTACTATCTGGTTTCCTTATAATATTGCAAGAGGTTGCCTCTGTTGTCTCAATTTCTAATTTAAATGATTCATAGATTCAGTTAATGTAGACAAATTATTGGCAGAGTAATTTAACTCGATATTGCATTGATTAACAGAGGCAACTTGATAAGCCAAGTTCTTGGCTGTAATAGAAAAATAATAAGATAGCGATGCAGCTACTTGTCTTTTGCAGTAGTTTGTAAGATAGCACCTGTCTACAAGATATCTATCTTTTGTCAAATAAAAATTATTGCCAATATAATTGTTTATGTCAATTAAGTGAAATACATTACTATTCATGGTCAAATTATGCAATGTATTATTAATATTATATCTATAGTAATTTTCTTCCTGTGGCAAACTTTTACTATAGGGAAGTGTAAACAATACAATTTTTCTCAAATTTAAGTTTGACAAAGTTCTATAATACTGAAGCAATTCTCCTTTGTTTACTTTTCCTCTATTACCTATTAAAATTAATAAAATGGAATCCTCGTTAAACTTACATTTAATAATTTATTTCATAATATTATATAAGGAACATCCTGGCATACAGTTGTTTATTACTGAGTGTCCTGGATATTCATCTGTTAACAAATTAAAATCAAACTTGAAGTAAGGCATTATTCACGTCATCTAGATTTTGGGCCCGTCTATTTATCTTAAAAATTAAGGAAGTGTCATCGGCAAATCCTACTAATATTATAAATGCGAAAGTTTGTGAGGATGGCTGTATGTTTGTTACTCTTTCACGCAAAAACTACTGAACGGATTTGGATGAAATTTTGCACACAGACAGTTTATAACCTAGATTAACACATAGGATACTTTTTATTCCGGTAGTAAAATCCCATGGGACAATTATCAAACTTCACGCGGGCGAAGCCGCTGGCAAAAGCTAGTAATATCATATTTTGAGGTTGGTTTTTCAGTAAATAGGTTAGATCATTTATATATACTAAAAAAAAGAGGAAAGGACCCAATATTGAGCCTTGCGGAACCCCCATTTTTACTTTTAAGCCCTGTGAATGAACACCATTTATTTGAACATATTGCAGTCTATCACTTAAATAAGATTTTACCAAACTAAGTACAAGTTTACCTACACCGTAATGCTCAAGTTTCAAAAGCAATGTGTCGTGATTTACACAATCAAATGCTTTGGAGAAGTCACAAAATATTCCTACCGCGTCTTGGGACTCTTCCCATGCCATGAATATATGTGCTTTAATAAGGTTACACCGGCGTCAGTTGTACAACGTCCCTTGGTGAAGCCATACTGTTGATCGTGTAAGATTCTGTTAGTGTTAAAATGATTGAGCATTTGATTAAGCATTACCTTTTCAAACACCTTGCTAAAAACTGGCAACACGGATACAGGTCTATAATTATTAGTATCTTTACTATCCCCGGATTTGAAAAGCGGTATGACTTTACTGTATTTCATTAAATCAGGGAAAACTCCTTGGTCTACGCACAAATTAAAAATTAAAGCTAAGTATGGAGCTATAGTCTCAAGTATGGAAGTACAAACTTTGTTAGACATTCCCCATATATCTTCGGTCAGTTTGATTTTTATTTGCCGGAAAGCTTTAATAACTGTCATCGGGTTTTAGTGTTTAAATTTAAAATTTAATTGTTTCTCTATAATATGGTTATTAAACTTTGCATAACGATGATACGTAACTTTTTGTTGTTTTCAACCGTCCTTTGTAGTTCCTGCACACTTTTAGAGCACAAATCGTCATTTTGAATTGCAACTGAACACGTGTTTACCGTACAATGACAGTGTCGCCACTGAGCGGGCGGGACTAGCTTATGAGCCAACAGTTGGCTGATATTTTTGTTGACGTTTAGACACTCGAACTCTCTATCTAGGCATGGTACCTACATGTCACCGTAAAATTGTCAAACACGTTAATACAATATAACGTGTTTCTTTCTATAGTTGATGCCAGTTAAGATGGAAATAGAGGTCATTGCTCCGACTTTCATCCCGATGTCGAAATATTAGCGATACTGTCCCTCCATCCCTACAAACCTGTCGCAAATCTGATATCGCTTGAGTCTCATATCATGTTCCTCATCTTATGTCATTTTGGATGTATCCAAAATGACATAAGATGAGGAACATACACAACAAAGCGCACAACCCAAATAAATAAGAAATCGAGCAAACGTACCCTACGAAATTAATTTTAAAAATTAATTGTTTTAAATTTTGTATTTTCGTTTTTAACACTATACTAACTTACTGAAACGTCAATTAAAAAAGTAAATTATTGGGCATCTTAAAATTAGGACCTAGGATTTTTTCGCGAAGGACACTTCTTGTGGGCACCCACCTACGCGAAAAGACATTATACAGGGTGTATTTCACCTCATCACAAAGCCGTTAACCAAGCATTCTGCACATCAAACTAAGTAACTTTACGCAAAAAAAGTTGCTGGGAAACAACTTTTTTTTTTGAGGTTATAAATCATGTTTTGTGGTATAACTCAATGTAACACACTCAAAACATTGTGCGGATGGATGGATTGAATAGTACGGGGGTCGTAGAAATATTAAAAGTAAAAATCATGCGATAAAAAGTAGTATTTAAAAAAAAACTTGTCAAAATCTTGCAACTTTGACCCCCAATATCTCCGTAACTAGAAGGTTCCCAGGTATAGTGTAGAACAAAAAAATGATCAGAATGACAAGGAGAACAAGTGCCTTTCGTATTCGTGAGGAGGTGTTTTACACCCTTTATGCGCGCATGGAGTTCAGCGCGAATAGACTTCTGCGCGAAAGGAACCTTGCGTGAATGGACACTTGCGCTACTGGAGTTCTACCCACCTTAATGGCCACTAAGGTTTACCCTGTAGAGTAAACAAAACATCACGCCTGTTATTACTTAAAGGTGGTTTTTTTTATTTTTCCGTCATGAGTGTCGTTTAATGGTATTCGAGGTCGCTTGTTACGAACATGAGATCAAATAAATTATCGAAGATGGCGTCAATGAAAATGTTTGGTTTTTCCGGTCCATCGGTGTTGTTTTCATGGTTTTTAGGGTCACTGATATCGAAAATGAGGACAAAATAAAAATCCAAGATGGCGTCCAGGTTTTTTTTTTGTTTTTCTGTAATGGGTGTCGTTTTCAGGTTTCAGGGTCGCTGATAACGAAACCGCTGAAGACGCCATCTTGGATTTTCAATCTGAACTCGTTTTCGTAATCAACGACCCCGAAAACCATAAAAACGACACCCATAAAAAAACCGTGCAAGTGTACTGATACCTTAAACTTATGCATTATTCTTTAATATAATCTATCTATACAACACTAGCTTCTGCCAGCGGCTTCGCCCGCGTGAAGTTTCAAATTCGTCCCATGGGATCTTACTACCGGGATAAAAAGTATCCTATGTGTTAATCCAGGTTGTAAACCATCTGTGTGCAAAATTTCATCCAAATCCGTTCAGTAGTTTTTGCGTGAAAGAGTAACAAACATACATCCATCCTCACAAACTTTCGCATTTATAATATTAGTAGGATAGTAGGATAGGATAGGATTATTTTTTGTTTATACTAAACCCGAAAAGGGGTCATTGTACTCATCATTTTGAACAACTTTTTCTAAGGGACTAACCTTGAAATCGCGAATAAAAATCAGCTGTTCCCTACATTTATGTTCGCATAACTCGTCTAAATGTAGGGAACAGCAGATTTTTTTTTCGCGATTTTCCGTGTCGTAGTTCGCTTGCGTTCGGTCGCGTTTCGGAGTGCTATAGTTTCTTTGTTTTTATGATATGATGCGCCTAGCGATGTTGCGATGCGTCTTGCGCGGCGCAGCGCGAAAGCACTGTCCTCTTCCAGTACGGTCGCGTCTCGGTGTGAACTGACGCCAAGTCTACATCCATTCATGTTGTAAAATCGTACAATTAAGCATTTTTTTACGTCACACGTAAATTTATAAATTCGAATTTATTTTATGTTTTTGCTAAGAAACTAATTGTACCTATTAGTTTTATAAATTCGAATTGGAACAACACAAGATTCTAAACCCCTGTATGTCTAGCCGACTGGTACTACGATACTCTAGCGATATAAGCATATATCGCTTATTGGTAGACTTAGGTAATTAGTGAGTGTCATTATCGTTTAATGTTGAAAAACTTGGTAGGTAGGTGTGAATGACCTCTATTTCGATCTTAACTGGCAACAACTATAACGATATTGTAAACTCTCGAATTATTGTCAACTGAACATACGGATGTATCTCTGCCCCCATAATCGGGACTTAGGGCACCCCCCCGTTAGCTTAGTTAGGTTTCTTTAAACCCAGCTCTCGGAAATAGGGGCTCCGCGAAGCGGGGTTCCGTCGACTACGCTTTTTAGGGGAATATAAAGTGTTTTAAGGTTAGGTTATAATAATCAGTATTTCTCAGGAATGGTATAATATCTTTTCATGAGAGTTATACCACTGGGCAAGGGAGACCCCTCCTTCCCTCCACACCGCGTTAATTGACTACCATCGCATGCATATCACGAAAAATAATGCGTTTTGTTGTAAGCAGTATGTTCATTTGACAATATTTCGAGATTTTACAATATCGCTAGAGATATTACAATATAACGTATTTGACAATTTTACGGTGACATATATAATCAAAGGTCTATTGCTAGTAAAGAGTCGTGTTGCCCCTTGAAATAATAGCCAAAACCTATACTGTAGGATTTAATTAGCAAAACGGAACATTGTTGAAAATTACGAATTTATGTGACAATCGGATTATGACCAATATAATAAAGCACATCTATGGTTATCGAAGAATAATGTGGTAAAAAGGTTCACCACATTCACCCGGTGAGATGCAATCGAGTAAAAACTTCGGCGGGTTCCGTGATCTGGCCGACCGCCTGAGCGGCTCCGAAACTGGGAGCTCGATCCCATCCGAGCTCGTTTGTTCCGGTTCCTTTTGCAAATCCTCCGATGGTGGCGGTGACGAGGGAGTAGCTGGCAGCGAGACTGGTGTTGAGTATGTTGTCGGTGAAGAAAGCCAAGTTGTTGGTGGTGAACAAGATGGTGATGGTGACTGCGATCTTTGGGATTCGGCGTCCACGTATTCGTTAATTGTGGGGATTTCTCTCGGTTGCCTCCCAAAGGTACTAAATGGCGGTTGGATACAGTGGTCTCGCGACCATTCATCGATCGAACGTACGAATAAGTGGAGTTAGTCTCCAGTACCTCCACCTCCTCGGCTAGTGGTTGATATTTTGTTTTCCGGTCAAAACGTCGCATAAGTACAAGGACTCTGTTTGAGCCAGATAGCCATGTGGGAATAGAATCACCATTCGTCGATCTCCGAGAGTGGCGGAACATCCTTTCATGCGGCGTACAATTTGTACTAGTAGAAAGAAGCGAGCGTATGGAGTGTAATGCTTGCGGTAGGACATCCTCCCAGCTCTCTACTGGCAGGTTCTTAGTTTTCCATGTTAAATGTACAGTTTTCCAGAGCGTAGAATTGAGCCTTTCAACTTGGCCATTGCCTTGAGGGTTGTATGGCGTTGTACGACTCGGCGCTATTTGCCTGGAGTATAGAAAATCTTTTACATCAGCCGATAAAATTGATGTTCCTCGGTCCGAGTGCTCGTAGGCCAGCGGCATGCCGAACGTGATAAAAATGCTGTTTAAATGCTTTATTACAGTCTTTGCGCTTATATTAGAGCACGGGAAGGCGAACGGAAAGCGGGAGTACTCCTCGATTACCTACTATTAAAAAGAATCTGTTACTCGATTTAGATGGTACTGGTCCATTAAAATGCATGCTCAGTCGCTCAAAGGGCGCTATCGCTTTAATAAGTTTATTTTGCTGATCAGCTCTAATTAATCTAGACTTAACTTCAGAACAGATACGACAGTCTTTTGTCATACTCTTTATCTCTTCGATCGAATAGGCTAAGTTTTTGGAACGCACCCAATGTACCATTCTGGTTACACCCGGATGACAAAGGTCTTCGTGAAGTGATCGTAACTTGGCAGGTGTATCGACGATGCAGCGATGGCGCAAACACGGGAAAGGGCGTCCGCTATGTGGTTCTGCGTGCCAGGTCTGTATACGATGTCATATTTGTATGGAGATAGTTCCAATCGCCAGCGCTGAATCTTCTTGTTCTTTATTTTACTGGTGTGCTTAGCATTAAACATGAAAGAGACGGATCGCTGGTCAGTGACGAGCAGAAATGATTTCCCTATAAGAAAATGGAAATACCGATTATTATAACCTAACCTTAAAACACTTTATATTCCCCTAAAAGGCGTAGTCGACGGAGCCCCGCTTCGCGCGGCCCCTATTTCCGAGTGCAGGGTTTATAGGAACCTAACTAACCTAACATGGGGGTGCCCCAAGTCCCGATTATGGGGGCAGAGATACTTCCGTATGTTCAGTTGACAATAATTCGAGAGTTTACAATATCGCTAGAGAGAAACACGTTATATTGTAATATAACGTGTTTGACAATTTTACGGTGACAAATGCATTAATTTTGCGTTACTTTATTTTCACATAACATAAAACACCTAAATATAAGGCTAAAAGAGTCTTGGTGTTTTTGTCTCCGACTAACCGTTTGTCGTAAAACGATGCGGAAGGAATCCATAGGCTAGGTTAGGTTAGAACCTTGAAACCTTGACCTTGAAATTGGTCGCGAAAATATTTTTTCATAGTGCCCCCAAGACAATGTTTAGGGATAAAAGCGTTATGATAAAAAAACAGTAGGAGTTTAAATATATTTACATTAATGATATTATAAATTACAATTTTCGGAAACATGAGTGTTATGAACATCGCCGGTAGCACTACAATTATTATGAATGATGAACTTTAGGATGAAATTTTTTTGTGATCATTCGGAGTACAAATCATTAGGAAGAACAATTTCGGGTAAAGAACTTTAGGTGAGCCAATATGGACCCATTATAATGAGCCTCGTTGCAGGAACAACAAATTTGTGTTTGTTCCTCGTACCTATTTATGTTTTGGATATCACTGGATTTTTTTAAACAATTAAATATTTTTGTGATAAAACAATAGACAGTCGTGAAAGCTTTGTGAAATATACCTAGGACTAGTACCTCTTTTTGTATGGCGGAGCGTCAGTAGAGTCGTGCGAATTGTGGAGGAACGAACCTCCCATCTGTAATGAAGTGCGGAGGCACGCTGTACCAACTGGTACCAACCCGGCAGAACTCTTGCCATCAACTGCAGTGACATCTGGAAATCTCTTACCCTATTGCGGGCCCAGGTTGGGCGCTGTAGATGCAATCTTTCAAAATGGGGTATTCCCGACCAGTCCCAAACACAAAGAAAGCGTGGAGGTTGAGCCCCTAGCAGAAGTCCCTACCTCACATTTGTACAACCCGCACCTTCGGGATTAAAGCCAAGCCAACGTTATGTGCAGGTGGTAACATACGGGCCTGACTAGAGTGTAGTTGGCACACGTCGACACGTTACGATTCAATACAAATACAAGACTTCCTTTTGGCGTAAGTAAAAAATATGATTTTAAATTCTGCTTTTAATGTCGCATTCGTTGGTTTGTTATACTATCCTCTCCCCAGTGACCTGTAAGAAGTTCTGGCAGATGCATTTAATCTTTAGTGGGCAGAGACCGACGCGTGTTTCATTGTGGCTGCTGCAGGCTTCAGAGAATGCGCTGTCACAGAGCGTACTGTTGGGATTGTATTGGAAATATACAACGACGCAAATAAAACAGCTTGTGTACAAAAATATCACTTTATTGCTTTAATAGTAACGTGTCAACATTGTTGGAACGCGCGCCGTGTGCGTATCGCTGGCTTATTGTCTAGTCTCCGACTGAGCTCCAACTATAACGATATTGTCTACAACAGTGAACAAGTCGTACGAACTACCTTATGCTATTTGGCACCAGGTCACCGACAACAACCCACCGTCACCGCGGCCCGCGCGTCTCCGCCGTCCGCGCCCGCAGTCCGCGCCCGCAGTACGCGCCCGCGGGCCGCAGCGACGCCCGACACCTACCTACATAAACTATCGCAACTCACTTCGCTCTTGTAGTTTAAATCAAATCACAGCTAAATGGTATCACAATATCGGATATGAAATAACGGCAAACTTTTATATAAAACTGACTCACTGATTTCATTATGATTATGATTGTGATCAGCGGCCGATGCCACTCGACCTACGTGCTCTGAGGGTGTTGAGCGTGGCTGTGGCACCGAATCTCTCGACAAGTTCGCTACAAGGCAAGAAGTCACTACTCGAAATGCTAGACAACATACTTTTATAAAATATATTTTGTTACAGATAAATATTTACTACGCACCGTCTCGTATAACTACACTACCTACTAGTACATAGGAATACATGGAACACCGAGAGCGGCCGGGCGACATCTCGCACTCTGAACAGTACATGGTACATTCATACTTTCTCACGCACGCATCACTTAACATTACTGTTTACTACTACTTAATATGGCAGTCTGTGTTCGTTAATCAGTTTAATAGAAAACAATATAGAAACCTATGAGATATGGGCAGACGACATTACGAGTGGAAGGCAAGTCTCATCGACTCTCCACTAACATAATCACATCGTTCTCGATTCGTTAAATATAATGTTGATATGATCAACACGAGCATCCGTCTCGCTCCCGCGCAGGGGACCCCGAGCGCTGCAGGGTCTGCAGGGCCTGTAGGGGCTGCAGGACTTGTAGGCGCTGCAGGGGCTGCAGGGGCTGTAGGCGCTGCAGGGGCTGCAGGCGCTGCAGGGGCTTCAGACGCTGCAGGGGCTACAGGTCGCTGTGCAAGATTAGTAGCGCGGCGGCGGGCGCGGAGGGTGGCGGGAGGCGCGGAGTGCGCGCGCGCAGCTGTGCGTGCACGGCGTCCCAGGCGGCGTCGCGCGGCGGGGGCGCGGCGCGGGGGCGGCGCGGGGCGGCTCTCGAGCGGCGGCGTGAGGCGCGCGCCCGGCCCCCAACCCCGACCCCTCCCCCGCCTCCTCCCACTCCGCGCGCGACAGGCGCAGTCGCACCGCGAGCGCCTGTCTCGTCCTGGAATAGTCCAAGCTAAACAATTACTATCATTAAGAATATAAATAGACTACATAGACTCTTGAAAGAAAAAAAATGACATATGATTATTATCATTAGATACTAATGTTATAACTGCGAACTATGTAGCCCAGCTATTCCAGCTAATAGTAATGACTCCACAGCGAGATGCGATCTCTGGCGGGAGCTTCTTCAGCCCCCTGATAGCTTCATCGAGCCGTCTGAAAGCTTGGGAATGCTTTGCCCTGGCCGACTTCGAAATCTCTGAATAGACTCCGAACCCAAGTCCGCCGTAGCAAAGACAATCGCAACCTATGAGCTGTGCTGTGCTGTGTGAGATTGAATCATCGATAGGGCTATCAAACGGGTCAGATGTCAAATGTGTATGCGGCGTGTCTCCACAGACTATGGCCCGTCTTGGGTCGTCATTCCTGCATGCCTGACACCACTGACACCTACACACTTGAGGAACTCATGACTGCATCAGCGAGCTCATGTTCGCATGCCTCAATTTTGGGCCAAAAATCCTATCCTACTAATATTATAAATGTGAATGTAAGTTCGTTTGTTACGCTTTCACGCGAAAACTACTGAACGGATTTTGGTGACATTTTTCACACATATAGTTTATAACTTGGATTAAAACATAGGATACTTTTTATCCCGGTAGTAAAATCCCATGGGACAATAATCAAACTTCACGCAGCTAGTATTTAATAAAATATTTATTGCCCTCCACACGCTAAGAAGAAGAATCCGAACGTAGCTCAGTATATTGTATCTGTTGCCTTAACATGATTAATCAGCCACCGCAATCACTAAACGTTACGAACAGATACCTGGACTAGAGCCATACGTTAATAATACACCCTTGATCTCAGAGAGAATTCAACTAAATTGAACAGGTTTTTATTCCGAAGCTGGAGTTTGCTCGAGTTTCGGAATTAGAGCGGATAGAATCAACCACGTGCACCGATTTGAGTTTCAAGTTGAAACTTTTTGTTTGTGCCACTTCCACGGTTTTGTAACAGTAGGAGGAAGCACAGAGGTCGCGCCTCGCGACGGCATGTTTACAGACTCAATGGGCAGGACGAGCTGGAGCACAGTTTGCGAGACGCTGCACACGCACAGCCACACCCCGCCGCTGAGCCGACGAGGTAATCGCACTACACGAGGTTATGGCTGACCTGCTAGAAAATCTTGTCGAGTATGGTGTACATGCGCAGGTTGGCCTTCTTGCGCCAGCCGGGCGGCACGCGCTCGGCGTCGGCGCAGTCGGAGTCGTCGTCGGCGGCGGGCACGGCGCACACGTCGCCCTTGTCCGGCGCCGGCCGCTCCGCCGCCGCGCGCGCCAACCGACGCGCCATCACAAACGCGGCCACCTGGAACATTACATGCACAACATCACTAATATCATTTTAACTTAGTGTGGAAAAATACGCTGAACGACCTGAACCTGGAGATAATTATCTGTTCTGGCACTTGTGAAATTAACAATGCTTTATAATTTCGTGTGTTCTCAGCTCAAGATCATTTTTGCACTCGAAGCTCACATAATATTTATGTATTTTATGATATCTTCCTAATTGTTCAATGTTACCTTTGGACAGCACTCGGCCTGGCTCACGCGCGTCCCAGTTTAAATAATTATTTGGTTGCATCTTACACGCTTATGACACATAGAATTTGTACAATAGTGTGTGTTAAAAAAAAGTAGTATATAAGCAGAACATTTTGTAAATAAATCAGATTTGAATTTAATATTCTTGTCTCATTGCCCCTCGTCGTGGCCAAGACACCTTTAGCCATCTTCGGATCAGTCCCATGAGTCTGCGAAATTGGCAGTGAGTTTACCCTTCCCGAACCTGGTATCCCTGTCTACTACCCGTCTGTAACCTTAGGTCGCATGGTGCAGACTGCAGACATCCTGAACTTATTTATATATTTATTTATCACATACTAGGTATATAGGTTAGGGCTGTAGGGCTTATAGGGCTTAGGGTCGTAGGGACTGTTAGGCTTGTAGGTCTCTGTAGGTTCCTTTAGCTTACTATGCATTTCCATGTACCATCACATCCTTGACAGTATTGCGGCCTTACGTGACGTCTGTTAAGGGTGGATGTACATTTTGGTCCTTCGAGCCGGATACTTTGCACATGTTTCTGATCTTTAATCAGAATCATCAGCTCGGCTGCGCGTCCCTGACAGGCAAGCATAGCCAACAGATCTCTCAACAGGAAGGAATTGACTATGTTAGAGCATAACAACATAAATGTTTAAGTATGGCTGGTTTGTTCAGGATGTAGTAGTGAAGCGGGCAGTGCACGCACCTGCAGCACGATGCCGAGCACGCCGAACACGATAATCACGAAGGCGTTGTTGGGCGCCTCGCGCTCCACCTCCTGCAACACAACAGCGCGACACTAGGGTCAGTACTTCCCGCAACATTACATCACGCCTCAGGGTTACGCAGCGAGGTACACATTTCGTCAACAATGTTAAGTCCCATAATATGTAATAGGGGCGATCCCCTTGCCGTCAACCAGGCCCATATCCAGACTGCTACTGAGAAATTCCTGATAGAATAACTCACTGGCACGTTGCTCGACTCGCAGCTCGTGGTGCGACTTTTTTGCGCGAGGCAGTCAAACTCAGTTGGCTTTATCTACTTCATATAAATATAATATCCTCCCGTCCGAATTTTCAGGTGCGGCAGTCAATGGTTTTGAATCTCAACGGAGATTCACCAAGTACGCAGGTGATTGAATAGTGCACAAATGTACACCAGTGCACCTGTGTATGTGCGTTGTGCGTACACAAGTGGAGTCTCTGCTCCTCGCTTATTTCGATGGGACGGCCAGTCCACACGACGCGTGACGGAAAGGAAAACTAAATTCGGAGCAGTTAGTGTCAGTACACAGTAATGAGGGCGGCTCACCTCGATCATGTCGTAGAGAGGGCGCGCCACGTCGCGGTAGCGCTCCACGGCCAGCAGCGCCGGCTTGAGGTCGTGCAGCAGGTCCATGCCGCGGCGCGCCAGCTCGGCCTGCGGGGCGGAGCGCCACCACGCCGCCAACGACGCACCCATCCACGCGCCGTAGCCCACCTCGCTCAGCGCCAAGCACGCCACGCCCGCCGCGTACTGCAACACACGAGTGCCGTCCGAGCTACACTTACGCCCAAGTTTTTGTACGGATCAATGACCGGGTTTAAATGGAAGATTATTATGTCGGTAAAAAAGCGATCCAATGCAATATTGTTGGTGACAGTTCCTAATAGTAACAACCATTACCGACATTATACATTCAATATTAGCTCGCTTGCAGCTGCAACGTTCGAAGTCTGAAGCGGTATGAGCCAACGAGTTTCGCTCGTTTGCGGTGGCTAGTTCACCAGGCGCTTGAATAACATCATCACCAGAGGAGTAGCTTTGTGCATGAGACTCAATTACAGATAACTGAAATCTGTAATCACCTTCTTTAATTTATATTAGCCTAGTAAATTTTCTAAGGTAACTTAGCTATTTGTTTGAATAACTAACAATAACGCTCTATACCTGAGGAAAAAAATCGGGAATACACAGAAACCTATCTATATTGCAATCCGGGTTAGGTTAAAAACGATACGTCGCGTCGGGTCAGGTTACGAAATTTTTCAAGTAGGAACTTAAAAAAAAAACGTTCCGAAACCTAACCCGAAATCCTAACCCGTTGACATTAATACGTTAAGTAATCGTTGCATTTTGAAGGTCATGCCCATGCAAGTCTGTTTCATACATCTTAATTCGGAGCGGCACGACTAGATTACTCACCAGGACATTGCGATTTTTTGGAAAAACCGAATGGTAGGTGACTAACCTACTCGTACTAGGCCAAAACGTGCTGACACACGGTGCGGCTGTTTCATAAGGGTCGAGACATTTCTACCAGCACGGAATCGCGTTTTTCCATGCTCTTGTCCTTTTCTGTCGCTCAGAAGCGACATTTTCTAGAGCGAGAAATAGTGCGTGCTGCCACATCTTCGATACGGCAGCATGCGTGGGTACTACCGCTACAGAAGCACAGGAGCATGAACATAAGCGAGTCCGTGCTGATTGATGTGTAAGCGGGCTACGCTTGGATTCTCTCTGAGGGATCGAACCCAGAACGAGGTGATGCAGCAGAGAAAGTTCCCGATATAGCTCACAGAATAAGCAAACTGAAGTGATGTGCCAATGGGCCCGAGGGCTGGCCGTGGACGCCCCTCAAGCCCACTCCACACTCCACTCATGGAGTGGTGATCTCCGCAGGGTGCGGGTAGCAGCTGGATGAGGGTCGCTAATGATAATGATGATGATGATGTTTGGAAGGTGATGTGATATAATACTGACGACGTGCAGACAGGTGCGTGCGCGGCGCTGCGCGGCGGCCGCGGCCAGGTACACGAGCGCGGCCAGCCACACGCCGGCCACGAACACGTAGGCGGCCGACACGCGGTACTGCGGAGCGCACAGGAAGCGGAACCACGTGTACGTGCTGGGGTCCCACGCCAGCCGCGCCGCCGTCGCCAGCAGCGCGCCGCTGTACATCTGTGGAAGGCGCAACCACATCGTCAACAACACCACGCGGCAGGGGGCAGCTATACGCTTACCTATGCAACTAAAATATGAAAATCTACAAACGCTACTGCCCATTGAAACCATACGGTCTAATTTTTACTTAATTAATCATTAAATTATTAAGATTATTGATTTAATTATTTAGCCTAACAGTAGTCTATCAATGAAAGTGCAGTAGGTACCTATAACTGGTTTAACCCATTAAAAATATCAGTATATGCAGATAAGTAGATAACCCGACGACCTCGCACTCGCATATCATTCACAAGTGATACAAGTCACAATAAGATTACAGTCACTCCCGGCTCTTATCGCAAGATGCGATTTGCGGGAGACAAGGATGCTTTGATGAAATCAGTAGTGATAACGATAGAATGTGAACTGGTAATGTGGAGGAGTACAGAAGCAGTCTTTGTGTGAGTCGGGCACGTTATCGGTAGCGCCTGCAGTCCTGCAGTGCACGAGACCAGGAGGGTGACAGTCACGGCGTTCATCCCGGACGGGCTCAGGTCGCGGTCGCGCGGGCGGTCGGACGAGAAATAGTTGCGTTATCGCGACATGCGCATATTGAGAACATGACACTATCTAACTGTGGTGAATGGTTCATTGTGGATGTCGAGCGAGCTCAATGAGCCAGGTGTTCACTGAATGCCGACTGATAACGGACCTCTGTGGTATTCACATACAATCAAATATTAGCGGCCTGTTCAACATTATCTCATCTGAATCCAACATTATTCTGTTTTGACATTACAGAGTACTTTTCAACAGTAATAATGAATATTGTTGACTACATACCTAACATAGGAGGCTTGTTTACAGAGTGCCTGGGATCAGTCGGCGTCGCTCACTCCTCCTTCCTCCACAGTCCACACGAACTCATGCGACATTACACAATATGCAAGATTATTCACCTGCTGCTAAACTGCTCGTCACCTCAAAGGTATTTAATTGCGGTATTTAAACGGTACAAAGATCAATGAAACAATATTACTTTGTTTTTTCTGCTGATCTTCAAGGAAAACAACGACGTACTATTCACAACGCGCGCGTAGTTTGACTTGCATTGTTTTACAAATTGCAAGAGGCGGAACCGCGGTTGGGCTAGCTTAATAAATGCTTATACCGAGGTACATATTCAATACACACCTACGTACACGAAAACACAGCCTTTAATAAAACTATCAAATGTGTGATTATGACCAAAGTTATAGAATAACCAGCCATGTGATACTAAGCAGTATCTTTCACAAGCAGAAGAGCGTAATATCACTCATATCAGTGCAGTACTGCAGACTAGACGAGCCAAGCGAAGCGCAAGTGCAGAAGTGCACTACATACCTTTTCTCGAAGCGGTTGGCCGTTTCGTTACGAGAACTATTGTATTACAGAAAAGCAATGAACAGTTGATACATTTTTCACCTTACGTCCACGTGAATGTAGTGAAAGGTGTAGAGTTTGTGTAGTTAGACCTTGTAGAGTTAGCGCGTGTATAGTTAGAAGCCTGGCTCTACATGAGATCTGATAACTTTTTGACAGTGCGAGTACCTACCTATAGTCTCGTCTTGGCAACATTTTACTTGAAAATGTTTTTGGTGGGATCAATTATTTTAACGGGTCTGCTCACACTTGGCCCAAATGTATCGACCCGCGCCCGCCGAGAATATCTATAGGTTTCGCTGGTCCACTCAGCTTTGTGCAAGCCTAGAAACATAATGTTGGCCTACTTGTAACTGGTCCGGTCATGAACTCACGCAAGAGCACGAACATAGATATTAGGAACACGTCAACGAATCATGATACACGGTCTCTGCACAGAACGTACATAATTATGGTCGTGCAATAGCGATGCAATGGTGGTGAGTGACGAATGAACAATAAAGCTGATGGCATTTGTTTCGCGTTTGCGAATTCGTCCAAAGCGTGCCGGAGTCGAGGTCGTCGAGCTCGTTCGATATTGCAGAATGAGACGAGCGCCTGACGTCACCTACTTACTAAGCAGCCTGCTTGCTTACTCCGCCAATTAAAACGTCTGTGAAGGGCGCACACTACACAGATATACTATAGTACACAGCAAACTCCAAGCTTCAGAAGCTCAACGTTTTGTTCTACGATAAAGTATCCTTTATTGATGAACTACAATCCTGCTCGAAGGTGACAGCATGCGGCATGAAGAAACCGCTGAATCTATAAAAGACTTTCAAATTGATGTACGAGAGAACATTAGGAAAATAACGTAACTGAAGTATAAAGGACTGCTTATTTGAAAAGAAATTCCGACCAGCAGGCCTGCGCAAGGAAAACGTATAACCTTCCTTTCAGGCTTCGTCGAAGTTGGCTAAAAAGAAGTGCAGACATTGTGTGTTCAGTGTTAGAACAGGAAAAGTATAAGATTTATAATAATTCATGCTAGTTATGAGAAAGGATTTCACTGATGGACTTATGTGTAGCAGTAGGTAAAGATAATAGGTATCATAACGGCCACAAGACGACGAGGGTCTACTAGAACAGTATTCCGCAAACTGTGTGCCGCGGCACACTGCTGTACCGCGGTCATTAATTATTAGTTTGTGTAACAAATGTTAATTAATATGTAAAAAATGTTTTTTCATTTATGTACAGTCGAGGACATTAATTGATGAGCCACTTACTACTATTTGTATTTTGGCTGTGTAATACAAATCGGGTTTAATCGGGAAATTCGTAGGTACCTACTTGCAAATTTATAAAAGTGCAAAATTGGAAAGTAGTGAAAGTGGCTAATCAATTAAAGTCCTCGACTATGTAGTGTACCTCCAAAATTTTCCGATTTTCTAGATGAACCTTGAATCACAAAAAGTTGGCGGAAACTGCATTAGAAGATGATTTCAATGGTAAAGTACGCTATTTTTTTTTTAAATTGGGACAAGCCCGCCACACACGCCCAAACCACTGTAACTCCTGAAAGCCAGAATCAACAGTTGCGACCACCAGAATAGCGCCGAGACAATGAAGCTCGACGAAGTCCCAGAGAATGAATTTAACTGTCTTGGATCCCGCAACGAAATTAATCAGAAAGTATAGTAGGAAAGAACTGTAATTTCCACTTCCCTCCATATCAGCAGGAGACAGAACGAAACAAGGCCAATAGGCACAAAGGGACGTTTACAACTGGGATAGGCCCAGTTTCCTAGCACCACGGATAAATATTAACGTTAATGGGTCCTAAGTAGAGAGCTGATTTGATTCCAATAATAGGTATGGCAAAATCGCTTGAACGCACGGAAATTTGCTCTAGTTTCTACAAGGTCCGTATAGTAAATAACTCCGGATGTAACCTGTACACTTTCCAACATGATATTGCGTTCATTTTGCCAAAGACTACACTCCCACAAATTGTGATGAGCAGATTGTTCATATTCGCAGTCAGATGTTGAACATTGACAAAAAGGCGAGTCAACAAGCTTGAAGGAAAATAATTCACTCTTAAAGTTGCCATGGCCCGTAAGAAATTGGGCAACACAGTGATCAACCTCCAGCCATGTCCTGTCCAGCCGCTCACGAACGGATGGAAAGAACTGGTGGAGGTGTCTGCCTTGATGGAATTGTCCCACCTACATTGCCATTCAGATAAAAGTTCCTCCCAGACGTCGGTCTGTGGTTTGAATAATCTAGAAATCTTAGCACGATCACATATGGTTAAAAAGTCTGCGTCCGTGGTCTCACGCGTGCTATAGCCCGCCGCTGCACCCCACGATCGAATGGAAGTACACCCGCAAGCACCGGAAGAGCTTCGGTACTAACCGTCCTATACGCTTTGCATAAGAATATCAACGCCAAACGCTGGCTTTGAAGCAATTTTTAATTTATAGATAAGTTAGAGGTACCTATACCTACCCGGGCGAAGCCGGGGCGGTCCACTAGTTTATAAATAACGCAAAGGTACAAGGATTGCCAAACGTCCGCATTTGTCCTGACCTTTGATTTATCCTGTGTTCGTGAACTTCCGAAGGTTACTTTATTTTTGTAAGGGTGGACCTTCGTGGTTTTGGAAAATTTCGGCTTTTTATGTCAGGATAATTTCGAAATGTTGCTGGATGTTATTGTAAAGATTTGGGTGCTGAGGTCGCCGACCTCGGCGCAATGTGTCGCACCGTCATACGTTAATGGGTAAGGAGCGAGAGCAGCGCATAAGATGTGCGTGCCCGCTCCCCGCGCTCCCCGCTCTCCCCGCCTCCCCGCCCGCAGCCCACGCACTGCGCCTGCGCTGAGGGACCATCATATTCGTACACTCCTTGCTATCGCATAAAGAAAACAGCCCTCCTTTTCACAGGTTTGTGAACAGATGTCACTGTACATAATATATGCAGTACAGATTACACTTATTTTAAGAACAAAGTACCCATGACCTACCTACTAGAATCCTGCAAAGAATGAGCTCATTATGGATCAGTTATGACGGTTGATCTTGAGTCGTAACTAATGTGAACTCCTAATATAAAAAAATCCACAAAGTATTCTTGAACTGAATGAGACGAAATTTAAAACATGTATTAAACGCACACTATGTAAGCAAGCATATTACAAGTTGAACGATTATATCGCTGATAAAAATGCTTGGCTCAATGCTGGTCCTGCTCCACAAGGACAGAGGCGCAAAACTTGATAGCATTAAACGGTATTGTTGGAGCTGCCGAAGATTGTACAACTATATTTGCATTGTATAGATTCATTGTTAGTATTATATAATCGCATAGCCCATATTGTGTGAGTACTATGTACTAGAAAGCTATCATTCACTGGAAACCTACTTTAGTTTTTGACTTGAATGTGCCCTGGCGGTTGAGAGTATGTCATGCTCACTCAAATGTCTCGCTGATGGTGGCGCGTGTGTCGGACCATTTAGCTCCCTTCAAAGTGGTTGAGCTGAATGGTGCTGATCCATGCGTCATGTTCGTGAACGGGTGCTGTCAGTTGTGACTGGTCATCTCTTAGTTGCCATGGCTTATTAGAAAGAATTATTTTGTTATTACTATGGACACTTTTAACGTGCACATCTTGCTACATTGTTCTCACATAATCTACCATCTCAACATGAATGATGTAACCAAGATTTTGTAACAATAATTTGATTTAAAAGAGTGTCCATGGAGTTTCTTGCCCGTTCTTCTCCATAGAGATCTACGTTAGGGAATGGGCAACTACAGTACTTTCACAGTTTTTATGTCTTGTGACTGGGACTGTAGCTACATTTCATTTTCATTTTTGTTTCGACAATTCAAAAGTGCCTGTTATTGGCCTACTTGAAATAAATGCTTTGATTTTGATTTTGATTTTGAATCATATTGTCAGAGACTAAGAGCACAAGCGAGATGCAATAAACCGTGGTGATAGTGAAGTTTCTGTGACTGTAAGTTGAGTGTATTGTAGTGTAGTGCAAGGAGCGGCGCGCGGCGGGCGTTCACCCGCGCGTCCCGCTGACCCTGACACAGCACACTGTGACGTCGGCAACTCGGCACTCCTCTGAGCCCACTCGTCGCGTGCTCTCTTCTCCTGCGGTCCGTATGTTGCAGAGATGAGCGCGTGAGCGTCGCCGCACAAGCCGCCACGGACAAACAAGCGAGACAGACAGCCAGAGCGAAAGGTTTCCATCTCCCGGGAATAGTGCAACCGATCTGTTGCAGACAGTTGCCAGAACCAGTTGCTTTGACCAGTTGCGTTTTGACACGCCTCACGCACCGCTCACTGCACAAGAGTGACACAATTAACAAAGCTGAAAAGCTCGTATGATTGTGTCGGGCGGGGTGCGGGATGCGGGATGCGGGGTGATGGGGCCGCGGGAGAAGGAGCCCTTCAGCACTCACTTTGAACTTATCTTAATTAAGAACTGCATACCTATTATTTTAACGTTAGCACATCGTCAACCAACATTATGAAAATAAGTTGCTTTAGCTAGGTACAGGTACTTCTACTTACATAGATAAGGAGGTCGCCACCATCCGTCACACACTTTCATACAGGCCGCGGACGAACTTAAGGCGCAGGCCACACAGAACAGACGCAAGGCACGGACCCGTCGCAGTCGCGGCGCCCGTTTAATCTACTTGCATATAAAATGTATACAGCCGTCGCGACGTAAAACATACAGAAGAGACGGGACGCCGTCACGACGTCAACTCGTCGGCGTCCTATTGGAAAACATATAGAAAGGACAAGTCGCGGGAAGGGCGCGGGCCTGCACGGGCGCAAGCGGGGGAGCGGAAAGGGCGCGGAGGGCAGATTTGGACATAATAATGTAAAAACATTGTGGAGTCATCTTGTATACTTCTTGAAAACGATCAGGATAATAATGTAGATCCTCCATTATTTTAAAAAATCTATTCTGTCCATTGCTTAGCCATACCGGATGTACCCAGTAACGTCTAACCCTCTGCAGATTAGCGAGATATACCAGTGCCAATACATCTTCATCTTCAGAAGAAGACATGTTGTCGTATCAAAATCGGATTGTTGAATGCGGTAAAGCTTCTAGTGCGCGCCATAAAAAGTCGTGACGGCGCCCTGTCTGCGACGGGTCCGTGTCTTTTCTATATAAGTTAAAAAGTCGTGACGGCGCCCTGTTTGCGACGGGTCCGCGCCCCGCCCTCGTCTTGCGTCTTTTCTGTGTGGCCGTTGGCTAAGAAGTCCCGCCGCGTCACCGCGTGCTCGACAGAGCCAGAGCGCAAATCACCTGGACTGGGCATTGAAGGAGTCACACGAACATAGTTGCATAAGCGAAGGGACGCGTGTGGCGTGCCTGCAGCCGTGCGGCGCGCGCGCGGCGACACATCGATCAAAGCTCACGTCGCGCGCATGATTAGCGTACACTACAGTACGCCACACGCCGCGCCACCGGTTCCTAATTTGTATAATAATATTGTTCCCGACAGTACCTAAGTGGCTCGAGTTGAGAAACCAGTCGTCAACCTCAATCGGAATCCGACAAGTGTCTGGCTAAATGGATCTCAATAGCCATTGTTGGTTCAATTCCAATTCCGTAGGGGTGAGAGCGCGTCTCAGGTCCCGCCCAAGCGGCGATAACCTAACATCGGCTCGGAAACAACGTACGCGATGGTTGGACTTGGAGCCAGTTTCATCATCTTCATCATTTATCGACAAAGCACCAACCGTCTTGGTCGCGGCCGTTTATCGCATGCGGCGCTCCGTGCTGACGCGTGCAACATAACATACACGAGGCAGGCCACAGTCACGCGACGAGGCTGTCACCTCACCACACCACTCAAACAATTGGGACGCACCAAAGCTGAAACGTACTGACCTATATTCGTAAACATTGGCAATATTGGCGAGAGGCTTCGCACGTCGGCTGAGCGCCTGACATGTCCTCAATAACTTCGACGTTGAAAATGAAGTACCTACACCTACATATAGATATGCGAGACTCCTCAAATAATACGTATACAGTTCAAACTTCAATTAAGTATGCGTGAGAGATAAGTAAGAAAATTTCGAAGCTGTTTCTTTGAGAGACGCACAACTGTTCTATGAGGACGGGTCACGACGGCTGTCAATGATCACTATTCCCAATTTATTGCCGGCTGCAGGCCGGAGAGACAACAAAACGAAAGATACGACCACTTCGGCAATTATTCTGCGTTGTCTAACTACACGCATAGATATATATGTAACTAGATTAGCAATTACCACGCCAAGGCGTTGCCACGGGACATATGTACAGATACATATGCGTCGCTAACGTCAGTTCAGTGTTCTGTTAGATGCCTATGGAAGTGACACAGGACAAAAAATGTGTAAATGCGTATTGAAAGAGTGCGATTTAAAATCACAAACACATAATTAATTAACCAGAATTACTTTCCATACTTAATTTTATTGTTTCTGAGTTTTTATAATGGTTTACATCAACGTAAAAACGCAATTTATTAATTTACATTTTGAATTTTGACAATTAGGTTCAGTGTTACCAGTAAAACTTAGTTTTAGTTTCCAACATTTGTAGAAGAATTTTTTATTGATGAAATAGGTGCTTTGTATTTTTTTTATAACAACGCTGTAGGGTGCCTAAAGATGTAACACGCCGTGTTTAGTGGGTGGAAATAATCCAATAGCTGAAAAAAGAGACTGACTGACTTTTCATTTACCTTTTATGTAATCGCATAGCCCATATTGTGTGAGTACTATGTACTAGAAAGCTATCATTCACTGGGAACCTACGTCATTTCTTGAATTGAATGTGCCCTTGCGGTTCAGAGTATGTCATGTTCGCTGAAATGTCTCGCTGATAGTGGCGCGTGTGTCGGACCATTTAGTTCCCTTCAAAATGGTTGAGCTGAATGGTGCTGATCTATGCGTCATGTTCGTGAACGGGCGCTGTCAGTTGTGACTGGACATCTCTTAGTTGCCATGGCTAATTTGAACGAATTATTTTGTTTTTACTATGGACACTTTAAACGTGCACACCTTGCTACATTGTTCTCGCATAATATACCATCTCAACATGAATGATGTAACCAAGATTTTGTAACATTCATTTTGATTTCAAAGATTGTCCATGGAGTTTCTTGCCCGTTCTTCTCCATAGAGATCTACGCTAGGGAATGGGCAACTACAGTACTTTCACAGTTTTTATTTCTTGTGACTGGGACTGTAGCTATATTTAATTTTCATCTTTGTTTCGAAAATTCAAAAGTGCCTTTTGGCCTACTTGCAATAAATGCTTTGATTTTGATTTTTCTCATTTTCGAAGCACTTCCGTGATCAAGACAAAATAGATCCAAAAAGCGAATGTGTTTATAAATTAATAAACGAAATAATAATGTTATAAAGAGAAAAGGTTTTTATTGTTTGTTTGTGTGTTTGTTACGATTTAACTCGAGAACTTCTCACCCGATTTTAAAAAATATTTCACACACAGCTACATCTTTAGCCAGTAACAAAGGCTTTAATTATTTTCGCGGATGAAGTCACAGATGAAGTGCTAGTTAGTTAAAAACTTTTAATAGGTATATCCAAAAAGAAATATGCAATTCGAATATTTTCAAGTTAATTTAATTTATAAATGTATTAAATATTTTTAAGGCTTAAAAAAGTTGGGTAAAATTTCGCATGAGTAGGCCACCCCATCCCACCATTGGAAGTTTATATTGCCGTCTTTGTCTAATTAAGGCGACGGTATTGTTCTTGTGACTTGTGTAAGCGAGACAAATATACGTTCACTTTGAAATGTTAATGGTTTCAAAGCTACGTCGTCGCGTTTAAATAGTGGTTACGCTTTTTTTAACAATTTTGTTGAGGTTTGCATCTCTAGTATGTATAGCTCAATGACTACACGTCAAACTGTGACATATTGCAAGCAAGTACGGACCATATACTACCAAAATGATATCAAGTTATCAGTTTTACTCTACTGAACTATTTTAGAAGTGTACTGTTTAGCAATCATTGTAGTAAGTAGGTACCTACTTCCCTACTTACAATTTTATTCTCCGTGACTTTTTCTTACAAAGGCAGTCCAGTCATGTATCCAATGACTAGTAAACGTTCATAATAAAAAATAGGTATTTATGAGATTTGAATAATTTAAAAATAAACATTTTATTCATTATTATGACACAAGATGTAGTTCTGTCTCGTTGAAAATGGTGATGGAATGATCTGCTCGACTCGTGCGCTAGGTAGGTACCGTAAAATGGGGGGAATAGGGATCCAGGGGTGAATAGAAACAAAACTTTGGAATGGATTTTAAAGTTGAATTCACATGATATGGTACCAACAAGTACGCTATTTAGTGTTAACTAAATTATACTTAATTATAAAGGTACCTTGTTGGCAATATACAATATAAGTTCAGCGATGAAATCCCTTCCAAAGTTTGGTTTCTATTCACCCCTGGATCCCTATTCCCCCCATTTTACCGGTAGGTATATACTCTACAGTTTGATACGTAAACATTTTTAACAGGGTGTTTCATATTTCTAATGTGTGTTATTTATTTTTCTTCGTACCTATTGTTATTTTATGTCGGGTATACATTGAGTGGACCGCTTTTGTAAGACGACTAAAAAGTCACGGTGTATAAATTGATTCTATGATTTCGGTTTTCACGCATTTATTTGTTAATTGAATGTTGAGGTCCGTTAAGAAAGGTAAGGTGTAGTACAGGCAAGTAGGTACATGATCCTGCTCTGCAACAGTAAACACACGTGGTTTAAACATTCTCTAAACAAAAGACAACTGTACATATAATTCATTCGGAGACAGACATAACATCAGAGATAAACATCTCGGAGAATTCACTGGTGCTTTGATTGTGTTTTCTGGATATTATATTCTCAGTATTCGCTGTAATTCGTGCGCTTGTACAATTGTTAGTACGGCCGGCTGCCACGAGTTTTTGCTTCGAGCAGGTAGGTATAGGTACTCGTACAATACGAAGGTAATTTCTCCGAGACTTGCTGACGTTTTTCTTCTATTAGTACCTCTTCAACGTTTCTTGCAATCTTAATTAACATCTAATTGTTTCTGCGCTGCTGCTGTACGTCTGTACCTGACGTACGGAAGCTGATTATTTGGTAATCTTGTGTTTGCAGTTTCGGCTCGGTTTGCCTACGCCATTACTATGAGAGGACCAAAATGAGTCACGACACGTGACGTGTCCCCAGAAACGTCTGTCAATCTAATACATATCCAGTCATTGTAGCTACATCATGCAGTACGAATAACCAATATCAACCGGCGCCAAGTTTACGTCTACCCATGTTTTTAGAAGACAATCGACTCGTAACTTTAAATAGGTACCTAGTAATATATCATAACGTGTTCAATGTCTATGGATAACACCTTGCTGATGCATGATGCTGTCCACAGAGCACGTAATCGTCCGCCCGCGTCCTTGGTCTGTGCTGTCAGTGCAGATGTTTGATCTCGGCTAGTTCTGCTGGTCCATAGCCAGGTGTCGGCTGTGGGGCACACGTGCACATGACTGATCGAGTGATCGTATTCCAGTGTTTACAGAGAGGCGGAGCGGGGAGCACGGAGTGAGGGGTGCCGCCGCGCCCGCAGGTCGTATTCTCCTGATGAGCGACTTCTTGGAATCATTAGTAAGCCCAATCGCTTGATTCGTTGAGACGGTTTGTTCAGTACTAGAGACTCCGTGAACCAAGTTCGAAAGCCATCACAGTTGAACCGAGCCGCACAGTTTGTCCATTATGAATAAATAATGTTAACGATGCAGTCGAACAAAGGGTGACACAAGATGATTTGTCAGACAACGCTGAACGCGGTGTAGCTGTGCACCTTGAGACGTAAGTGCTAAGCTGCGTACTCGAGAGTAATGTGATAGATAACTACGCCACGATTACACCCGATGCACAAAGTTCGTGCCGGCATGGGCAGGACACGAGTCGACCGCGCCGAGGCTGCATTTGCACACAATTGTGAAAAACCTTGACTGAAATATGTCAGTAGGTCAAGTTCCCAAGCTTCTAAATAATAAGCAAACGAATCAACTGTGACACACTACATACACATCGACGTCAGAGTACATTACGAATATTTTAAGCTGACCGGTGCAAGATGATTTCGAAGAGAACCATCCCATTATTTACAAAACGACAGACAGACATCAATTATTATTATATGGATAATACTCAACACCAACCAGTGCCGGTTTTAGCACTACTAGCGCCCTGGGCAAGATTTGTAACTGCAATTCAAAACCCGTACGAAAATTCAGGCAATGATTAAAATAATGGCTTGTATATTATTGGTTATGGCGCGGATACAGGATTTCGTTTTTTTTTTTAATTTTACCTGTTATCCAGATTTATTTAAAATCAAAAAAGAAAAAATGAAATCAGACGTTACTTTACGGAAATCCATAATATACAAGCAAGGGCGTCGCCAGCTTTCGGGCCAAGGGGGCGCATAACAGTGCGAGTAAAAACCTATTTTTAATTATACTATTTTAACAATACGCCTTGGACAGATTAGAATTGTTTTGTCCTTTCATACAGAATTTACTCGGTCGTCTCACACAGTTAGTATACATACAAGAGTAGGTAACTTGGCTGCTTGAGCAGCGAGCTCGATATTTTTCGACACCTTTTCGTGAACATGTTGGAATTGTTTCGATCCTTCATTCAAGTGTTACTTGATCGACTTTTAGGCAAAGACTAGAGAATGTAGTCTAAAGAGCGAGCGAAGCGAACATTTTAACAGTTTATTTATAGTGGACAGGTTAGCATTGTTTCAAACTACCGGATTTACTTGGGTAAGTTACAGAACAACTTAAGCTTAAAATGAAACTAGCCTACAAGAGCGAGCGTAGCGAGCTCAAAAATTGTACATCTTTTCTCGAATAAATTCAGATATCATCAAAATGTCCACATGCTCCAATTTTTGCAACCTTGTATTTGTATGCCACTTAATCGCCTATTCAAGGGTATCCTAATTTATTTCAGCCTCTCTATACCGATCGATCA
Source organism: Xestia c-nigrum (assembly GCA_916618015.1). Lineage (NCBI taxonomy): Eukaryota > Metazoa > Arthropoda > Insecta > Lepidoptera > Noctuidae > Xestia > Xestia c-nigrum. The sequence goes on from OU745256.1 coordinate 629,252, forward strand.
CTAAAATCCAACAGGTGGTTGCGAATCGCAGTTGCAAAAATGGCCGGAGGGCTTTTTCTACTTAACTGCAATGCAAACACGGTCTAAATGTATGGAATAGCTGACTTATATTATAGCGCAAATTTCAGAATGATGTAAGTACTGAAATCGTGGTTACCATTTTGGCATCGGTATCTCTTCTACCCCGTATACAATCATATGCATTTAGTTGCTTTAGTAAAAAAGCGGCCCGTGGCAGCAAGTAACACATTTATAACTTACGATTTCACGATTTACGACGTATTAAAAAAAACTACTAACTAGATCTCGTTCAAACCAATTATCGGTGGAAGTTTACATGGTAATGTGTACATCATATATTTTTTTTAGTTTTATCATTATCTTATTTTAGAAATTACAGGGGGGACGACACATTTTATCACTTTGGAAACTATTCAGTTTAGATAAAAAAAATATTAGACACCTCAATATCATTTTGGAAGACCTATCCATAGATACCCTACACATTTGGGTTTGATGAAAAAAATCAATTTTGAGTTTCAGTTCAAAGTATGGGGAACCCCAAAATTTGCTGTTTTATTTCTATTTTTGTGTGAAAATCTTAATGCGGTTCACATAATACATCTACTTACCAAGTTTCAACAGCATAGTTCTTATAGTTTCGGAAAAAAGTGGCTATGACATACGGACGGACAGACAGACAGACAGACATGACGAATATTCAGTTTTTTGCCATTTGGCAACGGAACCCTAAAAAGCTGTTATTTTGAAATCACAAATGGACCCTTCAATTATTTTTTTTGTAAAGATAATTCCAACTTCCAAGAGATCGGTTAAAATTTTCCATGGATGAACAAGGTGAAAACAATGTTTGTATGAAGGTGTAAAGGGGCGCCTGCTGCGCCCCTTTACACCTTTGCCCTACCCTAAAGCCGCTACTGCTCAACACTATCTTCAACGTTACTAACTTTGATAAATCTGTTTCTGAAGTTTTATGCTTAGTTACTTTTTCGATAGTCTAGGAAGGTGCATCTGGTTTGGTCGAGACAGATCTACTACACTACAGTGAAGTCCTGCAAATTGGTGCCGAACTGCAGATGAACAAAGAGCTGGTCGAAGCGGAGCTGCGCCATGATGTCATAGTCAAGTAATCAATAAGGCCGAGACACGTTATCTCATCGCACGGCTGACATTGTCCTTTTAAGTAAACATAACACTTGCACAGTTGTGCTAAACAATGCCAACTGATAATTAAACATGACACAGTATTATGTTATGTGTTACTCAAGACATGAGTGTCGCCTGCCGGAGTGTCGGTCTGTGGGTCATCAAACCACGACAGTACTGGGAGGCAGGCGGCAGTCGGCGTCAATTGTTCGTTTACTTGATCTGTAATTATGTAGGGCTTCGCTGGGGGAGCTACGTTTGGGGAGCCCTTACATCAGTAACGATCTAATTACGCGTTGAATTTACCGTTCATTTAACTTTTTTAATTTGTTCTTACTTTGAAAGACTCTTCAGTTAAAATTGAATGTGTGGGCAAGACACCGGGTAATGAAGCTGTTTAATTCCGTCATACTCGAGGGGAAAACGCCACAGGCATGGTGCAGTGCAGACATGTAGTGGTACTCTTCTTCAAGAAGGACGACAATGCCCGCCTGAACAATTATAGGCATCTCGCTTCTAAGCCATGTCTATAAGTGATTCTTAAAAGTCATCCCGAATCGTCTTGCGCGCACGCTTGACGATTTTCAGCCTCTCGAACAAGCCGATTTGCGAAAAGGCTTTAGCACCTTGTGTTAGAGTGTGGACTGTATGTTTTAGAGATTGTAGGTCTTTTAGAGTGAAAAACTGCAAGTAATTGCCACCAGAACTATTTATTATTTTAATTTGCACGGAATACAATGCTTACGCAGCAATCGGTAGATGGAAGTGAGTTAAGATCGAATGAACAATTGAGTACTTAAATATAAAAATGGCTGTATTGCCAGTTAAATTTGTAGGATTTCTACACTTCTGTATAACCTGCCGCTGCGTATGTACATACATAACGACGTACGAAGAGATAACCTGCCTCTATGTTTAACATTTGTGAACTACGAGAAGGCCTTCGATTCGAACCAAACTGGAGAGAAAGCCTCTACTGCAGTCTCTCCAACGGTGCCAAATCAAGTACCGGTACATCGCGGTTTTAAAGAGTTTGTACAAAAACGCCACCATGTACGTCCGACTTCAGGACCAAGCCTCGGAACCTATCCTTCTTCAGCAAGGTGTGAGACAGGGAGACGTCATTTCTCCGAAACTGTTCACCGCTGCACTGGAGGATGTCTTCAAGGTTCTGCACTGGAGTAGTAGAGCTTCCGAAAAAGTAGGACTTAAAATAAACATGGACAAAACCAAGGTCATGTTGAATGCCCAAGAAGCACCCACTCCTATAAAGATCGGAGTCAGTACACTCGAAGTTGTACCTATGTGTGCCTGGGACAAACGGTCCAGTTAAGTAGGTCTATATAACTTCGAGAAAGAGGTTAATCGTCGAATCCAACTCGTCTGGGCAGCGTTCGGGAAGTTGCGTGGTATCTTCTCGTCCAACTTACCGCTGTGTCTCAATATGAAAGTGTGTGACCAGTGCGTGTTGCCAGTGATTACATACGGGACGAAACGTTACTGCTCACAATGGGCCTTATCAGAAGGCTTAAATCACCCAAAGGGCAATGGAGAGAGCTATGCTCGGAGTTTCCTTGCGTGATCGAATCAGAAATGAAGACATCCGCAAGAAAACCAAGGTCACCGACGTAGCCCGAAGAATTTCCAAACTGAAGTAACGTGGCAGTGGGCAGGGCATATTGCTCGCAGAATGGATGGCCGATCGGGCCGAAAAGTTCTGAAGTGGCGACCGTGAGCCGGACGACGTTCAATTGGAAGACCTCCCACTAGGTAGCCCGATAACCTGGTGATGGTTGCGGGAATCCGCTTGATGCCAATCGCACGAGACCGGTCCATGTGGCGACATTTGGGGGAGGCCTATGTCAAGCTGGACGTGTTTCGACTGAAATGATGATGATGACGGGTAGTGTAGACAAATTTCAGGTGTCCTTCCTATTACAAATACTGACTAAGGACGTTTGCATGCTTGCCGGTTTACCGCCATGGGATCTGGAGGCAATTGTCCTTGCGCGCCTGCACCAACGGCGCGCGTAGGTGTAACGCTGGGGGGAAACTCCGCTGCAGCGGCAAACTGCCGCTAAGCGGACAGACCTCCGCCGTGATCTCATGGCGACATGGAGAGAGCGGCTGTCGCAACACCGTCCAGGGCACACCTAAGATAAGTCCCCTCTTTGAGGAGTGGCTCGAGAGACGCCACGGCGTCCTCACCTTCCGCCTGACGCTGGTCCTCACGAATCGGGTGGGAGGAAACGCCTCTCTCGCCGGCCCTGGTTCAATCTATGGTCCGGAGCGAGACGCAATGGGAAGCCGTCACCTCTTTCTGCGAAGCAGTCATGCCAGCGAAGGAGGTGGCGGAATGCGAAAGGGAGAGAACCTCGCCCCAGCAGCCGCGGGACACGCACCGGGCGTCGGGGGTCAAGTGGTGGCCCCCGGCCACCGTAGGCGCGGGCTGTGGACGGTGAGCTATGGGCTAGCTTGCCGTCCGTCCGTCTTATGACGACGCCCTGTCGACGGCGCGTTCGTGTTCCACGCGCACCTCCAAGAGATGTCAGCACAGTGACCGGACCCGTAAGAAACGAAGCTTGCCGCGGCCCCGGAACATATAATGGGCGAGGAAGGAACATGGATGGGTTTTAGTCAGTAAAAGTCTGACACTCTTTCCCGCTCAGCTCAGAGTGAAAGAAAGAAAGAAAAAGCATTTATTAGTGGGAGAAGTTATTTGATGATTTCCCATCCATATTTAGGAATTTACCTGGACAAATAAAATTTGAAGTCGCGGACTGTAGGTCAAACTCGTAAAGTGACGGAACTATGGTGCTGGTTCTCAGTAAGTACAATATTTAGTAGCTAACTTGTAAGTTCAGTTAGCTAATATATTATATCGTCAGACAAGCTAAGCCGTAGCTAGCTTTAGAAGTTTGGACGGCCAGTGACCTCAGAAACCGGTAGAGCAGTGGCCGCCGCCGCAGGTCCGCCCGTACTCTTCTTATAAATTCAGAAATTCAGTTCATCTAGGACGAGCCCGTGTGGTCATTATAATCCTAGCTATTTATATACTCATCAATATCTTTTTCAATTACTTTGGTCTACTTTAAGCGGAATTCATAGTTACGTTTTATTCCCGTAGCGCACTCCCGCGGGATTATTTGATCTCAGGCTAGCTTTCTTGTTAAAATAATGTTATATTACGCCAAAACTTATGACTACAACCAACCTGTTATTCCCAACTTCTAATAACCTTCGTTGGGTAATCATCATGATCATCATGATCATCATGATCATCATGATCATCATGATCACCCTGTTCAGGTTCCCACAGCTGGGACACAGGCCTCTCTATGAAAGGGAATGGGCTATAATCCACCACGCGAGCCCAATGCGAATTGCTAGATGTCACATGTCTTCGAATTATTGGTTCTAAGACATGCGGTTTTCCTCAGTTATCCTTCACCGTTTGAGAGCAGTGGTGATGAAATAAATGACACAAAGTAATGCGTCTGCCTGGGTTCGAATCGAACCTACGATTTACTGTTCGTATGTCAGGGTCACCACCACTGGGCCATCATTTTACAAAATGCCCACAGGTGCCGTTATTGTCCAATTGGCACGCGGAACCTCTCTGTAACTAATGTAAGCCCGCATACCTATTTATAACACGTGTCTAAGGCACTTACAGTTGCTTAGGAGAGTGACTAGCCTACATATCGGTATTCAAAGAATTCCCTCTCGCCCGGCAGCGCGGCACGCGGCCCTCTGCTGATCGGAATCCGAACGTGTGACACGCGGATAAAGCATTACATTACCTATTCACGCTGTCCACCTGCTTCACTCATTATACAGAATGTTTAGGTCTGTAATACCGATTTACCTACTTATTGACGTACTTACACTTGTGCTAAGTCGACAATATATTTACTTGAAATCCCGAAAAAATATGAGCTGTTCAGTACATTAGGCGAACATTATTGTACTGAACAGCTGTTTTTTTTTTTCAAAATCATCTAAACCAAGCAGAACCTAATATTTATGAAACATTTTGTACTGCTACCTTGGTAAAAGCAATTAGTTACAGTATATAAATCTACACTAATATTATAAAGAGGAAAACTTTGTTTGTTTGTTTGTTTGGTTGTAATAAATAGGCTTAAAAACTACTGGACCGTTTTTAAAAATTCTTTCACCATTGGAAAGCTACATTATCCACGAGTAACATAGGATATATTTTATCCCCGTACTCCCACGGGAACGGGAATTACGCGTGTGAAACCGCGTGACGTCCGCTAGTAATAAATAAATATGTAAATATCGCTGGACATTACACACAGCGCCGTCTGGTGCCACATTAAGCGAGGCTTGTATAGTGGTCACCAGACAGTTGATATACTACATTTATATATTTTTTTGCTTGTAAATACATACTTATTATACATGTAAACATCCATGACTCGGAAACAAAATGTCCATGCTCATCACACAATCATTATATGCTCCTACCGGGCTTCGAACCCGGGAGCCTAAGAACGTAAGGCAGCCTCACTACCGCAGTGCCATTCGGGTCGTCAAATATAATAGTCAAGTATAAAAAAACATATGGTAATGAACTAACCGATTGAACACAGATCAAATCGTAAGAATAATATTATAAACTTTGTAAAACTTCGAGTAAGTTACGGACATTCCTCTCGCCGGCCGCCGGCCGTTCGATCTTTGATCGACGTTTTTTTTTAACCGATTAGGTTTGTTTTTACCGCGGGTCACGCGTGGCCGGTGGCGGCGAGCGAAGTGTACGGACAAACACGTTGATGGCCGATCAAGGCCGACTAATTGATGTAAGAGCAGTAATTTAAGTATTCAAATAAGTGAGATCAGATGCTCGAAGACGCCGACACGGCGCGGGGTCAACTCGCAGCGCGACCAGAGTCCGTGACCCCCCCGCTACTGTTAATCATAGTATCGACAAGTCTTCGGTATTTCATCTACAATTTGTGAGTCAAACACGCAAGTATGCGAGCACGAGCAATGTTATTGACACTCGCATTGGACAAACACGAGTGTGAGTCAGCAGTAGCGGCTATTCTAGAGTAAGTCTATCTAATACAATAGAATTTAATATGAGTCGCGTCGTCGGGTTTTGTTTGCTCAGCAAAATGAAATCCCAGGTAGGTATAGACAAATTACTAGACCATAATGTATACGTACTTACAGTAAATAGACAGTACATAATATTTGCAAATCGAATAAACTTGTCAGTATACATGAGTGGTATAACGAGGACCGTATGCTAAGCCCCACGTCATCAATTGACCTAAGGCTTGTCGTGGTTGCCGTGTATCAAGAAATCGACTCGACGATGCTAGTAATGATCAACAGGTTATAAGTCAAGATCGTAACCACTTCATGTTGAAGGCCGAGGCGACCCTCGTCGTAATGACGGAGGTGCGACACAGCAACAGTCAACAAGTGACAACTAGCGAGTCTTAGTGAACTCATTCGAGTTATCAACAACGAGCAGGCGCGCGGCCGTGCTCACTGTAGACAGTGTGGTCAGTGGCCGGGCAGACCGCGACAGTCTGGTCAGTGGTCAACAATGAACATACTATATCTGTAGCTGTACTAGCTTATTTGTATCGCAAACAATGACTAGGAGCATACCCACCGCGTTATCGCCAAGAGTGCCTAGGTAGGTATTGAGACTTTCAACACGTGTTAAAAAAAACTAGTTCACGCGCATTTTGCGGTTTAGTGATATAATTTTATGTATGCATCACGATCGTGAATAATGGAAACTTTAATACATGGTACAATAATATAGATAGGTACTTCTTTAATACTTGTATTGTATAGTACATATAGCGGGCTGGTGTCCGCAACTCCACGTCAAGGCGCGTATTTTGCGTACGGGCGGGAAATTCATCCGATCCACCTTCCAACCCAAATCCCCGAAAAAGGTTAGCAGCGCCTTGATGTTGCTGCTGACAATCTCGGGGAGAGTTTCTGGGTTACCGAAGTACTTTGGCCTTTGAAACCACTGGGAAGTACAGAAGCATGTGGGCTGCTGTCTCGTCTTCCTCCATGCAGGCACGGCACAGGGGGCTGTCTGTGACTCTTAAGAGGTGCTTATTAAAACAGCCGTGTCTAGCAATGGCGGCTGTGGTTTGGTCAGCCGAAGCGCACGTTTGGTGAAGCGGCCGTCGAAAGTGTTTCCTTGGCCTGCCTGCACTCGCCGTGGTCTAGCCTCAACTTATCGTATCGTGTTGTTTACTAGTTAGTTTCCTTACCAGTGAGCGTTATACGAAAGGGAATGGTACGATAAGTTCGGGTCCCACCGCTGGCATGCTCGATTCCCTTATAGCCATTTCGTCCGCCGTATCGTTGCCACGGGAATTGCTGTGTCCTTTGATCCATTGGATGGTTATATTGTTGAGATTACCAACCTGGTTCAGGCGTTGGTGACACTCGTTTATTAACCCAGTGTTGACTGTGTGGTTGTTTAGTGGTAGCAGTACAGCCTGCTGTCTGAGAGTATACGAATTGAGTGGTCCACAACCTCTCTGGCTAACATGGCAGATGCCGCCAGTGCATTCAAGCTGAAATACTCGTGAAAAGAACTCGTTATGTAATCCCTCCGCCTTTACTACTTACAGAGCACACGAGTATAAGGTTTACATTGTGCCAATGTATGAGGTTGGCTAGCCTTGAGTGTAAGGCCTCCAGTCAGGGGCTTTAAAAACGTTTAAACAAAGCAACAGCGTGTTAAGGGCACCCCCTGTGGAGTACGAGCCTCGGTTTTTAGGGCGTCGCTGGGGAGGCCAGCAAAGGGACAGGCTGCATCTTGCATTAATTTCAGAGGACACACAGCATCGCAAGATGGGAAAAGATTGGAGGGGGTAGGTGTCGGGTTTCTATATCCAAAAAAGACAGAGCACAGTGGCCTGTCCTGACCTGACTCAGACTATCTCATGAGCCGTATGACGCGTAGACACGTATGACGCGTCATGTGGGTAACTGAAGTTGTAATCATTTGTTGTATCTCAAATAAACGCAGAAATTAATTAATTACTTACTATTTATTAGATACAGAGCAACACATGACACCATGATTGGTGGTAGGAAAAAACGACGGGTGTTTTATGGAATTCGACGTAGATTGTTAATGTGGCGCGTCTGTTGCTATAGCAGAGCAGAAACAAATCGGAAACACATTATAAAACATATGAAGACGGGTATTTATCGCGAATTTACCTTTAATTTAATCCCGACGTTTCGACCGGAAAGGAAAATAAAGGAAGGTAAATTCGCGATAAATACCCGTCTTCATATGTTTTATAAGTAATGTGTTCTGATCGTAAAAGTTTAAAAAAGACAAATCGAAAACAGCTGCTCTGTAGGCAGTATCTAAAACAAACAGTGCTTTGTTTTACACTAGCGATAGCACAAAAGCACAAAAGTGTAGTTACCTCACACGATTAGCTACAGCCTTCTGCGGCCAATGCAATGAATAAATGTAATTTCAGAATCTTTTAATACTAATACGTAGTTCACTAATAAAATTGTGGTTTTCCTTGATCGCTCTTAAGAACATGGACAACGGAAACAAAACGTGATTATTTTCGACGAATAAACACCTAAGTACGGAAAATATTGTCAATGGGAAATAATATGTACGTATGTGAGTTATATTACGCTACAAATAACATGACTAATGATGAACGTGCATGATTACAGGTATTGCAATTTGTATGAGTTTTGGGAATTACCACTTGTTGGACTCATCGGACACAAAGAAGCCCAAGTTTTTGTAGAAGCCATTCGAACAATTTTTTTTTAATGGCCGGGAATCAGTACTGTCTGAACGTCAAAAACTCATAACTTACATTATTATGATAAGAAATAGCGCGCGCGCTGAACGGTCGCCACTCATATCATTCAGACATAAAAAAGGATATTAAGAAAATAAAATCTTGCTGGGTCGTTGAAATCGAAAACTTTGTCTGTTTGACCAAGTTTGGCAAAGGCCTCCTCCATTCTTTTTCACTCTTCTTGGCTTAGAGTTTTCCTTGTCCATAGTTTTCCTGCTATCGCCTTTATCTCGTCTGCCTCGTTTCCTTTTCCTATTCCTAGGGTACCAAAACACTACGCTTCTGTTCCACATTTCGGTGCATCTTATTGTACGTTCTGTCTATTGCCATTTAAGTATTATTTTAGTGCGCTTTTTGATTGTTTTGTATTTTGATTTCTTTGTTCTTTATCATTTCTTTTAGCCGTCAGTAGCACTTCCATAGATTCCAGTGTCTATTTCCTTTGAAATTATATTACTCGTTGAAATTGGCCTAAGTAAGTGTGAGTTACTCTTTGACATACTCAATTGGTACGCCATTTATGATCATGGGTTCTTCGGACGCTTTTGTTAGTGTTTTAGTTTTGGAGGCGTTCATCGTAAGGCCTACATTGTGGCTTCCTCTTTCCAGGTCTATGAACAAAAAGGGTTAAAAACCTCATAACGAAGCCGGCACTTGTGCTCCCCGTCATTGCGGTAATTTGTTTGTTCTACCTACACCATAACTGGGAACCTTCTATTTACGAAGATTTTAGGGGTCAAAGTTCCAGTTTTTAGCAAGTTAAGTTTTTTTTTTTAAATAGAAAAAAAAAACGCCTCCTCGACCCCCTAAATATTCAATCCATCCATCAGCACAATGTTTTCAGTGTTTAGCATTGAGTTCTACCACAAATGGAGAAGTTGATACAAGTGGAGAAAGTTTGTTATTGTAGTTCAAGACGATATTAACACACGAGCCGTAGGCCAGGCTGTTTTTCAGCCGAGAACTGTAATAACAAATGTCCATGTGTATCAAACGACGTTTGTCAATACACGTTTGAAGAAATAAAATAAAAGAATGTAAAAATATAGATTTAATTTTTTTTCTGCGCTTTGCTTTCGCCAGGTCGAAGGAGAGGCAAAGGTATGAAGCCGTTGTACAGCCTAATATATGTGTTTTTTTTTTAATTTTTTATAAATTATTGAATTTAGAACACAAATAAATGTTAATATGTTTATAAAAGAATATATTAGTCTAAAAAATCATGTTCACTGTAATCATAGATGATTGAATTTATAAACACAATTTGAATATTCAAATAATGTTTTGTGTGGCTCCACCTGCACTCTGAGGGACCTTTCCGAGGCCACCCCCAACGCTGTCGAGGTAGCAGAGTACTGGTCGACAACAATTTAAAAATTAAAAGGGGAAATCATCGACACGAAGAAGAATGTTTACGCCTTAGAGACGTAGATCGCTTTGCCGAAATTAAAAAAAAAAACATTCACCTCTGACGCTATAGTCAGGGGTGTTGCAAAATTATGCATTGAACCAGTTTTGACTAAGTATAGGTATAGTTATCTGTGGCAATTTTGCTTTCCGCACATGTGTGGAAAAAGCATGAAAAACGTACGTGTGTGAAAGACACTGCATTTTGAACCTAATCGTAGGAAGCGTATTGAAAACATAATTTTTCACCCCAAAAATGTTGTGTCAGCAATGTTTTTTGCGAAAAGTTACTTAGATTGATGTAGAGAATACTTGGTTGACGGCTTCGTGATGAGGTTGTTTACACCCTGTATTTTGTAGGTGCTCCCTTAATTCAGTGAATAATATAATGTCTTCGGCGAACCGTATTAGGGATAGTCTTTAACCCAAAATTATCCTAATTTAATTTCCGAAAGATTTCTTATAAAACAGCAGTCAATAATTTAGGCAAAACGAGTCCCCTTATCTTAAACCTCTGTTTAGTTTTATTTCCTGCCCTTCCTTTTCTAATTTGATTGTAGCTGTACTGTTAGTATAAGTATTATGTCACCGTAAAATTTTTAATCACGTTATTGTAATCTCTCTAGCGAGATTGTAAACTCTCGAAATATTGTCAACTGAACTTACTGCTGACAATATAACGCTTTATTTTTCGGTAGTTTGTAATCTATGGAAGTGAAATCGTAATATTGTGAAATGCATGAGACGGAAGTATTTCTGCCGCCATAATCGGGACTTGGAGCATCCCCAAGTTAGGTTAGTTAGGTTCCTTTAAACCCGGCAGAAATAGGGGGCCCGCGTTTTTAGGGGAATATAAAGTGTTTCAGGTTAGAGTATATTATTTGGTATTTCTCAGGAATGGTACACTATCTTTTGATGAGAGTGGTACTATGGGGCAAGGGGGACCCCTCCTTTCCTCCCCTTCCTGCACACGAAGCGAGTTGACTTCAAACGCATACATTTTACAATATTACGGCTACACTTTGATAGATTACAATCTACCGAAAAATAATGCGTTATATTGTAAGCAGTATTTTCGTTTGACAATCTTTCGAGAGTTTACAATCTCTCTAGTTACATTACAATCTAACGAACTTTTGTTCGAGTCCTTGGTTCTGTAAACAATACCAGATATTTTCGTGCTCAATTGGGTCAAATGCCTTGTTGTAGTCGATAAAACAGCAATAGACAACACATTAAACTCCTTGTCCTTCTCGATTTGTCTCACAATGTGTATATGGTCTAATGTCGAATAGTCTGCCTTATAGCCAGCCTACTCCTTAGGCTGGTTTTCATCTAGAGTTCTTGTTATTCGGGCTAAAATTATTTTGGCAACGATTTTATAAATATTGGCCAGTAGACTAATGGGTTTATAGTTAATTATTTCGGTCTTGTCACCCTTCTCGTGGAGCAGGATGATGATTGATGCAGTCCTCTGTGACAGAATAATTTAGGTATTCTAAAACTATATAACAGGTATTAAAATGGTGAAACAAAACATTCGAACCGCCCGACATTCGCCACTTCCCACCGGTATAGCTGGAGGAGGAGTAGCGCAACTAACTCCCTGGTGGAAGAGATCTACACTCAAAACGAATGAAGAAAATACAGATTAACTTCCTATTGCATTTGCAGCTGAACAAAAACAAGTCAGTGTGTTTGCAGGAAGCAGGAAGACAAAATAGATACAGGCTGGCCACACAACAGTTTTGGAAGCTCACAGCAATGGGAAGACGCTAAATAACAAACATGAAATGTGTTTTATAACTACATTCAGTCAAAAAAATAATCGGGAATGGATGATTTGTTTATGGTTCTAAATTCAAATTTTTGTTTTCTTTGTTGTTGTTAGATTGGGCAACTGTTTTTCATTTTAGCGCGGAGTTTGAGGTGCATCTGTTATTTAAAGTTGTTTTAAGTTATATCATTATCTAGTTTGTACCTATAGCGAATTTAATTATGGACATGAAAAACATCGAGCAAAAAGTTTGTTTTAAATTTTGCATCGCCAATGGAATTTCGTGTTCGGAGTCACTGCAAATGTTACAGAAGGCTTACAGTCAGTGAATCGACTTTATCAAAAACACGTGCTTATGAGTGGAAGCGTTCAAAAGCGGTCGAGATGTGATGGAAGATTTGCCTCGTTCAGGGCCATCAACTTCTGCAACTGAAGTTAACATCGCAAAAGTGAAGGAAATAGTGACTGAAAATCCTCATTTAACTTTCAATCAATTTCAATATCTCTTCACAATATTGGACTACGAGAGAGATAGCCGCCGTACTTTCTGTACCTCACGACTCGATTCGTGCCATTTTAACTAATCATTTGGGTATGAAACATGTTACCGCTCGGCTAGTACCAAAATACCTGAATTTTCTCCAAAAACTTAATTGCATGAGAGTCGCTGAGGACATGCTAGAACGAGTCAATTCCGAACCAACATTTATGAAACGCATTGTTACTCGTGACGAGACGTGGGTTCACGAGTTTGACATGCAAACCAGTCAACAAGCTTCGGAGTGGCGCCTTCCAACTGAACCGAAACCGAAAAAAAAAAAGAATTCGCGGCGAGAACTGGACTCAATTCCGGAAATAGCGTTTAAAAATGTTTTCATGATTGAATTATTCGATGGCGTAAGTGCATCGTTTCTGAAGGAGCCAACTTTGAAAGTGATGAAATAATTTTGATGTATAACAAATATTTTGTGTATTATTGATCGTTTCCCGTTACTTTCTAGACAGAGCAATACTTAGGCGGATGTCGATGTCAGAGGTGCTCCAGTGCGGCTGGAGAGCGCGCGTTCACTTCAGCGGCACTCCAGGGCACTCCAGATCCCTATCATGTAGAATACACGAGGCGAGCGCGCTTCACCGCCGCGCCGTCTTAAAATCATAGCTTGCTAGAACATGTATTATTATCTCGAGTATCTGCACTCTACAGTACATAATTTAAAAGACAAGTTTATATCTAACACAAAAGTCTAACTTAATGTGGTCATCGATCAAGTTATTGTATTGTTGGATGAAGCTCTTTGTTTCTAAACGAGATTGCTCTTGTAAGAGCTCGGTCTCGCCTGGTAGAAAGTGGCGACACATGCAGTTATTTTTGCCTATGATTTTTGCTTATCTTGGTGCTAATTCAATTCTGCCTTCCTTTGCCCAGCGCATCTCGTTTGTCTTCAAGCGTTCCCATCCCACCAATGCATCTTGAAGCAACTGATGTAAACCTACATGATATTGTGCGTAAGCACCTCGGCACTCTCGGCAGTCACCACAACTTAGCTGGTGCCGGAAATATGTACACAATGCTTTACAATCTACCAACAGCTTCCAAGTTTTGGTGATGACCCAGCCATGATCTAACCGATGCCAACATTTTTTTAGCCTGCCCTGACCCCGTATTCACAAACGTTCGACTCAAATGAGTAAAATTAAAGTGTGCAATTGGTCTGAGAATTGGTCAAACAAATCGTTTGAAGATATTTTTGGATCAACGGTCACTTCTCTAGATCTGTCTCATTAGCGTGTAATTCATCGATCACCTTTTGTCTTGCCCTTATTTAAAGTCCCTCCTAAGAATTCGCGTAAATGATGAAATACTATGAAAAAACAGGGGATTTCAAAAGTTTTGAATAAATATTAACTATTACTTAAGTAGGTGTACCTATTCATTAAAGACCAGTGATGTATTAAAATAAAATAAAAATGAGCATTATATTATTAAACGCAGGGCGGCGCGATGATTGGGGTTGCAGGTAGCCGATATGTTAGCTCCGGTGTCAGTAGAGCATACTTTTTGTAAGCTCGCTTCACCGGTCACCGCTCACCGATGAGCAAGCGCGCGCCGCGTGCAGCGTGCACCGCGCGAGGAGCCCGCATTGTTTACAACCTGCATTCTTCACGTTACGGGATACCGACAGTCCAACACCGCTGAGACGACATCTAAACCGGTCTGGGTCTGACTGACCATCGCGCATCGTAACGTAAAGACCTTGATTATTATAATGCTTGTGAAGTATTCGTGAATAAAAGTTTAGATAACAGCTCAACTTTATTTGTATTGTTCGTTGCTGAGATTTTAATTTTGACATTACATTCTATTGTTGAAGTTTATTTATTTTAACATGATAACCAACTTTAGTAGTTGATTAATAATAATAATTGCGGGTACTTAAATTAGTTACTGTAATAAAATAAGTAAGTGCTTAGATACTCTGTTAATGTAGGTAACCGTAATATTTTTTCAAAATAAAATAGCCGGAAACAATCTCGTAAATAATATCTACATGATGTGGTTTCTAAAATGCTGAGAATACTGACCGCGAAGGCGATGTTGATGAAGATGAATATTTTCTCAGCGGTGCAGAGTCCCCTGGCACAGCCCATGGCGGCGGTCATGCAACGCGCCTGCAGTCCTGGAGCGTCCTGAGCACTGAGCAGCCGACTGCCGAGCTCCGGTGTGTATGTGTCAGCACTGTGTCATGAAGTTGCGTGCACTTCACTACATGCCGTCGGACGTCTGGGCGCGGCGGGCGCTTGCTCGCGGTCGCGCCTCGTAAGGCACTGAGCAGCGAGCGCTGCGAGCGAGAGGCGCGAGCCGCCCGGGGCAGGGTGGCGGGCGCCGCGCCCCGTGCCACCCGTGCGCCCCACGACGATTGTCCCGACAACGCACTCCATTGTGAATCGTTACCTTGTGTTCATCACAATTTGACGAATTGGCAATCCTGATGAATCGGACAACTCAAGGTCGGGAGGAGATACTAATTAATTAGGTGAATTTGGTACTGGAATTGGATAGTGAAGCTGACTGTTAGGAGTTAGGTTTGCGACACAGAAAATGTAGGAGACTGAAATAAAACAACTAGAAATAAGTGTCAGCTTATAGGGTGATCCTGCTGTTTCGTGGGTATTCTGTTGGACGTTGGTGTGTATGATGTGCGTCAGTGCGTGTCAGCGTGTCTCCTCCCGTGTGACGAACACCGATGCGTCCCGAGCGCGGCCGACGCGAGCCGAGCGCCGCAAGCTGCGCCCGCCAGCCGCCAGGAGGCGCAGGTGCACAGTCAAGCTCGCGACCCCTAACCACACAGTAATTAGGCCAACCAAACCCGTCAAACGTTCACCCTTGACCTTGTACCCTTATTTAGGTATAAAATACTTATTTGAACTTTTTACTTTTGAAAATGGCCACGTTGGTCTAGACACTAGTCTTATTTGGTCGCGGATTCGATTCCCAGACCGTGCAAAGATATAGGTAGCTGTACTGTGATTTTCCATCATAATCTTCTTTCTGTAAACTATAGATGCAATCTCAGCTCAGCTGTTGGCTGGATACGCAGCCCATCTTTGCATATTCCCGGTCACCCGGCGTCCTAGAGCAACATCCACAAAACGTAGCCGCTTTATCATAATAGGTACTCCTCATTACTTGTCCTCCGCGCGTACGTCCGGTGCCTCTGTCAATTTGTGCTCAACATCTAATCTTCGAAAGTCGCTGACTGTGGCGCTAGTGCCAGTATGGGTCGGGTGTTATATATAAGTTGGTCGTTAGTATGGATGTTAAACAGCATTGGTGCCAATACACTGCCTTGGGGAAGAACGTTTCATGGCCTATTTTAATTTGAGTGACTCCATTTTACGCTGCAGTTTAGTACGTACAAAACCATTCTAGGGCATCTGACAGGTAAAGTTATAACTTAAAAATCCTAAACGTCTAGAGGCAGCAGAATCCTCCTGGCGACGCCCATTAACTATTCACACCTCTGCGCTTTACTCAGCAATGGACACTCGGATGTATTTGTTGATAGCCCATTACCTTGTTAAATTATTCATGGGTATGTCGATACATAAGTAAGTACTCCTTAATCGCCTTGTCTTGTATATTTACTAACTCAAATGATGTAACCAACTAATTAATCAGGTTCTGCAAATTCGAAACACCTTACTTATTATCGTACTTGCTTATTACACAACTAACTATAATCACCTGTTTGCCACGGCTGATTACTTCATGTTGTCTACCTACTAACGCAGGTACCATAGATATACTAAAGAAGGCAGGTACCTATGAAATGGACCTCCGACCTCCAACAACTATCTAACCTACCTAGTAAGATAAGATTGGGATACCTACTAAAGTGTCTATCAGATATCGAAGGGCAAGGGTATTTACCATGTCAGAATGGTTGCAGTTCAGCCTGATCTTTGAATTAAAACCCACAGCCTTTGATTTACCATAGATGATCACTCAATTTTATTGTTGTGCATGAATGATGGCCACAGTAGGGATTGCATTGATGAGCGCATCATTGGCCCCCCGACCAGCCGACCCTGGTGGCCGCGGTTAACACTATGTTGTATCTGATACATTCGAACATTTGGTACTTGTTTATCCGCCGGCGCCGCCGCCGCCCGGTGTAAGAAATACTTATCATACATAATGGAAACACACGGCTTTTACGACTCGTTGAATCAAAAAAATCTTCATCGAATTGTTTTGTTCCAAGGTTCCTTGGGACAAATTATGTACATACGAGTATTAAGTACCTATCATGTTTATGAAATACCTTATTTATTACTCATCGTAGCTTCACAGCAACTCGTATATACCTCAACTTTATTTCAAGTAGCTGCCATTTTTCTCTTTGCTACGAATTATCGGGTAGTTCATTCTACTGCCCTCTTGTGCCACATGGCATTGGGTTTATCCACCGTGCTTCGAGGAACAATGATTCAATGAATGACGTGATGTCGTCTAGTAGTGGCGTGATGAGCAGACGTGAGCCAATAGCAGCGCGCTACGGCTGCTACGTACGACTACGAGGTTCTCGTAGCCGCGTAGCCACGCTCATGGAAAACAAATGCTACGTTTCATGAAAAAATTAGTGACCCCCGCGACCTCGTCTCCTGAGTGAGAAGTCTCGATTCGAGTTAGCTTGTCTGCGAGATCTGAAACTCAAAGCGGAGGGCCCTACTCTGTGCAGTCAGACACAGTTGCTGCAGTCTCTCCTTCAAAGTTATTCACAGTGGTGATTTCATCTGTCGAAGATGAATGTACTTAATTCTTGTCTACCATAATAATATAGACTTCCATACTACCTATTGTAAGAGTTACATTCGTCTTACTTATGTCATACTAACTTATGTACGAGATAAGTCCGACTGACGATGTCCGTGTATAAATGTCACTCTGCCATGTAACTCGACTGTGTAACATTAGATACGTTATTGCTCTGCCGATGCCGGGCCAAAGTATAGGTATTTCGAGTAAAGCTAGTCGCTGTTACTAGCTTTTAAATCACATCTGGTCAAAAACTACATAGCTATTCGGAAATCAGCCCGTTTATACTTTCTGCGGTAGGAATTTTCTGAATAGTTATTTCAGTTAGTTAACCGAAGAGTAACGTAAATAATTCTAAGGCCCGTATTACAGAACATCGCTCAAAACTCAAGCGTTGCTTAAAACTAGTTTCAACCAATCATATGGCTTGAATCTAGTTTTAAGTAATGCTTGAGTATTGAGCGATGTTCTGTAATACGGGCCTAAGTGATAGATATCTGCTCCCTGCATGTAAACAAGACTTGGAGGTCGTCTTCTGGCTAGAAACGGTATATTGTAGTCGACTTTAAATTATGCAACAAACGAGTAGGTACCTACGTACTTGTGTTCAATTTAGTTCGTTTGATTGCTTTCAATAGGTGATCGTTGGCGGCATTCGTTGATCGGTCAGAGGGCACGCGGGGCGCGGGGCGCGGGGCACGGGGCACGGGGCGCGGGGCAGCGCCGAGGCTCGGACGGAGCGCTGCTGTCGTCAATTACGAGCTCTTAAGATGCCAATGAACGACAATTACGAACGGAGCGGGTGGGCAGAGAGGCAGACACCACACACACACGCGTACTATTTCCATAGCGTAGCCGACTTACCTACATTCTACTGGAATAAATAAAAATAAATCCCTAATGGACTGGCAGGTCGTTAGTCGCCTATTGCTACCGAAAAAATGGGCGCAGAGGCGAAGCGTCCTGTGTCAACTATAGTTGACTTGTAGCACGTCACTATGTCCGGTCGGGAGGCTGCACAGTGCACACCACGCCACTGGCGTCGTTGCATCACATTACTCACAGTTACATCACGCCAACGCTTGCAAATGTATATTTGATGAGCTTGCAGTGAGTTGTGAGACCGATGTTACTGCACTGTAGTACACAATATATGCATATTATTTACTTATTACCAAACCACAAGCAAAGCAAACCGTTTGGTGCAGCTAGCTGACTGATCCCGGCGGTTGTTGGTGGTGTGTGTGATACTGTAGGCGTCACCGCTGAGCGTTTGATGCACGGGTCGGGTCAAGTTATTTATAGAGGGCCTAGCTGTATGCCAGTTCGTTCACGTGAAATTACTTATTAAAAATAATATTACTAAAAAATACTATACAGTAAAACGGGGCTATTTGGGGTTTTGGGGGCTATTTGGTCCCATATAAACCAAAATGAAAAGCCTTTCATTCGATCGAGACCTGGGCTGTACTGCAGTCTCTCCAACGGTGCCAAATTGACTACCGGTACATCGAGGTTTTGAAGTGTTTGTACAAAAACGCCACCATGTCAGTCCGACTTCAGGACCAAGCCTCGGAACCTATCCTTCTGCAGCGAGGTGTAAGACAGGGAGACGTCATATCTCCGAAACTGTTCACCGCTGCACTGGAGGATGTCTTCAAGGTTCTGGACTGGAGAGGGCTAGGCATCAACGTCAATGGCGAGTACATCACTCACCTTCGGTTTGCCGACGATATTGTGGTCATGGCTGAGACCATGGAGGACCTCAGTACAATGCTCGATGACCTCAGTAGAGCCTCCAAAAGAGTGGGTCTAAAAATGAACATGGACAAGACGAAGGTCATGTTGAATGCCCATGTCACACCCATTCTTATCAAGATCGGAGACTACACTCGAAATTGTAGACGATTACCTAGGACAAACGGTCCAGTTAGGTAGGTCTAACTTCGAGAAAGAGGTCAATCGTCGAATCCGACTCGGCTGGGCAGGTCACATTGCTCGCAGCACGGATGGGCGAGGGTGCCGAAAAGTTCTGGAGTGGCGACCGCGAACCGGAAGATAATGCGTTGGAAGACCTCCCACTAGGTGGACCGATGACCTGGTGAAGGTGGCGGGAATCCGTTGGATGCGAGTCGCAAGGGACCTGTCAATGTGACGACACTTGGGGGAGGCCTATGTCCAGCAGTGGACGTCTTTCGGCTGAAATGATGGAACCAAAATTATTAAGTACCTATTTGCATCAGAATTTTTCAGTAGCCTCCAATCAAAGTGTTTCTACCCAAATAGCCCCGTTTTACGGTAAGTACCTGTTTTAATCGGATTTTGTCACAAACTTCAAGGGTCTTTTTTGTACCAAATCAAAAAATAAAATAAGTAACTTTAGTTAGACTTGTAAAATCAGCAATCTGCTAATACAGGTCCTGTCAAAATCGGTCCAGCCGTTTCGGAGAGAGATTAGGTAATCGGAATACAACAAACAGACAGACAAGAATTAAATCTTTTTTATTGTAGATGCGCGTGATGTAATTTAATTTAATTTTATAAGCAAGCCCATAAGACAGCAAAATGTGGAGAAGTATATTTTATAGAACATACAGTACTCATTCGTATTAACCATGTTTGCAAAATAGGTAATAAATTAATTTGATTTGAAAAAACAAATTGTTTTGTTATTACAATAATTAATTAATTAATTTTCATAATAAATGCATATGAATGCATTTATTATGAAAATATAATATATGGTATCTCGTAAAAATCTGTTATTTTGATATGAACAGACACTTCGATTTAATAATAATACCAGTATGGTCCCTCAGTTCACACGCACATCATTTATTTGTATAGATTCTTAATTACGGCTGGAGTGGTAGGGCAAATACATGAGCAGAACAGTACCCGAGTCGTGTAACATTTCATTTCTTCTTAACGCCCATAGTAAATACATCAGTCAGTCAGAGGTTGACGGAGAAAGATGAAGCATATTGTCTATTAACGAAGCTATATTGATTGTGACCCAATTCTTTTATTAGTTCTGCGCAACAGGCGTTAGTCAGGCCACTCCCGGTGCATGCTCGCGATCGTCGCTCGTCGCCATGCATCCTCTCTAATAGTGTAACTCTACAGTAACATTTACTGTATGCCTAGCAGAACCCACCATGAAACAAAAGAGAACCATAACGCGGATAACGCCAGACAAATGTATAGAGGTGGGATGGTGCTTAATAACGAACCATTTTCTACTTGGCAATTACCACCATCCGCCGGATACAAGTCTACACTCCGGGCTACTACAACAGTGCTACTGAGGAATTCCTGGACAGTATACTCTAATACTGCCCTCAGGTGAGCTCAACTGAGAACAGCATCATGGCTGAGACACACCTAGTGTCCGTCTGAAACTTCGGCTTCGGCCACAATGGGCCGAAGTTTTCGCCGATGTAGATGGTTTCTAGCAAGCGAAAGCTGATGGACATGATTTTGTATTCTCAACATTCTTCACAGTTTATTTCTACTTTTGCCATCGCTTTGTAAGTGTGTACTAGTGAACCGAGATACCGAACGTCGGAGCAGGCTGGGAGGTGCGTAGTACTATCTAAAACTTGTGAAGCCGGGTCCACAATTTTACGGCGTTACGATAGCCGACTGGTTTTGACTTCCGCCAGAATCGCGGTCTTCGGGCGGACACTATTGATGAGTCATAAACTCATAACAATTTGACAAATCACAATATTCATGGCGCTCGGAAGACAAAACATTCTGTGAAAGAGATTCAAACGAAGGATTCGCCATTCCAAGTATCATGCTTTGCTTTGCTGTTTCATGATTGAGAAGTAATAAATATTTTTGTATTTTTTTTTGTATTTTGCGTGCTGGTCGGCTGTTGGTTGTGTGAGCTCGTGAGCTCGTCGTGAGCGTGGACTGGGGTAGGGGAAATAAAAAAACATATACACAACGAGACGTTTATTTAGTGTTAACATTCAGATTGTTAGTTTACGCTACATGGCACCAGGTGGCGCGCACCGTACCGCCTCGCTCGCCACACAACACGACAAGCACTCCTCCCCAAGCTCTACAATGATTTGCTCAAGTACACATGAGATCAGACTCTGTCACTACGAGTTTAATAAGCCTTTGAATAGTTTCAATTACCAAAAGTCGACCACTTGCGGCCAAATTTTGCGTATTTTGAACGTCTTGGTACCAAGGCGTAGTGCGCCGAATGAAGTATAATATGTTGTTTATGTTGGTGTCGACGTGTTGCGCGGCCAGCAGGCGGCGCTGACATCGAACATCTACTGACACGTCACTACTGTTATAGCACTGTGCACTCGCACTGGTACTACTGTACTACTGGTAGCACACAGCGCACGGCCGCAGGCACTTATACCTGTACGGTTTTACACCTCTGCGATATTACTTACAACTATTTCAATAGCATACAATGCTCGTTGCTCATGTGGAAATAGAGAGAAACAATTATTGCTGGACACACAGAGACGTAAGACGAGGACGGGGCGCCGTCGTGCTTTTTTAGACACATATAGAAAAGACGACGCACGGACGTGACGCTGGGAGTCACGAGAGCTTTTCAGCCAACTGCGCTACGCGATTCCCGTTGTTTTTTTCGGTTCGGTCCGATCGGTTTTTAACCGACTTATAAAAAAGGAGGAGGTTCTCAATTCGGATGTTTCTATTTTTTTTTTTTTTTTTTTATGTTTGTTCGGGCATAACTCCGTCGCTTGCCAACCGATTTGGAAAAATCTTTTTTTGTTGGAAAGGGTATTCTT
This sequence comes from Xestia c-nigrum, assembly GCA_916618015.1. Taxonomy (NCBI): domain Eukaryota; kingdom Metazoa; phylum Arthropoda; class Insecta; order Lepidoptera; family Noctuidae; genus Xestia; species Xestia c-nigrum. Next base: position 651,572 of record OU745256.1, read on the forward strand.
TCCAAATGGTCCCATAGCCACCAAATCAGGATCTGATGATGGAATCTTGGCGAAATCGAGGGAACTCTTCAAATTTTATATGAAAACGTGTTGCGATTTTGGTATTTTCTACAACAAGTGAAGCATTTGCGTTTAATAAGAACCATTCTACCATCAGATCTGATGATGAAGCCAAGAGTCACGGAACTCCATAATGAGACAATGTACCATAGTCGTGTTTGGGCTTGTTGTAATTGTAACGGTGTGCACTTTCCATGTATCAAGCACATGTGAACCACTAAAAAGGTGAAAATAAAAACTTTTATGCAAAAAATAAAACCGATTTAAAAAAAAACAAAAAAGTGAAAAATAACTTTAGCTTCTGAAGTCGGTGACAAAAAAACTAAAGCAATCAAACAAAGATCACCGGAAATGACATAATATGTGTGCGCCCTGTCTGCGTGTTACGTTTACATTTTACTTTCTGTGTGTCCAGCGCTTTAGGTACAGCTTACAGGCCGGAAACGACGACGCGAAAACGTATACGACAGTACATCATTCTGACATATCACAGAGAAATTGAAAAATAAACAGTTGTTTCCTACACTCGTGCCATCCTACATGTTGTACATGTAGACCAGTAGATTTCTTTTAAATAACCGATGAAACATTTCAATGTACCCCTACATCACCAAATGATGTACTCAGCACTGAGCACGTGGTGTACGTGTTCACGTCAGTGTGGATCCCAGCCCATGTTACACAAACTATTCACTACTTCATGCCGGAATAGCTCCTCCTCTGCATAGTGTATCACAAGCTCGAATGAGCTTCAATAATGAAAGTGTAAAAATAAGTTAAAATATACTTCTTAACTTGTACAAAAACAAAATGTTGCCTACATTAAACTGGAGGTAAGACATAGCTACATAGAGTGGACAGTTTCACTCCGCGGAACAACAAGCTCCATACTCGTACAAGTGGCGATGGGTTGATACGTGAACATGAGTACATGACATACATGACATACATGACATACATGACATACATGACATACATGACATACATGACATACATGACATACATGACATACATGACATACATGACCTACCGTGACTGACTGTGAGATGACGCGGCCGGCGCAAGCACTACACACAACTTAAACCTAATTATTATAAAAATCAGTCAAATTAATATATGCATTATCATTACAATATAGACTCGTGGAAACGAATATAACAAATAATTACTTAAATATTTGTACTGGGTTACAACTTAAGTACTAACGAAAAGAAAATAAAATCAGTCTCAACATAAAAGTCTTATATGTTTGTGTAAAATGGCAGTGTAGAGATCAAGTATCGTATTATATTACTATTTGTGAGTATTTGTACGATTGTTCGTAACGCGGACAATGAGTGGAGGCACAGCTCACACGACGACACTACGATAGTACGACAGTACGCACGCAGCGCGTCTCTGTGCACTGTGCGACTCTTTGGCAGACGAGTTAGTACACACACGCATACCAACACAATAAAGTGTTCAATAAAACTTAGAAAAACATAAGTACGTTAATAGAATATTGTATCAAGTACTTCATTCACTTAACTAACGAACCTACAGGAGCGCCACACACACACACACACACACGAACAGATCGGCCATCAGTCTCTCAGCCAGACTGCGACACTGCTGCACTAGCTTTTAAATGTTCATTTTCAGAGTTCCGTTGATCACCATTACAAAATTCTACGTATTTAACTGTGTAGTTTGTCTATCGACAGCTCTATGATATGGAGGTATCACAAATACTTTTTTCAATACACTTCTTCGAAAACTGACTGTTATCGCACTACGAAGTTCAACATGCAACGTAATATTATTTCGTGACAAAAATACTTTTCGTTCTGTTATTTTATTTTTTTTGAAAGTGTATTCGGAAACGTTGGTTGATACACGTGAGCAATTTATTGTAGTTGTCGGCACCATAACGCGCTCGCCTGCGGCTCGGATGTGAATTCCGCCTCGAATACAATCAAAAATTTTCTCCAGTTATATCAAAATGTACTATTTTCTCAAGCTAATTGTTGTTGAGATGCACAAGTTCTCAAGCCGTATAAACTGTGAACCTGCGTAAATTAATTAGTTTTGATAGTTTTTGAGAGAACATTGTATGTTTTCACGAAACTTCGGCAGTAACTTGGTTTTTCATTAACTTGGTATGAAAAGCAAATTGTGTGCGAGGCCGACTCGCACTTGCCGATTGTTTCAGAACTATCTACAACAATGCTTCAAGCATACTAGATACTTTTATTTATGTTATCAAAACACATTCCATTGGTTATTTTGGAATACCACATTTTTGGTAAAAATAGATGTAATGTTTTTATTACAAAAGCTCGAGTTATTAAGCATTGTCTGATAAGTGAGTAGCGCGCATAGTTTAGTTTGTCGTGGGTGTGGGGCTGCGGGGCTGTGGGGCCTGGCGGACCGTCGTGTCGCTAGTTAAATAAATAGAGCATACATAACAAGTATAACTTACATCTAACACACATTTGGTTAAGCTCTACAGTTACAAACTATCATTATTACCTCCCTCGTTCCATATAATTCACAAATAACTTCGTAGTCATGCAGGAGGAACATAATGAAGAGATAATCATTTCCAAAAGTATTCGCCGTCGTGGGGCGGACAGCGTGTCTCACGTACAGACCTGCACAGTGTACAGTACAGGTGTACAGTGCACAGTGTATAGCACAGGTGCACAGTGTACAGTACAGTTGCACAGTGTACAGTGCATAGTGTACAGTACAAGTGTACAGTACAGGTGCAGGTGCACCACGCGGTTACTCGTACGAAAGCGTTCTATTGTTTTTTACTTCGTGTTCGTATTGATTGACAAAAAAATGGCATTCGTTTGTTCTCACGCTGACGCTGCGGGTAGTGAACGTATAATATGAATAATGATGGTCAAAATGGGTTATAACTCAGTAGAATTGGGGTACTTACATCTTAGAATGTATAATGCGTTGTTCCAACTATGTTATGACGACAGACAGTCATGTTGTTTTTAGTGTCGTGGCTTGAGTATTTAAATGGAAATTGTTTACTTGATACGATAATAAAATTGTCGCCCATAATTAACTTTTAACAACTAAAATCCAACGATAAATTAATCGTCACGACATTGTGGCACGGGGCGTGACTTGTAATCAATACTCGAACTTACTGTTGCAACAAGTAAAAAAGTTGCATAGTAAAGATTACGATGGTAAATTATAAGATGCGATTAAGATACATTTCAATTCTGGTGATATTAGGCTTAGATTTTATAGAAAATTGCGCGTCAACCTCTGATTTGTTTTGAGTTTGACCGTATCACGTTTCGCAGCGTCAGGGTGTCAGTCAGGGCGCCTAGGCCTTGTAGGCGGGGTGCGGGTGTGCGCGCAGCCACAGCGCCACAGTGAGCGGCAGCGCCAGCGCGTGCAGCGCCAGCAGCGCGCCGCCCAGCGCCAGCGGCACGCGCGCCAGCCGCCCCAGCGCCGCCAGCACCAGCGTCCCGCACCCCTGCAGCCCCGCGCCGCCCGCACTCGTCGCCGCCACGCGCCGCGCCACCCCGCACGTCTGCTCCCTCTCCGCACCTCCCGACTCCTAAACAGTAACAGACGTCAATCCATCTTCACACACGCACACATTTATAATATTACAAGTATAAAAATCTATGAATTTCATTCATTTCTAATCGAAGTAAAGCAGCATAAAGGAAAATAACACAAAACATTTTTTTTTAATGGTTATTTATCTTAGGTAATAATTAAGTATATAATAGATTTTTTCGGTTTTTTTTCTAAATGTTCTACTATTCTATAAGCCCTTTCAAGATTACATCCATTACACCCTGTATCAGAAAAATTGGTTTAGATGAAAATTAATAACGTATTTTTCAATGAAACTTAACCTGCACTATATTAATTGTGATTGATGATATCATTGAAACTATGCATTTTTAAACTAGTTCATATTCTAAAACTTTTGTATTATGTTTACTAAGATTCTGCAAAACGTTACTCCAGCAAGAAATGCAATTTCTCGAAAACCTGGAGGGGCACTAATTTTATTTTTGGGGGCACATTTTGGCAATAATATAAGCTCTCTGGCCATTGCATGCACAATGTTTTTCTCTCCGATCATTCGTTTAGAATTTTCCTGCTAGAAAAACGTTACCCTAGCAGGAATCGTTTTTTCAGTTTTTCTCCAAAACTACAAGGGGCACAAATTCTTTAAGTGGTTGCACATTTACAGCAGCTAAGGCTCTAATTATACATTCTACTCAGAGAACTCTAAGAGACACTTTCCAGCTAGGGTAACGTACACTAAATAACTTTACCTACGCTAAAATGATTGCTGGTAAACGACTTTTTTTTGTTAGGTGGAAAATCATGTTCTGTGGTGCAACGGAACACACTGAAAACATTGTTTTGATGGATAGATTGAATAGTACAGGGGTCGTGGAGGTGTTAACAGTAAAAATTTTACATAAAAAAATTGTAAGTACTTATGTGCTTATTTTTTAAAAAATATTGTGAATTATTTGGAAATTTGAACTCCAACACCTCCGTAACTAGTAAGTAGAAGGTTCCCAGGTATGGTGTTGAACATAACAATGATCGCAATGACGGGGAGAACAGCTTTCAGCTTCGTTAAGAGGTTTTTTACACCCTTCATGTTTCTTAGTCAAGTGTGAATTGTAATAGTAGTTTATGCGACTGTGCATAATGAAGAGCATTACAACACAAGTGTGGGTTTAAGAAACGAGCCGAAGGCGAGTTTCTTAATAGCATCACACGAGTGTTGTAATGCCTAATTATGTATAGTTGCATACACTTCTTTATCTACCCAAATATCATAAGGGCGCTATGATGGGTTCAGGAACCATAGGGAAATGACCAGCATTGTTACTTGGCCCTTGATTTTTGTGGTAACAGGTTATTAGTTGCATTCGTCGCTGCATTTACGATATCTGACGGAGTGTTCATGTCAATTTCTGAGTCACTATCACTCATTTTCAACAGAAATAAAGAACTTATCAGAAAATTTGTCTACTCTTAACTGGAAATAAAAAGCTAACGAACAAATGACAGCTCGAAATGGCGGCGTTTCGGATATCTGTCATTTTTTTTTAAATCATAGGCAAACGAACAAAGTTACTATTCTTGTGTCACTCGAGATCAAAATGTCGTGCGATTTATAATTAAAATCATACTGAATTGGGGTTTCGTATCGATATCTGATTTAATGTAGATAGGTACTAGAATAGCACACTCACTTGAATTTGACACCTGTTCCAAATTTAAACTCATAACCTACTGTTTTCAGTAGGTTATGAGTTCATTACAGTTCCGTTTATTTCTGCTGGTTGGTAATGCTGGTCATTGCCTATGGTTTTTGAACGCATCAGAGAGGGTTTATGATATTTGGGTAGATAAATAACAATAAGTGAAATTGTCCAAGGCAGTTTATTTAACGCTGTAGTGTAAAGGATCATTTGAGTGTATGAGAATAGGAGAGAGGAACACGGTACCTCGTGGTTCCGGAGTGGCACGCAGCAGGACGGCGGCACCCAGTAGTAGGTGGCGGGCGCGCCCACGGACAGGTCGAGCGCGGGCGCGCCGGGCTCCCCGCCGGGCTGCGCGCGCCCCCACGCCGACTGCTGCCAGTCGCGCGCGCCCGCCGCCCCGCAGCACTCCAGCTGCGCCCGGCACGATCATAATTACATCTCTATTACATCTGCATCATTCTCGACCATCTTTATCACATGCATTAGGGCACTCAATATTGTGTCCTGCGGGCCTAAAATGACCGCTTTAGCAGAACATAATATGAATAACGATTAAAATAAAATAAAATGGACTTTATGGTCATAAACATTAAGTCAATTTTAAGCATTTATTTATCTCTATCCCTAAGACAACACATTCACCAAGAACTGCTATTATAAGTCACGGTAACCCATCTTCTGGGCCCAATTAAAGATGCCATTTGACAATGCTATAAAAGAATTGTGTCCCATTAACAAATATCATTTTAAAATTACTTCAGAGTGGAAGGGACAAAGATAGACAATGACAAAAGACATAAACAAACGAGTTTAAAAAATCAGCATGTAGTTGTAGGAAACAACAGAATTTTTCTAAAATGGTTTTGCAATTGGTTATATTATATTGGTTGTAAAGAGAACATGTCAGATGATCTTTGTGTTGGAAATAGGTTTAGAACTTCCTCTAGGTTCCATGACCAAGCGACTTCTACAAATTCATTATAGTGGTTTCGTCTGCGCCAATCATAACGACGCACAAGACAGGTATGACTGGACAATTAGATCAGGATCACGTATATAATAACACGTCAGTATGGAACAAGCAATTAATAAATAATTAATAAATATCGCTGGACATTAACACACAGCGCTACCTAGTGCCACACTAAGCAAAGCTTGTGTCGTGGTCACCAGACAGTTGATATACTACATTTATACTTTTTTTTTGTAAATACATACTTATTATACATATAAACATCCATGACTCGGAAACAAATGTCCATGCTCATCCATCACACAAACATTTGCTCCTATCGGGATTCGAACCCAGGAGCCTAAGAACGTAAGGCAGCGTCACTACCACTACGCCATTCAGGTCAGCAATGATAGCCTACTGGTGTAACTGTCGGTTATAATTATCACTTCCTACGGTGGAGGAAAAACATCATGAGGAAACCAGCTTGCTTGAGATATTTATACAGCATGAAGCTGAGACGGAGGCCCCTGGGCGGCATATAACCTCTTAGGGGAAAACCACAGGAAAAAAGTATGGAACAATTAGTGAATGATTATAAGTAGTAGAAGGCAGCGGACCCCTTGCTGTATAACGTCCAGAAGCTGAGTGCGCGTGTGCAGCACGCCGTACTCGTGGCGCACGGTGTGGTCGAGCGCGTCCAGCAGCGCGCGCCGCAGCTGCGGGCGGTGCGCCGCGCCCCACCACGCCGCCGCCGCCTCCGCCACCGCAGTGAGCGCCAGCAGCGAGAAGGCGGCCGCCAGCAGCGGCGCCGAGCTGCGCGCCGCGCCGCACAGCGCTGCCAGCGCGCCCAGCGCCAGCGCGCCGCCCCACGCCGCCAGCGCCAGCAGCCCCGCGCGCGCCGCCGAGCTCTCGTTGCCGCGCCCGTCCCACAGCGCCCAGCCTGCGAACCCGCACGCCGCGCTGCCTACGCACTGCAACACGAGCGATCGACTATCATCGTTTACTGTGCGGCGTCTTGCACTTGTATATGTATATGTCACCGTAAAATTGTCAAACACGTTATATTACAATACTAGCCGCAGCCCGCGGCTTCGTCCGCGTTATATTATATACTAAAACCTTCCTCTTGAATCACTCTATCTATTAAAAAAAACCGCATCAAAATCCGTTGCGAAGTTTTAAAGATCCAAGCATACATAGGGACAGACAGACGCGGCGGGAGACTTTGTTTTATAATATGTCGTGATAGTGATAACGTGTTTCTCTCTAGCGATATTGTAAACTCTCGAATTATTGTCAACTGAACATACGAAAGTATCTCTGCCCCCATAATTGAGACTTAGGGCACCCCCCGTTAGGTTAGTGAGGTTCCTTTAAACCCTGCGCTCAGTAATACGCGCCCCGCGAAGCGGGGCTCCGTCGACTACGCTCTTTAGGGGAATATAACGTGTTTAAGGTTAGGTTATATTAATCGATATTTCTCAGGAATGGTACAGTATCTTTTCATGAGAGTCGTACCACTGGGCAAGGGGGACCCCTCCTTCCCTCCACACCGCGTGAGTTGACTACCATCGCGAGTATTTCACGAAAAATAATGCGTTTTATTGTAAGCAGTATGTTCGTTTGGCAATAATTGGAGAGTTTATAATAACCCTAGAGATATTACAATATAACGTGTTTGACAATTTTACGGTGACATATAAATCTTAATAACGGTTCATCTTTCTTTCCGTCGCGGTGGCTGTGCGTGTGCGGTAAGTATCATAGTTTTTTTAGTTTTGGATAGTTCCATGGAAAACGCTACCGCAGGTTTTTTTGATAATTCACTCATTTTAGTCGAAATTCAGTGAAAGCTAGTCCTATATTATATGAAATACCTTAAAACTTTTGCCTAGTTTTGGAATTTGTTGATTTTTTACAAATTAAAGTCAGGTCATTAGACTTGGCAATTGGTGGTTTATTTTTTCCGATAATGCACAACACTAAAAGAAAGAATAAATATCAAATTGAAAACGCGCGAATCGTATTTCATAGCAAATATTTTCCTCGGCTGGTGCGTGAAAGATAATTTGGTAATTTTAATATTTTCTTTACTTTTTCCAGGGTTTAAAGCATTGTAACGCCCGGCGCCCGTTACGAAAATTTTGGAAAAGTTTGTTTAGTTTTTTGCCTGTTGCATACATTATAAAATACATACCTAGAAAGTTTTTTATTATGTGCTGGTTATTAATTTATAAAAATATAGACGGTGATATAAGTAAGAAAACGCAAAGCCTTTTGAAATTAAGGCTTTACTAGCTTCTGCCAGCGGCTTCGCCCGCGTGAAGTTTCAAAATTGTCCCATGGGATCTTACTACCGGGATAAAAAGTATCCTATGTGTTAATCCAGGTTATAAACCATCTGTGTGCAAAATTTCATCCAAATCCGTTCAGTAGTTTTTGCGTGAAAGAGTAACAAACATACATCCATCCTCACAAACTTTCGCATTTATAATATTAGTAGGATTCTCATCATCATCATCATCAACAGCCTATAATGTTCCCACTGCTGGGACACGGCCTCCTCTCAATGAGAGGGATTAGTAGGATTCTACTTTTATTAAAAGAAATTAGCTTAATATGTATTTTGAAACTAGACTAAAGAAAACACATTGACACATATAATGGCATAACCATAGATAGAGATACGTCATTCTTCCCAGCAGGGTTTTTAAATCTCGCAAATATAGTCTCTCAAGTAGCCTGGCGGTTTCCGGGGCCTACTTAAGTGGCGCCTATCGTCTATGTCAGGTTCTTCCCGGACCACCTCCTGTTGGCTTTGAGCAACCTCAGATTCTTGAGGAGTTTCAGACTCCCGCTGGGTAGCTTCTATGCCTATAGGTGCTTCATCACAGATGCTGTCTTCGTCATTAGGTAAAGGAGCTAATTGATTATTTGATACGATAGACTCCCTACCGTCAGAATATCTTATAAATGAATATGCAGGATTAGCTTGTAAAAGCTCGACTTCTTCTACAAGAGGGTCATATTTTGACTGTCGTACATTCTTCCTCGAGACGACGGTACTAGAGTTTGAAAGCCATGATGGAATTGATTGGCCATTCATTGATCGTCGCGTCGTGGATGATAGAATAACCGTTCATGAGGAGTGATGTTTGTGGATGTGCACAACAAGGAGCGAATTGCATGTAACTCATGATGCTACGGCCAGACTTGTAGGCGAAGATTCGTGTTCGCGTTGTCGCGATAAAAGTTCGTGTTCGCTCTATGACGAAGTGATTGGCCACACTTGGAAAAACCTTTCTACTGTCGCGATAATCTAGAACGTCGCGATAATTCATTTGCGGGAAAAAATGGAAGAAGCGGTTGCGATGTATCACATGGCGGCTAACAATTATTTACTACATCTTTCCTTATCCTCTCATTATTCTAATCCGTGATTAAAAAGTTCAATCAAACACGTTCAAACCTCTCAGAGTATCGCAGTCAACTAGAGCGCGCGAAGTGTAGCCAACCACACGAACTTTGTCGCGACAAAACCCTTTGATGTGCGGCAATTTACCGACAGCGGCGCGAAGGGCATTCGTATTCGCGAAGTTTATCGCGATAGGACGAATTCTTTGGAGTATCGCAGTCAACTAGAGCGCGAAGTGTAGCCAACCGCACGAACTTTTATCGCGACAACGCGAACACGAATCTTCGCCTACAAGTCTGGCCGTAGCATCAGGCTGTAAATATTACGCAATAATTAAATAGAGCATATGAATATAACATTTTTTATTACTCCATCCAAGTTCAATACCCAAGTTTTAAATAAATAATAATGATTACCTACTATAATATAAATGCTACTGGTCGATGAAGACGCTAATCAAGGGAGACCTGTCTTCTTGAAGCCCAAACTCATCGATGTGTTTAGCCTGCCCGTCCTAACCGACCTGACCTGGCTAGGTTAGAGCTCTATTTTAGGACGGGCTCTCAACTCAACTCAACCCGACTCGCTCACTCAACAACCGCTGGGCAAAGGTCTCAACACGATGGGTGCCTGAAGATAGACGGCGCTGCCGAGACCGGCCTAGAAAGAGGTGGTGCGATAATCTAACGCACATTACAAAGGCAATATTTCAATGTGGTGCAAGAGAAGAGCACCTGAAAGGCTTTTACCCAGGAGTAGGACAATCAAACTTACTAAACAAAAACTATACATAACAAATACCTAACGCGTCCAAATCATCAACCTGAGGGTGAACGGATCTGCCGTTATGGATACTGCGATCCGTTGCTCTTTGGCTGACCCTAAAGCTTCATTCAAACTGAAGCGAATCCCGAGCGGTACGCGGGACGCGATTCGCTAGACACAACCTTGTAGCCAGGATTATCCATCAGCAACTTGCTCTAAAATACAATCTTGTGGAATCGAAAGTGCCCTACTATAGGTTTGTGCCCGACCCAGTTCTCGATAATGGCAGTATCACACTGTACGGGGATCAATCCATCATCACTGAAAGGACTTTTATAGCTAATATACCTGATATAGTGGTGATTAATCGATCAGAGCGGCGCGCAATGATTGTTGACATAACGGTCCCGCATGATGAGAACCTCGTGAAAGCCGAGAAAGATAAATAAATCAAGTATCTTGACTTGGCTCGTGAGGTTGTCGACATTTGGACTCAGCGATCATTGTGCCGATAGTCGTGTCAACACATGGCTTAATTGCCAAGAGCCTCGACCAATACCTGAGGAGGCTCTCGTTAGGCAGCTGGTTGATCCAGCTTGGGCTTGATTCAGAAAGCGGTACTCCTTGATACGACTCGTATTGTTAAGAGGTTCCTCTCTCTGGAGCCATTTGGGTTTCAGTTAGTTCAAGAATACTTTGTGGAATTTTATTATAGCATTTCAAACAGTACCCCATGAAAGACGAGTCTACTTTAGCAAGTCTGAAGCCTGGCTGAACTAATTGGTCTCTATTTCTAGTACTGTAATTGTGTCTGTCACCACTTTTACCAAAAAGATGCAGATGTTTTCGTAGAAGTATTGACAATGTACAGTCATGATGTTAATTTCCTGAAACAGTTCCCTTATAGAATCGCACCTACGAAGATTCTATATGGCTCTGATGGCTCTTTTTTGCAGAATGAATATAGACTCAATGTCTGCAGCCCGTCCCCATAACAAAATGCCATAAGACATTATACTATGGAAGTAACTAAAATAGACCAATCTAGCGGTATCTACATCAGTAAATTGACGGATATTTCTAATAGCATATGCAGCTGAACTTAGCCGCCCCGCTAGAGATATTAAATGAGAACCCCATTGCAACCTTGAATCAAGCGTAATCCCCAGGAAAACTGTTTTATCTACGAATTAAGTTTCTCTTTATTCAATACTATATCACAATCGCTACTTCAAACGTTTGGTAAAGCAAATCCTATGCATTTCTTTTTTTTTCATTTAGTACTAAATTGTTTGCTGTGAACCAATTATGGACGTCGTCGTATCTTCTTCAATTTTGGTTTATGTAACAAAATAAAAAATAGGGTTCAAATATTTGTTGATAATCTAACTAAATGACAGACTAATTTATATTTTTGTATGTACAGTCACGTCTAATAATATGTAAACACTGAAGAATTTTTTAAATTGTGTTTCTTCTAATGTACTGATAAAATTTTTATGTTATTACGTACATAGTATTCTGGAACTAATATTTTTATGAAAAAGAACCAATTTCCTAGTTACAATCGCTATTTCTCGCGAAAATAGCTATAATAATAACGAAAGTGTATACATATTATTAGACGTGACTGTACTCTATGTGGTCCCGGAACTAAAGAATAAGGCCACCCCATCTCATCTCGTGGGTGTCGTAAAAGGCGACTAAGAGAACTTACGACCCAGAGCATAGTAACAAGCACATGGGTCAACCGAGTGGTGACGGATAAATCACCAGCAAAAGCATTCCCAAGGAGGGTTAGTGTCAGGTAGGCAGCCGACTATAAAACTTCAGCTAAAACCTTTTGCAACATGTTTGGAATAAATGATATGCGCGATAGGACTAGGGCGTACCCCGCAGGCGACGCGCAGGGGCAGCACCCGGCCCCCGCGGGAAATGGACAAGGGTTGTTGCACCAACCCGGGTGGGTGCGACGTAAGAAGCGAGCCCGGGAAGTGAGATTGAGGTATGGCAGTTGGAATGTTGGGACAATGACTGGAAGAGCCAGAGAGTTAGCGGATGTGTTGAAAAAAAGAAGAATAAATGTGGCATGTTTACAAGAAACTAAGTGGAAGGGTACAAGAGCGAGAGAAATTGGTGAAGGGTACAAGTTTTTCTACAGTGGAAGTGACGGAAAGAGGAATGGCGTGGGAGTAGTATTAGATAATAATTTGAAAGAAAGTGTGATGGATGTAAAAAGGATTAATGATAGATTAATAGTTGTGAAAGTAATGTTAGAAAACGTTGTACTGAACGTGATTAGTGTGTATGCCCCACAGGTAGGATGCGAAGAAAGGGTGAAAGAGAAGTTTTGGGAGGATTTTGATACAGTTTTGATGACCATCCCTGTGCATGAAGAATTGATAGTTGGAGGTGATTTTAATGGACATGTGGGAAGAATGAGAAGAAGTTATGAAAGAGTACACGGGGGATGGGGATATGGTAATCTCAACAATGAGGGGGAAACTCTACTGCAATCGGCTACGGCATTTGATCTGGCAGTGGCCAACACTTGGTTCCAAAAAGCCGATGGACATCTTGTAACTTATAAAAGTGGTTTGCATAACACACAAATCGACTACTTCCTCGTCAGACGCAACAACCTTAAGCACATCAAAGACTGCAAAGTGCTACCGGGAGAAGACTTGGTCTCACAACATAGACTCCTGGTTATGGAAGTAGTCGTTCAAATAAGGCTTATTAAACAAAAAGAGCGACCTCCCTCTAAAATAAAATGGCATATGCTAGAGAAGTATGATTGTCCGAAGAAATTAATAGAACGAGTGGTGGATAAAATGATAGAGATGGGTGATATGAATGATCAAAGTGTAAATGAATGTTGGAATGAGATGGCTCGGTGTATAAGGAGCGCAGCAAAAGGTATTTTGGGAGAGACGAAAGGAAAGGGCACGATAGACCGGGATACATGGTGGTGGTCGCCAGAGATACAGAATGTGCTGAAGGATAAAAAGAAGAAGTTCAAAGAATGGCAGAGTGTTGGAAATGAGAGTGCTAGTTTGAAAGCTGAAAAGAAGCGTGAGTATGATGCTCTCAAGAAAATGGCTAAGAGGTCTGTGGCTATAGCGAGAGCAAACGCCCAGAATAAACTCTATGACACACTGGATAGTCCAGCAGGCCAAAAACACCTATACCGGCTTGCTAGAGCTAGAGAGAGAAAGGCGAAGGATGTTTGTCAGGTCAAATGCGTAAAAGACGAAGCTGGAATGGTTATTTCGGATGATGAGAAAATTAAGGATAGATGGAAGGGTTACTTTGAAAGACTAATGAATGAGGAGAATTACTGGAGTGGGGTACTCGAAAATAAACCAGTGAATGAGGGATTAGTGAGAAAGGTTAGCGTGGATGAAGTAAGGATTGCAGTAAATGGAATGAAGAATGGTAAAGCGTTAGGACCGGACGGAATACCGGTTGAAGTATGGAAGTTATTGCGGATGGACGGATGGACGTGGTTAGCTTTATTCTTCAATAAATTGTTGCTGGAAGAAGCCATACCTGACGAATGGTGTAACAGTTTGCTGGTGCCCATTTTCAAAAACAAAGGTGATGTGCTGGAGTGTAACAATTATAGAGGAATAAAGCTAATGTCACATAGTATGAAAGTTTGGGAAAAAGTTATTGAAAGGCGACTGAGAGAAGAGAGTGAAATTTCACAGAACCAATTCGGTTTTATGCCTGGTCGGGGAACGACGGATGCCATATTCGCTATCCGCCAGCTGTGCGAAAAATATAGAGGTGCACATAAAAACTTGCACATGGTGTTTATCGACCTCGGAAAGGCATACGACCGGGTACCACGTGAGGTTTTGTGGTGGGCCCTTAAGGAGAAAAGTGTGCCTGGGAAGTATGTGCAGTTGATCCGTACTATGTATAGTCGATGTAGAACTCAAATACGGTCTACAGCAGGCACTACCGGCAGCTTCAATGTTTCAGTCGGCTTGCACCAAGGGTCGGCTCTAAGCCCTTACCTCTTCCTTATGATAATGGACGCTCTTACGTTCGACATCCAGGAAGAGGCTCCCTGGTGCATGCTCTTTGCCGACGACATTGTGCTAGTTGCCGAGAGTGGCCTAGAGGTCCAGAGCAGATTGGAGGTGTGGTGGCAAAGACTGGAGAATGTTGGCCTGAAATTAAGTAGAACCAAAACGGAATACTTGTTTTGTGATTTCGGCGGTCTCTCCAGTCCTGTGCCCATAACCCTTGCCGGAACGCCCATACCGGTCTGCTCCGATTTTCGGTACCTTGGGTCGCTTATTCAGGGAAATGGCGAAGTAGACCGGGACGTAACGCACCGGATCAACTCAGGATGGATGAAATGGCGACAGGTCACTGGAACAACTTGCGACCCACGGATGCCCCTCAAGTTAAAGGGGAAAATCTACAAGTCCGTGATTAGACCTGTCGTATTGTATGGATCAGAATGCTGGGCTGTGAAGAAGATGGATGAAAAACGATTGCATGTAGCGGAGATGAGAATGTTGAGGTGGATGTGTGGAGTGACAAGAATAGATAAAGTAAGAAATGAATATATTAGAGGAAGTTTGAAAGTGGCACCTGTTACTGAAAAATTGAAAGGAAGTCGTTTGGCTTGGTATGGACATGTAATGAGGAGGGATGAAACGCATGTGACTAAAAGAGTGATGGACATAAGTATTGATGGATGGAGGGGGAGAGGAAGGCCAAAGAAAAGATGGATGGATTGTGTAAAGACTGATATGAAAGAGAAAGGAGTAAATGATGCCGTGACGTCTAACAGGGGAGAATGGAAGAAGAAAACGTGTTGCGCCGACCCCAAATAAAATGGGACAAGGGCAGGAAGATGATGATGTACTCTAATAAGACTGTTCATATTAAAATTTGTAGGGTATAAGTTAAAAGTGATTAAAAAAACAGGCATGAAAACTTTGTTTAATTTATGAACTAGCTGATGCCTGTGGTTATATACCAAAACCTTCCTCGAGAACCACTATCCATTGGTGAAAATAACATGAAAATCGGTGCAGTAGTTTTAGTCGCAAACAGACAGACAGACAGCCGCGGCGGAGGACTTTGTTTTATATATGTGTTTACGACACAAACTTTATTAATGAGAAAAAATATATATTCACAATAAAATAAAACCTTAAAAATTTGCATCAAATATCGTGCGCCTCTGATACGTATGGTTATCTTCAATGCTATTCCCAAGAGGGTTACTAGTCTAGGGTCAACAAAATGTTGTTGACTGCTGAAGATGGTGACACTATGTGAGTTCGGAGCGAGTTTTGCCGACCTCCAGCTCCCGACAATGAAACATACAGCGACTTGTAGCATTTGTTTACATTTCGTTACAAGTAAATAGACCGCGCGACTTTATAGTCACTGGCTGAATTTTAACCATCCATGTTTGCGGATGTGGGTCTTAGAGTTATTCAATAAACGTTTAGAAGAATGCGACGCACCCAGCAGAAAAAAACACTTACTTCTACTTGTATTGTCTTAAGAAAAGATTTAAAAAAGTTTTCAGCTTCTTACCAAAAATATTATGTTGAAGAGTATCAGCAAGCACTTCATTAACGAATAGCACCGAGACATACCCATGGCTTTCAGTGAGATATTACGATTCAATAACAATGTCACAAGATTTAGTCGTCTTTGCCTAAATTATTCATTGATCATTTATTATTATTATAATTTCCACTGCACGCTCTACCTGTTTTCGTATTTATTCCAATTTCAAAATATATTTACTTTACGCAGGTTCAATGCCTTCGAATTTGACCACAGATTAGTTATTCACAGATTGCTATTAAAATAGCTAAATTTGACCAAAGACAATTTGACGTTGACGACTCAGAATAATGTGAGGTTGACGATGAAAAATAATTATTACCAGAAGTAATAAATCTATTCTAATTTTCTTGGTTTTTTGATAGCGCTGTATTATAAATGTCCCACAAATGAGCAAAGGCCTCCCCTCTTCTTCGGTGCCATCTCATACTGGCAGCCTTCGTAATGCGCGTCTAGATTATCTCGCCACCAAGGTCACCTCTTTCTAGGCTGACCTCAGCGGCGCCGTCCATAAATAAATTAAGGCGCCTTTTATCTTTTACTCGTTTGTAAAAATGTACTATTTATTTTGTGATGAAACGTTTATAAGGAATGAATTTATGAATATTTTTGTACAAGAAGAAAATTTAGTAAGCCATAGAGTCGGTACAGTTTCACAGCGTCGAACAACGAACGTTCGGGGCTTTGACAGCGAACGCGGAACGCGGAATGTCTCCCTCGAAAACATAAATAAATGGCCACCGTTGTTATTACGTTCTTCCTATTTGTTCAATTCTATGTTTGTAAAATGGACGCCGACTGCATTGAAAGGCAAAGGTAATTTATGTGACAAAAAAAAGGCTTTAAGTGTTCCAGTTTAAAAATAAAGTTTCATATAAATTGAAAAGGTGTCGTTGACAGAAAGTTTCGCGCCACTGAGGTAGCAAAACTTTGTAGTTGTGTTGTATTCCGCTGTCTGCGACGCCTTCCAGCATCAGCCAGTAATGTTTTCAATGCAAGGACGCTATTTCCAG
The DNA here is from genome assembly GCA_916618015.1 of Xestia c-nigrum. NCBI lineage: Eukaryota > Metazoa > Arthropoda > Insecta > Lepidoptera > Noctuidae > Xestia > Xestia c-nigrum. The sequence continues at coordinate 668,648 of OU745256.1, forward strand.
GGATCAACGTTTGTCCCGGAGAGAAAAACGGTGGAGTATGAGCTCTCAAAGAATAGACGAAATTGTGGCGGCGCTGATGCGGCCCATCAGCAGCGATTCCCGCCGATGTTTCGACACAGACCTCGCCGCGGTGAGTCCCTGACGGCCGACACCTCCGCCGGTGCATCACCCCGCGCATCTTTCTCTATTGTTATCATTTATGCTTTTCAGCTTCAAGGCACCTTAAGCCCTCGTTTAAAACGATAGTCCTTTGATATATTACTGCGACTTTATCTAATAACGAGTCGACCAGCGTACGCGAACCATGTTTATTACATGCAGGTTGTTATTGTGGTTTCTTCTCACATTGCATTCCAATATTTCGTGAAAATCTATAAGTTCATAGTCAATTAAATGGGGTAGTGGGTTGATGTGCTCATGGAGATGGTGAAATTTTAGTAGATAATGTAATATCTGAATCTGTTGTTTACTAACAATATCATAGTAAACACCCGAAGGGCCATTAGCATGTGTGATCACGCATATTTGTTACATAACTCACATTACTGTGTACATAAATTAATATTGTCAACAGTGATTGTCCTACAACCAGAACATAGTTGTTTGTGGTTGACATGCACTAACAGGTGTTTACACATTTTAATTCATCTTATTTATTTTGTGTTATACTGAAAAACTGACACAATTTTAGAGAACAGTATAATATGGACCCTGTTGATACATTGACACATGATAGTCAAGGCCAAAGATTTCTACTTTGTCAGAGAGATGAGATGATTGATTAGCAGCAAGTGTCTTGTCAACTTATTTGTATAAGACAGGTGTAACACAATGAAACACCTTGTAATGGTTTTTTTTCAGTTTGCCAATGTGTTCAGGCCTTAAGAAATGCAAAGCAAGGCAAAATAAATGGCACTATTTTCTTGTTCTGTATAAATGTCCCACAGCTGAGCAAAGGCCTCCCCTCTTCTTCAGTGCCATCTCATACTGGCAGCCTTCGTGATGCGATAGATCGAATTTGTTCAAAGGTGTTTTGTTTAGTAAATGATTCAATCTTCTTCTCTCAGAAATGGACCTACAATAGTGTGTGTATTAAGTGTGCTATCTGCTTGTGTAAACAATATGACCCAGTCACAGAATGAGGCCAGTAAGTTGGAGGCCACATTTTGATTGCTTGCCCTCATTCCTCACTATTTCAGTTGATCATTGGTGCAGTAATTAGCCTTTGTTACAAAAACGACTACCTAATTCCTCTTTACACAGGTCAGATCCACCTTGAGTAGGATCTACTCCCAACTAGGATAAAGTTCTTAAAGTGAAAGCACAAGGGTAGCCTGCAAAATTACTATTATTTGCATTTTTTGGGTTCCATATAAAATAAAGTAAGAAAATTATTATTGAAATAAAACAAACTAATTCTGTTTTGCTGCTCATGTCTATTTTTGATTTATTTTATTTGAATTTGGATTAGGTACAGTAAATAAATGTGTCAGCAACAAATTGCTGTTTCAATCTATTAGACTTAGCAAAACAATGGATAATATCCTTGGACAGTATAGAAGTTGATGTGTGTATGTCAGGGTAGCCTTCTAGTCTAGGCAGATGCAGCTAAATGCTGGTGTTGATCTGGCAGTGTGTTGTATGGTTGTGTCCTGGGGCAGTTGCTGGAGGAGTACCTGACGGAGGCGGGGCTGCACGCGCTGGAGGCGGGCGAGGCCGCGCCGGCCGCCGACGCCGTGGCGCCCAACTACCCGGAGCTGGCGCTGCTGCTGCAGCAGTCCGCCGCCATCTACGGCCGCAAGGTGGACTATCTGTACCAGCACGTGCTCGACGTCAGCGAGTCGCTGCAGGCCCCTCCGTTAGTCACACCTTACAATTATTTCATATATTCAATCTTTTCTAATATTCTATAGATAAAAGATTTATTTGTTTGTACTGAATAAGCCTGGTCTTTTTATTTTTATTATCAGGATTCAGGAAGTAACATAAGTCATAAAGTATTAAAAAAAATGCAAATTAGCCGAGCTATCACAATTTTTGCAGACGAAGTCGCGGCCATGTGCTAGTTCAATATGACTTGACACACGGTGCCATTTGCAGACGAAGTCGCGGCCATGTGCTAGTTCAATATAACTTGACACACGGTGCCATTTGACAGGTGGACGACGCTTTTTAAGCAAGCAGCGTCACTCTGATATCTCAAGGTGAATTATCTTGTGTACCTTCTTGTAATAACTTTTAACATACGTAGGTCTATCGTCGGTCGATATCGTAGGTCGTATCTATTTGAACTATGATTTGAAATACCCAGAAGTTTATTCATAATCAAAGATGTTGAAAATATGAGAAATTGTTCTGTCCTTGTTACAAGTAACCGGCGTAACAATCATTGCACTGAACATACGAATTCGCTTTGTTTTTCAAACTGCTTATTTTTTTTTACTGTTTTTAACTTTATTCTTAAACCAGAACAGCACCGCTGCTCAGTGGCAGAAATAGGTTTAGGTAGTTTCCGAAGAAATTCCTTCACAAAGAGTTGAACCACCAGTATTACCACAAGTAACTGGCTCGCTCTGTCCGCAGGGAAGCAGTTGAGGAGGCGCGCACGTCTCCGTCCGCGGAGCCCGTGGCGGGCCCCTCCTCCGGCCGGCCGGCGCGCCGCCCCGCCGTGCTGAGCGGCCTGGCCGCCTTCCAGCGGATCACCTTCGCGGGCTGCACCCGCGAGCGCAACGAGTACACGCCCGCCGCCAACCGGCCGCACCCGCAGCTGCCCAACACCTTCACGGAGCTGGAGCCGCGCGTCATGACCGCGGCCTCCTGGGGCGCCATCTACGACTACGACAACGAGTTCATCGGCCTGCCCGACGACTTCGCGGTCACCACGGACATCTGCCACGTCAGTATCCGCACGAGTCGAGCTAGCGAGCCCGCGTATCGCGCCCGGGCGGGGAGACACGTGGCGTCTGTGCTTCGATGACCCATGGTCAAGTTTTATGTTGTCACAGTCGGAAACGGGGATGCTGGTGGACGACTTCGAGCCCCGGACGCTGTTCGACCCGGAGGGGCCGCGCCCGCTTTCCATGAGTGACCTTCAGGATGCCATCGATGCGGCCGTGAGCCCGCTGCGGCCCGCGAGTCCGCTGCGGCCCTACAGCCCGGCCGCGCCCGCCAGCCCGCTCGGCGCCGGGCCCAGCTCCCCGCTGCGCACCAGCACGCCGCTGCCTGGCGAGGTCGCCGCGCTGGACCAGACCGCTGCACCTGAGCAGACTGCCGCCCTGGAGCAGACCGCCGCCTGCGAGCAGACTGCTGCGCCGGACCAGACGGCGGTGGCCGAAGTTTCCTCCGAGGTAGCCCTGCAGACGCCTGTTAAGAGAGAACGGAAAAGGCGTCATAGCATTATCAATATGGATGACATTATCGAAGGCGGTTTAAAAATAAACATTAATGAAGGTAAGTCTGACTTAGAGTTCCCAAATTCAGAATAGGCAAAAATATTTTTATAAATAAGAGTGTAGCACAACAGTAATGAACAATAATATGTAACCACTTAATCGCTTTTAAAGTGTTTTTCTCCCACTATTTCTTAAAAATGTCATGTCTTTACGAACATAGTATTCTGGAGCTCATATTTTTATGAATAAAGATCCTATCTACATGTTTGAACCGTTATTTTTCACGAAAGTGTATACATATTGGTGTTCTACACATAAGGCACAGCGTTCATAGACAGCTGTAACCATTTACACAACATCCATAATATACTGTTTGTTACGATTCCCGCAACCTTCACCAAGTCACGGTACACCTAGTGGAAGGTCTTCCAACGCAACGTGTTCCGGTTCGCGATCGCCACTCCAAATCTTTTCGGCCCCATCGGCCATCTGTTCTGCGAGCAATGGGCTTACCCACTGCCACTTAAATTTTGCAATTCTTCGGGCTACGTCGCGTCGGTAACCAAGAGCTGCGCATACTCCATCAAAAATGAACAATACTCAAGTTCTGTTTTCTGTTACAGATTTGCGGCAGCGGTTGGTCGCGATACGAGAGTTTAGTATACCGACTAGATGGATTAAAAGAATAGTAAAAAAGCGAAAGAGTTATATTTTAAGCGAGAGATGGCGGCTGCGCGAACTAAATCCGGATCCTCGAGCAGGTAAGCGTCGGCACGGCGCCGCCGACAGCCAACGGGACGCGTACACTGACAACCTCGCTCTGTTTACAGAGTTCGCGGGCTGGAGTCTCGCGGAGGCGATCGAGGCCGCGGCCACGGTGAAGAGTTGGCGCGCGCTCGAGACCGACAGCGACGACGACGGTTTCTTCGAGCAGAGCTCCGTGGGCGACGGCTGCGACACGTCGCGCGTAGACGACAGGTCGCGCGCGGACGACACGTCGCGCGCGGACGACACGTCGCGCGCGGACGACACGTCGCGCGCGGACGACACGTCGCGCACGGACGACACGTCGCGCACGGACACGTCGCGCGCAGATGACACTCGGCGCGCGGACGATACGACTAGCGCGGATGAGACTCGGCGCACGGCTGACAGTGCGGAGTGGGCGTCGTGGCAGGAGGGCGTGCTGGCGCGCGCGACGGCGGCGGAGGCGCGCGGCGCGCTGGACGTGCACGCGCTGGGCCGCTCCGTGCTGCGCGCGCTGGGCGGGCCGGGCACGTCGGACCAGACGCACTCCTTCCAGAACGTGCTGCTGCGCACGGCGCGCACGGACCAGGAGGTGTCGCACGTGCTGCTGGCCACGCTGTTCCTGGTCAGTCTGTCTGATTACTTCGCTACCGACGTGATTTGTGCAGCGACGATGAACAAAAATAATAACTTGAAATTAAAAAAACATCCCATCGTTGTCATTCGGGAAAGGTATCCAGAAGGCTGACTGAATTGCGACGTTGGTTACTTTCAATTTTATGTTTAAATAAGGGTCAATTTACACCCAAATTGCAGCAGCCAGCAGCGTCTCGCACTTTCACGTTCCAGTTCGCTGCTTCGGCCGCGCCGCGTGACGTCAGCGGCGCCGCGCGTCCATTCCGAGTCTCAAACGATACTATGTATATCGTAATGGAGATAAAGCATAAAATGGTTTTGACAGTGAAACTGCGTTGCCGACCGCTGCCATTTCGGTGTGAATTGACGGATTTCGGTGTGAATTGACGGGTTTCGGCCCAAACCTAAACTTAGGGTCTACACCGAGGCCCCGGAACAAAAGGCGAGGCCCCTCAAGCAAAATCACAAATAATAATTAACAAAATTGGTATTTCTAATAATAAAATAAAAACAGTGTGGCAGGTTAAATATCAAAGAAACTGTAAAGACACAACTGTTTCAGACCGAATTGTCCTTGATAATTGCTGAGACACTAGAAAGTTTCTTCACTAACATTCCGCTAGAAGTTACAAAATCTCTCCCTTCTTCATCTACATTAACTGAAGATTTTCTTAAAGAAAATTTAACTGCGGATATACCAAACTTTAAATTTAACCCAATATGTATTGCTACTATTATAAACGCGTTCAAAAGTCTCAATATAAAGAATACTGAAGACTTATGGGGCATATCCGTCAAGGTTTTTAGAGATATTATTGAATCAATCGCTCCTATCCTAACAGGCATATTCAATCAATGTTTGGATGGCGGTAAGTTTCCTGATCTAATGAAACATAGTAAAGTAGTAAATAAATAAAATAAAATAAGCCTTTATTGCCGTTAAATTATTTGACTAAACATTACATAAAAATTAAAACAATAGAGGTGAGAAAAACTAACTAAAACTATTAATTAACTTAAACTAAAAACATATTCTCGCCAATCGGTTTATCTCCCCTCTTAAGGACGCTGCAACGTTTTCGTTGAACTCAAATTTAGGTATTCAATGCCGCACACAGCAACATCACGCGTACGCACTACGCACACATTCAACAACTCCGAGCGCTCGATTTTATACTTCACCTAAATAATTTAGCTCCTTGGTTTTATTTTGTAATGTTATTGAAATTAACTCCAGAAGAATACTTGGACCTTTGAAAATGCGTTTGGTTACTATTACTTAGTACCGTTGTCGTGATAATAGGTTAGTATTTTCAACCAACTGCAAAAAAAGAAGGTGCTTGACCCTATCAATAGTATCTTTTTCTTTGCGATTTTCATAACATAAAATCACGCCTGTTAAGGGTAACAGAATATGTACACCTAATATGGTACCAACATAAAAAAAACCTGCCCCGTGTTCAAAAACTAAAACAAAAGTACCGACACCGACTACCGTAAAGAAAATCATCATCTCAGTGTTAACATCCCGGTCACAAGAATTAAAAGGGGGGGGGGGGGGACACATTTTACCACTTTGGAAGTGTCTCTCGCGCAAACTATTCAGTTTAGAAAAAAAAAAATGTATTTTTTTTTTTATATTTTTGTGTATAAATCTTAATGCGGTTCACAGAATATATATACGTACCAAGTTTCAACAGCATAGTTCTTATAGTTGCGGAAAAAAGTGGCTGTGACATACGGATAGACAGACAGTCAGACATGACGTATCTGTAAGGGTTCCGTTTTTTGCCATTTGGCAATGGAACCCTAAAAACGAATTGAACATTTTGTTATTAATTATATGGAACATTTAATTGAATCCTTTCCAATCCTATCCTATATAATATATGATATAATCCTAGTGTTACGAGCTGGGTATGAGATAAATTAATTACTACCGATTAAACAACACAATAACTTTATTAATCACAAAACAATTTAAACTTAATCACAAGTACACTACAATACACTACTGTTCACTATTCGCTTAGATATCGCTCTTCAAGTTCACTTCGATTCGCTTCGTTGTGTAGTTAAAACAAGACTGACGGTCGTGGGTCTGAGCGATGTATTTATACTCGCCAACAGACACACCAGAACAATCACGAATATTCTAGAGGGTCATAAAAAACACTAACAAAAGATTACCTACCTACTATAGGTAGGTAAGTTTTTTTTTTTTTTTTCTCTTCAGTTATCTTGCAATCAGTCGTGTGGACTATAAGCAGATGGGATGATGATTTAATGGTGTGTAGGGTGCTAGAGTACTCCCAGCGGAGCCCACCCTTTGTTTTATATTGTCAACCATCAGCGACAATGTCGTCAAAGAGATCTCGTCGTTTCTTCAGTCGACGAATTGTTTCAGGGATAGTGAGCTGTCCTGCAAGCTGATTTGGATGCTTTTGTAGTCTTGACTTGTAGCTGGAGCCGTAGTAGTCTATCACTTCTTTAACCATTGGTAGGTTAAGGATGTCATGGATCTCCTTTGTTTTAATGAACCATGGCGCATTTGAAATTTGCCTCAGAATGTAGTTTTGCGCCCTTTGTATTATTGTTATATTGGTGCTACATGCTGTGCCCCATAGTTCAATGCCATAGGTCCAGATTGGTTTTAGCACAACATTGTATATGAGAACCTTTTTGTCAATTGCTAGTTTTGAGTTTCTACCTAGCAACCAGTAGAGTCCCTTATACTTGAGGTTAATCTGATCTCTTTTTGCTTGCACATGTTTCTTCCAAGTGAGTCTGCGGTCTAAGTGCATTCCTAGGTATTTTACCGAGTTTTGATGAGGCAGTTGTGTATTATTTAGAGTTACGGGGGGGCAGTTTTCTTTGCGGAGTGTAAAGGTTACATGCACTGATTTGGACTCACTAGCTGCAATTCTCCATTTGGACATCCATTTCTCTATTTTATGGAGTCCACACTGCAGGAGTTCAGATGCTTTAGCTGGACATGGGTCCGAGGCGAGTAAAGCTGTATCATCTGCATAAGTCGCGACTGTAAACTCTTGGCTTTTTGGTAGGTCAGATGTATACAGTGAATACAAGACGGGCCCAAGAACCGACCCTTGAGGCACTCCCGCGGTCATTTCATAAAAGTCCGATGTGCAATCATTTTCTTTGACTTGAAATATTCTATTGGCTAAGTACGATTTTAGCGTTTCAAAATACGTATGTGGTAATAAGGATTTAATTTTGCATAACAACCCTTTGTGCCAAACTCTGTCAAACGCTTGCTGGATGTCCAGAAAAGCTGATGAGCAATATTCTTTTTTCTCAAATGCCTTCCTTATTACTCTTGTCACCCTATGGACTTGTTCTGTAGTGGCATGTTCTTTACGAAAGCCGAATTGATGGTCAGGAATAATTGACTTGTCTTTCAGGACATTGTTGAGTCTTTGCAGAAATATTTTTTCGAATAGCTTAGACATAATCGGTAGTAAGCTAATCGGTCTGTAAGAAGTTACTTCATGAGCAGGTTTACCAGGTTTGTGTATCATAATGATTTGGGAGACCTTCCACAGATCCGGGAAGTATCCTACCCGCAGAATGGCGTTAAACAATGTTGTTATATAAACTATTCCCTTACGCGGAAGCTCCTCTAGGACCTTCTTGTCAATGAGATCAAACCCAGGGGCCTTGTTGTTGTCCATGGATTTGATGTGTCTGGAGACTTCTCCCGGTGTTACCGTCTTCAGTGGTACATCAAGTTGGTAGTCCTGGTCAAGAATAAGGTCTATCTCCGATTCATCTACGTTCGGACAAGCAGCGTTTGGTTTAAATACTTGGCTAAGGTGACACGCAAATGCTTCAGCCTTATCTTGTGCGGTTTTAGCCCAATTTCCACCACGTTTCCGGAGTGGAGGTTTATGGATCGATGGCCGATTGTAATTTTTGCATGCTCTCCATAGTGAATAGTTTGTGTCTTTTGTAGGTGTTAGACCTTCTAGGTATGTCTCCAGGGCGGCTTCGTTAGCATCCGATATAAGGGATTTTAGTTTCTTGGCTGCTTTGTTAAGCTCTCTTTTGTCACTGGGATGTCTACTAGTGTGCCATGTTCGACGGAGTCTGCGTTTTTCTAGTATTTCTAATCTTATGGTGTCCGAATACACTTTACGTTGCTGACGACGCTCGATGGTTACCGGGGTGCAGATACAACAACATTGCTGTATCAGAGTAGTTATTGTCCTGGTAGCATCATCAATGTCGGACTCAGTTTTTAAAGCTATTTTGAGTTCAAGTTTCTCCTCAATTAATTCCCGAAAATTGTGCCAGTCTGTTCGTTTGTTGTAGAGATTCAGATTTCTCTCGATATTGAGGACAGTGGAGCCAATTGTCAGTATTACCGGTACGTGATTTGTGTCAGTGTCTAGGCATGTTTCTATTTGATGAGGGAGTCTAGATAAGCCCTTGGTGATGAAGAAGTCGATGACGTCAGGCAGTCTGTTTGGATCAGTAGGCCAATTTGTGGGCTCTGCCGTTGAGATTGTAGAAAGACAGTTACCGTCTAGGCTTTTCTTCAGCTCTCTACCTCTGGTGTTGGTTAATCTAGAGGCCCAATGGACATGCTTTGCATTCCAATCTCCACCGGCTATGAAACGTGAGCCTAATGTATTAAAAAACTCGTTATATAGCTCCTCAGTTATTCTGTGTTTCGGAGAGCTGTATATGGCAGAGACGTTGAAGGCTCCGTTGCGGTCTTCTATAGTTATCGTTGCTGCTTGTATGTGTGCTTTCTTAAACTGTGGTAATTGGTGATGTTTGATGCTGGATCTAATTACAACTGCCGCCCCAGCGTGGGCAGTGCCGTCTGGATGGTTAGTAGAATATATATTATAATTTTGTAATCTAATACTACTGTTCTCAGTGAAATGAGTTTCAGACACTAGCAGAATGTCTATGTTGTGAGTATTTAATAGCATTTCGACCTCCTCCTTATTTGGAGATAGGCCATCAAGGTTCCAGGTAGCTATCTTGAGGGAAGTCATCGTGACTGCCTTGACACTAGAGTTGTTATGAGATTCATTAAAGTGCTCATTTGTTGAAGGATAATGTCTAGCTTTTCTGCTTGTTTTAGGAACATTTGCTCTATTGTATGATTTGGCGATGGAATTTCTGCTTCTTTACTATTTAGGTTTTGTTTTGTTACATCGGCATATCTATCTTTTTTGGTGGGGATTATTGTATTTGTTCTGATGTTTTCTTTTGGGTTAGCCTGTGGTAAAACCTGGTTGTTGGAGTTCTCGGCAGTTTTCTTGTTTATTTCTTTAGGGTTGATTCGTGGTCTTCTATTGAATTTCCTGGCATATATTTCCCTGTAAACCTCACAGCCTTTGAAATTTGATGGATGGGCGCCGAAACAGAGGGCGCATGTAGCTGGGGTGTTGCGGTCAGTCTTAGGACATTCAGAGGACCTATGGGATGCTGCACATTTCACACAGCGGTATGGCCTCATGCAATAGTTTTTGGAGTGGCCATATTGCTGGCATCTCTGACATTGAACTACTATTTTCCGTTTTCGAGGGTCTTCTATAGTAATAGATTGGTGGTGGATATATTTAATGTTTTTTACGGCTTTATTATTGGGGCCCTGTTGTATGTTTGCAAAGAATGTAGAAGTTGGACTTTTTTCGGGTCCATACTTTGCATTTATTATTTCCCCAACAACTGTGTTACCAGTCTCTTCTATTGCTTCTTTGATTTCAGTTACTGGCGTTGTGTGGTGGAGATTTTTAATTACTATTCTGTAAGGTCGCTTCTCTTTACTGTTGAACGTATGTCCAATCAATCCCTTTTGTCTGACAGTATTGATGACTATTTTATATGCTTCAACTGTAGTGCAGTTAATCCTAAGTTGATTTTTATTTGTGATTTTGAAAATAAAGTCTGATTTTTCTACAACAGTTTCAAGAAGCTCCGTTAGCTTATTAACATCTTCAATACCATAAAGAATGATTGGTGGAGGTTTCGAGGCTTTTTTGACAGCATTTCGCGATAAATTGTCATCTGTTTCATCTACAGGGAGTCCACTAAATTGATTACTAGTCATTGTTCGTTCAGGGGACGGAGAAGACACTTTCTTTCTCTTTGCATTTCTTGAGACTGGTGCTCTTTGCCACTTAGGGGGCTGTGCGCCTGTCGTGGCGCATGTTGTTTCCAAGTGAGGGTTGTTCAAGTTAGTTGAATGGGTCTGATTTTCGGTGGTTTTATCTGTCGCGGAGCTAAGTGATTGGCTTCTAGGCCTAGACATAAATAAGCTTGGGTGGAATGCTTGCTGGACTAGTTTCTTTGTGTTTGTTTTAGCAGTCGTAGGATCCATATGATGCAGCACATTGCCCCCCCCCCAGAATACGTGGGGCAGCCTGAGTTAGACTCAGGGAGGGATTCTCCGGCACGGCCGGTACCCTCCTGGGGTAGTTCATTCTTTTGTTCTGCAAACATGGTTGTATCGGGACATTATTCAAGCAGGTTGTTCCCCTGGAAGGTAGGTAAGTAAGTAAGTAAGTATCGCTGGACATTAAACACACAGCGCCATCTAGTGCCACACTAAGCAAGGCTTGTGTCGTGGACACCAGATAGTTGATATATACTTTTTTGTTTGTAAATACATACTTATTATACATACAAACAAACAATACAATTAGTATTACTAGCTACTTGTACAAACCAATATGAACCGTATGCCCTAGGCGTACGGTCGAAATTCCAATGTCTTTTTATAAATAGGTCGCGAGTTTCTACCTACCTAACTTTACAACTAATGATAATAGAATGCTCTCGAACTTCTAACGTACACCCACTGCAATCACTTGCTTTCTCGAATGTTCTAGTAGGTCCGTTGTAACACTAGATAATAGATCGTTTTCAGCTCATTATAACTAATCGACCAATTGTGAAATCCGGCGTACGATGAACATGTCTGCATACACCTCTGAGGATTACAGTCGTGAAGATTTCGTCTCCAAGACTTAGCAAACAGATCGTTTTCAACTCGTAATAACTATTGCGAGCAATTGTGTAATCTGGCGTGCGAAGAACATGCGTGCTTACCCCTCTAAGGATTATAGTCGTGAAGATTTCGTCCCCAGAACTTACGGATCGTTTTGAACTCATAATAACTAATACGACCAATTGTGAAATCTGGCGTACGATGAATATGTCTGCTTACCCCTCTAAGGATTATAGTCGTGAAGGTTACGCTTATGTTTATCAGTAAAATCATAACTCTCCTCCCCATCCACTTCCGAACCTCACCGTGAACAGCTTGGCCTTACCCATCCAAACCCTAACCTTACTAAGAGTTGCTTAACACCACCCATCCATTTCACAAATCCCGATAATAATAAAAGTAGGAACTCGTAAGTACTTACTTTAATGTCGTTGGAAAAAGTTTCAACTCATTCCGAATACGCTATACAACCGGGGGTACCTACTCACACGCATGCACACTTCAATATTTTTTAGTAATAAAATCGTATTTATTTTTTGCGACAGAGCGATACACCCGTCCGTTGAGGAGCGCGTCTCAGCGCAGATTGACGAACCGCGAGGCGCAAAATGTATGAAGAATTCGCCAAATGTTTATACTTTGGCTAGTAATTGGAAAATGTTGTGATTTTAATACAAAAAAAAGGATTTCCTGTAAAGAACTATATTTACCGCAATTTCTTATTAATTATTAAGATAAAATATGCTTTAAAATGACCTAAATTGGTACCTATTCTGACCCCTTTTTTTAAATTTTCTGCGATTCTTGTGATGGGAAAAACGTATTTGTGCGAAAATTTTGTATGACGTCATAGATTTTTTCTGATGATTATCTGGAGATTAATATATTATCTTTAAATTAAGACCATGAAATTTTCACATTTGTGACAGCTTGTACTTTAAAATGGTACCTGAAAAACACTAATATTCGTGGAAAAAAGTAACAGCGTCCTTAACGGCTTGTCTTTCGACATAGGCCTCCTCTAAGGATTTCCACTCGTTTCTGTCCTTTGCTGTACGAGTCCATTCTGGGCCAGTTTTTTTTTCTTATTTATTTGCAAACATGCGATCGGTTCCTGAACCATAAGCAGTTGTTTTTGAAGAGTATTTGACATGTTAGGCCCTCCCATTGTTGGGCTGCCTTTGGATATTACTTTACTCAAAGTATATTATCCCAAGTGTGCAGTCTTTTAAGACGTCTTGTCTTCTGGGCCAGCTACTTGTTTCAAATCATCTTCCCATCTTTTTGGCTGCCTTCCTCTACTTCTTCTGCTTTCTCTAGGGTACCATTCCGTTATTAATCTGGTCCATTTCTCTTTCTTTTCTCTCAACATATGTCCTGTCCAACGCCATTTCAGTTTTCTGCATACTGATTGCACTTTTCTAAATTTTGTCTTTGCTTTGATCTTTTTTAATTGTATTTTATCCCTTCTTCTTACCCCCAGTACACTTCTCTCTATCCCATTCTGACATATATTTAATTTATTTTGTTGTTGTTCAGTCAAGGCCCAAGTTTGGCATCCGTATGTAAGACATGGCAGTATGCAAGCATTGAAGACTTTTCGTTTCTCTGCCTATGACAGTAAAGTAGTACCAATTTTCAAATCGGGTTGTAAGAGTGATCCCTCTAATTATAGACCTATATCTGTGCTTCCAGCATTGAGTAAAATATATGAAAAAATCATGCTGGACCAGATGTTATCTCACTTTAACTCAAATTGGATTCTGCAGTCAGCAGTTTGGATTCACGAAGGGCAGGTCGACAACGGACGCTGAGGTTAAACTCATCACTCACATTTTGGAATCCTGGGAGAAGTCCCAGGATGCTATTGGCATTTTATGTGATCTCTCTAAAGCGTTTGACTGCGTGGACCACAACACACTGATGTGTAAATTACACCACTACGGAATTCGTGGTCAAGCTGCTGATCTGGTTCTTTCTTATTTATCAAACAGGCTGCAAAAAGTAAATGTAAATGGGGCGACGTCCTCCGGGTCTCTAGTCAAGATAGGCGTGCCCCAAGGTTCAATTCTCGGTCCTTTCCTATTTCTTGTTTACATTAATGATCTCCCTTATATGATGGCCAAATTATCAGATATAATTTTATTTGCTGATGACACCTCGCTAATTTTTTAAATAAATACAAAGGATACGCTAAATACGTAGACTGCTGCCGGAGGACTAATAAAAAACCAAATTTATAATAAAGAAATTTATTTAATAAAAGAAATTACAATTATTGGAAAATGTAGTTGAGTCGATCGATGGCGGATGCAAAGTGCGCGGGCGCGGTCACGTAGACGGTGTTGTCGGGCCTCCCCTCGTAGCAAGTGTAGCAACTCGGTCGATGGCTTGCCTCGTGCCATTGTGTCAGCGCTTTACTTAAGAGCGTAGACGGGCTGCATTTTTCCATACAAATGTATTCCCCTATTCTCTTCCTGGATAATGCCTCTAGAGTAATCGTTATTATTTATAAAAATCTAGGTCTTTTGAAGGCATGCCCCTGTCATTTTTTTTTTTTCAAAAAAATTATTTAAAAAATAAATGTGACTTACCAAAAACCTAAAAAAATACCCCGTTTTTACCTACGTAATCAGACGACTACCAAAGAAAATTGAAAAGTTTTTAAAATAAAAACAAGTAATAGGGGCATAGATCTATTCTTCCTTTAAATTTTGATACTAAATATAATTTAATTGGCTTAGGTTTCGAGGAGAAAACAGGAGAATACGAAACGTCGATCGGTCAAGGATTTTTGTAGGTAAAATCGTTCTTAGCTGCAGTTGTCTCTATCGCACTCTACGGGGGGAGACGAGAGGCGAGGGAGACGGCAATAGTTTCTTCAAATACCTATTTTTTAATTCCCGCGCAGCCCGTCTACGCTCTTAATAGTGATGCGCGTAACACGCTTGTCCAACATGTTAACGAAAGTCTAACCGTTCTCTCGAAATGGTTCGCTGCTAATAATCTTTTATTGAATGCAAGCAAAACTAAGTGTTTAAAATGTACCACAACGTGATCTTAATTTAAATCTTGACGGCAATAAACTTGATGTTATAGCGGAAACTGTATTCTTAGGGATTACTATAGATTCAAAATTACAGTGAGGCGCGCACATAAGAACTCTTTCAGGTAGGTTAAGCTCAGCTGCATATGCAGTTAGGAAAATAAGGCAGTTAACAGATGTAGCCACAGCTAGGTTAGTTTACTATGCTTATTTCCACAGTATTGTCTTACGGCATCCTGCTGTGGGGATCAGCAGCAGACGTTGACTCCATTTTTATACTACAAAAGAGGGCAGTCCGCGCGATCTATAAAATGGGTCCTCGCGAGTCACTCGAAAAATTCAGAGAGATCAATATACTAACTCTGCCTTCTCTTTATATCTTTGAATGTATTTTATATGTCCGCAAAAATCGAGGGCTTTTCAAAATTAGAAGCGACTTCCACAATAAAAATACACGCAGTGAACATGAAATTGTAATACCTAAATTCAGATTAACAAAAACTAGCAAGTCTTTTATTATAAACAGTATACGCTGTTATAACAAGTTGCCAAAGTCAGTTATAGAACTGACCGATGGAAAGTTCAAAAACTATATTAAACGTGTCCTTATGAAAAAAAGCATATTACAAAATCAAGGACTATGTTGATGACAAAGAAGTTTGGCTAAGATTCCTTCTGTGCATGCGGCTTCCCTGGTAGCTCATAAACGGCACAGATTTGTGGATGTCTCTAACTATTCTCAATCTCATTATTCTTTTTCTTTTGATTCAGATTATTACAGTAGTTTTCAAATCATTTTTTCTCATACTTTGCTCAGAATAGTTACAGCACCGATGACAACATTTGTGTCACTTGTTTAATTTTATTCTTTAATTAAATATTATTTTTTATTTTAGTAAGTATAGATGCTTTTTTATCTATTATTTGAGAATGAATGAACATTGAAGGCCTTTTAGATTCCCGGGTGCTGTTAACTTTTGTTAAATATTCCTTTTGTTTTACATTTTTTGTATAGCAAGCAACGATCTATTGTCGGGCCTACGCTGTCCCCCCATACTTTAGTACTAATGCTGTAATGAAACAATAATATTGTAAAATGAAATGATTTGAAAAGAGTAACCATGGAGTTTCTTGCCGGTTATTCTCCATGGAATCGACCAACGCGAACCGTGCACCTTTTTCGACGTTTGATAAGTGCCCATCCAGGCCTATGTGAAATAAAATATTTTGATTTTGAGGAGAAGGAACATGGATGGCTAACACAAAAAAATAATAAACGGTCTGTAAGAGTATTCGTGTGTGCAGGCGAACGCGGGCAACGTGCGTGTGGTGCCGGACGAGTCGAGCGAGTGTGAGGGCAACTTCTCGCTGCAGCTGCTGTCGGACGACGAGCGCCTGTACAGCGCGGCGGCCGCGGCCGATGCCGACCACTTCCTGCGCTGAGCGCGTCCTTCAAAACTACTTTGTTCCTGTTGGCTTGACTCTTTTGTGACTTATTTCTAACAATTCTATGTTTTTTTTTTATCATTTTTATTTTTGCATGTTGGCGCTTTTTTTGTACATTTTTAAATGTCTTAAACTTCACACATCGTAAATCCAAATATAGATTTTATGTATTTTATATATAGGTATTATCTTTACGCTAATACCTGATTTTTGTTATTGTACATATATAAATATGTGTAAAGAGTATTTTTGTTGTAAATATAGTAAATAAGTTGATGTAATTAATCAAAATGTATTTTTATAAGTACAAGAATTGTAACGTAAGTCGTAACGCAACATTGGTGTCTCGTAGACCGTGTACAGTAGTATGAACTATGGAGGGCAGGGTAACATTATTGTGTAACCGCTGGCGCCGGTAGCCCGGTACCGCCAGGACATACAACCGGGTGCGGTCAGATAGTATTATTATATTACAGATCTCTAATCGTGAATACATATGTGTACATAATTATAATTAGAAGTAGTTATCGAACAGTTATTAATCAAATTTATAGTAATCAAATTTTGCATTGTACGCCAGTGGAAATTGACATTAAAATCGCAAAGCATGACGTAGTTCTGCGTTTTTGATATCCTGCATATCAAAAACTCCCTAAACTAAAAGTGTCACTTATATTGGCGTACTTTAGGGCGTGAGAAGTAAAAAAAAATAGATTTACTACGACTTTTTCATTGATCATGACTTGTCTCATAAGACGAAAGATTTGGGAGCAACGCCTAAAATTTCCAACGGTCAAAAAAATCACTGCGAGCTGCGGTTAGGCTTTAAATGTTGCAAATTTAGTAAACTTGATGTTGATTTATACAAATAATAAATGTTCTATTAATAATGCACATTATTTATTTTTAGAGCTAAATGTAAAAAAATTACCCAAAATATGGCAGTTTATCGCGTATACGCAGCAAGCACAAGTTTTTCAAAGTTGCAAATTCGTATTCACATCATCCTAACTGATCTATACAACATAATATAAAAATTGCAGAACTACATCATGCTTTGCGATTTTAGGCTTTTTAGCGTCGATTTCGACTGGCCTATTGTTGTTTACACAATATCTACTACGATGTGTAGCAGTATGACACTGCTACGACAAGTAGGCGCTGTCTATGTTAAATTGTTTCTCTTCATGTGCGGTTGACTCATCATCATTCTCTTGCCCTTATCCCAATTTATTTGGGGTCGGCGCAGCATGTCTTCTTCCATACTCCTCTATTTTTCGTCATCTCATCAGACACTTCTTTTCTTACCATATCCTTCTTAACACAGTCCATCCATCGTTTCTTTGGTCTTCCTCTACTCAAAACTTTTTTCACGACATTTTCCTCATTCCTCCGCATCACATGCCCATACCACGACAACCGATTACCACACAACTTTTCAGTCACCGGTGCCACTTTCAGACTTCCTCTAATATACTCATTCCTTACTTTATCCATTCGCGTAACACCACACATCCCCCTTAGCATTCTCATCTCCGCGACATGCAGATGCCTTTCATTCATCCCTTTTGTGGCCCAACATTCTGATCCATACAACACAGCAGGTCTAACCATTGTTTTATAAATCTTCCCCTTAAGTTTTAGGGGAATGCGGGAGTCGCAGATCGTTCCCGTGACCTGCCGCCATTTCATCCATCCCGTGTTAATTCTGTGCTTTACACTACGATCTATTTCGCCATCGCTTTGCATGAGTGAACCAAGATACCGAAAGTCGGAGCAGACAGGAAGAGACGCGCTATCTAGCGCTATGGCTCCAGAGCTGGAGAGACCGCCAAAATCGCAGAACATGTATTCAGTTTTGCTTCTGCTGATTTTCAAGCCAACATTCTCCAGTTTCTGTTGCCATCTCTCCAGTCTGCTCTGGATCTCAGGTCCATTTTCACCGACAAGAACAATGTCATCGGCAAACACCATGACTGTCATTGAATTATATCAAATGTATCACTGTTTAAGCGAAAACTTTCTAACTGAAAACAAAATTATACCGTCCTTTTAGACACTATGAACAGTTTTAGACTAGCGTATGTTTCAGCGGGTATAAGTTCGTGTCGGCTAAGGAGCTGTCAGCAGCGATGTGTCAGTATCTCCTGCGGCTCACACTAAGACGAGCTAACAAGCGCACGTAACAAAAGGTGCACGTACACACGCATCCAAAAACAAGCTCATACGTGCAGAAAATGCGCTAATCTAAAACTCCCTTGATAAAAATAACTATCTAGATGTAATTGTCGTTCAAATGTAAATAGTAAATATATGAAGTGACATCTCGACATGATCGTCTCTTGATTGTTACAATATGTAAACGGACCTTTCACGAAGCCGTCAACCAAGCATTCTGTACATTGTTTGGGGTGAAAAATGAATTACGGTAAGACTCAATGTAATACATTTTAAACACAAATCTAGTGTTAAAAAAGTAACGTATGGTCCAGAACTGAAAGATATCACAATGACTGGGAGAACAAGTGCCTTTCGGCATCGTGATGGCTCCTTTTTCATCCACCATAAGTCGACATACTACTTTGAACCCCCGATGAAAAACGACGGGGTGCTATGTTATTTGCTAAGACAAGCAGTATCTTGTAGTTAGTTGCCAAACAAGTTCGGGTTTAGTGCTAATTTGTACATAAATGTGAAATAAATAGAGACATGTGAATATTATGATCATGGAATGCACAACACAATGCCAAATGCGAATGAATGTCATGTAAATGTGATGAAAGCTAATTAATCGAAAATTGGTAATTCGATTGCAGGCATTCATTGTGACAGTTGTAGTTGGTGTCGTCTTATATACTTGCAAAACATATCGTTGTTGCAGTTATTTTATCAAATAAACTAAATGAGATATTTCTCAATAGTTCATTAAAATATTGGTTATGAAATGCAAAAATAATATTGTTTCAGAATTCACGCTCATAACTCGAACGTTCTTCACATTTTTAGTTTCCAATAATGTATTACTATAGATGTTGATTTAAACGAGTGAAATAAACTGACACGTAAAAGAAACTTACAAGTATTCTGTACTTGTTAGTTTCCTTTACATGTCAGTTTATTTCATTCGAACGGGGTGGAAGAGACACCAGTCAGGGCATGGAAATTTCACATCTATACTTATATTTAATATATAAAGCAGAAGAGTTTATTTGTTTCTTTGTTTGGTTGAACGCGCTAATCTCTGGAACTACCAGAATTGAAAAAATCTTTTTGTGTTGGATAGTCCATTTATCGAGGAAGGCTTTAGGCTATATAATATCACGCTACAATTATTAGGAGCGGAGTAGGAATGAAAAATGTTGCAAAAACGGGGATTTTATTTCCCTTTCGGTTTTCTCTCTTATGTGACGCAAACGAAGTTGCGTGGGTCAGCTAGTAGGTTATAAAGTAAAACAGATGTTCCCTACAAAAGTGAATTACATTCAGAATCTATGCTTTGACGTTGCTGTCCCTTCCACCCCGTTTTAAACTACTTACAAAAAAATCAAGTGTTGTTTTTAGACATTTAACAGAATATTGTAATGTTATCTCACAATAATATTATGAGCATAATAAGTAATAGAGGCTACATTTGTGCAACATTGTTTACAGGGTAAGTGGTGATTGAATGCATTCTTTGATATGGATAATGTTTTAATTAACTAAAGTATCTATCCCGAAGGAATGCCTCCAATGATGGCCTATCACCCTGTACGAATATTATCGACCTATTCATTAGGTTTTATGATTCTCTTATTGTCCTTTTGGTCCAGGTAAAATATATACAGAAAATCTAATGAAGGTGAAAGCGTCAGGGTAGCCTTGTTTTCAAGATCAAAATCGTTCCTCGACCTTTATGAACTTGGGAGGGTTGAATTGATGATTTTGGCGATTATTATTCTGTAACTTGTGTAGTTACAGAATCTTACAGTCGCGATTAACATTTCAACAAAAAGTAAATGTCGCAGGCTACCCTGGAGCATCAGCCTTCAGAATGACCTGTACAACCAAAAATTGCGTCTTTTCGGACCCAGTAGTGCTCACAGTGAAGTTCTAATAAAGAAATTGACTACAAATGATACTACACACTAACACAGTATTCCGTCGTCGCACATCGTTTAGTCGGTCTCGACGCTTACACTTATATGTCGGCATATTTATCAGGGCCTTTATAATTATGTATTTGTTACAATAACTGTGGTACTATGAATAGCGTTTGCTCAATTTGTAAGTTGTGAGCGATTTTATGTTAAATGGTAATAATGAGAAGTCATACAATGTATGGCGTGAGAGGCGCGTGCCCCGCTGGGAACGATCGCGTTGTGCCGAGTGTGACACGCTGCCGTGACAGTTCATGGTCAGCAGGGTCAGGTGGTCTAGAATGACCGCTTTAGCAGAATAATAACCGGACATTGAGATAACTCACACACGCAAGATTGAATGAATTGTCTTTTGTGACTATTACAAGAGTTGTAACGAAATTTATATTAATATCCCATGAAGATTCTGCTAAATCGGCCATTTTTGGCCTCCAGGACTTGTTGGATGTGGATAGATTTTAATGCCCTAGCGGCAATTTGTTAATTCCCAAATAAAAGAAATTGGTTATTTGAAAATATCTTTTTTTTTGTGTACATGTCAGCGTCACATTGTAAAAACCGTTACATTGTAATATAACTAGAGGGATTGAAAACTCTCGAAAGATTGTCTAACCAACATACTGCTTACAATATTACACATAACTTTTCGGTAGATTACAATCAAACGAAGTGAAACCGTAATATTGTGAAATGTATGCGATGGAAGTCAATTCGCGTGGTGTGGAAAAGGGGGAGGGAAGGAGAGGCCCCCTTGCCCAATGGTACCACTCTCATGAAAAATAATGTACCATTTCTGAGAAATAGCTATTAATATGACGTATGATATAGCTATTAGTTGACGACTCGAATAGCGTAGTGGTAGTGACGCTGCCTTACGTTCTTAGGGTCCTGGGTTCGAATCCCGGTAGGAGCAAATGTTTGTGTGATGAGCATGGACATTTGTTTCCGAGTCATGGATGTTTATATGTATAATAAGTATGTATTTACAAACAAAAAAGTATATTATGTAGTATATCAACTAACAACAGGAACTGGGTGGCGCTGTGTGTTAATGTCCAGCGATATTTATTTATTATTATTTATTTAATATACCCTAGCCATAAAATACTTTATATTCTCCTAAAAAGCGTAGTCGTCGGAGTTCCGCTACGCGGGGCCCCCCTACCTGTCGGGTGCCCCAAGTCCCAATTATGGGGGCAGAGACTTCCGGCGCATGCATTTCACAATATTACGGTTTCACTTCAATAGATCACAATGTACTGAAAAATAATGCGTTATATTGTAAGCAGCATCAGCATGTTCAGTTGACAATATTTCGAGTTTACTATCTCGCTAGAGAGAGTACAATCTAACGTGTTTGACAATTTTACGTTGACATATTATTCATTTAATGTGAATTTGATATAATCATAATTTTTCCAACGATGTTGGTTTCCAGTCTAACCGGATGCAACTGAATAGCAGTACATTACTACTGATATACTGAATACGTGGTAACCGTTAGTGCGTTGATATCCCTTCCACTCTGTATAATTATCGTTAAACATGTGAAAGCTTGTATTTACTTGTGTTGGCACATCGAGGCTAGATCCGAAAGTATTGGTAAGTATTTATTTCATCACTGCTGCTCTCAAAACGGTGAAGAAAAACATGGTGAGGAAACCGGCATGTCCTAGAACCAAAAATTCGAAGACATGTGACATCTACCAATCCGCACTGGGCCCGCGTGGTAGATTATAGCCCATTCCCTCTCATTGAGCGGAGGCCCAGCAGTGGGAACATTATAGGCTGATGATGATGATGATGTGCCCCCAAAAATAAAATTAGTGCCCCTTCAGGTTTTCGAGATATTGCATTTCTTGCTGGAGTAACGTTATACAGAATCGTATTTCTGTAAAACCATTGCATGTGCCCCTGTAGAATAAACATACACGTGTAGCTCTTAATTTGTGCCCAATAATGCCCCAATTAGTTTTAAGAAAATATTTATAATTTTCAAGTTATCTCGGTTTTATGAAAATCTGAAAAAACGTCGCAGTGCTTAAATGAGACAAGGTACAAACTCGCTGAAAAAGTGCCAAGTTTCAAAAATGTTCATGCATGCTTTTTGAATAATCTTGCTAAAAGTCAAAACGTTGGTGTCATAACTTTGACGGCAAAGTACAAGGAACCGGCTCAATTCCAGATGTATAGGTGTATAGATCGCTGCAGGGCGTCGCCTACTGCCACCGACACAATTGCATCCACAGAGACGTCAAACCAGAGAACATATTGCTGACCAGTCAGGGAGTCGTCAAACTGTGCGACTTTGGCTTCGCAAGAATGATCAGTGCGTATTCACTGTTTTTATTTACCAATAGCTAATGTCCGTTACTTCTTTTGCGTGGAAATTTTGATGTGAGTTATAAAGAAGGTACCTATGTGCTATTTCAGTCTACTCTTGTGCCTTCTTTCAGATCCTTTCCTCATTCATCAGTCTTTCAAAGTACCTCTTCCATCTGACCTTAATTTTCTGATCAAAATCAAAATCAAAGCATTTATTTCAAGTAGACCAGTCACAGGCACTTGAACTGTCGAAACAAAGATGAAAGTTAAATGTAGCTACAGTCCCAGTCACAAGACATAGAAACTGTGATAGTACTTTAGCAGCCCATTCCCTAGCGTAGATCTCTATGGAGAAGGCAAGAAACTCCATGGACTCTCTTTTAAAACAAATCATAGAAAAGATAGATCATCCGAAAGAACCATTTTAGCTTCATCCTTAACGTATATCTGACATGACACCCCTTCGCCTTTCTCTCTCTAACTCTAGCAAGCCGGGCCTCAGTAGAACCTTCTATATTTTTCGTACTAATATTATTATAAATCCGAAAGTACGTGAGTATTTATGTATAGATGGATGTTTGTTACTCTTTCACGCTGAACGGATTTGGATGAAATTTTGCACACACAGATGGTTTACAACCTGGATTAACACATAGGATACTTTTTATCCTGGTAGTAAGATCCCATGGGACAATTTTGAAACTTCACGCTCACTTTACTTCATGATATATTTATTTGTGTGCCTCAGTAGGTATGATGCAACCTATAAACTCATAGACATGTGTGCCTCAGTATGATGCAACCTATAAACTCATAGACATAAGGTAAACTACTCAAATAGAAGTTGTTAATTTTCGCACCTTATCGGACAAAATGCATCGCGTATTTATTTTATTATTGCAATTTTACGAGCAGAGCCATAAAATTATTTACGAACATTGTTAGCTGGTTCGAATATTATGATTACTATAAACTATTTAAAAATAGCTGAAAGTCCTTTTTGTGCATGTGGGGCACATTTACAGCCATTTTAAGGCACTAATTATACATTCTACTCAGATAACTCTAGAAGACACTTTCCAGCTAGGGTAACGTACACAGCCATATCGGTAATAATCGGTATTAATTTCCAGCCGTATACAGGGTGGATACGGTAAACGGTGCAGTAAGGGGAAGTACCATAATCGTTGCAGAACTTGCAGCTACACGAAAATGGTCTTATAAGACTATTCCGTAAAAATATACAGCTAGCAAGAATTATGAAAATAAAACACAAAACATTTTTTTTTTATATCAATCTGGTTTGACGTTCAAAGGCGGATTAAAGCCAAACACAGGCGCGTTTCTGCGTCCGAATACAAAATGTGAATTTGCCATATGAGTTCTTAGAACATTTGATATTGGGACGCAGAAACTCTAAAATGCTCCTCTGTGTGGGAGCCTTAAATGTCTACAGTGACCTAGGCTAGCAGTGCTAGCACCCCATCAGCGCCCCTATGCCATCTAACGATTATTGTAAGTATTCAGTCCAGTCATTTGGTGCTGAATATAATATATCTATCTGGAAAGTTTTCCAAGAGTTTTGAAAATTGGTGATTTAATAGATTACGACATGCTCTTCCCGAATTTTGATTTTGCCACCCCTACGTAACAGCCGCTCACGCCGCCATATTGGAAAAATGCCATCCAAAAACAGTTGCTAAGCAGTAATCGGAGTAGTAAGATAGAATTGGGGTCATTGATTCTAAACGTATATATTATATTAATACGAGTATTTAAAGAGTTATAACCATTTGAACATAATCATATTTCTCACAACTATTTTACCTGCAGCTCGCTACTTCTAAGCAAGCCGGAAGTTTTGTTACTTGAGATTTTCTTGGAATATGAAGCAATTTTGTATATTGTCCCTACTTAGTGTCATGCTCATGTAATGTTTTATTAGAAACTAACAAGTTCTTCTAATGTTTAGTATTTTTTTGAGTTCCATGGTTTTGGACATAATGCGGGCTCCACATTCGCGAACTCCCGCGAAAGCCGCGAACCATGAATGTGGATGGCTTTCGCGCCCGTTCACGAGCTTTGCGCCTGTTCGCGCCTTGTTCCCCGTTTAGTGTCGGTATTTGCGCCCGCTTCAAAGGGTTTGCAAAGCGCAAAGCTCCTGTGAAAGTAAGCGCATCTACATTCGCGCATAATTAATTCAAATATTGTTCACGGCGCGAATGTGGAGCACGCATTATGCGGGCTCCCCATTATATTTTATTGACAATCTTGATAGACGTCAGGTCACAGCGGTTCCACCTTGTCAAGTTGTGATTAGGGAAGAGAAAGTGAAAATATAAATTGTAGTAATTCGTTTAGATTCGACATTTAAAAAGAAGTATCGTAAAGTGTCGCTAAACATCACGTGAAAAAAATTTGTCGTCAGTTTTCGCATGATTATTCATACACATCATTCAAAATTCGTAAAAAGTGGGTTTTTATTATTTTTTTATTTCAAGCAACTTTGGAACAATTAAACAAAAATAATAAATTACGAAGTCAACATGACAATTAAAAACAAAATCACAATAAGTATTATTCCTCGATAAAGGGACTATATAACACATTAATAATTTTTCAATTTGAACCAGTAGTCCCTGAGATTAGCGCGATCCAACAAACAAACTCTACAGTTTTTTAATATTAGTATTTAAAAAATACTTGAAATTAACATAAGTTTTCAAGTCCGATTATATAATCAAAAGTGTCTATGCTTGCCCTCGTATATTCAAAAAACTAATCGGGATAGTTCCTATACTCATGATACAGAGTGTGAAATTCGCCAAGATCTCTTCTTTTCTGGTTAACTGGGTGCGCTTCTTGACTGAATTATATCTTGAGCTAAGAACGCACTTGTTTCAAGGCAATACCAAGCCACGTTTGATAGGGCCATTTTAATAATGTTATCTAAATACGTCCACCGCTGACGCCACCGCGATCGCTACTAGTCGAGCTGTGGCATACCACCACGAATAGCACCGCAAGACGCGCCGCGATTTGCGCAGGCCGTTAGCTATGGCCAGGACGAAGCGAAGCAGCGAAGCAAAGCGGAGCGTGTCGTGTTCTGTCGGTGTTACTAACCTAAATAGCTGACTAGTTGGCCACTGAAATTAAAATTGTATTCACAACCAATTAAGAGTTTACCGGCAACTAATAGCCATAAGATATACACTATTGAATAGAGATTTAATAAAAAGATAACTTTTGTTCTAACACTATTTTTGCTAATTCGTAATATGTTTGGAGTTATTGACCAAAATGAGCGTAACCCAAGTTAAGATTTTATGGGTACCAGTAGCAATAAGCTATACACCATTCGGAAAAGTTTTCACTAAGAACATTTAGTACCTACTGTATAACTTTTGCTAATTCCTTTTTATTGATAGAACTAGGTAGTTGACTGGGTACCGAACTGGAGTTCCTCTCTGATTCTGAATCGAGTAAAGTGGTCAAGTGGCAATATAATTTTTTTTTAAGAGATTCGAGCTTTCGTATCTTAACGCTATTGATTGTTGGGGTAGTAAACGAACCGAACTGACGACGCCCGGTGCGTCTCCTGCAGTGGCTGGGGCTAGAGGTTCTCTCCCTCTCGCGTTCAGCCACCTCAAAAAACTACTGCACTGCTCTGGCTCCGAATAGAGGTTGTGCTCCGCGCACGTCTATATGCTGTTACACCGTAGCGGAATAAGTGCTACGAAAGTCGACGTGACGGTCACGCGAGTTCCATGATTTTTATTGATTGGATACAATAAATATCTAAAATCGGAAATATCTCGATTCAAAATATCGACGATATTATCGATATAATGGAAAAAATATCGATTTTTTTGCCCATGCCTAGCTGTCATTCGTTGAATTCGTTTGCGTCAAATCGTGCCGAGCCGGCTTATTAATTCAATTATATTTTCGTTGCGGACGAATAAATACGACACATTTTTTATGTTGTCAGCTATTGTGATCTTAGAGGAAAAACTATACTAGTAACTGCGGTATGTAAAGCGATACTGTATTTAATTGTAATATTCTATGTTTCTATAGTGTTTATTTCCTTTTGTAACGCAGAGTCGTACGTGACTTGCAAGAAAAATGGGAAAATTACTGCTAGTGTTCCTGGCACTCGTCGCCACTTGCGTGACTGGCTTTCTCAGGTAATTGAATGACCTATTTCAAAACAAATGTACACTTTACCGTAGTCCTTAATGTTACGATTCGTCGCGGTGCTCTTGATATATTAATTGGGTTCACCAACAATCGTTTACTCTAATATAAGCAAATGAAACAGAAGTAACAAATCAGAAAAAGTTTAACAATCAATGTGAATGTTTATGTTCAATGTTTCTATTATTTATAAATTGTGTGAAAAGGAAATTGCTGTACCTCAATAAGTAACTTGAATGTGCACAACGGGCAGTGTTACTGCTCATTGTCTGTATGTTAGCAGTGCGTGTGGGGCCATGGGGCCAATACACCAACTACTTAGAAACCTACACCATAATGCAATGCAAATTAAGACTTAACCGCTTGCTTTAGAGTGCCGCTGTATCGTATGAAGACGGCACGCAGGCACTTCCAAGAGGTGGGCACAGACCTGCAGGTGCTGAGAATGAAGTATGCGGTGTCCGGGCCGGCTCCTGAGCCACTGTCCAACTATCTCGATGTAAGTAATACTTACTGTTAATACACAACAATATGTTTTACATTATTTTCATGCGTTTTTGTTTGTATTTGCCAATAGCCAGTTTTTTTTGTTGTCTTTGTGTGTTTCCAGTTTGTGAGACAGTAGCAAACCATGTTATGCCTTATATTACTAAAGTAATTGCACTTGGCTTCATTCACATTTTCCTGTTAGACATGCATGTGTAGCTAATATTTATAGGTATAATTTGTAAATCATCATTATAGTATAGCATTATTATCTTGAGCTTTGTAAACTAAGTTGATAAGAGCTGATTAATTCAAAACAAACATTGGTGGTGAGGGACAAAGACCTGCATGTTTTGACTGAACAATGTTGAATGAAGGTTGCATCAATTTCGTCTTGTTTAGATGTCTATGTCACTGGAGAACTTCTCGAAGCTCTCTGTGACGCTGACCAACTTTCTTGATGTAAGTAATACTCGCTGAAAAGTAGTGTTATTAATAGTTATGGCCATGATGCTTAATGTAGATTTACTCAAGTGTCTTGGAGACCTTTTGCATTTCGAAGTATAAATGATAAAAAGAAAAAAATGTGATGTATATGTCACCGTCACATTTATAAAAATGATTTATAAAAACCATAAGATTTTTCTAGCAAGATTGTGGCAACTGAACATATTGCTTACAATACGCATTATTTTTGGTAGATTGTAATCTGTCAAAGTGAAACCGTAAAATAATAAAATGGATGCAATGAAACTCACCTCATGCGCTGTGTAGAGGGGGGGAAGGGAGTCCCCCTTCATGGTTCTGCACTATTTTCAGTTCGACTATATTTCGACAGTTTACAATCTCGCTAGACCGATTCTTATCTAACGGATTTTACGATGACGTTTATTCGTCCATCGGTAGGGTGACCGTCTAGAGATTTTCGGAAATGTAAAAAAAACTGTTATAATAATATAAAAATGTCCGAGAGCGTCAGATATTGATAGCATAATATGCCCCACGTATCTTCAGTAATGTCCCAAGTAGCACAGAAGCGCTGAATAGTAGCTGAATCACTGTTCACAATGGAATCTTCAGCTGAATAATCCTGCTAAATAAGTGCGTTTGAGGCGCCTACTCAGTTGATATAACTCTGATTTGGGCACAAATTAATCAGCTGTTAGCTGAATAATGTAGCTGGTTGCACTATATCAGCGTTACTTGAGCATTATTATAGGTAACAGGCGCCCCAAGAACTGAATAATGACTGATTATCAGGGTATGTGTTACCTTTTATACACCACAAGGGCTGAATAATAGAGTACTTATTACTAGAGGTGATACGGATATCCGGTAACTCTCCGGTCCATCCATCCGGCGGAATACCGGATAACTAACTACTATCCGGCCGAATACCGGATATGCATCCCGCTGATTTAAAAAAAAATGGCCAAAAAAATCATTTTTAAGTAATTCTTTGCTTAATTAGTTAGTGTTAGTATCACTTAAGAAATATAATAAGTTTTAATTGTAAATTATAATCCAACAATAGTAAATGAATGTAATAGAAAGAAAATGAATTAATTAGTATGCATACTGCACTAAGGGCAGATTATGGTGAATAAATATATTTTTTTCTACATTGATTGGGTAGCAAGCGGTTTCGCTTCTCTTCATAAATAAGGCCAGCTTCAGAAAAAGTCTTTCGCTGTACACTCTGCTGCAAGGCGCTGAAAGATAGATTTTGGCAAACTGTTAAATTTGGGTATTGTTTGACATTAGCAGCCCACCAAGAATAAGGGTCACGCAAGTGTGTGTGTGTGTGATGCACCGAACGGCTCAGTTCCACCGGATATTCGGCCACATGGTTGGCCGAATATCCGGTATCCGGCCAAAATGCTAATCGTTTCATCTCTACTTATTACCTATTTTTCAGCACAAAATACACTCCAGGATATTAGTAACTCTTTTATGGAGCTGACGATTCACAAGTGCCAAAATTGTGAATAATTTTCACAGGACTACTTATTATTTTGAGATGTTTTGTGTGAACCATTTTGTAAAGTGTTTGTGGGAAATATAGGCAAATATCCAATGTTATCAGTAAATAAAACTTTGTTTTTTCTCCATGTCCATGAAATTCGAATGGCAAAGAGAGTTTTTGTTCCAATCTATCTATATATGTATATATAATAAATAAAACCGTTTAAAAATGAAACCCGTTTTCCGTTGTCACGACATAGCATGAAAACGGCTTGACCGATTTGGCTGATTCTTTTTTTGTTGTGTTTGTTATTGTCGAGAAGGTTGTTATGAAAAAAAAATGTAGTAGTAGGTAGGTAGGTAGGTAGTAGTAGTAGGTAGGTAGGTAGTAGTAGGTAGGTAGGTAGTAGTAGGTAGGTAAGTAGTAGAAGGTAGGTAGGTAGTTAGGTAGCTTTTTCCCTCTTATGTGACGCAGACGAAGTTGCGTGGGTCAGGTAGTACTATATAATTTTAGACGAAAATTTTCACGCGCTCTCAAAATATCACTGTTTACTTGAAAATTATATATTTAAATAGTCTTTTTATTTTTCCTTTGTAATTTGACAATAAGCTGTTTACGTTTAAAATCATTACATCACCACCTCGCCATCACCATCGACCACAATCAAACGGCATGAGCTTTTTTCAGTGCGTTCTGAGATAGAGTGTAAACGCTATGAGCTTCCATAAACCCGTTCCGAGATACCGTGAGCGCGATCATAAGGGCGATATCGATGTTCCTTGAGTCGTCATAGATGACGTCATGACACGCGCCATCTTGCGATTACACCGACCATGCCCCAAAGAAATATCACCGTGAGCGCTGTCAAATGACCTAATGACAGATCTTAGCTATTATACGATTGCGTGTAACAAGCTGATTAACATTACACAAATTCCAGCAGTTTTTTTGCGGCATAATATCTTTGCTATTTGAAGCCACAGAATAACTGATTACATTATAGTAGCTTACGTGTTCTTTCTTAAAATGCAAGTGGTCTAAGGGTGGTGTGTGACCACACTTGTGGTTCAGAATATAGCTTAGTTAAAGTTCACAAAAATCCTTTAAATTGCTTAAAGCTGTATAATACTGAACTTGTTACGTACATTAACGCTGAAAGCGTTACAGTGTGGTATTCAGGTGAAAGCTCACTTTTCACCCATCGCTGGTCGAGTCTACTGTAATAACTCTTCATAAGTGCTAAAGTTACCGATGTTGACGATGGTGACTTGTGACATCTTATAATGCTGTTTTGTTCTACTTAGGTCCATGTTCACCGAAAAGATAACCGTCTGATTATCTAAAAACAGCTGTCACTGTGACATGTTCCCATACAAAAATGTGTTTTAACACAGAAATATTAAAAACAGGAGAAGTGGCAAGGGGGCGTGTCGGTGACCACGTGGAGCTGGCCGCGTCGCTCAGCTATTGAAAAAATGGCCGTAACCGCGAGTTAGTGTGTCGTCAACCGCGTTCGTAAAAAAAAACGATTATGCCGTCTTGTTCGGTGGTTTCGTGCAAAAATAGAAGCCAAGACAAAAACTTTAGAAGACAGGGCATCAGTTACCACAAGTTAGAACAAGTATTTTACAATATTTGACTTAAAAATCACGAAAAACCATAATCCCTAAAATATATCTGACTTGTACTACTTGATTTATGTTTTCTTGTATTACTCCGACTGTATTATGTTTGCATTAAATACATTGCTCTTTTACAACCACCTTAGTCTGTCACTGAGTGACTGAACGAGCAATGTACACCTGACATAACGAAACATCATTAAGCCGTCATGTCGCATGGTGCGTCCGCTGCTCCGGTCCGCCGTATTTGAGCGCGAGCTAGTGATGTGCTCGTGGAGGTTTGACAAAGTCTGTCGACAAGAAAGTGGACTACGAATTGTTATATTACTATTTCATATTTTTTTTCAATTTGTTAACTCTTGTAATCCGGTTGGACGGCCGATGTGGTTCTATGCTTAATTTTCTTTTTCTCTTTGACAATTCAAAAGAGCCTGTAACTGGCGTAATTGAAATAAATGCTTTGATTTTGATTTTTAACTACGTGTAACTGTGTCATTTGATTTTTAATTGATTTTAAAGTATTTTTATTCATTGAATAATGTTTGTAGGTTTCATATTATTTTTATTTACTTTATTTCCAAATCCTTTATAAAAATAATCGATATATTTATCGATAACTCTTCGATTTAGTCAAGCACTGTGTCGTATCCGCCCCCGTGTCCCGACAACACACAATGATAATTGTTTTAGTGTGAGTAAATTATACGGAAAAAGTACGCTGTAGTTTAACAAATAAGGTTTGTATTTAAATGACAGAGTTATCGATGGCGCGTGTGTGCACTTGTTCGTAGTATTGTTTTGACAGAGCTCTGTGTGCAATATTAGCTTTATGGAGGGGCAACTGTGGCTTCATCGGTTTTCTATACATTTTGAACTCCACGCCATATCTCCTTCTTTATTATATCTGTGTTTTAAACAGCTGTTTTAGATAATCAGTCTGTCATCTTCATGGTGAACATGGACCTTAGGGTCGGTATGTTAATCGGATGGTTTGCATGGTTCGTAAGGGCTGAAAATAGGAAAATAAAAATGTTATTCGAGCGTGTTAGATATTTTAAGGAAATGTTAAGTGTAAGTATCCAAAAAGTGTTCTCATTTAATATTCTGACAATTTGGACGTAACACAAACTCACGGCGATTATTGAAATATATGCAGAAAAAAATATATAATTTTGAAATACTCGAGCATGTCAGATTAAGATATAAGTATACGTTTCATTTTAATGTCCTGGACGTGCTGACCCATAATCTGATGATAACTTGTAGGAGTTTTATCAATCTGACAACACAGGGTGGATGCGGTAAACAGGACAGTAAGGGAAGTACCTTAACCGTTGCAGCTACACGAAAATGGTCTTAAGAGACTGTCCATATTATTTCGTGACATAATAATCCCCATTCATAGATTTAAAATCAATGTATAGTTAGTAAGAAAACTGCCATTTTCCATAAACCATTTTTTTGATGGTAATCGATCCTGCTTCTTACCGATCAAAAAGTAATATCGGACCAAACCAGGCCCCTTATTCACAACCATTCGACTCGCTTCCGATTCGGAAAGTCGTATATCTGTCTTCTTCTGGCATTACGAAAACGACCGAGATAGACATACGACTTTCCGAATCGGAAGCGAGTCGAATGGTTGTGAATAAGGGGCCAGGTTGGAGTACTAAAAATGTCAAAAAGTGAAAAACAGCATTTTGTTTGAAGCTTTAACAAAAAAAAAAATGTTAATGTATCCTGTTTCTAATACTGATCAAAAAACTTCTATGGGTCCAACCATCGTTGGAGTACTAAACATGTTTTGTGTAAAATAGCCATTTTCTTGCTAACTGTACCTATATGTTTACGAAAATCTGTTGGGGTTCAAAATTTCACGAAAAATAAGATTATTTTTATGTACTTGGCTGCAATGGATAAGTAGTCCGGTTAAGACTAAAAAAGCGGCCAAGTGCGAGTCGGACACGCTCATGAAGGGTTACGTAGCAGCAAGTAACATAATATAAAAGTTCTTGTGGTTCGTTGTAACTTTAAGTTGATTGAATGAAAGGTAAATTGCGGTTTACGGCGTTACTAGATGTCGTTAAAACCAATTTTCGGTGGAAGTTTACATGGGAATGTACCTTTCCGTAAAATGGGGTTATTTGAGTTTTGGGGGCTATTTGGGATTACCCAGAAATTTGAACAAAGATAACGATAACTGTCAGTTGTAGTATGGTAAAAGTTATTTTACTCTAGCAACACTTTGATTGGCTTCTACTGAGAAATTCCTGATGGAAAAACCCAAAAACATTTGTGTAATTAATATGACACTCTCCTCACTGCCCGAGGAAAGGGACTTCGGGCGCGGCCTGTCTGGCCTCGGCTTGCGGATCCTTGGTTGCAGAGAGGATCCGCCGCCTGGGATTGAAGGTGGCGCTGCACAAGACCGAGGCCGTGTTCTTTCGCGGGCCTCGGCAGCGCTGCCCTCCCGACGCCCACAATTGTTGAGGGCGTCAGGATAATTGTGGAGGGCGTCCAGCCACAGATGAAATATCTGGGGCTGGTGCTGGACGACTGGTGACGACAGGTGGCGCTTCGGCCCGCATTTCAGCGGGCCGTCGACGCGCCTGTTGAAGGTCGCTAACACCCTCTCGTGGCTCCTCCCGGACCTGGGGAGGCCCAAGGCGAAATGCCGGCGCCTCTATGCTGGCATCTTGAGGAGTATGGCCCTATACGGGGCCCCCATCTGGGCGGACTATCTCCACAGGAGGCAAAATGCGACCGCCATCCGCGGGCCCCAAAGGGCCATTGCACTGCGAATGGCGAGGGCCTACCGATCGGTAGGCTTCTCGGCGGCATGCGCTCTGGCTGGCACGCCTCCTTGGCAGTTGGAGGCTTGGGTGCTCGCCAGAGTGTACGAGTGGACGGCGCGCCGGAAGGCTCTCGGGGAGCGCCCCGTCGCCGAAGAGCGGGAGTCCATGCGGCGGGAGGCGAGGGACGCTATCGTCCTCCACTGGACAGAGGACCTCGCCACCGCCACCTTTGGCCGCCGGACGTAGGACGCGCTCGGTCCGGTTCTACGGAGCTGGCTCGAGCGGTCCCACGGTTTCCTCTCGTTCCGTCTGGTGCAGGTGTTATAGAACAATGTTGAACGAAGGTTGCATCAATTTCATCTTGTTTAGATGTCTATGTCACTGGAGAACTTCTTTAAGCTCTCTGTGTCGCGTTCAATGAATTGGGTAAAGTTTACATTTTGTACTGAATAGAAGGAGAAATGTTTGAAAGCGTGTGGCCTCTCGCGATAACCCCGCGGGCGGCGGCGGCGACTGCGCGCGGCCTTTATCTCGCTGCGCGTGATAAAGTGTGTCCTCGCCAAACAAACATGATCAATTAATCGCCATGTTACTAAATTAAAAACTACTTATTTGTTTACGCTTATTTTGCCTTACTACGTTTGAAAATCACAGTATAAAGTTATTTTGTTTATTGAAAAATAACTTTGTACCTATTGCTCATTTTGGAGAATGTTTTCGAAATTATTTAAATTTGAATTATTGATATTTTATCAATGATAGTTTATCTGCCGTTGGCAACGTGCCGCTCCTCACATAGCGTTCGCAGAGCGCGTGTTTGGACGCGCTCGACATCCAGTCTTTGAGCATTTTATATGAAGCCATTTTGATAGCCCTCCGTTATAGTATTCATTTTATTTTTACATTAATTTAAAGAAAACGTACATCAGATACAATAGAGTAGTCAGAAGTAATAATAATAATTCTTAGAAGAAGGCCAATTACAAGTTTCTACCTATAAAACTTGTGTATAAAAATGCTAATACGGCATAAACAGTGCGAGAGTTAAACATAGAAACAATTAAAGAGGATAAACAAAAATAAAATACATTACTCAAAAAAGTTACATTTCAAAGAAAAAGTTAGACATATTTTTAAATTTCTGGATCATTCATCACCCTCACACATGTCAGCATTGTACATAATGTTGTTACCCAGAGCACATGAGTTAGTTTCCGTTTACTTAGTCATGTGCTCAGAGCTGCTACTGGGAGTACTGAGCTCGGCAGCCCAGTTGATTTAGTTGTATTGTATGAAACCGCATAAATGTACTCTAAACTGTGACTCAGTTTATTTATTGTTGATAAAGAATACCACTTTACAGCTGCTGCACTAATAACTGTAAAATATATTATTTCAATGACTGAATAATGTAACATATCAGTATATATTATATTGTATATTGTATTTATCATTAAGGGCCGGATGTGGTCAAATAGCTGGGACCTGGGTAGCCACGTACCATACACGATAACAAAGCTCCCTTGTTCTTCTTTTCGTTTTGGCGATACATCCATAATGTTGTAATATTTGAGTTTAAAACTCAACTCAAAACTCTCAATCTGAAAAAAAAAAACAATTATTCTTAAAAATTATCAATTTTTTAAATAAAAGGTTTTTTTATGGTCTTCCTTTTATTTTAGATGCAATGTTATTTATGAAACAAAATACTAAGATTAACCCTTTCAACCGTTATTATAAAATACATGTGTTTTGTTTTTTCATATATGGCGGGTTCGATTCCCGGTATAGGCAGGCCATTATTTTAAAATCAGTTCAAAATATTTTTTAAATTAAAATGAAAAATGTTCATCCAGTAAAACATACCACAGACCTTCAAAGTGGTACCGCGGGGCGTGGCGCCTGTATGAAGGTAGTTGTGTGCATGCGGTGACGTGTTGTTCGTGTGACAGGCGCAGTACTACGGGCCCATCACCATCGGCGCGCCGCCGCAGACCTTCAAGGTGGTGTTCGACACGGGCTCCTCCAACCTGTGGGTGCCTTCCAAGAAGTGCCACTACACCAACATCGCCTGCTGTGAGTATAC
The DNA here is from genome assembly GCA_916618015.1 of Xestia c-nigrum. NCBI lineage: Eukaryota > Metazoa > Arthropoda > Insecta > Lepidoptera > Noctuidae > Xestia > Xestia c-nigrum. The sequence continues at coordinate 704,525 of OU745256.1, forward strand.
AGTGTATACTGTGCTGTACTGTACTGTGAGTATACGGTGTATACTATACACCGTCACTCCTACATGCTCTATAAATGTATTATCTAAAAAAGTACCCTGAAATGAGACAAGCGTTTTTAAACAATTATATTTTGTTTACGAAACAATATTTGCGGACCACCATGCCAACAGATTTGTGTTGCAGTGTTACACAACAAGTACGACAGCACCAAGTCGAGCACGTACCGCGCCAACGGCACCGAGTTCTCCATCCACTACGGCTCCGGCAGCCTGTCCGGGTTCCTCTCGCAGGATGACGTCACCGTGAGTACACCACTAACATACAAGCTGACGGCTGACTGTGCTGGTACTGAGGCACGTACTGATCGATGTCTGTGCTGTTGTGGCAGGTGGGCGGCATCACGGTGCGCGGCCAGACGTTCGCGGAGGCCATGTCGGAGCCCGGCCTCGCCTTCGTGGCGGCCAAGTTCGACGGCATCCTCGGCATGGCGTTCAGCAGGTAACACACTCAACGATCAGATCAATCGTTTATCAGATGCTCGACCAGTTTAACCCCAACCAAATGTCACATGAGTATTAAGTAGTACGGTTTCACTAAGACGTTGTCACCTTATTACAACTCTCGAAGGCATTCAATTGCGTAAATCACGAAATCCTGCTCCGAACACGAGCCTAGCTAAGGTAAACTTACGGTCAGTTTAGTGAAATCGTATTTAAATGTCAGACAGCAGTAAATACAAATAAATGGTGTCAATTATTTATATTGTTACGAGCTGGGTATGAGATAAATTAATTACTACCGATTAAACAACACAATAACTTTATTAATCACAAAACAATTTAAACTTAATCACAAGTACACTACTGTTTACTATTCACTTAGATATCGCACTTCTAGTTCACTTGGATTCACTTCGTTGTGTCGCTAAAACAAGACTGCCGGTCGCGGCCCTGAGCGCTCTATTTATACTCGCCAACTGACACACCAGAATAACGACGAACATTCGAGAGGGTCATAAAAAAAACACTAACAAAAAATAGCAGGTAGATAGGTACCTACTAAAAACAAGTACCTACCTAACCTACCTAACCTACTTGTACAAAACAAGCAAATATGAACCGTATGCCCTAGGCATACGGTCGAAATTCTAATGTCTTTGTATAAATAGGTCGCGAGTTTGTACCTACCTAACTTTAAAACTAATAATAATAGAATTCTCTCGAACTTCTAACGTACACACATTGTAATCACTGGCTTTCTCGAATGTTCTAGTAGGTCCGATGTAACACTGCCCCCTCCTTAGACATGCTCGTCCCGAGCATCATTAGTCCCGTAGTATCGCGCCAACCGGTCTACATGCACAATTTTAGGCGCACCTCGTGGACCCTTCTGTATTCGGTAGGTGACATCGTTGATCCTAGTCACGACTCGGTATGGTCCATCCCATTTTGCTTGTAACTTTGGAGACTTCCCCTTGCTCCGCACTGGGTTATGCAACCACACCAGTGAACCCTCGTCGAAACCCCTACCGTTTGCTTTCCGGTCATAACGGGTCTTCATCTTCTCAGACATCTGTTGGCTGGATTGTCGGATATGCTCATAAACATTGTTCAACTTATTACGCAAGTCATTCGCGTAATCTGTTACACTACATGGAGCATCAGGGGGAGTTCCAGTGATTAAATCAGCAGGTAGCCGTAATTCCCTTCCAAAGTTCGCGAAGGCTGGTGTCACAGTCGTACTTTCGTGGACTGCACTTCGGTAAGACAGAAGAAACGGCTGTATGTGCTTGTCCCAATCCCTTTGCCGACTTTCCACAACTTTCGCCAGATATCTCTCCAACGTTTGGTTGAATCGTTCCACCATTCCATCGGATTGTGGGTGGTAAGAGGTGGTTCTGGTTTTATGGGTACCCATCAATCGACAAGTCTCTTGAAATACTTGCGATTCAAAATTTCTTCCTTGATCGCTGTGTATTTCTAAGGGTACTCCAAAACGACAGAATACTTCTTGAACCAATTTATCTGCGACAGTTGTTGCTTCTTGGTTAGGAATGGCGAAGACTTCCGGCCACTTTGTAAAGTAATCCATGACCACCAGGAAGTACTTGTTTCCGCTCTCACTTACTGGAAATGGTCCCGCAACGTCTAGTGCTATCCGTTCCCAAGGGGCTCCAACGTTGTACACTTTTAATGCACCTCTGCTGCGTGTCTGGGGTCCTTTCACGGCTGCACAACTGGAACATTTGCGACACCAGTCCTCCACATCATCACGACAGTGGATCCAGTAAAAGCGTCCTCGAATTTTTAGTAGAGTCCTTTTTACCCCCATATGTCCTCCAGAACATCCATCATGGTAGAGCCGTAGAACATCCGGTACCTTAGCTTTAGGGACAACCATTTGTAGATGACAACTGTCCCCTCTAGCGTTTTCCCATTTACGGCACAAGACTCCATCCTGGATCACCAAGCAGTTCCATTGCGCCCAATAACTCTTCGTGATGGAACTCATCGCAGCCACATCACTCCACTTGGGTTTAGGAACACCAGCTTTGATCCACTCGAAGATCGGTTTGATATCCGAGTCGTTTTGCTGAGTCTGCTGTAGGGTCTCCTTCCATTCATCGCTGAGATCGGTTCTAAGCATCCTCACGGGCACTACTTCCTTAGTCTCTTGCCTGGCACAGTGCTTACAGTCTTCAGGACAAGGTCTTCTTGACAAGGCGTCTGCGTTACCGTGAGTTCTCCCACTGCGATGTTCAGTTACGAAATCAAACTCTTGTAGTAGTTCTATCCATCTCGCCACTTGCCCCTCTGGATTCTTGAACTGTAATAGCCACTTCAGTGCAGCGTGGTCAGTTCGTAATTGGAATTTGCGTCCCAGCAAATATTTACTGAAGTGCTGCACTGTCTTTACTACAGCGAGTAGCTCCCGTCTTGTAACGCAGTAATTTCTTTCTGGTTTGGATAAAGACTTGCTGAAGTAAGCTATTACAACCTCCCGGTCTCCTTTCCGTTGAGACAGCACGCCCCCAATTCCAGTATTACTGGCATCTGTGTCAACTATGAAGTCATTTTCAGTGTCAGGATATCCCAAAATAGGTGTGTTGCACAGACGTTTCTTTAATTCCTGAAATGCGACGTCGCAGTCCTCGTCCCAACAGAATTGCCTCTTTTCCTCAGTGAGTTTGTGCAGAGGTTTGGCAATGTCGGCAAAATTCTTGACAAATCTTCGATAGTAGGAGCACAAACCCAGGAATGCTCTGACCTGTGTCTTGTCTTTCGGAACTGGCCAATCCTTGACGGCGACTACTTTTTCTGGGTCTGTTTGAACACCTTCCCCCGAAACTATGTGTCCTAAGAAGTTCACTTGCTGTCTGAAAAACGAACACTTTTTCGGACTTAACTTGAGATTTGCTGTTTGGATTTTCGACAGCACTCGGTTGAGGTTTTTAAGGTGATCTTCAAATGTACGGCCCACGATGATTATGTCGTCTAGATAGACAAGACATGCGTCTCCAATCAATCCGGCGAGTACTTGCTCCATCAGCCTTTCAAACGTCGCAGGAGCGTTGCACAAACCGAATGGCATAACTTTAAACTGCCATAGCCCTTTTCCTGTTGAGAATGCAGTTTTCTCCTTGTCCTTGGGGTCTATTTCTACTTGCCAGTAGCCACTCTTCAGATCAAGTGTGGTAAACCACTTCATACCAGTCAGCGTGTCCAGTGTGTCATCGATCCTAGGCAGCGGGTAGCTGTCCTTTTTCGTGACGTCGTTCAGTCGTCGATAGTCCACACAAAAGCGCATACTGCCGTCCTTTTTCTTTACCAGGACCACAGGAGAACACCATGGACTCGATGAAGGCTCTATAACACCGTCCTTCACCATTCCCTCAATCATGGTTTCTACCTCTTTTTTTCGTGCAACTGGCAGTCTTCTTGGTCGCTGACGGATAGGTAACTCGTTACCTGTATTAATCTGGTGCTGAACAAGTCCAGTTCTCCCTATGTCAGCATCATTCGAAGAAAAAATGTTGGCGTACTGAAGTAACATCTTCTTAGCCTTGTCCATTTCGCCTTTAGTTAAATCGCAGTTTTCCAAAAGCGTTGACACGTCAAATTTTGAACTGCGAATTTCATTTCCGGTAGGGACATCTTGCAATTGACGCATCCAGGCTACTTCCTCGCAAGTGCCGATCAAGGTGCCCTTCTTAATCACTTGCTCCTGGTCACTTGGATTCAGTATGCGTACTGCTGAGACGTTGGTGGCCTTGACCAGAGTTCGTGCCATCTTCCATGGGAAGTCATTGTTCACCCTTTCTATTAGAACACTTCGACCTTTGTTTCCAGAATTTTGTGGCAAACAAATTGGCACAACCGTTTCTGATCTGCGAGGAAGAACAATCTTCTTCAAGCAGTACACTTTCCCTGACGGTGCACCTTCCATGAAGACTTCCTCTGAACCACATTTCAGTACTCCTTGATCAACGTCGATCTCACAACGATATTTCCGCATGAAGTCCAAGCCCAAGATGCAATCGTCCACTATGTCAGCCACGATGACATTCTGCTTGTAAAATCTGTCACCCAGTTTTAACTCTACCTCCTTCTTGCCTCGGACGGTTATGTGCTGACCGGTAGCTGTTAGTAAATGTATACGGTCGTGCTTATTGAAGTAGTCCCCAAGAAACCGACTTGCTAGTTTGGAATTGACGACCGTGTGAGATGCTCCAGTATCCAACGTCAGTTTACATGGTGTTCCATTGACTTCGCCTTTGATGGTCAGGCTGTTCCCGTCATGTGCTTGCGAGATCAAGATTCTCGGGGCTTTTTCAATACCAGCCAGCACCCGCCCCCCAGTCCTGGCATTTACTCGTTTCCCTGCTGTGGCTGGGCAGTCACTTCAGCCACTCTTCCCTGCTGATCTTCTCTCGGGGTGCTGCGCTTAGGACAGCTGGACCGAAGATGACCCCTTTCTCCACAAGTGTAGCACCTAGGACTATACCCTTGCGGGCGGTCGCGTACAGGTGATGCTACAACCTCCCTGACGCGGTGCGTTCGGTGGTCTTGCCTCACTGCCTCTACTTCTAAGGCATGGGCCAAGGCGTCCTTCAATGTCTCGTGATGCCCAAGTCTCACGGCGGCTCTAACTTCTAAGTCACGTATTCCATCAACGAACGCCTGTACCAGATTTCCGTCAATCAGTGCAGGGGCAGACTGGTAGGCTTTCCGAACGAGCTTTTCAACTTCTAGAGCCCACTGCTGTAGGTTCTCGGTACTTCGTTGAAAACGGTCCTTCAACTTGGCACGGAATACGTGCTCCAGGTGCGCGTCGCCGTATCTGGACTCCAACGCCTCCACCAGCTGCTCGTAGGTTACATCCTTGCCGAGTGCCTCGAGAATAGTTAAAGCCTGGTCTCGGAGGCCCAAGGTGAGCGCGGTCATGGCTTGTGGTTTTGTCCATCCATTCGCCTTCATGACGGCCTCAAACTGTATTTTGTAAGCCGACCACGAAGATGTGCCATCGAACGGAGGCGCCTTAAAACCACGCGAAGAAGGTGCAGCAACCACCGAAGCTACAGTTCCACCTTCAGTCTTCAGTTCGCTCAAAGCCTTCTGCACCCCAGCAATCTTAACTTCGGCCTCCGAGATGCGATTCTCATGCTGGTGGACCTGATCTTTCATCAACTTGATGTCCTTGCCGAAAGTTGCATGTAGATCCTTTATGAGGAGCATCTGCTCGTCTTGGCGGCGGACCTGCTCCTCTTTGTCTCGCTGCAACTGCTCTTCCAATCGGCGAGCCTGCTCCTCTTGACGGCGAGCCTGCTCCTCTTGACGGCGAGCCTGCTCCTCTTTGTCTCGCTGCAACTGCTCCTCCAACCGGCGAGCTTGCTCCTCTTGACGGCGAGCTTGATCCTGCAGCAGCGCCATTAAAGCTGACAAGTCTGGCGCCACTGATCCTGAAGAAACTCCAGATGGGCCAGCGACTGGCTCTGACGTAGGCTGGACACCACCCGGTGTCTGTGTCGGAGAATCTCCAAACCGCCTTTGGTCCATATCTTGCTGTCGCTGACTTCTGGTACGGATACCCTCCGTGTCGTCCTTTGGTAGAATTGGCATTATTTATCTCTCACTTCTGACACCAATTTGTTACGAGCTGGGTATGAGATAAATTAATTACTACCGATTAAACAACACAATAACTTTATTAATCACAAAACAATTTAAACTTAATCACAAGTACACTACTGTTTACTATTCACTTAGATATCGCACTTCTAGTTCACTTGGATTCACTTCGTTGTGTCGCTAAAACAAGACTGCCGGTCGCGGCCCTGAGCGCTCTATTTATACTCGCCAACAGACACACCAGAATAACGACGAACATTCGAGAGGGTCATAAAAAAAACACTAACAAAAAATAGCAGGTAGATAGGTACCTACTAAAAACAAGTACCTACCTAACCTACCTAACCTACTTGTACAAAACAAGCAAATATGAACCGTATGCCCTAGGCATACGGTCGAAATTCTAATGTCTTTGTATAAATAGGTCGCGAGTTTGTACCTACCTAACTTTAAAACTAATAATAATAGAATTCTCTCGAACTTCTAACGTACACACATTGTAATCACTGGCTTTCTCGAATGTTCTAGTAGGTCCGATGTAACAATATTTAAGGGGTGGGGGGCTCACTAGAGTAACAAAAAAACACTTTAAAGCTTAATATTTCAACCAACGAATCCCTTAGTTGAAAAATTATTTGCACGAATGCTAAATATCTTTAAAGATCATCAAACGACATCCCACACAATGGGGTACGCGAGATAAAAATAACCCACTGTACGTGTACAGTCACGAGCACCAATATGTAAACACTTTCCTTAATGTAATAGTATATTTTATAACGAGGGACTAAACGAAGCCATTATATACCCGAGGTGGTTTGACTCACGAGCTTGCGAGGGAGTCAATAAAAAGCGAGGGTATATTAAGTTGGCGTTTAGTCTCGAGGTGCAAACTGTACTTTTCACTTTGATTGCGAGAAAAATAGTCATTTAACTACTAACGGACTTTAAGGTCCATGTTCACCGAGAAGATAACAGCCCGATTATCTAAAAACAGCTGTCAATGTGACATGTTCCCATACAAAAATATGTTTTAAACAGCTGTTTATAGATAATCGTCCGGCATCTTTTTGGTGAACATGGACCTAAAAGTCTTTGAGCTAAGCTGCGGTCAAACGGACGGACATGGCGAAACTAAGGGTTCCTTTTTGACTAAGGAACCCTTTTTTTTTTAGGATGGGAAATCATCAAATAACTTCTCCCGCTCTAGGCGGAGCGGGAGGGAGTGTCAGACTTTTACTGACTAAAACCTATCTAAGTTCCTTCCTCGCCCTTTATGTTCCGGGGCCGCGGTATCTCTTTCGAACAGTTCCGCAACCCCGGCAGGAACTAAGGAACACTAAAAAATGCTTTTCGTCTAGATGCGTTCAGCCGTTCTGGTGTGATTGAGCAACAAATAAGTAAGTATTTTGTTTATATGTTACGGCTAATACCCGAAGTGCGGCTACACCTAGTTTTAGCCGGTTAGAACTAGGTGTAGCCACTTACTCTTGGTTAAACCTAGTACGAGCCGATTGTTTTCGGGTAAAACTAGGTCTATCCTTCATCATGCCGGCTACAACTAGGTTCGACCATTCCCTGTTGGATAAAACTAGATGCAAACAAGTTGAAACAAGTAACAGGCGCCTGGATAGTTTATGTTACTTTATAAAAGTGTGATTTATACTAAATAACATTCTTTAAATTATAATATATGCGGGGCTCCGTCGACTACGCTTTTTAGGGGGAATATAAAGTGTTTTAAGGTTATGTTATATTAATCGGTATTTCTCAGGAATGGTGCATAGTCATTCAGTAAAATAGTTAAGCTTTAAAGATCTAACAGTATATTATAATTGATTAATTTGTTGAGCAAATTTAGTGTGCAATTCAGTATTTTTGGTGATAATTTCGAATATTTTGATTGAAAAAAGGGGATTTACAGTTAAAGTATTAAATACCACCCTATTTTTTTGTGTTATTGCACTCGGTTAAAGGCCCTAGTATAGCGTAACCTACGTATTTTTTATTCCAAATTATGAATTTTAAGATTTTTAAAACTAATATTAAATGAAATAAAAAAATCCCTGGGACTCAGAATAAGTTTTTGATGCTGAAGAGACAGCAAATTACCCCTCCTTTCGGCTCGTTCAGTTTGAAAGATTTGGGATTTTGTATTTGGATTTCATCGTTTTAAGTTCAAAGTTAGTACTTATATTGTCGTGGTGTCGGGGGCACTAGGGGCACTTCCCCGACGAGCCCATGCGTGTATAGCGTGGAGTTCAGAATGTTGATGATGCGGTGTGTGTTGCAGCATCTCGGTGGACGGCGTGACGCCCGTGTTCGACAACATGGTGGCGCAGGGGCTCGTGCAGCCCGTCTTCTCCTTCTACCTCAACAGGTAACACAACTACACAAGGCCTACACACTTAACTGCAATAGGCTTGTTAACTGAAAAAATCTTATTAGTCCGTCACTTAGATTATCATAAAATATTTCACCCGTATTTTTTATTTTGTTACATAAACCAAAATTGACGAAGATGCGATAGATGAGATTTCCAGTTTAACTCACAAATTACATTATAAAATGTAAACCAAATAGCTTGTTCGACCGTACAGTGTCAAACAGTAGTAATTCCCGAAATTTCTATGGAAAAAATGTTGGATAGTGGTGTCGATTCTGTTGTGCACAAACTTAACTTAATTTAGGCTATTGCTATCTTTTACTAAAAGGCAGTGCGAGAAAAAAACGGCAATAGCTATCAACTAAGTTAGAGATGTCAAACTAGTTTATGCTTTGCGCTTCACCGTGTTTTTAGTCGACATGTTTTTACGTGCACCCTTCATTTGTATGGAAATATTAGTTTGAATTAAATTTGACAGCTCTAAATTACGTCCGTCTCTTTCTCGTTTTATTAGGCAGAAAAAGATAGCAATAGCCTAAATTTATAAATAATAAAATTAGTTTGTGTACAACAGAATCGACACCATTGTCACGCTAAGGCTGGATCCACAGTGTACGGTCGATAGCGGATCGTTCATGCATTTATTTTTATATTTATAACTTATTTAGAAAACGTTCGCGGGCCGCAAGTGAGACGTCCGCGGGCATCGTAGCAACCGAACGGATGAACCGATTTTGTTTTTTTTTGTTTGAAAGGTGAATTAGTCGGGAGTGTTCTTAGCTATGTTTTATAAAAATCAGTCCAAGATGGCTGCCGCCACAAAATGAGGGATTACATATTTATTCAACATCTCCCTCAATATGGGTATCAAATGAAAAGGCTTGACACCCGTAAGCCGCGTTAAGTTCGTTCCAAAAAAAAATACCATAATATTATGAGCCATGTGTCGGGGGTTTTTTTAATTTTTAATTGTTTGTTACTTATTAATTTCGTTGCGGGATACAGTGTTTCTAGGAGATGTATGTCGCCGCTGTTGATTGTATTGTAAGATATGCAAGTGAGAATGATGTATTGCGGCAGGGACGCCAGCGCGGCGCAGGGCGGCGAGATCATCCTGGGCGGGTCGGACCCGGCGCACTACCGCGGGAACTTCACGTACGTGCCCGTGCAGCGCGCCACCTACTGGCAGTTCAGTATGGACGCCGTGCTGGTCGCCGGACAGACCTTCTGCGCCAAGGTCAGTCATACTAGCGAAGTGTGAACACTAATGGGGCACATCCCTCAAGGTTCTTGGAGATATTATTGAATCGACCGCTCCTATCCTAACAGGCATATTCAATCAATGTTTGGATAGCGGGAAGTTTCCTTATCCAATGAAACATAGCAAAGTAGTACCAATTTTCAAATCGAGTTGTAAGAGTGATCCCTCTAATTATAGACCTATATCTGTGCTTCCAGCATTGAGTAAAATATATGAAAAAATCATGCTGGACCAGATGTTATCTCACTTTAACTCAAATTGGATTCTGCAGTCAGCAGTTTGGATTCACGAAGGGCAGGTCGACAACGGACGCTGGAGTTAAACTCATCACTCACATTTTGGAATCCTGGGAGAAGTCCCAGGATGCCATTGGCATTTTCTGTGTTCTCTCTAAAACGTTCGACTGAGTCGACCACAACACACTGATGTGTAAATTACACCACTACGGAATTCGTGGTGAAGCTGCTGATCTGGTTCTTTCATACTTACCAAACACACATTTGTAAGATTTTGCTATAGTTTTCAAATCATTTCATCTCATCTTTTGCTCTGAATAGTTACATCACTGATGACAATATTTGTGTCACTTGTTTAATTAAGGGCTTATTACACTACACGATTTGCAGGGCCCTGCCTGCAGGGAAAGGGAAGTGTAATAAGAAATCGGGTGGTCGAGTGGTCCCGATCGCCCTACTTCCCTGCCGCACTGCCGATCGTGCCCTGCAAATCGGGCCCTGCAAATCGTGTAGTGTAATAAGCCCTTAATTTGAATAAGTGAAGGCTTTGTAGATTCCCAGATGCTGTTTAACTTTTGATAAATATTTATCTTGATTTACATTTTTTTTGTAAGCAAGGCCTCTTGTGGAGCCTACCTTGTCCTCCCATACAATAGTAAATTGTTATCCTAGGGGTGAAAGTAACTTATTTAGTACCCCGAGACGGGGTTTGGCGCCCTAGCGTAGCGCGGGCGCTAATAGTTTGAGGGACTAAATAAGTCTTTAACCCGAGGTAAACACTGTGCTTTTCATTACGAATACAAGGAAAATAAAAATAAAAACACGAAACAACTCGAAAAAAATTAAGATCGGATTGCCGCTTTCCCGCCTATTTTGTTTTTTTTTCTGTGGCCGGCTATTTAGCCTCTTCTTTTTCACTTTCGTCACCGAAAAAATAGTAAATATTTCGACCAAAACTATGTTATTTTAACGAAATATTTGTAACCAAATTTTAACTAAGTTATTTAAAAAGAATATATTATTTAATTAATACTGAATTTTATGTTATTTCAATTTTACATCGCGCTGTTATTTAGAGGCTGTATAGAAGTCGGAACATGGTTCAATAGAAAGGTGAAAAAATTAGGTTTTTTTTTTTAATTTGACAGCTGTCCGTTGAAAGCGATTCTCCCTAGGACTGAAAAGTATTATACTTTTAACCCGCTCCTCAGGCAACTTCAAGTCTACTTTCCGAGTATGAGTAATGAAAAAAGTACTAATGCTGTAACATGATATTATTGTAATACCAAATGATTTGAAAAGAGTAACCATGAAGTTTCTTTCTGGTACTTTTCCATAGAATCGACTAATGCAAATCGTGAACCTTTTTAACCTTTTGACCGCCACAGCATAAACGCACGCGCGTGCCCTCCACGCCAAGCCACAATTTCATCTACTATTTTGTCACATATTTGTGTCGTTTGGCGTACACACACGCCGCGGCACGCGCTTGCTTTTTAAAAGCAAGCGCGTGGCCTGTATGTAAGAATGGCGTCCAAAAGGTTAACGTTTTATAAGTGCTCATCTAGGCCTACTTATGTAAAATAAAAATAAAATATTTTGATTTTGAATAAGTGATTCTAACTAAATATGAAAACATTTTATTATAATAGGTATTTATTGAAAGTGTTTTTTTAGTTTCATAAACTCGACACTAAACATTCTTGGTCTGTTGAATACAATATTTATGTAGAAAACAAATGTATTTAAAAGTCGTGACCTTTGTGAAAGATGATACGGGCAGAAAAGGGACTAATATGGAAATACCTCTCGTATGGAAGAAGTAAATATGTTGCGCCGTCCCCAAATATATCGGTATGAGGACAGCACATGATGACGCTGCGTGTGATGCACATGTTCCGCAGGGCTGCCAGGCCATCGCCGACACCGGCACGTCGCTCATCGCGGGCCCCAGCGCGGAGGTGGAGGCGCTCAACAAGGCGCTCGGCGCCACGCCCATGGCCTTCGGGCAGTACGTAGTGGACTGTGCGCTCGTACCGCGCCTGCCGCCCGTCGCCTTCACCATCGCCGGCGACACCTTCACGCTGCAGGGCAGCGACTACGTGCTGCAAGTGAGTACACCACGACCGAGTGCAACGTGACTATGCACACATGTGGCACGTGACAGAGACAAAGCTCTACTTACACAGTCGAACTTTGAAGTAAATTCTTATCCTTAGTAGTAAGCGCAGAGTGTTAACAAAGGTACGGTAACATTTATTTATTTGACTCCAATATTACCATACCTTTTTCAAAGTTTAGCATAACTTGACTGGGTTGATTAATAACGGGGAAGGTGGCTCATTAAGCTCGATTTCCACCAAAGCGAAGACGAGCGGTGAGGAGACGTGTGGTAATCAAGCAATCAAATTGGTTTCCCCTGTAATGCTGGTCCGCTCCGCTCCGTCTCGTCTCCGCTAGGTGGGTAGGTAGAGTCGCAGCACGGAGAGTGAGAGTGAGACGTGTGCAGGTGTCGCAGTTCGGCAAGACAGTGTGTCTGTCGGGCTTCATGGGGCTGGACATCCCGCCGCCCAACGGCCCGCTGTGGATCCTGGGCGACGTCTTCATCGGCAAGTACTACACGGAGTTCGACGTCGCCGGCAAGCGCATCGGCTTCGCGCCCGCCGTGTGAGCTCAGCGGTACCTTCACGACGTTATCGACTTATATTATATCCCAGTAGTACACATCGTAGCGACCTCATTGTGCCGCGGTCGATCCAAGCTTTCTAATATCGGTTTGTTATTGAGGCAGTGTTGCTCCACCATCAACTAAACACATCGCCATGACACAGCAATTGACAGAATAACATGACAATTAAGTTTTTTTTTTATGTTTGTATTTTAGAAATAAAACGTTGTGAAAATATATCTTTCTTTTATTTCATATAACATTATTTGAACAACTCGCATATCTTGGAATCTGAATACAAAAAATACGAAACTCTTTCAATCTCCATAATTAATCTATTGATGTTCATTTGTGAGTCGTGCCCAAGTGACCCCTGACCGAGTCACACCGGCACAGGCAGGCGCGCGCGGCGCTACATAATACGGTCGGTATTAGCTCCACATATTGAGCTTCATCTTATTCTACTGTGTGGCTAGCCTTAACTACAACAAACTATCTGCTTTTGTTAACAATAAAAACCGGTTGACGTAACGAGATGCTAATAACATTTAATTTACTATAAAAAATTAGAGAATTATGTACACTCACAGATATTGACCAAAGCTTATCCGAGCAGAGGCATAACCCAGTCACACCGTCACACCGCCAGCTAGCGAGCGAGCATCGTTTCTCTTCTTTTCATAGTTCGGTTGACACTACACACTACACACTACGAACTACTAGTAAAGAGCGGCAACCGACGGCTCGCTAGCTGGCGGTGTGGCGGTGTGACTGCGCTCTATAGCTACATGGTATTGTCCTGGTAAGTACTACACAGCATTCCGTTCACGTAGCTAACGGCAGTAACTTGAATGTGTGTAGTCCCATGACGTCGCGTCGGCGTCGCGTCGGTGGCAGAGAACAGGTCTAAAATGGCCGCATTAGCAGAATCGTAAATGAATCACGTTAAATTTTTAATTTTCGTGATTCATTTTATTGAACAAAATGTTAAAATTCTCAAAATGGACTTTATCGTAATGTTTACAAAGAACATTTTAAGATATTTTTTTTAACGTCAATCATTTGATTCTGCTAAAGCGGCGATTTTAGACGGCTAGTTTGACTATTATTGACAACGTTGACAATACTGTTTTAGTAGCTTTACAAAAATCTTCTAATCTTATTTAGACTCAGATTTCAAGAATCTCGTCAGATCTATAAAGATGTCCAAATACGAGCTCGACCACACTGACCATAAGGTCGATAATCGTCTGAGACAGCATGACATAACACATGATACCAAAGCCGAGCCTTATTATCTAGTTGCACTTTTATTAGCCTACATAGAAATCTAGGATCGCCTGAGCGTTGTCGTTTCAACACATAAAAAAAGGACAGACTGTTCTTAGAATACCCGTCAAACTGAGTGTTCACGAGCAGTAAGAAGATTAGCGAGCGAGTTCAAAGTGAGGCGAGAGAGCGCCCTGCTCGCTACGAAACGGTAACATTCAACTTAACTGTCCGCGGGGAGCTCGTGGCGCGCCCTCACATACATGGTTCATACAATACAAGTAATAGTGTCCCGCTAATAGCAAATGCAATACTTGTAAATGTCGGTGTTGACAAAAGATCAATTAGTAATACAACTGCTGCATTTTTCCTAATTATTTGGCCTCGTCGCTCTTCAGATCCCGTATTCACAAACGTTCGACTCGTTTCCGATTCGACAACTCGTATATCTGTCTTCTTCTGGCATTACGAAAACGACCGAGATAGACATACGACTTCCCGAATCGGAAGCGAATCGAAGCGTTGAGCTCATCTTTTTTTTTATTTTATCTCACCGCCCATTGTCTCACCACCACATTTAAATGTTTTTATTTTTGAATCTGTAATTTTTATGGTGTACATATTAAAGAATAGAATAGAATACTATTCTATTCTTTGGCAAAAAACAGAAATTCGTAAAATGTCGATTACTGCATTTGCTACTACAAGGGCAGAATGTTGGATGGAATGCGGTGCGGCCGTCCAACTGCCTCGTGCCTGCTGCCAACTGTACGTCCGGCACCACTTCAAGATAATGCGTGGGAGATGTGGCTGCAACATTATTACTTTTAGCTTACGGGCTTATGTACGTTTCCGTGTGATGGGTCGACGACATACAATTGAATGGGCAAATGGAGTTTCATAAGAAAATACTGCGGATGACTGACTATACATACTGAAAAAATCCATTTATATATTATGTCAATGTGTAATCTATATAGCGAAATTGTAAACTCTCGAAAGATTGTCAACCGAACATACTGCTTAAAATTTAACGCATTATTTTTCGGTAGATTATAATCTATCAAAGTGAAACCGTAAAATTGTGAGATGTATGCGACGTTACTCACCTCGCGCGCTGTGAGTTGGGGGAGGAAGGGATCCCCCTTGCCCCTGATTCCTCTTCCATGAAAAGGTAATGCACCATTCCTGAGAAAAACCGGTTAATATAACCTAACCTCAACACTATATTGACATAAAAGTGTAGATGACGCTGTTTCTATCTGCAGGGTTTAAAGGAACTTAACCAATAACGTCGGGGTGCTGCAAGACCCGTTTATGGAGGCGTTTCACAATTTTACAGTTTCACTTCGATAGATTATAATTTACCGAAAAATAATGCGTTAAATTATTAGCAGTATGTTCGGTTGACAGTCTTTCGAGAGTTTACCATCTCGCTAGATAGATTACAACCTAACGGGTTTTACAATTTTATGGTGACTAAAGTCAACTTTTAGACTTGTTTAAAAAATATAAATGGCATTTGTGATATTTTAGGTCCTTGGCTTTACGTTCTATTACAACAACATTGTAATCTTCATAGAAATTAATTGGAAATAAGAAGTGGTTAATATGAACTGGGGGCATAAAATGGCCGGTCTAGTTCATTTTTAGAATTTAGAATTTTTAACGTGATTCATATTATTATGTTCTGCTAAACCGGCCATTTTAGGCCCACTGGTTGGTTACTTTTATATTTAGTGTCTTTTTTGAACTTTAAATAAAAAAAAGAACAAATTCCGATACTTTTAAGTCTTCGGCATTGCCAGGTATGATTAACAAAGTGTAAGGCAATATGATGTTCTAATAGCTAATGAGATGAATAAATATTAGATCATACGTTTAGACCGTGAGGGAGCCGTGAGCGTCACACTCACACAAGACTCACATTTTATTGTATGGATAGTAATTACATGATAATTAAGTCGTTTCACATAAATTGACTATCTTAATAATAACGCATTCATGACTCGACGGAGATCAAACCAAAACAAACAATTTGATATTAATTTCATAATTAAATACTATTTATTTTAAAAGTTTCGTCCATACATAAATTATAATTACAATATTCTGATAAAACATCTGAGCGCGGGCGCGGGCGCGGGCTCGACTATGCTACACTATGTATACAACTATTACTAGCGGCACTATAGTCCCAGTTTATGTTTTTTTCTGAACTTTTTCACGTAAGCCTCCACGAGCGCCTGGATCTTGGCCGGGTTGATCTCGCCCGTCTTGTTGTGACAGATCTGAAACAACGCAATTCATTAGCGCAACTATCGTTTGTGTGTGACGTCACCGCCAAGTTGCGATGTGTCTGTGTGTACCTTGGGCACGGCGCGGCGCAGGATGTCCTTGTACTCGTCCTTGGTGACGTGCTTCTTGTTGTAGTGCGGCTTCAGCACCAGCTTCACCTCCTCCACCACGCGCTCCTGCCGGTTCAGCTTCTTCAGGAACTGCAACATGACTCTCATCAGCCGGACTCTCTCCGCACGCGACCGGACAAATTAAACAAAACGAGCTCTACCAAGCGAATCATGCTTACGCGGGGAGCGCTACCTACTAAATAATGATAATTTCGATCACACACATAAACAGCGTGATTGCTCACTTTGCTCTTCACTTGCATCTCGACGGCGGAGCTGGGCAGGTCGTCCAGGATCTTCAGGTTGTCCTCGTCGATCTTGACGCCCACCTGCGTCTTACCTGCCGACACAAACACAGCGTCAGTACTGTCGGCCATCAGTCGCTAGTCGGGCGCAGGCCGCACACTGACACAGTACCTCTCTTGCGGTTGAGCTTGACGGGCACCTTGGCGGCCGCGCCGCGCTTGTGTCGGCGCGCGGGCCGCTCCAGCAGCGCGTCGAAGGGCCCGCGCGCGCCCGGCGGCGGCGAGAACAAGTCGCCGAAGTCGCTGGAGCCCGGCGAGTACGGCGAGTCGTCCGCGTCCGACTCGTCGCGCCGCCGCGCCGCCACGGTGGCCTGCAGCGGCTTGATGGGGTCCGACTTGATCGGGGACGGCTTGGCCAGGAACAGCTTGGGCGGCTGCGAGCGCGTGGGCGACGGCAGCACGATGCGCACGGGCGGCGCGGGCGTCGGCGTCGGGGCGGGCGGCGCCAGCGCGGCGGGGGCGGCCGGGGCGGGCGGCGCCAGGGCGGGCGGGGGCGGGGACGTCTCGGGGGCCGCCGAGGCCGCGTCGCCCGGCGGGGGCTCCGGAGATACGTCGCGCGTGGACTGGAGCAATGCCATTACCTATGGAAGATGTTTTACATAATACTACAACACAACAATCGGGTTTAAATTGTATGCAAAATAAACTTAAATAATAATGTCTTCCGTGATTATTATTTATATTCATTGAGCTCCCGATATTTCGACGCTGTCGCAAGAGCCATGGAACTCGACAATAAGTCACGGCGAAATACACTCACAGTATCAGCCAGTAGTGCGCGTAGCAAAAGACAAAGAAAGAGGGTAGACAGATTTGTCTGCTGCTTTTTTTCCATCCACCCGCATTCTCCAGTCAACCCGCGATCATGGCGCTTGCAACATCGTCGAAATATCGGGAGCTCAATGTAAATAATAATCACGGAAGATATCCCGTAAGTGACATTTTAAGTTTAGAACCGTGATAGTTTATAACAATGTTTGTATGCAAAATATTTAGTGTTAATTCCGCAAATATACAAAATGCAGTACTGGAAACGGTTAACGAGGCGGTAAGGGCTACCTTAACTGTTGCAGTTACACGAAAATGGTCTTAAGAAACCATGATTTTTCGTGAAATTTAGATCCCCATTCACAGATTAAAAACAGTGTAAGCAAGAAAATTGCCACTTTACACAAAACATTTTTTGATGCCAATCAATCCTGTTTCTAATACCGACTGTGATATCGATCACAAAGTTCTTCTAGACCAACCCATGTATACTCAAAAAGTCAGGAATTGCAAAAAGTTACCATACATTTTCTTTGAAACTTTTTTTACGGTAATTGGTCTTGTTTATAATGAAAACCTCATTATGAAAGAATTTGTGAATCTGAAAAACAAAAAAAGTAAATAAGTGAAATGATCACGAAGACTGTATATAACTTGACGTTCTTTGTGTTTTCTGGTTTTTTTGTTCTCCAAACCAGGTTGGTCTAGAACTTTTTGATCAGAATCGATTGGCATCAAATAAATGATTTGTGCAAAAAGGAAATTTTCTTGTATTATCTAGTAAGAATTTTTTCTTGTATTTTTTTTTAAATCTGCTAATGTAGATCAAAATTTCACGAAAAATCATGGATGGTTTCCTAAAACCATTTTCCTGTAGCTGCAATAGTTAAGGTCCTTAGTGCTCCTTAGTGCCCCGTTAACACCCTGTATAATACTTCATGCCGTGTCGCAATATAAAGTACCTTTTCTATGGGTGAGAGCGGACGTCGGTCGATGACCTCGTCGGCGGACATGTTGGTCTTCTGCGCCGCCTCCAGCGTCATACAAGTGCGCGGCGGACTGCCCTGAGCCGAGCGCGGCGAGCGCGGCGAGCCCGGCGAGCCCGGCGAGCCTGACGCCGAGCGCGTGGGCTCGTACGGGTCGTACGCGTCCGGCGAGTCCGGCGGCTCCGGCGGCGTCAGCGGGCCCCGCGCCTCCTCCGCCGCCACGTCCGGGGCCGGCGGCGGCGTCTTGGGGCCCACGGCGTGCGCCGGCTCGGGCGCCGCCGCGGGGCCCGCCGCCACCGGCCGCTCCGGCTCCTTCTCGCCGGGCTCGCTGTCGCTCAGCACGATTACGTTGCGCGGCGACGGCGTGAGTTCGCGGAAGGGCGAGCGCTCGAGGTCGATGATGGCGACGGGGCGCGGCGCGGCCTCCTCGGGCCCCGGGGGCGCAGCCCGGCGGCGGCGACGTCTGCGCTCGCGGCGCCGCTCCCGGCGCTCGTCGCCCTCGGCGCGCTCCTGCTCCTTGAAGCTGACGCTAACGAGAATGTTGTCTCCGGACGTGAACACCTCCTTGGACGGGCCGGCGGCGTCACGCACTCGCCGGTGGCGGGCGGGGTCACGACGACGTCGCTCGCGGCGCTCCTCGGGCGCGGGCGGCGGCGGGGACGGCTCGGGCGGCGGCGTGCGCGGCGACAGCAGGCGCGAGTCCACGGAGCCCGGCCCGGCCTCCGCCGCGCCCGGGGACGGCCCCGGGGACGGCTCCGGCGTGCGGCTGGCGCTGCGGCGTCGTGCGCGGCGGCGGCGCGGGCTGCGCCTGCGCGGGGAGCGACGTCGCGACGCGGACCGTGAGGAGCGGACGCGCTTCTTCCTCTTGGTGGGCTTGGGGCGCGGACTCTTGGAGCCGGAGCCGGAGCGGCGGCGCTTCCTCACGCGCTCGGGCTCGCGGCGTCGGCGGGGCTCGGGGCGAGGCTCGGGGCGGGGCTCAGGGCGCGCGGAGCGGCGGCGGCGGCGCGGGGCGGGGGAGGCGGAGCGCGGGGAGGGCGTGTTGCGCGCGCGGCGCGGGGAGGAGGAGGCGCGGCGGGCGCGGGGCGGGGGCGAGGGGCGCGGCGTGAGGCGCGGCGGGGAGCGGCTGAGGGAGGGCGAGGCGCGGGGCGAGACGTCGCGCCCGAAGGCGTCCTTGGGGCGGCGACGTCGCTCGGAGACGAGAGTGCGCACGTCGTAGCGCTCGAGGTCCTTGCGCCTCTCCTTGCGGCGCAGTTTGCGCTCGCGCGACCCGGAGCTGGAGTCGCGGCGCTCGCGCTTCTTGTCCTTGTCGCGGTAGTTGCGCTCCTTGCCGCTCTTGCTGAGCTTCTTGAAGGCCACCTCGGACTTCTTGCCCTTGCCCTTGCTCTTCTCCTTGCCCTCCTTCTTGGAATCCTTCTTCTTCTTCTTCTTGGTCTCCTCGGCGCGCGGCTCCTTCTTCTTGTCCACGATCTCGCCCTCCTCGTCCTCGGCCCCACCGGAGGGGCGTGCGGGCGCGGGAGAGGCGCGGGACGGCTCGGAGGGCGCGCGCTCGTTGTCGGAGAACAAGCCGTTGCCCTCATCTTCGGATATCATCTCGGTGTCGAGCCCCTCGATGCCCTTATCCTTGTCGGTCTCCAGGGAGGTGTCCTTGGACTTGTTCTCGTCGAGACAGGGCGTGTAACTCCTCTCGTCCTCGGTCTCGCTGATGGATTCAGTCATTTTCTCAATGAGGTCATCATTTCTGTCGAGCGAGCCATTCGTATGGTCGTGGTCGAGCGCGGGCAGCTCGGTGTCGGCGCCGGACAGCTCGTCGCTGGAGGAGGAGACAGGTCTGCGCGGCGGAGGCGTGGCGGCACGGTCTGCACTGTCCACGCTGGCGTCGTCGTCGTCCTCCAGCTTGTCGTCGGTGACGGACGCCGCTTTCTCTGTGGGCGTGGTCGGTTCCTCCTCGATGTCAGGTGTGGTAGCATCTTTCTCTATTTCAGTTGCTACCTTTGTGACTTCCTCCTCTATTTCGTCACTTTCCTCGCGGTATGCACTAGCTTCGGTCTCTAGCACGAGATCGGAACCCTCATCTTCGTCAGCGGGTGATGCTGGGCGTGCGGCCGACACGTCGAGCTCCTGCGGCGCGGTCTTGTTGTGCGACAGCTCATCGCTGGGCTCCGCTGAGGGCGCACTCTCGTTGTCTTCGGGAACTTCTTCCTCCTCGTCCTCCATTTCTTCGTCGTACAGGCTAACTTGTCGTTTAATCAAAGAGGGAGTGTTAAGTTTAATCTTGATGGGGTTACGTGGATTAGTCGTAATGGGACACCTTTTAGAGACTTTCTCTTTCAATTCTTCTTCAGTTTTGTTCCTGACGGTGTAGTCGGGCGCGGGGCGCGGCGGCGGGTCGGGGGCGCGGGGCGGGTCGCTGGGCTGGGGCGGGTCGCTGTGCTGGGGCGGGTCGCTGGGCTCGGGCGAGTCATCGTCTTCCTGCACCAGGTCCTCCAGACCGTCGTGCGACGCGAGAGGCGCGGGCGGGGCGGCGTCGCACGGCAGCTCGGCCGAGGTGTTCGCTATGTGCACGCTAGTGGCGGAGTAGATGGAGAAGTTGGGGCAGTCGCCTTCGGAGTCGTCGTCACTGGCGGCGCGCGGGGGGGGCGCGGGCGTCAGCAGGGCGCGGTGCTCCTGCAGTACGGCGCGCACGCAGCTGTCCAGCACTGTGCGCGGCACGGCCA
This sequence comes from Xestia c-nigrum, assembly GCA_916618015.1. Lineage (NCBI taxonomy): Eukaryota > Metazoa > Arthropoda > Insecta > Lepidoptera > Noctuidae > Xestia > Xestia c-nigrum. Next base: position 725,655 of record OU745256.1, read on the forward strand.
GCGCCTCCAGCCCCGCCGGGGCCGCGCGGGGCGGCGAGGGGCCTGGGCCGGGGGCCTCGGCGGGCGGGGCGGGCGGGGCCGGCGGGGCGGGCGGGGCCGGCGGGGCGGGCTGCGGTTCCGCGTCGGCCGGCGCGGCGTCATCATCGCCGTCGTCGCCGCTGTCATCGTCGTTGGTGGGCTCGGTGGGGTCATATTTTTCAGTATCTATGACTAAGCTAGAATCGCTCTTCTCGTCTTCTGACTTGTCGAGTTCGGGCGTTTTGTCAAATTTGAACATCGGCGGCTCCGGCAGCGGACGGTAGGGCTGCGCCTGAGGCTTCGGCGCTTGCTGTGCTTGTGGCGCGACCGTCGGCTCGGAGTTACTGTTTGTCGAGTTCTGTCGCCGAATTGGAGCCATTCTCATGTCGAGAGGGTTCTCGAAGCCCCCAAAAGAGTGCCTGTGTTGCACAGGAGGCGGGTCGTTCCTGGGCGGCACGGGCGGCGGCACGTAGGGCTGCCAGGCCGGCGCCAGGCTGTAGCGGCCCTGCTCGTTGCGCGGGTGCGGCGGCAGGTTGTTCTGGGCTCGGTTCTGCTCGGGAGGTTGCCTCCGGTTGCGCTCGAAAGGAAGGTCATCTCCCTGCGGGTACTGGTGCGGTCTCCTAGAGTAGTTGTTGTACGTGTCCATGTCGTCGCGGCGCGCGTTGTTGCTCTGGTTGAACGCGGCACCTTGGCGGTTCTGGTAGCCGCCACTGTTGTAGTTGTTGTCGTAGTTGCCGCCCCTGCTGTTGAGACTGTTGGTGCCCTGCTCGCGATGGTAGTTCCCGGTGTAACCGCCGCCCCAGCCGCGCCCGCCGCGCGACTGTCCGGGGTACGACGGCACTTTCTTAGCGGCGTCGTCTCCCTGCGAGAGATCTATCTTGTCCTGTTTCTTCGGCTCGTCAGAATGTTTCTTCGGAACCTTCGACTGTTCGCGAGTTTCTAATTTAATATTGACACTGCCGTCTACAGATATGGACACGACCGATTTCTTCGAATGAAGTAAAGTTTGACTTTCGAGTATGGAGGAAAGGACGTCCGGTGCCGACGACGCGTGCGGCGGAGACGGAATGGAGATCATCTTTCTTCTCGCCTGGGAATAAACCGAGACAAAAGTAATCATTACATAAAATACTAAACACGACAAATTTGTATAATGAAAACACTGCAGCTGCCATTACCTGTCTGTAAGCACTGAGTATGGCAGAGGTGGGACGCGCGGCCACGGCCGTGCTGGCGCTCTCCGACACGCCGTGCTCGTCGTCCTCCGAGAAGTAGTCCAGCTGATGCGCGTCGCCAAACAGGCTCAGCGCCGGGATGCCGGCCCGCTGTCTCCGCGCCGCCAGCTGCTGCACCTCGGGCGCCGCCCCCGCCCCGGGCGCCGCCCCCGCCCCCGCCCCCGCCGCCGCCAGCGCCGCCCGCACGCTGGCCAGCACGTGCGAGCGCCGCGCGGCCGTGCGCGGCTGCCGACGCGACGTCTGCACACAGATAAACCACTCAAATGCCAATGTCAAGTTAGTAAGTTATATAACAACATTCTAATAGTATGCCCTTACCTTCCTTTTTTTCAGTTTCCTTTTAACTCGTTTTGTGACGGGAAATTTACCATTTTCTTGAACTTCATACTCAATAATGACAGTTTTAGTCCTTCTTCTCTTTGGCCTTCTGCGGTTTGTGTGTGCAGTCGTTTTACGCCTGCTGGTAGTTGCTCGAGAGTTACTGCCCTGTGCTGAGCGTGTACCTCTTGATGTTGTTGGTAAATCATCAGAGTTCACACGACTGCGACTGCCTCTGTGGCCTGAGGATGTTGATGGTTCATCTGCACTGTGAGTCCGTGATGACCTCACATTCCTACCTTCTCTGATTAATGCGCTTGAAATTGGTATGTCCATATCCGTGATGCCAGAAAATAAGAAATCCACATCTGATAGCAGATTGTCACAATTGGGGCACAGCCACCGATCAAGAGGAACCTGCAATGCAAGGATACATAGAAACATTGTGAAACAGATGTGACTGAAATGTTGTTGGATAGAGAGGGAGAGGAAGGCCAAAGAAAAAATAAATGGATTGTGTGAAGAATGATATAAAAGAGAAAGAAGTAAATGATGCCGTGAAGTCTGATGGGGGAAAATGGAAGAAGTAAACAAGTTGCACCAACCCCAAGTAAAACGGGTCAAAGCCAGGCAGATGATGAGTCTGTCAAACAGCTTGATGTATTGTGAAGATTACCTGTGACACTCTTGGGTTGAGGCAGTGCATGTGATAACCAAGGTCACATCCATCACACAGAAGCATGGTGTCCTCATCGTCTGTGCGGCCACACACCTATAATGTAAAATGGTGTAGAGCACATACTCATTTGCCAATCCAGTTTATCACACAGATCACAGACTGACTCTTGTTCAATAAATTACAAATGCCAACATTTTTGGTAACGTGTGAGTAATAAAAATACTGATTTGCAATGTTAACACCTTGAACCAGTTACCACATTACTGCATTAGGTACTTAGTTTATTGTTGCATTATCATAGTTACCTCACAGGCAGTAGGATCTTCAATGACAAGCAGCTCAACTGAAGGCCTGCGCTCCACCACTTTCACGGGTTCAGTTCGTAGCACTCGACCGCCTGCACATGCTCGCACTACTATGAAATCAAATGTCATTCTGTCTACTGGACAGGTGTTGACATTTTTTGACCATTCCGTGATACAATCCAAGCAAAAGATATGTTCACAACTCTGTGGTGTCCCCACTTCTTGATCAGTGAAACGCAAAAGGCAAATGGAGCACTTGTCTGAGTTGCCTTCCGAGCTGTCTGAAGCAAAACCAGAGGCGGGTTTAACGGCCGAGGCTGCGGGATTAGCGGCCAAGGCTGCAGGCTTGGGAGCGTCCGAGTGGTCTGTGGTCCACCCTGACGTGTCACTGTCGCCCTCCGAGTCGCGCAGCTTGGGCAGCGCGCGCTTACGGCGGGCTCCGGCACACACCACAGAGCTGCCGCTGCTATCGCTACCGTCATCACTCAGCACCTGAAACACACTTATTGTAGTAATCCGTAGACCCCAGCGCTAATACAACGTGCTAAAGCTTGCTCAGTCACCCTCAATCTTTTTCTCCGTGTCCCCGCTACGGTGACGCTGTCGTCGCTGTCTGAGCTCGAGTCTGACGAGAGCACCATCACTTTCTTGATCTTACGCTTGGGCCGTGGAGGCGAATCCTCGCTGCCTTCCTCACTCATTGTCACAAGTAAACAGTGTCGATTGGAATTTAGTGGGCACGACACGAAGCCAGTTGCAAAGGTGTAAATGACCTCCGCCAAGTAATATTCGAGTCAAATAAAGTAAAATATGAGAAATTCATTCGGTATGCTAAATAATAACATGCATCAAGATTGTTTCCACACAAGTTAATGCGTACGCGTTGTACTAAAATGATTCCACTATTTTGACAGCAAGCCGCTATCAATGGTCAAGCGGCCATTTTCCTTTCAATTATTTTTTTTTATTTTTCTAGTGATGTACGAACCATAAATCATCTTATAAATAAGTTTAGAAAAAAAGAACAATTAAAAAAAAGAAAATAGTAGGTCAATTAAAATTCTTAATAATTACAAACAAAAGAGAAAGATATAAATCTAGTTACAAGTCATCATCTGCCTAGCCTTTTCCCAACGATGTTGGGGTTGGCTTCCAGTCTTATCGGATGCAGCTGAATACCATTTTTTTTACATGGAGCCGTGGAGCGACTGTCTATCTGACCTCCACAACCCAGTTAGTTCCGGGTAATATGATACCCCTTAGTAAGACTGGTCTGCATAATATGGTTGTCAGACTTTTTGGGCCACTGACTGCCCAACGACTGTCAAAGATCTACAACAAATGACAGCCGGCGGAACCACCGGCTTAGAGTGAATATATCACCGTAAAATTATCAAACACGTTATATTACAATATAACGTGTTTCTTTCGTCGACTACGTTTTTTAGGGGAATATAAAGTGTTTTAAGGTTAGGTTATATTAATCGGTATTTCTCGGAAATGGTGGTCTCTTTTCATGAGAGTGTTACCACTAGGTAACCACTGCACCGCGTGAGTTGACTACCATCGCATGCATTTCACGAAAAATAATGCGCTTTATTGTAAGCAGTATGTTCGTTTGACAATCATTCGAGAGTTTACAGTATCGCTAGAGAGATTACATTATAACGTGTTTGACAATATTACGGTGACAAATACATACTTTTTACGCACACAAAAAAAATGTTATCTACTTCTAACTAGATTTTTTTTATAGGAGCTATATAATAACGTAACGGCCGCTCAGTTGATCTTTGGGTTAGCCCGTGCTTGCTGGTACTCACGTCCCACATGTGGACAACCTTGCGAGCTAGATACTTGAACTGTGCTTCCTCTGCTTTCACGAGGTTCTCGTCATGCAGGACTGCGGAATCAACAATCATTGCGCGGCGCTCCAATTGCTCTATATCCAGAATGGCAGGCTTATTTGCTAAAATAGTCCTGCCCGTGGTGACAAATTGATCCCATTATCTTGTACATATTTTTATTATTGTTCTAATAAAATATATGTGTGCCATGTATCAAAGCAGAGGAGATTGACCCGATTCAAAATTCAAACAACAAAACTCCTATCGATAAACGACTGACAGTAAAGTCGAGTGAAGTAAACGTTAGTTCCATCCATAGAGTCTAGTAAATTAGTAATAGAGAGTTCCATCACTAATAGCTTATGCACGACAACGGTGTGAATGTGATTTTCGCAGCATTTTCGTTTATTTTCGTAGTTTATAATATAAATTGAACAAGAAATGACCGCAGAAAACGAACGTGAAATATATCATAAATTGGAAGCTATGAAAGAGATCAGGTACGTCGATTTATTATTGATACATTCTTCAAAATGCCCTTTCAAATCGCACCTGTGGACTCGATCAATAAACACTTGACATCGTTTGAAATGTTTATTATTTTTTGTACACTAAATTTAAACACTTAAGATGTATTACTTATCGGATTCAAATGTATGACCTCTGACCATTATTTCTTTCTGTACATACATATTTTATCGTAACGGTTGGATAGAGAATAAAAAGTGTTCTTATTGGATAAGTTGGTTTATAATAAAAAAATAAAATAATGCATTAAATCCGTGAAGATTAATATTTGTCCTTGGTTAAAAAATAAATAACCTAGCTCAATGTAAGGTTTTTCTTTTTAATATGTGCTCACTGAGTGTTTTCATGTTATCTGACTAAGTTAATAACTGTATGCATTAAATATTTCCAGAAATAAAACAATAACCCTAGAGCGCATGAAGCGCAGTATCCTGAATGAGGTGCGCAGCGGGGACCAGGAGGGCCGCTGCCTGGCGCAGTACAAGCGAGAGATGGAGCTGCTACAGCAGGAGAAGATGAGCCATGTGGAGGAGCTGCGCCAGATACACGCCGATATCAACGCTGTATGATGGTTTACTAGTTAAAGATGGAACAATCAATGTCATTTTCAGCTCTATATTTCAACACTCAAATGCAACCATGTTCGTGTGGGGTTCTCTTTGAAAAATAAAACGCGGTAGAATCAAGGTCCTGATGCAAATGGCAGTATTCCTCGATGTGGCCGACTTTGTCAGGAGGCTCCTGCCTCTGGTGCAGTAACCAGTAGCTAGAACCCTGCTCCAGACACCGGGTTCTTTTTAATTAATATTTAAAAATGTGTAAAAATGAATACTTTACAAAAGTTAATTCAAAACATATTGGAATGTTTGAAAGTACAGGAATCACAATGAACAGAGTAGGTGGTGACTGGTGAGCTATTAATACACCAGCACAGTGGTGTGAGTGTTTGTTTATTTAGGTGCGTGCTATTGTTGGCCCACAATTGTAACATCTTAAACTGTTTATTTTCTCTATCAGTTGTTGATGGCAAGCTATGAATACTTGAATTCTGTGCTATATGTTTCAAAGTGTCTTCAATCAATTCTTAGGAATTTCGGGCTCCTCACCTCATGCTTGGCTTTATACTTTTTTGAGTATTTTTTTATTAGACAGACAGTTGTTGCATCAAACAATAATGTAATTTGTATGTGATCAGATGGAGACGGTGATAAAGCAGACAGAGGAGAGCATGACGCGCAAGCTGTCGGCGGCGTCGCGGCTGCACGAGGACTACCGGCCGCTGAAGGCCGAGGTGGACCTGCTGCGGCGCCAGTGCCTCGGCCTGGAGCGCCTGCCCGACCTGCACGAGGAGGAGGGGAGCCCCATCACGCCTGAGTACGTCCTGTACTGCCAGGGCTAACAACACCCTTCACCTAGCCAACAATAATTAACCATTGCGGTCAACAAACATTACTGAACAAAAAGTATTGCTGGGAAACAACTTTTCTTTTAAAATCGTAGTGAGTGATGTGGTTACATCACATGCTACTACAACTTAGAATAGCAAAACATTGTTTTTTGCAACAGTCAGGGGCCATGAAGGGCTATTTTAAATTCTTAAAATAACATTAAAAATTTTGTTCATAAAAGATTCTAGAAATATGTATAATAACAAACTAATTTAGATGATATGGTTAGGTAAGGTCTCACTGTTTTATGTAAGATGTGCGTGTTTGCAGTCGCTTCCCCGCGCTGCCGGGCGGGGGCTCCGGGCCGGGCCCGGGCTCCGCCCCCCGCACGCTGACGTCGTTCCTGCCGCCCGCAGCGCCGCGCAAGCCGCCGCCGCCTCCGCCAGCGTTCAGGTCTGCCCTCGACCAAGATTTCATTACGGTCTCGCTGAGGTTCGCTTATGTTTTATTTCTCTTTTTTGTTTTCTTCCTCACTTCCTTCCGGCCCTCCTTCCCTGCCCTGATCTCTTCACCTATTAATTGTTCATTTATTCGATTACAATTTATTTAATTCAATGTTATGATTTTAGTTTTGGTTTGAAATATTATTTTATCTGTACGCAATTTTTACAAATATTGTATTTAATAGCACCATGCAATGGTGTTGTTCTGTGTTGGATGCGTATTGGCGGTATTGCTTCCGTCAGTAGCATGAGTGTGTGTTGTGTGCAGGCAGCAGCCGCCGCCCATGAAGTCGTGCCTGTCGTGCCACCAACAGATCCACCGCAACGCGCCCATCTGTCCGCTGTGCAAGGCCAAGAGCCGCTCGCGCAACCCCAAGAAGCCCAAGAAGAAGTAGTCGCAAGGAGCCACTCCCGCGTACTGCGCCGCCCCGCGCCCGTCGTATCGATCTCAATGTTCTACTTTATTGTAGCTCACTACGTTATTCATGCTCTCATTATGCCATTCGTTACTCTGCTGGAATACAATGAGTGGATACTATTTCAGCATTGGCAGCATATTATTTTATCACTCTAACCGAGGTAATCTAGCTGAGTACAATTAGGCAAAAAATACTCAAAAAGTGAATAGGTGTTCTGACTAGGGTTGCCAACTTTTTTTACAAGAAATAAAGTAAATATATTCAGGTCTATTAAGAATGTTAAACAGTATTTTAGAAAAATGAACAGTATTTTATTTATTTATTGTAATAAATACATATTTATAAGACAACTCTCTTTTCTCGCAAAACTTTTTAATTAATAATCTTTTTTTAAAACTTCATACGCCTCACCACAATTATAACGGAAATCAAAATAAAAGATGAGCTCATTTTTTTATTAAATTTATAGATGCTCTATTTCTATCCTCACGCCACTTGGCATTAATTACTGAAAAAACTCTTTCAGTAAATGCTGAAGTGGCGAAATTTGTGTGAGCTTCTAAGTATAACACATAATAATGTGTTTGCATTTTGATGCTGAAAACAGTATTTTGTATACTTTATTTTTATTCAACAGTAAAAAGGATAATGTAGTTTAAAACAGTATAAAACTGTTTAAAACAGTATAGTTGGCAACCCTAGTTTTGACACACAATCATGAAACTATGAAGGTGGTCTTCATGAATATTTTCTGGTCCAGTTATCTGTGAAAAAGCATCAGTTACTAATTTCAAAAGAAATCTTTAAATTCACATTTCTTTTACTTTCTTCTCAACTCTTTTAAGAACTCAATAACATAGTCCTATGACCAGAGACTCAAACTATAACCGTAATAATGTGTTTTTTAACACTGTTTTTAAAACGGTTTCAACAGAAAAACACTTTCAAACTGTAACCTTTTATATGTGCTGATAAGTGTAACGGAAATAATCAGTTTTACAACAGACTGCAACTAGATTTCAGCTATCTAATGCTTATTAACCATAAATATAGTACATTATAAATTTGGCAACGCTGACTTTTCTTGTTAAACACTTATTAACACTGTTATACCTTTTATATCTGTTACAGATACGCTGGTTACACTTTTGTAAGTGTTTTGGGTTAACACATTGAAAACACATTTATAAGTGTTACATATTTGATTCTGTTACCAATTCAACATGTAGCACTTATAATTCTGTAACGTTTATGAAGGTGTTTTTAAGTCCCTGCCCGTGACAATTCGACCACCATAAACTTCGTTCCATGTTATTCTCTAATTGCACTTGACTACTTGCATCTTTTGTCTAATGTGTATTACACACTCCCTCAGTATATCAGTTTAGTTTTTTGACTATTACCACAAAAGATCCACGTTTGTGTATTTATTTTATTTTAAAACAATGACAATGTAAATAAGAATGGCATGGGAGTCTGTATAGTTTTGTAAATAGCTTAGTTTTAGGTAAGAGTGGACTCAACCTCATAGCTGCTTGAATTGAGAAACTAGGGTTTACTAACAGGTTATGGCCCAAATAATGTACGGGACGCGTAGTCTTACCAACTGTCCAATCCTGAACTTTACTAAATATCTAGTTGCCAAAACCATAATTATAAGATTTATGTCTCCTGTCCAAGTCATAATTTTATACCCGATATAAATACTTACGATCTTGTAAACACTCACAAGAACAAAATGTATGTAGGTACTACTTTATGGCATAAACAGGTATGCCTAAGTGTGTTAAAATATTATTTGTATGAAGCTGGCACAGCTAATAGGAGAGATCGTAATAAATAAAAATTATTCAGTTCGCATAACAAGGTACAATATTAAAAAACTAGCACAGAAGACAATGATCCTTAAGCGCTAAGTTTTTACAAATTCCCTGGACTCCACACTAGGATACCCTGTGTCGTGGGGTAATCATGGTACTCATATTGGCTGTACCCAGGTGGAGCGGAATTCTATTAGCCACCAGTCACGCAACATTCGGTAATACAGGATGGAGTTTCTATTTATCCGCAACGTATTGTATACTGAACTGAACCTTATCACTAGGATTCAGTATGAATTTGGAACAATATCTGTAAGAGGTGACGGAGGTCACGTTATGCTCTATTTCCGACAACAAAGTATAATTCATCTCTAATCATTCTTTAGTACGCAATAAGAAAGCGATTGTGTGTCACCGCTGTCAGCTGTTCGGCTACTTATTTGATTTAGATGGCGCGTGAACTCGTTACAATTAAACAATGCCTTCTGTGCCTGTGTTTAATTACGATAGTCCCCAGTTCTGCGATTATTGCTACATACTTGCGGACCCAACATTAATGAAGCCATTGTTTTAGTTTTAAAATATAATATGTACCAAACATTGTTGTTAGTAAATAATATAGCCATTATTGTGAAATACCCAGTAATCCATTGAATGCCAATTAAGAGTAATAAATATTTAATAAGTTAGTGTAAATATAAATGTGTTTGAAGTAAAATGTAATCAGTATTATTTATTTGTTGAACGAAACTATTAGAGTGGGTACTGGGTAGGAGTAAGGGTATCTTTGTGCGCCTACTACCTACAAGAGTGCACGAGTGCACGCTCATTTGTGACAATGATGATGAACATTGAACTGATACGATTGCTACAAGTGAGTGAGCGCCCTCGTTAACTCGCTAGGTACATAGTGAGTAATACTTGTATGACATCTGTACATAACGTGTGCACACAGAGAGTGCGATAGTTTTGTTTTATAATATAAAACGTTCTATCAATGTCAATGCATATTTTATTTATTCTTGCGTTTTATCCTTTATTTGTTATTTGTTACATTATTCTTTGTTAAGTCCCAGGATTTTTAGGACAGAGATGTGTAATCTTTGGTAACAAGCTGAAAGTTGGTAGATATAACTTCAATTATCTCAGAATCAACGTTGATGTAGTTAGGGCCTTCTTTCTTAGGACGGCAGAATACATCACTACTTACATAGAAAACAAAGTATCCCGCCGCGTCTGTCTGGTCCTACGTAAGCTTAGATCCTTAAAACTACGCAACGGATTTTGATGCGTGTTTTTAATATATAGAGTGATTCAAGAAGAAGGTTTTTTTGTTTTTAGCGAGTTTTCCTCTTTATAATATTAGTGTAGATAAAATGTGGTACCCAACCCTCCGACGCTTGCTTCTTGAGATTAGGTACAGGGCGTAGGCCAAGATTTTAGATCAAAATGGGAAACGTGTCCTAGCAAGCTGAAATTTGGTACATAATATTCTATAATTATGTAGTATTGAATCATTACCTAGAAATTCCTAACTTTCCGCACCCTGAAAAATAGGACAGAAATGCAGAATTCTTAGACAAAAAAAGCCAAAGATCTCCAACACATCTAAAATGAGCTAGCAGTGTACCTAATCGTTGTTATTATGTTCTCGCAACGGGTATACACAGTCATGTGACCGCGACGCCTCCCAGCCGCCTGGCCAGCGAGGGGCGTACACCGTACAGCCATACGCACTTAATCATAAATAATTACATCTTAGAACATAATTATTATTGTTATCTGCTTGCTCCAATTGCAGCATATTATCGTGACGAGTGCATCGTCGGTGTGTGTCAGTGGTCAGTGCGGATGCAAGCTCATAGTTCATGTTTTGATTAATTTAGTAATATATCCTATTCTAGTTGCCTACCTACATCATATTCATTTAAGTCATCATCTGCTTGCCTTTTCCCAACTACGTTGTGGTCGACCTCCACAACCCAGTTAGTACCAGGTATTACGATACCCATTGGAAAAACTGGTTGTCAGGCTTTTTCGGGCCAAGAACTACCTAATGACTGTCAAAGATCTTCAAATGACAGCCGGGAACAACGGCGAGACACGGAGGAAACTCGGTATCTAATGGGTGGTCACCCATCCACAGACCAATCTAGGCAAGCACGGCTTAACCTAAAGATCGACCCGAGCGGCTGTTATTATTTAGTCACGAGCTCCTAATAATGTAGGTTCTTATGTAACTAAAACTGATAATGTCAAGAATGTAAGAGGTAGATATTATTGGGTTCAGTCGGCAAGCGTTAACACTTGACAGTCAAGTAGGTACCTAGCATCATGTGTGCAGTTATTGCCACTTGCCACAGAAGATCCTAACTCTACTTGCCATTCAACCATCAACCGTGGCCATTTGTAGTTGGTTCAAATTGTTAGCTATCGTAATACCTAAGTACCCAATTTGTTAAGGTGAAAGCATCAGGGCGGCCCGCGAAATTCAAGTTTTCTTACGTTTTTTGCAATTTGCAGGGCAGTGCTAACTTTTATGTTGATAAACATATCGGTCGCAACTGTAAGACGTATTAAGTTACAGAATTATAATCATCAAAATCATCAATACAACCCCCCAAGTTCATAAGAGTCGAAGAAAGCCTTTGACCGTGAAAAATTCGTTCATCGACTTTTATGAACTTGGAGGGTTGTATTGATGATTATAATTCTGCAACCTAATACGTCTTACAGTCGCGACCGATACGTTCATCAATAGGTATACAACTTGCAACTAGCAATGCCCTGCAAATTGCAAAAAACATAAGAAAATTTATATTTCGCGGACTAACTTGGAGCATCCCCCTTAACCAGAACATTTTGTTGTTTTCATAATCTAACAGAAGGATGGATGCTTAACTAACTAGGTAACTTGGTCGCCATACCACAGCCTATACCAAAATACAGGCGATAAATTGTTTGCTTAATTACTAACTTCAATGATATTTCTAAGACATGGCCGGGTAAAACGGAGTAAATCCGCAGCCGGGGCGTACGATCGGACACAAAACTTGGAAACTTTCACCCCTGCGTTTTTATCGTCCCTGTTTCACGGTTTATGTATTTCCTGCTCCATAATTGTGTACCCACCAGTTCAAACGAAACAATCAGATAAGTTGTCATTCAAGAGTTCAACACGCGAACGATTTGCGACGCAGTTGTAGATGCGCAACGCAACCAGTGTGATCCACTGCGCGCAGAGCCAGCAGCGCGGGCGGGCGGTGGCGGCCAGTGACCCCGCGACCCCTCGTCACGTGCTCTCATACATGATACAACTATCTCCCAAGTTACTTTTAGCAAAATACCTAGCTTTTAAAAATTTGGACGCCTGACGATTAATTGCAAAGACTACATACACTAAGACTACTACTATATAATGAGAATTAATTGCACAGAAACAACTCCGCAATGTGATGACTGGATGACAGGTTCAAACTTCAAATATAATTTTCCTGTACCTACTTATAGACAACGGTAAATACCAAATGTTTTGTGTTCAATAGGTCGCTATAATATTTCGCTGACGTAATGCAGATTGCTTGTGACTCATAAATTGGTGGCGGGGCCGGGGCAGTAATGTTGGTTGCTCGGTCACACAAGCTCCGAAGCAAGGGAACAGAACAGGCAACAACAAAGTAGTCTGTTAATTAAGTTATTGCGTAAGCGAACCTTTCTGAGAAAGCTGATTGAGTTGAGTACGGCCTATTATAGTTATCTGTGGTACCTAGGTAACGGATATAAGTATTAACACCGACCGAAGGATGATAAAAACAAAATCGACCTGAAAACATTATTTTATTAAAAACTTTTTTACAAAAAATAAAACCGACTTCAGAGAAAACAAAAAAGTGAAAAAGAACTTCTGAAAAAACGCTTCAGAAGTCTGTGACCTTTGTTTGATTGATTTAGTTTTTTGTCACCGACTTCTGAAGCGTTTTTTCTGAAGTTATTTTTCACTTTTTTGTTTTCTCTGAAGTCGGTTTTATTTTTTGTAAAAAAGTTTTTATTTTTCGCTTTTTAGTGGTTCACATGTGCTTACCCCTTCAAAGCGTACCGGCGTGATTTTAAGTTATGAATTGATGTAAACAATAGACAGATATGAGATTTCGGCAATCCCAGTACATTTGCTATCATTTATTGAGGAGTTCCGTTGCATATCTCCGAAGTTCTTCATCAGATCTTCATCAAATTGAAATGGGATCACTTCGAGAAAGTACACTTCCTAAAACTACCCAAATCCCTTCTAGTGTGCCTATAAAATGTGAAGAGTTATCTCTATTTCTCCAGAATCCCATCATCAGATACTGATTTGATGATAATGAGACCACACAGAAAACACCAGCTTTCAAATAAAAAAAGAACCATCAAAATCGGTTCACCCAGTCGAAAGTTCTGAGGTAACAAAAATTTTCGAAATCTGGGTGTATTTTGCACATGTGCGTACCCCCTCAGAGCATACAGGCGTGATGTTACGTCATGATGTAGTATGAACAATGAACCTACAAGCGATTGCAGCAATTACTGCAGATTTGCCGTCTATTTTTGAAGAGTTCCATTGTGTATCTCGGAAGATCAGCATCAGATCTTCAGCAAATTAAAATGGGACCAAACGACAAGCACCAGCTTTCAAATAAAAAAAGAATCATCAAAATCGGTTCACCCAGTCGAAAGTTCTGAGGTAACAAACCTAACCTCCTCTATAACCTCCTCTTTTTGGAAGTCGGTTGAAAACTGACATGGTCATTAACATTATCATTACCACTGAAAACGGGACATCACGTACCCGGTCCCACCTACAACAGTACTGCAGCTTGACCCAACTGTGTTGAGGTCGGCAAATCGGCTTCCAGTCTGAGTACCAGTATGGAGCGACTGCTTTTCTGACCTCCACAACTCACCCCTTGGGAAGATTAGTTGTCTCAGGCTGTTGTCCTGTTGAGTGCCCGTGACGGCCGACAGACTTATAAAACATGGCAGCCGGGCTCGACAGCTCATTTGTGTAAAACCCGGCCAAGTGCGAGTCGAACTTGCGCATGAAGGATAGCACTTATTTTTTCTTTATTAGGTATTTGTTGTTATAGCGGCAACAGAAATACCATCTGTGATTTCAAGTGTATCTATCACGGTTCAGGAGATAGAGCCTGGTGAAGTGGTGACAGACAGACGGACAGTGGAGTCTTAGTAATAGGGTCCCGTTTTTACCCTTCGAGTACGGAAACCGTAAAAATCAAACTGCCTTGTTGGTCTTTGGGAACGCGAGAAGCCACTGTTCGTTCCCTTATGTTTGATCACAGGACGAGGAAGTTCTATGGAAATAAAAATCCAGCGTAGGAGTAATATCGAATCTTGTAATGTTGAACTTTCGTATTCATAATAATAAAATATAAATCAGAGTTGTAACCGTTGTGTGTGTAAAAATCAACCCCGTAAGTCTACAGGCTATATAATCTGGTGTTGCCAGCGTATATGGTTGCGTTCAGAAACGCCACACCACCCCCCCACGGAGAAGGATGAACCGGTTATTCGAAATCGGAGAGATCCTTAAACTTAACTCGTCTACCGGAACGAGTGGTATACGGCAGTTTTGGGGCAGTTGGATTGGTGTCCCTGGATTTTGCAGGTTCTAAAGGTTTCATAGGGAGGTCAACAGTCGTGTGTGTCGTAGGTTCTGAGGGCTTCTTAGGGTACCCATTTGCGGTAGGTATCGTGTGATCTATGTGTGCCGGTTTTACTCGATCTACACTAACGGTCACGGTTTTTTGGTTGATTTCCAGTGTAATGGTTTTCCCATCACTGGCACGATCCATTATTCGGTACGGGCCGGTATATGGTGGCTGTAATGGTCGTCTAACAGAATTATCTCTAAGGAATACATGCGTTGCTGAGGAAAGATCTTTAAATATAAATATAGATGGTTGTGTATGCCGAGATGCCGGGATGGGTCGCACAGTCGACATTTTGCGTCGGAGTTGCACGACGAAATCTGCTGGGTCACAGAAATTATGTGGCTCATCGGATGCTACCAGCAATTCACCGGGCAAACGAAGAGGTTCACCGTACACCATTTCAGCAGCTGTGGCTTTCATATCTTCCTTGAAAGCTGACCGCATACCGAGAAGAACAAACGGCAACGCGCGCACCCATGAGTCCTGGTGGCACATGAGGGCAGCTTTTAGCTGGCGATGGACGCGCTCGATCATGCCGTTGGCGCAGGGATGATAAGCTGTCGTTCTGGTTTTCGTGGTGGCGAATTGTATCATCAGTCGGCGGAACAGGTCGGACTCGAACTGAGTTCCTTGGTCTGTTGTAATGACTGAAGGCACCCCGAAGCGAGCTATCCACTCCCGTGTTAGGGTTTCTGCTACTTCTTCTGCGGTGATCGAACGCATTGGCCATACTTCGGGCCATTTAGTCACTCTATCAATGGCAGTCAAGCAGTACCGATAGTCGTTGCAAGTCGGCAAGGGGCCTATGATGTCTATGTGTACATGTTTGAAACGACCTGGCGGTAGGGCGAAATTGCCAAGTGGGGACGAATTATGGCGCGATACCTTAGTGCGCTGACATGCTATGCATTGTCGAGCCCACTGTTTGCAGTCCTTCTTGATTGACGGCCATACATAACGTTCAGTCACGAGACGGGTAGTAGCTCGTGCACCAGGGTGACTTAAGTTATGAAGTTTGTCGAATGTTGCTTTACGGAAGGAAGGGGTCAAGTATGGGCGAGCCTTGCCGGTCGACTTATCACAGGTGATAAGAATGTCAGTTCCGGGAATGTTCACCTTTATAAGCTGCAGGCTAGAGCCTTGCTGGCATAAATTGGCTAACTCCTGGTCTACCTCTTGTGATTTTGCAAGCATTTGCCAATCCTGGTCAAGAGCGATCGCGTCAACGCGCGACATCGCGTCTGCGACAACATTATCCTCTCCCTTAATGTACTTAATTTCTGTGGTAAACTGGCTAATAAAGGACAACTGATTCAACTGAGCAGGAGGCAGTTTCTCCCGGCGCTGTATGAAAGCGTAGAGCAGTGGCTTATGGTCTGTAAAAATAGTTACATGCTGAACTTCGAGAATGTGGCGGAAATGCTGCACGCTTTCATATACTGCCAACAACTCGCGGTAATAAGCGGGCCATTGTGTTTGTTGGTCGGTCAGCTTTTTGCTAAAGAAAGCGAGAGGTACCCACTTGCCCTCGATTTCTTGTTGAAGGCAGGACCCGATGTGGACACTGGAAGCATCGGTAAACAGTCCAAGAGGGACACCGTGTACCGGATGATGCAGTAGTGTTGCGGTCGCTAAGCTCTTTTTGCACGCTTCTAGTTGTTCGAGCAGTTCAGGTGACCATATAAATGGCTTCGCACCTTTACCTTTGGTAGCGATAACCGCTTTTATTAGAGGGGCCTGGAACAACGCAGCCTTAGGAAGGAATCGACGATAATAATTTAGCATGCCGAGAAATCGACGCACACCCTGGACAGTTTTAGGGGGTGGAAATTCGAGAATGGTTTGAACCCGATCCTGTGGAGGTTGAGTGCCCTCGGGACTAATGTGATAACCTAGGAATGTTACCTCACGTGCACCAAATACACACTTGGAAGGATTTATCACAACTCCATAGTCCCGTAAGCGTCTGAAGAGGATTCGCAGATGCTCGCAATGCAGAGCCACATCTGTGGAATGGACGAGGATATCGTCCACATATGGAAAACAGAAATCAAGACCCCGCGTAACCTCGTCAATAAACCGCTGGAACGTCTGGCCGGCGTTGCGAAGGCCGAAGGTCATGAAGGGGAACTCAAAGAGGCCAAACGGGGTAATGATGGCAGTCTTTGGGATATCATCTTCTGATACCGGAATCTGATGGTACGCCTTCACAAGGTCGATAGTGCTGAAAATTTTAGCGCCAGTGAGGTTGTGAGCAAAGTCATTTATGTGCCTAACTGGATACCTATCCGGCACAGTTCGAGCGTTAAGCGCGCGATAGTCACCACAAGGACGCCACGTGTTGTCTTTCTTTATTGTCATGTGCAAAGGAGACGACCACGCGCTTTTGGATGGTTGTGCTGTGCCGGATATGACCATTTCCTCAAATTCCTTTTTAGCGGAATTCAATTTTTGAGGTGCTAGGCGACGAGGACGGCAAGATACAGGAGGCCCATCCGTTGTCTTGATGAAGTGTACAGTATCGTGCTTAATAATCCTAGGGAGACCGGGAGGGTGAGTAATTTCGGGGAACTCTGCTAGCACTTGTGCGACAGCAGAATTCGAAGGGGCTACAGCTTTGACACTGAATTGTTCTGACGTCGCGGTGGAGGCAACGGCAGAAAGGTTAGTGACGCCATCTATTAACCGCTTAGTGCGACAATCTGGAAGTAGGTGATAGTATGCTAAAAAGTCCGAGCCAATAATCGCAGTATTAACGTCAGCCACAATGAATGTCCAGGTGAAATTACGACGGAGACGAAAGTTAAGCGTCAATGTTATTGTTCCGAATGTCTGTATGCTGCTACCATTGGCAGCGCAGAGATCATAATCGGTAGGTTTCCTTCGATTAGAGAGCCAGCGGTGGGGGTAACAGCAGAGATCCGAACCAGTATCAATTAAAAATTGTCGCTTAGAGACTTGATCAGTTACGAAGAGGCGACGGCTGAGGGGTTGATTGTTTTCGCAATCAGTCGCCGCCGCTACTGACTGCTCCTTGGGTTTTCCGCAAGCCAATTACAGGGTGAGATGCATTTTTTGGCCTTAGTACCGTATTTACGATGGTACCAGCAGCGTTTTTCAGTACGGTCAGGAGTATTGTTGCGCGAGGACTGCCTGCTGCGGGTTCGGGAGCGATCAGATTTCAGAGCGGCAATCTGATTGCCCAGCTCGTCTATCCGCTCCAAGAGACTATTTAGTGTAGGTGTACCTGTAGCAGCGAAAACGTTGACTTGGCTTGGCTGAGCTTCAATGATTTTATCAGCAATGTCAGCTATCCTATCTAGACTGAGATCGGCCTGGGCTGCCAGGATGCCTTGTGCATGCAGAGGCAATCGGCGAACCCAAAGCTGGCGTAAGATGTTGTCATCTGAAAGGGTGGTCCCAGCAATGGACCTAAGATGACGGAGGAACTGGGACGGTTTTCTGTCTCCAAGCTCCTCATCACCTAACAACTGTCTTACACGCTGCTCTTCAGATATAGAAAACCGTTTGATTAATGTTTCTTTGAGTGTCTGATATTTTCCTTCTGCCGGTGGGTTGATAACTATATCCTCAATTTCCCCGGCTACCTTGTGATCGATTTGACTGAGAACATAACTGTATTTGGTGACATCAGTATTTATGCCAGCCAATAGAAATTGGGCTTCAGCTTGTGCAAACCATACAGTTACTCTGTCAGACCAAAATGGTGGCAGCTTTACCGCTACCCTACACATGGCAGCAGCTGTCTCCAGTTTAGACTGAGTACTAACTTGCTCATGCTGTGCACGCAGGGCAATATTTTCAGCCTCAAGCATATTTAAACGTGCTTGCAGTTCATCAGCCATAGTGAGGAAGCTCAAAACTTTAATAAACCATGCAAAAATCCAAAAACCACACAAAACACCAAGCTAGGGGTAGTTATTCTAACCGTGGGTAAGTGGTGAGGGTTGATATAAGTACAATATGAGCATGCGAATGTAAAACAACACAAAAAATAAAGAATGTGCTAACACCAATAAAATAAACACAAAAATTCTAAAAAAGATTAAGTACACAGATGCCAATATTAAGACAAACATACATAGAAACGGTTATAGACGAGTACTCATATCTCAAAATCGGTCTAATGAGTATGTATTATTCATTGCAGTTAAAAAAAATAGTAATTATAAAGAAAACAGCATGTAACATATCACATCAAAACATTTCCAGCCCAATTTGAGGCAAAATAAAAAAAAAATACCTACAAATAAACACAAGAAACACAAATGCAAGTAAAACGAAATGTTATCGTCTCAATTAGCTTAAAATTTAATAATCTTTATAATAAAAATAAAAAATAGAGTCCTTGTTTTTGGTAGCTAATACGAGAATGTCCAGCTAATATTTAAGTGGTACTTGCGTGGACCGGAACGTCAATTGATGTCATGTCGGCTGTCACTGGAACTGTATTTATGTCGTCGGTTAACGACAGATGGCGTTCGATGCACTCCGTATGATATCGATTTTCCAAGAAACGAGTTTAAACTTGTCGGTATAGATGGATTCACGATGTTTTCAGTTCTTCACAATTTCACATCACATCACATAGATCACATTGATCGGCCTTTAATTGATTTGCAATGACGTATGACGAACGTACTTGGGAAATAATACGTCTGGGATGCGGGAGTCTCGTGGTTCGCAGGATAGCTCGTATTTCAGGTCGGATGTCTTCAGGAATGTCCGTAGTATGGAGCTTTGGATCCCATGTACGAAAAGTCACAGGAGTTTGCTTCGCGAGATGTAGTTCACTGAAGGTTGCGTGTTCATATCACGTCGGGGTCACCACTTTGGGAACGCGAGAAGCCACTGTTCGTTCCCTTATGTTTGATCACAGGACGAGGAAGTTCTATGGAAATAAAAATCCAGCGTAGGAGTAATATCGAATCTTGTAATGTTGAACTTTCGTATTCATAATAATAAAATATAAATCAGAGTTGTAACCGTTGTGTGTGTAAAAATCAACCCCGTAAGTCTACAGGCTATATAATCTGGTGTTGCCAGCGTATATGGTTGCGTTCAGAAACGCCACAGGTCTATTCAGTGTGGAGTGCACAGTGCAGTGTGCAGTGGTCGCAAGCGCAACTGATGAGCATCGAATCAGCTCCTGGGTTTGATTCCCAGCTCGGGCAAAGTGTTTTTGGGTTTTTAAAATCGAAATATTTATTAGCTCGAATATGGTACTTACATATAAGTTGTTAGTTATTAGTTTCATCATAACATGGCGTGAAAATGGATTCACAATATGCGATGACAATTAGTGTCGCCCCGTTCCCACTGTGTCGTGACGATTGATTTATGTTGGTAAAAGTCGTGGACGACAGTAACCGCGTCGTCCTATATGTACCCACGACACAGGGCGACTCATAGTGGGGCCATTATCATTATTATTGTTATAGTGAGTGTGATCAGCGAATAGTATGCAATCTTTACACCTATCGCCTCTGCAATGTCGATGATGTAAACTAGAAAGAGCAGTGGGGATACGATACCTCCCTGTGGCGTGCCATCATTACTCGTATTTTGTTTATATTCCAACCTATAGGTATTTTTTCCTTTGACAAGCTTTTGTTATTTCCACACATTGTACTTCCATCAGATTTTTCAATACACTTCCTCGAAATAGTAGGTACATTTGGATACAAGTGGAGAAAGTTTGTTATTGCCGTTCGAGGCGGTATAAACACACGAGGCGTAGGCGAGTAGTGTTTCTGAGTCGAGAACTGCAATAACAAATGTCCACGTGTATCAAACGACGTTTTTCAATACACTTTTGAAGAAATAAAATAAAAGAATGGAAAATATCTGTGTCTTCAATTATTACGAGACAATGATTTCAATTTTATTTGTTTTCTGCGCATTCTTTCGCCAGGTTGAAGGAGAAGCAAAGGTATGAAGCCGTTATACAGCCTTTATAAAAAATAGTGTTTTTTTATATTTTTGAATTTAGAACACATATAAATGTTAATTTTGTGTAGGTATAAAAGTAAAATAAATGAGTTTATAGTATATTAGGAGATAGCAAAATTTACTTCAAAGGAGACACTCTCCTTTGAAGTAAAATTCCACCCTGTATAATGTTCCCACTGCTGGGACACAGGTTACACAAGCCTGCTCCCTAAAGCCTAAGATTGAGAGGGACATAGCGTCAGTGATAAAATTAAAATCTGTTCCTCCACAGCACATTTTGGAGTTATAAGTAGGTACCATCTAAATACATATTTCTATGTATAATAAAAAAATATCTTTCACGGATCTATGTCGAATACGTATAGATACTTATATCCACGTACCTGCTATAAATAAACGGCTTGTATGCGGTCAAGGTGAACCCGTCATCAAGCAATCATCGCCAATGTTTTTATGTTAGAACATACCTACAACCAAAGTAGGTCTCTAATTATGTGTGGCTATTGTGGCTAATGATTTCTTCATGTGATATGAGAGTGGTATAGTTATGGGTTTGCTGACACCGACACTTCAATCTGGGAATTAGCCATTTGGCGTATCTTACACTTATCGTAGATTTACAGGGAATAACAAATTTAGTGCACAATAAAACCAGGCATTTTTATAAAATAAGTTTATATTCAGCTCAACAACGCTAGCCGCTTTATGACGCGAGTAGATAACTATAATATCACAAGTGCTTTACACTAAGTTCGCGCTAACTTACTAATATGTTCATAAACTTTACACTTACTAAGCTATACTTAACTCTAACGACACGTGTACGAGCTCGGAATGTTACGAGACTTTATTTACACTGATCTAGCAATTTTCACATTTAGTGTCAGGCCGTTGTTCGCGGCGAAGCTACTAATTTATTATCAATTTAATCGTTGTTAATTCTTAAATTGTAATTTTAATTCAAATTGAACACACATTTTTAGACATTGTTGTAAACTTGCATCAAAAATCTTGAATTAGGACTCAAAAATCTGGAGTTGCGAGTTTCTAAAATTGAATCGTTAATTTCTTTAGGTATATTTTAGGATGGCAATTTGAATGAAATAAAGTAGTCGTGTGGTGACTAGACGAGCGGGAAGGAGGCGCTGGAGGCGATGCCGCAGTGGTTGTTCTTGTTGCGCGCCATCTTGATGTAGCCCAGGTCTCCCCACGAGCGGCTCCAGGAGTTCTTCACGAGCCAGTAGTCCCCGCCCTTCTCGTCCGTGCCGTAGCCGACCACCATCACCTGAACATGAACACTCACATTACTGGTTATTCATTAGATCAGAGAAACAATGTAGTACAGTGATCATAACATACTTATCGTGCTACTATGTTACGATTCACCAAACAAAGAGGAGTTCAGTCTATTGCGTACCTACTAAGTACCCATGTTAATAAAGTAGGCCAATAATATAACTCTTCTGATTGTTAATAACAAAGTGTCGTCGGATTTTTTATCGAAGCACAAGGAAAGGTCAACTGCTAAGTTTATCGTAAAACAGCGGTTTTGTGACAACCAGTGTCCACGTACACTTATCTACTCGAAAAGCAGTAGGCCGTAAGTCCGTAGCTCTAAACAAAAACTTGAAACAAATAGCCCTTAGCTGCCAAAAATAAAGGAATAGATGAACACGAAGTCTGGATTGTTACAGGGCTGCATTGTTTTTTTGGCGATTGCATGGCATTTCAGGAGGTCGTTCTGAATTAGTATCAACTGCACCATGCTGCACTCCATCTATGTGATGCTTAGATGCCATAGATCGGCAGCAGTACAAGCTATACGTACACCATGGTCGAGTTCGGTGGACGAGCAGTTCTCGTCGAAGTAGACGCCCTCGGAGTAGAACTGGAAGCTCTCCTGCGACGCGTCGATGGCCACGGCGATGGGGCCCACGGTGGCCACCGCCTGCATCAGCTTCTCCTCGTCGCCGTTGGGGATGTCCACGAACCCGGTGTCGTCCGCGCCCGAGTTCTTGGGGTTGTACCTGCGAGATTCAGCTTCGTATACATAAGGGAGCTACATATACCCCAAGGTATTCTATCATCGTCTTTACAATAAAGACATTGGGAGGACCAAAACAGATAAATGTTTGTTGCTGAAGATTTTGTTCCGTCTCTTCTTACATGCTATAATATTAGGAAGTGGTAAAGGGCGTGCATCGGGGACTGTGTTAATTAACTTTGACGTTTAATAAATGCTGATTCTGGAGTTAATAGAATAAAAATATCAGGAGAGGTATAGTCGCCCAGCTGCTAGGTGTAGTAGCAGGTGACGTGACGCCTCACCTGCACTTGTCATCGACTGCCTCGTAGGGGTAAGACTTCTCGGTGTCGATGCCGCCGTTGTCCTTGATGTACTTGAAGGCGTTGTCCATGAGGCCACCGTTGCAGCCGTTGTTGCCGTACGCGGCCGAGCAGTCCACCAGGTTCTGCTCCGACAGGGACACGAGGAAGCCGGTCTTGCGGAAGTGCTGGCCCTCGAGCGCGCCCGTCTGTGGGACAACGTGTAGGTATGGTAGTGGTACACTTGTGATGGTATAGGTAGCGATTTTGAATTAGTATATCTACCTACTCCTCACACTGCCACAAGAAAAATATCCTTTATGATCAGAGGTGTCTAACTTTCAATTCGTCTACAAAGCAAAATGTTGCATTCGCGGCTTACATTAAGATGGCTACCTTTCTTCCGTACGGGCGGCCTTGTCAATTGTTCAGACTTTTCAACTGAAGGGAGGATTTTTCTAGAATTACGAAAAATAGGCACTGACATGATAAGTCTTGGGTTTTTGTCAGGTCTTTATGGCTTTTTCATTTAGTAACTGAATGAGTTACCGACGTTTTCTACTCTACACGGCTGTATACGGCGTAATTTGCCTGCTATCTACCTAGGTATTTAAGTACTTCATTATTGTAACATGGATGGCTAGTCACACTTCCGTCAGCAGTGTAGCCTGTTGGTACCTACCTGATATATTCATTATTATGAATTTCTATAATCACTAAGTTGCGGAAAGTTACAATAGGTTGTTAGGTAGCTACAATAAGTAGGTGTGCTTGGTTGGTACCTACATTATCAGAAACAAAGTGCAGCTGCTATGATTACGTATCGCCACTTCGTAGAATATTTAGCAGAGATAATGTGAATACCGAGACACAATTCAATTTCGTCAATTGTCTGCAGACCAATTCCCTCTTTTAACTTAGTTATGGTTCCTACCTCCTACTACCTATTCAGCCCCATCAGCAAGAATAAGTGTTAATGTAGGTATACAGCATAATATCATGTACTTGATAGACTAAAGTTGAACTTGTGCAGAACGAAAATAATTGTAACATCGATAATAATGAATCATCGCGGCTGCGCTATTGTCAGTGAGTAACGCTGAACAAAACGATTTGAAACTGACGCTTTGGTGAGTCAACCTGAAAAACACTGTCTACTCTGCGTCAGCTTTGTTTTAAAATGCATACCTACATTTTATTTAATAGCTTTAAGGCGCTTAGACGAGCTAAATTAGCAACTCTATTTGTGGTGGTTCAAACTTCGTTTGAAATGCTGTTAGAATAAAGTTCTAATCAGCTTGCACTACAAAGTGGTTGTTACGTCAGCCACTGCGGGCCAAATAGCGCGAAATGAGTGGTTTCGATTGATTTACAAGAAAAATTTTGATTGGATTAAAAAACTGAAACAGTATCATGCTAATATATTGCTTGTAGAATTATTTGCTAAAAAATAAGAATGATCGCATGAATATTAGTATGTTTTTTATTGTTTGAAAGATATTTTTAGAGAAAAGTTCGTGATTTTTTTTTATCGAGCCAAATTAATTATGTTACGTTTTCAAAACAGTATCATGCTAGCATATATCCTGAAAAATATCACATGTTTTTCTGGTCTTGTTTATAGCAGTGAATCATATACTTTTCGTAATTATAAAACTCGCGTTTAGCTCATGTAATCACCTTAATATCTGGTATTCAGCTGCATCCGCTATTCCGGTTAGACTGGAAGCCGACCCCAACGTAGTTGTGAAAACAAAATTAAAAGGTTGTCTCTTCATTCGAATAGTAAATCTTTGTTAGGATGAACCGGGCTCAAAAACGGGGGGTAACTCGGTCACTCGCGTGTTTTGTTAGCTTTCGAAACGATAACATTTTTTTTTGAATTCTTAAAGGTATTTTCCAAAATAGTTTACGACAATTAAGCCTGGCATTGGCAGTTTCTTACTTAATTCTTATTCGAAAGAAATATGAGCAGCACAGCAGCCGTGGATTGTTACCGAGCCTACAATGATCACATTACAATCCGAGCTGTTCTTGTACCTATTTAAACTACCTAGTGGCTAGTACCTACGCTAAGCTACCTACGTAGGGTATAGTAGAGACACTCGCCTCGATAACAGCCCATTAGGTACACATTCAAATGCGATACTCGTACTAATCAGAGCAGACGTCTGCAAAACGACACAGATATCAGTCACATGACCGGCGGGCCGCGAACAATAACATTCGATAACAACAATCAACAAACGCCCCACTAATTACGTATTATGACTTTCTGAATTATTATAATGTCTAATCAGTCTAATTGTCTGCCTACACTTTGTTTGGTAATGTCTTTTGTGCGAGTCGAGTCACACAAAGCCAATTCGTATTGAATTGTAATGAGATGCAGGAAGTAAAATACATGACTAATGAGCACGATCAAGTCCCTATACTACTGCTACTACACAGGGTGTAAACAACCTCATCACGAAGCAAACAGTGTTGCCAGTATGATTTCCCAAAAACGTACGGCCGGCTTTCTGAAAAGGTACGGTTTTTAACTTCAAGGTACGGTTGGGGCGGGATACTTCTGCAAGAACTAGATGTCGTTTTTTTTCTGCGACCATAGGTTGGAAAAAAAGCTATAAGGAATCGAATATTCAAAGTGGAACATTTTTTAAGATTGCCAATATCGAAAAAATTCATTTGTAAATCAATTAGGAAATGAAGTACAGTCACTAAATTCGTTAATGATGCAATGTTTTTTTTTTTATGTGATGAGGAAGTTAAGATATGAAGCGATATTATCCAAATCCAAACTAATATTATAAATGCGAAAGTAACTCTGTCTGTCTGTCTTTCTGTCTGTCTGTCTTTGCTTCACGCCTAAACTACTGAACCGATTTGTGTGAAATTTGGTACAGACATAGTTTGGAACTTGAGAAAGGACATAGGATAGTTTTTATTACAAAAAAATAAAATAAAAAATAAAATTTATTCCGGACATACAGCGCCATCTATTGGTCAAGAGTCAATTCAGATACTGAAAATTCATCGGAAAAATGTAAATAAATAGTAGGCTATATAACATCACGCTATAACCAATAGGAGCGGAGCAGCAATAAGAAATGTTGCAAGCGGGAAAAAACCTTCCGTTGAGCAGGCGATGCGTTGCGATATCAAAACTTCACGCGAACGAAGTCGCGGGCAGAAGCTAGTTGTTTATAAAGGGTGTAAAACACCTCTTCACAAAGCCGAAAGGCACTTGTTCTCCCCATCATTGCGATCATTTTTTTGTTCTACACCATACCTACCTAGGAACCTCCTAGTTACGGAGATATGGGGGGGTCAAAGTTACAACTTTTTGAAAAGTTTTTTTTTGTCAAATTTTGACTTTTAACACCTCCACGACCCATTGCATCCATCAGCACAGTGTTTTAAGTGCGTTACATTGATTTCTACCACAATACATAATTTATAACCTCAAAAAAAAGTGCAATAATTTTTGCGTAGTTACTTAGTTTGATGTACAGCAGAGGTTCCCATACTTATTTTTCTCATAGACCACTTTTAACATTTTGCTGGATCCGGTGGACCCCCTGCAGCTATTACAGTTACTAACTTACTTCCAAAACCCGAAAAAAGTATATGTCTATGGGAATCTGTATTGTGGCTGTTTTTCAATCAACTATGAGTAAAAAGTTATCGAAAAAAAGGTGAGAATTTATATTGCTTTGATTATGCTGTGAGTGGATGTCATAATATTTAAGCTAAGTTTCAAGGCCAGTCTAAAAAGCGTTTTCATCCAACAGTTGGATTCCTACTTTACTTTTTAGGATTCCGTAGCCAAATGGCAAAAACGGAACCCTTATAGATTCGTCATGTCTGTCTGTCCGTCTGTATGTCACAGCCACTTTTTTTCCGAAACTATAAGAGCTACACTGTTGAAACTTGGTAAGTAGATGTATTCTGTGAACCGCATTAAGATTTTCAAACAAAAACAGAAAAAAAACAGAAATTTTAGGGTTCCCCATACTTAGAACTGAAACTCAAAATTTTTTTTTTCATCAAACCCACACGTGTGGTGTCTCTATGGATATGTCTTTAAAAATGATATTGAGGTTTCTAATATCACTTTTTCTAAACTGAATAGTTTGCGCGAGAGACACTTCCAAAGTGGTAAAATGTGTCCCCCCTGTAACTTCTAAAATAAGAGAATGATAAAACTAAAAAAAAATATATAATGATGTACATTACTATGTAAACTTCCACCGAAAATTGGTTTGAACGAAATCTAGTAAGTACTTTTTTTTTTAATACGTCATAAACTGTAACAAGATTTCTTTACCTACAAGTAGTATGTACGAAACCCTCGGTGCGCGAGTCCGACTCGCACTTGGCTGGTTTTTATATTCTAAGATTGACTCACAGTACAAGAAACCAATAAGCTCCCACTTCGGTGTGGTAAAAAGTAAAAATAAATATTTTCTTGTTTTGTAGCTATTTATTCAAACACAAAAATTACTACACAGACTTTTAATTATGTTGTTATAACAGTCGTATTAGAATCAAAATTATTTAACATCAAAACTAATAATGATTATTATTTTAAAAAAAGGCGCAATATAATCAAAATTTAAATTTCTACAATGGTAATCTGAGATAAAAGTTATAATTTTAATGGGAGGGATGTACTTGGTGAATTGACAACAAATTATCAATATTTGGCTTGAGTTTAGTTAAGTATAACCGTAAATCTCCTCGCTCTGTAATATTCAATCTGCTCCGTTTTTTTGTCAACAAGTTTGTTACGGCACTAAAACTGCGTTCGACAAGATATGACGAAGGAAACGCTATGAGCAATTTTTCCACAATTCCCCACAGTCCTGGATATTTTTCAGGTATTTGTGCTTGCAGCCAAAATGATTGGTAACAACTGAGTAATTGTTTATCATTCGCATTCGTATTTATATTAGAGAATAATCCAACAAGTTCAGACACGACATTAACTAGGCGGGCGGGCGGCGCGCCATCGGCGAGTCTTGACACGCTCTTTCTGAATATGGTTTATGCAAGTTCTTACAAAAACAATTGCTGAGCTTCTTATAATATTGTCTACCTATATTCATAGAAGTCAAGTCGGGTCACCTAATACATTTTTATACACCCCCGTTAACAAGTTGTGGACCCCCATTTTTTCCTCACGCAAGCGTAGACCCCTGTTGGGCTCCCGTGGACCCCTGGGGGTCCACCTGGACCACTTTGGGAATCAATGATGTACAGAATGCTTGGTTAACGGCTTTGTGATGAGGTGGTTTACACCCTGTATTTAAAGGAACAAAAAGTATTGTTTTATTTTATTGTTTTTAAACAAGTGTGCAAAATTCTGTTGTTTACATACCTGTCAGAAACTTGAAACGAAATAAGAATAATTTTGTTTAATTGAATTATAATACCAGTAAAAAATTTTAGATGTAATTTGATATTTTAGGTCTAAAAAGACTTTATAAATCAAAGTTGGAATCAATCGCAACTCGAAGAAAAAAACTGATCTAGTTCTTGCAAAAGTATTCCGACCCTTATGGTTTTGCTAGAATTTTGAAAATAATACATGCTATAGTCTACTCATATTCTACAGCGAAAACAAGTTGTTTGTTAGGAACTGAGAAAATTACATTTAAGTAATTTGTGTCCAATTATCTTAGTGTCAAATGTGACAGAAAGGTGAAGAAAGTATGAGCCTCATTATTTTTTATTACTTTCTCGAAAGACTGTAATCGTAAAATAATAATTTAAGTTAAACACGAGTTTAAAAATATTTTACGAGTTTGTATATATTTTTTTTACCCTTTGTAGTGAAAAATAAATCACTAGTATAGAAAAGGTACGAAAAAGGTACGGTCTACACTGAGGTACGGTTGTGGTACGATTGTGTGATGAATAGTACGGAAAACCGTACTTTTTGGTACGGTCTGGCAACGCTGGAAGCAAACGTCAACCAAGCATTCTGTACAGGCTACATCGAACTTGTTACCCTACGCAAAAATTATTGCTCTGAAACGACTTTTTTTGGGGGTGAATAGAGTTGCCACCTTTATTTTGTAAAAAACGTAGTTTTTTTTTTCTAAAAAAGCTGCTAAAATACTACTAGTAAGTACTTAAAATACTACTACACTACTACTATACTACTTTTGAGAAATTCAGGAAAAAAGTAAGTACACATTTTGTTTTTAAACGAAAGAGAAATCCCGCATACTGTTTTTAACATCTTGGCACCATTGCTATTGTAAACTGTATTTTTGAAGCCGTTTATCTTTTTTTTGTAGCGTGCAAACACTATCATCACTTTCCTTTTTTCACAGCAGAACTCCAGGGTAGCTCGCGAAATTCAAATTTTCTTACGTTTTTGCAATTTGCAGGGCGCAGGCTAAGTTGTATGTTGATAAAATATCGGTCGCAGCTGTAAGACGTATGTAGTTACAGAATTATAATCATCGAAATCATC
The DNA here is from genome assembly GCA_916618015.1 of Xestia c-nigrum. Lineage (NCBI taxonomy): Eukaryota > Metazoa > Arthropoda > Insecta > Lepidoptera > Noctuidae > Xestia > Xestia c-nigrum. The sequence goes on from OU745256.1 coordinate 755,208, forward strand.
AATCCGTGAAAAATTCGTTCCTCGACTCTTATGAACTTAGCACTGGCCCGCAAATTGCAAAAAAAAACGTAAGAAAATTTGAATTTCGCGAGCGTCACCGCTTTCAACGTCAGGGTGACCCCTTATACGAAAAATAAAAATCTTACCATTATTAAAACTTGTATAAAAAATAAAAACTTAAAGTTGGAACTTTGACCCCGAATATCTAAGTAACTAAAAGGTATAGGGTGTATAATACAAAAAATATCGCAGTGACGTGACGGGGAGAATAAACTGTGCCTTGGTTTTTTACATCCTTTATGTATTGCGTTACTGCATAAGTACATACTTCAATAGTGTTGAAGTTAACAACTTTAACGTTTTTATTGTGTTTGACGAATCGATCAGATTCAATTGCTTTTATTTCTGAGAAATTGAGAAAATCATACGTAAAATACAATACTTATCAATTGATTAAGTTGAGTAACGTGTTGGCGGTGGTAGGTGCTAGGTCGACTCTGCTGAATTGTTACAGGTAATAGGTACACGCTGCCTACTCACGGGACAGCCCCTGTACCTGTACTGTACACACGTCGCGCGTCGCACACTAATCACTAAAATAGATTGGATTCAAATTCTGTTTGCGTCAACGATAATAATTATAATTAAATTAATGATTCATGTACGTGCCTACGTATTTATACTAAACCATAGCATAATTATCTATTCTGTGGCCATATATATATATATATATATATATACAGTAGTAACGTTTAGTTTTGCTGGTCAGAAGAGTGCCGATTCTCAACACATTCTGAGGTCGGATTGATGTTTACAAAATGACCAACTATCTAACGAACGTGAGTTCAGCGAAGCGATAACATTATTTGTTTATGAACGTGGGGATTATTAATCTCAAGGAAAAAAACACAAAAATAAAGATTCGTTTTAACTTGAACACAATCAAACGAAACTGTCTTAAAAAATAATTTATAGCTATTGTGTAGTTTCAATTTAAACGTTGTTGATTAAATTGCGCATTAAACTGTACTGTGTATGTATTAGGTAGGTTCGTTATTAATGTGACATAGGTAGAGCATTCACATTTTTCCGTTTTCCTTTTGAACACTACTAGGCAAGTTGAATTAGGTACCTACCACAAAATTAATTAGATAAAAACTAGGTACTTATCACTTCTGAACAATTTCAATTCATAATCTATACTATAAGTACTAATATTAATATAATACTTAATTTATACTTGTTTGTAATGAATAAACTCAAAAACTACTGGACCGATTTGTATAATTCTTGGAAAGCTACATTCATCCCGAGTTACATAGGCTACATTTTATCCCCGTACTCATGAACTAAAATGCCGTCGAGGTTTCATTCCTATTCATTAGTATTTTCCCACAGGGAAACAGTCTGAATATCCTTGTAGGCACTTATATAATTACAATCAACCGGGGCCCGTTTTCTTATTTTGTCGCTCCTATGGAATGTCTGCGAAGCAGTCATGCTAGCGAAGGAGGTGGCGGAACGCGACAGGGAGTGAGCCTCTCGCCCCAGCCGCCGCGGTAGACGCAACGGGCGTCGGAGATCGGTAGGTAATACTCACGGAAGAGAATGCCCAGCAGGAGCCGCACTTGCCCTGGTCCTTGACTTCAGTGACGGCGCCCTTCTTGCGCCAGTCCACCTGGTCGGGGTAGCTCACGTGCGCCGGCGCGATGAATGTGGACGCGCGGCCCTCGCGCCCCTTCCCGTACAGTGCCTTGCTGTGCCTACACAAATACAAAACGTCAAGTTAGTACCCACGCATCGACCGTTCCCAATAACATTCAAGAGTAACACCTCTGTCTAACTCATGCAGATGATGTTATACATTCATTCTAGATTGTGTTGAGTCTAGAAGAAGCAGCATACCAGTTATTTTACACAGAACTCTCCATAATAATCAAGCTAGAATGTGTGGGCCTTTAAAGTGACCAGCCTCACAACCTTTAAATGAAGGAGGTGCCTAACTAGATTTTAGTAGTCAGAGAAAGTCTCATCTATGCTAAGATCAATAAAAAAGAAAGAATAGATTTTCCTAAATAATTTTATAGTCTGGTATGTATTCTGCTACATCCGCACCGGCCGTTTTGCCGTTTTGTCTAATGTTGTTCAGATAATGGTTAGCAAGACCTTCGTGCGCGTGTCCGACTCGCACTTGGCCGGTTTTTTGTAATATAATGCCATGCGCTATGGCCCAACGCAGCTGTACGGTGTACTGTACTGTGTTTCTACTATTCTAATAAATATTAAAATGCATGATGCAATAACCACGCAAGCCAGTTACATGGCAAAGATTAAACAGAATTTAATTTATTGTGGAACGTATAATAAGTAAAAAAAAAGGTGTCCGTTTCGATGGCGAGGCCAGGACGTTTTTTTTTTTAAAAAAATTGGTTGCCTGTAAAGTCGGTATACGGGCGAAAGTTTTACGTGACAACGACTTTGAGTGGTAAAATAATTTTAATGTGAATATTCATTCGTATAGTAGGAAGAAGGATGAAATATGTCTGTCTCTCTCGCTCTTAGGCGGGCTAACCATGCCCGAGTGGGAGGGACGCGTGCCTCTCACTCGCTCTCATTGTGAGCGCATAACGTGAGCGGAGCGTAACGCAGTATTGTGAGCGCATAACGTGAGCGGAGCGTAACGCAGTTTCTTGAAGTGTCACCCGGCAAACCAATTTATAAGACGTTGTCACGTCAAAAAAATATGCCATGATTTTGTAAAAATTTGTAAAAGTAGACTCCCAAAACCATAAATTTGTCAAAGCTATGGTTAAAAGTTATAAGTTATATTGAACGTGGCCGCGCCATTGAAACGCTCCGAACCGCGCGGCCACGGAGATCTTTAAAACTAAGCATTGCAGAGACCTGAAATTTTGCTAAGTAACAGATTGAATTTGTAAAAATATAGAAAAAAAACCTGGGCTTATATTTTAGGAGCTGTAATACTAATACGCCATGGCCGCGCCATCGAAACGGTGAAAACACATTTTCGCCGATATCTCGCTGAAAAAGCAACGCAGACATCTGAAGTTTTTTGTAAAACCCAGATTTGAATTTGTCAAAACTAGCAAAAAATAAACGTCCGCGCGGTTCGGAGCGTTTCAATGGCGCAGCCACGTTCAAACCCTTATAACTTTTTAACCATAGCTTTGACAAATTTATGGTTTTGGGAGTCTACTTTTACAATTTTTTACAAAATCATGGCATATTTAAAAAAAAAAAAGTCATGGCCGCGCCATCGAAACGGACACAAAAAAGCGCGCGTAATTCATGACAGATACGCTTGACCTTCGAGTGCTCCGAGTGCTCCGAGCGCGAGTATAAGCAGTTTGTTTATCTATCAACATAACCTATAGAGGAAACGACTAAAAACAACGCAATCAGCTGTAATCAGAGACATTCAACAAAACAACGGAACGGCTTTGTAACACCACATTATGTGCGTAATAAATAGTTATAGGTAGGTACCTACTTACCTAAACAATTGTTTATTTAAACAAGTTGTTGTGATAATCGAGCGATTCTTTATAATAGGTACTAACTTGAACTTACTGTTGGTCAGTGGGTAGCCTTAGGGGCGGATTTCATGGTCTGTGTAAAGCGAAACTAAAAAAACAAACGATGAAATCACGGGTCTTTTTGTTAGTTTTCCTTGATTTGCCTGGATAATAAGCCCGGCGCAGATCTTACAGTATTAGATTTCTATTAATTTGGCTTTTCTACTAGATTGGTCAAGTTATTCCTTGATTCTGCAGCACGACAGCTTGTTTGACAACATAACGGATACACGGCGGCGCGGCACTCGGGAGGCAGTGTCGCAGTGGGTGCAGGGCTTACGATAACAGCACCATTTCCATGATTAGGTATATTATTATGATAAACCAATGCAATAGAAGTGTCATACTCACTTGGCGGTCTTGTTGAAGCCGTTCATGGTGTGCACGAACTCGTGGTGCAGCATGTCGGCGTACTTGTTGGGGCGCAGCTTGTACGACACGTGGCCCTGCTCGAAGCGCTGGTTGTGCTTGGCGATGCGGTGCTTGTTCTCCACGTAGATCTTCATGCGGAACTTGTCCTCCACCTCGCTGTCGTACTGCAGGCTGTGCTCCATCTACATATAACGGGATGGTGCTTTAGATGCTAGACATTCAAGTGTAGGACCGGCTACAATAACAAAGCGTTTATAAATGTGTAAGTAGGAACATGTTCAGTTTATTAACAGAAACAACAATATTCCTTCAATTAGTCTCTAGATGCTATTGTTTTCCTGTAATGTTTCCTTCCTAAACCGAAGCCATTTTGAGTTTCTAAGGTAGGAATCAGTCTCAGAAAAAAAAATTGGCTAATTCGCTTGTAAAAGCGCCAGTTCAATCTATGAGCACAGCCAGGCCAGATTAACAAAGCAGCTCATACAACATACCTTGAAGGCGCTCCACTCCTCCCTGACGAGGTCGATCAAGGAGACGGCGCTAGCGGCCGCCACCAGGCACAGCAACACGGCTATACTCTTCATGGTGAAGCGATCGCTGTACAAGATGAACTTATGTTAGGTGACGCCATTCAAGTTTAGTTAAACTACGCTTAACCGGTTAGAGGGTTGTCTAGGGGCAGTTATGAGATAAAAAGTAAATATAAAAGGTAAGTAATTTGAAACTGTCCAGTGGCGTAACTATAACATCCGAGGCTGTTGGCAAATCCATTCCATCATCCAACTCGTCACATTTTAATTTAGTTTTAATAAATCCCTGAGATAGTTACCCAATAGTAACATTGTCCATTTTAGGTTAGTTATGTACAAGTTTAAAGTAACAGTTAAGTTAATAATAAAATAATAATTATTGTTAACAAGATATTTATTAATAAAATTCTTTTGTCCAAGCTTTCTGATCAGCAAAAGCCATGTTAGATAACATAGGTATTTTGTCCCATGGTTACCTAGGTACCTAAATTCGTTAAAGTCGGTCCTTTTGTTATGAATGTGTTTAAATCTTAATTAATTATTTGAATTTGTATAATTAGGGTCTTTGGTACGACTTAAATTTTGGTCTAACTTTAATTAATTTTAAGTAAGTAGGTACCTACTTATAAAATTATATTTATATTTTTACTAAATTTAGTGAAAATGTTAGATCACTTTTGAGCTTGCAACCTCTCGGGCCAGTGGCCCGTGGCATTTTGCCATTCCTGCCACCCTATAGTTACGCCACTGAAACTGTCTGAATTCTCATTCCGTGGACGATCATCATTTCCGATTAGGTACCTACGCTAACATTTCATAAAAGTGGCTTTGTTAACCCTGCCGATGATGAGGTGATACAGCCACGAAATTATCTCGACTCTTACTGATGAGTTCAAAAGAGGATGTTAACCATTACAGACAAAATAATGTAGATAGTATTGTAAAACGACCGCAACTCCAAAATTACCTACGTGGTAAAAAAACAAACAATAGAAAAAACCTAAGTAGGTAAGTATAGGTACCTACATGAAATAAAATAACAACTCAAACCGGAATATTTTTCTATGGTTACTCTTTGATAGTCACGGCAATCTAAATACCTACAAAAGTTAGGGTTGAACCTCATCTGGCAGCACGGAATCGCACTTTTCCATGCGCCTATCCTTTTCTGTCACTCAGTTACGTCATTTGCTAGATAGAGCGAGGAACACCCCCTGCCAATCCTACTAATATTATAAATGCGAAAGTTTGTGAGGATGTATGTTTGTTTGTGTTTGTTACTCTTTCACGCAAAAACTACTGAACGGATTTGGATCAAATTTAGCACACAGATAGTTTATTACCTGGATTAACACATAGGATACTTTTTATCCCGGTAATAAGATCCCGTGGGATAATTTCAAACTTCACGCGGGCGAAGCCGCTGGCAGAAGCTAGTATAATTATATTTACCCTAGTCCTAAAATTATTATGATGAAATAATATGACCACACTTCTAATCTTCAGCGGCTCGCGACGGCAAGCTTGAGTGCTTGATTCATAGTAGGTATTTAGGTACTCATCACGGGAATATTATTATTAGTGCCCTCGTAAACGTTGACGGAATATGTGAATGTTGGCGACAAGGCAACGGACTCGGATCGCGTGAATGCTTGAATGCTAGACACACACACACACAACACGAGCAACTACGGCGTACAAATACAATAATGAGGAAGTAAGGACACTGTATTGCGAACAACTGCCTGATTACGCTTTGTTTTAGAACCGATACTTTTAGGAAAAAATAAGTGTGACGTAAATAAAAGTACGGATCAAGTGTTTGTACTTAACCCCGTTATCAGATTATTTATTCGAAGTCATACTGATAATTTTATTTATAAATAAATAACGTATCTATGTCCCTATAATGTTTAATTAAATAACAAGGAAAAATGGAAGGCATGCTGAATTAGGTAATCAACTACCGCCCCTCATCTATCGTTTCAAATGATAGCAAAATAGTTTTAAAAAGTTGAAAGTTTTAAGTTTAATGACTACCCACTGCAATCTACTAGTAGACAATCCAATCAGCAATGGACCCCGTGAACTTTTTAATCGTACCTAGGTACCTATTCTAATTATGTAGTAACGAGAAAAATGGTTTAAGGAATTAGGTACAGGCTACGAGTCAATCTACAGGATTCGGAAAACCAAATTGTTTACGCAAATAAGAAACAAACAACAACACGCGATATCAACTACGTTTGACTTGCCGTGGACCGTGGGATGATTCAACACAAAGGAGGTTCTCCTATACCCTTGGGTTTTAATCACTGCCCCGTTAACACCAATAATAAAATTAATGATTTGAAGTCGCGGAAAAAGTAAAGAAACAAAACTTACCAATTTTCTATTTAATTAAATGAGACAGCAAATAATTTAAAATTACGAGTTTGAAATGTTTTTGTATGTGCAGAAGCGTACTAACGCGACTGCTTTCCAATTGTTTATGCGCGACTGCGCGTTCTCCGGATTCGCTGCGTAATGTCGATATTTAACTGCGACTAGGCACGCGCTTCTATTGAGCATTGTTATCGATAGACATTTTCATAAAGCAATGTGGAGGAATAAACAATTAATAGAAAGTCGTTTGGCCGAATTCATATTTCAGTATGACTTCGTATTTATTACTTTTACTGAAAACAAAAATACAAATCAATCTGTTAAAAAGCAGAAATAATATACGGTTTTTCAGCCAAGATCCACATCAATAGATGGCGAGGGTTTGACAGTCCGAGAAATGTCAAATCAACTTGTCACTTGTCAACATTGTCAGCAATTGTCAGCCCACTGTCAGCCTCATCCTCAATTCCTCATGGGCTCATGCTTTTGCATCGCATTGCATTGAATCTTGAAATTTCGTAAAAATTGAGGTGTTTATGAATAAAATACAATGAAAAAGGATGGAAAAGATCAGAAAAAACAAAACAGGAGTGGCAAAAAGTTACAGTTATACAAACCCAGGAAGAAAAAGAGTGTTGAGGAAGATGCTGCAATACAATATTTACAGGCTCAGTATGACAAGGTACTGTATTTATATCCAATTATTAATAGTATTTCATCACAAAAGCTTCTGGATTTAATTTAATTTATCATCAATGATTACACTCATGCAGAAATACCGGTGAACCTGTGCAACATGTAAGAACATATTTTGGCAAGTCAAATGTGAACCTCAAAACTAAGCCATGTGGGTTAAAGATAGCATTTTAATAACAAACCAGAAATATCATTTTAATCAGGTTATATAAGTGTTTTTTCTATAAAATTACCACTGTCACTATATTTGTATTTAGGCACTCATTAAAAACAAAGGCACTCATTTAGTAATTTTTGCAGTGTTCAAGAAAGCATATGTAAAATAACTATTTCTGTTATTTACAGATAAACCCGGCTGAAATTAAAACTTTTAAAGACTTTCCACTGTCACAGAAGACACTTAAAGGGCTGAGAGAAAATAACTATGTTACTCCTACTGAGATACAGAAACAAGCTATTGGTTATGCATTACAAGGAAAAGATATCCTAGGTGCTGCTAAAACTGGATCAGGCAAGACATTGGCCTTCTTGATACCTATACTGGAAAACTTATTTTGTAAGAAATGGACTAGATTGGATGGGGTCGGAGCTCTAGTCATATCACCCACCAGGGAACTAGCCTATCAGATATATGAGGCTCTGAGGAAAGTGGGACATCTTCATGACTTCTCAGCAGGCCTCATTATTGGTGGACAGAATTTGAAATTTGAGAGGAAGAGAATGGATCAAATAAATATATTGATTTGTACACCAGGTCGTCTCCTCCAACATATGGATGAGAATCCTTTATTTGACTGCAGCCACCTCCAGATTCTTGTATTAGATGAAGCTGACAGATGTCTAGACATGGGTTTTGAGACAACAATGAATGCAATCATTGAGAACTTGCCATCTGAAAGACAAACCCTCCTATTCTCTGCCACACAAACTAAATCAGTAAAAGACCTAGCTCGCCTGAGCTTGTCGTTCCCCACATACATCGCTCCGCACGAACAGGCAGAGACTGTGACACCTGACCTGCTGCAACAAAGCTATATCATTTGTGAGATTGATGAGAAGATCGGGATCCTATGGTCTTTCATTAAGAACCACTTGAAGCAAAAAGTGATAGTGTTCATGGCTACTTGCAAACAGGTCAAGTACACATATGAGTTGTTCTGCAAACTGAGGCCTGGCATCAGTTTGCTGGCTCTGTATGGAACTCTACATCAAGAGAAAAGGGAGAGAATTTACAATGAATTTTGTAGGAAATCAAATGTTGTGCTCTTTGCTACAGATTTAGCTTCTCGAGGACTAGACTTTCCCCGTGTTAACTGGGTAATTCAAATGGATTGTCCTGAAGATGTGGAGACATACATTCATAGAGCTGGTCGCACGGCTAGAGGATTTACTGGTAAAGGTGAAGGCCTATTAATGCTCTTACCACATGAGGAGAAATTAGTTGAAGATCTACAAAAAAGTAAAATTCCCATTAACAAAATACAGGTTGACCCAGCTAAAGTGGTTGCACCGCAGAGGAAAATAGAAAGTCTCCTCTCTGACAGCACAGAACTCAAACAAAGTGCACAAAGGGCTTTTGTCAGCTATCTGAAATCAGTATTCTTAATGAAAAATAAAGAGATATTCAATGTCCAACTGCTAGATACAGATGCATATGCAAGGTCTCTGGGGTTGATAGTACCTCCTTATATCAAATTTTTGAAGAAATATCAATATGCACAGAAGAGGCAAGCTGAAGAAAATGCAAACAATGATGCCATTGAGAAGTTGAAAACTAAAACTAGATCTGATGAAGAAACTGATCAGAGTGAACAAGAGGAACCCAAGGAAGAACTGGAAAAGGTGCTTAAAAAACAGAAAAAGAAGGAATCCCTCATTAAATTCGATTTTCATAATGATGAGGATACTGATGAGGAAGACTTTCTGCAAGTCAAGAGGGTGGATGTTGACCTTGGGGACGAGCCTATTGAAGAAGCACAAACAACGTCGAAAAAGAAAGCAAAGCCTTTAACAAAGGCAGCTGTCGCCAAGAAACTCCTGAAGAAAAAGATCAAAGTTAACACAACAGTGAAGTTCACAGAAGAGGGCGAAGCAATAGAAGATGAAAAGAGAGATGTCAAGTCAGAACTAGCGAAACAGTTCTTAAATGAGAATGTAGGAGGCATTGATATAGAAAAGGCAAAGGAGGTGTTACAAGAAGAAGACAAATTTGACAAGATCAGATTTAGAGAAAAGGTTAAAGCTAAGCATAAGGAACAGAAACGAAAACTTAAGAATAAAAAGAAGGAAGAAGAAGGGGAGAAGGATGACTTTGGATCACAATCAGAATCTGATGGCCCTGATCTATCATGGCTGCCTGACCCTGACAAAGTGTATGGTAAGAAAGATGGCAGTGATGAGAGTGAAGGCTCTGATGAAGGCAGCGGACCTGAAGCCTCAGATGGCGATGACGATGAATCTGCCAAATCAGGTAGCGAATCAGAATTAGACCAAAAGTTCCACAGGTGAGGATTAACTTACTAGTATCTATCTGTAAATGTTAACTTTGACCGCAAGCTCATAAAACTTCACATTGTTCCAATTATCAGGAGAGGATAAATCAGATATTTTGACAATGTCTATTTTAAACTAGGTCAGATCAGCAGCGTACATTCATAGATTATTAATGTGTTAATATTTTTGCAGACCTACAAAGCGGAAACTGGTGGAGAGCCGCGGCATCCCGCAGGCGAGCGTAACGCCTCGCAAGCTGAAGAAGGTACAGGATGTGGCTGCCTCGCTCTCCGTCAACGAGGCGGAGGCGCTCGCTATGCAGTTGCTGCAAGCCAAGCGATGACCGGTGTTATCTATTCTGTTAAATTAATAAATATGTTTATAACTATGAACAAAATATTTATTTAAAAATGACACCCACACCATTTCCATTTGGAATCAAACCCTGACTTGTATGTGGACTGTGCACAAGCACATACGAGACATCTAGTTCCTATGCTTCATTGGATTAGATTTATTGTACTTTTTTTACTTCAATCGGTAGGGTAAATATGGATTAAAACCTCTCTAACAAACATAGTAAATTAAATGAAAGAAAAACCATGAAATCGAAAGTTATAAAGTTCGATTCCTGAGTATAGAATTTTCGCAGATCTGTGAATGAAGTTATGTTTCCTTTTTTAAATCAAGGAATGTTTAGGTACTTTAAGTTTTGCTATTTCCACTGTTTAAAGTACTTTCACTCCAGTTGGCATTCTATAGTTCCACCCTGTATAAGCACAGAGCATCAAACAACAGGGTAGCTACCTAAGGTAGCCTATCCTAATCGTTGCAGCTATACGAAAGGTCTGAGACTATACCCAGTATACCCAGGTATCCAGACAGATTTTCGAAAAATGCAGGTCCTAAGAATGAATTTGTGTCATCTGAAATCCAAAAAAGACGGTAGGTTGTAATACGTTTTTTGCGATTTCTGACTAGTAATCCTACGGTAATTTTGGTCTATTATAAGTTTTTAAGATCAGTATTATAAACAGTTCAGGGGGTCTCTAAAATGGCTGCTTTAGCAGAACATATTAAGAATCACGTTAAAAAAATTAAAATTCTTAAAATGGACTTTATGATCATGGCAATACGGAAAAGTCCTCGCGCATGCTCGGGCCTCCTCCTGGCCCCTTATTCACAACCATTCGATTCGCTTCCGATTCGGAAAGTCGTATGTCTATCTCGGTCGTTTTCGTAATGCCAGAAGAAGACAGATATACGACTTTCCGAATCGGAAGCGAGTCGAATGGTTGTGAATAAGGGGCCTGTCGCAATTCGTCAAACGGAAACACAGTGCGACATTGAGAGTAGGCGACGCGAGAGTTAACTTTCTTGCATTTTTTCAGGCCTATGCCCGAGGAGGCGCGCCACCGAGTCCGGAGTTCGTAAGGATGCTCGACATTCATACAATTTTCTAGTTTATACGATACAATGGTACTGGTGATACGGTCCATAGACCGTCCAAAAACACTCAATCTACAGGCTGCATACAGCCTGTAGATTGAGTGTTTTTACGTTCTGTCTAAACTGGATACAAGTTATTGGATCACTAAGGCGCGGTGCGTCAAACAACCCATAATATAGGCACAAAACGTATTGTGCTAATCACTGAAGTTCTACATTTCTAATCAGACCATTGCTAAGCCAAAAATGGTAATTTCAACGTTTTAATTTTTTTACTGGCTTCGCACGTTTTTGTGATTTCGCTTAGTGGCAAAGGCAATTCCAACTACAGAGTGGAACTTAGTCGCAATCAGGGATTTTCTTTTTCAACTCTTTCCTAGTCGCTGGATAGATGGCGCTGGTCTGACTACGTTACTCCAAGGAACAGAACGTCACATAATTACACTTGGACCTAATGATTATATTCGGAAGCTAAATGCAAACGAAAGTGTCAGTAAACGAGCGTACGACGTGTGTTTTTTCTAGCGTTTTGGCTTTGGCACCTAGTAACGTAGTCGGATCAGCGCCGTCTATCGAATTCATGGCAACAATTTTTTTTTAATTCTCAAAAAGAAAACCTCTCATTCCAACTTCGATCAACCACTTGGTTGATCGAAGTTGTAATTGCCACTAAGCGAAATCACCAAAACGTGAAGCCAGAAAAAAAATTAAAAAGTTGTAATTACCATTTTTGGCTTAGTCGTGGGGTGATTAGAACTTCAGTGATAAGCACAATACGTTTTGTGCCTATTAGGCCTCTGCCTCGAATCTTGTGGGCAGCGGCGCGGTGGCGGCGGCGGCGCCGGCGGCGCGGGAGCGGGGCGGGAATCGCAGACCCGTTCTCGAAACTAGCGGGCAGATCGCGCGTCTAATATCTAATCTGTGATCGCGCGGCACTAGTGTTGTTTTCGTGATTTTGTCGTCGAGATATTTGTTGTTATTTGCGACCGAAATGTCTGAACAATGGCGGCAACATCTTTTTGATTCAAATTTATTCCTAACGCTCGATGTATTGTGGGCAAAAGAAGAAGTAAATCCCCAGTATAAAAAGCAACGAAAATAAAAGGCTAGTTTTATCGAAAAAAAAATGGTTGCCTGTAAAGTCGGTTTTACGGGCGAAGATTTTACGTGACAACGTCATAGTTGAGTGGGAGAGAGACGCAAGGCATTCGGCGGGCCTCTCTCTCGTTCGGTGACTCATCGTAACGTTACCGGGCGTTACACTTTTTCATAAGTGACTCCCAGCCGCAACCTAATTTAAGACGTTGTCACGTCAATAATGAAGAACAGACATATTGTCCCGACTAATTCTACAACTACACCAGAATCAGTGAATCAGAATTCAGTTCGTTTTTAATTTCTTCCCTTATCTGGTTAATTACTAGTTTTTATGGTTTACATCTTTGCTGTTCCATATCGGTGTCCTCTCATAAATTGCTGAAATAATTTGCTATACGAGTAGCATGTCCAAGGATATATCGACACGTCACAAAATAAATTGCACAACACTGCAACGCAGACATGCGGGCGGTCCCCGCTTGCTCGCTGCCCGCCGCGCCGCCGCCGCCCCGCTGCCACGCCGCTGTTTTCGAGGGCCGGTCCATTTGATTTTACTCATAAGATCCTGCCGCTCCCGCGCCGCCGCCACCGCGCCGCCGCCGCCGCCGCCGCCACCGCCACCGCGCCGCCCCGCGCTGTCCGCAAGATTCGAGGCAGAGGCCTTATGGGTTGTTTGAATGTGTAACTTGGGCCATAGATAATACATTATACACTATTTTTGGGCACCTTTCTGACTTGGCAACACCGGCAACACAACTGTCAAAAAGAAAACGGATCGTTGCACTCTCGGGAACGCTAAAATACATAAAAATAATAAGTTTTCTATGGATTTAGAATAATTACACGTCTTGTACTTATTAATTTTAACTATGTTTTGGAGCGGAAACTATATCGTAGTTAGGGAGTTAAATTTTCTTCTCAAAGAGGAGGTGCGTATTTTGTTGAAAAATTGATGGTTATGAGAGATTGAAACGATGAATTTTCGTATTATTTCGTGTTGTTGACGCCTTTTGTGATGAGAAACAACGATCTAGGTGGACGATGATGTCATGTGCCTGCGTATAGAGGCGTATCGATGTTGTGGAGTGTGGTATGTTGTGGATGTGTGCAGTAAGCTTATTGTTTCAGAATGTAACGTTGTCGCAAGTGCTGGAGGCGGACGACATCCTGCAGGAATGCAAGGCGGACAACAAAGCACTCACACAATTGTGAGTATCCGCACAAACTGTAGTTCTGATGGGGGTTGCCCCAACCTGTCGTTATCTCGAGTTCAGTGGCTGACTAGTATAGACCAAACAATACATAACGAGGCTTGAATATTTTATGCCTCTTGTACTTATGAGTGTGTGCAGGTGCACTAGTTATTCATGACTACTCTGTGTACCGTGTAATTACTTTGTTATCAAAGCATAAAATGTATTCAACAATAAGACTTATCAGCTGAATTCTGCTTAGTCACAGCACAATGATCTGAATGACAATGAGTTCTGTATCAATCAACAGATGGTTAGAATAGACATTTACATTAGATACTTCCTATAATGATAATATGTATATCCAAGTCATATCAGAAATAAATTGGATTACCATATTATAGGAAGCACAGAAAAAGAAGAACAAAAGTCACACTTGAAAATTATATGAAAAGATTTTTTATTTTAGAATGTTATTTTTGATTTCCTTCATTTGATAAATCTATTGAGTATGCTATAATCTGAATTACAAATTTAAAATATTTGATTGTGCAAGCAACAAGTAGGTACCTATAGAACCAGTTTCTGATTCGATATTTCGAAGTTCTAAACTTCAACAACTCAAAATTTTGTATTTCGAAGGAATAGTTACATATTTTTTATTTTTCGTGGGGAGAAATCCCAGTTTTCATCAACAATCAACCTCCTTGTGTCAATTGAAAATGACTGTTTTGTTTGAAGATGCACATCATTGTGAGGATCAAATTCGCATTTCCACATTCTGTATTCAGCTTTCTCATGTTTAAGGTTGTACCCAAAGGGTAAGCAACAGGACCCTATTACTAAGCCTCCTCTCTCCATCTGTCTGTCAGCATGCTGTATCTCATGATCCCCAATAGGTGGACAGTCGAAATTTTCACAGTTGTGTATTTTTTGCCTCTATGACAAAAATAAATATTAAGGGCTGGCTTCCCTTACTATCATGGTAGTCCTTAATGCTCAAGTCCTACTGTGAAACACAATTTAATGTGAGGGTTCACTAACACTTTTCAAGAAACCAAACATTTGTCAGTTTTTAATGATGGCTAACACGGGAAAGTTTCAAATGGGACAAGCTAATGGTCATTATTATTATCTCATGATTCTGAAAGAAGGCTACTTGTAACTTGTCTCTTGTCTAAATGTTTAAAATATGAAAGTTAACACAGTAATATCAACATCGAATCATCATATTGACACTCCTAGTCAGTAAATCATAGTGTGACAGCATCAGTGTAGTGCAATAGAAAAACATGTGTTACATTTACTGCAACCCTAAGGCCCTGTTCCGGCTATGTTGTGACAATTAATTTATCTTTGGTGTTTAGTTGGCATAAGTCATGGACGACAGTTATCGTGTCGTCCTATATGTGAACACCTCCATTTGAATACATAAGCCACGACACGTAAAACTATACGATTATCTATCATCACGACATATTGGGACGTGGGCAGGATACTGATGAGTGATCAAGCGATGATTTTCTAGTTTGACTGTATTTTATTTTATTTACATATTTATGACCACCTGCTCCCTTGCCTTAATAGCATTCCTCTCTATTAGTTCTTAGTTATCCCCTTTCCAGTTTGTTAGCTTATCACGGAAGAGCTATCATCCCAGTGCCCACTCTACCTAATAAAACTGAAACTGAACTGATTTCCAGCCTAACAAAGCCAGAGGTGTTGGCTGAGCTGATCACGTTGATAACAGAGGAGCCTCCAAAGAACCTGGAGCTGGCATCGCAGTACCGGCAAGCCAACATCGCATGCGAGGTGCTGACCAGCCACCTGGCCATGCTCAGCGACCGGCTCTCGCTCGACGCCACGCAGATGAACCGCCTGTGCGACTTCATCAACAAGGATCCTCCACTGAATCCACTGCTGGCCTCGTACTTTAGTAAAACTGTTGAAATGCTACTGGAGAGGAGCCCCAAACAGGTAATTGAATGTTTTTTTTTTAAATTATTACACCCATGGAGGGTGTAATAAAATTGGTAATGTTTGTCCTTTTTATAAAAGTTACAAAAGGCATAAATAAAAAGATAAATTGTTATATGCACGCCACGTGTGGCATGTACGCCTTGTTTTGTTGTCTAGACCTACAAACTTGCTCTAGTTTGTAAAACTAGACATTGTTAAGCAGGTGTTTTCATAAATAAAAATGTATGGTCAATTTTTATCTCACATTAAGTCCCGCTCCAGCGGATCAGACAATTTAATCCGTACAAGTTCTTTACTAAAATTGAAAATGCGTAAATAACTCTTTTTAACCCGGCGAGGATGTGGTGAAAATAGTAACATGGAGGTTGTGGAGGGTCATATTGACCCTGTATATCATTGGGTTTAAAATTCCTAAATTTATATAAGTGTACCAAATATTACTCAATATTATTTATATTACATGTTATTTTTACGGTTTTATCAGATAAAACGCAGATAAGAGTACAAAATACTATAATTAAATCACTTTTAGCAAAGTACTACTAAATAATCAACTTTTGCATAAGCTTTCTAAACTTACACTAAAAACAACAAAAAATAACTAACTTCTTGGACAATTAACTTTTAATTTGGTACATACGAAGAGATCAATTAGTTGCAATTACAGCCTTATCATTAATTATGAACTACAAATCATTATTGTCTGTGATTGCGGCACAATCCTGGCAGAACGAAATTGTGTGTTCTGGACAAATATACGTATGGCAATCTTCACAAACATTGGCTGTCTTGCGATGGCGGACATAAGGACATACTTGACACCTTTTTCGTACACGTGGAACCCTAACAGGTGCTTCTTGTTCAGGTTCTCCGACGAATTCTCCAATTCTCTTGCGTAGCTGTCTCGGCAATTGAGGTGTTTCATTGCGGCCCTTCAAGGGTTCAGTAACAAGCAATCGGCCTAATGTTTTTATAAAATGGCGACGCTTTTGGATAGTCTGAGTATTAGACCTGTGTATAATGTACGCATTGATGCCAGCCATATTGAGCATTGCATAGAAGACAGTGAGAGGCCATTTTGTCGAGTTGCGACTAACATCGTATGTCGCTGACAACCCATCTGCTACGTCTACTCCACCTTTAGTGGTGTTATAAAACGTATTTATCTCCCGGCTATTCATTGTGTACGAAAAAACCTAAAATTATAATAATTTTAAGTAAAAAATATAATTAAGACCTTACATAAAAATGTTACATCGCGGTTGTCGTGGGGTCATATTTACCCTTTCTAGCTGCACGCACGTGTTGCTCCCGTCGCACGCGGCGGCCGACAGTGCAGGGGCGCGGGGCGCGCGCCCCGGTCCCTTAGCAACAGCTACTGTGACGTTCAAAACTCTTCGATCGCAGAATAAAAAACTACACACGATTAAAAATTGACAGGGTCAGAATGACCCCTCCACATCCTCGCAGGGTTAAACTTTCTCCAGAAAATCTGAGGTTAGGCAGAGTAACAATGTAGCTCGTACTTATTACAGGAACCGTTTTAAGCATTGGCCCCTACTAATATAATGAACTGCCCAAATTAGGCAGTGACCACACTTCTTGACGGAAATCTGAGGCAAAAAAGCGCCGTTCTGTGTATTAAACTATTAATCGCTCGTATAACTTTATTTCACATAAGGCTGTACAGCTGCTAGATGTCGCCACGTACTCATGTCCCCCCTTTGTTCCGCAGGACTGCTACCTGTACCACATAGTGTGCCTGCGCGTGCTGGACTTCTTCAAGTCCCGGCGCGACTTCCTGCCCAACCTGCTGCGCCACATGTCCACGTCAGCCATCGCAGACACCTTCAAGTACTTTATCCGCCTCGACGACCTGTTCAAGAAGACTGTCATGGAGGTAGGTCAGGTGATTCTATTTTATACTTTGGACGTAATATTTACAATAGCGTAAAAGCTTGTAGTTGCCCCGGCTCGCGAGTCTAATGCAAGCTGTTACAAACATTCAAATAACAATATTAAAAAATATTACGGAGGTTTAAAACGAGAGGGAAGTATATTTGCTGTAATATAAAGTAGATACGCTTTATTTATTTTATTGTAGTGACCGGTCACTACAATAAAAATACTAGTGCCGATTCCATTTTTTTTATTGGCAATCTAAATTGAATCGGCACTAGAATCCGGATTCTAGTGACTGGGTTCTAGTGCCGATTCAATTTAGATTTCCAATAAAAAATTAATTAAATACATACAAATTAAATGTACTTTTTATCGTAGGTGCACATGCTTGTCAACAGGTTGAAAGTTACAAACATATGCAAACTAGTTTGTCTTACATTTCTTGTTTGCCAGTTCGTGAGCAGCATTTTTAATTTGCGTCAGTCCTGAACATACGTGTTTAGGAGGCTTTACAGATCGTTTGTTTGTTTCAACATTAAATGGTCATAAAACAATCGTGCATCAAGCCTATCATTGCATAAAGGCTATCGGAACACAATGCCGGAAGAATCGTGAAACATATTGTGGAGTGTGGTGGTATCAATGGCTGCTTATCTCGTTAATTTGATCTGCTCGCATGATGCTCACGTTGTGTTGGCTTGCTGGCCTTTGTGTGATGTGTCCAAACCACATCGGGACACACAGCGGCATGTGGCGCCTTCTCTTTGTTACGATGAGCAGAGATAATCGTGAAGGACGTGTTTATCGAAGACGGCTCATGTAACGAGTGTATGACGTACGAAGTGGATACAGCACTGTGTCACGTTGTCAGGAACGCGGTTTGTACCACCATTATCTTAAGAAAAACAATAGCCTGATTAAACAAATCACATTCGTTCCAGAATTGGTTTTTACAAAAATCACATATTTTGCATTTAAGTGTGCTGGTTATGGTGTCCCTCGACTCCCTCGTAAGTGCAACCATATTGCCAACAACCGAACAGAAATGCAGACTCTGAGTCGATTTTCAGTAGAGGCTGTTTCTTTTGTAGATAATGCACAATTTTGTAAATATCGTGCAATGACTTAATTTAAATTATATAGTAACTGGGAAAATGCAAAAAGAACAATGGGCAAAAATGTATGGAAGTAATGATACCCGCAAAAATGTATCCAAATCGACCAAAGTGGATGTAGTAAAACGATTGTTTCTGAAAGTAGGTAATACATAAACTTTACATTAATTAAAGTGGCAACTACAGTACCTACTTTCACAGTTTTTATGTCTTGTAACTGGGACTGTAGCTACTTTAAATGTTCAATTTTCTTTCGACAATTCAAAAGTGCCTGTAACTGGCCTACTTGAAATAAATGCTTTGATTTTGAGTAATGGAATGTAAGGGGCAATGCACGTACCTACATAAGTGTATCCTTTTCTCCATATCTCGCTATCTAAGTTAGGTTTGCTGTAAGAACACTAAATTCTGGGCTAAGAAATGAAATGAGTATCATCTCGTCGACAATGTGCCCAGTACTTATGTAAAAAAAAAATAACTTTGTAGTATTTATTTCTATTTATTTTGCATATTTTGTAAATTTTAAATTACATGTAATCCGGTCTCTAACCATCACTCGCTGCCCACAGTCCAGTGCTGCACATAGACCTGTCCGACCGCACGCCACACCGTCGCATCACCTAGCCCGAGTTGTTCAGTAATTCTAAATAGAAAAACCCAATGACACTCAAATCAAACGTTGATTTAGTATACAAGTGAAAATATTTGCTGGTTCGCCGGATTTCTTCATTCGTACTTGTGGATAAAAGATCTTCAACTCACAAACACAATCAATATTTATAATCGTTGTAAAAGCAACAAGTTTTTTCAAAATAACAAGACAAAGAGACAAAATAGTGAATAAGACTAATATGAATATGAGTCATAAGTCATTTATTTTTAAACAAAATACATTGCGTAGAAAAAGGATTCATAAGGATTCGATGGTAATAATATTACAAATACCAAAAAAAAAACAACAATTACCTTTTTACTAGTGATGCAACGAATACGAATACGAATATTCGTATTCGCCGAATAGTAGACATTTACCGAATATTCGTATACGGCGAATACTAATACGAATATTTAATTTATCGCCAACTACTGATCCACTGGCCTTTTGGCGAGAAGATGTCCATTTTCCAAGTCTGAAAAAACCCGCCCAAAAATATTTTTCACTGAATCCATATACAGTCGCCTCGGAAAGACTTTTTTCAACGGCTGGGAACATCCAGACTGAAAAAATAAATCGCCTAAAACCAGAAAATCTACAAATTTTACGTTTTTAAATAAAAATTTGCCTGTTGTACATTTTAATTATTAGAAGAGTAAACATTCATCAAATATATAAGTCAGTATTACCATAGTGAGATATTCGTATTCGCCGAATAGTAGGTTTGATATTCGTATTCGTAAAAGTAGTATTCGTTGCATCACTACTTTTTACGATACATCATCATCATCATTTCAGCAGAAAGACGTCCATTGCTGGACATAGGTCTCCTCCAAATGTCGTCACATTGACCGGTCTCGTGCGACTCGCATCTAGCGGATTCCTGCAACCTTTACAATACCAAGAATGTAGGAATTTCACACAAAACATTTTTATGATGCCAATCGATCCTGTTTCTAATATTGATAAAAAAGTTCTATCGGACCAACCTAGGTTGTTTTGTGTAAAATGCCCATTTTATGGAAATTTTGATCCCCATTCACAGATGCGTAAATGGGTATAAAAATTTCACGAAAAACTGTATAGTCTCCTAAGACCATTTTCGTGTAGCTGCAACGGTTAAGGTACTTCCCCTTACTGCCCCATTTACCGTATCCACCCTGTATCTAGATAGATGATTCACTTAACAATCTTCGAAATCAGACTATATTTGCTCAGTTCGTCAGCCTCATGTGCAAATTAAGTACATTATAATGATGTTATAGAAGGAATGTGCTAAGCACACATTGTGTTGTTGATGGTTTTCATCTGAACGTGAACAAACGCGCACCATATTGTGTCGCCGAAGAGTTGTGTTTGTTCAGCAGCGTTAGAACAGGTGCTACCAACATTCTCCGAGTTCGTCATGTGGGCTCTCTACCATTTCAAACGACCTGCTTTATATCTAAAGGTGCAATGTACTCTTTTGTGTAACTCATGTGATATATCTGTAATCTGTTAATCTGATTCGCATTTTATTATCTTTGTACTGTGGTTTGACATGCTCATAGCAACTTTCTACTGTATGGGGATCCTGTTTGTCCTACTAAGTTAGTTTTTACTGACTGGGCGAACATTCAGACTTCAAGCTTTTAGGCCGGTTTTAGTGCTTGACCGACCGTCGCGTCGTCGGTACCACCATCGGTCCTGACGACACGCATAACCGATCGTTAGTTTGTAACGTTCAGTGCCGGACTGGTACAGTCACAAACACGTACACGAAATGGACGCGTTTACAAATTGCTGCTTACTATCTTCGTTAACGAATAAGGAACAGAAGACGTAGAAATCACGTACACCCAATCGTCGCCCAAAGAGCACTTCAAAGGGAATTTACTACTTTATATTCATTATTGCGCGAAGACGAAGAAAATTGGTTTAATTACTTTAAATGCTACAAATTATAAAATCAAACGATATTATTGACGTTTTGAACTAGTATGTGTGTCTGTCTGTGGCATCGTTGCATCCGAACGAATGAAACGATTTTAATTTTGTTTTTTATTAGAAAGGTGAATTAGGTTGAATTGGTCCAAGATGGCCGCCGACACAAAAAGGCGGATTACTTACATATTTTTTTCACAATTCCTTCGATATGGAATCAAATGAAATGGGTATCAAATGAAAGGGCGTGAATAGTAGAATACTTACTACAATAAATTTACAATCCAAGATGGCCGCCACCACAAAATGGCGAATTACCTTTTTTTCAATATGGGTAATTGGGTATGAAATGAAAGATTTTGACTAGTACAATAATGACTATATTCAAAGGGAATAAGGAATATTAGCTAACGAAATGAAACACGGAAAGTGGAGTGATGACTGGTTCCTAGAACTTAACTATAGTCAATTATTTTCTATTTAACTTTTATTACATTATGTGTCGAAGGTTTTTTTAAATTTAACTTTACTTGTTCGTATTATATTATCTTTAGTAATGATTTAAAAAAACCAAATAGGTGGTTCCTTTAGTAGTAATGATACGAAGCTCGAGTTGCATAACGACAAGAGTGTTCCACGCAAACAGTACGTATTTTAAGGGTTCTGTAGCAAAATAGCAAAAACGGAACCCTTATGGCTCATTTTTTTCCGAAACTATAAAAACTATCCTGTTGAAACTTGGTAAATAGATGTATTCTGTAAACCGCATTAAGATTTTCACACAAAAATAGAAAAAAATGAATAAACTTTAAGGGTTCCCCCATAATTAGAACTGAAACTCATTACGTGGGGTATACATGGATAGGTCTTCAAAAATGATATTGAGGTTTTTATATATTTTTTTACTAAACTGAATAGTTTGCGCGAGAGACACTTCCAAAGTGGTAAAATGTGTGTTCCCTCCCTGTAACTTTTAAAATAAGAATAAAATAAAACAAAAAAAAATATGATGTTAACTTCCACCGAAAAGTGGTTTGAACGAGGTCTAGTAAGTGTTTTTTTAAAACGTCATAAACCGTTTACCGCAATTTACCTTACATTCAATCAACTCATATTTGAGTTGCTGCTTCAACCCTTCATGGGCGAGTTCGACTCGCACTTGGTCGTTATTTTATTAAATTGTAAAATATATAACATTTGCTTTCAAGTTTTTATGTAAATAGTTGCTTGCAATTCTTGGAGGTCAATTATTGCGCTTAAATGTGCGTTGTGGGCTGCAATGTTATTTTTAAGTTATGTATATATTTCTTATTTCTATGTTTTATATTGCAGCTGTTTGTTGTTCCATTTGAATAAAAATAAAATAAAAATAAATGATTACATTCATTTACTGCACCTGTATGTCCAAGAAAATAGCCTCATGTAAAGGAAGCTTCAGTGTTTTTGAATAAAAATAAACAAATATTATTATGATTATACGATACTTCTTACGATCGTTTCTTATTTGTAGCAAAGGACATTGTCAAAAATGGCCTATGAATCAACACGCATGAAACATTTACTATAATTTATTATTCTTTTAATAATGTACATTACAAATATTTCAATAGAACGGACACTTTTTAATTTCAAAAACATTTTAAAAAGTACCTATAAACTTCCGTCATGATCCTCGGACATGTGATGTTATTAACTTATTTATTTTTGGTTCAATTTAGGGTTTTTAATAGGCAAAGGTATTATAGCTCATACAGCCTAGTCTTTGTACAGCACTCTTAATAAGAGTTTGACACAGACAAGCGTTAGTATTCTCAACACTTGATATACGATAATGGTTTTTAGTTACAAACAGTCCGCTAGGATATCGCAGAATAATACGGGTTATCAAATAACTCGATTGAAAGCGCTGTTTGAAACAAACAATAAGAAATAAAAAGCATTTATTAGCCCGTGCAGGACAAAACACATAAAAAAATAACATTATATACAACTATTGTAAACAAAACATAGATAAAAAAAATAATAAAATAAATGAAAGGTCCTGAACGAGGCCAAAAGACCCCTATACCAGTTTTAAATTGACAGATGGCAACAGAACCGAATGTTTTTATTGACGTAAATATAACCTCAAAACCCGAAAGTGTTTTGATTTTTTCTTAATTCTTAGAAGTGTCCGTTGTTTTAATTCAGGTTCAATCGAATATTTACATTATCTAAAACCCAAAAAGTAAATACACCTCCCTGTTGGATCTTAGGCGAGCCATGTATGGACGACGAGCAATGTCCTTAAAAACCAGTTTAGAGTTCTGATTATAGAATCGAATGTATATAGGTACACTGCAACGTTTAACTGCACTGTACCTGCAACGTTTTTTTTATTTCGTTTTCCGGAATTGATCAATATTTGAACTTTCTGACTACAGAATCAAATGCTAACTAATGTCGAAAAGTAGATTACCTACCAAAATGGCGCAACAAACGTCAACATATACCGGTTTGCCAAAAAAAAATATACCACATATTTAAGGAGTCGCTTCCAACCATTGTATCCTAGTAATTATGCGCATTCCCGGAATTTCTGGAATGAATGTTGATAAAAGCCGCTTCCATAAATACTAGTACAAAAATTGAAGTGAATAAATGCATCCAACTATCCGATGTCTACAATAAATACCTAATATTAAGAAAACCAACGTGAAATAGAGTACCTACTCAAAACTTTTACTTCACGACACACAAACAACATAGGAATGCATTGAAGGTGTTAAAAAATTAACTAAAAAAAAAATAAGAAAAGAAAGTGGTTTCATCTATCTATGTTGCATATACTCAGCTCAATGACATCAAGTACGCGAGTTCGATCCCGCGCGTCGTGCATCGTGGCGCCCGCGCCGCCCGTGTTTGATAAACGCACTGATGCGGGCGTGACGAGACGCGCGGGGGAAATGAGAATTTTTCCTGGTGTTAGGCCCGCTCTTAAGACATACGATCGCACTCTCAGTGGAAAGCCCAGCTTTGAAACCGAACTGGGCGTCGTGTAGACTAATATGTTTATGTAGAATGTTATAAGCAGACTGTCAAGTACCTTTGCAATTATGGTTGCCATTGCACTGATATGGGCCGATAATTATTTTTATCGGATATATTCCCCGTCTTATCTTTTACCATAGGAACGACAATGGTTTTAGTCAACTCCTCAGGTCGCTCTCGCGGCTCGCATATATCCATGACACAAACACAAATGATAAAACATGGAGAGTATGCGCGGCAAATGAACCCCAGCATATTTAAGATGTTCGATACTGATGCCGTCATATCCCGGAGACTTGCGTCTACTCATATCTTTGAAAACTTTTCGAATCTCTTTGGCTGTAAAACGAACCGATCTTTGATGGTTGAGAGCCTCAGTACCTACAAGTTGATGTGACATACCAACAATGGGCCGCGGTCCCCCCCTGAAATGGTCACTGAAGTTGTAAGCAATAATACTGTGATCACTAATGCCATTTACACTCACAGGCAGGTTTACAGTGTGTAACCATAATAATGTCATCCTGCAGTGGTTAGAAGAGCATCAGTTCCTGGAGTGCCTGATCCAGATCGTGTGCGGCACGTACGTGGCGGAAGAGCTGGCGGGCGCCGAGAAGGCGGATCGCGAGCCCTCGGAGAAGGCCGACGCCAACCACCGGGACGACTCCGGCGGCAGCGACGCTGATGCTGACAAAGGTGAGCCAACCTTCTGTCACGTGTTAATGGCACTGTCCAACTTACCATTGACTGCAAAAAATCAGTGTAGACTACTTTTGACTGCAATAAAATGTTGACCTGTTAAAACTACTTTAATAATTTAAATAACTCTTTTCGCTTCACCCTAGTGGGCTGAAAGTGTGAAACTCATTTCTTTAAAAACTTATTAGATAAGTAGGTGTGTTTTGTGCCCCTATTAATACCAAAGACAAAATTGCAAATTACCAGCAAAGAGTTTTGTTTTATATTAATTTGCGTGAATATTAAATAATAGTGTTAACACGCATTGATAAAGAGGGTAGACAGAAAAAACCATTTAGTCCGTCAGTTAAATTATCAAAAAATATTTCACCCGTTTTTTTGTTACGTAGACCAAAATTGACGAAGATACGACGCTTTTAGGCGTGGGTCAAATACAAGAGGCGTATGGCGGTCGCGCGTCGCGGGCGGGGTGATTGGCTTGGTGCCACTTTGATATTTCATACAAAATCTATAGGGAGGATAGGAGGTGTGTCACGCCACACATGCTGAGACAGCAAGGCGCGGGCGTGGCAAGGGCGCGCGCGGGCGCCGCTTCCTCGCCCTTTGCAGACTTGCCAGACGGCAAAAATGCGTGACACGTAAACTTTAAAGACTAGAACGCGCCCGGGTCTCGCCATTTCGACATCATAAGCGCGCCTGTTCTGCGCTGCGCCGGCGCCACGTTATCACCTCGCCTGCGCTGCACCACCGCCATACGCCACTTGTATTTATCCCGCGCCTTAAAATTCTCAATATGTCACGCCTTGATATAATTTTTAGTGCGTTCTGAGTTCTGACGTCACGAGTACCCCACTCTCGAGTTTTGATGCGTTTTAGCTTTGTCAATATTCATTGACATACAAAAAAAAACTGGTCCATTATTTTCCATAACTGACGGACTAAATAGATTTGCATTTTTGTAATACTTACTGTCGTCATGCCTATTGTACACATGGTGAAAACAATAATAATGTGTATTATACACAGGCATCGCAAGAAGAGAAACTATTAACAAACCAGCATGGCAACAGAGACTTGAAAATGATATAGAAAAACTTAGAGCAGACTGTGGTAGACTAACCCAGTATATTAACAATAATAATAGATCTCAAAAAGTAGTAAAGAGAGTTGTAGCAATATTTAAGAACGTGGCTTATAAATATCACACGAGATACGACGTCAACAGAACACCGCTAGAATACTTGGATACTATAAAACAGAAGCTAGCCGTAAAAGCTCACAGGTTAAGAAGATATAAGGAAGCTGAGCAACGTAACAATGGTAACTCGATAGGGGCATTAGTCACAAGCGTAGGGGGTCAGTTGTGTCACATAGCGTAACGTTAGTAACGAAGTGTGACGTGTGTAGGTTCGCCCGCACACAGCCCCGCGCCGGACGCGCGCGCGCGCACGGCGGCCGTGGCGTCCGCCAACGCCGCCGCGCTGCTGTGCGACCTCATCGTCAACGGCTGCGCCGGGGAGGGCTGCTCTACCAGGTTACCCATTATCACATTCTTCTTTCTGAATATTTATCTCAGTACTGTATCAATCTAATAATTATCTTTAAATTATAAGATATCAGCATTTGCCCGCGTCTTCAACAACGGTACGTCATTTGTCATCGACAAATTACTTTTGCTGTAGTCATTCGACAATCGTAATACGAATCTTATTCGCTTCATTTGTTGATGTGAATTATTGTGACACTATATGGGATTTCCTTCTGTTGTTTTGGCCTTGGCATTGGTTTATGGAATGAAAACGACACTTTTAGCCGCGTACTGACTGAGCGAGCAGCCTCAGACGTTTGCTTCGCAACGTTTGCCGCGCGAGGCAGCCTCGGTCTGTATTTAAAAATGTATGAGGCCGCCGCGCGCGGCAAAGCCGAGCCGGAGCGAAGCTGAGCTAAAGTCGAACGACTCGAAAGCTGACTTACAAGTCGAACAGAGGCCACGCGAGCGTAGCGAATATTCAGTTCTGCTCAAGATTGTCATGAAGCCGTGCGTTTGGAAGGCTATCGCCACCACTGCACATGCTTTCATCAACATGTAAAAAAAAAAGTTAGTATCAGAACATTGGGCATCCCAAAGTAGTCTATATTTGCCATATAATTGTTTAAATTTGAGACACTGTTCTTTATTCGTGATTCCGTTTTCTTCAAACAAGCGAAGTAAAACACAACCGTCTTGAGTGCGCGAGACAAACTTACTGAGGTGCTTTTGAGCATGGACGAAACCGACAAGGTTTGGCTCGAACGAGGGCGAGGCAACGCGATGGTTTGCCTCGGGCGAGGCCCGTCTTGACCGACCCAGGATTTGCTTCGCGCGCTCGCTCAGTTAGTGCGCGGCTTTTGACGATTGTTCTGTGTCTTGGATTTGTTGATTCTAACCCCAAAAGTATAGTTGATGTTTTTATAAAAAAAATGTGTTTATTTAGGTATGTTTTTCAAACGGGATGATATTAACAACATAAGAACAAACCAAATAAAGCTAATTTTGGGACATGAAAAATAAGTCCAGCTCCAATAGAAATTTGGCCATTGTTCTTTCATTATGGTCGGTTTAGTGGTTTGTGCGTGAAAAGGTTACAAACTAACTTACATTCGCATTTCTAATAGTATAGTTAGGATGAACATCGCCACATAAATATGTTGTCCAAAAAGTTGTATTGTAAGATGTGAAAAATCTGCATAGTTTTGACGTGACAACGTCTTATAATTCGATAGAGCCGGCTGCACGCACGAAAAAACATCGACTCATGCGGCGTTACCTCGCTGATCGCTCTGAGGCGTTCCATGTAAGGTTTGAAGTGCAAGCGAGAGCGCGGAACGAGTGACAAAGAAGCACAATCGGCCTTTGCGTTCGGCAGCGTTCGACATCCGTCTCTCTCCTACTTGAGTGAGCGATGCGTCTGCGTGGACAGCTGCTATACTTACTACAGTAGTACATTTACATGTTTTGATCGAGTATCAAGTGCAGTGAAAAGTGAATGTGGTGTCAAAAAATGCTTACCTTATATTGTCACTTACGGGATATCTTCCGTGATTATTTGGTAACTCAAAATACCAAATAATCACGGAAGATATCCCGTAAGTGACAATATAAGTTTAGTTTTAAACCGTGAAAGCCTAAAACAGTGTTTAAAAAATGCTTACGTTGTCACGTTCAACTATCGTCAGTAAACCGACTTTACAGACAACCAGTTTTTTTTTAGTTTCATTTAATTATCCAATATTTACTAGAGTGTTGTTCGTTATTAAAATGTAGGGTAGGATACCGGGCGTGATGACGAGAGGCGTGTAGGTGTATATATGTGTGCATGTGGCGCAGGCCGCGCACGTCGTGGGCGCTGGTGTCGCGGCTGGCGGCGGAGCCGGGCGTGCGCGCGCTGCTGGCGGGCATGTTCACGTCGCCGCCGGCCGCGCGCACGCACGCGCTCGTCAACGTGATGGCGCGTTGTGTATAGGTGTATATGTGTGCATGTGGCGCAGGCCGCGCACGTCGTGGGCGCTGGTGTCGCGGCTGGCGGCGGAGCCGGGCGTGCGCGCGCTGCTGGCGGGCATGTTCACGTCGCCGCCGGCCGCGCGCACGCACGCGCTCGTCAACGTGATGGCGCGTTGTGTATAGGTGTATATGTGTGCATGTGGCGCAGGCCGCGCACGTCGTGGGCGCTGGTGTCGCGGCTGGCGGCGGAGCCGGGCGTGCGCGCGCTGCTGGCGGGCATGTTCACGTCGCCGCCGGCCGCGCGCACGCACGCGCTCGTCAACGTGATGGCGCGTTGTGTATAGGTGTATATGTGTGCATGTGGCGCAGGCCGCGCACGTCGTGGGCGCTGGTGTCGCGGCTGGCGGCGGAGCCGGGCGTGCGCGCGCTGCTGGCGGGCATGTTCACGTCGCCGCCGGCCGCGCGCACGCACGCGCTCGTCAACGGCTGCCAGGTGCTGCGCGCGCTGCTCATGCACGAGCCCATCCTGTGAGTATGACACACCGACACTTTATCTACTAACGTGACTATAATGACCGGATAGCTGAAAAACAAAAACATTCGTAGTTTCCACATATACAAAAATAAATATACGACCTGAAGATGCACCTTCCTTTCTTCCCTTGGCGCTCATATAGCTGATGTTATCCCCGACAGTCGAATGACGAAGGCGTCCCTGGACGAGGAGGCAGCGGGACGCGGCGGGGGCGGGGGTGGGGGCGGGTACCCGTCCGCCAGTGAGTGCGAGGAGCGCAGCAGTGTGGAGCTGGCAGTAGCGCCGCACCTGCCGCTACTGCACCACGCGCTGCTGCACGACCCCGCCGGGGAGCGCGGCGGTAACCACGTGAGTCATCTCCTGCCATGAGCTGCCGTACAGCACGCCGCACCTGCCGCTACTGCACCACGCGCTGCTGCACGACCCCGCCGGGGAGCGCGGCGGTAACCACGTGAGTCATCTCCTGCCATGAGCTGCCGTACAGCACGCCGCACCTGCCGCTACTGTACCACGCGCTACTGCACGACCCCGCCGGGGAGCGCGGCGCTAACCACGTGAGTCATCTCCTGCCATGAGCTGCCGTACAGCACGCCGCACCTGCCGCTACTGCACCACGCGCTGCTGCACGACCCCGCCGGGGAGCGCGGCGCTAACCACGTGAGTCATCTCCTGCCATGAGCTGCCGCACAGCACGCCGCACCTGCCGCTACTGCACCACGCGCTGCTGCACGACCCCGCCGGGGAGCGCGGCGCTAACCTCGTGAGTCATCTCCTGCCATGAGCTGCCGCACAGCACGCCGCACCTGCCGCTACTGCACCACGCGCTACTGCGCGACCCCACCGGGGAGCGCAGCGCTAACCACGTGAGCCATCTCCTGCCATGAGCTGCCGTACAGCACGCCGCACCTGCCGCTACTGCAACACGCGCTGCTACCCGACCCCGCCAGGGAGCGCGGCGCTAACCACGTGAGTCATCTCCTGCCATGAGCTGCCGTACAGCACGCCGCACCTGCCGCTACTGCACCACGCGCTGCTGCACGACCCCGCCGGGGAGCGCGGCGCTAACCACGTGAGTCATCTCCTGCCATGAGCTGCCGTACAACACGCCGCACCTGCCGCTACTGCACCACGCGCTGCTGCACGACCCCGCCGGGGAGCGCGGCGCTAACCACGTGAGTCATCTCCTGCCATGAGCTGCCGTACAGCACGCCGCACCTGCCGCTACTGCACCACGCGCTGCTGCACGACCCCGCCGGGGAGCGCGGCGCTAACCACGTGAGTCATCTCCTGCCATGAGCTGCCGTACAGCACGCCGCACCTGCCGCTACTGCACCACGCGCTGCAGCACGACCCCGCCGGGGAGTGCGGCGCTACCACGTGAGTCATCTCCTGCCATGAGCTGCCGTACAGCACGCCGCACCTGCCGCTAGTGCACCACGCGCTGCTGCACGACCCCGCCAGGGAGCGCGGCGCTAACCACGTGAGTCATCTCCTGCCATGAGCTGCCGCACAGCACGCCGCACCTGCCGCTACTGCACCACGCGCTGCTGCACGACCCCGCCGGGGAGCGCGGTGCTAATCATTATTTTTGTTTTCTACGCCTGTCGTAACTCGATAATCTTTGGCTTACCTAGCTCTCTACAAAATGTCAGACGTGTGTGCGCGTAAGTACATACGATTTTTTTTCTAAATTCTGATACCCAGTACCGGCTTAATCTGGCTGAAAAATGTTGGCATTTTTGCGTTTTGAATCGTTTTGAATCGTGTGACGTATGAAAGTGTGATGTGTATACCTGGTCCCCAGGAGGCGGTGGGGCTGGCGCGGGTGCAGGTGGCGGCGCTGTTGGCGCACCTGGCGCTGTCCGAGGTGGAGGAGGTGCCCACCACCATGCTCACACTCGGTACGTACCGCACTACCGCACTACTGCACTACCCACCGATACTCCTACTGCATTTCAGATCATTAATAACGGCTCTTATCTTTCAGGTGGTTTTAAATGTGGATTATAAGAATATATGCAACGTATTATATTCTTTAAAGTGACGAAGTAAAAAAACAAAACGACAAATCGTTTAAAAACTTAAAAAAACCACTGTTTTAAGCTTTCACGGTTTGAAACAAGCTCAAAATAACATATAATCACGGAAGATATCCCATAAGCGACAATATAAGTTTTAAAAAACCGTAAAACGAGAAGTTGAATCGCCTACGAAATCTTCACACTAAACCAATAAACTTGAGATAAAAAAAACTATTAGGAAAAAAAATTAAAACCAGAGCTCTTTTCTTTAACAAAGAACCGAAAAGCAAATAAAAGAAGCAGGCGGGACCCATTTTTATCTTAACTTAACTATTTCAACTTCCTAACTAATATTATAAATGCGAAAGTAAGTTTGTTTGAATGTTTACTGCACTGATTTTCCTGAAATTATGCAGATACGTTGTCAGTCGAACAGAAACGGACTCCCAGAGATACCCTATGGTATCTATCTTTCATCCCGAAAACTCCAAACTCATACTCAAACTCAAAGCATTTATTTCAACTAGACCATTACGGCACTTTAGAATGTCAAATTACAAATAAAATCAAAGCTACAGTCACAGTCACAAGGCATAATAACTTGAGAAAGTACTGTAGTTGCCCATTCCCTAGCGTAGATCTCTATGGAGAAGAACGGGCAAGAAACTCTTTTTAAATCAATATATTGTTACAAAATCTTGGTTACATCATTCATGTGTACATACATATATGCGAGAACGATGTAGAAAGACGTGCACATTAAGAGCGTCCAGAGAAAAGATTAAATCAACAATGTAAAAAAAAAAGAAATTAAAATTAAAACCATGGCAGCTAAGGGATGACCAGTCCCAACTGACAGCGCCCGTTCACGAACATGACGCATGTATCGGCGCCATTCAACTCGACCATATTGAAGGGAGCTAAATGACCCGACACACCCGCCTCCATCAGCGAGACATTTGAGTGAGCATGACAATCTCTCAGCCGCCAAGCCAAAAAAAAAAGATAACTAAATGTAAATGGTGGCTTTACAGTACATAGATCCCACACAAATGTGCTATGCAATTATACAGGGTGTCTCATTCAAATCGGTCAGTATGGGAAAGTCTGAAACTATAAGACATACGAATATCTGTTCTGAGGAACCATGTCATCGGTTTTAATAACAAGAAAAACTGCATTCATACATTTTAAAAAACATCTGTACTCCGTTCGGGAATCGAACCCGGTTATTTTGAAAAAAAAAACCTACTCTATTTCTATTTAGATATCGATTGTGTAGGTCTTAAGCAGTAAATGTCTGTATGAAACATGATGTCTAAAATGAATAAAATGCATTGTTTCCACATACTTTAATTTATTTTAGTAGTTGCTCGAAGTGACCACCGGCTTTTTCAATACAATATTCAACACCTTTAGGTAACGATCTTACAATTGCATTTTGTATCTTCATTACAAACAACCATAGAGAGATGTCTAAAATGAATAAAATGCATTGTTTCCACATACTTACCTACACAATCAATATCTAAATAGAAATAGAGTAAGTTTTTTTTTTTTCAAAATAACCAGGTTCGATTCCCGAACTGAGTACAGATGCTTTTTAAAATGTATGAATGCAGTTTTTCTTATTAAAGAAACATAAATTAATTATTAGTTATTAAAGAACATATTTTTTTATTAAAGACTATAAAAGAAAGGCACAGATAACAAAAAATATTTAAAAGGGAATAAACAGTTCTTATGATACAACAAGATACATTAAATTAAAAAACCCCCGACACTTAGGTCCATGTTCACCAAAAAGATGACGGTCTGGTTATCTAAAAACAGCTGTTTAAAACACATTTTTGTATGGGAACATGTCACAGTGACAGCTGTTTTTTATAGATAATAAAATCGTCATCTTTTTGGTGATATTGGACCTTAGTAGGACATTTTTTTAAAAGTATTTTGTCACGAAGTTTCTTAACTCGACTAATAAAGGATAATTCACCATTTTGTGGTGGCGGCCATTGTGAATGTAATAACAAATAAAATGAATAATAATGTGGCGGCGGCCATTTTACTAATTTATTGGTAGTCATAAACATTGGTGATTAAAATAGTTGATTGTTATCATTATTGAACGAGTCGTCGGGTCCGCAGGTACGCCGGGCGTGCTGGTGGACATGTTCTTCCGCTACCGCAACAACAACTTCCTGCACGCGCAGGTGTACACGCTGGTCAAGCATGCGCTCACCAACCGCGTCTACCGCACGCAGTACGCCAGACACGTCAGTACCTTAAACTACGATCACTGTATGCGTTGCTTTCTAACGGTTGTTTTAACTCTGTTCTCTTTTATTGTTGCAGTTGTTCGTGGAATGTGATCTGTTGACGCGGCTCATGGATGTGTTTGAAGAGAACAAGATCAACAAGTAAGTCAGTCGTAAGGCTAGTGCTTATAGTGTGGGTCAACGTAAATGTAACGTTGCAACATCCTATCACATCATTGTCATGCATTTTGTTCGGTCCTGTGCGGCCTGTTGTGTGCCAAGGCCTTGGATACAACAGGCCGCACGGGATCGCAGCACAACACGTTCATCAGGCCGCTATAATTCGTTGCGATGCTAATGAATTATGTACACTTACAGGTGGTAAATTAAATCAAATCAAAACAAAAAAACAACAACAAAACAATGAAACAATTATGTACCCTGTCGGGCACAACAAAGAATAATGATCACTTTCGACTAGAAAAAACAGAAATTGATCCCGAGATGAGACTATCACAAATATTTAGTGGATTGTTAACGTAATTATTGTTAACTAATAGAATCTGATTTTACTTCGTGGTAAATAGTGGAATATGAAGCCATAAATTAATGAAACCAACATCTTATCTTATCGATTTATGGCAGTATCGATTTTAGATGTAAAAAAAACAACATTTCAACATCTAAAATCGAAACAGCCATAAATTGATTGATTGGGTCCTAATTATGAGCGGGCAGAAGTGTCATTAATTACACTTCTGCCCGCTCATAATTGTAAGCGGGCAGAAGTGTCAGATAGAAGCATAAATAAGAAGTTGGTCTCATTTTTTTTCTGTCTTACTGGAAAGAGATAGTTGGACCAATAACTGATTTTCTCTCTTTCTGGATAGTACGGTCAATTTCATACAGATAATGTCCATTCTCTATGTCTATGGCGAAACCTAAATGTCACTGAATATCAAAATATAAACATAACCTCAAAAACTTTTTTTATGATTACTTGATTCTTCAACCTTTTAATAATACAGCGAAACTTTGATAAGTGGGACCTGGATAAGAATGAATGTCCAGCGATATTATCTTTTTTTTTTTTATTGAAGAAGTTATATTTTCATAGGCAAATCATATACGTTTTGTTGGATTTTACAAGTCCAAGCATATTAGCAGAGTGACCATTGTTCTTTTAAAATAAATAGAGAGAGGAACAGCGCTTTATAACTTTCCTCGTTGTTAAGTTTGAATTGTTTTGATATCGTATTAAGTATTTTTATATTTCCTTTTATTTACTTATTCTATTAATATTTTATGTGCAACTCTATCTATTAATTTCTACACCGTGTTTCCGGACGATATAAATAAACTTCTACGGGTCATTGTACTCATGATTATGAACAACTTTTACTATTGGACCAAACCCCGAATCGCGAAAAAACAATCTGCTGTTCCCTACAATTATGTTCGCATTAACTCGACAAAATGTATGTGTATGCGCTGCTGAATCAAACTCAAAATCAAACTCAAATCATTTATTTCAATTAGACCATTACGGCACTTTTTAATGTCAAAACTACAAAACTAAATCAAAGCTACAGTCACAGTCACAAGGCATAATAACTTGAGAAAGTACTGTAGTTGCCCATTCCCTAGCTTAGATCTCTATGGAGAAGAACGGGCAAGAAACTCCATGGACACTCTTTTCAATCAAAATATTGTTACAAAATCTTGGTTACATCATTCATGTTGTGATTATACATATATGTGAGAACGATGTAGAAAGACGTGCACATTAAGAGCGTCCACTACTACTACTACTACCCACCCACCTACTACTACCTACCTACTACTACTACCTACCTACCTACTACTACATTTTTTTTTCATAAGAACCTCCTGACAATTACAAACACAACAAAAAAAGAATCAGCCAAATCGGTCATGCCGTTTTCATGCTATGTCGTGACAACGGAAAACGGGTTTCATTTTTATATATATAGATAGATGTAATCCCCCAACTTATATATGCTTGACTACATAGTGTGCGTTTTACACAAGATTTAAATTTCGTCTCATTCAGTTGTAGAATGTGGGGAGGTATTTTATTGTAACATTTTAAACAGTACCCCATGAAAGAGGAATCTACTTTAGCAAGCCTGAAACCTGGCTGAACTAGTTCGTCCCTATTTCTAGTATTATAGTGGTGTCTGTCACCTCTTTTACTGAATAAATGCAGATTTTTCCTAACGTACATGATGTTTTCATAGATGTATTGACAAGGTACTGTCATGATATTAATTTCCTTAAACAGCTCTCTCAGAGAATCGCGTCTACGTAATTCATATATGGCTCTGATGGCTCTTTTCTGCAGAATAAATATAGACTCGATGTCTGCAGCCCGTCCCCATAGTAAAATACCGTATGACATAATACTATGAAAATAACTAAAATAAACTATCCTCGCGGTATCAACATCGGTAAATTGACGGATTTTTCTAACAGTATATGCTGCTGAGCTTAGGCGTCCTGCAAGAGATGTTAAATGAGGGCCCCATTGTAGCCTTGAATCGAGCGCGATTCCCAAGAAAATCGTTTTATCGACAAATTCTAGTTTATCTTGATTTAATATTATGTCACAATCACTATTTTTGACATTTGGAAGAGCAAATCTGATGCACTTCGTTTTTTTTCCCATTTAGAACTAAATTATTTACAGTAAACCAATTATGAACCTGCAGTAGGGCGTTATTTACGTCGTCAAAATTTGTGGCATGTCTGTTTATCCTAAATATTAAAGAAGTATCGTCTGCAAACAACACCATTTGCGGGCGATTGTTAAATAAATGGGGTAAGTCATTAATATAAACTAAAAAGAGGAAGGACCCAATATCGAACCTTGTGGTACACCCATTTCTACTTTTAAACCCATTGAATTGACACCATTTATTTGTACATGCTGCTGTCTATCACTCAAATACGATTTAACTAAACTGAGCGCATGTTTACCTAAACCGTAATGCTCAAGTTTCAAGATTAAGGTTTCGTGATTTACGCAATCAAATGCCTTCGAAAGGTCACAGAATATTCCTATGGCATCTTGTGCCTCTTCCCACGCAGTAAATATGTGTTTTAATAAAGTGACACCGGCGTCAGTTGTACAACGTCCTTTTGGTGAAACCATACTGTTGCTCGTGTAATATTTTATTGGTGTTAAAATGGTGAAGCATTTGATTGAGCATTATCTTTTCAAACACCTTGCTGAAAACTGGCAACACGGATACGGGCCTATAGTTATTCGTGTCTTTACTGTCCCCGGATTTAAAAAGCGGTATTACTTTACTGAACTTCATTAGATCCGGAAAGACCCCTTGATCCACGCAGAAATTAAATATTAAGGCTAAATACGGAGCTACGGTCTCAATAATTGAGGTACAAGCTTTGATAGACAAACCCCATAGATCTTCAGTTAATTTGATCTTGATTTGCTTAAAAGCTTTTAAGACTGTTATAGGGTTTATATGCTGGAATTTAAATTCATTTGGACAGGCTGAAACGTTTGCTTTCAGAAATCAATAGAGAACAAGGGACAGGAGTTTAAGGTTTCTGTAGTTTTAATTGGGATACTGGTAAAGAAATTTACAAATTCATGAGCAACTTCACAGTTGGAGCTGACAAGGCCACGTGAGGTCTCTAGTGTGAAGTCATTACTTTGTTTTTTATTTCTATTTGTTTCGCTGTTGATTATTTTCCAAACAGTCTTTATTTTATTTTCGGCTGATTTAATCTTTTTGCTAATGAATAAAGATTTGGCTACCTTGCAAGTGGTTTTAAAAATTTTCGAGTAAGTTGCAACATATTTATTAAAAGATTCTGTTTTGATGTAAGGCTTAAGGCCGTACAGCTCAAACAATCGTTCCCTACTTTTCCTAATACCCAGTCACTGAAAATAAACTTTGGGCCAATAGTTTTAGTTTTCCTTTTTAAAGTGTTATTGAACTCAGTGTGCACTACCGAAAAGAATTCTTCATACAATTCATTTACATTGTTTCTAATATGGCCTGGTATATTAAGCTTGCTAATTAAATTATTATTGAACTTTTCTAAATTGCTGGGTGTAATTTGTCTGGTTTGAATCTGAATTCTTTGTAATTGTTTATTGTACGCAAAAGCAACTGTCTGCCCGCTGTGATCTGAAGGAAGATAATTTACGATAGATTTATCTAAGTAGTCGCAGCAACAAAAAACATTATCAATACATGTAGCAGTATTTGTAGTAATTCGGGTTGGTTCTGAAAACACGTTTGACAAATTAAATGATTTAAAAAGACTTAAAAATCGACTGCTATTGACATTATTCTCTAAGATATTAACATTGAAGTCACCACAGATAATTATTCAACACAGAATAGGTCGCACACACCTTGATTGATAGCTTGAATGATAAGTCACGGATAGTCAAAGACGATGGTTTATTGAATATATTTAACTACGACGTAACTAATGCTATATGAATAATGCGTAAATGAGTACAGCTGACTATGAACGCTGATTGTGTACTGTCGCTTTACTAGTACAGGTGCTGATATAAGTAATGCGCGCGGGCCATGTACGATACATGACTCGTACAGTATGGAACAGCAATTTTAATTAAATTGCGTATTTGTTTACTCGTGTTATAAATACGGCGCGACTAAGTGTGCGAGTCTATTCCTCGTAGTGAACTGGGTACATTTAAGTTCAGAATTTGAATGTAACTGAACTCGTACCAAATAACAGTCATCATCAATAATGCGATGACTATGGCTGCCACAGACGTACAGCTACGTCCGTGGCGGGATAGGTAGGTCAGGCGTGTAACGATAACCTCCGACAGCGGCGTGCGCGCGGCCTACATGGGCCACGTGGTGCTGCTGCTGGCGCGGACGGCGCGCGCGCTCTGTCCGCCCGAGCTGCTGGCGCACGCGCTGAGCCTGCCCGCGCCGCTCGCCGAGCGCTGGCAGGTGTTCCTGGACGACACGCTGCGCCCGCTGCTACAGCAGCACGACACGCCGCTCGTGAGTACTGCTGCATTACTATTATTATGTCTGTGTGTACTCTGTGTCCGCCCGAGCTGCTGGCGCACGCGCTGAGCCTGCCCGCGCCGCTCGCCGAGCGCTGGCAGGTGTTCCTGGACGACACGCTGCGCCCGCTGCTACAGCAGCACGACACGCCGCTCGTGAGTACTGCTGCATTACTATTATTATGTCTGTGTGTACTCTGTGTCCGCCCGAGCTGCTGGCGCACGCGCTGAGCCTGCCCGCGCCGCTCGCCGAGCGCTGGCAGGTGTTCCTGGACGACACGCTGCGCCCGCTGCTACAGCAGCACGACACGCCGCTCGTGAGTACTGCTGCATTACTATTATTATGTCTGTGTGTACTCTGTGTCCGCCCGAGCTGCTGGCGCACGCGCTGAGCCTGCCCGCGCCGCTCGCCGAGCGCTGGCAGGTGTTCCTGGACGACACGCTGCGCCCGCTGCTACAGCAGCACGACACGCCGCTCGTGAGTACTGCTGCATTACTATTATTATGTCTGTGTGTACTCTGTGTCCGCCCGAGCTGCTGGCGCACGCGCTGAGCCTGCCCGCGCCGCTCGCCGAGCGCTGGCAGGTGTTCCTGGACGACACGCTGCGCCCGCTGCTACAGCAGCACGACACGCCGCTCGTGAGTACTGCTGCATTACTATTATTATGTCTGTGTGTACTCTGTGTCCGCCCGAGCTGCTGGCGCACGCGCTGAGCCTGCCCGCGCCGCTCGCCGAGCGCTGGCAGGTGTTCCTGGACGACACGCTGCGCCCGCTGCTACAGCAGCACGACACGCCGCTCGTGAGTACTGCTGCATTACTATTATTATGTCTGTGTGTACTCTGTGTCCGCCCGAGCTGCTGGCGCACGCGCTGAGCCTGCCCGCGCCGCTCGCCGAGCGCTGGCAGGTGTTCCTGGACGACACGCTGCGCCCGCTGCTACAGCAGCACGACACGCCGCTCGTGAGTACTGCTGCATTACTATTATTATGTCTGTGTGTACTCTGTGTCCGCCCGAGCTGCTGGCGCACGCGCTGAGCCTGCCCGCGCCGCTCGCCGAGCGCTGGCAGGTGTTCCTGGACGACACGCTGCGCCCGCTGCTACAGCAGCACGACACGCCGCTCGTGAGTACTGCTGCATTACTATTATTATGTCTGTGTGTACTCTGTGTCCGCCCGAGCTGCTGGCGCACGCGCTGAGCCTGCCCGCGCCGCTCGCCGAGCGCTGGCAGGTGTTCCTGGACGACACGCTGCGCCCGCTGCTACAGCAGCACGACACGCCGCTCGTGAGTACTGCTGCATTACTATTATTATGTCTGTGTGTACTCTGTGTCCGCCCGAGCTGCTGGCGCACGCGCTGAGCCTGCCCGCGCCGCTCGCCGAGCGCTGGCAGGTGTTCCTGGACGACACGCTGCGCCCGCTGCTACAGCAGCACGACACGCCGCTCGTGAGTACTGCTGCATTACTATTATTATGTCTGTGTGTACTCTGTGTCCGCCCGAGCTGCTGGCGCACGCGCTGAGCCTGCCCGCGCCGCTCGCCGAGCGCTGGCAGGTGTTCCTGGACGACACGCTGCGCCCGCTGCTACAGCAGCACGACACGCCGCTCGTGAGTACTGCTGCATTACTATTATTATGTCTGTGTGTACTCTGTGTCCGCCCGAGCTGCTGGCGCACGCGCTGAGCCTGCCCGCGCCGCTCGCCGAGCGCTGGCAGGTGTTCCTGGACGACACGCTGCGCCCGCTGCTACAGCAGCACGACACGCCGCTCGTGAGTACTGCTGCATTACTATTATTATGTCTGTGTGTACTCTGTGTCCGCCCGAGCTGCTGGCGCACGCGCTGAGCCTGCCCGCGCCGCTCGCCGAGCGCTGGCAGGTGTTCCTGGACGACACGCTGCGCCCGCTGCTACAGCAGCACGACACGCCGCTCGTGAGTACTGCTGCATTACTATTATTATGTCTGTGTGTACTCTGTGTCCGCCCGAGCTGCTGGCGCACGCGCTGAGCCTGCCCGCGCCGCTCGCCGAGCGCTGGCAGGTGTTCCTGGACGACACGCTGCGCCCGCTGCTACAGCAGCACGACACGCCGCTCGTGAGTACTGCTGCATTACTATTATTATGTCTGTGTGTACTCTGTGTCCGCCCGAGCTGCTGGCGCACGCGCTGAGCCTGCCCGCGCCGCTCGCCGAGCGCTGGCAGGTGTTCCTGGACGACACGCTGCGCCCGCTGCTACAGCAGCACGACACGCCGCTCGTGAGTACTGCTGCATTACTATTATTATGTCTGTGTGTACTCTGTGTCCGCCCGAGCTGCTGGCGCACGCGCTGAGCCTGCCCGCGCCGCTCGCCGAGCGCTGGCAGGTGTTCCTGGACGACACGCTGCGCCCGCTGCTACAGCAGCACGACACGCCGCTCGTGAGTACTGCTGCATTACTATTATTATGTCTGTGTGTACTCTGTGTCCGCCCGAGCTGCTGGCGCACGCGCTGAGCCTGCCCGCGCCGCTCGCCGAGCGCTGGCAGGTGTTCCTGGACGACACGCTGCGCCCGCTGCTACAGCAGCACGACACGCCGCTCGTGAGTACTGCTGCATTACTATTATTATGTCTGTGTGTACTCTGTGTCCGCCCGAGCTGCTGGCGCACGCGCTGAGCCTGCCCGCGCCGCTCGCCGAGCGCTGGCAGGTGTTCCTGGACGACACGCTGCGCCCGCTGCTACAGCAGCACGACACGCCGCTCGTGAGTACTGCTGCATTACTATTATTATGTCTGTGTGTACTCTGTGTCCGCCCGAGCTGCTGGCGCACGCGCTGAGCCTGCCCGCGCCGCTCGCCGAGCGCTGGCAGGTGTTCCTGGACGACACGCTGCGCCCGCTGCTACAGCAGCACGACACGCCGCTCGTGAGTACTGCTGCATTACTATTATTATGTCTGTGTGTACTCTGTGTCCGCCCGAGCTGCTGGCGCACGCGCTGAGCCTGCCCGCGCCGCTCGCCGAGCGCTGGCAGGTGTTCCTGGACGACACGCTGCGCCCGCTGCTACAGCAGCACGACACGCCGCTCGTGAGTACTGCTGCATTACTATTATTATGTCTGTGTGTACTCTGTGTCCGCCCGAGCTGCTGGCGCACGCGCTGAGCCTGCCCGCGCCGCTCGCCGAGCGCTGGCAGGTGTTCCTGGACGACACGCTGCGCCCGCTGCTACAGCAGCACGACACGCCGCTCGTGAGTACTGCTGCATTACTATTATTATGTCTGTGTGTACTCTGTGTCCGCCCGAGCTGCTGGCGCACGCGCTGAGCCTGCCCGCGCCGCTCGCCGAGCGCTGGCAGGTGTTCCTGGACGACACGCTGCGCCCGCTGCTACAGCAGCACGACACGCCGCTCGTGAGTACTGCTGCATTACTATTATTATGTCTGTGTGTACTCTGTGTCCGCCCGAGCTGCTGGCGCACGCGCTGAGCCTGCCCGCGCCGCTCGCCGAGCGCTGGCAGGTGTTCCTGGACGACACGCTGCGCCCGCTGCTACAGCAGCACGACACGCCGCTCGTGAGTACTGCTGCATTACTATTATTATGTCTGTGTGTACTCTGTGTCCGCCCGAGCTGCTGGCGCACGCGCTGAGCCTGCCCGCGCCGCTCGCCGAGCGCTGGCAGGTGTTCCTGGACGACACGCTGCGCCCGCTGCTACAGCAGCACGACACGCCGCTCGTGAGTACTGCTGCATTACTATTATTATGTCTGTGTGTACTCTGTGTCCGCCCGAGCTGCTGGCGCACGCGCTGAGCCTGCCCGCGCCGCTCGCCGAGCGCTGGCAGGTGTTCCTGGACGACACGCTGCGCCCGCTGCTACAGCAGCACGACACGCCGCTCGTGAGTACTGCTGCATTACTATTATTATGTCTGTGTGTACTCTGTGTCCGCCCGAGCTGCTGGCGCACGCGCTGAGCCTGCCCGCGCCGCTCGCCGAGCGCTGGCAGGTGTTCCTGGACGACACGCTGCGCCCGCTGCTACAGCAGCACGACACGCCGCTCGTGAGTACTGCTGCATTACTATTATTATGTCTGTGTGTACTCTGTGTCCGCCCGAGCTGCTGGCGCACGCGCTGAGCCTGCCCGCGCCGCTCGCCGAGCGCTGGCAGGTGTTCCTGGACGACACGCTGCGCCCGCTGCTACAGCAGCACGACACGCCGCTCGTGAGTACTGCTGCATTACTATTATTATGTCTGTGTGTACTCTGTGTCCGCCCGAGCTGCTGGCGCACGCGCTGAGCCTGCCCGCGCCGCTCGCCGAGCGCTGGCAGGTGTTCCTGGACGACACGCTGCGCCCGCTGCTACAGCAGCACGACACGCCGCTCGTGAGTACTGCTGCATTACTATTATTATGTCTGTGTGTACTCTGTGTCCGCCCGAGCTGCTGGCGCACGCGCTGAGCCTGCCCGCGCCGCTCGCCGAGCTGCTGGCGTGTACTCTGTTTCTCGAAGTCCAGCATTTCGGGGAGTAAGCCACAAATTGGGAACCCTGCTCATTAATTATATCTTGACTTTGTGTAGCAGTCAATCACACCATGCGGTTGCCAGCTCCATTCTCAGAAGTTACCCCCACAATCTATACCTACATGTGTGCCGTTCATACACACGAAAATATGCACCACTCAGTGTGCGTAAAGGACAATAGGCGAAATGGCCCTTGCGTCCAATAGCTTCAAGATACACACCAATGTGTCTCTTTAAGAAGAACTTATTTTAGTATAATCTCTTCAAAAATAATATTTCTTGCTTTGACAACTTTTATCGATTCAGAATTAGAGAAGAGCTACAGAGGTTCTACAGTAGTAAACGTTCTTATTGAAAGCTCTTTTGAATGGTGTATAGCTTATTGCTTCTGGTCACCTGGAAAATCTTAACTTGGGTACCCAATTAAACACACATTTTGGTCAATAAAAGTCCGAACAGACTACGAACCACAGCTCTCATCTGACTTGACTATAGTAATGAATCATTATTTTTTTGTGTTTCAGGGTGGATTCTATCCTTCAGAAAACATTTACGAGGTTAGTATTGTATTAGTAGACAGAACCATACATTATTTCAAAACAGAACACAACATCAATTTTACCCACACTATTATTTAATTTTCAGGTGGAAATAATGGCTGACACACTAGCAGCGAACTATGACGTGAGTATATTTAGACAACAACTGTCCATACCGTCAGGACGTCCGTGTCCCTAATGCTAACGCGTGTGATTGTCGGCAGTTCAACGACATGGCGGCGACGGC
This sequence comes from Xestia c-nigrum, assembly GCA_916618015.1. Lineage (NCBI taxonomy): Eukaryota > Metazoa > Arthropoda > Insecta > Lepidoptera > Noctuidae > Xestia > Xestia c-nigrum. Next base: position 798,938 of record OU745256.1, read on the forward strand.
GACTATGGACGAACTCGCAGACGACGGGAACGCGGAACATGGCAACGAGGTCGGTACACGTACATGTAACTCACGTTACGTGAAACGTACAACTTGAAATGGTCGCAAGCGATTACCGTATAGGAACTCGATTGTACTGACAGATTTAAAGATCAATAGGTGTTCTCGCACAGTACTTGGTCGCGACTACAGCTTGTCGTACGACCGTCGACCGGACGTAAGCGTGGTCGTTCGGTGTCGTGTCTCGTGGCCAAGTGTGCAGTGCGTGATATGCCTTACGGATATAAGCCTTCTACTGCAGCTACTCGTGTGTTCCAGATGTGTGGCGCGATGGGTTTGTCTGGAGAATCTCCGGACTTCATCGCAGACGGACTGGGCATAGACGATGCGGACAAAGTAAATATACATTTATCACAATATAATCTGTGCATTACGTATTTTTGCAACAACTAACACATATTTATATTTATTTGCAGATGAGAGCAGCAAAGAGTAATTTCTTAGAGCTCGCCAGTCAAAGATTCGACGATGAGTAAGTTTTTGGAATTTCTTCATCAGTTTATATCTAATTTGAATAAATGCATGGATTTCACACAACTGTTTACGGAGGATTTCTTTTTGTATTTATTTTGGCATGTCGTAGTTGTGTTAGTGATGATATAAGAATGTCGTTGTGTGCAGCATGTGGGACGACTCGGGAGAGGCGGAGGAGGGGGAGGACGGGGAGGACGGGGAGGACGCGGCGCCGGACGACGACGAGCCGAGCGACGTCGTGCGCGACCTGCTGGACCAGCGCTCGCGTACGTACACACACACCTACACCCACACACCCACACACCCACACCTACATCTGTGTAACATGTACACGTCACGATATCGTGTGTGTATAACTGGCTAAATGTTGTCGTAATAAGCACCTCATCCCTATACTACTTCACCCATGTTTTGTCAGTTATGTTTAAGGTATAAGAATAGGACGCTCGCATACTGACATCAAGTGGACACACATTCAACCACATTGAATATAAACCCAACTAGCACAAATAGCTGGTTAAAGACTGGACACCAGAATTTTTGAACACTCGAGGCTGTTATTTATTTTTTCTGTACAAGGGCGGGATAGCCTGCCACGCCACCCTTGTAATTCTGAATTTGGCCCCAAATTAACCAGCCCTGAGCGATACACTAGCTCGTTAGCAGCACTTTAGAGCACTGGATGAGCTGGACATTGGCTGTACAATGGCTAGACTCGCTATCATCCTATCCACTGTCCAGCTCCATTAATTCTCTTAGACAGCCAGGAGATGGTTTATGGCTTACTAACGGCTTATGTTAAATCTACAAAGAAATTAGGAACAAAAAACTTTAACAAGTTCCTGCAATGTTACGTACGTCCAAGTCTCTTAACTTTTTCTGTGCATGTGTTTTATTTACGTTAATTTTGTACCTCTATTGGTAAATTGTACTGCGGGTATTACTTTACTGTTAATTGTGATATATAGGTGATATTATCCAATAAAACACGCGCCTTCGAAATAATATGTTTTACTAAAATATTATATAAAATAAATAGGTTGTAAAAATTATTTGGATATTTACATTTGTTTTTCAGGTTATGAGCATTAGTTTCAAAATCAAAATCAAAATCAAAGCATTTATTTCAAGTAGGCCAGTTACAGGCGCTTTTGAATTGTCGAAACAAGATGAAAATTAAATGTAGCTACAGTCCCAGTCACAAGACATAAAAACTGTGAAAGTACTGTAGTTGCCCATTCCCTAGCGTAGATCTCTATGGAGAAGAACGGGCAAGAAACTCCATGGACACTCTTTTAAATCATATAGTTGTTACAAAATCTTGGTTACATCATTCCTGTTGAGATGGTGCATTATGTGAGAACAATGTAGCAAGATGTGCACGATAAAAGTGTCCATAGTTAAAACTAACAAAAACAATTCAAAAATAAAATAATTAATTAAAAAGTAAAATCAAAAGCCGTGGCAACCAAGAGCTGACCAGTCCCAACCGACAGCGCCCGTTCACGAACATAACGCATGTATCAGCACCATTCAACTTAACCATTTTGAAGGGAACTAAATGACCCAACACACGCGCCACCATCAGCGGGACATTTGAGTGAGCATGACATACTCTTAACCGCCAGGGCACATTCAAGTCAAAAAATAAAAACGTAGGTTTCCAGCGAATGATAGCATTCTAGTACATAGCACTCACACAATATGGGATATGAGGTTATATAATACTAAAGATATTGAATTTATACAATGCAAAGATAGTTGTACAATCTTCATCAGCTCCAACAATACCATTTAATGCTATCCATTTATGCGTCCCTGTCCTTGTGGAGCAGGACCGGCATTGAGCCAAGCATTTTTATCAGCGATATAATCGTCCAATTTGTAATATGCTTGCTTACACAGTGTGCGTTTAATGCAAGTTTTAAATTTGGTTTCATTTAGTTCAAGAATGCTTTGTGGAATTTTATTATAGCATTTCAAACAGTACCCCATGAAAGACGTCTACTTTAGCGAGTCTGAAGCCAGGCTGAACTAATTGGTCTCTATTTCTAGTACTGTAATTGTGTCTGTCACCTCTTTTACCAAAAAGATGCAGATTTTTTCTGACATACATTATGTTTTCGTAGATGTATTGACAATATACAGTCATGATGTTAATTTCCTTAAACAGTTCCCTTAGAGAATCGCGCCTACGAAGATTGTATATGGCTCTGATGGCTCTTTTCTGCAGAATAAATATAGACTCAATGTCTGCAGCCCGTCCCCACAGCAAAATGCCGTAAGACATTATGCTGTGGAAGTAACTAAAATAGACTAGTCTAGCGGTATCTACATCAGTGAATTGACGGATTTTTCTAATGGCATATGCTGCTGAACTTAAGCGCTCCGCAAGAGATGCTAAATGAGAACCCCATTGAAGCCTTGAATCAAGCGTAAGCCCCAGGACAACCGTTTTATCTACGAATTCGAGTTTCTCTTTATTCAATATTATCTCACAATCACTACTTTTAACATTCGGTAAAGTAAATCTTATGCATTTAGTTTTTTTTTCATTTAATACCAAATTGTTTGCTGTGGACCAATTATGGACTTCAAGTAAGGCATTATTCACGTCATCTAGATTTTGGGCTCGTCTATTTATCTTAAAAATTAATTAAGTTTCTATTTGTAACAATTAAATAAAGTGGTTTTTCAACACACTTGCTCACAAAGTGGCTCTAATTTCACCGCAATTAGGCACATAATGACACCTGTATTCAAACTGTGTCTTTTTCATTGCTATTATTCACAAGTGAGTAATAGGTAGTTTTATTTTTATTTTATTGGTTGAATTGTTTTGTTCTTAAAAAAGTTTCGATACAAAAAAGATCGTGTTCAATAGTACAAATAAATTAATGTACCCTATTGCTTGCTCATTTCATGCAACTTCGTATTTACGTAGATAATTTCAACTAATAAATTTTTAATAAATAAAACTTTCACTCAAATTTAACTTTTGTTTTCTCTATATTAAATAAAACTTTGAATTCCCCATTTCGTACGTGGCTAAAACGCTATTCGCGAAAAGCCAAAAAAAAGAGACCTCATTCTTTTAGTCTATGGCCGATCGCCATTGTTAGATGCGCGCGCATAGGAAAACTGATTAATTATTCCCGCCAGTGCGAAAAAAAATTCACAACTCGTTGTCACTGTTGAAATTATAATTATTTTTAGTATTATTTTATTCTCAAATGTTTTGAAAAACGTCGTATGATACACGTGTGTGTTGATGATTACCGTCCTCGGCTCTCTTAAGACTCAATGGCGCCTCAGCGGTAATCACCAACATTACACACTTGTACCATAATGTACTATTATCTTAATAGTCCTCAAATATCATGAAAATTTAACAGATAATATCAGTGGTTTTTTTCATATGCAATCTGCTTGTTTATATTAAAATAGCGTTAATTTGTTATCCAGCAAAATTTCTCACTAAATACCCTTGTCCCACTCTTTTCTGGTTAATGGCCATATATGTGTCTATTAATCATCTGGAAACTGTGTGTTTGTAGCCAAAGCTGGACAATAGTTCTTTTAAATTCTACTAACAAGCATTTTGTGTTTTTTTTTTCACCATTTTACAGCCATTAGCCAGCTGTGCTGTTTAACAGTGTAACAATAGACATTTAAAGAACAAAAAAGTAATCTATTTTGTATAATAACGTGTTTATATAGTAATTAAATTACTTTCGACGTCATAGTAAGTAGGTAGTCAATAAATGCCACGATCCGTATAAAGGGTACATATTTGAATATCGAAGATTAATTTGAAGATTTTTATTTTTATTGATTTTATTTAAAGTCGGTCTAAGTTGTTTACCATATAGTTATTCATAGAGTCTATTTATTTATTTATTTATTTATTTATTTATTTCAGGCCAACCAACAATTGTTTATACTGTTACATTTTAAAATAAGATTCTTAAATCAAAGGTTAGTATAACAATTTCTTACAGGTTAGCACCGCATGCCCCATAAAATAATAAATGTAACCAGATTAATAAAAGTTGAATCCAGATTAATTAGACTTAAAATCATCAAAACAAAACAAATAATAAAATACAAAATCAAATTTAAATGCAAAATCAAAATTAAATAACGACTAAAATTTTACTACAAAATCAAAATTAAAAACGGAATCAAATTTAAATATAAAAATAAAATTAAAAGCACAATCAAAATAATCAAAATAATACCGTACACAAAAAAAATCTCAATTTAAATTTCATAAAAGCGAAGTCACAATAAAAATTACACGAAACGAAGATAATATAAAAATCAAATTCAAACTACAGCCAATGTCAAAATAAATGCATTATTACATACTATTACATGTTATTCTGTGGAACTTGCCAAACGAGTCGAAATGCACGTCAATAAGATCGCTGTATTCGTTTAACTGTTTACAGAGCCGAGGGACAATAGAACTTCGTCCGAGAACCGTTCTGCGTGGAGTGGGGTACAAGGGAGTTATAGGGGTACGAGGGAGTCTAGCAGGAGCACGAAATCGGAACTTGCTTAGCAAGTGGGGACAGTCAATTTTGTTCCGGAGAATTTTATAAAGAAAAATGGAATCCGCGATTCTTCTGCGCTTCTCCAATGTCACCATTTTAAAATGTGTGAGTCTGGCTACATACGACCGTTTCCTTCTGGCAATTCCGCTGGCATAAGCCAGATGCCACATAAATCGTTTCTGTATTCTCTCTAATCTCAGATTGTGCGTTGCGTAGTGCGGTCTCCAGATAGGGCTGCAGTATTCCAAGATACTTCGTACAATGCTGTTGTACAGCAAAATCTTGGTACCACTACGCCTGAAGCCGGCAGCATTCCTAACAATGAACCCCAGCATTCTTGAAGCCCCCCTGATAATATTTTCTACATGAGGTATAAAAGTCAGGGCATTATCAAAAGTAACACCCAAGTCCCTTATTTCATTTACTTCTTGGATAATATTAGAGCCCACACGATATACACTAGCTGTTAATTTCTTTTTCCGGGTGTACTTCACGTGGTAACATTTTTTGACATTTAACAACATTTCATTATCGTTACACCACTGAAGCAACGAGTCGACATCGCTCTGAAGCAGTTCAGTATCGTCAATAGACTCAATTATTCTGGAGAATTTGAGATCGTCTGCATACATGTAACATTCTGAGGACTTGAGGCAATGTGGGATATCGTTCGCAAAAACGTTAAAAAGAACCGGACCGACATGTGAGCCTTGAGGTACCCCTGAAGTGGTCCCATAAGTTTCAGATTGGAATCCATTGACTGCGACATAGAAGAATCGATTTTCAAGATAGGATTTGAGCCAAGTATGAAGTGAACCAGTAATCCCGTACGCAGAGAGCTTCGACAGCAGTACGTGGTGGGGAACTCGGTCAAAAGCTTTACTGAAGTCCGTGTAAATTACATCGACCTGCTTGCCGCAGTCGATGGCATCCGTTAACATCTCAGAGAAGGTCGCAAGGTTAGTGGTAGTTGACCTGGAAGCCACGAAACCATGCTGGGAGTCACTCAAATAGAGTTTGAAGTGCGACTGAATGAAGGGACAAATTAGGGACTCGAAAACCTTAGCGAATGTTGATAACATAGAGACAGGTCTGTAGTTATTAATATTGTCTTTCTCGTCACTTTTATAAATCGGCACAACTTTCGCTTTTTTCCATGTGTCTGGAAAAACACCTGAGCTGAGAGACATATTAAAAATAGTTACTAAAGGAGACACCAAGAATGTGGCGCACTTAACAATAAAAATCGGCGGAATACCATCAGGCCCAGCGCCTTTGCGTGTATCTAATCCCATGAGTTTATTGTAAACGCTCTCATGACTAATAACAGGTGCCGTTAGTGGCAGGCTATTATTTTTCATATTATGGAGGAAGTCAGAGACTGGTTCGCTTCCGGTCAAAGGTTTTGCATTACTAAAAGATGAGGAAAAATGTGACGCAAACATCTCACATATTTGCAGACCATCTGATGTTACCATGATTCCGTCGGTCATTGTGGCGGGGAAAGAACTAGAGCCACCTCTTTTAGCCTTAATGTATGACCAGAAGCGATTTGGATTCTCCGAGATTTCATCCTCAACATTTTTAATGTAGTCATTATAAGCCTTTGTTGCTAATATGGAACACCTTTTGCCTATTAATTTGAGTTCCAGTGCATCCATAGGATTTTTATACAATTTGTATCGGAATCTTATCTTCTTTTTCTCCTTTAAGGCTCTTATGACGTTCTTGTCAAACCAAGGTGGGTATTTATTTTTCTTAGAAGTGTTTTTGGCGGGTTGGGCATGTAACTGTATGATACTACGAATCTTATCGTAAAAGACTTGGAGTTTGTCATTAACACCAGTAGTATCCTTAAACGCAATATCCCAGTCCACCCCACAAAGGTCGTCGCAAATTTTCGTGTAATCCAGTTTAAAAAAATTTGGCCTTATATTTTTCGAGTTATATGGAAGCCAGGTTTCCTTACTCGCTCGTACTCGGATTTCGATAGGGGGGTGTAGGACATCAATAGCACTCAGTGGGTTTGGAGCTGCAGTTACGCTGCAAGAAGGTAAGTTTGTTAAGACTAAATCCAATATCCTCCCAGACACGTTCACAATGTCATTCAGCTGCGCTAATTTGTGCATGTGAGTAAAATCTATAAGTATATTACTGAAGCCAGGAGGAGCATAGTTATTTACCGAGTCATTTAGCAAGTTCCACTTGATGTTACTCAAATTAAAATCACCAACAATACAGGTGTGCAAACTCGTCCGTTCAAGCATTGAATTACAGCAATCCAAAAAGTGGTCCAAGGTACTACGCATAACCGGGGGTGGTAAATATACCGCACACAGAGCTATTTGACGAATAGTTTTGATAAATGGAACCTCAATAACAACCCAAAGATCTTCACACTGACTTTCCCATTGAATCATACGTTTCGAGCCTATCTTCTTTGACACAGCGATCAATACGCCCCCTCCATCTTTTTTCGTACCGTCTCTATCCCTTCTATATACAATATACCTATCGTCAAAAAGCTCCGAACTTAAGACACCACTATTCAACCATGTTTCGGTTAATATTACAATGTCATAACTTTCCAACGATAATTGACGACAAAAATTGTGGGTCTTTGTGCGTAGACCTCTTGTATTTTGGTAATAAATATTAATATCAGTGAATTTTAACAAAAAAGAATACCAATGCTGCGATATACATAAGTAGGTAAATAAACAACTAAGAAAGTTTGTTTAAAGTGTCCATGTTTCTGATCATGATATGCTCTGCTTCTTCCGTTTTACGCATGAAAATTCTACCACCCCGGATCCAGATGAATTTAAAGCCAAGTTCCCTGGCTTTTACCCTTGCGGCAGCGTGCAGAGCCTTGTATGTCGGGGACAAATGTTCAGTAACATAAATTGCGGTTTTTGTTCCAGGGTAGCCAAGATGAGTGCTGTTCAGCTTATTCTCTTTATTTTTCTTGTTAAAATTTATGACAGAAGCAAGGAATTGGTCACGAAGTCGAGGGGAAGCCAGTTGTGCTATAATTGATCGTGGTCGTGTACTATCAGGGTTAAGCCGGGCCACCCTAGTGCAATGTAGAACATCCCTCCCCCCTAAATCACATCCAACAACCTTAAACAGGTCTGACATAATTTTAAACAGATCTTCTTGTTTTTTCTCAGGTATGCACTGAATTTCGACGTTGTTTGATCGTGTTTGCTGTTCAAGCTGATCTAAACGCACTTTAAGTGAGGTCATGGTATTCTTCATGTCAGAATTCTCTCGCTGAAGTTCCGTTATAGTCACCTTCGATGTAGTATGCTCCTTTAGTAGATCTTCATATTGACTATTTATAAAATTCATTGATTCATCCAAGGCATCTATTTTCGTATTGATGGGTTGTAGCTCTCTGTTCAACATTGCTTTCAAACTGTCGCTCAATTTAGCCAGCATTACTGATAATTCAGTCTTCACTACTTCTTGGACAATCTCGCGAATGTCATCTCGTGACAAAATACCTTCAGTAGTTGTATTGGCCTGCGGCGGTGACCCAAGAGCTTGCCTTTTGTTCGCTCTGACGGTAACATTACGCTGAATAACATTTTCCGTCTTATTCGTTGGCGATTTATCATCAGCCATGCTGAATTCCAAATTCAGCAAAATTCAGAAATAAGCGTTTAACAGTTAGCAATAAGCAGAAGTTTCCAAAACAGAGAAATAAGTCACAAAAGCAAGCAACAAAAATAATGAAAGTTGCAAAAAGTAAATGTGATGCTCAGATTCGAACCCGCGCCTCCACGTCTCAGGCGCCGCTTCTTAACCCAATCGGCCAACTCGGCTGTTGTAAGCTATGCGAAATTAGTACACTGTATATTTCGAACCTGTGTTTACTGTAGTGAATTTGTGACCATATAAGGTCGCGCGATGAGCCTAGTTGAATGTTCTGACTCACCACCAAGTAGCCAATAAGGGCAGCCGTCGACGCCGTGACTCACTGGCGTATGTTCAATCCGTGATCGTTTGTAGCATGCGTCGTCGGCGTGCATGGAGAGTGACGAAGTAACGCTGCCGGCGTGCGGTAGAGATGTCAGCGGCGCTGGAGCAGGATGGCAATTATGCGGTGGTTCCTTTTCCCTCGCGGGTCGCGGGTGCGCGGGAGCACCTCCGCTATGTAGTTGATCGACACGCGAGATTGGCGATTATATAGTAAGAGATAAGTGCTAGTGTCGGTTACACGAAATTTCTTATAAAAGCGGAGCTAATATTGACACGTCTGGTTCCGACGAATGTTAGAATAATGTTAGAATAATGTTTGTTAATGTGAGTCGTTGTAATTATATCAAAGTTTTCTCGTATTTCGGACTATTCATATGTATTTTATATATATTAGTTTATTTTATATGCTTATTTATGTATTAGTATGTAGGTACCTTTATATGTGTTTATTTTAGGATTACAAGATGGTATGTTTATTTTTATTTTTATTGTACTCCACAATGCTGTCTATTTGACCCAATGGTTGACTGGTAGAGAATGCCTTGTGGCATTAAGTCCGCCAATGTACCACTATTGTACATGAAGTTTAAATAAATAAATAAATAAATAAATAATACCTACGCTTAAAATACCAATGTTCAAAACATCGAAAATTTAAATATCGTAATTTTGTAAGGAAATTGGGCACCAATAGTATCGCTTTTTGACACGTATGGCTATTGGAGTTAATGTATAATTTTTAATATTATTTTTAATGATTTTTTTTACCTAAATTCATTGAAATAATTTGTGGGGTTTCTATTTTAATTTCAATTAGTATCTAGTACCACAAATACGTCATTGTTGCATAATAGTGAAGCGACTCCTTTTTCAATTATAATCGATCGATATAACTTTAACATAAATCGTGGAGCAACAACATAATCTACATTCGTAACTAAAAAGTTTAAAGAGTTGTCATTATTATTATTTTTCAATTATGTTACTATTTCTTTCGTTAAAAAGCAATTTCTAGGTAAAAATAAAACAATTAAGGTATAATCTGTAGTGTTACGATTCTGACTCCGTAATCTATTGTTTGATCACAACACTATTCGATGAAATGTCAAACAAAATGGCGTTTTCTGTTTACCGTGCTATATCTGTTAATGCTAGTTAGGCCGAGAACATTGTTTTTAGCTTTTCTCCGTTGACAAATATATATTCGTGTCGAGTTAAGTTAAGTTACCAAATAATATTAAATATGTGCCAGTTTTGAAATCCTATTGTTTTCAAAAACGATTTGTTTTGAAATGTAATATAACCTCGACTGGTACTCAACTTATGTTTTTTTTTCAAAAACCCCACAATATTTAATTTTGATTTGAACCTCGTTTTAAAGTATGACACTAATCCTTTTTTGTGGCTAATTTTCTACTACTTTACTGTATCAAAAGTTGCGCAACATAGTACGCTGCACATTCTCCTTTAGTCTCTTTATTTTGGAATAGTTGTAATTTGGAATTTAAATTTAAATTTTATTATTGTATTGTATTTGTGTTTTATTGACTATTTTATTAAAGACCAAGTACTTTGACATTTAGTTTTATCTAAAAAATATACTTTTTGAATTGTAATGATACCTAATCCTTAATGAATAATGATGATTTAATATGTAATAATTCCTATAATGTAATGTTGATATAATATTGTCACGGTTTATGCACCATCTCTCCCTACCAATTTGTACGCCACGATATGCGGCTGAACATGTTAGAACTTTTCTGTATTACATTATTATCTTGCATGCAATATATCATGTACACCATGTTTAAACAAATAAATGTTTACTTAATTACTTACTAACACGACATTAAAAAAAATAATAATTTAAAGACCTAAATAATAAGTTCACGATTGACCTATGCTTGTACACTGGACGCTGATTTTCATGGATAAAATAGGTCGAGATTGTTCCAAAACCGAATTGGGGCACCCCGAATTTACGTAGTCTTTTGGCTGTTACCGCTAGAGTGTATATAATAGTAGTTTATCTACCCAAATATCATAAACCCTCTCTAATGCTTTCAAAAACCCAAATATCATAAGGGCTCTATGATGGGTTCAGGAACCATAGGGAAATGACCTGCATTGTTACTTGGCCCTTGATTTTTGTGCCAACAGGTTATTAGTTGCATTCGTCGCTGCATTTACGATATCTGGCGGAGTATTCATGTCAATTTCTGAGTCACTATCACTCATTTTCGACAGAAATAAAGAACTTATCAGAAAATTTGTCTACTCGTAACTGGATTACTGGAAATAAAAAGCTAACGAACAAATGACAGCTCGAAATGGCGGCGTTTCGGATATCTGTAATTTTTTTTTAAATCATAGCCAAACGAACAAAGTCGCTATTCTTGTGTCACTCGAGATCAAAATGTCGTGCGATTTATAATTAAAATCATACTGAATTGGGTTTTTTTTTATCGATATCTGATTTAATGTAGGTGGTACTAGAATAGCACACTCACTTGAATTTGACACCTGTTCCAAATTTAAAACTCATAACGCAACTGTTTTCAGTTGCGTTATGAGTTCATTACAGTTCCGTTTATTTTCGCAGGTTGGTAATGCTGGTCATTGCCTATGGTTTTTGAACGCATTAGAGAGGGTTTATGATATTTGGGTAGATCCTACTAATATTATAAATGCGAAAGTTTGTGAGGATGGATGTATGTTTGTTACTCTTTCACGCAAAAACTACTGAACGGATTTGGATGAAATTTGTCACACAGATGGTTTACAACCTGGATTAACACATAGGATACTTTTTATCTCGGTAGTAAGATCCCATGGGACAATTTTGAAACTTCACGCTGGCGAAGCCGCTGGCAGAAGCTAGTAAAGTTATAAACATCCTCCTCATGCTTTGTTACAGAGGGCAACCTCCGCCCGCTGTAACAAAGCATGAACCCGCGGGAGCCGTAGCGCCCGTAGCGCCCGTAGCGCCCGTAGCGCCCGTAGCGCTCGTAGCGCCCGTAGCGCCCGTAGCGTTCGTAGTGCTCGTAATGCCCGTAGCGCCCGTAGCGCTCGTAGCGGCGGAGCTGAACATGCCTATGCTTTGTTACGTAAGGGCGAAGGGGTTGCACTTTCCGTAGCGCCGGAGACGTTGCAGAAGCAACCTTTTTTCACTCACTACTTATATCAAAATTTGTTCGATGTTTTAACTAAATGAATGTATTAAATGTTGAAAATTAACCCATTTTTACACGTAGGTATATTACTTTTCGATGTTCAAATGATATATGTACCCATCGATATTTAGGATGTTCGATAGTTTGAATAAGATTTTAGATATATTGGACGTAGTTTTAATTTTCGGTTTTATGGTCGTCCGATATTTCCATTTTCGATGTTTTGAACATCGATATTTTAACAGTAGGTATTTTAATCTTCGATATTCAAATACGTACCCGTATAAAAACCAAGCATGCCATTTGTGTGTGTTTTTTAGTATCATTAAACTCTCTTTATTTAGGTCGATGGGATGGTTTAGTAATTATTATGTGAACGCTCGAATGATAACATATTGATGTGTTACCTTGTGCAGCGTGGGACAGCGCGGGCGGTATGGGCGCCAGCGGGGAGGGCTGGGCGCAGTTCTCGGGGGCCGACGACCCCTTCGCGCCGCCCCCCGCCCCCGCCCCCGGCCCCGCCGCCCCCGGCCCCGCCCCCGCCCCCAGCGCGCCCTTCGCGCCGGAGCCAGAGTTCTCTCCGTTCTGGTCGTACGCGGACGCGCGTCACGCGCACGGTCAGTACCCGCCAGCAGAGCCCTACTCCCTTCTCTCCTTACATGATCTCGTATTTTAACACGTTCATCATCTACCTACTTAGGCTTTACACAATTATGTTGAAATCGGCATTCAGTCGAACTGGGTATAGCTGATGTCCGCTATTTTACATGGAGCGACTGCCCCCTAGTGCGACACTCTGACCCTGCTTATCGGACCTTCACGTTCTGACTAATGCTGCATGATTCTCTTGCCGCGCGACCATAGTCGAACTAACATCGCAATCTTATTTTTCACAAAAAAAATGTCTTGACAATCATGCAAGCGCCAAACAAACATACTGCGCAATACTCGTTGCAACTGCCAAAGATGTATAAATGTCAGTCGGATTCAATGGCTTGACACGCTTTCCGAGTCATGAAGGCTTATCGACATGTAATAGATCCACCCATGCAGTGCAGTGATTGCTTCTAACACTAGTTCATTGTGATAGTTACAGAAGCAGAGTTAGAAGCGAGCATGCGCACGCTACGACTAGAGGGAGAGCTGAGCGACAGACGCATGGACGACGCGTCCAGCGTCGAGCTCGCCAACAACTTACTGACGGCCATGTCCGCCATGTCTGCTGACGCTATTGCCAATATCGTGAACGCTAACCTGCCCGGCGCGGCTGCTGTACATGACGTCGAGGTTGACGTGAGCGATGTACACGACGCACAGCAAAGCGTCACACAGCAGCTCGACGCACAGCAACTTGACACGCAGCACACGCAGCAGCATGACTCACAGCAACGTGACTCTCAACAGCATGACGTACAGCAACGTGACTCGCAACAGCATGACGTACAGCAACGTGACTCGCAACAGCATGACGTACAGCAACGTGACTCGCAACAGCATGACGTACAGCAACGTGACTCACAGCAGCGAGACGCGCAGGAAAGTGACGCACAGGAACGTGATTCACAAGAACGCGACGGACAGCAACGCGACAGTGATCAGCCGAGGTGATGCGGACGGCGCTTCGTGTCGCTCGTGTCGCACGTGTGGCACGTGTAGCGCGTGTGGCACGTGTGGCACGTGTAGCGCTGTAGGCCGCCCCGCCGGGAGCGGACGCAGCCACTCGCACGTCTCTAGTTCTACCCTCTCGTTTATTCACTTATATTATTGGATATTTGACACCATCTATCGATTGACATACTTTATAAGAGCGGTCAAAATCCGATTCCCCTTAGATTTTGTATAGCAATAGCAACATGCGACGTCGCTAATTTACCAACTCAATGAGTAACTATTTATTTATAACAAAGCAAAAGGAAACCTAATCTGACAGTGAATTGAACATCAATTGGGTTTTTCGTTCTTTTACGGAGTCGTTTGTGCAGGAATTGTTGGTGAATGGTGTCAAGTATCTTATTCTCGTGACGCGTAAATAAGACTATTCATCTAATCGATCTATTAATTAAAATAATAATAAGAATAAATTGTGATTATCAGTGATGAACTAATGTAAGGCTCGCCAGTGATTACGAAATTTGCATTTAATATCGAATTCGATGTGTCTTACAAATAAGTGTTTTAAATGTTAATCGGGAGAGAAATCATGCAATCAAGCAATTCCCTATCGTATACTTTCTAATCATTACTCGTGTAAGAGTAATGTAATACAAATATCATAACGGTAATATTAGTTGAACAAATTATATCATAATCATAGTTAGTTCGGTGCGGTGGACGCGCCCGCTCCCTCACCGCGACGTAAGCGACGTACGCGACGTACGCGACGTATGCGACGTACGCGACGTACGCGACGTATGCGACGTACGCGACGTACGCGACGTATGCGACGTACGCGCGCCGCTGCACGCGAGTGCGCGACGCAACGTACGCAGGTCACCGTTGTGTGAAGCGAGTCTCCTGTACCTGTCTATTTTAGACGCCATGTTGCACTGTTTAGTTGAGCCACATTGTTTATTGATCTTATTTAGGTGACGTCACCGTTACAGGTGATCGTGTGCGCTTCCTGTGGAGGATGGCGGCTGTCTGAGCGATGTTCTACTTCTGTCGCCGATCGGTTATACATGCATAACACGAGATGCTATGAAGGGCGCCTGCGTTTCACTGAACTGCTGGTAGGAGCTAAAGATCTCTTAGATATAGATAGGCGATATGAAAATACTTTACCCCCGTAGATGGGTAAAGGCATAATTATAATTATTAAAATGGTACGAAAACAAATAAAAGTCTCCTGTGTGTAGTTTTGTAGCCGCAGTGTTGCTCAGACAGGTCGCACGCGCACTCTATATTCCAAACATCATTCTCCCGAACATTTGGGGTCCAAACTTAAAATTCCTTCTGTCCTTATTGATGCTGAACACTCTCCGATGGGAATAGGTTCCGTTATCACAATGAGAGACAAAAAAGTAATAATAGATATGGTTTCTAATGTGCTTATTTGTAATATAGTGTAGTATGTGATCTGCTCACCTGCTACCACATAGGGACAGTGTGCACGTACACATCTGCGAATTGTAATCACAACGATGTAATGTATATAGTATTAATTATTTGAGCGATTATCGAGCTTTACCCGTCTTGTAAATTCTTGAATGTTATTGACTTATGATGGAAGGTGTCGGAGATCAGGCTTTTAGTTAATTTGTGTGTTGTACAGTTGGAAGAGCGAGTTGTTTAGCGTTTAACTAGGAGAGACGTAACAACGAACTGAGTACACGAACATATTTATTTATTTTATTTATTTAGTACATGGAGGACTTACAGCTAATAAAAACAGAAAATATAAAATAGGAAAGCCAAGTACAAGTCCTCACGTATAGACGTAACGTATAATAGTACAGTTACGATATGTCTACATGCGAGCACTCCGCCACAAGTTACTGTTGGTTCACCCAGCGTTCGGCGTATACTTTTGTAAAACATCAACTTGAATACCAACACCCGACAGACACCCGCATACGTCGGAGGACTGTCCTCCGAGGACGGCGGACACTAAAGTATACGACTATCGTATAACTAATCAACTGTTAAACTACACGCAAGCCTTATTCAGTAACTCATACCTTATTACCAGAGCTGTAAAGACTATAATTCAATGTTATACTTTCACAACTCGCACTCGCGTTAAACTGCAAGTGATCGTCGACCTCATAGTAACGTGAAAGGGTTGCTCTTATCGTGTGTTTTATGCACAAAACACACATAGCTCGCGGGTTTCTTTATATTTTATCAATCATTAGAACAACAGACTGAGCCACTCTAACGAAAAAATTAAATTTCTGTGTAAATGAAATATGTACGCGTTAAAATAAAAGGTCGCAATCGTAGTCAGGTACCGTGAGTTGTGCGTAGGAGGTTTCAACACAGTTCTTTGTACTTGTATGTTCACTCTTAAATCTCTGTTGGTTGAATCTAATGGGAATCTCGAGTAGATATTTTACTTGACGGTTGGGTCACGCATCTCAATGTTCATATCGAGTGTATATCAGTTCACATATCGGCCGCACGCTACGTTCGCTCCTAGTGCCGCGAGACACTACACAACCATGCCGCACAGCGCATCCATCCTTTGTCAGTTATTTTTTCTGACTGGACTGATACCTTCAACAGTCATCTTTCCTCTCGCTGGTGGGTTGCCGTAACAAAAAACTTACTATACAAGGACTATTTTCTTTCTTAAGGTGGACGCACACCTGTCCGCCCCGAAAGAATAGACCGCGCCGAAAGAATCGAATTTTAGAATTAGTTGTATGAAATCCTATGGAACCTCGCACACTTATCCGCGTCGAATCGTCCGAATCAAGCGGAACCTCAGAAATCCTAGACAACGTCGGATGACGTCAGAAATCGCGGGCAGTAATTCGAGCAAAATCTTTAAATTTTTTGCTTTTGCTTCCCGATATTTTTTCCTATATTTTTTCAGTTTTACATTGCAAAAGTATTTTTTTATAATTAAAAATGTAAATCCACTAACAATTTCTACCTACCTAGTCATAAATTTGCAAAAAATACTTTGCACAATTAGCTTCAACAAACCTATAATGAACAGTTTTTTTAAAACTAGCAACTTTTTAAATACATATTTGGTGCCGTTGGAAAAAGGCTATAAACTAGAGAACAAATTTTGATATTAAGTAAATTATTGAAACACCGTAGCTTTTTTTATTTGAGGTTGAATTTGATCGTAATGATGTTTATTTGGCATTATTTTCTTTAAAAAGCGAACTATCTTATTATTTACCCTAGTTTGAGGGAAGTTCCGAGGTATTTAATCAACAATGTTTATGACTACCAACATAGAGTAAAAAAACCCACAAAAATAAAGCAAAAAAAGTTATGAATGCTTGAAGGTCAAATTTTGGAAAATATTCAATAAAGTATAAAAATTGACCTATCTCCTAAACTATAAAACTTTGTTTACGGAAAGTATGGTTCAGTAATTAGAAAATGACCTCCTCTATATGCGGATATGCTATGGCGGGTCCAGAGCCAGTCACCCTGTATTATCTAAACTACTGGTCCGATTTATATGATTCTTGCGTGAAAAATAGTTTTAAGCCAAGTCCAGCGTTTTGACACTAATTTATACGTTATATCTCAACAAATAAAAATCATCATTTCGAGTTACGTAATTATACAGGGTGAAATTGAATAGATGCGACAAATTTAAATATACAATAATACGTGTTGTCAAGAAAATGTATAAAATATCAAATGTAAAATTAAATAATAATTGATCAGTGTTACGAAAACCCTTTAAAATAATAAAAGTATCAAAAAATCTGGTCCGACTCATCGCAGTGCTCAATATAGCGGTCATTTACCTAATTTTGCCTTAATTTTTCTTATTTATTTTGCATATTACTGGAATACCGATATTTCGTACTTAAATAAAGATAATAACATCAATGGACCTTTTGAAAACGATAATCGCGTAATTTTTTTTAACGATTTAGATTGTAGAAAAAACAGTTTATAATTACTATGTTACTGTAACTGAAGCTCCAATTTCATTTTGTCGCATTAATTAAAATTCACCCTGTATGACACAAAAACTTTAATCTACGTTTTTCCATTTTCTTGGACTTTAATAATATGATGATGAAAGATTCTAAGTTAATATCACAAGTTTTCAAAATACTAATTCAACTGATCGACTCACGTTATACTCTCTGTATGGCCACTACTTGCACCCTGGTGTGGAGATAGGGTCTCGTCGCCAACAATAATACACTCGAAAATTACTGCTCATAAAATATTTAAAAAAATGTTTACTTCCTGAATAATAAATAGTATCAACACCGTTTAATCAGTGTATAGCGAGGGTTAACAGCTCTTGATTTTTTTAAATTTCCGCCTTTTTCTTAGACAGCATTCGCTGGCTAAACTCTACTTCTTCACTGATTTAAAAAATGAGTGATTCCAATCTTTCGGCGCGGTCGATTCGATCGGCGCGTTCGGCGCGGATAAGTGTGCGTCCACCTTTATAGGTAAGTACTGTAGTTCAGTGTTCTCGTGGCAGGACTCATTTCATGTCAATACTAGTCTAGTTGGTCGTTTGTACGACGGACGCTGCCGCACGTGGATCACACTTACGAGTAGTACGAGCGCGAGCGGTCTGCTTCCCGGCTTAGAGCTAGTTGTGTGAACATATCCTGTTATATCAATAGGTTAGTATTAGTTGCTTCTGTTGGACGTTCTCAAGAGCAAGGCCAGGTTGAAGGTTTCCAAAAAACAACAATATTAAAGTATTATCGTTTTCTTCAAAATCGTCGGTGCCAAATGTTGCCAATCTGTATTTACACAATCAAAAAAGAGCAGTCATTTGTGATACATAGTCTAGCTACATAACCAGGTCACCTGGATAATTCCATAATTATTGTATCGTGAGTTACGTACAATTACGATGTTTTTTCCAAGACTCCTGAACAAAAACTTAGGGCAATATTTTGGTGTTAGCCATTGATTTCGAATGTAAAAAAATATATATTTAAGCTATATTTAAAGCAACAAAAAAACTGAGGTACATTTCATTTGTCGGGCCTGGGTAAATTTTCTATCTATGGGTCGTGACCGTTCTCCTTTTTTGTTTATTTTTTGTTGAAATCGAAATTAATCTTATTTGGGACACGCAATGTTAATAAATGCAAACATTCTTTGTTAAACAAACGTACCTTTTAAGTGTCTTATCAAATAAATAGGAGTTTCGCAGTAAGTGCATAAAAATTTTCGCCAAAAAAGTCGTAAGATTATTGTATGAAATATTTCTTTTATAAAATCTAAAATGATATGAATTTTTACTTTTATAAGAAACTGAATCGTTAAAATGATAGGGAAGGTATGTTATATCAGTTATATGTTAGCAATTGTGGGAAATATGTTTACATTTCAATAAACCGCAGACATATTGAGAGTCATATCGTATCGTTTACTGCAGTAGTGTACTAGTGTACAGCGTGCAGTGCGCACGTACTCAATGTATTCATTCACCCGCTGAACAAATCATAGGAGGTAACTTACTTGTATAGGACGCACTAGTTTTATCGTTAGTACATTTGTGTAATTCATGTCATCGTTGTAGTTAGACACGATATTTTTGTAAACTTCCTGTGTATCGTAATCCGTATTGTTAGTTGTGGTAACGAATTTGATGTGAGAGTCGGACGGGCCGCGGGTCGCGCACGTGGCTCGCTCCGGAAGGTGCTAAATATAAGAGTGCAGTCGCACTAGTGTGAGCGATATTACGTCTCGTCACAGCGGACAGTAACATTGTGATTATTAGCTCATAAGTTCAATATTCTTGTTGTCTTTCATTAAAATTTTACTACTATTATATAAAATTGATAAATTTTTAATAATACGCTCTCCAAGGATTTTGTTGTGAAACGAATGATGCGGATAGAGCCGATTGGTCAATATCACTCGCACACTGACGTCACCGCGTGTAGAGTATGCCGAGTGAGAGCCAGTTTAGGAAGACGATCTGTTTCTCTTATTGTTTGTTTTCGGAACGTGTTCACCCAGTAGAGTACGTACACAAGTATGAAGAGCTTCACGTAGTAGTCGATCGTCTTCCTGAAACATTAGTATTATAGTTGTTAGCATTTAAAGCTGTGAAACGTAAACATTGTATTAGTGCAATTAGTTGCCTTTGGGTCTTGTTGTCAAATTTTATATTTAACTTAATAGTAAGCGACCGTTTGTACCTTAGTTCAGTTCACACTCCTCTTTGTAAATACTGATCAATGTAAACGAATATTCCGTAACTTACAATTTCTATGATTGTAATGTTTTCGTCCAGTGTGTAACGAGGTCTGTCTGAGAGGGCACTCTACAGTTGCGTGTGAGTTCGCCCTCCCTTACTGGTTCGTTTCCGACCACGGCTTTACACATTGGGTGATTTTATGTAATTAACAAAAATACAATTTTGGATATTAGTCAAGTTTCGTAGCTAAATATACCTACTAGTGTTTTGTATTGGACGAGTGTGAATGTGTGTAGCGACATGTGATTGTTTTGAGTGCAAGTGTCGGTGCGCTTTCACTGGTATGTACGGTACTCCACGCAGTTTATACAATGTACAGGATTTTGTGATATGTGTACGTTTTCTTCTTCTACCTTCACCTAACCGCGACCGTCCTCGATGTTATGCTTACTTAGTGACTTAGTGTACGTGATCCGGCGTCGTCAACTTTAACATAAAACTTTTAAATTGATGTAAAATGCATATTAGTGAGTTATCGATAGAACGACTACAGTTGTGATCAATCGCATGCGACAGTCGGTCACTCCATGCTAGCCACGTGTCGTGTACAGCGTGTAGTGTATGATCGACCGGACGACCGGGACGGTGGCAGGCTTCCGGTCGACGGACGAGTCACGCCGCTCTGAACCGAGTTCTGTGTGATCGTGATGTGCTAGCAAACAAGTAACCACACGGCTGCTTTCTGACGGTCGAGCGAACGGCGCGCGCCGCTCTCATGTCGCAATGTAAAAGGACAACGCAACACCACGTTTCGGGCACAATTAAAATGTATAATAGACTATCATTTCAATCGTAAGTAATTACCTCAAAAATATGACTGCAACTTGTGATTACTTGTCAGCATCTACCGTGTACATAGTACGTGCGCGTTGTAAATGATCAGCTGTGAGCGTCGCTCGTGGTGGGCGCATAATGCCCACCTGCTGTTTAAACGAGGACTGTGCCTTCCGGGCGCCGGGGCGCGGGGCGCTGGGGTGCGGGGCGCTGGGGTGTAGGGCGCGGGGCGCCGGGGCCTGGGGCCATGGGTCACAGGGCGCTGAGATGTAGGGCGCGGGGCGCTAGGGCCTGGGGCCGTGGGCCACGGGGGCGCGGGGGGCTCGCCCGCACTCGCCCGGCACATAATAAATGCTCGTATGTATTCTATTGTATTTATATCATAGTTGAAGTTTTATTAAAAAAGTTGCTCAATATTTTTTTTGTTTTAATGTATTTCACCTGGTGTGCTAGATTCTAAAGTATTTCAGTTACGTGACAGGAAAAATAACCTGATGACCGTCAAATCAAGTCATAAAGTCGTATTTATACCTTTTAAGATACAGTGGCACTACAAAAAGTAGGTACCTACTACAGAAACATTTAACGGGACGCAGAAACGCAAGCGCATTTCTGCGTCCTGTGATGATGCGATATGGGTAGTGTGCAAGGAATAGGGTAAGGATGCATATGGATAATTTCGGGATATCTTCCGTGATTATTATTCATTTTCTGCTCCCACTCTTTTCTCTTTCTACTATCTTTTGCAGATGATGTGATAATATCAACAAATAATCTCAGTGAACTGGACAGTATTCAACCGGTAGGCGAAAAGTTGGTACCTAGGCACGTAGGTATATAAACAACGCCAGATTTAAACAAGCGATGCGTAACTCCAAAGTCTTAATATCCTTCATAAAAAAAAACTCGAAACGAGTGGAAAATCGCGAGCGTCTTATCTATAAAATGAAATGGTCTTAAGGCAGTGGCACTCACAAATACAAACCGATCGAGACTCTGAAGACTTGAAAGTGTGATTGACACTGGGATGGTCACCATAACGGATTTTAATTTTGATAAACACAAACAATTTGTCGCCAAATATCAGGATTTGTCGGTCACTGGTTCAAAAGATATTAGGGTTTATAGGTGGCCGATCCGGAGAGTCTCCTCAGCTTGGCCACATTTATACCTATCTCAAAAACTGAATAAAGAAAACAGATCTGTTTTCTCCCATATTTAGTCGCCAATTTGTCGCCAAGTCACAGATTAAGTCGGGTCTTAGGTCTATGTTCACCGAGAAGATAACAATCTGATTATCTAAAACCAGCTGTCAATGTGACATTATTCCCATACAAAAATGTGTTTTAAACAGCTGTTTTTAGATAATCGTCCGTCATCTTTTTGGTGAACATGGACCTTAGTGTAGAAGAAATAAACGAGTTCAATTAGTTAGGAATTGTCCAAGAGTTAGATTTGCTAGATTGTCGAGAACTCTTCGATCTCTAGCTCTTGGGTTGGTCTTGGTTGTGAAAAAAAAATGTAATTCACCATTTTGTGGTGGCGGCAATCTTAGATTTGAAATTTATTACAGTAAGTACCTACCCTTTCATTTGATACCCATATTGAGGAAGTTGTGAAAAAAATGTAATCCCACATCTCGTGTCAGCGGCCATCTTGGATCGATATTCATAAAACCTAGTTAAGAACACTTCCGACTAATTCACTTTTCAAACAAAATCAAAATCGGTTCATCCGCTTGGAAACGTACTAGCACACACAGACACGTTTAACTTATAACACCCCGTCGTTTTTGCGTCGGGGGTTAAAAATGGGCCTGCTGCTCTTGACCTTGATCACGCCTGATGGAAATCGAAAGAAAAGGGATCTTTCCTCAGAGTGGTCTTGAGATCAAAATGACCACATGCTCCATATTCCACATAATTGCCATTTAATAAAGGCCTCGAGGTAATCGTTATCGTTTCAAGCTCTGTCCATAACGGTTGATCATACCTAAATCCAATAGGTCGAGTGCTAATCAAGAGCCAGAAAAAACGTGACTGGAGCCCCTATAAAACCACGAAGCCTTGGGCGGTAGCCCACAAAGCCCTTATAAATAGGGGCCTAACTACCTAAAAAAGTTGTGAATACCTTTAAAATAATAAATGTACCTAGATGAAAAACAGAATTTGTTCATGGGATGTATAAAGGGTGAAAACCCTCTTCACGAAGCCGAATGGCACTTGTTCTCCCCATCATTGCGATCATTTTTTGTTCTACACCATACCTGGGAACCTAGTTACGGAGATATGAGGGGTCAAAGTTACAACTTTATGACAAGTTTTTTAAAAATACCAAGTTTTTTTTGTAAGATTTTGACTTTTAATACAACGACCCCCGTACTATGCAATCCATCCATCAGCACAATGTTTTAAGAGCGTTACATTGAGTTCTACCACAAAACATGATGTATAACCTCAATAAAAATAGTTATTTGTTATACAAGAGTGCAAAGTTGTTTTTTAACCGCGTGCTCAATTTTGATGACCGAGCAAGCGAAAGATTCTGAAATTGAGTCACGAGCGAAGCGAGTGATTCAAAACTTAGAATCTTGAGCGTTAGCGAGGGAATCAAAAGAGCACGAGGTGAAAAATCTTTACACTCGAGTGCAACACGTAACTTTTCATCCCACCTCAACGAGGAAATGAATAAACGCAATCAAAAAATTGCGCATTGTTAACAAATTCAGTTAATTCTGTTGGCGTCAAATAAACTTCCTCGTCGCTAGATAATGAGTGGTCATTATAGATTTTTCACTTGTTTTCAAGTTGGATTCCTTGTGTCAACAATATGACGTGAAAAGAAAATGGCGCGCGCAAAATATATTAAAAAAAAGTACACCAAGAAGGTTCCGAGTCTGAGTTCTTAACAAATTAAAAAAAAAATGTATGATAAATTCGGCACCATAGAGGTAGAACTAAATAGGTTTAATGATGTTTTGAATTCATATGCTTAGTACACACGATGTTCTAAATTCAAATTTACTTTACCCTCATGACGATAAAAACGGCTTTTGCACTCAGATATCGAAGAGCAAAAATACTCTTTCCGAGATGGGGGGATGAAAAAGTTGTTTTCCAGCAATAATTTTTTCATCCCCCCAACTCGGAAAGAGTATTTTTGCTCTTCGATATCTGAGTGCTAAAGCCGTTTTTATCGTCTTGAGGGTAAAGTAGGTAAATTTAAATTTAGAACATCGTGTGCACTAAGCATGTGAATTCAAAACATCATTAATTAAGCCTATTTACTTGGTGCCGAATTTATCATACATTTTTTTTTTAATTTGTTAAGAACTCAGACTGGGAACCTTCTTGGTGTAGGTACTTTTTTTAATATGTTTTGCGCGCCATTTTCTTTCACGTCAATGTAGATATAGTAGATATATTTTATAACGAGGAACTAAACGAAGCCATTATATACTCGAGGTAGTTTGACTCCCGAGCTTGCGAGGGAGGCAATGAAAGCGAGGGTATATTAAATTGGCGTTTAGCCTCGAGGTGCAAACTGTAGGTACTTTTCACTTCGAGTGCGAGAAAAATAGTCAATTAAAACCGAACAAATCAAATTTACAAACAGGTCAGTCACAGATTAACAATTTAAATCACAACACAAACTCAACATTTTCGCAATGAAAATGATCCACACTCCACAGATAATTAGTACCAACATTACTGCAGCGGCTAGCAACAGAGGCATTGCACAAACTTCTCAAAATCAACGATGCACACAAACAACCATACATTTTTCTCGCGTTGAAGAGTTCATTTGTTTTTTTTTTCCAATAAACCGCTTCCTATTTGCAAGCCAATTCCAAATTTAAATAAAACCTTTGATAAGTTAATCTTTTGTGACCATGTTTCAGAGTAAAAGAACGTTCCATTTTTAAATTACTTTTTACTCCCTAGGGAATAAACGGTCACTTTAATCCCGCTTCGTAGGGCTATAATGGCTTACTTTTAGAGCATTGGAAGTGAAAATAAGTAAACAGTTTCGGTATGTAGTTGCATGTAAGCTTGATATTAATTATCATAAAAACAAGGAATCCAACTTGAAAACAAGTGAAAAACCTAAAATGACCACTCATCATCTAGCGACGAGGAAGTTTATTTGAAGCCAACAGAATTAACTGAATTTATTAATAATGCGCATCTTTTTTGCGTTCAGGTAGGTATTCATTTCCTCGCTGAGGTGGGATGAAAAGTTACGTGTTGCACTCGAGTGCGAAGATTTTTCACCTCGTGCTCTTTTGATTCCCTCGCTAACGCTCAAGATGCTAAGTAAATAGGTTTAATGATGTTTTGAATTCACATGCTTAGTGCACACGATGTTGTAAATTCAAATTTACTTTACCCTCAAGACGATAAAAACGGCTTGTACACTCATATATCGAAGAGCAAAAATACTCTTTCCGAGATGGGGGGATGAAAACAATTATTGCGTAAAGTTACTTAGTTAGATGTAGGTAGAGAATACTTGTTAACGGCTTTGTGATGAGGTGGTTAGTGGTTTACACCCTGTATTTATTATTGTAAAAAAAAACTCAAAATATTATTGGTTTTTTGTGTTTCTATAGAATTTTTATATTCCTTAAATCTCGTCTAAACGTCATTGTCCTTTCAAAATATATATTTAGGAACCTAGATTTTATGTACCTAATCCAATCGATTATTTCGATTGGATTACCTACACACTTTCTTCAGAATATGTTTGGTTTACGAATTATTTTAACGACGCACGCTCCGCCCGGCGTCACTGTGAACTTAGCATCTCAAGTATTAGCATCTCACCAAATAACTTGAGTTCTGCTTGCATCCAGCATAGTTCCACAGTTCCCGATAGTTTATAACGATTGTTCAATTCATTTGCCCTGAAAAATCCAATTTTGAAAATGAGATGCCAACTTCACATATGACATCGCAGCATCTCACAGAATCGAGGAGTTGTTTTAAACATAGTTCTATACCTCCTGATTGATTGTAACAATAGTTCTGTTACTTTACCGTCAAAATAGCAATCTTGAAAATGAGATGCTAACTTCACATAAGACGTCATAGCATCTCACAGTATTTTCAATGTTTTAACACCGAAGAGTTTTATTAAGCATATTTCTATACACCCTGATTGATGTTAAGCATAGTTCCGTCAATTTACCGCCAAAGTCGACACCCCAACGCGATTTGGAACGTATAATAGTATATTTTATAACGAGGGACTAAACGAAGCCATTATATACCCGAGGTGGTTTGCCTCCCGAGCTTGCGAGGGAGGCAATGAAAGCGAGGGTATATAATGGCTTCGTTTAGTCTATATTGGCGTTTAGTTTCGAGGTGCAAACTGTACTTTTCACTTCGAGTGCGAGAAAAATAGTCATTTAAAACTGAACAAATTTACACTCTACAAAAATTCTAAAATGAGCGGTCAGTTTTTTCTTCTATCAGGTCAGTCACAGATTAACCATTGAAAACACAACACAAACTCTCGACATTTTCGCAATGAAGATGATCCACACTCTACAGATAATAATTAGTACCTACATTACTGCAGCGGCTAGCAACAGAGGCATTGCTTTTCAAAATCAACGATGCACACAAACAACCATACATTTTTCTCGCGTTGAAGAGTTCATTTGTTTTTTTTTTTAAATAAACCGCTTTTTATTTGCATGCCAATTCGAAATTTAAATAAAACCTTGTAAAGTTACTCTTTTGTGATCATGTTTCAGAGTAAAAGATCGTTCCATTTTTAAATTACTTTTTACTCCCTAGGGAATAAACGTTCACTTTAATCCCGCTTCGTAGGGCTATAACGGCGTACTTTTAGAGCATGAGAAGTGAAATAGTATATTTTATAACGAGGGACTAAACGAAGCCATTATATACCCGAGGTGGTTTGCCTCCCGAGCTTGCGAGGGAGGCAATGAAAGCGAGGGTATATTATATTGGCGTTTAGTTTCGAGGTGCAAACTGTACTTTTCACTTCGAGTGCGAGAAAAATAGTCATTTAAAACTGAACAAATTTACACTCTACAAAAATTCTAAAATGAGCGGTCAGTTTTTTCTTCTATCAGGTCAGTCACAGATTAACCATTGAAAACACAACACAAACTCTCGACATTTTCGCAATGAAGATGATCCACACTCTACAGATAATATTTAGTACCTACATTACTGCAGCGGCTAGCAACAGAGGCATTGCTTTTCAAAATCAACGATGCACACAAACAACCATACATTTTTCTCGCGTTGAAGAGTTTATTTGTTTTTTTTTTAAACAAACCGCTTCTTATTTGCATGCCAATTCGAAATTTAAATAAAACCTTGTAAAGTTACTCTTTTGTGATCATGTTTCAGAGTAAAAGATCGTTCCATTTTTAAATTACTTTTTACTCCCTAGGGAATAAACGTTCACTTTAATCCCGCTTCGTAGGGCTATAACGGCGTACTTTTAGAGCATGAGAAGTGAAAAAATATATGGTTACCGTTAAGTGACAGTTCGCCCCAGCATCTCAGCTGTTTTTATTACCAATGCTATAAATACGCCTACTACTTCTGTAGGACACACCACACTACAAATAGAACTGCATGTCGGTAAACGGTAACCATATTTTTTTTTGTTTGTTATATTTTCGCTAAAACTTGTAGTGTGGTGTGTCCTACGACTGTCTGGGGCGGTATATCCGCGAGCGGCAAAACTCAAATTGAGGTTGTTACAGGACCACGGCTGCCAACATTAAATGCTGAAAGGTCTACATTCGTGAGTGCTTAGAACCTCACGTGATACCATACGCGGACTATGTGGGCCCAAATTTCCTTTTTATGCATGATAATGCAAGAGCCCATGCGGCCGGCATCGTCAGGGAATATCTTCGGGGTGTGAACATCACAGTTATGGACTGGCCAGCCAGAAGCTCAGACATGAACCCCATTGAGCACATGTGGGACGAGCTAAAAATACGTGTTAGGGCTCGTCAGCCAGTTGCCCAGATGATGCAGGAGTTGAAAACTGCCATAGAAGAGGAATGGGAGATGATCCCTCAAAATTTCATAGAGCGGTTGATAAACTCTATGCCTAATCGTATGAGAGCTGTGGTAGATGGGTTCCATCTATCTGGCAGAATCTTGTTGCTCCGAAATTCATTTAGCATAACACACTTGGCATAATTTTCTTTAAACGAATATATTAAAGGCATATTTTTTTTTAAATATACTTATTGTTTGGGTGAATGTGTGTATGACCGAATTTCGAATGGCATACTTTTAGATGGCAGTTTTTTATTTGGCATAATTACCTTTGGCATTGTTCAAATTTCGCATAATTTCGTTTAGAATAATGTTTATTTAGAAAGACGATTATTTGATATAATTTCACTTGGCATACTATGAAGATTGCAGAATTTCATTTGGAATAATTTTATTTGGCAGTGTTGCCATTTTTTAATGCCACAAAATAGCATTTTAACCTTAATTTAAAATTAAAATATTATCTTAAAAAGTCAATATGTTGTGCTAGAAAAGTTAGTAACAGAAACGAATCGCTCCAAAACCGACTACACGTAGTCTTGTCTGCCCTACCCCAAGAGTGTAATTTAAAATCGCGTAGGCGCGGAGGGGCGAGGCGGGCCGCGAGCTGAGGAGCAGGTGGTTTTAACACTCGCCGCCGCGGCTGAGGCTGGCCGGCTTAGCCGGCCAGCAAGCCGAAGCTGCGGTGGTGAGCGTTGAAACACATCTGCGACGAGAAGCTCGCGTGGGACCGCCGGGGCCCCGCAGCGCCGGAGCCGTGACAGAAACCATGCCTGCTGCATGTTGCATTCTCGTTTGCTGCATGCTTACTGCATGCTTGCTGCATGCTTGCTGCATGCGTACTGCATGCTTACTGCATGCTCATTGCATGCTCATTGCATGCATGGTATATGCGGGTTTGCATGTTTGCTGCATGCTTGCTGCACGTTTGATGCATTCTTGCTGCAGGCTTGCTGCATGCTTGCTGTATGCTTACTGCATGCATGGTGTATGCAAGTTTGCATGTTTGCTGCATGCTTGCTGCATGCATGGTGTATGTTTGTTTGCATGTCTGCCTGCTTCTTACAGGAAAATAAAAACCACATGATCTCAATCTACTGTTTTAATAAAAGAAAGAAAGAAAATTATGTTTATTTAGCCGTTAAACCCAAAATATTATGATTTTCACCTGCAGGCCACGAGTGCCATACGCTCGAAAAACATAAAGAAACACATAATATCGTCGAAAGATTTTGCACTAGTACCAACTAAGTAAAATTATTGTATATTTTATTAAATTAATAACACTGGTATAATTGAATAACGTATAAAATTTATAAAATATATTCATAAAATACATGCAAAAATTACAAAATAGGGAAATGGATAAAATTCATAACAGTAATAAAATTAGTGACGTAAATATACTAAGAAAAAACAATAAAATTGTACAAAATTAATAACATTGGTAAAATTGGTAAAAGTGATTAACTAATAAGTTAATCTCTTAAAAACAATAATTAATACATGCAAAACGATAATTAATTGAGTTAAATAAAATATATAGACAATTTTCGGTAAACTAATCTTAAATTAGCTCCTATTGCCTTTCAAAATCCAGTTTCAGTGTAAAAAAATGTTCAATAAATTTTATAATTATTACGGTAAGAAATATTAAATTAAACTAACTATGAATTTTCTGTACCTATTGAAAATAGTCTTTCCATAATTATGCATAAGAAGTGTATGCGAAAAGATGATTCAAACTATAAACTTCCTGAGATGTGATAGTTCTGCCATTCAATGACTATTGATATGAAATTTATGCCAATAGATGATTCTAACCCTATACTTTCTGCGATAGGATGGTTCAACGTTTAATGTTTATGCATATGAAATTTATGCAAAACGATGATACTGACCTCCAACTATCTGCGACAAGATGGTTCGACTTTTAATTTTTATGCATATGAAATTTATGCCTTTAGATGATTCTGACTTACAAAATTATGAGTTTGAATGTATGATAAATGCGTGTCTGCCAAACGATTTTCTGCGAAATGAAGTTTATGCTATCCGCTGTTATGCAAAGTAATAATATGGCATAAAAAGTTCTGCTATAAAGGGTGGACCCGTGGTAGATGCCCATGGAGGCAACACGCGTTATTAAATTAAACCTTTATTTGATAAAACATGTTTTTTATTCAAAAATCAATTGCCTTTAACAAGGCGCATATCCGACTTGTTAGGCATAGCTCCATGTCGTATGGTATTCTGAATTCAAATTTAAAACAATACGATCGAAAAAGATGGTAAAATGTATCAGGTTTAAAACTGCATCAACAGTTTTTGTTCAATCTAGCAATCATATTTCGGTAGGGGCCATCGAAACCTAAACTCTAAGGTGGGCCAATAGATGTGTCCAGAAGTGTATTTATTTGGGAACATAGATATTTCGCAATCCAATCGAAATAAATACACACTACCCTAAGAATATGTTTGATTTACAAATTATTTTGGTATTACGTTTGTATGAAATACGCATGCTCCGCCGGCCACTTAATATTTTGATATGATAATGAGTCCTCATTTAGAATTTATTTTTGGTGTACCATAGTCCAATAGCGAAAAAAAAAACTAAAAGTAAATGGAGGGAAACGAACGAAAACTTGGTTGTTGTGCGTGGTTATCTTTAAAAAATGTGACGGTACTTAGGTACATGTTTTAGAATGCATAATACATGCACTTTTTTAGTACCAAACGTGATACTGAAGATATGTGAAACCCTTATCTAGTCTATGTTGGGTAAGTCCACCACCATTTATTGCTTTTTTTTCGATATGTTTTCTCTCAGTTTAACCTAGAGAGGTCGTAGTCTGCTTATCCGTACTATACCTTTTTTAAAAATGATAAACAAACTAAAATATTTGTTCATTAATATAGTTCATTATTCTGCCTGATTACGTGTAAAAATGATCATGTTTTGTTTTTTACTCGTGAATTTATTTTCGCGTGCGTATATTTTTCGCAATAACTCATAAGATATTCATTTTAGATTATAGAAATGTGCATAAAATACTTAAAGTAACTAACGTACCTATTAAACGTTGTTATGGATTAATGTATCTTTCCAATAACCGCATCATTAAAAAAAAAAATACTGATATGATATTTTTTTCGAGATCAGAGGAATATCCCACAATACATTGTTTTGTTATAACATCACTGGTTAATGAAACATTTTCGAATGTCTTTTTTTTAAGTCACTACGATGTACAGTGTAGGTACCTACACCTTAGAATGATACCAATAAACTTGTAGTAAGGCTTGTGAATCATACTTTATTTTTACCTCTAACAATTATTGATTGTCATTCAACCAATTTACACAAAACCTTGACAAAATAAAGGTATATACCTATTGGCAGTTTTTGAGTTTATCGCGGACAGACGGACGCGGCGGAGGACTTTGTTTTATAATACAGGATGTATTTCACCTCATCACAAAGATGTTGCTGGGAAACAACTTTTTTTTTTGAGGTTATAAATCATGTTTTTACTCAAAACATTGTGCGGATGGATGGATTGAATAGTACGAGGGTCGTAGAGATATTTTAAGTAAAAACCGGCCAAGTGCGAGTCAGACTCGCGCACCGAGGGTTCCGTACAAACCTGTAGGTATATAAGTAAAAGTTATGGTATTTTTATTGCTAAATGAAATCCATAACATAACAATGTGGAAAGCTGACGGTACCTTGTCAATACATATATGAAAACATTATGTATGTTCGGAAAAATCTTCATCTCTTTAAGAAGAGAAGTGATAGACATAATTTTAATACTAGAAATAGGCACAATTTGGATCAATCTCGGTTTAGATTGGCTAAGGTACGAAATTCTTTTATGGGGAATTGTGTAAAATTTTATAATAAAATACCACTGCGGATTCTACAACTGAACGAGACAAAATTTAAAACATGCATAAAACGCACACTATGTAGACAAGCATATTATAAATTAGAGGATTATATCCTTGATAAAAAAGCTTGGCTTAATGCTGGTCCTGCTCCACAGTCACAGCCACTTGGGTCCACTAATTAGTTTTCTTTTATTTTATATTTGGAAGAGATGCTCTCCCTTTTATTTTTATAAACATGGTTTTTTTTTTTTTTTTTTAAATCGTTTTTTTTTTTTTGGAGTAAATGTTTAATCTTTTTATTTTTAACTTTTGAAAAGTTATAGTATTGTATAACTTCGAAGCATTTTTTATTTATTTTGTAAATATGAGTACCACGTGTAATATAATGTAACTGTTTTTGTTTTTTTTTTTGACATGAACGAGCATGGCAATTGAGAGTTTGTCATGCTCACTCAAATGTCTCGCTGATGGTGGCACGTGTGTTGGGTCATTCGGTTCCCTTCAATATGGTTGAGCTGAGTAGTGCTGATCCACGCGTCATGTTCGTGAACGGGCGCCATCAGTTGAGACTGGTCATCTCTCAACTGCCACTAGCTTATTTTAATTTTATTGTTAATGTAATTTTTAATTAGCATTGTTCTCATATATTAGAAGTAATAAGACATGTAACCAGAATTTCTGTAATACATAATCATGGTTTAAAAGAGTGTCCATGGAGTTTCTTGCACGTTCTTCTCCATCGAGATCTACTCCTTGGAATGTGCAACTAGCTTCCTTTTTCTGACTGACCGACTTATTGACAATTCAAAAGTGCCTGTAAATGGTTTATTTGAAATAAATGCTTTGAGTTTGAGTTTGAGTTTGAGCTGGAGGAGCATAAAATGTAAGACAAAGGTCTCTCAGTAATCCTTTATTTTGTATTAACATATAGGTATTTATTATTATTTTTTTTTATTATTTTTTCTTTTTTTTTAATATAAATGAAATACCTAACACTAGCCTTGTAAAAATTATTTTATCAAAGTTATTTATTTATAAAGTTTTTTAGTCACTATTTAGAAATCTAGTTCAAAAATATTATTAAAAAAAATATACTATGTGATGTAACTAAAAATTTAAGATTTTCGGAATTTTTCCTATATGTGTACTTTATAACGTTGCTTCATGCCAAATTTCAAGATTCCAGGTCGTCTGGAAGTATCCTTTAGGTTTTGATTCCCTTGCGAGTAGTTGCGAGTTTCAAAATATGCGGCTTTAATTGCTGTATCTTTTGATTGCGTTGACGTAGAAGTTTGATTTTGTTACAGCTTAAAGATATTATAGACTTGAGTATTTGTTAAGAATTTCAATATAATACCACTACGCGTTCATGAGTAAAGGGGTAATAAGTTTAAAATTATTAAAAATATTTTTATTATATGATGTAACTAAAAATTTATGCTTTTCGCAATTTTTCCTTTATCTGTGTTATAAGACGTTGCTTCGTACCAAATTTCAAGATTCTGAGTTCACGGGAAGTACCCTGTAGGTTTTGATTCCCTTGCGAGTGTCGAAAATTTGCGGCATAAACGGGAGTATCTTTTGATCGCGTTGACTTAGAAGTTTGATTTTTTCACAGCTCCAAGAGACCATAGACTTGAGTATTTGATATGAATTTCAGCTTGATACCTCCACGCGTTCCTGAGAAAAAAGGTCTTGACAGACAGACAGACAGACAGACAGACAGACAGACGGACAACAAAGTGATCCTATAAGGGTTCCGTTTTTACCTTTTGAGGTACGGAACCCTAAAAATCATGCGATAAAAAGTGGTATTTAAAAAAAAGCTGTCAAAATCTTGCAACTTTGACCCAATATCTCCGTAACTAGAAGGTTCCCAGGTATAGTGTAGAACAAAACAAATATCAGAATGACGAGTAGAACAAGTGCCTTACGTATTCGTTAAGAGGTGTTTTACACCCTTTATGTACCTATCGAGTGATACTTAGTGATTTAGTAGAACGGATTCAAAGGATATTGGAGTTACGTTTTATACAACAGCGAGACGTAAATAAAACAGCGATTATACTTTGATATACTTTTATTTTCATATTTTCATAATTTATTTATATATAATGACTATAATAAAATCTACCAAACTAAATAATCAATATAATTCAACAGCATCCTTTATATACAATATGTATAGTTATTATAGTTCTTTATAACCCTCGCCTGAACGATTAGAAAAGAGACACTCGTCTAATCTTACAAAATAAATGTTGAAATGAATCCTACACGTCGTTACATAACAAGTAATAATTTGCCACAAGATTTTTGTTTTTTAATTATTTATTTACAAATACTTATATTAATATTTTAGTCCCATAATTTCCAAATGAATCGTCAGCGTGTGTAATGGAACTGTCGTGCGTTACGCAGACTGCCGACGGCGAGGACGTGTGTGCGGGGCGCGACTCAGTGATCAGTGACTCAGTGACTCAGTGCACGACACGCGCCCCGCACACAACGCGACCTTCACCTACATGCAACGTGGCGTACTTCAACTATAATTAACAATTAATAAAATTGAGAAAACTTAACTTTTCCTTTTACATTATGTCATATTTAAATAGATTATTGCACGGAGCATGAGGTACGTAAGTAACACGAAGTGACATCAACGAGGACTAGACGCGCGTATGGCGGACAGAGCCGGCACAGCGGCGCGCGGTCGACGTCAGACTGACGAGTGACGACTCCGACTGCACGCCGCTGTCACTGCAGCGAGATAGATACTAGGTACATACAAACACATTTGCATCAACAACGAAACTCCGTTTCATTTTATAGACTAATCTGATAAAAATAATTTGTACGCGAACTATGTCTTGCAAATAGATGGCTAACGATAGCTCTATACAGAATGATGGATGCTATGCACAGAGAGACGTGATGCGGTGAACTAATACTTCAAACTCTTACCTTACTATCGAGGTTAAAATGAGTAATCTACCTGATATTAAAAGGGCATTAGAAAACGTAGTAAGCGGCGTCTCAAAACTAAGTATATGATCTTACGATAAGACAGGTCCCCGCGACGGTGGTCACGGGTTGATATATTCCACTGATATGCCACTCGATTATAGCACGGTGGTGTTCGTGCAAGCTAAGTCTCCACCCAAATAATGTAGCGTTAACGTTACATTTTTTCTACAGATTGATCGATAAAATCAGGTAAACTTTGCTATGAAAATATTTGTTAAATATAACTCGTTAGTGGCTACGTAACAAAATAATCTGGTTAAAAGGGATATTTTATTGGAACAGCATCAGTTAATAATTAGTTTGTTCGAGACGTAATATTAACGCTAAGGTGTCGTGAGGCAGGCTGCGCGTGTGTACGAGCGCACCGCGCAGCAGCTCACTAGAACGGAATTACATTACATAAACTGATTAGAACAACATTACAAGTTGTGTAACAATTATAATATTTATATAACACAGCATGAAAACAGTACAAAGTTTGGCATCCGATATCGTACACGGCCGAAGTATAATCGCTAGCTAATAATACGATTAGCGGAACTAGCACGTCTAAGGTATAAAATTGTCAAGCTAAGTAAGGCGATCGAACGTATAAATACGATTAGCATCAGAAGGGAAAATATAGCAGCATACACTTTGTATCATGCTGATAATGTACCCAACAGTCCAACTAAAACTCGTGTCGTGGAACGTGTAACATGTTACACTTCGAGGAAGCTACGAGTGAGGAAACATAACTAAGCAACGTAACAGCTAGATGCGGTGACGACATAGAAAACTTTTATTGCCATGCGATACACCGATATCCACTACACTACACTTATCTAGATGTGGCGATGAGACTCGCGCTATGCACACTACGCATCTCCACAAAATAAACTTGCACATACCACAGTAACAGTAACCCTCAGTGCCCACATACAAATACCCAGCAACACTTCAAGAGTGCTTACAAATCTCTCGATTCGAATTCCAATTCCATACAATCCCTAGTCCAACAAGAATACAGAACTGATATATATTATTTATACATAACTGTATCGCAAGGCGAGTCCCTCGCCACGGACTTATATAATACCAGCGATATACAAGGGAGCTTTATTCAATAGTTTATACATAATAGTTATCGCTTTATTTTACTTTGTTTAATTTAAGCTAGCAACACCGACACGACACCGATTGGTCTGGTTTACTTTAGGCTGGCAACCCGCACGTAGTATTGCTATCATTGTGTCACAATATACAATAAGTAGCGAACACCAACTAAAGGTAATGGCGGCGACGCGCGGCCGTACGTAAACGTGTCGACACTTACAAATGCCACGTTAATATTCCATTAATAAAAGTAGTACTAAATACGAAACGAAACATCGGCTGACGTAGTGCTGAGTGCTGAGTGCGAACAGAACGAACTGGCAACACAAGCGGGAGGTGTTCCGAAGAGAAACTGAACTACACATTATGTGTCAAAGAAATCTCCAGTGAGAAGTAACAAAAATTATTGTCATCCAATGCTTAAAATTCCAATCTTTATAATATATTATCTTTCTTTATATTATTTAATTAATACTTTATACAGATCAACATCGTCGACTATCCTTACATTACGTTAGAGTTTACTTTGTAGGTATCTATAAAATGTACATCTACATTGTATATTGTAATATAGCAACATTCAAATAATCTCATGTGTTTTGCGATACTAACATAATCGTATATCTACGTATACGCACGTAACATAAACGCAGCCTACCACGCTGGAGAACAGAGACGCTCCACGTGGCGCGACCTAGCTCCAGCACAGCGCTCAGTATTGGTCCGTAGTGCTGAGCTAGAGGCAGAGTGGTAGCGGCTACTAGACACAAGGAGAGATCGTCCGAGTCCGACGCGACACTACTGTATTACTTGTATAAAAAGAGTTTTAAGTAAATTAGTTTATAATAATGCTTTCGATTTATTTACATTATCACATCGCGTGACCGAATGCGGAGCGAGCGCGCTATGTACACCGGGCCCCGGGATCCAAGCCCCGGGCTCCACGTCCCGGGCCCAACGTCCCGGGCTCCACGTCCCGGGCTCCACGTCCCGGGCTCCGAGGTGCCGCGACTTAGGCACACAAATAATTGAACGATTCAGCGTGTGATCGTAGGAAGCGAGACACTACTGATCGAAATCGACTATGCTCGAGGGTATCGATAGTTTGTGCGTTCATTGGTATCGAGTCACGCCTATGAGAGTGTAAGGTAAGGTTCATAAGACGTCTACGTGGTAGCTAAGCTCTAGCGGGCGGGGAGCGCTCCCGCTCTGTCTGCTCTGTCTGCTCTGCACCTCCGAGTGCGACACTGCTGACTGATGCAATCGTCACGCTATTAAAAATCTCAGAATAAAGCACTCTGTGGCATTCGTCAACGACGGCCAGGACCCCTGACGGAGTCTAGGAATCGCACCAGATACGAGTCACGTCGAGGGCACGTCGACTTTATTCTCGGTGACGATTCGATTCTGGTACGTCTTAACATAGAAATTCCTCATACACATTTCGAACGTCCCGCCTTCAGAAGCCGAAGTATAAGAGTTAAAGTATCGTGTGATGGGGCGCGCGGCGCTCACAGCTGGTACCACTTCTTGTCCTTGTACTTGAGCATGAGCTGGTGCGCGGAGGAGGAGAACTCGGCGGCCTGGTTGTGCATGCGCTCCGTGTTGTCCTCCAGCTTGTACAGCTTGTCGCCGCGCTCCACCACCATCATGTGCGCGCGCGACACCTCGCTGGCGGCCGTGCTGGCGCGCGCGCCGAGCTGCTCCACCGCGGGTGAGGCACCGCCCGCGCCGCCCGGTATGTGCCGCGCCACCGTGCGCAGCGGCTTGCCGCTGCTCTCGCCGACTGCAACCCAAACAGATACTGTCATTTCAAAACCACTGACCAAAACAGCCATTTGAACGATGGCCGCTTTGGAGTCAAATGATCCGCCGAATCGAAAACATCAGAGATCTAGCGTAGAATACAGGATATGGATATTTTTCTTCTTTTGGAGAGGAAATCATACTGGTCGTTACTTGTAAGATAAGTCCAGTATAGACCGAATGATACGGCATACTCACATAGTTCTTCCCTGTCGAGGGGCCTGGAGCCGCCGCCGAACAGTCCTCGGAAGAAGCTCTCCTTGGGAGGCTCGGGCATGTCGCGCGGCAGGAACAGCTCGCCGATCATCTCGTTCAGCTGCTGACTGTAACACGCGACACGTCTCTTAGCTACATAACGCAAACTTGTAATGAATATTTGTTGGGTAACGATTTTTGTTTATTCTCTTTTAACTGACACGCTGTTTGTACGATTTTGTCAATTTTATACATAAGTTTTATGAATAGAAACTTGTAAAATTTGGCCTTCTTCTACATATTAGGTACTTAATTTATGTAAAAAGTAGTGCTTGGCGCTATGGTGACTCCTTTCAAGTATTAATAGGGTATGGTTTATGGTAAAAGTCAAAGTCTCGAATTGTAAGAGATATATATTAAATCACACCAACACTTAATTACAAGACAGTGATAATGATAATAGTTTTTGAGTACGCGGTGTCTCTAATGCGATCTGAACACAAACTGGCCCACATTTTGTGGTGGATGAGCGAACGTGCATACTTGCGTTCGATGCAATTATGTATTTTCCCCATAACATAGCATAACTACTCGAATACACAAGCTGTAAATCATAAAAAAAAAAATATATAGGGTGTCTCATTGAAATCGGTCAGTATGGGAAAGTCTGAAACTATAAGACATACGAAGATCTGTTCTGAGGAACCATGTCATCGATTTTAATAACAATAAAAACTGCATTCATACATTTTAAAAAACATCTGTACTCCGTTCGGGAATCGAACCCGGTTATTTTGAAAAAAAAAAACCTACTCTATTTCTATTTAGATATCGATTGTGTAGGTCATAAGCAGTAAATGTCTGTATGAAACATGATGTCTAAAATGAATAAAATGCATTGTTTCCACATACTTTAATTTATTTTAGTAGGTGCTTGTTTTTTTTTTTTTTAATAACCGGGTTCGATTCCCGAACGAAGTACAGATTTTTTTTAAAATGTATGAATGCAGTTTTACTTGTTATTAAAATCGATGACATGGTTCCTCAGAACAGATCTTCGTATGTCTTATGGTTTCAGACTTTCCCATACTGACCGATTTGAATGAGACACCCTGTATATTACATTGGTTATTTCAAACATACTGACCAGAACTCAGCGTCTATGGTGAACTTCTGTACTTCAGTGGGGGACGCGAGGTACAGTCCGTGACCTCTGTTGCTGAAGCAAAATGTCTTCGCTATCCTGCAATACCACACACATCGATCGTTTTACAAGTTGTCTCGACACACACGATAGTGTTCTCTTGTGACGTATATATTGTTTATAGTCCAAGAAGAAAGAGAAAGGGCATTTTGAGATCAAGAACGAAGTTGAAAAAGTGGGGAAAGAGTATTTGTTCTATCAATTGAAACGTCTCACCTGATGAATCCTCGCGATCCAGTGTCGGAGTCTATGGGACAAATTTTAGTCTAACATATAAGCGTAACTAACGAGTACTATCGCGACTAATAATAACAGGATAAACATTAAAATGAGAAAAGTAAAACATTCAGAAGCGGCCATGCTGCAAGCGAAGAACGAGGAAGAACAACATGTAACAGAGCAGAGTTGCAGCCCAGCGAGGAAGAGAGAGGAGAGATCGCACAGAGAGTAGACAACCATGTAGTGGAGGTGAGTGCGTGTCGTCACTGTACACGGAGTGTGGGTGTGTGAGTGTACGTGTGCGGGCACATGTCACCGAGCACTAGTCAAGCACAGTGCAGGACGCAGGCAGCTCCCCAGGGCAAATCATTTCCGTAGTCCGTACGGAACGTTGGAGTCATCGTGAGCATGTGTCCTAAGCTATACAGGGAACTAGGCTCATTTCATTTTGAATAGCTACTTCTGCTTTTCGTAATACGATAATGGACATAAACCTTGGTTTGAGAGTCAGGTATTCCAATTTTGTTTGCAGACATGTAAAGGCCAATTTTCACACGTGATTGTGTCGGGAGCGGTCAATGATTTGCCCGTGGCCGAGAGGAAACGTCAATGAAACATAACAGGCGAGGGTCAGGGCGGGCGGGGCGGGGCAATCTATGGGCGCGGGGAGATGAGGGGTACGAAGCAACTGTCAACGTTACATGAACATGTCTAGGTACGCAACAGAGGCCGGAGTGAGCGACTCCACATGACAAGTGACGGTACGTGGCTAACGCATGTCATCTGCATGGACGGCGACTTACTGGTCGGTGTCCTCGTTAACAATGAGCTGCTGGCCCCATATGGACAGCATTGGGTCTACGATACCCCTCTGTTTGGACTGTGTCTGGAAGCTACCAGGAACACAGACACCAGTCAGCGCGGTGACTCGCTCCGGCGCGCGCCTCGGCTTTGTGTACGGCACTCCCGGTTTGTGCGTCGTCAGTGGCAGACGTCGACAAGTTGGATCACGAGACGACTTTGACAAACCGAGAGCGTCGCGTATGAGTGACACAAAGGCGAGGCACGCGCCGATTAGTTAATCCATCATTGTTCTAGGGGTGAAAAGTTAGACAGATGTAAGAGATGCAGGGCGGTACACACTATCGTTATATGGTCAGAGGGCTAGCGCGGGGTGTCGGTTGCATTCCGTGTCGTTCGGGTGTTCGGTCCGTTCAGTGTCGGGTAACCAGTGTGTATTTACATCCATATACATTTGCAGCACCAAATAAATAGTTGAGTAGTTATAAAGTGATACGGTGTTCTCTCATAAACATAAGGGTCGGTATAACGCGCATTGTATAAAACGTGTGTCGTGTTGAGGGCGATGTCCGATCGTTTCAAACTGAAAATAGAAAGAGTGCCAAATATCGGAAGCACAGGTGGTGCTCGACAGATTTGCAAAATTTTGTCTACGTCGCGATGTTCTACAGCGCGACTTAGTAGTCTAGTAGCTGAGTGCTGGACACGCTCAATAGAAGATGACACCGGCGCTCGCTTGGCGCACAACGAGCGTATGCGCGTGCGCACGGGCCGCATCGTGCGCCAAACAAGGCTACGTTCTAACATCGATCGTTACTGTACAGGAAGTCTGTCGTTAGGCTCCCAAATGATAAAATAGCGAATGATCAGTACAGCTAAAATCTCTGATGAGAAATAATGAATGCGAAAACCGCAAAAATGACAAATCTCCGGTAGCCCAAAATAGCATTCAACATGATAAAACTGCGAAGCTAATGATAAAAGGTACTATAGTATAAAACAAGCCGTTTATCATTTAGTGCCTTCGTTCGGTGCAGAGAAATCGTCTAATAGTGATCTGTGTGCACCGGTCGGTGTACCGGCGGGCGCGATAGACGCGAGCGCCGCGCGCCCGCACTGTGCGACCAGAGCGAGAGCGAGTGCGGGCGCGGGCGCGGACTGTGGCGCCAGCCGGCCGCGGCCTCACCCGAGCTCCGACAGCGGCAGGAAGTCCACGTCCACCAGCGGCCGCAGCGACGGCAGGCTGTACGCCACCAGGTGCCCCGTCGACAGGTAGTTCACCAGGCATACGCTGTCTGAAAGTTACACGGTTCCACTTATTGTTTGATCCGATTACACTCATGGATGACCGACCAAAATCTGACTTTGAAACATTTGGCAACATGCAGCTACCTTTCAAGCTAACAGTCTCAGCTTTTACGACGAAATCGGTTTCTACGATCTGCTGCCGGTACACGCAGTTCTGACTGGGCAGCGCCACGACCCGAGCCTGCTTCTCCGAGGCCACGACTACGAACTGCCGGTCGCCGGCCGTGTCCGAGCCGGGCGTCGGGCTCATGCGGCTGCCACTGCTCGACGAGCTTTGCTTCGTCGGCGTGCGCTCGCGCCGGTCTCTTACCTGCTAAAGAATATTATTGATGAGAAAGAATTCTAAAGGAGAAAGATTATTATTATTGATAACCACTATGCTTTTGTGCTGAATACTTACATCTTTACTGTCGTCTCTCCAACTTTCGTAGGAGTAAGGTATTAAAGCGCCATTGCAGTCAAGAAATGACATAGTCAGGATTGAACCCTTTAACCTAAACAACGGACCCCCTGAAAACATACAAGATATATCTTTAAATTGATATGAACATTGGAAAATGGCCAATAAGTATGCCCTGAAAAGCATTCTGCATCATATGAATAAAGGGCGTTAATCGTTGCGTGGATTGAGAGGTGTGAGAGCAACGAAGTGGGAGTTTGCTATGTATATTGCTACGTGTTGTAACACGTACCGCTGGTGGCGACCACGACAGGCTGCGTATGCCTGTGCTCCGCCTCCGGCAGACTGATCGTCATGGTTAGCACCGAGCCCAGAGTCGTTCCGATCCAAAGCGTCGGCATGAGCGCCGTTGGGTCTGCCAAAATCAAAACATATAAAAATGCCTGATTCAAGTGAACTTAAAACAGGCTACAAATCAGGAAGGATAGATTCGAGATACATTCATATAGTTTTGCCAAATATCGGTCTCGAGGCCATTGCTATTGGGTTTTACTCAGTAGTAGCCTGAGTCTGAATTACTGTCCGGTTGGCGGACGGCCACTTTTGGGAACTGTATCATGAAAACTTCGACACTCAAAAAGTTGTGATTATTATCCTTTGAACAAATTAGTTGTAATTTTGAATCCGCTTGCAC
Source organism: Xestia c-nigrum (assembly GCA_916618015.1). Lineage (NCBI taxonomy): Eukaryota > Metazoa > Arthropoda > Insecta > Lepidoptera > Noctuidae > Xestia > Xestia c-nigrum. The sequence goes on from OU745256.1 coordinate 841,551, forward strand.
CACAAGGGGTTTAAACAGTTTTGATGAAATCGTTGTGTTTGTACTACAAGAGAAGATGAGGGTACAAACTCACCAGACTTCTTGGTGTAGCTGTCAGCAAAGGCGAGGCACTGGATACCCTCCTGCGAGATGTTCTCGAGGCTGGACATGGAGCTGGAGCGCGAGCGCGAGAACGAGCTGTCCAGCTTGTCTGACCGGCCGGTTGGCAACATACACACACTCGGTTACTGCCACCGCCGGCGAGCGCACTGCCGCGCCCTGCCGGCGCCGGCGGCGGTGAGGGCACAACGCTACGGGCTACTGTCCACTGGACTCGATAAGACAAGCTTTGAGCTCAATGCAACTTCATTTATTATGACTTCAAAAAAGGAGATGGCCTGTGGTTAAATAACAATTGTTGAAGAGTTTTTTTTTCTAATTAATAACTTTGTATAAACCATTATGTTGTTGGACTTGTTGTTTGTTTAGGTATTGTTTTTACAATGTTTGAATTGTTGGCGCATCTGTTTGCATGTGGGCTCTCGGCAGCTTTTCTTATTTTTCTCTAAAGGATCAGAAGATTTGAAAGAAGAATATCGAGCATGTTGTGTCCCTCATCACCGCCGTATTTTGCACTAGTCTACAGTAGGTAAGGTTGCAGACTAAAGCGAGCTCAGCTCACGGACTCAGTGTAATTAGTGCTGTTGTGAAATTAGCTGAAATCATCAGTCAAGTGCCATACACCAGTGCATTAGATAAACAAGTTAAAGAGAAGGAATTATAATCATGCGTCAGAGAAGTTTCTTGAGGCGATTGCATGCCCGTCCAATCTCAGCTTATTTGCACAACGTCTTGTTAATGTCCAGTTATGTTAGCTATTGTTGTTAGTCGCTCGATGCGTAGTGTTTTGACCCGGGACATGAAATGGTTAGTACAAGGCAGAATACGGGCAAGTGAGGCTGCGGTCAAAACACCGATCACCCCGTTAGAGATCAGTAATCATAGAGTTATCTTAACTTAACAAGCACATCGATAAACAGCTCTAACCATGAACATAGGCAAATGAGAAGCTAACCGAACGCTACGGAACACAAGATGTACACAAAGAGCAACACAAAGGTGAGATGTGAGATGGGATGAGGATGGACGCAGGTCGGCTCTAGTGCGCCGGACGGACACGCAACACGCAACACACGGCTAGCGGGACTACGTGCGCGGGCGGGGCGTGCGCATGCAGCTACTGCACTGCTACTAACATAGTACCGTAAGCATACATAGACATAATGACAGCCGAATATAGAGGCAGCCAAAAACGAGCCATATAAACTTTTTGCTTTGTGGTCGGGCTAGAAAAAGAAATAACATTCATGTACTCAACAGCGTTAGAAGTATATAAAGTACAGTAAGTCCTAGACGCGTCAGGGACTCGGTCCGCGGAGGAACCGAGCGGCGCTCGGCCAGACCGCTCGCAGACGAAGGCAAATAAATACAAAACGTGATCGCTCGTGAGGATAAAGAATCGACCATCGGAAACTAAATACAGGAAAGAATAGAAATGATAAATAGATCGTGTGTCTCATACAATACGGAAAGCGTCGTTTATTTATGCACATATAACATATATATAGTAGATCTCGTTCATCGTAACAATAATAGTGATAGATTATAAAATAGTTTTGAGTAGTAAGTCACCTTTAGTTGTACAACTATGAGTCATGCCAGTCGAAAGAGTTTCGTACAAGAGTGCGCAGACCAACAGTGTGTGTGTGGGTACATTCAAGACAGTCACAGCCACGTCGCACTAGAGGACAGCTACGTGTGCCGACGCACACAAGCGGAAATAAACGAACACCATACCAAATAACTTAGGAACAAAACGAAACGATGCAAATGTTTTATTGGATACCATTGGGTTGCATAATTTGTAAGTACTCCATAGATGCGAGAGTCTGCGGAACAGTTGGTTCTGTACCGACAAACAAAACCACGATATGTTACAAGCACATCACAGGGCGGCACGTGCGGCGCTGGCACAGTCACGTGCGCGGCACGTGCGAGCGCTGCACGCGTCGCTACAGTCTGTAGTTCTGTACAGAGGGCGTCTAGCCGACATGGACATACATGAAACACCATCAAACATGAGGAACTCATTCTAGCTCGGACTCGGAATGACAACGAAGGATAAAACTACTCGGATATAACAACTAGAGAAACCAAATTATAACTTAAAATAGGTGAGGAATATTCCAATGGTTACCTATTAAATGATTCCGATCTGAAATTGGAAATTTTTCAAATAAATAAATATGGAAGTAACTGAACTGTAAGTGTAACACATGCTCATTGGGAAATAATAAGGGGCCGAACAAAATGTTAAAATTTGATCTCTACGGCTTGGTGTTCAACAACTTATGTCCAGTTAACATTGCCACTTCAAAGTATTATGATTTAGTTCGATTAATTTATATTTGAATGTATGTAAGATTATGGCATTATAAGGCCATCATTCTAAACAACACTGGTGTGAGCTTGAAGTTTAGCCAACCAAATAATTATTATATGCATGATGCAATCCACAGCCATAACTGCTGTCGTTTTACGAGTAAATATGGTACCAAGTGCTCGAAAGAAACTACCTTCAAACTCACAGCAAGTCAACAGGTTTGAGTATTCAGTTATGGAAAGAAGTATATCAGTGAGTGTGAAAAACAAAAATATAAAATTAATAACAAAACATAACGAAGAGATAACAGTGAGAGTTGTAACAGACCTCTGAGCGCGCTTGACGGCGACGACTAGCGACAGAAGAGATTTCATTTACAATTTAGATAAAGACAGACAAAGCATGGTTTAAGTTGTAAACGTTGATGCTGAGCGATTCATATCAGCCAAAATGCAATGTCGTAATCCGCTAAGCTCAAGATGCTTCACAAGATGCGCAAGCGCGCCGGCTCAAGAAGCGCTCGTCCGCCGCAAGAATAAAAACCGAAACGAACAAAAATAAAAAAAAACATACAAGGAAGAAACTGCGACTGCCTCAGAACGGAAGGAGACTTAGCCGAGTGGACTCGGTACAAGGTGACTGTACTACCAAAACTGCAATACTGGCGCGTCGTCAGCAGCGAGTGCTGCGGGGCGGGGGGCGCGGCGTACACGTCGGACGCGGTGGACAGGCACTTGTGCAGTTTGCGGGTACCTTGCGAGCGCGACCGGCGCACGCGCACCGCCGCCGCCCCGGCCGCCCCTGCCGCCCCGGCCCCGCCCGCCCCGCCCGAGCCGGCCCCGCCGCCCCCGCCGCCCCCGCCGCCCGGCCCGTTCATCTACAACACACACACTCCTAGCGACCGCCCTGCCCCAGTGCGCACCCACCACCGCTGCACCGCTGCATCAACCACACGACCCGTACCGAGGATTGTGTGCTTGATCGTGCAGGGGATACAGAACATTGAACACTGAACACTGAAGACCCTCTCTGTTATGACGACGCGACACCATGTTAGAACGACCGTGATCTCTGTGCCAGATAGTCTAGTATTAGTCGTAGTTTAGTGAGACGCTTGTTAGTCGTGTGGCTGTGACGTGTGCGTCATACTCGTACCTAGTGGCGGCGCGACGCGCTGCGTGTGCGCCGACTGCGCGCGATCGTCGCGAGCGGGACACAGGCGCGCTACTAACTCCCCTGGGGACAGTCGAGCCATGAGCGAGCTAACTGATGTGTACTACAAGCGAGAGGCGAGAGTGCTGCCATCTATACCGACTACTCGGCTCGTACATTAGCACTGAACATCATCTCAGGACATCGACAACACAGAGATCACCTACGGTTTGATGCAATCATTTACACTATTAATTATTGTTTAATTACCGAGAAAGTCAGCGAATAGATATTTAAGGCAGTTAGAGTCTTCGTCGGACGAGTCCTTTTCCTTGGAAATAAAAGAAATATACACATCAATACCGGCGTGCTGACTTACAAGTACTTATGTGATAGTACGGACGAGCGGCACAGTACACCGTGCGACCTTTGTACACGTGCTCCCGCGTATACATACATACGTGATTTACATATAGTCTTACTTATATCATACATCATAAATAGTTTATAAACCAAATCAAATAAAAAGCCAAATATCACAAGAAGCACAAAGCATGTTAAGTCGCAACTCGAAATCTCTTACCGTTTCAACTCTACAGCCGAATCGTTAGTGACCGTTGGGTTCTCAGAAGTAATAATATGTTACAAATTAGTTGAAAACGTTTCAGTACATCTAACTACCATCACCTCTAGCTAGTCAAAAAATCTATGTCCCGATCGAAAAGGGAGCTACAGTACCAGTGTGTTAGATCAAAAATCGCAAACCATTAGCATTCATGTCGGAGGACCTAACTACTCTAACAACAGCGAGGAACGTCTAGGTGCTACGCGACGGAGACGCTCGACCGGCAGGCGATGTACTGATGCGTGAGGTGAGCGGGGTGACGCAATACTTACTGAAGCGCCGCATGAGCCCGCCCAGCGAGCCGGGCGCGGGCGACGGCGCAGCGCGGCGCTCCTTGTACTTGATGTTCGGCACGGACAGTAGGCGCGCATCCCGCGCATCCCGCGCATCCCGCACGTCCCGCGCGTCCCGCCCGTCCCGCGCGCCCGTGTCCCGCCGCACGCGCCGCGGCGGCCGCGCCGGGCCCGCGCCCTCCTCCCACAGCGGCAGCGCGTCGGGCCGCGCCGGGCCGTCCTGCGCCTGCCAGCGCTCCTGCAGCTCGCGGTGCATGCGCTCGTACACGTCGGCGCCGCGCTTGTCCTGCAGCTCGCGGTGCATGCGCTCGAACACGTCCGAGCACACGCGCAGCGGCGACGAGCCCTCCTCCTCCGCGTCCGAGGGCTTGGTGTCCGCGCTGGACGGGGACTCCGCGCCGGGCTCGGGCGCGGGCGCGGCTGCCGGCTCGGGCGGCCCGGGCGGCCCGGGCGACGCCGGCGCCGGGCCGTCCGGCCGATCGGGCGCTTCGAAGTAAAACTGTGAGTTACTTTTCTCAGCGATCATCTCTTCCTGATTGTTTTCCGTGGGTGTCGCGAATGCCGCCTTAAACTTGAGATCCACTTTAGAGAGCTGACGTTTCAGGTTGAAGTTTTTCCAGGATGTCGACTTTCTTCTCGTATCGAGTTTAGCTTTATCGTCGGGCGCGGGCGAGGTTCCGGGCGGCGCGGGCGCTGGCAGTCCGGGCTGCGCGGGAGCGGGAGCGGGAGCGGGCTGGCCGGGCGGGGCCTCGTCCAGGGACAGGTCGTTGGGGCTGGCGGCGGGGGATGGTCGCGTGGCGCTCTCCTCCAGCTTACAGTCGAGGGATGGGAAAAAATATAAATGTGAAGTAAAGTCGCGCACGACGACACTGTGATCGCTCCGTGCGGGAGATGGGATGCCGTGAGCTGTGACGACGGATCGCTACTCGTGCGATAGTGAGAGCAGAACGAGCGGCTACGTCCGACGACATTACAGTACTAGCGCATACGGTGAGGTACGGTCGCACTCTCCTAGAGAAGTGTAACGCGGACGATCTGCAAACTTGACGTAAAATATTCTATTTAAATATGTATGCGATAGAAGAGAAAGACAGGCCGAGTGTAAAGAATGTCTAACGATGCCATGCCATGTCACTACTGGGACAAGCCGGGAGTGGCGCTACTGCTAAATTAGTTCAAATTAAATTACAAAATAATAAGAAATAATAAAAGAAGAGGGTTGTGGCGGGCGCTCGCCAGAGCAAATCATACGTAAGTAAATAAAAAAGCAAATTAAATGTAATGTGAAGTAAACCGTTATTGCTGCGGTGTCTCCTACGTTTTCTAACGCTCACGATCGTGTCGAGTTCTCGTAAACACCTCCATCTCGTTACTATCACTGATTTTGCTGACTGTTCGCGTCGTGCTTCTTCTAATATGTTTCCGTACGTTCATTACTAGCCGCTTTATTTTGAACGATCGTATCGCATCATTTTACGATTATGTTTGCAAAATGTACCTAACGATGTTAAGATATTTAGCTACACTTTACAAAGTATAACAGTCGATTAGTTTAATTCGTAGGACGCATCGTGTTAGCGGGTGAGCGGGTACTGACCTGGTCGAGGCTGGGCGAGCGCTGCCGCTCGGGCGGGCGCGGCGCGGGCTGGTACAGCGCGGCGGGCGCCAGCGCCACCAGCAGCGAGCGCCGCGCCACGTCCACCACCAGCACTCCGCGCTCCCCGCCCCACGCCATGCTGCAACACACACACCTGGTGGTGTACCATACCACCATACCACATCGCGCACCACTTTTCTGGATTTCGATATTACGTTTGACTTGCCTAGCTAATATTGCCTTACTTAAATGCGGATTACAGTGAGTCATTTAAATTTTATACGAATATTAAAATAATATTTAAACCTAAAACATAATAACGGACTATTTACAGTTATTGTTAGGGTCGATTTACATATTGAATTATAGAGTGTCTCGCAAGGTATTATATTAAGCCCACTACTGAGCTGAGAATGAAATCCTCCGTCGTATTTAATCTTGGAATCACGTAACATCAGACGGACACAGTGCGGTATCGACGATCGACTCCATGAAACCTGTCGCTCGAAGTTCTAACCTCGAAAAGGGAGTTATCATAAAATATATATGATCGTTTGTTGCGGTGTAGTTACTGACAGGCCGTATGAGGAGTTGATGGTGAGCGTGGCGATGGGATGCGGCGCGCCTTGCTGCAGCGCCACGAGCGTGGGCTGGAAGCCAGGCGGGCGCCGCGCTCCTCCAGTACCGTCCGCGCCGCGCACGCGCACGCCGCCCGCCGTGCCCGACCCGCCGCCCGACCACACGCCGGACTGATACAGACATACCACCGAACGAATTATATTTATGTCACCCAGGATAAGGCACACACGAAACGATATTTGCAACCGATGTAAATAAACAGATATATACTCGTATAATTATGTAAGTACATTCTTAGGCCATTGAGCATGCAAAAAAAAAAAACTGTCATGCGCATTATGCTGTGCCGTTTTTCTTTGTATTTTTATTAAGACTAGAAAATGAATTTAATTGTAAGTTCTCCAGAATAGCGATTCCTACGAAATACAATTATTGTCAAACATACTCTTCTGCTCTCGCTTTCTGACGCGTCGCCTGCTCTACTGAACGACATGGAGCGCCCTCCTTCCGCTTCCGGTGAGCCCTCCTCTTCTAACGTGTCTGTTATCATTGGAATTTCTAATACCTGAAACAATAGTCAGGAAATGAATGAATGTGGTGTCTTCATGGCGGGCGTAGCTTCTATTTCTACTGACTGAATTACAAAAGCACCGATTTTTTTTCGAAGCGGTGTATGTGATGTTAATTTTACTTGATTTCGTGTTACTGTCGACCGGCTTGAACTGATTACAGATTTGCTATATAATAAAAAATAGGCTGGTTTCTGAAACGTTTGTAGACGCATCAAGATATCTGTCAATAAGCCATTTAACTGTCCGTTAAAGTTATGCAGAAGGATTGTCCGGTGAAGTGTGTGCGGTGAAGACTTACGTGTGTCTCGCCGTGCGTCTCGCTCTTGCGGAACTTGAAGAGCACGACGTGGCCGTGCGGCAGCGCGACGGCGAGGCGCCGCGACTCTGCGCAGAGCGCGATCTGTTGGATGGCCAGCGGACTGTCCTCGTCGTAGCACGACCCGCCCGCGCGCCTCTCGAATACTGCGCACAACGTACCACATGGCGGCATCAGACACGAATTAATCATGGCTAACGGTCGACTGCTAAAGTTTTTAGTGATCGCTTTTAATGGGGCTTTTTATTGAGTTCCTAGATGTGTAGAGAAAAAAAATCGCCTCTCGTGTCCTTTGATTATCCGTTTCATTTCCTTTTGTTTTTTTTTCGTTTATGAATTATTTGAAATTCGACGAATTCGTCTTGTGGCGTAATGGCACCTGTGTCCATTAAACGTTCATTTAGTCCATTTGCTATGATTTTTATTTACAGTTGTCGATGATTTTCTTGAATTCCGTTTAACTGTGGGCACCCAGCAATAAGCAAAAAATCATGAGCTTCAAGGAACTCTATAAAAAGTGACATGTAAATCCGATCACTATAAACTTCGTTCCTCCTTTTGAGTACTTTTGAACAGTCGGCTATAAGCGTTAAGCAACGCCACTCGTCACCTGAGCAAATAATACAAGCTGGCAGGGAAACCGACGCACAAACGATTTCCATAATTATACTCATATCAGTACATCATTCTAAATGAATTTCCACGTTGAAATTCTCCACCGGTAATTTAAAAATAAAAACACCTGCCCATACACATTTAAACCGTGGTGTAGGTAGGTATTGCACTCTAGTATTACATTTGGAATGTCGATGTCGTGTTGAGTAACTAAATAACAATTTCGTGTTTATACTTTTACTAACCTTTAGAACATTTTAATTTGTACAAAATTTGTAAGGTCCCTGCACTTGCGTCCCAAAATTTTACACTCCCGTCTGCATGTCTGAAACGTTACAAATGTTATTTAAATATTTATTAAAACTTTATGCACATAATGTTCAAAGGCGGACTTAATGCCTTGAGCTTTTTCTCCCAGTCTACCGACAAACGGTTTTGAATAAAATACATACATTAGGGTGACTAGCAATTAGTGTAAAATCAGCCGATCAGTGCTTTAGGCGAACATAAATGTACTGAACAACAGATTTTTATTTCGCGATTTCATGTTTGGTCCCATATTATAAGATGTTATTTATCATGAGCACAATCACGTGTTTAAGTTTCGTACACTAATTACCAGTTACCGCATAAACAACGTGTAACGTTAAATGCGCAAAACCTGAAAACACCACATAAAACCTTAGCATTTTTCTAAATCCCTAGGCCTAAATCTACGTTATTTAAAAAAAAATTGTAACCAAATTATAACTAAGTTATTTAAGAAGAATATATTGTTTAATAAATACAGAATATTATGTTATTTAAATTTTACATCGCGCTGTAATTTAGAGGCTGTATAGAAGTCGGAACATGGTTCAATAGAAAGGTGAAAATAGAAGTAGTTTTTATTCTTATAATTTGACAGCTGTCAGTTGAAAGTGATTCTCCCTAGGGCTGAAAAGTATTACTTTCAACCCGCTCCTCAGGCAACTTCAGACCTACTTTCCGAGTACGAGTAATGAAAAGGAACCTAACTAACCTAACTTGGGGGTGCCCTAAGTCCCGATTATGGCGGCAGAGATACTTCCGTCGTATGCATTTTACAATGTTACGGTTTCACTTAGTTTTAAACCGTGAAAGCCTAAAACAGTGTTCACTTTGATAGATTACAATCTACTGAATAATAGATTGACTTATAGATTTGCTTTCTCGTTGTATGTAAACATACCCAGTAAGAATAATCTCGTTATAGGAGCAGGAGGCGGGCTCCCACTCGCCGCCGTTGATGGGCCACAGCTTCTCGCTGAAGCCCGTCGGCTTCTTGTTACCTTGCCGCCCCACCGAGTAGAAGGCTGGGATCTGAAAACATGGAAAGGATATTGGTACCTTGTTTGGTTTGCATTTCTCTTTCCACAACGACTACCACTCAAGTGCGTTATGATGGATGATTATAGCGACGCCTGCCAGCTTACAAACCGCTTCCATAATGAATGTGCAAATGGAAAATTCTACCATGTAGTGCACACTTACAAACTGCCGAAAATCCTTTGTGCTTTGGATGCGGCAGTCTCTTGTTCCCCGAGACACCAAGAAATTTTGGACATTCTGACAACTAAAGGCTGCAATTTCGACGAGGACTGAAGATAACCGACACTAATTTGAGGTGCACGCACCAAATCCGAGGGGCAGTCGGCGAAGTAAGAGCAGCAGGTAACGGGCGACTCGTGGATGTCCATGGGGTAGGGATTCTCGAAGCACGGGTAGCCGGGCGACTGTAGGTCGATCACCACCAGGTCGTTCTGCAGCAGCACCACTATCGCGTATGGCTCCTGGTAGTCTGCAAACAACAGATCAGCACATTTATGGTTACGAAAACCTTTGACAAGAAGTTATCATAAGAGTGGGGTCTCTGGGAATTAACAGTCCCTAAGTGAAAATTATTTCGAAGTAGTGTTTCTGGGCCATGGACTAGATGGCTTTCATGAAAATAAATAAGTATAATTTAATTTGCAATTTTTGTTATAAATATAAAAATAATGGGCCACTTCTTCCTCAATCTTGTCCTAAGACAGAGATGAGGTTGGCGACGGAACGAGCTAACCCAAAAGGAACTCGTGACTTAAATAGATTGAACTCTTTAAGTTTTCTTAATAAAGGATTGATGATGGAGTAACAATCTAAAATGCTTCAATATCTAGTTCGGGAGCAGGAGAAATCAATGATATCGATACGAGTGAACTGAAATGCTAGAACAGTGTGAGTGACGTCGTGTTACCTGCTGTATGCGGCGTCTCACAGAGCGTGACGAAGTCCACCACGCTGTGCTCCATCTCCAGCACGGTGGTGGACTTGCCGTTGAGGACTGTGATGCTGTGCGTCCGCCCCGCCTTGTCCGAGGGCAGGCCGCCGCTGAATATCACCAGGCTTTCTCTGAAACAGCACGAATGACTAGTTCATTGTCAGCAAGGGTACTACCTACTTGTTTTCCCTTTCCTTTATCCTTAATTGATTCCGCCTTAAATATCAGCACCTGTCGATGATAGATGGCGACGCTTTTAGCGAAATGATTTAAGACGTTCTGTGCTTTCTACATACCCACATGGAAAAAAGGCGTCATTTTATGTTTATGTATAGTTTTGGCAGGTACTCAAAAAATCATTCAAAACCGGACAATATTTAGTATATTTTCCTACAGTTCGAAAGAGTAACATTAAGCTGTTGGAATGTGGATTCTAGGCGCAAACCGGAGCGTCGAAAATACATGAAACTCATTAATTTAGGAAGCATTATATAATTAAATTGTCGCGTAGTGTTATTGAACACGGGCACCCGGCACAAGTACAGCGCGTCATTAGCGGTGAGGTGACTCACCCTGTTCTCGAGGTCTTCCATTCCAGTCTGAGTATAGGTTTACAAGGTTCTAGTTTGCCGTCTTTGTTCGCTTTTGCTGTAAATAAACAAACAATATTGTTAGTCCTCTGAGTCTATGACGTATAATTAATTTATATATAATTTATTTATTTCTATGATATTGATTTGGACAATCATCAACAAAAACGCTTGCATGCATGCAAGCGTTTTCTGTAGGCTTTCTGACTAACTGTATGCAGCTGGGTACTATTATTACAAACTAGCCGATGCCCGCGGCTTCGCCCGCGTAAAATTATATACTTAAACCTTCCTCTCGAATAACTCTATCTATTAAAAAAACCCACATCAAAATCCGTTGCGTAGTTTTAAAGATCTAAGCATACATAGGGACAGACAGACGCGGCGGGCGACTTTGTTTTATAATATGTAGTGATAGTGATGGAGCGACTACCAAAGTTTTATAACAAGATACCCTTCGTTAACACTGCTTGTTAGACTTTTAGGCTTCAGACTTACATGAGAACAAGTATAAAACACACTAATACATCTTCTGAATGTTAGTTAAAAGTAGACGAGTTGCACCATTCAACATATTTGTGAAACCACTTGGGGTGTACTTCGAAGAATATCAAGAGTAAGACAAAGAAAGTTTTGTTAGTGTCACCGTGTGGGTATGAGAGCGAGGTGGGCCTGGGCGCGCGCGTGGTCCAAGTGGCGAGTGCGCCGTCCGCGTGCGCCGTCATGAGCTTGCCGTCGTGCTGCCACGCGGCCGCGCGCACGGCCTCGCCCGCGCCGCCCAGCCCCAGCGCGCCGCGCCACTCCGGCATGCGCGCGCGCAGGTCCCACACTACCACGAGACCCGTCTCGTACGCTATCAGCAACTGGAACATAAACGTTACACGTTTCATCTAACTTCTCTTCAGATTATCCCGAATTATTTTTGACCAGCGCAGCATATATTCTTATGTTCGTATTCTAAAATGTCTACCATGCTTCTCTATTAGTCGTCATCTCATGAGTCACCTTCAGGGCCTTAATACGTCAGTCGGTGGCTATATGCTATCAGAAGTTGAATCAACGGCTTATCGCACATTCCGAGTGGTGTTATTGTGACGCCAATTGTGAATTACCAGGCTGCTTCTTGGTAGCAATTTATGCATGGATCAACCTAGTAACACTGCGTGCAGCTAGGAAATCGAACTCAGGATCCCATGCTCAACAGTCGCGCCCACAAGACCAACCGAGCGGCAGTAGGAATGCCACAATAACGACTGTTATATTGCCCAATATTCAGTTCTACTCATCCGGCTATCAGGAACTAGCGCTGAATGCATTCGTTTATTATTTTACACTAAAATACATAAACACACGGAAACTTCCTGCACGCGAAATGATAAAGAAAACATTTCCGCAGACTAATAATTCAAATTAAAGTAATATTTTGTTACTCTTTTAGAATGTTAAATTAGAGTAATTTTTACCTTGCTGGCGTCCAAGGGATTATCACTTATTTCTACCACTGCGCCGGGGTGGTTCGGCCTCGTCCTGCAATAAACAAATATTCATGTTAGTGAGGCGTTCTCAGAAGGTATACGGTGAATAATTGTAACTCGTCAGTATTGCTTAAGCTAGCGTAGGCGTATTACGATCTCATGGAAACAATTCATGAGACTGTAACAGTAACGTACGCCCTTTTTGGCAAGGAAATACTCGTAATGTTAATGTTTATTTGAAATACTACAGCCCATATAACAGGTAGAGCTTCAATCCTGATTGAATTTACGCCGAGCTTATCAAAGCATCGTTTCCGTTTGAGAAATCAGACGTTTATTCAAGTATCTCGTTTATACGCTCAACTGCAAAGAAGGAAACTTGGATGTTTTATATTTGTAGCACGAATATCTATTTGAGGCCATCTCACGGTGGTATCGTTGGGTCTTTTAGTTATAAGACCTAGCAATTTTACTTTGATTGGTCGCTATAGCACTAAATCGATTGCGTAGCTAAGTAGGCCGTTGCAAACAGAATTGTATATAGCAGAATGGGTGTGAGAGGGCCTTCCGACACCGGGAGAGAGAGCGGTGCTCCCGACCAGACAATAAGGTACTTGTTTAAGTTTCCAAAGTATCCCTAAAATTGCAATCAACCTTTTGCTCAATATCTAAACGAAAAGATTGTTAGCAGAATATTGTGGCTTCCATTCATTGCCAAGGAAACACTACAGTAGAACCTTTAGACGTATCGATATCGGTTGAACTGTTATCAAAGCATATGACATTCCTATACGAGAATGAGAAACACGTGTTAGCTGTCAAATCTGTGTCATCCGGGTCGGGAGCGGGGGACAACGGCGCGGCGCGGCTGAAGCGAGAGACGTGACACGTTTCGCGTAGTTGTAGTTGTACTACGAAACTAGTGTAGTGTAGGGGCGGTTTATTTCAGAAGAGGAAGCTAGATTTGGCATATTAATTATGTATGTAGATAAATATAAATACGAATTCCTGTCAACCCATGTTAAGCCCCATTTACACTGGAAGACACCAAACTGTTACAGATTGGATTTTCACATGTTTTTTTTTAATTCATTTTTTTAAAGTTAATAGCTACTTTAATTACCTTCACGACCCGTTCACTATTCAAAGCATTCATCAGCAGAATGTTTTGAGTGCGTATACTGCAAATTACCCCAAATCGATTTCGAGAAAATTCGTTTCCCAGCAATAATTTTTGCGTAGAGTAGCTTAGAAGGGTTTGAAGTGCATAATGCTTGGTTGTCAGCTTCGTGAAGCATTCATTCACATCCTGTATACGTACATGTACAAGTCTGAAGCTTGATCTAAATAAATTCCTTTTGAAGCATCTTGTCATTAAAACCAAATTGTGTTGTTTTGAAAGCAGCTCCACTCCACCGAGGCACCGTCAGTGTCGATCTGTATCGTGTCAGTTTCATTGACGGCGCGCGGCGTCCCGGCGCCACTTGTTGCGACCATGTGGCGTCGCCCCCGTCCCCCCCTCTCACCCGCCGGGGGAGACGGGAGGGGGCGAGCGGAACGAAGTCGCGGCGGCTTTGAACCTGCACTCTAATTTGTATAAGTACGATTGTTCGAGTGAACCACATCGGAAATAGAAGAATAACGGTGCTCGGGGTTCCACTGCTGCGAGAATAGAAAATAGAGAATTTCATGCAAGTTTAATTAAAGTGGAATTATTTCGTTTGGGAGTTTCAGTATTTGAAACAATAACGTTCCGATTATACACACGTTTCAGTGCTTCCTGCCGAGCTCCGACGAGCACCGGGAACAGGTCCAATCAGTTCCGCAGACGAGTTAAAGGCAATAAATACATTATTGGATCCTTTTAACTTTTCACACGCTTGATTGACTGTATTCATTCTGAACATAAAGTTTGTATCAAGAGACTGGTTCAATCTATGTATTTCTATTGCCGATAAATATGTAGAATTGTACGCGACTCTCGACCGCTACTGAGTCGAGAATGAATAGGCGATGACTGATATGACGTGTTGTACGTGTACTGTTAGCTACTCAGTGTGCGCGGCGGCAGGCACCACGCCACTCACTTTGTGCTAGTTGAATGTGTTGTGTTCTCAGCTGAATGAAAGTTTTCACGTGTTTATTTTCAAGTTTATCTTTCATCATTCGAGGAGCTCGTGGCTAAATAATAACAGCCGCTCGGGCCGATCTTTAGGTTAAGCCGTGCTTGCCTAGGTTGCTCTGTGGATGGGTGCCCGCCCTTACATACCGAGTTTCCTCCGTGCCTCGGAAAGCACGTTAAGCTGTTGGTCCCGACTGTCATTAGTCCATCTTTGGCAGTCGTTACAGGTAGTCAGTGGCACAAATAGTTTGACAACCAGTCTTACCAAGGGGTATCGTATTTCCCAGTATTAACTGGGTGGAGGTCAGATAGGCAGTCGCTCTATGTAAAATACTGGTATACAGCTGCATCCGGTTAGACTGGAAGCCGACCCCAACGTAGTGGGGAAAAGGCTAGGCAGATGATGATGACAATGCATCTTTCATCTTGTTTACCCGGGTCTTAGAAATGGCCAGGAATGCAATATTCTGCTATGTATATTGATACAGCTCTAACCCTGAGGGGTATGTTGCGTCTCTTTTGACTCTTTGTTATTTGCTAGGAGGGATGAAGATTAAATTTTTAGTGGTAAGTACTTTCATTATAGTATCTATATTGATACTAAGTTGAGGCTAGCCAGAAGTAGAATATATTTGATGGCCATTATTGTTATTTTACACAAAGTTACTGGTGTTAACATCATGTAAAAGCTTTACTTCGCATGCGGTATACCGACCAATCCATAATATACTCGCATAAGTAAGTACACATAGTACTCATACATAGCAATCCGTCGCTCAGTCACTAATGGATATTGCGGCGCGTACTCTACGCTACAGATTGGTCGAGCTTTTACGGCTACATATTATTCTGGACTTTATAGTGGTCCGCAAATATGAAACAACTACGAATTGTTTGTATTTAGCTTTGACGTACAGCGTTTACGTGATAGAAGGTACTGCGGGACATGCTGTAATATAATACACAAAAACGACACGTCCAAACATCATACGATGCATAGCATAGTACCGTAGCACATGGGCTACGAACGCTGAGCCGGCGTAGCAAATCTGCTACGACAGCTATGCCAGCGTAGCACACGGCTACGAAAGCTTGGTTGGTGTATCACGTCGGTCGCGACAGCGTAGCAGATGTAACATACGGGTTCCTGAAGTTCAGTCGGTGTGGTATATTGCGTAGCACGTGGATTTCGAGATTTTGTATTGTACTTCAATTAACAAGTAATTTAGTGTAGACACTACACAGAAAGCACTATGAGTCAACATTGAGCTATTTTACATAACCTTAGTCCAAATAAACTTATATCAAGAAATTATTACAACCGTGTATTCACATTGATAGGGCTTCAACTAAAAGCTTTGTAACCCTCCAATCTGCCGCTTGCATAAAACAGTCTTATTGTTTCCTCAGCTTATATTACAAAACATATTTCATATCTCAATATTACAAAGCATATACGAGTATGATATCTCGGCACTTTTACGAGAGCGTCATATAATGATGCCCATAAATGTTGGGAGTTATTTCTCGAAGCCTTTCAGCGTGTTTTATGATTGACGCTAAAAATACTCGCGCGTGTCCCCGACGCTATTGGAGAATGTTACTGTAGTGTGTGTGCTGATTGGGGGAGACAGAAATAATAATAATGTATTGATCTGATGTAAGTAGTGTCACTTATGAGCTATGTTCAAAATGTGAAGTTAACAATAAAAATTTAATATTTATAAGTTTCATTAAAGGAAAAAGAAATATCAAGTCGAAGTCGGGACGGCGTCTCTTAAAGCTTAAAACAACTTTTATTTCAAATAAATATTTAACTGCCCAGTATGTGTTAACGCTTCAAATCTGTCCAAACGTGATATAACGTGAACCGTGTTGCCGTCTGCTAGCCCGTGATATTGTACGTTGTGCCCGCACTAGTGCCGCGGGACCGGCGCGCGGCGGGACATCGCGAGACGAATTCAAACGGACAGCGGGATATTAGATAATATCCCGCCGTTCGTTTAGCCCGGCTTAGAGCCGAAGTGCCAAAGAGGGCTGTACTTCCCGGAGTACTAGCTGCAAGCTGATCGTCTAAATATAAGTATCGTAACAGGGAATATGATGTTTGAGAACTTTCTACTTTCACATTTTATTTCCGTAGAGTTTCTTCGAAAATTAAAGTTTAACTAATGCTCTTCAGAGGAATATTTCAAAAACATTATCACTTCAAAATATTGGTCTGAAGAGGTTTTAAATATCCTAATATAAAACATCTAAACATCCATGATATTTTCGAGAAGCTGGCCCTTTTCATTATACAACAGCTTGGTTGACTGGCAAACACTGCCTCTTTCTTTTCAGTGAAACTTTACAGCTTTATTAATGTTCTTTTCATCATCATCACTTTATGTATTTCCACTCACGTTGCAAGATTTTGGCTTCAGTTTTACAGTCCACCGCCTGCCAGATACTACCCTCCTTCATTTAATATTCTGTTATTTAAATTAATAAAACAGCATCAAATGAAAAGTATTCCAATAAATGAGCGAAAGGTAGGTAGGTTGCTTAGTGTGCGGTCCGCGAGACACAATAGCTGTCACGCTACAGGCGACACCGCGACAGCCGCGCGGCAACTGTTGTTTGCGACGACACGCCAATATTTGCGATAAACGACATAAAGCGGTTCCGGAGAGTAGTCCGGCGCCGCCACGCGCCGGTAGGTACACGCAGCGCGCACTCACACCACCACCCTCGTCATTGTCTTCAATCACGCTCATTTGCAGAATCAGGTCAATCAAATTCAACACTTGGCAAGATTACAATGAAGCGTACCGTCACATAATCAAGAGCGTCGTAACAGTGACGGATTAACACTACTTGATGCCCTAAGCAATCCACGCCTGTGGGGCCCCCTTCCCGAATGTCAACTAGAATCGCCAAAAGGTCTAGTAGTAGTCTAGGTCAGACTCTATGTCAACTTAAAACGCGCGAATTTTCAGTTAGTCCTATATAGTAACTTTTTTTGGTATGGTTTTTGGCGACGTGAGAGTGAGACGTGATGCCCTTTTTTTCCGTATGGGAAATCGTCATATAACTTCTCCCACTCTGTGCGGAGCAGGAGAGAGTGTCAGACTTTTACTGACTAAACCCCGTCCTTGTTCCTTCCTCAATTTGTCAATGTAGTAGGTTAAGTTCTATGGGGCTGCGGGACTGTTGGGCCTTTTTTTTTCGATCCTCGCAATGGAAACACCCGGGTGTTTCCTCCCGCCTGATTCGATGTAGGAACCTCCCGAAACAACCGTGTCCGGTGAGGTCACAATCAAACGTCGCAATGAGATCATGCCGGAGGTTTGTCCGCTGAGCGACAGTTTGCCTCGGCAGCGGGGTTTCCCCCCGGCGTAGCGCCTCGGCACGCCATTCGTGCAGGCTCGCGAGGAGCAGCGGCTCCAGATCCCATAGCGGCAATCCGGCAAATAGGCTCGCCGCCTCGCCGGAGAAGTGATGCCCTTTTTTTCTGATGGGAAATCATCAAATCACCCTTCCTACTCTGGGCGGAGCGGGAGGGAGTCTCAGACTTTTAGTGACTATAAACCATCCATGTCCCTTCCTCGCCCTTCACGTTCCGGGGCCGCGGTATCTCTTTCGAACAGCCCCAGCAGGCTTCGGCCCTTGCGGGCCCCTCCCTTTATTCTGGCATCTCTTTGAGGCGCGCGTGGAACACGAACGCGCCGTCGACACGGCCTGTCGTCATTAGACGGACGGACGGCTAGCTAGCCCATAGCTCACCATCCACAGGCCCGCATCTACGGTGGCCGGTAGCCACCACGTGGCCTCCGACGCCCGCGGTGGCTGGAGCGTGAGGCTCTCTCCCTCTCGCGTTCCGCCACCTCCTTCGCTAGCATGCTTCGCAGAAGGAGGCGACGGCTTCCCATTCCGTCTCTCTCCGGACCATGGATTGAACCAGGGCCGGACGCGAGAGGTCGCCGCCGCCGATCGCCGCTACGAGGACACGGCATTGCTCCGCCCACGCGGGGCATTCCTCCACCGTGTCCTCCGGTCGATCCTCGCAGTGGAAACACCCGGGCGTTTCCTCCCGCCCGATTCGATGCCGGAACCTCCCGAAACATCCTTGTCCAGTGAGGACCTGCGTCAGGCGGAAGGTGAGGACGCCGTGGCGCCTCAAGCCAGTCCCCAAAGAGGGGACTTATCGCCACTATCGTGGCGTGCCCTAGGCTGCACGGGGTTGCGACAGTCGCTCTCTCCATGTCGCCATGAGATCGCGCCGGAGGTCTGTTTCCCCCCGGCGTAGTACCTCCGCGCGCCATTCGTGTAGGCGCGCGAGGACTATCGCCTCCAGATCCCATGGCGGCAATCTGGCAAGCAGGCCCGCCGCCTCGCGGGTGCGAGTGCGGCACCCACGGTACTTCACGGCTGCCACCTTTTGGGGCGCGTTCAGATAATGGGCGGCTCGCCGCCTCAAGGAACGCAAAAAATGTGTGGAATGCTTCACGATTTTGCGTGTCATCCTTGCGCAGGGGCCATGCTAATCTTCTCTGTATGAGACGTGATGCCTTAAGGATGGATTTTTTCTGTGCTTCTTCTGGTGCCCCACCCAGGAGTGATGCCCTAGGCAATTGCTTAATTTGATTAAGGGTTAATCCGTCACTGCGTCGTAATAAAGGTTGTATTTGAAATAAAAGTTATAATTTATAGAAGTTCCAAAGTAAATGTATTCAGATAAAAAGGTTATAATCTCAGCGAAAGATAACGAATTCAAATACTACACAGTTACGTAATTTTCCGCTTCAGAGAGTATCACAAGGATGTTTTATTATCCTCGCGCGCCCCCTTCGCCGCTCTTTTTGCTCGTCATTTATATTATTTTAAGAGACTACGAACAAACGAGCCTATTCATTTGCGATTCAGCGTGATTTTTATTATATTTTCAGACTACCTTTGTCAGTCCCTACGTCTGCTGCGGACGGATATCATTAAAACCTTATTATTTAATAACATCGTATGGTATCCAACAATGGTGTCGGGTGACAACCCTAGGCATTTTAATTGTTGCTGTAACGCCATTGGCGGAAGTTCGTTACCAAGCGCCAATGAGTGCGCGTTACTTGAATTGCGAACTCGAAGCGAAGTAATAGGGTTGGCGCAGCCTGAGGGCGTGTTATAACGATCTTTATTGTCTGTGAATTTAGCGTTTACAATAACGGCGGCGGCGAAGAGGTGCCGTTCCGACAAGTTCTCCAATTAACTTAGTGTTTACTGCGGCGAGATACTGTTCGCTCTGAACTAGTTGTGTGATCGTTAAATATTAACAAAAGCAACGGTTGTTATTCCACTGTTTGTTCGAGAACAGCTGTGAGGAACAATTGCCAACAAAATGGAAAGGTCGCCGTCTCTAGGTTGCCGTTTAAGTGAACATTAAGATTTGGAGCGAAGTGGCAACGTTTACGGCCTGTACACACGGCGTTGTTGCCAAACTTCAACATCTTTAACTGAATAACTTACGCTGTATGTGTAAAGTTCAAGTTCAATCAAAGTTTTGTAACATGGAGTTAGAACTTGTACATCTAAGGCCAGTTATAATTCTGTGCCAATATCGTTAAATCAAATAACTTATCCACCGTACAACAATTAAATTAGATTTCTATCGTAACTAAGAATGACCCATAACGTCAAAAACTTCCTTAACAATTAAAAGGCGAGTCGTTAATAGCTTTAAGTGAAACATTCCATGAAGTCCGCTGTAAAATGTTTCAACTTTATTAATATCAGTTAAATACCGCGAACAATGGTCGATGAGGCTTCATTGTCGCGAGTGAGAGATACTTCGAAGTGAAAACTTTTCCAATAACTGTTACAGCTTTACTAGTTTTTGCCTTGTTGAACTATGTGAAAAAAAAGCTGAAGTAATTTTTTGAAGACACCTTTTAAAACATCCTGGAACGTATTGACGACCCGATTGGCGTAGTGGTAGTGACGCTGCCTTACGTTCTTAGGGTCCTGGGTTCGAATCCCGGTAGGAGCAAATGTTTGTGTGATGAGCACGGACATTTGTTTCCGAGTCATGGATGTTTATATGTATAATAAGTAGGTATCTATTTACAAACAAAAAAGTATGTATGTAGTATATCAACTATCCAGGGTCCACGACACAAGCTTTGCTAAGTGTGGCACTAGGTGGCGCTGTGTGTTAATGTCCAGCGATATTTATTTATTCCAGGATGTTCGTTTCGTGTGCCTTCGTACCTGTGCTACGTTGTTAATAAAAAAAAAAAAGATTTCCGTGTTTATTCTTGCCACCTTTCGGCAAGAGTAAAATATATTTTCTAAAATATACACTGGTCAGCAAATAAACCGAGTCACCCGCTACCTAGGAACTCTGATTCGATTTTCTCAAAAAGTATAAAACTTACAACTATCAAAGTTATACCTACAAAAAGTGCGTTTCATGGTGATTAAAATGACTACAAACTAATTCGAAAGTACAGTCAACTCACATTGTAATCAAGCAACAAACACAATGCTAACGATTTGCTCTGTTTTTACCAGAGTTTGAAATTAGCGTTCTTTTTCTCTACAATGACTGTAGTCGGATATTTCTTATCATTTCTTTAGTTTTTGTGCATCGTTTGCTAAGACGCGTGTGTTTTTGCTACTTTTTTGATTAATAATGGATACAGCACCTCAGGAAGCAGCTCCAGCTTTAGCATTACTTCAAGCAAGCATTGCGCAACGTGAAGTCGCTCGAAGGCTTCGAATCAGCAGATCTTCAGTGCAACGAGTTTACAGACGATACCTAGAGACTGGAGCATTCGATCGCCATCCAGGTACGGGCAGACCTAGGGCTACATCAGCAGCAGATGATCGTTATATCCACCTGACTGTTCTGCGAAATCGCCACCTCAACGCAGTTCAAGTCCAACAAAGTCTGCGTGACGAACGCCAAGTGGTCATAAGTTCAGATACCGTAAGAAGGAGACTTGCTGAACGGAACCTGACCCCAAAAAGAGCTGCAACAGGCCCAGTATTAACGGTAGCTCACCGTCGAGCACGACTTGAATTTGCTCGAGAGCATAGGGATTGGACATTAGAGCAGTGGAGTAATTTACTCTTCACTGATGAGACCAGGGCGAGTCTACATGGAAGTGATCGACGTCAGAGAGTATATCGTCGCCCTGGAGAATGTTATTCTCAGTGTTGCATCGAGGAAACTGTTGCTTATGGAGGAGGATCTGTAATGGTCTGGGGCGGCATCTCGTTAACAGCACATACAGCGTTAGTTTTCATCGAACCGACGGGTCGTACACGTGAACTGACTTCTCATCGTTACATTACTGAAATCCTCGCAGACCATGTGGTACCTTACGCAGGATATATCGGACAGGATATGCAATTGGTGCATGATAATGCACGGCCTCATGTTGCTCATGTGGTGACCCAGTATCTACGCGACGTCAGCATTCGTACGATGGACTGGCCAGCTCGAAGCCCGCACTTTAATCCGATAGAACACTTATGGGATGAGCTGAAACGTCGGGTTCGAGCCCGGGTACCTGCTCCAACAAGGCTTCCAGAGCTGCGAATCGCAATTGAAGAGGAGTGGAATAAAATTCCTCAAGATTTTATCGTCAGGCCCGTAAGGTCGATGAATACAAGGATGCTGGCAGTTATCCGAGCAAGGGGAGGGGCAATACGAAATATTGATAAAAAACTTTTTTTTTATTTTATCTTTGTTTTTGGCTTTAATTTTTTTTTTCACTTTATCATTACTAACGATTGTCACGACTGGAAAACGACTCTTCTTTGTAAAATCCTTAATAAACACTGAAATATTGATTAAACCCAATGAGTTTCCTTTCATTTTAATCACCATGAAACGCACTTTCTGTAGGTACAACTTTCATAATTGTAGGTTTTTTAATTTTTGAGAAAATCGAATTAGAGTGCCTAGGCAGCGGGTGGCTCCGTTTATTTGCTGTCCAGTGTAGATAGAAGGTAAACGTAAACGTCAAGAGACACACACGTTATAGACAGAAAAGAACCACTACTTTGAAAACTTTCTGGTCACTCATTTGTTAGACAAGAACATGATCAAAACAAACACATATTTGCAAAAATATTTAGCGACCCTAATTCAACACGTCTTGGTTGGTCTTCGGAGGGTAGTCGTTACTTCGTGGCCAATACCGCGGACAGATGACGCTGTTCCAATAATTTCAATAGCGCGATGCAGGATCATTCAAACGAGATTTTCTGTTAAATATAAATTGGAAATAGGAATGTATTTGAATCACGTTTTCGTTTAGTTTCGTTGGCGGCCGGACATAGCGCCGTGAATACTAATCGACTTTGTATTATCGTTTTTGGATTACGGCGACGTGGGGCAGGACTTCGTTACCTCACAATACAGGTCTGCTTGATCACAAAGCAAATATTTCTTCTGTTTGAGTATATTCTCTTCTGCGTTTCAGAAAAACTGAATAAAAATAATAAATAAATGTGCTGGTGAACCTTAGGCGTAATTGATGATGAAATATTTCAGTGTAGGACTGAAGCATTGTAATCTAGAGCCCCGGGGATGAAAAAAAGGCGTCCTGATAAATTATTTCCCTGCGGACTGACATGACAAACGCTTTCCGTCGTGACTTACAAATTGTACGACAAGATAAGACTCTGTAGATCCACCATGTTCTTTTATTTGGAAATCTTGAGTTAATTCTTTAGTCTCTTGTTTAAATGTCGTCACTCATAAAATATGAATCTACGAATGATTCTTATTTCTTTATTATAGAAGTTAAGTAATGAGTAACAGCGGCCATGAAAAAATACATAATTGTGAATTTATGTTTCCAGGAGAGATAAATGTTGTAAAACGTGATGCAGTAGAGACACGGGTAACAGAGAGAAGTTCGATAATCCTAAAACTACATATTACGTTCTAATAAAAACTAGGGCACAGAGCCAAACGTACGGTTTTAGTTATTAAGCTGTTAGCTTAGAGTACAAACAGTTTGATTAAGCAACAGAACCGTTTACGTTTAGTTTTCGCTGCAGTGCACAGTGGCTGCGGACCGCCCAGCCGGTCAAAGGAGGCCAGCAATCAGAGCGCAAATAAAAACATTTGAATGGAATTAATGG
Organism: Xestia c-nigrum; assembly: GCA_916618015.1. Taxonomy (NCBI): domain Eukaryota; kingdom Metazoa; phylum Arthropoda; class Insecta; order Lepidoptera; family Noctuidae; genus Xestia; species Xestia c-nigrum. The sequence goes on from OU745256.1 coordinate 865,325, forward strand.
AGCGAGCTGACTGTTGGCCACGATTGGACGAACTACGTTCGAGCGCAGTGAATATAGACATTGGTATTCGATATACGAGTATGTCTATATCATTTATTGAAACGTTTCTATAGACCAAATATATTGTTAATTTTGGCAATTTCATTTCATTTTCATATTTCTACAGATGAAAATACCGCGGTCAGATGAAATTTCCTCGAAAACAAACATACGGCAGAAACATATTCAGAAGAAAATCTTCAAAAACAAATTGGTCGAAAAACGTAAGTACATTTGCGCTACATGGTCTGAGGAGAGGACACTCGTGTCCTTATTGAACCAATAAATTGTGTCCCCCGCCCCCTCGCCTGGCAGGGACGCTTATCACCCCCTCTGCTCCCTGCCAGCTGGGCGTCATGGTGTGATCACGGCAGATATTAACACGCTTTAATATCAGGCGTTTGGAGGCTCTTAGCTTGCTGAAAGTGTTAGACAGTGAAGAAGGGAGAATGCAGACAGTCATATCGGGGACGTTGCTTGTGTTCCATAGGTATTACAGATATTTTGGTGCAGTTAACCCTCTAATGTCTCTCTCGAGAGAGTCGTAAAGGCGAAGTTTCAAAAAAATAACCTGGTGTATCTCTTATCTTGAATGTAACAAATTCATATTCCTGGCCAGTTCATTCGGCCAAAATTGACCCCCAGCAAAGTCCGGACAAATGTAGAGGAAGAGGACTAACAGCCGCACGGGACGAGGGTTGTGTTATCTTATTAGTGGAGGGCGAGGGACGCGCCTAATTAACTAATTAAATTACACATGTCTGTATGTTGGCGCCGCGCTCCCGGGCCGTGGTATGCGATTACACGGACAGAAACAACCGCATCGAGAGTATTTGTTCTATGTGAACTGTCTAATTTATACAGAGAGAGCTTCAAAATGGTAAATGTATATGTGTGTCAAGTTTCATGACAAATCTATCACCGCTCTTAAGGTTATATAAAACAATAGGTTTTATTATTAATAGTCAACAATAAAAAACACATTACATTATAAATAAAACAGGTTTATTTAATTCCGTGATACGCGCCGATATTTGTCGACAAATGCGGCGCGTCAGTGATTTAAGAAACGTTCTCATGTTTTATTTTATTGAATGTTGATGTTTTAAAATGCCAGTTAGATATTTGAAGAAGATTAAAGAAAAAAGAAATAAAATTTACCTTCTACTGCTTTTTAGCAGTAGAAGGTAAATTTTATCTTGACTGACGCTACTGTAACAGGAATCCTTTCAATAGAGATGCAATCTTCTTAAATGAAAAGACAGAAATAACAGAACACACAAACAAAGATTATGACTAAATAATATCAGTATTACTTCAACTCTCAACAAGCAGCAATTATAAGTTAGTTTCAAATAAACTATAAAGTGAAATAATTAACAAAATATAACTAGCGTCCCTAGCAGAGCGCAGGTACGTCGAAATAAACACAAGTTTGTACAACAAAGCTCAACTCGGCTCGTGTCGCTGACACCCCTGTAATTCTCGCACTCGCCCCGATCCCGCCACTCTCTCCCGCAACGCTGCCGGCCCGCTCCCGCCACGCTGCCGCCCTGCTCCCGCCACGCTGCAGCCTCGCTCCCGCCACGCTGCCGCCTCGCTCCCGCCACGCTGCCGCCTCGCTCCCGCCACGCTGCCGCCTCGCTACCGCCACGCTGCCGCCTCGCTCCCGCCACGCTGCCGCCTCGCTCCCGCCACGCTGCCGCCTCGCTCCCGCTACGCTGACGCCCCGCTCTCGCCACGCGCGCTCACAAAAGACTTAATACACAACATTTCCCTTTTGACGAAAGTTTCATTAACGAATGAAATTGGAAAATTCTAATTATTTCCAACGCCAGCGCCACCAAGTTGTGATTGTCCGGAGGAAACTTTATAGAAAAGGCTTTTGTATATTAATAACGCTTTTCCGTTGTATATAAAAAGACTTAAAATACTTTGTACGGTCACGCCGTACCTATAAAACAACACATTCGTTTTACTTTATGCTTCTGTAAACCTTTTAACCAATAAATAAAATAAATAAATAAAAAAAAGGAACGCTTTAGTTTTTAAACCATGAACTGGCGTACCCTGAAGTTAGGAAATATTTGGTTCCCTACTATTAAGTACCTTGCGGAGTGGCGGCATGCTAACCTCAAAATCGAAGGCACGTACAATAACCACTAAACTGCATCTAAATAATAAAATACGTGCTCCGAGACAAGCGAGCGGTAGCGCCGTCATACATATCCCGTAATGTGGCTGTTACGGAGGCTGTACCACATCTAGATAATATTTTACGACTAATGCGGCTTCAAACAAGTCGTTTCGCTTTCATTACTGGCGATATGAATTGTATGGTTTTCAAGGTATTGTGTAGGACACCCTCTCTAATACTAAGAGCTGGTTACAGAACAAGGACCACTGCATACACATATGAATTTAATAACTGAAATCGTTCCACACATAGTTCCGTAGCACAGTATTCGTAGCATTCCTGCTACGCTTTGTAGCGCATTGTTTCGTAGCTGTCAAGGCACCGCTACGGCAGCTGCTACGGACGTAGCGCCGTAGCGCCGTAGCGTGAGCTTTGTGCTACGATGTAAGCTACGAACTAATCTACAGACATGTGTGTGCTCTAACGATGTTTCGGTGAAAGCTTGCAAGAAACAGCTTACGGTGAAGCATAACGCTATTCCTAACATGATAACTTTAGGAAAACGGAATATTGGGCAGTTTGACCGTTTGAATGTTTTCGATTCTGTTATGATTTGGGCAATAGATTGCCAGATTGATTGAATAACATCGCGCTTGCCAAAGGTTGGTCAAGGTATGAGTACATCCATATTTCATATTGACAATAATTTTTGTGGTAAGTCTTTGAATGTATAGTTATTAACAGCATTCTTCTCCAGCCTCCAGATAAATAGGCAGTGAGTTAAAAGCAAAGTTGTCAGCCATCGGTTTTTCTTCGTTTACATTTCGGGGGGTGCTTCAGAATTAAAATCTTAGGATATTCAGAGATATGGCGAAGCGTCACCGTGATATGGCTGAAGTTCCTCGGCCCCGAACAATGCGCTTTGCTTCCACATTTATTGTGCGAACCGCCAGTCTGTGGGACTCACTGGTCCTCTGTGACCCGGTCACTGTTAACTTAATCTATTCATAGCTCGAGTGTATTGGTTTTTATATCATTCACATCAGGCGAGGTGCGGCCTAACGCAAGCTTATGTAGTGAAATATTTTTATTTTTTTATTTTTTTTTATTAGCCTGTACTGTCCCACTGCTGGGCAAAGGCCACCCCCAATTCCTTCCATGTGCTTTTTTCCTGTGCCGCCTCGGACAAACCCTCGTGATGCGCGTCCAAATAAAAAAAATATCGCTGGACATTAACACATAGCGCCACCTAGTGCCACACTAAGCAAAGCTTGTGTCGTGGTCACCAGACAGAAAAAAAAGAGAAAAAGAGTTAAAAACAGTTTTTGCCTGAACGCACATTTACTCCCTCATTTTGGGCGGCTCTAAAACAAAATATAAACTGACACAATGAACAAAGTCCGGCCTTTTAACTTGAAAATGATATAATAGGTAATGATAAATACGTAATGATATCGGCCTAGCGGTCAATTTGAACCATAGCAAACCGAGGCACCAATAGCAAACGTCTCGAAACCCCAATACTCAAATGGACACTAAACACGATTCACTAATATTACCGTTATCTGTTATCAGCCGGCGCAGGATCCCATCGCGATTGGTATTCACGTGAGGGCCCACAATGACCCATCTAATTGGTGATCCTGCTTCGATGGCTGCGGTCTCACGGCGGAGGGTATACAGGTATACACTCAATGTTAAGCTGTCGGTGCGAGTTATTTTATAGTGGAAAATTGGTTATAATAGTAAATAATGTGTTATTGGTTATTGTTACATGATGGACCCAAAATAATGGTAATTTTATGTAGGTTTTCTGTTTTGTTTTGGTTTTGTATTCTTCTTGCCGTTCCATCTGAAATATTTGTATTACTAGCAATGGGATTACCCGAGATTTTATTTATTTCGTTTTCTTGCGGTCGTGATCCTAGTATCGGCTTTGGAAGTTTCATTCATCAGAAAGGTCTTATTGTGACATTTTTCGTTTGCTGTATCATCTCAGTTATTGATGGCATATGTTTTGGTAACACTGAAGATAGTTGTTTTGTAATACCAATAAATACAACAGATATTGTTCAAGCTGCAATCCACAGACCTGCAGCGATGTGAAGTATAAACAACAACATTCGAGCAGTCGACATACCGCTCTGTTTACCTACAATACTCAATAAATATCTCAAATAAACAGCATCCCTGCATCACAGTGCATAGGAGCGTGACTTGTTGCTTGTGCTCACAAATTGGCTGCGACTTTATGTCTGTCTGCACGAATGTCTCTGTACTAATATAGTGCCTGCAGAGATTCTTTTGTAACATTATAATATTCAGCTGTTTTGCATTTGAACAAACACAAACAGTAATTGCTCATACCATAACTTGCCTTAGGAATATAGTGAATGATGTACTAACTTGTCTTTTTTTCATAACAGCATGACGTTAAATCAAATCGAAATATAAACATGAACATTAGATTGCACCATTTCAATAAAGCTGAAATTTGGCACGATAAGCAATTCATAAAGTTTTTCAATCTCAATTTTTAGCTTGAAATGTTTGTTGGACTTCCCACTTATGTGAAACCATATCCATAAACAAAAATGTGTCTTCGCTAGCGTTAGGTAAGCTATAAACAAGACTGTTATGGTTATAATATACTTTATGACAGATCGTTTGCTTGTTGCTACAGCTTGTTGGCAAGTTGCGTGTATACAGTATAAGATGTCAATTTAAACATTCACGAGAACATTCTGGAGCTATTATCATTTAACTGTCAACAGGTTCTGAAGGGATCAATAACGCGCGCTGTATTGTTGCTCCCCATTCAATTCGCTCGCTGCAATATAAAAGTATTGAGTGTATTTCTGCCCTACTCAATAACACCGCTGGCCTGGATGGAGTAACAATTGATTTGTAAATTAAATTAATTGGAAAGTGAGCGTTTTGTGGGAACATTCCATTATGGCGGATGAGTTTTTTATTATATTCAATTCAATTTCGCGTAGAAACTGGCCTACTAATAGTATATTATGTAAAACCGTATCATTACATATCTTTAAAGATACAGTAACATACACCGCATAAAACACAAATGCGTTGCCAATAGAGTGTATGCTCTAATACGAGTCTGTCAATCTCATCATCGTCGTATAATATTGTCTTGTTTGTGCTACAGAAAGGCACTTAGCGTCAACCCAGTATTTGGTTAGGCGCACTGCATCAGTAAGCGCATCGCTCCCTTCGCTCGCTAACACCCCATTTGTGCGCTTGCAAGGTTGAGCGACTCAGTTGAGCGACTACTCGGCGTATATCGAGGGAATATGCTGTTAACCTTTGTAAACTATTGATAACATTATATTGTAGGGGAATATTAACTAGAGATTTTGATGCCGGTTCAGATTATTATTCTGCACAGCTGTCAGTATTATTCTCACTAATACCAGTACTTCGAGAATTTCAGTAAATCATATCTAGATTGTTCTTCTTTGATCTTATACCACTTTATGAAGAGTCCTTTTAACCAATTTTATTCGCTCTCATAGTTCAGTCACGCGTATGTATAGACTGTATGTAGTAGTGTATATGTGTCCGTGCACATTAAACACACGAACATGGTTTAAGTGCCAATAAAGAGGTGTTGATAGTGACAAGTTGTCGCTCACGACGTCGCGCTACGATGTCATAACACTCAGCGCCGGCGCCGATTCGGTGCTTACTTTTGGTGAATGTCATGGGGTCTGAGTGGGGAGAGGAAAAAGGATGAGATTTGATTGGAATGGCAACAAGAGTGAGCGGTGATAGGAACGTCAGAAGGCCTCTAAATAGGTTAAGTATGTCTATAATCTTTCGTGCTGGGAACCAAACACACAAATTAAATGCTGATCTGTAGTGTTTACTACTTCTCCAGTAAATTTATTCTGGTTGCCATCGCGAAATCTATTCGTATCCCGAAAATAGGTTGGTTTAAAGACATTATACGTACATACGTAGGGCGCTACGAAGCTTCACGCATAAGATTAGCATTATCGTTCACTGTAATGGCCGCAGCACTCCTCCGTAACCGAGTCTACTTGAGTTTTCCTCAGCGCCGAGCATCACAGACATATCTCACCGATGATTGCTATGCTCTTACATACACTTTGATGGCACAAAATATACACGAAATGAAAATGACACGACCGAGGTAAAAATCTCAAGAAATAAAGAATGTGTAATGTAAACCTGAATATGTCTTGAAGATTTTGTGTACATCCTCAATGTTACAAGACGAGAACAGTTTATTACATTTGACAGGCTGAATAACTTAGTTTATGAGGAATATTGATGTTATTGTAACCTTCCTCCGGGTTATAAGGAAAACATGATAGCGATGTAGAAGAATTTTTGAATAAACAATAAAGGTAGGATGTATTGCAGATTAACAGTCTGTGATTACTTAGCCCCTACTAACATATATAACATAGACCTAAGAGAACTCGAGACCATTATTTACAATGTTTGTCATCGCTGTTATCTTTTGACAATCTCCATTCAATCTCTTGAAAGTATAAAGCAGATTTTAAAGCGATGCCACCCCGAGATGGTGTTACTGTACGTAGATATGATATCGTGTGAGATCGTAAACTGCGCATTGTGTCGCACATAACCGTAAAGGTCGCGACACAGCGGGGTAGGCAGACACGCAAGTGACGAGCCCATGGACTGATACATAAAATGTTCACGTCAAATTTTTACTATCCGCGATATTTTTCTACTAAAACTCTTATTTTATACTTCGGTACTTAAAATGGAAGATGTTTTTTCGACCCACGATACATCGGTATCTTGCGTAGGTTAAAATAAATTCTTGATTGCTTTTCTGGTTTAATTGTCTTATTTGAGTAAGAATCTCCGAAGTCAGATGATGCTACAAATCACAACATCTCTCCTATGTGCTTATAAACATGTCACGCCACTTACTCTTGTTTGCTACAACTGTTCCGTTCAAACATAGTGTTGATCATCAGCTTAGCATACAAACGACGGCACTTGTCTCGTTGTGCGACAGTTTGCAGAGATGTTGTTATCATAACACAATATTTTATGATCTGAGCGCTATTTTAAAGTATGAGTGAGCAATTTCTTTCTACTACTAGTGAGACCAGTAGATATTACGAGTACTATATAGGATGAGAAAAGGGTTCGAAAATAACCGAAGTAACTACCTAGGTGTTACCTTTTCTCGTGGTTCTGCCTTTCTGATAAAATCCTGCAACGTTACGAGCCTCTCGGGAAGCAATATCCTGAGATGATAAAGTATTCGTGTCTCTGCAACGCTACGTCACGGCATATGTATGAGCTTAAAATTATAATTCATGGCGTGTCCTGCCGGGGTGAAGTTTACGATCGGCCAGCGACGTAAATATACTACTCCATATAAAGATACTTGAAGATATAAGAAATATAGTGGGTATGTATGTACCACAGAGCCCGGAGACACCTCGGAGTTACAAACTCAATTAAATTTCTTCATAAACGTAAACTTAAAACCAATTAGAGGCATTTTTGAATGGCCAAGGAGTCGGTTAGTAAGTCCGATAGCTGTACTTTAACTTTACGTCACCGTGTCACCGTTTATTCGCACTTTAATGCAAATGACGCATTGAATCCGACGCGTCGGTTTGTAACGTTCCGCGACAGAAGTTGGAGCATTCAGTGTCATGTTTGTCTTTCGTGTCTAGTCAGTCCCTGATTCCGTGATCTGTGCTATGAACTGAAAGAATTCAGTTGATTCTCCGTGAATGATATTATAGGTTTTACGACCGATGACATCAGAATACAGACGTAAAACTGAAGGGAACTTGATGTCATGTCATAGCGCCGTAGATTTTATGACAGGGCGAGTCTTTGTAAGCATAACAGGCGATGGAAGATTCTGTTGTTGATTTGAATATAAGATCTACTAATGTGGAAGCAAAGCCTTCGTGTTCGAGGGTAGGTAAATAAGTTTTGCGAGGGAGTTTCATCCTTAAACATTAAAGTCAATGGATCGATATAAAAACAAATGTACCCCAGTAACTACTTCCAGATAGGTACCCTTTAAACTTTTCTTCTCAGAGTAGTCAAATAGAAAATGTCTAATCCTATAGGTAGTTAAAATATGACGTGAAAAAGTGATTCCGATATGTATCCTATTTAGAGAATAAATAAGTAAATTTTTAGGATCGGTTTTGCTGTCTCGTGCAATCTGTGTTTCAGTCTGTTTCTACATTTAATTAATCTTCGCTGTAGACTGTAGGCTTCCTAAAGCTGACCGATCGAAACACCCGCTAACTGATAACTTAATTAACAACTCTCATATAACTATATTACAACAACTATTCGCCTTTAAAGGTCAACGCTCTCAAGGGTAATGTCAGTTATTTGACGAAGGTAGACTAGTTCATATAATTGAGTTACCCTCTCGAATGATATGAATATATGTACATTGTGGTGTATACTTCGTGGTGGTACCGTCATGAATGTATAATTCATAGCCGTCACAACGATAATCCCTCATCATCTGCGAGGGGTTTAGTCAAAGAGCTGTTAAAGCTATTAAATCTTGTTAGTAAATTGTAATCTTTAACAGAATGAGCACGTAAATCTTTGTTACTTGATGTATTACATTATTTACTGCTTTGGTGGATAGCCTAAAGCTCAGATTTATTAGTAGTGAGGATTCAAGTAAGACAACCGAAGACCGAAGGGTCAGGCAGAGCTGATCGTGAAAACCACTAAGTGTTTTTATTACTGCTTCTACCAAGTACATTAATTAATTGCATGCACCGGGTAACAAGCTTGTAAACTGTCGATGTGGATGAGATTCAAAAAGTAATTATAAAGTTAGAGTTTAGTAAGAAATCGCGTTTGTCTTAAAGTTCCGTCATGTACTACAATCCTATACTCAATTTAAAGAACGAAAGTGTGTTACATGAGTTTAAATCAGCTAACACACAAAACTAAGAAATCTTTTATCTTTACCGATACTAAACATCGTGATACCCCAATTTATAAAGTGTAGGCAATTAGCCCTGCCTGCCCGCTGACCGCGCATGACTTAGTGCCGATTTAGCCGCATGCCCGTGACTTAGCGGCTTATCTGTTCCCTGCGATGTTCCCTTTACTGGTGTTCCGGATTACTGCGACATTTCGGAGCAAACACACTTTTTGGAGGCAGCCAGAATGTTTTTACCGGGATTCAAGATTGTTTGGAGATTCCGAGATAAGTTGATGTATCATGTACTCATGAGCGTACCGACATGGAGTACTTACATCATACATATGTATAAAGTAATGTAAAATATAATTTGGTGAAAAGTTAATTAAATTGATATCAGAAGGTACGACAGTTGTCTAGTGACAGTTTATCTTTGTCAGGATGATATTAAATTCTTAGTGTACGCTACAGACAACAGATGTAACTGTAACTCTTGGTAGTAATGAATGAAGCGCGTGGTCGGTGTCGGTCGGTCGGTGGTACTCACACTTCGATGGCCTTGTTCCAGTTAATGACGTATCCGGAGAGCGCGAAGGTCTCGATGTTGACCACGTGCACGTTGCCGCGCTCGGTGCCCACGTGGATCCACTTGGACGCCAGCGGCAGGTGCAGGCACGTGATCCTGCGGGAGGGCAGATGTGTTATTACGTACAGCATGAGTATACGAGTATACGTGTGGAATTTGAAACGCGCGCTTTTGAACAACGAGCACACTCAATGTCTCTTACCGTATTTCAGTTCTCCTAAGTCGTCAAATGGTTTTCATACCAAAGACACTTTTATTTGAAAAAGACAGTGGCTAGAATCGCATAAAATATACGAGAAGACACAAACGTACAGACAGAAAGTCAATTATCTCTAAAACATACTCCGTCTGGAAAATATCAAACAACAGTTGATATAGACCCTTACATTGTTGTAAGAGTCAATACTGTTCTTGTCTTGTAATCAAGTAAAGTAATAAAGAATCGAAATATTTCGCTACCCCGAGTTAATTTCACGAGGTTTTAATCTAATTCTGCACCCATAACCATTAACGTTTCACGTTCAATTTATATAAACGACCAGCACCGTTTACTACGCGATGCTCCTTTATACTTCATTCATATTAATGTAAACATCTCAAGTGCAATGCTGAATTATTCATACAATAATGTTTCTGTTCAAAAGCCCGCGTCGATACAGTCTCAGTAGTCTCTCAGGTTCCAGCACACAAAGGAAGTCGACCACAATGTTCACAATGGCGGAGTGACCGCGGTATCATGAGGTATATTCCCTCAATAGAGGTAAAGAAGGTATCGTCTCCTGTCATATCTATTCATGAGCGAATAAAATTTAAGTTTGCGTGTATCGAGCTCGTTATTCCGACCTGTGTGACCGACAGAGCCCATTGTAATCTGACGTTTACAAGTCTGAAAGGACCCTTTCTACGATAAGCTTATTAGTTTCGTACAGGTCCACTATAGTGGAGGTCCGTGTATTATGTTTCATACAGCGAGGCCAACGGTGAAAAGAATTTATTATAATACCTTGCTTATTGTAGGTTTCTCGATAGAATTACAAGTTTTGTAAAGGTACAGATTTCAGTTTGGGTCTCATATAAATAGTCGATCATTTCAATTCATTGAAGCCGAAAGTGTACAGGGTTTTGATATTAGCCCAAACAATATATAGATTATTATTGTGGGCGTATAACGAGCCCACTCTCGTAAGGCCCTCTACAATAGGGCGAAAAATTCATCGCCCCGCGTCGTTAAATTTAAAGAAGCGAAAAGCTAACAGAATGAACATCTATTGCTCTACGTGAACTGAATTCTACACATTTAACACACCTTTTTAATAATTAGCGAAAAACGTTGTACATTCAACGAAAATTGTTAACAAAAGCGTCTACGTATAGCATAGATATTATTTTTTATGTACAACAGTAAAAGTTTATCTAAACGGTCAAGGCACAGGCGGAGGCACAGTTAGAACAGAAGGACAACACTAACAACATCAAGATACACGAGGGAGTGGGAGTCGGGCGATAGCCGCCTGGCCGACCGGACAGAGTTTTACTTCGATGCTATAAAAGCGAATACGACGTCATTCGGCTCGTTTCGGGTCGGACGAAGCTCCTCGACCACGATGCGGGATCTTTTCGCAAGGCTCGTGTTGGTCTTCTGTTCTCATCTCGTGGTATCGTTGTAATGTTGCCTGCCTACCTTGTAATGGGCGGTGCTGATAAACTCGGTCGCTGTACACTTTTTAATTAACCCTTTACGTGGCGATTATACGGCGATGTCGGGGGCGTAACGTTTGCGGGTTATAGGCTCGACCTGGCGTTTACCCAACACAATGGATATGGTTTTTCAATACCTCGTTAACTGGAAATCAGTTGACTAGGTAAGTTTACATTTTTTTTTGTAGAAGGGTCACGTTTTACGACAATACGAGTAATGCAACAACCAATAGACTTCAAACTCACAGATTCTATATCTACAACTAATTATTGCGTATACTTACGAAATTAAAAAAATCAGAACATACAATTTTACAGGAAACAAATCAAGGAAAAAAACTGTTTCAGAAAATATTAAATAAAACCTAATAGAACGACTACTGAAGGCATGCTCATACACGAATAAATAAGAATCGTGTAGTTTCCTACATACGACGTATGCGGTGTTTTGATTCTCTACAGCATGCTGTGTTACTGTCGAGTGGACTGGTAGTGTTTGGGTCTGAACGATCACGGGGTTGAACTTCTTGTGTGAAATGTGTTATATTTATGAGAGTATATTGAGGAAACATTTTATACACAACATTACAGAGGATTGTTAAGAAGTTCGAATGTCAAGTTTGCTCTGTGTTTTGTGGTAAACATGTCTTTGATGGTTGTGGAGTTTATTTTGGGGATGGTGAATAAATTGGTATGAAATTGTATACTGGTAGGTGTGTACTTGTATTGTGTTAAAAGTACGTGCGAGTGCATGCGGGTGCGTGCGAGTGCGTGCGACATCAAACTAACACACACTCACCCCTTGATTTCGTTAGTTGATAGTGAGAGTTTGATGCGTGATCTGTAACAGCGCAAAACTTACGCTCAACTTTGTGCAGGTCACCAAATGTACGCTCAAATTTGTGTACATGTTACTAAATGTACGCTCAACTATGTGCGCTCATGATTGTGCACATGTTACTAAATGTACGCTCAACTTTGTGCACAAGTTGCACAAAGCTAATTATGCATAATAATTAATGTAATTGTTCATATGTTAGAATAAGAAAATTACCTAGAGCGGGTGCAACAAACATTGAAGCTCTTTTTTGCAAAATGTTGTGATTCTGTGCGATTTGGTGTTGAAATAGTTGTGATTAATGACTTTGTATTGCAAAGACTGTGATTTAGTTTTAGTGCAATAAGAATAGTAAGAATTTTCTAACCTATTCAAAACCTACTTGCTGATGGTGGTGAAGGACAAAAATTTCACATATTTGTTGCACCCAATTAAGATTGCATATAATGTGCAGTGAATTGTTAGAAATTGTCTAAAGAATGGGCCAAACCGGTGCCATGAGAGTGCAGAAGCTGCTCCGGACAAGAGCAATGCCAGTAAATTCAGTAAGCAAGTATTTGTAAAGATATGTCCTTGACCGGACTCCACACAGTTTTTTCAGCACACTATCTGTCGAAGTTGGACAGGTTTGACCGCTTCTAAGATAAGCCACAAGACGATTGCTAGACTATGGAACAGTAATTTGACGTCAAGAGTGCCACGAACCTCCAGCATATCGTTCAGATCTTCAGACGCAGCCATTAATATACTAAGATGTAATGTAGGTGCAATTTCATTAGAATACAGATTGCGTCGTCAGTATCGAGTGTAGGGGACATATTAGAAGACCGACTCCAAGTTATTTATAACACACATATTCTAGTCTAGGTTTTCGTTCGGTTTGTGCTGTTCGGGAAAATTCGGTCAGCATCTATAATAAGTTTAGTGTTATATAATGTTGTTAGTAAGATAGTAGTAAGATTTGGTATATTAAGACACAAACATCAATGCAAATTTTCAATTATTCTGTGACCATAAAAAAGACATTCTTAATAAGACGAATCCTCACAAATCAAATATTGAGCTTCTCTTATCTAATTACCATAAACGGGACGTGTCGTGACGTGTGTGAAGAACACTTAATCTTCGAACATTACTGACATTTATTATTGACCGACAGGATGTGACACCGGGGGCGGGTAATTTACTGCATAATACTGAAGAAACTGGATTTATTAAGACATTTCATGTAACGTAAACGTTATAAAAAACCGGCCAAGAGCGTGTCGGCCACGCGCAGTATAAGGTTCCGCAGTAGTCCGTTATCACAATATAGAACGATTTATTCTAAGCATTTTGTATGTTGTACAAGATTATCCAGCACCCGAAATCAACGACTATTACTGCTAAACTAATAAAGTTATCTTAACCGCTATAATTTTCTTTTAAAGTTCATGAAATGTGCTATCACATCATGATTTTTCAAGCCAGCAGTTTAGCTTTTAGAGGGGTGTGGCGCTGACGCCCTTCAAACAATATTTGCACTTTGAAGTTTAATATTTCGTAAATGGAGCATTAAATCGAAAAATAATACTAGCAACTCCTAAATCACTTTAAAAGACCTACTCAACGATACTCCGAACGATGGGATAGACGACGAAACCAAAATTCACCCCCACTTCACATTTAGGGGAACTACCAAATAAAAATGTTTTCCTTATCAGGACTACGGAACCCTAAAAATGTGAAATAATATTAACTATCTACTAATACTATACAAATATGCTTTAAACTACATTATTTTATAAACTCGCAACTGTGATTGTTATCCATTCAAAGAGGTGACATTTCTTAAAGAATTACTTAGTCACTTTGTCTACGATTTCTGTAAGAAAATAACTGAAACAAGTCCATCTTTTTAGGCGACAACTACTTACTCAATAAAGTGACGTGAAGAGATTGACCACCGCGGATCATTACAAGTTGGACAGGTTAATGCGCTGGTTGCGTGAGCGGTTCCGTGTTGTGTTGTGTCGTGATTGAAGCATTACCTTCGATTGACGTGTGCCGGTGTGTGCCTAATACAGTGGTCAATAAGTCAACCGTGTGAATGATACATGAGTATACAGCTCGTATCAATGAGGATACGCTACCTACGTCAGAACAGGTTTGCAAGAATAAATCTTCATAGCATAAGTACCTATAAAGGTGAATGCACACTTATCCGCGAATAAAACGAAAAAACATTTCCTCATCCGTATTCGTTATCAATTCGTCCGATTCGACGCGGATAATTTCATACAAGTTATTCTGAAATTCGATTCTTTCGGCTCTGATAAATGTGCACCGTTCACCTTTAATAAGTTTATTTTGATTCTATAATTCTTGTATGTGGGATAATCGGCTATCACCAGTTAAGTGACATACTTTCGAACTAATCTCTAAGTTAAAGTCTGTAGAGAAAGCTCTCCAGCCGCTTTTATTTCCTCAAGTTTTTCTCAAGTTTTCCACAAGTTATTGTTTTGTTAATGTCTCTCCGGTGCTTGTCTAGCTTACAAAAATAAACTTAAATAAAAACATTCTTCTGTTTCAAAGTTTGTATTTATAGAGAAGGAAACTTAGATGTTTTATAAACAAAATAACATTTAAGTTTTTCTATCAACCCTTTTCCCAAATGTGTTGGGGTTTGCTTCCAGTCAAACCGGATGCGGCTGAATATGTTTTTTAATGGTGCAACAACCTATCTGACCTCCACAACCCTTCGTTATTGGTTAACAAGGAGTGTTGCGTACCTTACGGTTTTAAAAGTACCTGTTCTCATTAATTTCTAGACTCCTAACACATCTTAGTTTTAAAATTAATTAATAACAAACTCGGAAAGCTTAGAATTTGATAATTATATTGATTTACTGTATTATATTTATAAAACAACACTCATCTTGTGGTGCCAATTTAGTTATTTTTGACAAAAATGGCGCATTGTCAGCTGTCAGATGAGACACGGACAGGTAGAAAAAGAAATCATTTATGAACGAGATAAGAGATACTGATTATATTCACTCACAGACTATAGGTATACAAACCATGAAACAGGCAGTATTCGAAAAGCTTGTCTCAATCGTAGATCCAGAACCTAACCCATAAAGACGGTAAATGGTATAATAATGGTAACGTGATTTACAGATGATTAACAGGATCTCATTTCAAAGACCGTGCATACCAACACGGAATTATAACGTAACCTCAACGTGGCGACACACAGTCGACACAGTGTTGCCCCCGCGGCTATTCATTGGTATTTGTTGGTCACAGCCTCCGGGAACGCTTTGTCGTGCAGCGATGTGGCACGTGTGTCGATAGTTGGAATACACTGCACCGTGTACATGAGTAGGGCCAGGAAATAAGAGGCTTTACTTTATAACTATGATTTGGTGAGTATACAGGGTTACACCT
Source organism: Xestia c-nigrum (assembly GCA_916618015.1). Lineage (NCBI taxonomy): Eukaryota > Metazoa > Arthropoda > Insecta > Lepidoptera > Noctuidae > Xestia > Xestia c-nigrum. The sequence goes on from OU745256.1 coordinate 881,007, forward strand.
TATCACAAAGCCGTTAACCAAGCATTCTGTACATCAAACTAAGTAACTTTACGCAAAAATTATTGCTGGGAAACCACTTTTTTTTTGAGGTTATAAATCATGCTTTGTGGTAGAACTCAATGTAACGTACTTAAAACATTGTGCTGATGGATGGATTGAATAGTGCGGGGGTCGTGGAGGTGTTAAAAGTCAAAATCTTACAAAAAAAACTTGTATTTAGAAAAAAACTTGTCAAAAAATTGTAACTTTGCCCCCCCCATATCTTCGTAACTAGAAGGTTCCCAGGTAAAGTCGAAAATACAAAGAAAAATCAAAGCTACAGTCACAGACACAAATATGGTGTAGAACAGAAAAAATATCGCAATGATGGGGAGAACAAGTGCCTTTCGGCTTCGTGAAGAGGTGTTTTACACCCTTTAGTTAAGTGTCATACCGGGAATGAAGGTTGCACGTTTCAAATATTCCTGCCAACATTTAACGACTAATTCTTAAGGTAATGAATACATTTGTTTTAACTTTGTAGTGAATACTCGGTTTAAGATAGTGAACTTCATCTGTTTCCTACAAAAAACAATCTATAGGTAACTGTAGTGTGAAGGTAATTGTGTGGCACTAGATTGTTTTACTTCATGTAAGGATAACAAGGTGGAGGGAAGGGGGAGGGGGGGGTGTGTCTTTGTTTGAGCCCGGCCTTGTGACGAGGTGCGGGAAGAGGTCATCAATATGTGAGGATAATAGTGACGGAGAGCAACTGTGCCGACAATAGGATGCGTCTAAATGCGAATTTGTGTAGTAAGAGCTTTGGGTCGGCTTATCTGTTCTAGAGATAGAACGTGTCGTCCCGGAAAAGTGTAAAGCCATCAGCATCACCCTTAAAGATGTTGTTAATGAGAAAAGTTGAAACACAGATGAATGAATTTCGAGTAGGTATTTTGTTTGTCGAATGTGTTTTCTTTATCGTTTTCCAGGAAATATAATATGCCTTCAAAGACAAAAAAGACAATGCTTTCAAAGCTTATGTATTTGTTATTATAGCAGAAAGCAATGATGTGGCTTCTTACTAAATATTGCTGTGAAAATTGCAAGCAGATTGATATAACCCAATATTATTTCCTCAATATTCGATAGTCATAAACATGTCAATAAATCAAGATCATAACTATTTTACAACCTAGCAACATTTTCGTTATTAATTGGGTTAACCCTTCAAGCGCGATAGGCTCGCGCGTGTAGAAACAGGAACACGATATGAACTCAAATTAAACCCAGAACAATATCAATTTATCTCATGTGGTGTATATACAAGGTTTCTCAGGAGAACAGCTCGGGTTTCAAAGCGACAAAACATCCCGTTGCTATGACAACGCCCGAACAAGCCCACCCCGACCCAGCGACCTCTAGTGATGAATTAAACAAAGCAATAATAACGGTCCACAGACAATACCGCTCTGATTTATGGCAAATAAAGTTTGCTTGTAAACTGTCGACCAACTTTCATAAATTTCGTTTTAAATGTCAACGAGCGATTTTAATTACTGTCGTATTATTCTCTGTACCTATTTCAGAAATTTCATTCCTATTGTATTTGGCCACAAAATCTAGGTCCTTTTTTCGAACAAATAGGTAGAGAGAATAATAAAGTACTAGCGTCGCCGGAAATATGTCCAAACGAGCGGCGACAAATCGAAGCGGACATGAAAAGCGGCCGGAAACGAGAGTGACCTCTAACGAACACACGGCGGCGATGCGGTGTCACCGAATTGTGACATTACTTCTTTGGACCCCAATTTAAGTTAAAATGGAACAAAAATTCTCGACACGATTGTCCCCTCAATCATTGCATCTGACACGACTGGCTCGTGACGGGTTGGCGTTAACTGAAGTAATTAGTGCTCTGTATGCAAACAGTTGTCGGCGCGCGGCGCGGGGGACGCCGACGGGGACGTCCTGCTTTTAAACTGGTGCCAGTGATTCCGTCTTTATTTGGTGCTGACGGCGAAATGGACCGCCACTGACATTGGCATTTGTGGGAGGGATGGACGCCTGTGCATGTTGATGACAGCCCAGAGCGTGGAGGGTTGAAATCTGTTCTTTAACTTTGATAAAAAGGTACAAGTGTTGTACGTACTGCAAAAAAGTAATGTTGGTGGTATTAATTAGTAGCATAAGTAAATCATCTATGGTAAATACGCTTGTTTTAACTGGAAATGTATGCAGTGCATGAGTGGATGCTGTTAATAATTGATAAGCCTGTGGAACGCAACATTGATTGTGCTTAGCGGAGCTAAAGTCAATATCAGTTCTGATTCTTGTTAATAGGAAGAGAGAAAAACTGGACAATCTGCACTACAAACCACTGAAACAACGCACGCACATTGTAAATATGAAAATAACCTAGAAAAGTTGAGAAACGTCTCCCCCCCTGTAACAATTTCAGAACGATTAACATCAATAGTCTGGAAACAAACAAAAAATTGGTCCATAACATCAAACAGATGGCCGGAGCAGATTTTTTTTTTATCTTGAACTAAATAATGGGAATAAACCACCTCAAGCAGAATGAAATACGAGCCGGCGCCAGTAGACCGGGGGGGGGGGGGTTGAAGGAGAGGACGCGGGGTTGTTGGGGGAGGGGTAATAAAAGTTAATATAATTGTGTCAAACAGACCGGCCCGCTAGCTTCCCCTCAGTTGAAACTTGGTTCAACTTGTTAGAACAATTAACTATTCAAGTTTGTAATTTGTTAATAAGTTTACTGCAACTCAATGTGCGGTACTAAAATTATAGCTTAAAATGAGCGGTGAAAGCTTTTAGTGCTATGAGAACAAAATTGTATCGTGTCAGTTTTTATTTTTAATGCCAAAAATATTTGATGTTCATTGCTAGGTAGTCGAAGTAAAATTTTATTCAAATAAGTGGTTTCGTAAAGTCTAAGATGTGGTAAATACAAATAGTTGAACCTACTGCACAATGTCCACGATGCCTAATAGCCAGTTTCATTGCGCAAGTTGAATTCACGATTACTTTACTCCAACAAGTGAATGATCTGTGAATGCGTTCACCGCGCAAGTTTAACCGACCTCAACTTGCCCAATAAAAGTTATTGGACATCGCGTTATACTAGTGTTAATAACTTAACTTTATATTAGTGCAAAAAGTCTATAATATATGCATCAGTATGCAGCTTGGATATCGATCACTTGTGTCGTCTCTCTCTGCATGCATACTACACGTAGATTTTTATCTTATTGTAATGCCTTCTGCCTTCTCCAATCTTCTAGATCGTATGCCTCGACTAGGACCTCGGGCAACGCGACTTACGTCAAGCGACACGCATTGAGACTTGAGTCGTTCGTTAGAGCACCATCGCATCGCGGTGGCATGCTGTAAACTATTGCGACACTCGTGTTGCCTGTGCATGTAGATGGACATGATTAGATGACTGGTGGAGGCTACAGGTTAGCACCTACTCCGTTTACATATCTCCGACACCACAAGTCATCGACATCGATAAGAAACAAGCAAAAACCACATGACAGTAACAACTCGGAGCAGTGATACCTTTCTCTCTGGAACTTGAGCGAGTGCAGGCGCTGCGGGAGCTTCTGGCGGAAGGTCCACAGGTGCAGCTGGTCGTCGGCGGTGGCCGTCACCAGTGCGCCCTCGTTCACCAGGAAGCTGGCGTGCAGGACCGCCTCTCCACACTCGTGGCGCACGTGCGCGTCCACGCCCGGTCCGCCTAGTCTGAGCACCGGTTCAGGAGATTATTCATTTAAGGTACGGTAAAAAAAATAAAAGACGGTTCAGCCATTTGTCGCATATGCTCCCAGTGTAGCCTGCGTGTAAAATATGTACGACGCGTAGACGTGCGTGCTGCACGGGAAGTGTTATAGAACATATGAAATACGGGTATTTATCGCGAATTTACCTTTGTGTTCTGATCGTGAAAGTTAGAAAAGACGGAAAGTGTTTTCAATACGTCTTACATATTTTACCAGCAACACAAGATAATTAGTTACGATTAGAACTATTACTATTAGAAAGACATTGAATTTATTTAATTGTTAATCGGTGATAATATATCTAGTTAAGGACCGGGTAAACACATAATGCAAGATTCTGTAAATGGGGCAACCACTGAACTGAATTAAGAATATGAAAGGCATTAGCTACAACTTTGCTCGAGCAAATACATTTCTATTAGCATAGAAATCTCAACAAAGAGCCACTCAGCAAGCGCAGTCTGAAATCCATCCACATTCTGCACAATTTTTGGTCCCGTCCGTTTGGAGCCGGCGAGTGAATTACTGCAACAACGGTGGGCATTAGTGGTGCGCTTCACAAACGTAGCTGCCATTACGCTAATGCAGACACACTGTGCACTGTGTGTAGTTGGTCCTGTTGGACGAGTGTGTTAAAAGCGCAGTTCACACTGGGACCGAAGCTAAGTTTATTTAGCACTTCGCTTTGCTAGGATTGTCGGAAGACACGAGAGAAGCTAATCGAACATATAGCTTCGTTTCCCTTTGCTCCCAGTGTGGTCTACGCTTAAAATACGTCGCGTCGACGTGCGTGCTACACGGGCAATGTTTCCAATACATCATGTCGACGTACGTGTAACGTAGTATGGACGTAGTGCGTCTTTTCGACGTGCGAGTGATTGTGACAATCGCTAACGGATGGCTGATGTTTTGTTCGAATGCGAGCGTCATGCGTCCATATTGGTAAAGGAATGTTTAAGTTTATGTTGTTGTTATAATAGCTTTTATACTGTGAGAGTAAGTTTACACGTTGTTTAACATACAGGGTGATTGGAAGATGGGTGCAAAGCTTTAAGGCGAAGATAGTACAGACAATTTAGAACCATTTAAGCCATGGTTGTCTTAGACGAAGTCTTACCAAATATTTTTAACCAAATTTTTAAGTTTTTTTTCGGAAATTCTCAAAATTTAATGTAAACTGCATAATTATGGCCAAATTGAATGATAAATGAATTCATTTTTTATTTATTTAATTAAAGTAATGTGTAAGCAATCAAGCAAAACATGTTTTAGGCTTCTGTGTCATTAGACATTTTTTTTACAGACATTTAAAGATCAGAAAAAATAAAAAAATTGTACAATACGTCTTTTAAACCTTATTCAAAAAAAAAACGGAGGGTGCTTTTTTTGTTCAAACCTTTTTGAAGACATGCTTGATAATCGCTCTTTCTTTTGAGGTATCATTTATGCGGATATCTTACAAATTATTGAAATTAGGGCCTACAAACCAATTTGAGGGAGAATTTTTTTTATTTTAGGCAGACTAATTAAAACAACATTTGAATTAAAATTATTTATTTTTCATGTTCAAAATGACGGCCGTGATTCCTAATACAAGCACGGCCCCGTCTTCTAACTTCTGTAGTCGTTATTTTCAACATCATCTCCTGCTTCATTGTCTCAAACGCTGAATTTATTCTTTGTATCAATTCTTCTCTAGTGTTAATTTCTTTGTTGTTATACACCAGTTCCTTGGCCCGGCCCCACACGAAAAAGTCCAACGGGGTCAGATCTGGGGAGCGAGCGGGCCAAGGGATGGGTCCATCCCTGCCGATCCAGCTATCAGGAAAGCAATTGTTGAGGTGTTCCCTTACATTTAAAGTCCAATGCGCTGGACAGCCGTCTTGCTGAAAGATGACTGTTCGGTCTCTTTCGAAGATCGGGACACCTGATTCCTCTACCAGCAGTGGTAAATCAATTTGCAGAAATTGCAAATAATTTTCGCCATTCAATGGATCAGGCAAAAAGTGGGGCCCAATCAATGTTCTGCCAATTATTCCAGCCCATACATTCACAGAGAATTTCATCTGAAATGACACCTGCTTCTTAAAATGTGGATTGTTGTCTACGTCGGCCCATTCATGGATGTTGTGAAAGTTTGTAATACCTTCCCTTGAAAATTTACTTTCATCCGTCCACAAGATTGATTTCAGAAACCACGCATCTTCGATGTCTCTGTTGAGGAGGAAACGGCAGAACTGAATTCTTCTTTGAGGATCTTGCTCTACTAGACCTTGCACACTCCTGCCATGGAACGGATACTTATCATTTTGGTGCATTGTATGCCACACCTTCCATTGAGAAATGTTTAAATTTCGAGCTACTGCTCTAGTACTGGTAGTAGGATCCGCTTGAAATGCTGCTAAAATGTCTTCGTCGACGGCAGTTTCGTGTCTGCCCGGGTTGACTCCAGGTTCCACGCGGTGAAACCCATCTTGGGCAAGACGACGAAACGTGTTGTAAAACACTCGGACATTCGGTATCCTGCGATTCGGATAGCGCTCTTGATACATCCGTCGCGCCAAAGATCCATTGCCGTCTGCTCTACCGTACATAAATACGATATCCGCATATTCTTGATTGGAAAAAGTAGCCATAGTCACTTAACAATTAAGAAAAACGGCGTAGGAGCGCACTAAACGTCAACTCAACACAATTAAGTCAAAAATCAACACGTGCAGGAGCGCGAGGCTACGACTGGACACGGTGAAACAAAAAAGTTCAAAACTAACGCAAACAACACGTGCAGGAACGCAAAGGGCTACAACTGAACACGGTAAATTGTGAATCAACACGACAACGTCCACTCACAAGGGCAGTAGTTTGACTAATAAGTAAAAGATGTAACGGCTTCATCACAGACCGACTGACCCTGACTAAAGAAAAACGACTTTGTTGCCTCAGTAACTAAGACCATTTTGCTGTAAAAACCAACTCTTTATCGCTTTTTGCTATTCATTGGGCGTTCTACCTGGAAATGCCGTCGCACCGCGCTCGGTGGCCATTGTTTAGAGAATCCCCTCAATGGGTTCCCCTCAATTGGTTCCTGCATTTGCCAAAAATTCTTAGAATTGAACAATGTTATCATTTCGAGCACATAAAGTATTCTTTTAAGCAAAAATTTTGTGTTTTGTTAGACTGCCTAAAATTTAAAATTTCTCCCTCGATTTGGTTTATAGGTCCTAATTTCAATAATTTGTAAGATATCCGCATAAATGATACCTCAAAAGAAAGAGCGATTATCAAGCATGTCTTCAAAAAGGTTTGAACAAAAAAAGCACCCTCCGTTTTTTTTTTAAATAAGGTTTAAAAGACGTATTGTACAAATTTTTTATTTTTTCTGAGCTTTAAATATCTGTAAAAAAAATGTCTAATGACACAGAAGCCTAAAACATGTTTTGCTTGGTTGCTTACACATTACTTTAATTAAATAAATAAAAAATGAATTCATTTATCATTCAATTTGGCCATAATTATGCAGTTTACATTAAATTTTGAGAATTTCCGAAAAAAAACTTAAAAATTTGTTTAAAAAAATTTGGTAAGACTTCGTCTAAGACAACCATGGCTTAAATGGTCCTAAATTGTCTATACTATCTTCACCTTAAAGCTTTGCACCCATCTTCCAATCACCCTGTATAAACGTTTTAGATAAGTATTATTTCGTGTATACTACATAATCAGATGGCAAGTATAATTACCTCAGCCCGCAAACACAAACAACATAAAAAACCTACTAATTCCTACGCTGCTGAGTTAGAGCAGGATCGTAATTACATGGCAGAATGTTTTCTTTACCTGTACCTACAGTCTGTAACCCGACTATCACTTTGAATACGAAGCCTGCAGACGAGTAAAAACGTTTGGATTAATTAGTCATGTTTAATTAGTAAGCGCGTACAACCACGTGTACAAGTGAGACGTAACTACGCCTCAGGGACGTACGATAGTTACAGGTCAAAGCGTTCGCTTTCTATATGGTGGCTAAGTGATTCCCTGTTTTGCAATGAAAGTTAATTTTAAATGTTATAACATTTATCGTTTATAGACGTTTATAATGCTTGTACAAGAAAAGGACTAACCTACAGAGATTTATTTAATCATGTTTCGAATACTCCAGTAATTTTATTTTATTCCAAGTTAATTTCATCTCTAATCTAGCTGATCCGAACAATACCCTAATTACAAAATAAACACACTTCCAAATCTGTCTCAAAGGACTCAACCTAAACCTCCAATTCATGTCCAAAAATAGATTCCTAATTATGTACTTATTTATTTTTTTATTCCGCTCCCGGTCCCCTAAGACGGAGCTTACACTTTGTTAATAAAGTTGAGAGGGTGCCTAAAGCGACGCATTGTAACCTTTGTGTGGGCTTCGGTAAGCTTCATTTGATACAATAGCGGGGAGTACGGGGCGATGGGGGGGGGGGGGCGGAGGTGTTGCCAACGCGAATAAATTACTGTCGTTAAGGTGATGGCAATTTAATACGAGTTTTTTGGCAAACAGAAATTAGAGGGGGTCATGATTTCGACGTTATGTCACTGTGATAGCGTGTATAGAGTATTTTAACTTTAAGTTGGCAACTGCAAATGCTTCACATGTAGAAAACGTCGTGATTGCAGTTGGATTAAAGGTCAATTGTAGGTGCTGAACTCTGTGATGTAATTGCTTATTAATCTTTCAAGACTGTTGCATCACATATCACGAAACGAAACAGACACATTCAATAATCAACATTCGTATCGTACCTAAATCTTTAGGTACCGCGAACTACTCTACTCTCATCTGAACAGTCGCGTACAACGCGGCGCGGCGCCAACTTAATTACCAGAGAGTAGTACATTGAGATACGCCTGCTTGTATGTTTGTATGTGTGTTTGTTACATGAACTCTGTGCTTAAGACACTACCGTGATGGATGCTTTGTTACTGCTTGCTCTAATTAAGTGGGATTTAAAAATTAACCAGCCAATATTAGCATTTTTGGTATGCTTCTTTAGACACCTACATATTATCAAAACCATACCAAACATTCGTTTGAATAAGACTTGACTTTCAACATTAATTCAAGAAGAAAGTTCACTAGTTGTTAAAAGCCCTCTTCTCAAGTGTCATAGAATAAATATAATAGTTACCAAACGTTTTGCGATAATTAATTCGGAACCAACACGTTCATAATTGTTTTGTTGTCGACTGTAGTATCTAGGACTATGTAAGTAGGTTCGAACATAATGAGCTTATGTTTCCAAATGTTTAATTAACTAAAACATGGGTCCGCCACTGTTTTACTCACATTAGGTAATTCAAATTTTACGGTACATAAATGTAGAATATAATTTAAATGAACATTATGTTTTAGCTTTAGTACTCGTTTAGAATTAAAGAGAATTATCACCGTGTTAAACTGCTTTGTTTAGTAGTGGGGGTTTAGTTTACTTCAAGTTAGCTTTTATGATGACCCACAGGACATAACAGGATTAGTGGCAGGATTTGACGGACAGTCACGTTGTCTGGCCATGCTGTTTCTTTGACCTAAAATAGCCTTTTGGTGATCAAAAATGTCTTTCGAGTCAGAGCGTTCACCGAGACATTTTTATATCACTTGGCTTACATGCTTTGCCAGATAGGCTTAGAAGATTATAACAAACCTCGAAAAGTTGTTCTTATTCGGTTAATTCAAATATATACTAATATTCTCTTCAACATAGCTATTATGTTTCAGATACAGGGAAAAGGAAACTGACGCTTTTGTTCAGTTGCGTATCTCCGATCACCTTACCCTATAGTGACGTCACTAACTTGTCAGCAGACTTGTATCGACGCTTATCGACAGGAGCTCATTACCGGACAGCTTCTTCGTTAACATAGCTATTGTTTAATCTCTCCCAACTTATAGGGTTACTGGGAATTAGTAGTAAGAAGATAGAGAGCCTTCACGGAATGGTAGCCGAGAAACGATCGAAGAATTGTAGGCATACCACCACACGGATAGCTCCAAGAAATTCAGACAATCTTATCTAATATTAGATTAAAAAGCAGAAGAGTTTGTTTGTTTGTTTGGTTGAACGCGTTAATCTTAAGAACTACTGGTTCAAATTGAAAAAATATTTTTGTGTTGGATAGTTAATTTATCAAGGAAGGCTTATAGGCTATAAAATATCACGCTACAACCATTAGGAGCGGAGCAGGAATGAAAAATGTTGCAAAAATGGGGATATTTTTCCTTTCGTTTTTCTCTCTCTTATGTGACGCAGACGAAGTTGCGTGGGTCAGCTAGTAATGGATAAGACCTAGTTGAGACTCGCACAAGCAAGTTAAGAAAGACACAAAAGGAAGGAGACTATACTGAGCAGGCAGTGGAACAAAGCTGCCGATAATTATGGGGATAATGACTAAAACACGTGATTGAACTCATTATTATGTAAAAATAATACTATGGGACCAACTCTGAAACCTACGTTACACAGTGTATTTAGAAGCTTGATCTACTCGTTAGTATAAATAATTAGGGTCCTGGGTTCGAATCCCGGTAGGAGCAAATGTTTGTGTGATGTGCATGGACATTTGTTACCGAGTCATGGATGTTTATATGTATAATAAGTATGTATTTACAAACAAAAAAAAAGTACATATGTGGTATCTTATCAACTATCTAGTGTCCACGACACAAGCTTTGCTTAGTGTGGCATTAGGTGGCCCTGTGTGTTAATGTCCAGCGATATTTATTTGATTTATTTAATTATTTAACCAAAGCATAAAAAGTAACATTATTCTTGAGTGGGTGCGTCGTACCGTGTTGTGTGACATCACAGTCTATAAACTTCGCAGACGGCCATTGACAGAACATTAAATATGGACAATGGACAACGTGAACTTACTAAATTAATCAAAGTTCTAGTTTGAAGTTTGTTCGAACGTTTCCTCTCGGAGATATTATTATAAGATACTAGCGGACGTCACGCGGTTTCACACGCGTAATTCCCGTTCCCGTGGGAGTACGGGGATAAAATATATCCTATGTTACTCGTGGATAATGTAGCTTTCGAATGGTGGAAGAATTTTTAAAAACGGTCCAGTAGTTATTAAGCCTATTCATTACAACCAAACAAACAAACAAACAAAGTTTTCCTCTTTATAATATTAGTGTAGATAATTATGCAGCGCAGTCTTTCCAAGCTAATGTTGAATTATGTTATTTTAAACTAATGTTGTAACGGCGGCGCTTGCATGTGTTAGTTAATTTTATTAATTTGATATTAATTTCGGTACAACACAGGAAAAAATAAAAAAAAACCTTAACCCCGTCATTTTAAGTACTTATCAAATGGACAAATTCCGGACGTGGCTCTAGATGGATACTAACAGTAAAGTATTCGTATGGCGGTGTCCTTGTCGGAAGCGTGTTAGCAATTTGTTCGTAACGGCTTGACCGATTTATTTAATGAAATATGTCGACTATTAGTCAAAGGTCTCCCCTCACGCAACACACCGACCCATCTTCGGCACATAGTTTACAATTTATTAGCAACTACATGAAGTCACTGCTGTAACCACTGAATAAAGAAATATTTCAGCAAACTTTATGCTATTTCACAAGTTATTAGTTCCAGTTCATTGAAAATGGTCTGCTATTAGTTCATAAAGAATATTTGCTTATTTATGAACTTACTAGCTGACCCACGCAACTTCATCTGCGCCACATAAGAGAGAAAAACGATAGGAAAAAATAATCCCCGTTTTTGCAACATTTTTCATTCCTGCTCCGCTCCTAATAGTCGCAGCGTGATGTTATATAGCCTAAAGCCTTCCCCGATAAATGGACTATCCAACACAAAAAGAATTTTTCATTTTGAACCAATACTTCCTGAGATTAGCGCGTTCAACCAACAAACTCTTCTGCTTTATAATATTAGTATAGATTTAAATAGAGTTTGCATATTTTTAACACTATTAACACATTTGGGCTTAGATGATGAAATAGGTATATAAGGCAGTATTTTTAGCAGAAAACTTAATCACTGTCATTCACGTTCACATAAGCTCGTTGACAAATAATTGTGGACACATTTCCGGACAGATAATGTACTTAAGTATCTGCCAGAGTCCGGTGTCCGCACACGGTCCACAACCTATCCGTACCGCAGCACCTCAAGAAGGATCTTAAGTACCGTGGCTAAACAGACTATGTGTTTATCTAAGTCGTTGCCGAAAACACTAAACAGACTCATCGTATCAAAGAAATATTCATAAAGACTATCTCTAAGCCATTTAGAAAAGAATTAGTCGTTTTCTACGTTTTTATTCTACGTTTGTCCACCATTGTTATCTTCGTTTCCCGCCATTAAAGCCTCAACAAGGGCCAGGTGCCATTTTATGTGTATTTTAATTAGCTTAAATGGATCCTCTGTGATGATAATTTCGGTGGAATAACGTTAAAGAAAATTATGATAAATATCTGTTGAGTGGCCACTCGAATTTTAATGTAGTTTATTGTCATGGCCGCAGCGGCTTTGTTTCGGTAGGAATTTTCTTAATATATTACGTGAAGATGTTATAATATAAACAAACTTTCCTTACTTCTAGACACTGGCATAAATGGCAATAATTATTATACACACTACAATAAAAATATTGCACAACTTTTCATAATATTTTATTGAAAGAATCAAAAAGACATGAAATAATAAGATTAACTTTAAGTCTCACGCAATTGGCTCTCAATGTATCCAACAAATAAATATTTGGTGCAAGCCAAGAGCTGCAATTTTACATGTATTGTTTAGACCTGCACATTGGTCAGCCACAACTGTAATGGGAGTGCTAAGTTTTCAATAGCCTCAATGCGTTCAATTCTGAGCACGTCCAGTCGTACAAAACCGACCGCTCATACAATTGCCCAGAACGACCCGTTCTCATTGTAAAATATTACGGTTCTCTATTAAACTACTTAATTCAGGCTCCTAGGATCAATTTCCTCGTACCTGACGCCTGAGGTCGGTGACGAGCTCCTAACGCGCAAGACGTGACACCCTGATCCTCTAAATTGACGTAATAGAAAAAGGTCACAAGTAATTTAATAAAAGTGAATAGAATCTGAGCTCTATGCAAATGTGTGAGTCGATTGTAGGCGGTTATCGGCAGATGAGAGCTTTCGGTGCTGGACGGGATCAAATATGATTTCGGGGATATTTCTTTGTTAAACGAACGAGTATTGCAGATAGAAATTCAAGAAAAAGGTTCGTGTCATTGATCTTTAACATTTGAAATATTTTTGTATCGGGATGTTATTAAGGTGAAAGCGTCAGGGTGGCCCGCGAAATTAAATTTTTCTTGGGTTTTTGCAATTTGCGAGCCAGTGCTGGGTTGTATGTTGGTGGAAGTACCTTCCGCGGCTGTGGGGCGTATGTGGTGGCAGAATCGTAGTCATCAGAATCATGGGTGCAGCCCTCCAAGTTCATGAAAGTCGAGGAACGAATTTATCGTCGTCGTTCCTAGATTTTTATGAACTTTGAGGGTTGTGTTGATGATATTGATGATTATAATTCTGTGACTGCGTATGTCTTGCAGCCGCGAACGATATTTTCATCAGCGTACAACTTGGCACTGTCCTGCAAATTGCAAAAAAAAACGTTGGAAACTGCTACCTTGGAGCATCAGCCTTAATATCACTGTTTGGGCGTATCTTTAATAACTCGGTGTTCATACTTTTATACGAGTAAGAATTTTCCTCGTTAAAAATCGCTGGTTATATCCGAAAGTCACCTACATTTCATTAGGTGCAATAGGGTCGAGCCTGTTAATATTAATCGGACACAGATCCCTGACTGAAACGAAGATATTCCTAATAACTCTTTATGCGCTCTGAGCATCGATCCCAGGAGCTCATGCTCACCAGTAGAGCTGGCGACCAGTACGCTGTTTCTTGGTGGTCATACTGGCATGTCATACTAGTATGATCAGTGAGAATCGCTTGTATTGTGATCATACTTGTCATTGTCGGAACGGAACGGGAGTGAGTGTCAGACTTACACCAATGAGGCAGACTTCTCGTTGATACTCGTATAATAAAATAAACATCGCGTCGTATCTTCTGCCTTTATCACATCATTTCGTCGTTGGGTCGAGTCAATTTATTTAGGCATCGGCCGAACTACAAACACAAAGATCGCGATGTGGAAATATTTATAGGACTTTCACCCAAATCCGGATTGGAGGGGAAGCAGTATGTGACGATAGTGGACTAGGATAGGTTTTACGTAGACCAACATTATTTCAGCTGTCTCGCTAAGTTATCCGACAAACATGACTTCACAGAATAGGGCTAACTTAACCTAACCTTTTATCATAAGCGTAGTTATACAGGGTTATTTTTTGTTTATACTAAACCCGAAAAGGGGTCATTGTACTCATCATTTTGAACAACTTTTTCTATGGGACGAACCCTTTAATCGCGAAAAAAAAATCAGCTGTTCCCTACATTTTGACGAGTTATGCGAACATAAATGTAGGGAACAGCTGATTTTTTTTTCGCGATTTCAGGGTTCGTCCCATAGAAAAAGTTGTTCAAAATGATGAGTACAATGACCCCTTTTCGGGTTTAGTATAAACAAAAAATAAGGTTGTATATTACTTATTTATCCTAAAATGCAAACTCATGGAAGCTTTGGGCAAAATTGGACAATTCAATCAAGATCGGATAAAGAGGCTTTTGATTATTTTAAATGGCTACATTTAACATAATGGCCTATTTTCCCATCAAGCAGCGACGCAAATTCAATTTCGCTAACTTACGAAACCAATTTGTATAAATAAAAAGGAAAATATATTTTTGGTAATGTTAAGGTTGTCGTCTCTGCAGACCAACTGAAAGTTATAAGCTTAAGAATACTCTGGGAGCTGTGCCACGACTCACCCTTGACCGTTTCCCAAGTTTTATTACAATTCATGGTTTACGCGCCAAACTTCTTGATTTATTGTCCAAAAGAAAATAATACTTTCATTAACTTTGTTCTTTAAACACGACTTGTTAAATGAGACATTCTTTTGCTTTATTAAAAAGTAATTTCTCGGGCGGTCCGCTCCGGTTAAAACCGGTTTAGTTTCAATAACACACTCGAGTGCCGCCAACATTACGTGATCAAAATTTTGTTGAAGTTCAAAAGTTAGTTAATTAATGCCACCGTGCCACGGCAACAGAACGCAACTTTTTAAAATTAATGTACCTATCAACTATGAACTCCCTTTCCTGAAAACTGTCATTTGTAGTGATATAACTGGTTGTAATTACACAGAGTTCCGTTTGTAAGTTGTAGGTACTTGAGGCACAGTTTTTAACTGTTTTAATTTTGAATATTTCATGACACTTACGAGAATGGTTTGTACAAAAGTTTGGCAGCTCCGAATAATTTAAAAGTTTCTTTATAGGTTAGCTACGTTGTAATTATAATGAGCCCTGGTGGGTTACGACTCCGATTAAACGTTCTACATAGTTTTAAATAGGTATTTGAAGCTTTTCAAAAACGGTACTGATCTAATAAGAGTGTCAAATAACTGCCTGAGTTTAAGTATTTTATAATTAAAAAGTGTTTAGGATTATAAAAGCGCCGGTCGAGTCAGGCCTATTAACAAGAGATGTTATAAAATATTATATTCCAAAATACCCTCACGTAGAAGTAACAAGATTACATGCTTTTAAAACCGTTCAACCCTCTCGCGCCGGACGCGGGGACGCGCCGGTATTAAACAAGGACGGCTACTAAAATATTGGTTTCTCTTCCATTTTCCTCACATTTATTTTACGATACCTACATAAAAGGCGACCTGCTGTGAAATTTCATTAAAAACGGTAACAAACCAGCGCGGTCCTGTGACATTGTGACGAATTAAACGAGAAAATAAACGTTTCAGTGGCCCACAAGGACTGGAAAGGTCTTATTTATATTTATGACTTCTTTTAATATGAAACGTAAGCAGAGACCACTCGAGACTCAAAATTAAAAGTAATTTTGATTGGGGAAAAATATGGCGTCTGTGAGCCAAATTAATTAGCAACAGAACAATATTAAAGATGGTGGCGAGGTCCTGGCGGAAAGCATAATTTACGTTTAAAAATAAACTCCTACCTAGCTATGGTGAGTTTAACTTTCGAAAATATTGAATGTTGAAATTAGACGACCCAAAATGTAAAATGTTTTAGTAATTCTGAGCTAATGAGCAGGTTTTAGGCTCAACGGGATTTAATTTTATTAAAACCTTCATTAGTGCTTTCCTTCCTTTCAAAATGATTATCTATTCAGAAGAAAAATCTGAACATTTACATTTATTTGCGAGACCAGCTTCTGTATAATTATCAATTTCACGTCGCGAGTTACAGAATATCAAATTATTGAGTTATTAAACTATTCCGCGGGACGTCGTCATCATAATGAGACAATCGACGCCCTCCATAATTAGCGCAGGCTGTTCTCGGAAATGTCACTAAGACAGGGTTCAATTAACGCTCAGCCTAATTATACACGTGTTTACTCAAACTGTGGAACTGACTCATTTGATTAGGGTTAACGAAACATGTATATATTAGTGGGATACTATTTTAGATATTAATTATTGTGTTATACTTATTTCTAATCGCGAAATAATACATTAAATTATTTATTTTTTCCCACGACTGTCTGGCAGTGAGAGTACTATAAGCGACCTACCCAAATGGTCTTTCTTTGGTATTGTTCGTCGTTTCGTTGAGCTCCTTGAGTTATAAGTCGAGCTACACGATAACTGACTAATGCTTGCACTGACTGGACAGGTCCACTCAAATCTGTGTGGTTCTTTCTTAAAAGACCAATCTCACACACTAATTTGTATGGTCCTCGTGTGAATTAAGCAAGATTGTCTGGACTTTAAAAGAGACTATGACCTCTGAGTTTGTTTCGGCTGTTTTTCTCAGAGTACTCAGGTACGAAACACCGGCCCCATCTAGTTAAAAAAAAAAGATGTATAAAAGTGTTTGAGAAATCTATTTGCGGAATAAATATCATTTATCATAAATCAGATGAAATTACTATGGAAACATGGACGTGTTGAGTATGATATCTAAGCATGATAATATACAAAACAATACGAACCCTAAAATATGAGGGGGTCGACGGCATAAGTGTTGGTATAGGTATGGCGTTTTGTGAACACGTAGTGGATCGTAAATTAATCTTGATTACATTTTATATTTAGATGTACTCGGCAGAGGGAAAACCAACAATGGTACAGTGCAGTTTACTTATACATATATATATATATCATTATCATCATCAGCCTATAATGTTCCCACTGCTGGGACACGGCCTCCTCTATATATGAGAGGGAATGGGCTATAATCCACCACGCGGGCCCAGTGCGGATTGGTAGATGTCACATGTCTTCGAATTTTTGGTTCTAGGACATGCCGGTTTCCTCACGATGTTTTCCTTTAGTTTACTTATAATATAGTAAAATAAATAAACAAGCCAACAATTTCTAACCACAAATCTAATCGGCAACCCAATCACCTAAACACACAGTGTAGATAGCTGTCTAAGCACAGAACAGAGTAAACAACCAGTACACCAATCTGTATCAACAATCAATTTGTAGTATACACATCACACGGCGGAGCCATTACAGACTAATACAGAATAAATAGGCGTTACTTGTTGATGTCGCACTTGTGGGTTTGTTCTACAAGTAGTTCTTTTGTCACAGTTTGTTGGGTGACGAATCTAACGCCATGCTGTAGGGTGGGGGGGGAGGGAGGCTGTTGGCGAGAGGCCAAATTCGTTGTATGGTGTAATTTTGTCGATGAACGGTTCTCATTTGCAAGATTGTTTATCGCTCGATGTTTGAGACTGTCTTATCTTTAATTGACTTTACTTCAAACTTAGCGGACTTGGAAATACGCTATTCATTTGTACTTACAGAATTTTCAGCATCAATGCGTTCCTTATAATCTCTTCTGCTTTCATTGTAAACACCATAAAAGAACCTATTTCTGCAGGACTTTTACTTGACTGAAGGTTTGGTCAAACTGCGATCGGCGGCGGCGACCTCTCGCGTCCGGCCCTGGTTCAATCCATGGTCCGGAGCGAGACGGAATGGGAAGCCGTCGCCTCCTTCTGCGAAGCGGTCATGCTAGCGAAGGAGGTGGCGGAACGAGAGAGGGAGAGATCCTCTCTTCCCGGCCGCCGCGGGAGACGCAACGGGCGTCGGGGGCCACGTGGTGGCTACCGGCCACCGTAGATGCGGGCCTGTGGACGGCTGGCTATGGGCAATAGCTGGCCGTCCGGCCGTCTAACGACGACGACAGGCCGTGTCGACGGCGCGTTCGTGTTCCACGCGCGCCTCAAAGAGATGTCAGCAAAAAGAGAGGGGCCCGCAAGGGCCGAAGCCTGCCGGGGTTGCGGGCCTGTTCGAAAGAGATACCGCGGCCCCGGAACGTAAAGGGCGAGGAAGGAACATGGATGGGTTTTAGTCAGTAAGAGTCTGACACTCCCTCCCGCTCCGCCCAGAGTGGGAGAAGTCATTTGATGATTTCCCATCCTAAAAAAAAAAAAAAAAAAAAAAAAAAAAAGTTTTGGTCAAACTTGTCGGTACTGACGAAAAGATATAATAAACAACACTAAATATTTCCTACATGTCGCGCCGCGTTCTATCGCCATATTTATTCTTCAGTTCAGTGGGTTCGTCTGTGCTTGGTTGGCCGTGGTCCAACACTGGGCCATTCGGAAGGAAGCGAGTGGGACCGGGACCATCTGCAACAGCTGGAAACAGCCAGGTGCTTCTTGTAGCGTTTGGCAACCGAATCGAAGATTTTTGGCAACATTGGAAGTGGGGGACTGATAGTTTTATTGCCCGCTCAATTTTGTATAGGTTTGGAGATAGGCAATAAAGATCGATTAGAGGTGATATCATAATTCTTCTACCTCATTGTAGAGAATAAAGCAATATTAGAAGAACCTCGTTAGAACGTAGACGATTAGAGTTGGCTTCTTAGATCAGTAGCTAATTTATAACTTGATGGTTGTGATTAACACACACGTAACGTCATACAATGCTCCAAGCCCACACGTCCCTTGGGGCGGCTGTTAACCTCTCTTCCTGAACCACCCTATTAACACTATCCGGCCTACATCCCAGCTTATCCTCCTAGAACGTGCGATATAATAGGCCGGCAGCCGGCGGCGGGCGCCGAGCGTCGCCGGACATCCCGCGTCCGTGACGTGTCCGGTAACCGACGGAGAACGGTACAAGGTAATATTTTTCGTCGAAAGTATCTTTATAAGGTAGGCAAAATTGTTTTATTGAGGTCCGGGATAAGCTGAACGATGAATTTTGAGTAGTGCTCGTTTAAATAGTAAATGACGAACTACATTTCCTAATCATATTCCGGATGAAACGACCATCGCAACTTATCCATAAAACCATGGCCAGCAATATAGCCATTTCGAAGTAGTTGCCACTTTATTTTACGAAAACTAGCTTGAAAAATATTTCCTCAAATTCAATTTTCACAAGTGTGAGCATTGTCGAATTAAAGTCTTCATTTTATAACTTGGAAGTTTTCATCCCAACGTTTTCATGTGTACAACCCCCGGGGGGTGAAACGGGGAGACTGGTTTAGTGTGGGGGAGAAATTGCAGGAATATCGTAACTTAAAGTATTTCATAACTACGGGAACTATTTCACTATCTTGACGCAACAATGTTGGTTAAATTCTACAGTTAACCACTTCAATGAATAACTTGTAAAGCAAACTTAATAGAGTTTTCTGATATAAAATATTAGTTGAGCGTAATGAACTAAGCGCTGACTAATTATAGCAATAAATTATCTCGAAATACTTTTGGTTCACTTGTTCTGACAGAAGGCGGGATTATGAAAGCTAGATAGAAGAACAAGATTTAGTGCCTAAATATGATTTAGGACGGTCCCTAGGCACGGAGATTATAATGACGATTTATGGTCTTAAAGTTCTCGTCAGATGGATTCAGATTCAGGGACTTCACAGTGCTGGTCTTATAAACGTGTATACGGTGACTTACAGTGATTGTACTAAGATAAAAAAACCCTCAGTAATTCTAAGCTTTGCTTCCAATACATAAAGAAGACTTACGTAAAAACCCTCAATCCCTTAAAAAGTATCATAGCTTTGTACATTTACATCCAATTTATAAACTCCCTTTTGAAGTCAGTCGACAGTCAGCGAACTACATTTCCAGCCCTTAGAATCACTTGACACGACATAAATCCGTGACGAGTGTGACGTCACATCCCCGCTAACCCATTCACTGCAACATTCATTAAATGGTGTCCAATTCGCGAGCGATTAATTAAAACGCGAACCGGTCGAAAAGCTCTGCGGAATTATAAGCGGCCCTTGCAAATAGGGCTCTAATAGGGCGGGGGTGAAACAGGGCAAAGAGGGGGTGAAGGAGGGTTGAATTGCGGTCAGTCGGGGATTAGCAGAAAGTGTTCTGTAGACTGTTTAAGGGAAAGTGGAGAAGAACATGGGATCACTTGTTATAAGGGTCTGTTTGGTGGAAGTGGTTCTTTTGGTCGCATTGGACGATTGCTTTTCGCAGTAACATTAGGGCCCTCATATAAAAGTCCTTGTGTTGCAATTAAGGGTACAGGTACAATCGAAAGCGATGAGGCGTTTAGGGGCCGTTTTATATAAAATGAAAAATACTTTTGTATACGTTTAGTAAAAATATCTGTACCTATATCTAACGGTTAAAACAATTTATTGTACAATAAATCACAAATATCTGTTAAAAAAAAATGATACTCCACAAAAACCTTTACAAATTCGTTGTTTCAATTCGTAGTAACTCCCATTAGATTTCCTCTATTATCTAGAACTAGATTAGGCCGAGATTCCAACCCCGGCGCTTAGGAAGGTCCGAAAAAATCTCATTTGTATGCGGTCCGGCGGAGAAAATCAAGTTGATTTAATAAAACTAAATATTATCCGAGCATTAGGGCGATGTTAAGCGATCGGGACCAACCCCCCTCTGGTTGGTCCCTGAGGGGCGGCGGGTGGGGGGGATGTAATTGCCAACTGATGTTTAGGGCGAAGCGATCCCACCTGTAATCCTACTGCTTTCCATTCAATTACTATTTACATAATGCTAAGATTTATACTAAGTGGTTTTTCCCTTTTCTATGTATCTATTTACGTTTTAGTTTTGTACCTGAATTGTAGATATTAGATAAGTTGTAATCAAAACGTAGGTTTTCTGTTATTTTCATGATCAGAGGCGGATGCGTACCGCTTGTATTACATGTGCTAGAGATTGTATACAGAGATTTGCACTCAATAACACTTGTACTTACTAAATCCATCAATGGGCTACGCAGTATCATACAAAGTTGCTTTATTACTAGGGGCATGTTTCTGTTCCAAACCCATCCGCTGAATCAGATAAATATCTACAGTACATGTGCACCACCGAACAAGTGTCGCATAATAATTCATCACGATTTTACATAAATCTAGCAACAACTACCTCACAAATTAAATCTCAACTCAGCGATACACCAATAAAGACCTAAAACGTCAACAGGCTTCAGTCTCTATTACTATAAATACACTTTAATTGTCCCTCTGAAACTCCAACGCGGAGTGGATCACTCTAACCCACTTAAATCTCTTCAAAGACGGCGGATATAACCGGTTCACGCCGGTCCAAGCCGGCCCGAACCGGTTCAAACCGGTGCGGACCGCCGAACATTTCGCCACTCGACTTGTAAAAACCTTTCAAGAAGCCGCCACTGTTTGTCAAGCGCTTAAAGCGTCTGTTGAGCTGTCGACAGCTTTTTATTTTAGTTGCAGAGAAGTACTACGTCATGGTGTGGACGGATTACGGAGTGATTACAGGGATTTGAAAGCAAGGCTTTAATAAAAAGCCGAGATACTATCTGAAATACCTCATTTGTTCGTCTCAAAAATTATAGGATTTTTATTTTAGTCTTTTTATTGCCTTGCATTGCATTGTTTTTCCTGACAAACAAACAAACACAAATTCTCACTAGTGACAAACATTTATGTACTCGTATCTCCTATGTACTCTAAACAAATATTTCTAATATCGCCATTGATAGAGAACGATATCTATTTTAACTTTTGAACCGTTTACTCTCATCATGCCCTGTCAGACGATCCGGGTATCCACTCGAAATAAAATGTAAACATTTTTTACAACCGTGAGCGATAGCGTCCAAACTTTTTACGTATTTATGAGGCTGACCGTAGTAAAGGGCTCGTAAATAGCGTGTTATGCTGACCCTACATGATACGAATAACTTGATCACCGGCGGCGACAGCCTTGCTGACGGTACCTAGTCGTACTTGACCGCTGGGCGAACTGACGGAATAAATTGAAATTCATACGCGAGTGAATGAAGGCGATCGGGAGAGAGAGTACTTCTTGAGACCTTAGGTTTCTGTAGAGAACTACGAATCTATTTTTCATAATATTTTTTAAAGCTTTTGAATACCGAAACTGACAGTTCACAAGTATAACCAAGATGAACCAAATAATGTATCGAGGGGTCGTTGGATTGGCAAATAGAGAATATTCCCGATTTAAAAAAATCTTCGAAGTTTCTTCTACTCAATTCTTCCACCAAATTAAA
This sequence comes from Xestia c-nigrum, assembly GCA_916618015.1. Classification (NCBI taxonomy): domain Eukaryota; kingdom Metazoa; phylum Arthropoda; class Insecta; order Lepidoptera; family Noctuidae; genus Xestia; species Xestia c-nigrum. The sequence goes on from OU745256.1 coordinate 903,494, forward strand.
TGGGAAGGAAAGGAAGTGAAAAGGAGGAAGGGCATGTTGGAGGACTATCTGTAATATCGACGTTTAAATAGTTATCATTCTCTGCCTAATTTGAAAAAATGACTAGAATTTTTGGCCTTTACTTAACTTAAACTTCTAGGTGTGTTAGAAGCAAAATTTTGGTATTATGACAAAAAAAGCGTTGAAAACTTGAAATAGTATTTTAGGTATTTCTCCGGGTATCAGTAGCCAGTAAATTATAAGATAGGTGACGTTTTTGCCTAAAGACACAGTTCCCCATTTTCACTGGCATAATAACACTAGTCAAGTTACTTGATAAGCAACAATGTAATGCAGTTAGTAACTGTAGCTGCAGATAACCAGTTGCCAACAGAGAACGACTTTCTCGAATGTTGCGAGGCGCGGGTGTGTGTATATTGATACGTTTGCTTATTGTTTTTTCAGATCGATTGTAGAATATTTATCAGATACTATTCTCTACTATCTGAATATTTAAACGATGGGTCAGCAAGGTTCTAAATAAATAGCGATAAAATAAAATAGGGTTTTTTCATGGGCGTCCATCCTATTTCCATGTGTTAGGTATAGGTTTGACATTTTGTATATCGTGTACTTTTATATGAAATGTATAGTGTAAACAATTGTAGGCTAACCTTAAATAAATAAATAAATAAATAAATAAAGTGCTTTTGGACCACTTTAAACATGTTTTGACTATGACATGACCTGACCATTGATTGTTGATATAGAGGGAGAGGGCGGCAATATCTGTAGCGCGGTTTTACATTTCAGATTTTTTTTATTTAGCAACCGATACACTGCACTGTTGCGAAATAAATCACAGTTTTAAAGTCTGTAGATCCTATAATAGAATATTTTTTTTTCTTTTAACCTATTGTGTTTAAAAAGTACTTTCTTCTTGGAACCTAGAATTTATCTATACAAACATCACTGAACATTCGATTTTTGGGCTATCTCTTGTGTCAGCGGTGACCTCCGGGAGCAATCTCTCGCCTTATCACCGGAGACAGTACAGATGATACATCGGTACGGAGATGCAGTATCCAACTAGGAGTTAATGAGTGTCACCGATTAACTTGTTGTTGGGCGACTGATTAATTTGTTTTGTGGATACATTGCACTTATCTAAATGGAATTGTTTTAACCTTTTACTTTGTAATAAAAGTAAACCTATTGAGGTTTTTGAGGAGAAATATTTCGTGTTTTAGTAAGTTAGATTTTGTCGTTTTCTATTTAGAAGAACCGGCAACAAACCCTATGGTTATCTGTTTTAAAAATATGATTGGATGTCACATCTTGGAGCATAACAGTGCATGGCAGACGAGAATGTGGACTTATACATACTATCTGATACTTATCTTTTAATTCCGCGTCTCTTACTAAGTCAAACTCGATGTTAAAAGGATACATTCTGAGGTTGCCGCCCTTGTCGCCGATGGCGAGTAGCTTCTGTATGGGGTCCCATGCTAGGGCTGTTGGCGAGAACGGGAACCCGTGCCGAAATGTCTGTGGACAAAGAAACAACACATGTTAGAAAAAAGTCACAAATTAAATATTTGGGCATGAGGGCGAGGCAAATAAATCTTTTTACAAAACCAGACTTTCAGATAAAAAGTAAGTCAAACAGTTCGAAATCTGCAATTTGAAAAAAACGAACACCTAAGATCGAATTGAATTATCGTTTTAAACGTTTTCACGCCTTTACGAACACGTAGATTATCTTTAAATAAAATTAAAAGTATTATTTGCGATTTCACGTCGAGTAAACATCGCCCCCGTGGGACGGCAGATAGTCCTAACAAGATAATATCGATCATTAAAAACGTGGAAATGCTGACTTTTATTTTTTTTAAACCTGATTTATGGCTGGAAGGCAATGAGATAAAATACCTTTGGGCCTTGACTAATGGAATGGGGTTCGTTGTACTTAATTACGACTTCTTGCTGATAAAATGTAATTGGAGTCCAGGCAGTAATGATAATAGCTTAATAGAATCCACCATCTTAGTTCTTACTTTTATAAATATTAAGTGTCTCTGATGAAAAGCTAGGCTATTTAAACTAATAATAAAGCAGCGAAGCTTGTTGAACGAACTGCCCGTTGTATATGTCAAATACTTTTTGGATTTGATGGAATAGAACAGTGCGGGTGAAACCGCGGAACACAGCTAGTCTCTTATATGGGTGATTGTCACTTTACAATATAACGTAGTGGTCATTTCTACTTATTTATCATCTAGTGTAAATATATAAGATTATTGGAAGGATGATTATAAAGAGCTGGCGTAGAGGTTGTAAAGCGCTATTGCTGACATGAGGTCTTGAGATTGATCCTTCAGGATGTCTCCATTGGACTTGAATTTGTGTCTAATTGATAGGATAGGAAAATTTTGAATACAATTGGCGAAATGACTACTATAGGTCGCTAGCTACATCTCTACTTACACCTTTAGGTATTACAGGAGTGTTGTTATGCACGTGTAAGGGTTTGCTATGGACTGCGTCAGGTCAGACTTGAATGACACAAATGCTCGCATACCTACAGTACGTATCTATGATAACCTGACCAAATACATAAATAAATCCCGAAATTTAAACTATTGGAGCTTATCACCCCTGTTAATAATTGGCAGTCGGCTGATAAATAACATTGTAGTATATTATAGGTTTTGGTGCAAAGCTGATAGATAAAAGTTTCTAAGTTCACCCGCTATCACCTGTTACACTACAAGTGTGATAACGTGACTGTGTGCGTCATCGTCGATGAGAGGTAAATGAGCTTAGAATAGAGGGGCGTGGACTTGACGTGGAGACTGTAGGTCCAGTGGTGGTAAGTGTGACTGGCGTGCGAGTTTAATACCCAAGGAAGCTAGTTCTTTTCTAGGTTTAAGTTTTTTAAAGCCGTGATACATTGATATTACATTGTGTGGAGTCAAAAACAAATGACATGATTTCTACTGAAACTTTGTTTTCTAATCTCCTATAAACGTTACTTAGAACGTACTTTAGCATGTACAGACATATTCTCGACTCTTTTTTGTAGTGATATAGTTGTGCAATATTGTCAGGATGTAGCATAAGTCATCATCATCATCATCAGCCTATAATGTTCCCACTGCTGGGACACGGTCTCCTTTCAATGAGAGGGAATGGGCTATAATCTACCACGCGGGCCCAGTGCGGATTGGTAGATGTCACATGTCTTCGGATTTTTAATTCTAGGACATGCCGGTTTCGGCTTACCATAAGTTCTTGTTCAGTAATGTTTATAATTACTCGTACAAGCGATAGGGTTCTTTATCATACAATTTGTAAGGAGTAGCACTAAACACAACCTTAATTTCATCCAGTTTTGAAAGAAAAGATTTACAACTAGGACTTACAACGGACATGTCTGCAGAGATTCTTACGGCCCCACATAGCTGGCTGTCTACAAGGTATTACAACTGTTATCAGCAGAGGCTCGGAGGGCGGAGGGCGGAGGGCGGAGGGCCCGTCAGTTGTATCACGAGCTCATATAAACAACATACCAGATAAAACTAGCTCGAATGATCGTGTGGACATCAACAATATAATAAAAGGTGTTTACTTCGTTTGCAATAACACGTTCGATAATGTTTTGCATCATACATCGTTTAGATAGCACAAAGTTCATAACAAAACACTTTCTCCTACAATCTGCAATTTTATACATGACTATAGTGTTGTAAGGAAAGTTCTGAGTATGAATGTGGCTGGGTGTAAGAGTAGGAAGAGCACAGAAACGATGGATGGACTGTTTAAAGTTCTAAGTATGAATGTGGATGGGTGTAAGAGTAGGAAGAGCAAAGAAACGATGGATGGACTGTTTAAAGTTCTGAGTATGAATGTGGATGGGTATAAGAGTAGGAAGAGCAAAGAAACGATGGATGGACTGTTTAAAGTTCTGAGTATGAATGTGGATGGGTGTAAGAGTAGGAAGAGTAAAGAAACGATGGATAGACTGTTTAAAGTTATGAGTATGAATGTGGATGGGTGTAAGAGTAGGAAGAGCAAAGAAACGATGGATGGACTGTTTAAAGTTCTGAGTATGAATGTGGATGGGTGTAAGAGTAGGAAGAGCAAAGAAACGTTGGATAGACTGTTTAAAGTTCTGAGTATGAATGTGGATGGGTGTAAGAGTAGGAAGAACAAAGAAACGATGGATGGACTGTTTAAAGTTCTGAGTATGAATGTGGATGGGTGTAAGAGTAGGAAGACCAAAGAAACGATGGATAGACTGTTTAAAGTTCTGAGTATGAATGTGGATGGGTGTAAGAGTAGGAAGAGTAAAGAAACGATGGATAGACTGTTTAAAGTTATAAGTATGAATGTGGATGGACTGTTTAAAGTTCTGAGTATGAATGTGGATGGGTGTAAGAGTAGGAAGAGCAAAGAAACGATGGATGGACTGTTTAAAGTTCTGAGTATGAATGTGGATGGGTGTAAGAGTAGGAAGAACAAAGAAACGATGGATGGACTGTTTAAAGTTCTGAATATGAATGTGGATGGGTGTAAGAGTAGGAAGACCAAAGAAACGATGGATGGACTGTTTAAAGTTCTGAGTATGAATGTGGATGTGAATGGGTGTAAGAGTAGGAAGAGCAAAGAAACGGTGGATGGACTGTTTAAAGTTCTGAGTATGAATGTGGATGGGTGTAAGAGTAGGAAGAGCAAAGAAACGGTGGATGGACTGTTTAAAGTTCTGAGTATGAATGTGGATGGGTGTAAGAGTAGGAAGAGCAAAGAAACGGTGGATGGACTGTTTAAAGTTCTGAGTATGAATGTGGATGGGTGTAAGAGTAGGAAGAGCAAAGAAACGATGGATGGACTGTTTAAAGTTCTGAGTATGAATGTGGATGGGTGTAAGAGTAGGAAGAGCAAAGAAACGATGGATGGACTGTTTAAAGAATGATATCGTTAGAAAGGAGGTGTCTGATGAAATGACAAGTAATAGAGAAGTATGGAAGAAAAAGATATGCTGCGCCGACCTCAAACGAATTGGTATAAGGGCAAGAGAATATGATAGGTGTTTCCCGCGGCATTTCCTGAGTCAAGATCGGAAATAATCTCACGGGAACGCATTTATCCTCATCAATATAATTATCATCATCATATCATCCCGGAGTCATCCACTGCTCGTTATAGGTCTCCTTTTCTCCATCCAGGTTTTATGGAGTCACGGGAACGTATTGGTCAGGTGGATACGGTAAATGGGCAGTAAGGGGAACTATGTACCTTAATCGTTGCAGCTACTCGTAAATGGTCTCATAATTTTCGTGAAATTTTGATCCCTATTTACAGATTTTGAAAAAAAACGCCATTTTACACTGTTTTTATGCCAATCGATCCTGTTTCTAATACTGATCAAAACTTCTATCGGACTTACCCAGGTCAGAGTACTAAAAAAGTCAGAAATTGCAAAGAAGCATTTCCCATTCATTTTGTTTAAAATGTTAACCAAAATTTTTTTTGATATTAGCTACCTACTTGTGGGTAGGCAAACCAATCGCTAGATAAGCTTAGGTTGCTCATGAAAATGTTGCACCACATCATTACAGCAGTTTTCTCCGAAGGGACAGGCAGAGAAGTAAGTACCTCATTACTGGTATACACTCACATTCCGCTTGTTATGTTTAACTCCCATGTATTGAGGCGCGATCCTACTACCAACAACTGTGCACAAATAATATAAACTCCGGGTTCTTATTTTATTCTTAAAAAAGCACTCAACAATAGCACAATACTTGTTTATTCTTTACAGTATTTATATGAGTTGACAAAAACGTCAAAGCTAGATGACATTTCTCAAAAATCTGCCGATTCAGGCAATGCAGTGCAGCGCACAAAAAGTTTTTATTGAGATGTCCCGTGTACAGGTCACGCTAGCGTGTACCTGGCGGGTTTGCCTGTACAGTTCAAGTGAGCAAGCTCCGGGTACGTACATGGATCGGTTCGCTTGTACAGTCCAACTGGCAGGTACATATTTGTTTTTGGTAAGATAGAGGTACATCTTGCTTCATTATAACATACTCGTAAGCTACAAGAACAAGTTCATACATGTTAAGTGTGTATTCTGCCTTTAGCTAGTCTGTGTACAAGTCTATGGAATATGACTTATTGTCCAATGTGAAGTGTGCCCCGCCTGGCAGAGTGACCGTTAAAAAAATAAATGTGAGATCCTAGAAAATATACCTAATGTTTCTTTAAACCCTCAATATTATCATAAAAGGTTATGGGCTTCATTTGTGATAATTTATAATATGAAATATGGCAAAATAAATTAAAATAGAAAAATACGAAGAAAATTTTGAACTGTCAAAGAAAACAAAAGAAAAGGAAAAATGGACATGAGAAAATACGAGGCTATGCCATTTCTGAAAGAGGGAGTGAATTTTCAAACATGGAAATTTCGGCTGAATTTATTATTAGAAGAAAAAGGTGTCGTAGAGGCTATAAAATCATCGGAAGTACAGAGTACACTAGATGTGAAGGCGAGATCGATCATTGTACAATGTGTATCAGATAAGTACATAGCTTATATAAAAAAATGTGAAAATTCATTAGATATGATGAAGTGCTTGGAAGCAATTTTTGAGAGAAAATCAGTTTTTAACAAACTGCAACTTTTTATGATAATATTGAGGGTTTAAAGAAACATTAGGTATATTTTCTAGGATCTCACATTTATTTTTTTAACGGTCACTCTGCCAGGCGGGGCACACTTCACATTGGACAATAAGTCATATTCCATAGACTTGTACACAGACTAGCTAAAGGCAGAATACACACTTAACACCCCACCTCGATTAATAGTGCTTTTATTAACAAATCAAACACTGTTAATCGCTCACAAATATTCACAGTAAAACTTGAAATCAAATTAACATTCCGCTTACATTGTCAAAACAAAAAAAAATATATTATGGTGACACTAATATTATCCAAGAAAAACAAAATCATGGTCACCTTATCAAACAATAATTATCATGAAAGGATAGAAACCATTTACCTACCTGCTTTCATGAATACTATCATAGACTTAACACCCTCACACATGGTGCTTGTCTACCTATGTTAAATAATACCTACCATAGTTTAATATTTTCGATATAGGTACCGTAGTCACCTATTCTTTACAATAAATATTTAACCATTCACAAATTTGTCTAAATCTATCAACTGCTAATGTTTTTGTAAAAATATCGGCTAAATTCTTTTCTGTATTAACATATTCAATTCTTAGTTCCTTTTTGAATATCAAATCTTTTATAAAATGAAATTTTATGTCGATATGTTTGGTTCTCTTGCTATTCTCAAATGTTTTCGATATGTCAATAGCTCCTTTATTGTCCATGTAGAGAACACACTGCACATCTTTGTTTCTATTGAAACTCGTGCTTAGTCCCTTTATATTGATATTATCGCACGCACTTGTGGCTCCAGCGACATACTCCGCCTCTGCTGTCGACAACGCTACGCAGTTTTGTTTTCTTGAAAACCATGCCACAACATGCCCATTGTATAAAGTAACAGAACCGCTGATACTTTTTCGATCGACGTGATTACCTGCCCAATCAGAATCTGAGTAGGTTTCAATCACATTTTTCTTATTGTTCTTGATATAGGTCAATCCACTTGTTTTTGTTTCTTTTAAATATCGCAGCACTCGTTTTGCTTGCATCCAAAGATTTAAAGTTGGTTTATCTAGGTACTGACTCAGAAATGTTGTACTAAATGCTATATCCGGTCTTGATACCGTCGCTAAAAACATTAAACCTCCAATCAACTCTCTGTAAGGTACATCAACACTCTTACTATCAGTATCTGCTTGAAAACCTTTCGTCATAGGACACTTTGTTCCGTTTGCCTCAGTCATATTAAACTTTTCCAACATTTTATCTATTTGTCTTTCCTGAGTTATCTTTAGAGTATTTCCATTTCTCTGTATTTCCATTCCAAGAAATTTTTTAACTTCACCAAAATCTTTTGCATTAAATTCTTTCTTTAGCTCTTCCTTAACGTACTCTATCTCTTTTTTACATCCTGTTACTAAAATATCATCTACAAATACTATCATCCAACATGTGTCATTATAATACATGCAAAAATCGTATTTTGATCTGTTTAGTCCAATTCTGAGAATAAATTTATTTAATCTATCATTCCAGCATTTCGGACTCTCTTTTAATCCGTACAAGCTTCTATTCAGCTTTAGAACTTTACCTTTCTCTTTACATTTTACTCCTTTTGGTATCTTTAGGTATACATCTGTTTCTAATATCCCATTTAGGAATGCTGTTGGGATGTCCAATTGATGGATTTCAAAATCATTTTGTACTGCATGTGATAAGAAAGTACGGACTGTGCTCATTCTTGCGACAGGGGAATAGTTCACAGTAAAACCATCATCTCGTTGTAGAAAACCTCTCGCAACCAGTCTCGCCTTTTTTAGGTTATTGTCTTTCTTCACAAAAATCCATTTAGCATCTATTGCTTCTTTTCCATTCGGTAAATCAGTTATTGACCATGTTTTCATATCTTCTAATGCTTTCAGCTCTTTATCAATTGCTTCGCTCCAGCCCAATTTAATAGCTTCATTATAACTTTTAGGAACATTTTCCATATCTGCGCTATAAGCATATTGTGTCTCATATTCTTGTAGTTCTTTTGGTTTAACTACTTTTCTTCCACTTCTTGTATATATTTCTTGTACTTTTTCTTTCACGTGTTCAGTTGCATCATCAAATTTATCATCATCGTCATCACTGTCTTGAGTATTTTCAGACATAGTAGGACGTTCTCTTACTCTTAGTCCTGATGTACTTGGTCTGTTTCCTTCTTCATCTATTTCTCTATAAACTACTGATCTTTCATTGTCTCTTTCTATTTCTCTAATTCTATCATATCTTACATTCGTTTCATCAAAATGTACATCTCTCGAGATTTTAATTTCATTCTTCTCTGGATCCCACAATCTGTATCCATTTGGACTATACCCAATAAATCTCATAGCTCTCGCTCTTTCTTCAAATTTTGATTTTCTTGGTAATATAACCATCCATGCTTTCGATCCAAATACTTTCATATTTGATATATGATTTTTACCATAATACAACTCTGCTGGGGTTTTAAATTTGATAGCTGCTGATGGACATCTATTTATTTGATACATTGCACATTTTACTGCCTCTCCCCATAACTCTCTAGGAAGGTTGGATTCCATCATTAATGCTCTTGCTTTATTATATACTGTCCGGTTCATCCTTTCTGATACTCCGTTCATCTGTGGACTGTATGGGTTTGTGTATTCCATTTTTATCCCATGATTTATTGCAAATTCGTTTATTGTTCTATTCTTAAATTCTCCACCATTATCACATCTAATTCTCTTTACTTTGTTTTCTTTCTGTGTTTCCAAATATCTTACATAATCTATTAAGTTTTGTGTTGCTTCATGTTTATACTTTAACAGATATACGACTCCAAAATGAGTAAAATCGTCTATTATTACTTGGTAGTATCTTTCGTCATTTAGGCTTGGTATGTTTACAGGACCTGAAATATCAGTGTGTAAAAGTTCGCACACTTTTTCTGATCGTGGCATTTCAACTCTAAGAAACGGTAATCTACATGACTTTGCTTGTATGCACACATCGCATCTCTTATCACTATTCGGCAAATTTAAAGTGATCAACCCATTTCTATTCAAATGCCCTAGTCGTCGATGCCATAAATTGGTTTCGTTTCTTGTCATATAACATTCATTCTCGGTTTTAATTTTAAATTGTATTTTATATAATTTTCCATCTTTTTGTCCATATAATCTCATGTTATTTTGTATAATCTTTACCACATTGCCTTGAAATATCACATTACAATTTCTTTCAACCAGTTTACTTACCGACAGTAAATTCTTTGAGAGATTTGATACAATTAAGGCTTCAATACTTGAGCTCCTGGCTTTTCCATCAGTTTCTATAATTCCTCTCTCCTTGGCTTCCAAATATTCGCCATTCGCAACTTTTATTTTTACTGGTTTTGTCAGCGTAGTTATTTCAGTCATAAATTTTCTGTATTTTTCTTGTATCATATTATCCGAGGCTCCCGAGTCTACTATGAACTCAATTACGTTTGACTCTAACTCATTGTATTCGCTTGTTAAATTGGTTTCATCGTATGCAGTGAACATATACTTAGACATATTTGCATGTTCTCTCTCATCTCTTTTTCCTCTTCTATTAAAATTTCCCCTTATGTACCTACCTCTTTGGTGGTTACTTCTGCATTGATATGCTTTATGACCTCTTTTCTTACATTTATAACATACTACATTATTTTCAGTTGTAAAACTTGTTTCTGTGTTTGTATTGTTATTTTCATTTATACTTTTTTGTTTCATTTCAGCATCTAATAATCTTGCTTTTACAAAATCGATTGTGATTTCTTTTTCTGTTGACATAGTTTCCAACGACGTTATTACATTTTCGTAATCATCTGGTAGTGTTAATAATAAATGACACACTTTATCGGACTCAGACATTTTTTCGCCGATCTCAATTTCTGCTATTATATCATCGAACCTAAGATAGTGGTCTTGGAGTTTAGTGTCTTTTTGACATTTTAAATTTAGCAGTCTTTTCTTTAGTTGCAGTTTGTTAAAAACTGATTTTCTCTCAAAAATTGCTTCCAAGCACTTCATCATATCTAATGAATTTTCACATTTTTTTATATAAGCTATGTACTTATCTGATACACATTGTACAATGATCGATCTCGCCTTCACATCTAGTGTACTCTGTACTTCCGATGATTTTATAGCCTCTACGACACCTTTTTCTTCTAATAATAAATTCAGCCGAAATTTCCATGTTTGAAAATTCACTCCCTCTTTCAGAAATGGCATAGCCTCGTATTTTCTCATGTCCATTTTTCCTTTTCTTTTGTTTTCTTTGACAGTTCAAAATTTTCTTCGTATTTTTCTATTTTAATTTATTTTGCCATATTTCATATTATAAATTATCACAAATGAAGCCCATAACCTTTTATGATAATATTGAGGGTTTAAAGAAACATTAGGTATATTTTCTAGGATCTCACATTTATTTTTTTAACGGTCACTCTGCCAGGCGGGGCACACTTCACATTGGACAATAAGTCATATTCCATAGACTTGTACACAGACTAGCTAAAGGCAGAATACACACTTAACACAACTAAAGAAAAGACTGCTAAATTTAAAATGTCAAAAAGACACTAAACTCCAAGACCACTATCTTAGGTTCGATGATATAATAGCAGAAATTGAGATCGGCGAAAAAATGTCTGAGTCCGATAAAGTGTGTCATTTATTATTAACACTACCAGATGATTACGAAAATGTAATAACGTCGTTGGAAACTATGTCAACAGAAAAAGAAATCACAATCGATTTTGTAAAAGCAAGATTATTAGATGCTGAAATGAAACAAAAAAGTATAAATGAAAATAACAATACAAACACAGAAACAAGTTTTACAACTGAAAATAATGTAGTATGTTATAAATGTAAGAAAAGAGGTCATAAAGCATATCAATGCAGAAGTAACCACCAAAGAGGTAGGTACATAAGGGGAAATTTTAATAGAAGAGGAAAAAGAGATGAGAGAGAACATGCAAATATGTCTAAGTATATGTTCACTGCATACGATGAAACCAATTTAACAAGCGAATACAATGAGTTAGAGTCAAACGTAATTGAGTTCATAGTAGACTCGGGAGCCTCGGATAATATGATACAAGAAAAATACAGAAAATTTATGACTGAAATAACTACGCTGACAAAACCAGTAAAATAAAAGTTGCGAATGGCGAATATTTGGAAGCCAAGGAGAGAGGAATTATAGAAACTGATGGAAAAGCCAGGAGCTCAAGTATTGAAGCCTTAATTGTATCAAATCTCTCAAAGAATTTACTGTCGGTAAGTAAACTGGTTGAAAGAAATTGTAATGTGATATTTCAAGGCAATGTGGTAAAGATTATACAAAATAACATGAGATTATATGGACAAAAAGATGGAAAATTATATAAAATACAATTTAAAATTAAAACTGAGAATGAATGTTATATGACAAGAAACGAAACCAATTTATGGCATCGACGACTAGGGCATTTGAATAGAAATGGGTTGATCACTTTAAATTTACCGAATAGTGATAAGAGATGCGATGTGTGCATACAAGCAAAGTCATGTAGATTACCGTTTCTTAGAGTTGAAATGCCACGATCAGAAAAAGTGTGCGAACTTTTACACACTGATATTTCAGGTCCTGTAAACATACCAAGCCTAAATGACGAAAGATACTACCAAGTAATAATAGACGATTTTACTCATTTTGGAGTCGTATATCTGTTAAAGTATAAACATGAAGCAACACAAAACTTAATAGATTATGTAAGATATTTGGAAACACAGAAAGAAAACAGAGTAAAGAGAATTAGATGTGATAATGGTGGAGAATTTAAGAATAGAATAATAAACGAATTTGCAATAAATCATGGGATAAAAATGGAATACACAAACCCATACAGTCCACAGATGAACGGAGTATCAGAAAGGATGAACCGTACAGTATATAATAAAGCAAGGGCATTAATGATGGAATCCAACCTTCCTAAAGAGTTATGGGGAGAGGCAGTAAAATGTGCAATGTATCAAATAAATAGATGTCCATCAGCAGCTATCAAATTTAAAACCCCAGCAGAGTTGTATTATGGTAAAAATCATATATCAAATATGAAAGTATTTGGATCGAAAGCATGGATGGTTATATTACCAAGAAGATCAAAATTTGAAGAAAGAGCGAGAGCTATGAGATTTATTGGGTATAGTCCAAATGGATACAGATTGTGGGATCCAGAGAATAATGAAATTAAAATCTCAAGAGATGTACATTTTGATGAAACGAATGTAAGATATGATAGAATTAGAGAAATAGAAAGAGACAATGAAAGATCAGTAGTTTATAGAGAAATAGATGAAGAAGGAAACAGACCAAGTACATCAGGACTAAGAGTTAGAGAACGCCCTAATATGTCTGAAAATACTCAAGACAGTGATGACGATGATGATAAATTTGATGATGCAACTGAAAACGTGAAAGAAAAAGTACAAGAAATATATACAAGAAGTGGAAGAAAAGTAGTTAAACCAAAACAACTACAAGAATATGAGACACAATATGCTTATAGCGCAGATATGGAAAATGTTCCTAAAAGTTATAATGAAGCTATTAAATTGGGCTGGAGTGAAGCAATTGATAAAGAGCTGAAAGCATTAGAAGATATGAAAACATGGTCAATAACTGATTTACCGAATGGAAAAGAAGCAATAGATGCTAAATGGATTTTTGTGAAGAAAGACAATAACCTAAAAAAGGCGAGACTGGTTGCGAGAGGTTTTCTACAACGAGATGATGGTTTTACTGTGAACTATTCCCCTGTCGCAAGAATGAGCACAGTCCGTACTTTCTTATCACATGCAGTACAAAATGATTTTGAAATCCATCAATTGGACATCCCAACAGCATTCCTAAATGGGATATTAGAAACAGATGTATACCTAAAGATACCAAAAGGAGTAAAATGTAAAGAGAAAGGTAAAGTTCTAAAGCTGAATAGAAGCTTGTACGGATTAAAAGAGAGTCCGAAATGCTGGAATGATAGATTAAATAAATTTATTCTCAGAATTGGACTAAACAGATCAAAATACGATTTTTGCATGTATTATAATGACACATGTTGGATGATAGTATTTGTAGATGATATTTTAGTAACAGGATGTAAAAAAGAGATAGAGTACGTTAAGGAAGAGCTAAAGAAAGAATTTAATGCAAAAGATTTTGGTGAAGTTAAAAAATTTCTTGGAATGGAAATACAGAGAAATGGAAATACTCTAAAGATAACTCAGGAAAGACAAATAGATAAAATGTTGGAAAAGTTTAATATGACTGAGGCAAACGGAACAAAGTGTCCTATGACGAAAGGTTTTCAAGCAGATACTGATAGTAAGAGTGTTGATGTACCTTACAGAGAGTTGATTGGAGGTTTAATGTTTTTAGCGACGGTATCAAGACCGGATATAGCATTTAGTACAACATTTCTGAGTCAGTACCTAGATAAACCAACTTTAAATCTTTGGATGCAAGCAAAACGAGTGCTGCGATATTTAAAAGAAACAAAAACAAGTGGATTGACCTATATCAAGAACAATAAGAAAAATGTGATTGAAACCTACTCAGATTCTGATTGGGCAGGTAATCACGTCGATCGAAAAAGTATCAGCGGTTCTGTTACTTTATACAATGGGCATGTTGTGGCATGGTTTTCAAGAAAACAAAACTGCGTAGCGTTGTCGACAGCAGAGGCGGAGTATGTCGCTGGAGCCACAAGTGCGTGCGATAATATCAATATAAAGGGACTAAGCACGAGTTTCAATAGAAACAAAGATGTGCAGTGTGTTCTCTACATGGACAATAAAGGAGCTATTGACATATCGAAAACATTTGAGAATAGCAAGAGAACCAAACATATCGACATAAAATTTCATTTTATAAAAGATTTGATATTCAAAAAGGAACTAAGAATTGAATATGTTAATACAGAAAAGAATTTAGCCGATATTTTTACAAAAACATTAGCAGTTGATAGATTTAGACAAATTTGTGAATGGTTAAATATTTATTGTAAAGAATAGGTGACTACGGTACCTATATCGAAAATATTAAACTATGGTAGGTATTATTTAACATAGGTAGACAAGCACCATGTGTGAGGGTGTTAAGTCTATGATAGTATTCATGAAAGCAGGTAGGTAAATGGTTTCTATCCTTTCATGATAATTATTGTTTGATAAGGTGACCATGATTTTGTTTTTCTTGGATAATATTAGTGTCACCATAATATATTTTTTTTTGTTTTGACAATGTAAGCGGAATGTTAATTTGATTTCAAGTTTTACTGTGAATATTTGTGAGCGATTAACAGTGTTTGATTTGTTAATAAAAGCACTATTAATCGAGGTGGGGTGTTAAGTGTGTATTCTGCCTTTAGCTAGTCTGTGTACAAGTCTATGGAATATGACTTATTGTCCAATGTGAAGTGTGCCCCGCCTGGCAGAGTGACCGTTAAAAAAATAAATGTGAGATCCTAGAAAATATACCTAATGTTTCTTTAAACCCTCAATATTATCATAAAAATACATACACTCACGCCTTTTGTCCCTTGGGATAAATAGAAACTACGGTACGCCACATGCTCCGAGCTAACTAAACCCTGAATTAAACCAAGCTGTGTGCAATTCTTCAGTGATTACTGTTCACTTGCCTGGCTAAGCTAGGTTAGTACCTTACTACCAGTCCCGCAGCGCTTATATGCGAACTTGTAAATAATCTACGAGTATATTTTATGTGGAGATCGAAACTGCTCTAATATTAATAGTTTCCCACCCCCGGCGTGAGAGCGTGTCTAAGCCAAGGTTGAGGGGTTGAGGCCGCTGAGATTCATGTGTAGCGGGGTCGTTTTAATGGACTGACTTTGATAAAGTATGGAGGATAAGGTAAAAATAGTCAAACTGCCATGAAAAGCTTAGGTGTAACGTGTAACCGAGCTTAGTAAGTCTAATAGTCTCACTAAGATATTTCAGTTAGAAAATATGACGACCCGAATGGTGCAGCGGTAGTCACGCTGCCTTACGATCTTAGGGTCCCGGGTTTGAATCCCGGTAAGAGCAAATGTTTGTGTAATGAGCATGGACATTTGTTTCTGAGTCATGGATGTTTGTATGCATAATAAGTATGTATAAACAAACAAAAAAAGTATCTGTGTAGTATACCAACTATCTGATGTCCACGACACAAGCCTCGTTGCTTAGTGTGGCACTAGATGGCGTTGTGTGTAATGTCTAGCGATATTTATTTAAATAATATTGTCTTATTTTGTTGATGCTCTGTTTTAGACTTTCACGGAAACAAAGGAAAATCACAGATATAAGTACTCGTATGTACTTTAAGCTTCGATCAATACTTTAAGTGTTGTTTCATTGTCGGTGTACTTTAACCACCTATTTTAAAGTAGACTAAAATGTTTCACAACGCATTTTATCTAGGAATTGGAAAATAAATTAGCTAGCTTTTCAAACATTTTCAGGAAACTTGTGGGCCATACACTAGTGCTGAAAGTACCTGTCCACACTGTCGCCTTGAACGATCAAAACTGGAACGTGTTCAACTTCTTTGTCACCGAAGTCTTTTCTCGTGACAATGGAACGCGCGCGTAATACCTGAGACGATGATAGATAGGTCCTGTGAAGTGTGTCTCAGAGTGATTGATGACTAGTCTGCCGAACTAAAGTAATCACAGTTTACCTACAAGTTACAAAATATAGTATCGGTAATACCTTAATCAAAGGAAATGTGCTAAACGTCTTGAGAAATCAGAATACCAACAAATCTGTACTCCTGCAGACAACCTTGACGATCTAAACGACACCTCTGACTGATATGTGACCACTGACTAGGCCCTAACGTTATAACATTATGGATATAACGGCGAAACGAAAAGAAGAAGTTACCAACATAAAATATAGTCACATCTGCACGATAGAAAGCACCTGTTTTATTGCAAATGAAAGTAATTTCACGGACGTGCTTTAACACCCTCCCTCAATAGGAGCTACCTCCGTGAACAGGGCTTGGAACAAGACCTGTCCTCTGAGCACCGTAGGACATCAATACTCCCAAGAGGTTATCACTAAAAGAACAACAATTGATAATGACGTGCGCGAAGATAATGAGAATGAGACAAATACTTAGTGGTATAAAAGGGGGCTGCGAGGTGAGATGAGCACAGTTGTGGAGCGGTAGTACAGCAAGCATGAGAGTACTCCTGGTATTGGCCGCTGTGGCCGTGGCGACGGCCACCGTCATCAAGGATGACACCACTGTGTTCATCGGCAAGGACAACATGGGTGAGTTCAGATGTTTACATTATTTCTGCTTTCTTATTCTTATTTGCTTGCCTTGTAATTATTGGATAGTCTTTCAGTAACAGAAGTTCAGTTCCTAGTATTGTCCTTATTTTTTTTATACAAGTGTTATTAAAAAATAAGGAATACTACAAATCATATTTTCCAAAAAGCTTCAATGTGTGTTTTAAAAGATATCATGAATTAGTAAAAGTAATATCAAAACAGCCCAAACAATGAATTTCGAAGAGATCTCTTGAAAAGAAAACAGAAATGCCAAAACAGCCTTAGCCTCGAAGGAAAAACTAAATTGAAACAAGACTGTGCAAGCTGAATTGACGTTTGACATTATTCTGAACATCACAACTTGGACAATCCTCGGACAGTTTAATTAATTCAAACACAACAATGTTTCCGAAATGTTCCCATATTCATGGAAGCATAAAAGTTGATTTGTTTGCACAGTTACGTGGGACATAAAGATGAAGGAGCTCTGCATCATGAAGCTCTTCAACCACATCCTGCAGCCAACCATGTATGACGACATTCGTGACGTCGCCAGGGACTGGACCTTCGAAGACAACATGGACAAGTACTTGGTAAGACTCCAATACAAAATCATTATTTTACGCCAAGTTCCATTTCAATCTACATAATGATTCAATGTGATATTGCAGAGGACGGACGTCGTGAAGAAGTTCGTCGACACCTTCAAGATGGGTATGCTCCCTCGTGGCGAGGTGTTCGTCCACACCAACGAGCTGCACATTGAAGAGGCCGTCAAGGTCTTTAAGGTCTTGTTCTTCGCCAAGGACTTCGACGTGTTCATCAGGACCGCCTGCTGGTTGAGGGAGCGCATCAACGGAGGCATGTTCGTGTACGCCCTCACCGCGTGCGTGTTCCACAGGGCTGACTGCCGTGGCATCACCATCCCCGCCCCCTATGAAATCTATCCCTACTTCTTCGTCGACAGCCATATCATCAACAAGGCTATCATGATGAAGATGACTAAGGCAAGGACGGACCCCATCATGATGGACTACTACGGCATCAAGGTGACCGACAAGAACCTGGTCGTGATCGACTGGCGCAAGGGAGTCCGCCGAACACTCACTCAGGACGACCGCCTCAATTACTTCACCGAGGACATCGATCTGAACACCTACATGTACTACCTGCACATGAGCTACCCCTTCTGGATGACCGACGACATGTACACCGTGAACAAGGAGCGCCGCGGAGAGATCATGAGCTACGCTACGATGCAGATGCTAGCCAGGATGAGGCTGGAGCGCCTCACACACGAAATGTGCGACATCAAGGCTATGATGTGGAACGAGCCGCTGAAGACCGGCTACTGGCCCAAGATCCGCCTGCACACCGGAGCTGAGATGCCCGTGCGCAGCAACAACATGATCGTGCTGACGAAGGACAACATCAAGTATAAGCGTATGCTGGATGACGTTGAGAGGATGCTCCGTGACGGAATCCTTACCGGCAAGATTGAACGCGTAAGTATAATTAATGTTAAGATTAATAGTTAATCTGCTAATTTGTTATTTACCTGCGCCTCACTGAAACACTGCTCAATCTAATTGTTTTCTGCAGCGC
The DNA here is from genome assembly GCA_916618015.1 of Xestia c-nigrum. Classification (NCBI taxonomy): domain Eukaryota; kingdom Metazoa; phylum Arthropoda; class Insecta; order Lepidoptera; family Noctuidae; genus Xestia; species Xestia c-nigrum. The sequence continues at coordinate 922,146 of OU745256.1, forward strand.
GACGGAACAATCATCACTCTGAGGAAGGCCGAGGACATCGAAAACCTGGCTAGGTTGATGCTCGGCGGTATGGGACTGGTAGGAGACGACGCCAAGTTCATCCACGTGATGCACTTGATGAAGAGAATGCTCAGCTATAACGTTTACAACTTTGACAAGTACGTATGATGAACAAGAAACAAAAGTAAAAAAAAATGTAATAAGCTTTTGCTGCTTACCTTACGCCCCGTTCCCACTATGTCGTGACGATTAATTTATCGTCGGTTTTTAGTTGGCAGAAGTCATGGACGACAGTTATCGTGTCGTCCTATATGTGTACACCTCTATTTAAATACACAAGCCACGACACTTAAAACTACACGATTATCTGTCGTCACGACATAGTGTGAACGGGGCCTTAGTCTATCAGCTTGATTCACCCGTATTGAATCTCTGGGACATAACAAAAAAATATAAGTGGACCTGTACCTACACACTACTTAAGATTTGTATGTATAAAGATAAGATTTTGAATAGTAACGTTTATCAAAATTATAATAACACCACTTTTCACCACAGGTACACGTACGTGCCCACCGCCCTGGACATGTATACCACCTGCCTGCGCGACCCCGTCTTCTGGAGACTGATGAAGCGCGTCTGCGACACCTTCATGCTCTTCAAGAAGATGCTGCCCAAGTACACCCGCGACGACTTCGACTTCCCCGGCGTGAAAGTCGACCGCCTGACCACCGACAAACTCGTCACCTTCATGGATGAGTACGACATGGACATCACCAACGCACTGTACCTTGACGACGTTGAGATGAAGAAGAAGCACTCCGACATGGTGATGGTAGCACGCATGCGCCGCCTCAACCACCAACCCTTCAAGGTCACCGTCGACATCACCTCTGAGAAGACCGTCGACGCTGTCTTCCGCATCTTCATCGGTCCCAAATACGACTGCGTCGGCCGCCTCATGAGCGTGAACGACAAACGCCACGACATGGTTGAGATCGACACCTTCCTTTACAAACTGGAGACCGGCAAGAATACCATTGTCCGCAACTCCCTGGAGATGCACGGCGTCATCGAGGAGAGACCGTGGACCCGCCGCCTTCTCAACAACATGAGGGATACCGTTGGCATGATCAGCAAGACCGTCGACGTTGAGAGCTGGTGGTACAAGAGTCGCGTCGGCTTCCCGAGCAGGCTCCTGCTGCCTCTGGGTCGTCGCGGCGGTATGCCCCTGCAGATGTACGTGATCGTCACCCCCGTGAGAACTAACCTGGTGCTGCCCTACGTCGACATGAACATCATGAAGGAGCGCAGGACATGTCGCTGGAGCGTCTGTTTCGACACGATGCCGCTCGGCTTCCCCTTCGACAGGAGGATCGACATGACGCACTTCTTCACCCGCAACATGAAGTTCACCGACGTGATGGTGTACAGGAAGGACATGGGAATGTCCAACACCATTAAGGACGTGGACATGTCCGACATGGTGATGAAGAGGGACGACCTCACGTACCTGGACACGGACATGCTCGTTCGTTGGTCCTACAAGGACGTCATGCTGATGAGTAAAGACGATATGATGCGAATGTAAGGTTATACCTAAGCAACTGTCAATTCAATGTAAAATAAATAGCACCTTATAAATGTACTTACTTGTTTCAATTAATTCTCTATTTTGCTGCACACATTCCAAACATATTATATCTGTGAGAGAGCACAAGTTTCGCTGCAGTTAATGGATTCCTCTAAAATTCATCTCCCCGTCCGTGGAGCGCAAATAAAATAAAATAGAAACACAAAATTTCAATTAACTTGTTTCGTAAGGCGAGGAAAGTTGTGAAACTAACAAGATTTCGTATTTTAAGCTCGGGTAAATATAAAGCTTTTCTTCTGAGTTTTTAATAAAAGTTCTCGCCTAATTGGTAGGTATTTCATAAATAATTGGGAACTCGGTAATTGTCGAGAAAACAAATCGGCAAGGGACGGCGAAGTCCCGCGAAGTGTGTCCTAAGTAAACAAACAAAGTTAGCGCAAACATTTAGAGTCTCTTTGATCCCGGGCCGGGCGCGGACCCTGCCAGGCGGGCTTTTCTTATTTAACATTAACTGAGAGGCTGCGGCCGAGGAAATAAATAAAACTAGCCACTCGGTGCCGACGACGACTGACGAATCGTTCTCTTTAATTAGACAAAAACCGGTTTGTTCACCAACAATTTAGTTTGAAAGTGCTTTACTACTGGTACTTATTGTCTTTTTATATTTAATCAAGAATTAGATAAAAGGAAAGATAAAGATAACCTCGTTTTGCATATTGCTCGTTTTAAATATTTGTGTTAGAAAAATAACGCAATAGTCGACATCTTAACCAGGACTCCTCAAACTCAATACTGTTCAATAAAAACCATGTCAAAATCTGTCAAAACGTTAAAGCACTGAACCAACCATTCAATATATCCGTCTTCGGAACTAGTTAAGATCCTAATAAAGACAGACAGACGTTTGTGAAAAGATTTCAATTCAATTGAGTCGAGAAAACGATTCGTAGCGATTATAATTTGTTACAATTATTAGAAGACTGGGGATCGGAATCAATGTCCGGGGAATTACAGGTCTTACAATAAGGTTTCGAAATAAGGTCATGCAAATTAAATAAGAACATTCAGAGAAGAAATTACCCTTAATTAAGTATGCTTACAATCAATTTAACAAATGTTACATACCTACTATTATGTACGTTAGAAAAATAGAAGACAAAAGGTAGTTTTTTTATTTATTAGAGTAATCATTATTTACAATATATACACACTAACATTATAATAGAAAGAAAAAATAAGTACAAATATCAAAAAAGGGTTACAGGGCATCGAAAAATTCGTCCACATCGCTGCCAACAGGAAAAGTGCCCAGAAGGCTGGCAGCATTGCCACGTTGGATGGCAATGTTGATTCTTTGGCCAAAAAATAGTCCCGCCCTCTGGTCACGTGAAGAGTCGACCAACCGTTTGGCGATTTCCCGAAATACTAGGTGGGCACTCGGACCCCATGGCCCTAGTGTTTCGTCGACCCCAAACGGCTCAAACACATAATTACCAATTAAATTATTGTATTTACGGATATTTAATTATTTAAAGGTAGTTTAGAATCATTTACGGTAACAATTTGCGCGTCGATGTCTGTAATAACAATGAATGAACATTAGTATTTAAAGTTTTCTATTTGTTGTAAATTTATAAACACCAACTGTAAAAAGTAGTCGAAGATATTTATTTATGAATTCCAAACCAATCCAGGTATCTCCATTGCAAAGTGAACGGGAATACTTCGCATACTTTAAAGTCTCTAAGCAAACGCCTACATCTGTTCGAAACAATTGCAACAACATTAAAATTCCTGTACAATCGCAGATCGTAGTCACTCACAGGCGCGCGATCTTACATGCCTACGTTACTGAGAGAACGCCTGCCCACGAGCTACTCGCTCTACCGCTCCACCAAAATAAGTTGACTTGCGTATTCTAAAAATAAAAAGCACGTTTTGACATTTATTAGCGTAATGGTAAGAAAAGTTTAATTTCCGACAGCGGTGTCAATTTATTTACCTACTATGGATTTGACGGCTATCAAAACGGACTTCTTAAATTTCGTCGACTCTATCTGGAAAACATGAAACAGTTTTCTTCAGACACAGGTTGGACGAAGCAAGGAAACTACTCAGGTGAAGATTCAAGATGAGTCTGCCTTGAAATAAATGTGTTGTAGACAAACTACGGGGTTACCTGTTAGTTCTATGCTTAAGGAAGGAATACAGGTACTGACAGACGATGACGCGTGACGCATCGTCCGAGGTTGTGGCCGGGTCTAACATGCCTACGTTATCGAGTGAGGCATTCATTGTGCACAGCATAATGCTCAGCGCACACTCCCCACGCCCACGCGCCGCGCCTCGCGGACGCGCGACGCCGACGCGCGACGTGCCGACTCCGGTATTTCGCAATTACATCCTGGCTACAATCTCGGCGAGCCGTTAAATATATTTTGAATAACTTCCTCACTTCTGCACGATACGGAGCTTTTTACTCGATATAATTGGAATGCTTCCGATATTTCATTTTGTGTGCATAGTTTGACTCGGTCAGTCTGTTCGAGTGGTCGGCTGGTCTTTCTGTACAAACTTTTAATAGAGTTGGATGTTGAATTAAATTCTTAGCTCTGAATTGTTTTAATCTGTTGTGTTTTTGCAGTGAATCCTGCGATTTCAATTTTTACAATTCACTAACATTCATAATGTTCTATACGTTGTCTGCGTATTTTTAACGTTTGGAGACATGGATTTTCTTTCGGATTATGATATCCTGATTTATCTGAATCAGGGTGCAGGCCTCTCGCCAAAACAGATAAGCATCATTATGTATGACCTCAAGTATCTATCCGAATAAGGACAGATTACAACTTGCAGGATGTCTAACATGAACTATTCTCCGTCGCAAATTAGCCATATCTTAAGTTCCTAAACCATAATTATTATTCTCTTATTTACCAAGTTAATGATAATTATAACACATGTTACCAAGCAAACATGGTTTGAAGACAAAATCCCGCGGTTTTCATATTAATGTGACTTTCAGTGCGTAATCACTATACATAATATATATTGTGTATTATGACGTCATAGATTATTACATGGTTGAATAACTTAATTATAGCTCCTGGTGTTCAGGCAAGGGATTATAGACGTTATGTAGATTAGATAGAGGCGAATGTTGCGTTTGATGGAACTGGAATTAAATACGCTTCAATCTGACGAGGTAATTTCCGTACATTGAGTTTCTATGATAAAGGATAATGAAAGTCTTGAATAGCAAATATGTAAAAGAATACTTAGTAGAAACTCTCAAAAGTTTAATGCTTTGTAACCTGTAGTGAGGTCGTATAATAAGATATAAAATGTAAAATAAAATAAAAAGTAGTTCTTTATACTACTTACACTGTGCGATAAATAATCTGCCGTCAGAGCGCCTTTACACCAAGCCGTAAAATATCATATTTATGTATTGCATATTTTTATCGGCAGGCATCGCGGCGTGTGAGTAGTTTAGCTTGTCATACCAAATCGTTAATATTTTATAGTCACAGTTTTAACACAGAAATATACTGACGAGAGTCTGACACTACACTGTTTCTTTAACATTTCAGATAAAAGTTATTGACATTTTTAGCTACTTACAACAACTATGTGGTTTTCCGACATTCCAATTAGTAAGTCTATAGACAGCGCTTTTTAATTGAAACATACGCAATTTAACGCTTTTTATGTACAACATTCAAATATCAGTTTGCACCATAAACCATTAAAACTGCATGCTTAAACGCTTCTAAATCGTTCTGTTCCTTCAATCTTCAAATTGAGAGAGAGACAGAATAAAGGTTTAAATTATGTTTAGCACTTCAAGCATTTGAGGTACACTTGGACGCGATTCCGGACACCTGTATCATTTATTTTATTTATTTATTTAATTTTAAAGAAAGCTTACAGACTAATAACAATAATAAAAAAAAACATATATAAGTAGTGACAATTGCTAATTACAAGCTTCCACATGTAAATATCTAATTAGTAATGAGTTACATGCGTTGACCAATTACAACGAATAGAAATCAAAACGCAATAAACAGATTCCAATGTACACATATTGGTAAATATGTCGAGATAATAATATGAGGTATGTCAAGTCGTGCAATATCAAAATAAAAATAAAAAACTAAAGCTATTTATGGTTGTCACCAAAATACTCCCTGTTCAAAATCTTTCTAATTTTGTGTGCGCTGGTGCAAAATAGATCGATTTCCAGGTGTGATGGTAAACTATTTAGAGCTATAACACTACGTATGCAGAAGGCATTGCGCCTGTACTTTGTCGACGCGAATGGTACTTGGAGAAGAGGGCGTTTTCTTAAATTGTTAAGATTAGTGCGAAGTAGTATTTTGCTGAGTAGTTCAGGACAATCAACCGAGCCGTTTGCGATGTTCACTAGAAAACAGATATCACTGATATTACGTCTCGATCATCATCATCATTTCAGCCGAACGACGTCCACTGCTGGACATAGGCTTCCTTCCCCAAGTGTCGCCACATTGACCGGTCCCGTGCGACTCGCATCCAGCGGATTCCTCGACCTTGAAACCTGTATATCACTACATATTATAAAACTAAGTCCTCCGCCGCGTCTGTATGTCTGATTGCTCGCGATAACACACAAAAACTAGTACATCGATTTTCACGCCACCAATGGATAGAGTGGTTATCGAGGAAGGTTTTATTATAATTATAATTTGTACGCGGACGCACCCATGGGCATCAGCTGGTGAATAATAATATATAGACAGATATACAAGTAAGATGTCGGAAATGTTCCGCTATTTGTCCGAACCTTTAGTCAGTAGTGGTGCATTAAGTATTGCAATTTATTTATTTAAATCCCAACGTGGAGTCGACAGCAGGACGCGCGTTCGCTTTACCGTTTACATCCTCCGACAGGATCCATGAAATATGCATTGTTCCGCCCGAGCCACTACTCTTCAGTAAAGGATAACGCACACTTATACGTGTACAAGGAACCAGCATCGCCTCTAGCCCAACCGTTCGGGACACTTTCTATGTAATGTCTACAACGCAGACTTTGGATCGGCATCAGGTAAAGAGCAGCTGCCATCGAGCTCTCGCATGAGAGTCGTCAGTTCGTCACCTTGACCGAGCCATGTGCAGGTGATCCCACATAGAGCAGTATCTCAGTGGCACCGGCTACGGCTTACGAGTTTAAAGCCGTGGTTTCAAACCCAAACAGGGTATGTTGTTTAATTTATTTTCATCGCTACTGTTCTTAGAACGGTGAAAGAAAACACTGCTGAGTTAAAATTGTTCTAAATCCGAAGCTCGTGTGGTGCTTAACGAACCACTCCTTTTTGCAGAGCTTGTCCCAGCCCCAGCGGTGGCATCGTTTGGTTTATGGTTATAAGTGTCCGCTGACCTTTACACGGAACCCACCGACGACGCATCCGCTGCTATTGAGTTTACAATAAGATCCGCGTCGTCGTCGCGGCGACGGCAATCATTCCCCCGTCATGTTGTAATATACGAATACGATGCCACGACGGAATATGAGAACGGAATCCTTGAATTTTGAAACATTCAATTTCAACATGAAATGGTTGTGGGGAAAATTGGTTTTTTGAAATTGCTTTGGCTTTGTATCGTTGTATAATTTGTTAATCATTTTATTCACATTCTGATATAGATATGTACCATATTATAATACATTTAATTCCAAGAAATTAATCTTAGAAAAACGTAATGAGAAAAAAAGTAATATCTCGACTGTATCTCATATTTTTATATCAGTGGCATTTAAAAACAAAGCTGATTCAGAAAAGGCTTCAGCTACAACAAAGCACATAATTGCAATATCATATTAAAACACAATGAAAGAAGAATCCCATCGTAACACAAAGAAAATATTCTAGATTGTTCTCCGATGCAATCCCAAGCGAGTGCTTTGTCTTCTCTCTTTTTTAATTAATCTAAATAAAGAAAGCTCACTAGCGCTATAAAGTAGGTGGCTATTGTATTTCAATTTTAAAATAATATCATGAATACGAGAAGAGTCGAGTTGAGTGCGAGAGAGAATGCATCGCATTCATATGTACATATGTGTTGAGATATCTCGCAAGTTGCACTACTTGCACCCGTGGAGGACTCTTCGAATAAAACAATAGCTGATAGTGTTGTTGTGTGCACGGTTTGCTTCTAAACTGTCGTTACAGTGCTTCAAATGGCACTGTAAGCTTTAGCGGGGACCGGGGTGCACGCGGCGAGCAAGTTTAAAAAGTGATCGTAAAACTATATTCTTATAGTAAAAGTTTCAAATGTTTCGCATATCTGAGAGTGGGACAAAAATAGAGCAACTGAAACTTAAAAGCAAGAAACAGGTCCATAATTCCTTCTGTCCTAACCACATTTCCTTCGCAACATGTGTCAAACGCAAACAGATCACCGCAGCCGATGACATCAATCATACAGCCGATACACGCGATATAGAGGGCGCCACTGGCGCAAGAGCTCGCCGACCAATCAGGACTCATACCGAACTATCGCTCAACCAATCAGGACTCGTATCAGCTAATTTGTCGCGATATTTATCTAGCAAAGCTATCAGAGTGACGGCTGATCGGAAATTGAGCGTCTCTTTGAAGGCAGCCACTCGCGTACTCGGTGCCGAGCGGGTCCCGAGCCCCAATTAAGATAAACTTAAGAGGAATTTACCAATAAACTTCTTACAATTTAATTTACCTTTTTCTTTGACGGTTTTGAAGAAAGGCAAACGGTTTGTAAGTGTTTCTTATTGTAGATAAAAGATTGCAAGCTTGAATGACCCTGACCGACGACGACGTTAGAAATAGAAAATGAAAGACAAAAGAAAACAGTATTCTATTTGACGATCCGAATGGCGTAGTGGTAGTGAGGCTGCCTTACGTTCTTAGGGTCCTGGGTTCGAATCCCGGTAGGAGCAAATGTTTGTGTGATGAGCATGGACATTTGTTTCCGAGTCATGGATGTTTATGTGTATAATGAGTATGTATTTACAAACAAAAAGTATATATGTAGTATATCAACTATCTAGTGTCCACGACACAAGCTTTGCTTAGTGTGGCACTAGGTGGCGCTGTGTGTTAATGTCCAGCGATATTTATATTTATTTATTTATTCTTTAAAAAACATTAATTGCGCAAACCAATTAGTACGGTAGGTCGCACTTTATTGGCCCCAGTCAAAAATATTTTCATTTTACTGAAGCTCACGCAAGACCAGCTCAAAATCCGTTATCAGATTATGTTAGCAGCATTGCTGAATTACAATAAGGCCCTTCACACACTACGCGACCACGATTTGTCGCATGACCAGCCGGTATCCTGGGCAAAACTGGTCGGTCGTACGATCAACTTTTTACTGCTCGGAGCTTCTGCGTCCAAAAGTCGTATTCGTGACCACGTAGTGGGCGAAGTCCCTTAAATGGTTGGTTAGATAGAGAGTCGCCTACCAACTTCAAAGAAGATTCACTAATTAGACTCGACGAGCCTGTCAGATACCGGCGCTTATAGCAAACAACTTTCGATACTTACTTTATAAACCCTCTCAATTTTCCCGATAACCTCGTTAAGGAAACCAAAAGACCCTTCTTATTAAACGGTAATAAACAAAATGGCGTAATGAGTGTAATACAACAAGTTAACCCAATCATATCGTGGAGTATCTCCGAGCCAAGAGTAGCGATCCTAATTGAGTAACAGCGCAGCATTAATCACTAATCCGATTTAAAAGATAAATTATTTATAGGAGTTTCTACTGAGACGGTTTTTGCAAATTATTCGGTAAATTGTGGAGATAAGGTCCCGGTCATTTGTTAAACTTTTTTCATTTTAATCTTGAAAGGGATGTTCAAATGAGTTAATTTTAAGGTTTTTCTTGGAGTTTTCTGTGTCGTTCATTTCATTTTGGACTCGTTAGATATTAGATAATTAAAAAAAACGTTTTTGCAATAAATAAAACCGACTTTAAACACCAAAAATTTAAAAATAACTTTAGCTTCTTTCTGAAGTCGGTGACCTTTGTTTCATTGATTTTTTTTTGTCACCGACTTCAGAAGCTAAAGTTACTATTATTATTACTTTTTTTAAGTCGGTTTTATTTTTTGCAAAAAAGTTTTTTTTAATTATCTAATATCTAACGAGTCGAGTGCTTGGTACGCATGGAAAGTGCAATTACAACAAGTCCAAACACGACTAGGATGCATTGTCTCATTATGGAGTTCCGTGACTCTTGGCTTCATCATCAGATCTGATAGTAGAATGGTTCTTTTCTAACGCAAATGCTTCACTTGTTGTAGAAAACAACAAAATCGCTGTACGTTATCCTATAAAATTTGAAGCGTTCCCTCGATTTCGCCAAGATTCCATCATCAGACCCCGACTTGGTGGCTGGTGGACCAGTTGGAAAGTATACCCTTTTCAACAAAAAAAGATTTTTTCAAATCGGATGGCAAACGACGGAGTTATGCGCGAACAAACATAAAAAAAAGGAATTAAGAACCTCCTCCTTTTATAGAAGTCGGTTAAAAAAAACGTCGTTACCCTTTGTACACTAAATGTTCGCATTGGTTCAAACGTTCTAGAGGCCCGAGACGCATTTAATACTTTCAAACATTTCCATATAACAACTTTTTAGAATACAGGGTGTAAACCACCTCATCACAAAGCCGTTAACCAAGTATTCTGTACATCGAACTAAGTAACTTTACGCAAAACTTATACATAACTGTACTAATTGATGTACGCTTTGATCACAACTTTATACATCGAAGTTGAAGTTGCTGAAACGTAAGTATCATAGATACATCGGAATCTTATAAACACTCCCCACATTCATCTCATTCTTCCCACCGTACAACAGAACTTATCAATCTGAGTCCAACTCAGTAAGCTTCTAAGCTGACACACAATAGCTGCAGCCTCCATCTGTCATAGCGCACAATAAGCTGCACCTTGCAGCTCGTGTAGCTCGCGGCAGCGTGATGCAACTGCAGTATCTGCACGTTGCAGTCGAGACCATCGCTCACTGCGCCGTGATTGATCACACCTGGCGGGGTTTTATTTGTTTGGCTTTAAAATGTGCACTACAATGAGGCTTAGATAAGTATAAACGGTGGAGTAAGTCTCAAGAGTTGGCTTTAAGATACTATTATTTATTTTTACGGGTTATTAAATTAAGTCAATCCCCGTTTCCGTCGAAAGACGGTCGCTGCTGGACAAAGTCGTCCCTTCAGTTTATTGATTGTTGATGTACGAGTATCGATAAGTTCTAAGCTTCTCCATCATCACATTTACTTTAAAAATTTCGTTAGGTAAATTGGATTTTTGACACTTTGCTTTTTTGTACATTGATGGATCGAGTTTGGTAAAGTATTAGTAGTTTTTATCTTTATTGTCTTGATTAATAAAATTCTTAGTTACATGTTGAAAACAATATAATTTATCATTAACTCTAACGACTACTCGCACATTGAGTGAATCAAAAGACAATATCTAATAAAGTCGAGTCAACGAGCTGTGCCCTCCCACTCCGTGGCAACAGCACAATGGCTCGAGTTGTCAAACAACAGCTCGAGCTAGCAACAGACACAACAGGCAGCAACGAGCCGCGACCGATACACTCAACTGTTGCTTTTGGAACTATCTTATTTCTAACTTGTGTCATTATTTTAAAAGCCTTTGCAATTTGGGTATAAGAACGATTTTATTTATTCAATTTTCACGTGACTAAGTTTAAAATGCACCGGTATCACTTGAGTGTTAAACTTGTCTAAATATAAAACCATTATCCTAAAATAATAAAAAGGTTGACGTTGGACGTGTACTGAATTGTAATAGTAATTGTGTAACGCAATTAGCCGTCCCTACATTTGGGAGATTTTCCGTCGACACACAACTTTGTGTGCGAATGTAACAAGAAAAGTTTTGTTTATCTTAAAGCTAGTAGATATGTATCAAGTGATTTAGTAACCAAACAATAACTTAAGTCATTACAGGCGTGTTAACTAAGTAGCAAGTTGTAAGTTAACTTACATACATATATAGGGTACAAGTTTTACTTGTTAATGACGAATTCGGAAACTTATCTAAGACATTGGGTAAACTTGTGTTTATTTAAGAAAATTGAAGAAAGTGTACTTTATAAAAGAAAAAAGTCTAACTGAACAGAGTAAACTCCCCGGCAAGGATTCCTCGTAAGTTGCCCCTATTTTCTAAGAAATAAATTGTGTATTTACTTAATTACGTTTCAGCAAAAAAAGGTTTATCAATTGTCTGAATGATGAATCCAATATCTTTTCGTAACGAACTTTGGGTCCTCAATCAACAATATTTTATGAGAAAAAGAAAGAGAAAACAAAATACGGAATCATAAATCCAAGAATAACTTTATTACGACAGCAAAGGACTTGACATTATGATGGGTCTTTATACGTGGTCAACTAGATTATTTTAGAACACAGTTCGTCTGTGCCCTCACCTGCCGCCGAGGCTAACTCGACCTCCCTTAAGGGCTTAGCTCTCAGAGCACGTAAACTATCAAACGAACCCTTCCTCACTCCAAACCTTGTTAACTTCCAACAAGCTTAAACTGACAGTCAAAAATGTTAGTTATTTACTTTGAAAAGCTTTCATTTCGCTCAAAGCAAAGCTAATATAACGAACAAACATTTAATAACTTGTGAAAGGAACTGAGAAGGGAAATATTTCGAAGTCAAAGCACAATATTTCTTGACGTTTGAAAAATAATCGAGTATTGCAAAAGTTGTCGTTCAATGGAATAATGGATCGCCCAGTGGCCTACATTAGGGGAGCATTCTCTAGCGGGGCGTGGACGGGGCGTGTGCGGGGCGGGTGCGGGGCGGCAGCGTCCGCTGAGCGGCCGCATTCATTTGCTCTGTTTGGCACACTCCATTCACTTTTCAATCGCATTTCATCAGTTTTCAATTGTCTCGCTTCATTTGCGCCGCGCTTTGTTTGTAGTCCGTTGTGTTCAGCGCACAAGCGCACAAGCGCACAAGCACAGGCTAGCTAGACAGCTAGATGGATCCACAGCTTTGTTGTCGTGATGATGCTCCGTTTCTCACAGATCTGACATTTATAAATCATTTCAAATTGCTGTTTTATAATACATTTCACGCCAGCATTTGTGTGTCTGAATTTTGTACTTATTCAAATTGTTTTCAAGTTTTCGTGCCCACAGGGAATCTCAACAAAATATTTACGTAAGTACTGCAAAGTAAGTATATCTTAGGCAGAATATTCTTTTTTTCATTGTTCAACAGTATTACCCACCAAGCTGTGGTATTTCATCTCCTGAAACACTTGACAACAAAGTTTTAATACCATCAAACGTTTCCGACCGACGGAAACTGATCGCGAATTCAAATCCCTTTACAATGCGCCATTGAACGGGCTGACAACGTAACTCCTGTACTTCAGACAATACAAAATGACCCTTATTACTCAACGTCAAATCTCAAAACGTATGCAAACGAGCTTGTTAAGAGGGAGCAAATTATTGTTATTTTAATGGCGGAAACGTGATTCAGTTTGTTATCTGACGCCATTGTTCGAGAATTTAGAAGGCGCGGTGTTGTTGCCGACAACCCGCTCATTAATCTGTCTCGAGTTGCCAGAACATGCATAAGTAATGATGGAACTCTGAAACCTTTAAGATTTTGCTGTAAACATTATTAGTGAATTTTATTAAGAGAGTTCGAAGTAGATAAAGGTGATATACCAGTCCAGAAATATACTGTCAAAACATTTAGGTAAGACAACAAAAGCATGCCAACACAACCTACGTCCCAAAAAGGCCCCAAGTTAAAAGAAATAAAGTTCCTCCTGACCGGCATCGAGTAACAGCAGCTGTGTAAACCTTTTAGAATTCTACGGGAACGGCTCCCCGACGTTCCTAGGCACACATCCAATCTGGGAGCTCCCTGTTGAGTAATCTCTCTTTGACAAATCGCCTCTCGGTGTCTTCTCCCGGAGTCAGAGGCGCCTCGCCCATCTGTCTTACCTATTTGCGTTTAGGTTTTTCAATTTTGTGCGCACTGTGGTACCTAGAGACTGTCTGGAAGGTTCGGCTTATTCAATTGGGTTAAACTTTGTCGGAATATTTATTATCTTTGTTTAAGGCTTTGTTCTGGGATTTCCAGCAACTGCTGTAGTTTTTGTTAGGATAAACGTAGATATATAGTTTTTACAGAGAGGAAAATGTTACAACTTGTTGCAAAAAGGTTTTTATAGACACAACTTGTTTTCTGTACAACGTTTAGCGCATTGCTGACAAAGACTCCATAGATCCACTACCATCGTGTGATTGTTTTGAATGTTTTGAAACACAAAATTCAGTACCTAACAAGTTTATTCTGTAAGACAACATTATCTACATACACGAAACCGTCTTAAGCATCGTCGGGAGCACATCAAAGAATTTTTCGCCACTGAAAGTTGTCGAGGCATCTAAAACCCATAAATAAAGGGCGGTGAGCCGTCGGGCCACGTGGGAGGAGGCTTTGAAGCCTGCCTCAATGGAGACGGTGTACAGACGGTTTGGTGGAAGGCGACGACAATCTCTCACTCGGTTAGCGAAGCCTGCTACAAAAGGAACCGCTCGCTCGCGCAAAGGGGATCCTCTTTTGTTTTGGGGATTGTACGCCCAATTAATTCGACTGGTCCTTTTTCATTGGACTTTTTAAGTGGGATTATTTGTAAATGAATAAAAAGTATAAAATTAGAAAATATTTAAGCCAGAGATTTTTTTTTCCAAATTCAATTAGGTCTAAAAGAAAAATATTATTAATTTAATAGACAACGATACACAATGACGACTGAGGTCCATTTTCACCAAAAAGATGACGGTCTGATTATTTGAAACAGCTGTCACTGTGACATGTTCTCATGACTGACTGTCTGACTGACTGTCATCTTTTTGGTGAACATGGACCTAAATGAGTAAACCACTAACTTTATTTGAAAACTAAAACATTTATTCGTCCTACTCTAACTGAGTTAGATTGTGGCTCCACCGCATGAGTGCAGTTTGAAACTACGTTAACTTCTTAATCAACGTTCGCTTGGATCTTAAAGTGTTTAATTGGAGTAATTTTCAAGATCCTTTTTGCATTAAAATTCATCAAGCAAGTAACGAGGAAAGTTTCTTCCAACTCCACTTTATTAAGACACTAGTTGTGGAAACAGACGGGAGGCTGAAGTGAAGGGTGCGGTGTAGTGCGGTGCGGGGAACCTCCCCGGTTAGGTTGGACACAGTTCTGATGTATGCAGAACTAAGTTTATGGACAGCAGCTTAGTAGTTGTTAGTGAACTTATAGTTGTTAAGACTACTATTAATTCGAGACAATATGGAAAGATGGGTCACAAAAAACACTAGGATTAAATTCAGCCAGAAAAATAAACTCGTCACTAATGACATGGTGTCGACATATTTTAGTGCGTGGTCAGCATCTATACTATATAATATTATAAAGCAGAAGAGTTTGTTTGGTTGAACGCGCTAATCTCAGGAACTACTGGTTCGAATCGAAAAATTATTTTTGTGTTGGATAGTCCATTTATCGAGGAAGGCTTTAGGCTATATAACATCGCGCTACAATTATTAGGAGCGGAGCAGGAATAAAAAATATTGCAAAAACGGTTTTTTTTTTCCTTTTGTTTTTCTCTCTTATGTGACGCAGACGAAGTTGCGTGGGTCAGCTAGTACACAATAAAACAGCAACCTGTTTAGGGATCACTAGGGAGCGCGGGTTTTTACAATAACTTTCCTTAACCGTGTTCTATCAACAGAATGTTTTGCACAAAAACTTCCCAACCGTTGAGTTGGGGCGACGCAGATGGCAAGAAATAAGTGGCTTCTGTAAAATATGGACCAATAACGGCGAGAGATAATCTTATTTACCTCCGAAGCGCCAAAGAGATTGAATACAAAATGTAAATTTAACTGAGTCATCAATTTCCGGAATCAGCGCTCGCTAAATTAGTTTGAAACTAAAGCTGAAAGTTAGTTTGTGTGTTGTGAGCGATTTGGTGTTGGCTTTCATGTACGTTGTTTGTTTAATGTTGTCTGACGTTTACGCGAATATTGTTCGTTGATTTCGAACTAGATTCACTCGTTGTTTATCTTTTGTTTTGATTTAAAAGCTTTCCGACGTTTCTGGTATCTTGTGTATTTTAAGCATAAACCATTTGAAGCCATCATGTTTAGTATTTATTTAGTTTTCTCCTACTAAATAGAATTAACGTCGTTTATATCTCACACGTTTAGCACATCAACTCTAAACATTTTATTTATCTTGAGCACGTGCTTGAATTCATTAACGAATTAATTTAATAACGTAAGCTCCTCGACGTGAACATCTTCTTAATTTACAATTTTAATTCTAAGCTCATTCGGCACACTTTCATTAGCATGTATCACATACGTACTTCGGTACTTATTAACCGTGGTGTGCGGCTCGGCTTTTGCTTTAATTTAGAACATCATGTATAAAGGTCAGCGCGAGCTTAGCGTCTCATTTCCTTTCACTCTGATATTCATAACGTTACTTACGTTCTTAGAGAATGCTGTTCAGTGAAAAACCGCTTTTAACTCGGATATAAAGTGTAAGCAGTAGATGGATAAGCTACGTATAAGACGAAAGAGGATGGAGATGTGGGAATATTTGATATTAGTCAGCACAGGATAAAACACGTACAAATTAACAGTATTTACAACTAATCAAAATTAAACATAAAGAAACGAAACTGGTCCTGTATAAGGGCATAGCAGTGAGTATCAACCACCGGTCTTTAATTTAGATTGCAGTAAGAGCTAGGCGAAGCTTATCATACGACAGTGTACTGTATGATAAGAGGCTTATTATTTCGACTATTATTTAGTAATATTCATGCTAGCATGCATGACATACACATACAAGTACCCAGAGTATGTTGTTTTGGTAAATTCAAGCCATAAATACATTTCCGGTAGCATGAACTTGTTAATTTGGCGATGGTCATAATTTCCGTTGTTTCGCGTTCACATGTAACGAGTCCAGTTCCAACAGATCGCGCGTGAGTTACGGAATCCGGTGTTTGTAGATCTAGTTTGCTAGTTTTGAAGCATTTTGATTCTTCATTAACATCGATTTTCCAAAGTTTTTGCGTAATGTTGCGATTAGTATTCCATGAACAGAACTCCAGGTAATTTGCCAAAGCGATTAGGTACTAACAATAAAGATCATCAAAGTTATAAAGCTGGAACCTGAATAACAATTTCTTTTTAATTTTCTGAACCTTCTGATAGTACTCGTGTATAGCTTATACTCGTAGCAACGTCATTTGTGTGGCTTTTGGAACATATTGCATGTTTTATTTATAGATTTTGGCGTAAGGTGACTTTCGGGCGACGTTTTCAGGCCCGATGTCGCGACTTTGACCTCAGTATAATATTGTGACTTAGGTACACTTCGTTCTCATTACAATACAGACAGGCCTATAGCTTCTGCAGAATTCTAATCAAGTTTTTTGTGTTACACTTTATGTTTTCTTCGACAATAATGGCACAATCACTTTTTTTATTAGTATTCTGAAGCAATTTGAAAACATATTGGTTATTTTGTTCTTCTTGGAACGTAGTTTTAATATTTTTATGGTTCAATTTTAAAGAATTTGTTTATTCTTATTTATACGCACGAATATGTTTCGAAATCTAGCAAACTTTATTTATTGTAAAAACAAAATAAACACACCACAAAGATTCAAACTGAAATCACCCCAATTCAATGTTACCCAACATAAACCATCTCTGAACCAGTCGGAGCTCGTTGTATATAAAGAGCACATTAACATGTAAACCCGTGAGAGTGAAATCCTGAACACCTCGTTACACATGTCGTTATCTCTAAAGAGGTTACAAAAAGCCGGGTATTAAATAACAAGCGCCACAAAACCCGCGCGTTCTGATATATTCGACGACAGAAAACTATCTTTTTCACTAGCTGACAAACTCTTCAATAATTCAAAAGTACCCGTGAAAAGGTCTTATTGAAATCAATGCTTTGAAAAAAAGATTGAGTCCCTTTTGGTTTGCAAAGGCTATGTCTGGAAATCCTAGTAGGCTTTTACCCTTTCTTTTTTGGTTGTGGGGACACCTTCTGTCTGGGGAGGTGTAGGTCAGTTGTGTCGGACTCCTATCGAGTTAACAATCAAATTACGATTCTACGACCACCGTGGCCCATGGAGGGCCGGGGGAGGGGAAGAGGTATTTGTATATTCGGAAGCACATCCTGACTGATAGGTTTTTACCCTGAAGTGGAAACGTTTACCAGTGGCCAGATATTTCTGCAAAAGGTATCAGGTGTGAGAATGATAGCGTACATCTTTCATAGCAACGTAAAGGCTGAAAGCAGATACAGCATTTAGACACTGAAGACTGTGGGAAGACCTGGATGAGGATCACACAGACAGAGGAGCATGCTGCAACAAGGAGAACGCCTATACTAAGCAGTGGGTGGAACGAAGCTACCAACAAAAATGATGATCCTGAAAATGGACCTTCGTCCCCTACCATTTGGGTCACTTATTGGATGAGACAGTGGCTCGTGTAACAATAATGTCTCAGCGAGTAGTCAGCCGATGACGCGCTAACTTCAGAGCTCTGAGTTTCAACAATATTAATGACGCCTGTGTTTTTGTTTTGTGTGGGAAATTAGCGAGCTTGTTTCAAATTAACTTCCAAAGTTAATTTAAGACATGTTTAAACTAAGATCTAGTGTTATGAGTTCATTGCTGAATCCTTGTCAAGAACTTGATTAGTTAGTAGCTAAGTATTCCTATTAAGAAATGCTCGTAGCACTAGTTTGCTACGAATTTCCGTAGCCCGTAGCGTCGTAGCTCTAGCGCTACGAGTGTTTTAATCGTGATTCAAGTAAGACTATAATATCTTACTCATTCGAAGTAGCTGTACTACATATTTTATGGTTTAGTTTTGCGTAGTCGACACATCTTCTTCAAACTTGTGATTGTAATGTACTAAGTACCGAATCCGAATCTGAATCTAGTAAGAAATTATTTTGTTAATTATCAGAGAAAATCTCCAATATCAGTGGATTTACATAATATTCAATTTAAGATATCTGCGCAGTAATAGCTGGTTGGCAAATGAGAAAACAATTTCCTGATCCGACGCAGCCTCAAACAAAATTGATAACGAATTCAACATTTAAGACACTCCCATATTACATATTAATGTCAAAGTAAAGTACAAGTTACATCTTCCACTTAGTCAGAAAACAACGAACCAAGCGCCACGTGTAACTGAGCCTTCAAGTAAAAAGGAACTTTATCTCTGCGATTAATGGTTCAAATTAGTTCGTGTCAACAGTATTTATATTATATAAACCTACAAGGATGTCGTTAGGATGACTATGTGATTTGGCGCAGAAGGTACGTCGAGCAACAACATATACTAAATTATAAATAGAGTCTGCGTTGACGACAACGAACGAAGCTATATCAAAAATCCATACTTTACAACTATCCCTACTATTATATAAATGTGAATGTAAGTTTGTTTGTTACGCTTTCACGCGAAAACTACTCGAACGATCATCATGAAACTTTGTACACATATTCTTGGAGGTATTAGAAGTAACATAGGATACTTTTTATTAGCAACAGGATCCGCGTACGAAGTCGCGGGCAGAAGCTAGTACTATATAATAGTAAAGGCGCTTGATTTCCCCGTCACTGCGATCATATTGTTCTACACCATACCTGGAAACATTCTAGTTACGAAGATATTGGGGGTCAACGTTCCAACTTTCTGTTTTTTTTTTTAATACAAGTTTTTTATGTAAGTTTTTTACTTTAAACACATCCACGACGCTCTATATTCAATCCATTCACCAGCACAATATTTTGAGTGTTGTTACATTGAGTTCTACCACAAAACATGATGATTCTTTCCAAAAAAAAAGACGTTTCTCAGCAATCAATTGCGTCAAGTTACCTAGTTTGATGTACAGAATGCTTGGTTGGGTTCGTGATGAGTTTGTTTACACCCTGTATATGAATGCAAAAGTAACTCTGTCTGTTACATCTCTAAGTCTTAATGGATTTTGATGAGAGGCCACAGGTAGACCATGACGAAGGTCACTCTTTCCTGCGGTAGTATGTTTTCATTAGATACGTTTTTCAAGTTCTGGGGGACGAAGCCGTTAAGAATGTCATAGCTATACGAGTATGTTACAAATGGCATACAAGCTACTGCTAAATTATAAAACACGTTGTACGTGTGTCTCTGGTTTCATTGCCGTGCGGCATTTCGAAATTATAGTGCACATTCGCTATTCGAAAAACATATTCCATTTAATATCGCTTTCCTGCGACTGCGTGTAAATGTAAAGTGTAAATATAGTGATTCGCTTCGCCACTATTTTCATGATCGCTCTACTGATATTGGTGGTCCACACTCCACGCAGTCCGTACTCATGCGAACAAATTGCGTTCCCGATGCGCACAGGACGATTAACTGGGCGATCCACCGTGAAACACTGTTGTACAACGTTATTTATACTTAGCTTTTGATTTTAGCCGAAAGCCAGATTTTACATTTGTCGTGGAGAACCTATCAGACTACACGAATAAAAAGGTATTAACCGATAAACAAATAGCAACATTATTACATTGTCCAAACGAATGGACATTCTGTTGCCTCATACGTTACATTTAAACCCAATTCCACATAGTATTGTCGCCATTGTACGCATTCTGCGACGCGTAATGTCTTGCAGACGTGTGCGTAATTACAGACGGGCGGAGTCGGCGTAAAATTAAGTTTTAATTGGAACGGGCGCTGCTCGTTCCAGCCAGTGTACTCACGGGTTTATTCAAACTCCTCCTGAGACATTGTGCTCAAACCTTTATGTCAAATGTTGAGCTCCCCAGACGAAGTTATTACCTGCAACAATTAAATTAATGTTGTATTAACTTGTTTTAGAATGAAATGGAAAGTAGATAAATAAACGTAAGTAACAGAGAACATTAATTAATTGTCTAGTGTTTAAGAAGGCAATATTTCTTAGTGCTTCTATTAAGCTAGAAATGAGAAAATTCCCGCTTTTGTGGTCCATTACTGTTAATTACGAGGAGCTGTGTCTATAAACGTTATTGCTAAATTAGACATGCGTTACTCATATGCGTATTATAAATCAACTAGCCGATGCCCGCGGCTTCGCCCGCGTAAAATTATATACAAAAACCTTCCTCTTGATTCTATCTATTAAAAAAACCCGCATCAAAATCCGTTGCGTAGTTTTAAAGATCTAAGCATACATAGGGACAGACAGACGCGGCGGGAGACATTATTTTATAATAGGTAGTGAAGTGATAGTGATAGTGTATCATCATTCTCTTGCCCTTATCCCTACAGCCTTCTACAAAATGTTTAAGAGTACATCGTGAGGAAAATTAAACATTCAAAGGCATGTGATATACATGACGGGTTCCCTTGCAGAGAGAAGAATTCTCTCCTGGCATTGGGCACGACTACTAACTCTATGCGTATGCCATGCTACGAAACTTCGAAATACAAAAAATATATATTTTCAAACTATCTTTCGCTAAAACGACATACTATAGAAACTACACATCTCAACCATTTACTCAACCCACAAGCAAATGACTCCAAACAAAACCCTCCTCCCCTCCGAGAGGTCATCAATCAGTAGGAGTGCCCTCGAACCTCGATACCGACACAACAGCATCAACAGGTCTCAACAACACTACACAAACAACTGTAGTTCAACAACTATGGCTGGGTGTACAGACTACAGTAGACTTACGTTAGGGCGCTTTAACTGCTCTAGTTTGGAAGTTGATTATTAATTTGTAATCTCTGTTTCAAGTCAATAAACGATATTATAATGTAGTAAACCTTGATTGCTGGGTATGGGTTAGATTCGCAGGGTAGGCTAAGTGTTATTGGGTTTTTCGATAGCGGACTATATACATACCAAGCTGGATATGTGCTCAGTTGATAACAATTAGATCGCCCACCTACATTTTGGGACTTAACTGACAAGAAGTGTCCAATATAATAGCTATTCAAACCAACAATATAGCTTTCAACTAAATTCCGCTTGAACACCATCTGTAACTAATTACAATTAACTAATATAATCTTCTTCGAAACAAGCAAGTCGCAGCATTTCCAAGTTTGCGACGTTAACGTAAAATAAAACGAACAAGTTTATTAGCGTGAAGACCGCAAATATTCAAGTAAGGCACCTCTAATGAAAACTTGTGAATACCGCTTTTGATACCAACAGTTGGTGAAGAGTTTGGGATCGATACCGCGACCACACGGTCTTAGCTGGCGGTCGCGAAGTATCTTTAAACTAACTTTGAAAGGTCCTGCTTATTAATTTGGTTGAATGTCTGTGTACAGGTAACAGGGTGCTTCCGTTAAAGTTCCTAGGCTATAACTTATAAAGTTTGCTTTGAATACTGTTCTGTTTTTTACCTCTTAAAACTTTATTAAGACTTGCCTTTTGAGCGTTGAGTTTCTGTAAGTTTGTCTCAAATAACCTTTGTGCTACTGTAGCAGAGATGTTTGTGTATTTCTCTAAGTTATTACAAAGAGTACGCTCGTTAATATCAAGTGTTATCAGCACAAATTTATCAATATTATCACTAGCCCTTTTAGTCGTGTCGAAGATTTATTGATGATAAACTTCGATCGGAACTCTTGTCATACGAGTATGATATATCCTAAACACTAACTAAACAATACACTTCGTACCTATATTTTCAAAATAGCTCTTCCAGAAAACTTTATAATAATATAATAACGTTGACAACAAAACAATTCTGAATAAAAACCTGCAAACAATAACCGTCATCCTCTTAATCACAACTGTCACGCTGTCCCATTGATCTGAACACCGCGGCCGTGCGACAGCGGGCCAGTGGGCCGGCGGCGGGACAATATCGAGAGCTCTTGCCGTTAAACCTTTGTGTGTCGTGTATTGTGCACGCCTTACTGTCTCCGTGTAACGTGTTCCGACACCCGCGCTGCCACTTGCAGCGTGACACGCTTCGAGCCGTAGACATCTGGTGTTCGAGGTATTCAGCAAAGACAATGTATTGTAGTTTCTAGCTTGTAACTTGTACGATCAGACGGTTATCGATTGTGTTTTGATGTACGTTGTGGATATGGATAAATTGTCACATTTTTGGTGAGATCATGGATAATATTAACTAGTTTTTAGGATGGAACAGATCTTGAAATTTATAGAAAAAACAGGTGCTTCTTACATTAATTTTAGCGTAACTAGATAAATGCAGGGAATAGAAGAGTTTTTTTGTATGTCTATCGTTTAATGCATCACTCAGTATGTTCATTGATTTAATCTTGGTCGTAAATAGAAGAAGAGTTTTGCAAGCAAACTAAATAACATATCTACTTAATTAAATACGCGGCCATTGCTATTGCTATGACACTATCAAATCAAGCATCTCCATCATGCAGACCTTTGTGC
Source organism: Xestia c-nigrum (assembly GCA_916618015.1). Taxonomy (NCBI): domain Eukaryota; kingdom Metazoa; phylum Arthropoda; class Insecta; order Lepidoptera; family Noctuidae; genus Xestia; species Xestia c-nigrum. Next base: position 945,329 of record OU745256.1, read on the forward strand.
GCAGCGTGCATTGTGCTCATCATGCTGTCACGTCAGTGTATTCCGACTTCTGCTCCACTTCCAGCGTGACGCGGTACGTCGCGATGTAGTTGATAAATGGAAAACCAGTACTTTATTTGTAAGATTTAAACGAAAATCACAACAGAAATACAATATTTTTATTTTTTTAAATGATTTAGAATTTTTAGGTTTCTATAGTTGACCATTTCGATTCGCTTGACTACTACTACTACTCAGACTGAGAGTTGCTTTTTAAACCTGATCAAGCGATCACCAACATTTTGTTCAGCATTATCAAAAAAGCTGACAAGACTAAACATCGTAATTCCTAATTACGTCACTGAGACACGTTACCCTCCACGTGTCACCGCGGGTCTTGTCCCCACCGGCAGCGTGTTAGCCGCGCTATTTCCGACGACACGCTCTGAAGTCTGGACCGCGGCTTATGTCAACTATGTGCCATGTACGTACAGTGTGCCCTCCTCTTTGTGAGGCGCCACATTATTGTGAACTCGGACAAAGACAGGAATGTTTCAGTTGACTGCGGCGGAACTTGTTCGCTCTGCAATTAAGACGTACATTGCTTTGGAAACTACTTTAGCGAGTAATGTTGGTAATTTAACGAAAGCTTTTGAGTGAGATGTGGTGCTGTTTCAGTTACAATGGTACACTTCGAATCATGTCCTGTGTGTCCTGTGGTTTATAAATTACAGAAACTGATGAACGCTACTGATGATGCGCACCTGCTGAAATTCTGAGCCTCTTTACTTAGATTACCATTGACGCTTGGAAGTAGTGATTTCGTTAAATTTTTGTGTCAAGGAAAAAGTCGATGTTTAATAAGTAACTGTCAAGTAATTAGTCACCTTTAGCAACACCCAAGGATGACCTCTTTTTCGGACAACCAACAGAACAATAAGATAAATCTCCGAGGCTTATCAATCAATCTTCTTTTTCAACACAACCTTAATACCGAGGATAATAAATCAGGTACAATGTAGGTTATACAAAACATTTTACAGGCCATTGGAGCATAACCATTATCCCACATATCGGGACCTCAAATATGAACAACAATAAACCACACAGTCCCTGTTGCCAATAACAGTAACAATACACGATGAATGTGCGAGACCTAGATACCCTAACATTAGGACACGCTCGTGGTACCGGTACCGACCACTTATCACAAAGTATGAGTATCGTTCGACCACTTGTGACAATGTATTGGTATCGCTGGACCACTTATGACCACCATTAGGTCGTGGTCATCTCCCGGCCACTCGCGTTATTGTGAGTTATCTTTTCTATTCGGCTCAATGCTTCTTGAAAGGACGTATGAAAGTATGTATAACTTATTTTTCCATTGTATTAATAAATATTGGCATGTTTAGCTGTATAGTTTTATATTGTAGCTAGTTGTGGTTATTTTCTGGTTCTTTCTTATCTATCAAACAGGCAGCAAAAAGTAAATGTAAATGGGGCGACGTCCTCCGGGTCTCTAGTCAAGATAGGCATGCCCCAAGGTTCAATTCTCGGTCCTTTCCAATTTCTTGTGTACATTAATGATCTCCCTTACATGATGGCCAAATTATCAGATATAATTTTATTTGCTGATGACACCTCGCTAATTTTTAAAATAAATAGAAAGGATACGCTTGTCCAACATGTTAACGAAAGTCTAACCGTTCTCTCAAAATGGTTCGCTGCTAATAATCTTTTATTGAATGCAAGCAAAACTAAGTGTTTAAGATTCTCCTTACCAAATGTACCACAACGTGATCTTAATTTAAATCTTGACGGCAATAAACTTGATGTTATAGCGGAAACTGTATTCTTAGGGATTACTATAGATTCAAAATTACAGTGGGGCGCGCACATTAGAACTCTTTCAGGTAGGTTAAGCTCAGCTGCATATGCAGTTAGGAAAATAAGGCAGTTAACGGATGTAGCCACAGCTAGGTTAGTTTACTATGCTTATTTCCACAGTATTATGTCTTACGGCATCCTGCTGTGGGGATCAGCAGCAGACGTTGACTCCATTTTTATACTACAAAAAAGGGCAGTCCGCGCGATTTATAAAATGGGTCCTCGCGAGTCACTCAGAGAAAAATTCAAAGAGATCGATATACTAACTCTGCCTTCACTTTATATCTTTGAATGTATTTTATATGTCCGTAAAAATCGAGGGCTTTTCAAAATTAGAAGCGACTTCCACAATAAAAATACACGCAGTAAACATGAAATTGTAATACCTAAATTCAGATTAACAAAAACTAGCAAGTCTTTTATTATAAACAGTATACGCTTTTATAACAAGTTGCCAAAGTCAGTTCTAGAACTGACCGATGGAAAGTTCAAGAACTATATTAAACGTGTCCTTATGAAAAAAGCATATTACAAAATCAAGGACTACGTTGATGACAAAGAAGTTTGGCTATGATTCCTTCTGCGCATGCGGCTTCCCTGGTAGCTCATAAACGGCACAGATTTGTGGATGTCTCTAACTATTCTCAATCTCATTATTCTTTTTCTTTTGATTCAGATTATTACAGTAGTTTTCAAATCATTTTTTCTCATATTTTGCTCAGAATAGTTACAGCACTGATGACAATATTTGTGTCACTTGTTTAATTTAGTTCTTTAATTAAATATTCTTTTTATTTTTTTATTTACTTACCTTTGTATAGATGCTTTTTTACCTATTATTTGTGAATGAGTGAACATTGAAGGCCTTTTAGATTCCCGGATGCTGTTTAACTTTTGTTAAATATTCCTTTTGTTTTACATTTTTTGTATAGCAAGCAACGACCTTTTGTCGGGCCTACGCTGTCCCCCCATACTTTAGTACTAATGCTGTAATGAAACATAATAATATTGTAATACCAAATGATTTGAAAAGAGTAACCATGGAGTTTCTTGCCGGTTCTTCTCCATGGAATCGACCAACGCGAACCGTGCACCTTTTTCGACGTTTTATAAGTGCCCATCCAGGCCTATGTGAAATAAAATATTTTGATTTTGATTTTGATTTTGATTTTTCCGCATCAGCATCTGTGTTCGAGAAGAATTTTGTACAATGCAGTGCAGATTTTATTGACTGATTATGCTGAATTATTTACAGATTTCTCCTATGGTGACTTTCATGAGTTTTGCGGCCGAACTTTGACGGTCCCTACGTCTAGGTTCGAGACTTTTGAAAATAAAACATACAGGGTGTACGTGACATCGAAGCGTAAACATGATTCTAACCAGACCCAGTAGTATACTGATAAAGCGTCAATGCTTCACACACCGTTTATAATACTAGGAAAAACTTAGCCATAAAGTAAAGAAGGAAAACTCAAATATAATTCCAAGGAATCCCTCTTGGAAGTTTGTTAAACTTCGACAAAATTCGCGTCATTGCTCTGCAGAAACATTTCGCTGACTCAGTCGTCCAACGCGACACTCGCCCGAAGACATAACCCAACTTATCCGATCTCACTTCAACTTATCTAAGGCCCCGTCTACGACCTCCGGTGAAGTGATTAGCGTCAAGGAACATGTGGACGCGTCTTTCGTTGTCTTCGCGTGCGTTGGTACCGTAACTTCGCAACCCGCGCGGTGGATTTTTCTTAATAATTTAGTTCCATCTGTTTTCACCGCAGTCGCGTGTCGCTGGTGCGCTTAGGTCGTGGCCGAGCGGTAACATTACTTCAACTTGGTCTTACATCGGTGCAACTTAAGTGACAGCTTTCAAGTTTAAGTGGTCGACACAGATTGCATGTCGCACAGATCGGGTTCCATGATCATAGGAACTTATTTTTAGTGGCTCGTCTATATTGGCTTGAGGGTATCATTGAGATGTGAGTGTGAACTTAAGAAGTTTCTGTTTCCGATAAGACTGTTATATGGTTGGATTATAGTTTGTAAGGATTTAGTATGTAATATAAAAGGTCAGTAACACAGGGAAAGTGCCGAAATTATATGTTGCAAGTAACATGTTTGGTTAGAGATAGTTGATATCATTATTTGGTTTGAAAAGAGATCTTATTCTAAGCCCATGTGAACTCAATAAGTTTTGATTTGATGTTGATGCATGGAAAGGGAGCGGAGGGCCAAGGAAAATATGATAGGAACTGATGATAGTCTGACGGTTGACATGTAATGGAAGATGACAACGTGTTGCCACGTTAAGGGGAATGCTCCAAGGTAGCCCGGATATTCAAATTTTTCTTACGTTTTTTGCAATTTGCGGGGCAGTGATAAGTTCGTAAGAGTCGATGAATGAATTTTTCACGGTCAAAGTCCGTCTTCGAGTCTTATGAACTTGGAGGGTTGTATTGATGATTTTGATGATTATAATTCTGTAACTTAATACGTCTTACAGTCGCGACCGATACGTTTATCAACATAAAACTTAGCACTGCCCTGGAAATTGCAAAAAACGTAAGAAAATTTGAATTTCGTGGGCCACCCTGATGCTTTCACCTTAAGTAAATGAGACGAAGCCAGGAAGATGATGAAAACGAGAAAGATTCGAAAAAAGAGTTTTAGAAATCACAGAATAAGATTTTGAATATCGTCCTTTAAAAAGAACTTTCATCTACAACAGCAAATGACCTGCGAAATATTATTTCAGTTGACCGAACAGATAAATATAAGATAACATATTACAGACGGAAAGATTCTGACACGTTTCATCGGCGACAAATTGCCGGAGCAACCTTCCGTGACGTCACGATATTACGTCATCAAAATGTACATATACATTTATGTAATGTATAGATATATAAAGATGTACGTGTGACTTTATCGGTACATTATATTTGGGGTTTCTTCGCAGATATTATTGCTATTATCATGAATTTACGAGCCTCGTAAGTGATATTAAGTGTTATACGTTGAATGTGACGATTTATAAGCTCGGCTTTATATTTTAGTTGTTCATGGGGTAGAAATGTGTCCACAGAGGTGTGTCGTACTGCGCGTGTTGCAGTAGTGCACCTGTCACCGCGTGTTTGTATAAAGTTTCCTCTCTGTGGGGTAACCTCGGGGCGCTGTTTAGAACCTGTCATTCAAAAGTTTTTAGAATTGCATTGAGTTGTTAATCTTTAATGTTCTAACCATATGGCCTGGTAAAACAAATTGTCAAGTATTTCTATGTTTTAAGAGCTCTATATTCGATCTCGTCATGAGGAATTCGAATTTCTAAAGATATGAGATGATATAAGATGATTGACGACGCACTTATTCTCTCCTGCGATAACTGTACCTTAGATTATAAAGATAAGTAATTTTATCTAACAGCAAACTTAATTTTCTTTAAGAAGGTAAAGTAAAAACTGTTTTTCTAAATTTCTTAAAGTCAAACTTAGCCTCAGTTTATTTTTAGAAGCTACTTTGGAAACCAAAGTGTCTTTACTTAGGTAACACTAAGAAAACCTTTATCTTTATTTGTTAGAAGTTTAACGTTTATTACGAAAGCGACTCGGGTTTCATTTTGCTAAAAGGAAAGTTTTGTTAAATAAACAAAATAAGTTTGATAGATCGCTTGTGTAAAGTGTCTCATCCATTGATTTATTGTGTTGAAAACAATCTGTCATGTCTCAAGTTAAAGTTATCTTCTAAAATAATACACGTGCGCCCAACAGTCACCAACGTGTAAAATGATTATTTTTCTCGTCTTTCTCTGAGAATAATCATCAGCCTCCTTCTTGGACAGAGGCCTCCACACTGAGCATACTCAACCAACAAAAAAAAAACAATTGATTAAAGAACACATAAAATATAACAAAGGTAAATAGCTCCATGAAAAATGAAGTCTCAGACAGACAATCTTGTCACCTACTTTGCTCTGTCCATTAAATATTATAACAAAGTGTCTATCTAGGTCCTAGTGTACCTAGGCTCTGTCTACATTTAACCGTCGTCACTGCCACGTCAGAACTGAAAGTACAATTCTTAAGGTGGGGACCGCAACTGAGGAGCACAACGCGGCAGCAGCACAACCACAGGACTCTCTCCAAATTAAATAAACGCTTACATAAATGCTGACGATGCCGACTGTTGCTGTTTTTGTAGTTAAAATCATCAACATCTTCCCTTCCTCGCCTCATATTTTGACGACTCGAATGGCGTAGTCGTAATGAGGCTGCCTTACGTTCATAGGGTCCTGGGTTCGATTCCCGGTAGGAACAAATGTTTATGTGATGAGCATGGACAATTGTTTTCGAGTCATGGATGTTTATATGTATAATAAGTATGTATTTACAAACAAAAAGTATCTATGTAGTATATCAACTATCTGGTGTCCACGACACAAGCCTTGCTTAGTGTGGCACTAGATGGCGCTGTGTGTTAACGTCCAGCGATATTTATATTACACGGGATCGGCGCAACTTGTTTTTGTTTCTTTTATTCTCAACTGTCAATCGTCACGTTGTTTTCATTTATTCCTTTATCTTTCATATCACTCCTCACACAATCCATCCATCGTTTCTTTGGTCTTCCTCTCCCTCTCCATCCATCAACATTTATATTCATCACTCTTTTAATCACATGTTAATTGTCAAAATAAAAGAGAAAGTTCTACAGAAATCAGTCACAGCTTTAGAATTGTACGTATACATGTTGGCTTCAGAGGCCGGGGAGCGCCCCGGGGCTCGGGGCTCGGGGCTCGGAGCTCGGGGCTCGGGGCTCGGTCTAGACTAAGCTCCGAATAATAAAGTTTTTGTAAACATTTGTTACGTTTTTCAGGATGTTACATAAATCGGAGTTGTTTGAATTTTTAGGCTGAAGTTTTATTGTTTGTATTTAGGGACGATTTGAGGTTCGGTTTGACTTTTAAGTTTTAACTTTTTTGAAACAGTTTTATTTTATTTAAAATGTTATTCAAATTGGTTTATTTCAACTCCCATGAACAGAGAGTTGGGAAAACGAAGATTATGAAGAAATTATATTTTTATTTACTTTAAGATGATTTAATTATTACTGTTGAAAACCAATACTATAATGAATCCGAAATACCAGTTTTGTAGGGTCTTGTTTCGATCGAATTTAGTTAAGCTTTCAAGGAAAGTTTAAGTTCTTACAGTAAATTCTTCTTCCCGTTAAAGAAAATCAAACATGAGATTACGTTATCCTGAAACCCTTTCATAAAACTATTTCCCAGAAACAGGCGAAGCATTATTTTAATCTCCCATCAGCCTCAAAGTGAGGTAAAGCCTCCCGAAGTAACAGAGTGTATCGTAAAAGAAACGCGGTTATTTCCCCAGACAGGCGGCTCGCGAGGTAAGCTCCTCAGACGCAGGAAACACACCAATAACGTTACCATTTGTCATAAATGTACGCCGGACCCCACATGTACTTATTGAAGAGGAGAATTTATTGCGGAGTTATGTGTCAGTGAAATCTATTTTGATAAGGGTTTAAGTTGTACAAGTAATAAGCACATTCAATACGTTCAATATAATTCAGACGTGGTTACAAGTCACGTTCGAACTACTCATTCTTCGTAGTACGTACGTCGAGCTTTCGTAGCAATCTCGTAGCATCCGCGTAGCACGCCTACGCGGGCTACGCTGAAGTCTACAGCATTTCCTTTCCTCAATATTAACCGCAGTTTCTACCATTTAACCCTGTTAAAGGTAACAGGAAAATGCTGTTTTTCCTCAATATAACTGTATAGTTCCCTCCATTACGATTCTACTGGGAAAAGATTACTTCGCACGTCTCACATTTTCTAAGGTATTTTTAAGCTTGAGAACACCCAACCAATGCGGGCATTATACATTTCAAACTCAAACTCAAATCATTTATTTCAATTAGACCATTACGGCACTTTTGAATGTCACAAATACAAAACTAAATCAAAGCTACAGTCACATTAGCGTAGATCTCTATGGAGAAGATTTATTTTCAAGAAACATGTTTAGACAAGGTTATGAGGCATTAGGTCACGGGTTGGATTTCCTGGTGGCGCCTGATGTTATACTTTATTTTACTACTTATCTACACAACACAAAACACAGGAAAATTACATTATTATAATATTTGAGTGCATACGTACTGCTTATTTCGTAATATTTTGAGGCAAGATTTATACCCCAGTTGGTGGTATTAGACTCACTCCCTATTTTTCACTTAGACATAACTGGCGAAATATGTGTGTCGAAGTATTGAGTGAACTATAGGCAACATTCGAGGATTAAAGGTGTAATGTCATGTTAAACAAGACAGAGTTAACTTGAACCCTAGCTTGCTGTTAACATAACTATAGTCGCCATGTTATCGGCTAAAGTCACGACAACCCGACGTACGAGTTGTCATGTTCACCAGATAGCGATACATTCGTCATGGAATGTGTTGTGTGTCGTTGTTGTAGTGCAGGTACTCGTGTGTCGTGTGTCGTGGTGTGTGGTGGATGTATGTATCAGTGTGCTGAAGGTTTTAGATTAGCTGCACGATAACTTTGTGAATGTAAAGTTGATGTAAGTCATTCACATGTAGTACCGCGACTTTCTTATAGACGTATATATGCTATTGTAATGAATAACTACACCAAGCGATTATATACTGTAAAAAAACTGTCAAGCAAATACGTTATATAGCTCCATTTCAAAAAAGTACATAGAAAATGGCCCAAGCAATGCAGTGAAATCTAGCTTCATCATCATCATCAGCCTATAATGTTCCCACTGCTGGGACACGGCCGCGCGGGCCCAGTGTGGATTGGAAATCTAGCTTGTTACATTCGAAAACTAGTAACAATGTTTACAACAGTTGGTCAGAGGTGGCGTATAAATCGTCATTTTTACGTCGCATGTTCCCGCGGGACACCTCGCGAACTATCATCTGTTGAGTCGACCGCAAAGAGAAGAGAACAAGTGTTCGCGATACTAGAAATTTGGAATAGATACAACGTACAACGATGTAGCTAAGGTGTTACGTTTCTGCTATAGAAAGCAAACCAACTGCTTTCAACCGGGTCCAGGTCCTAAAGGTCCATTTTCACGATGCTTAAGTTTATTGCCAGTTGCATACATAAATCATATTGAAGTAATAAATGACTAGCATCGTCTAAACACATCCTTGCTTCTATTAGGCAATTTTTTCATTCATAACTGTTCTTGGTAAGTATAAACCGCACGTACAATCATTTCTTACGCAATTTTTGTAATTGGATTCTCTCTTCATTTGCCAATATGAGTGGAGTGAGTGACGGTGTTTTGATTGTTTCTAATATTTAATATTTGTTTTCAAGTTTTTAAGTAGTATGCCCGTGTAATCAGTTGCTTTGCAATTCTTGATTGAACGTCAATTATTGAACTTAAATACTTGCATTCAATTACTGCACTTGTATGTTCAAGAAAATGGTATAATGTAAACGAGGCTTTATACTTGCACTTGTGCTATAATACACACACCCCAGAAGTCACGCGTGCAGCGTGACGTCACCAACTCACGACATACTCACCGTTCACAAACTGGTCGCTATCGTGATTGAATTCAACTGTTTGCAGCGTTCAATTAATTTGAGTCGGCTCTCGTTTACTTTGCCGGAGTTAACCGAAGCATGTAAACGATTATATTCTGTTTAAATTGTTCGGGGGATCATGAGAGAGAATTGTTTTAATAAATATAGTAAGGGGTTTGTAAGTGAATCTGTTAATTAAACTGCGGGAAATTGGAAATCGCATTTGTTTTATTGGCTGCATAGACGTTTTGCGTGATCAAAAGCAATAGCACTCACTTCTACCAATCGTATTTACACCACATGAGAGAAGAGAAATTGACGGTACATAAAAAACAGCGGTTGCCTATAGGTCGATCTGGAGATAGTTTTCTATGCGCCTCGCCGCCAGTTAAGCCGTGAGTCCCATCTGTTATTTGTAGATCTTTGACAGTCGTTACAGTAGGTGGCCTGAAGCCTAACTGTCAGACTTACCAAGAGGTATCGTATTGTGCAGTAGACACTAACAGGGTTGTGGATGTCAGATGGTCGCCCCTTCTAAAATAAGCATCAGTATTTAGCTGCATCCGGTGAGACTGGAAGCCGACTCCAACATAGTTAGGAAAAGGCAGACATAGGATGATGTGTGTAAAGGTTGTTTTAATAAAATAAAATCGCCTATAAAATGCGAAGGGTTTGTTAAACGTAGGTATTAAGGTATATTTTTAGCAACGCAAGAGTAAATATGAAATAACGTACCATTAAAATTTGTGGTCAGACCCTGTGTGGTGTGGTGAGTGCTGAATATTCAGTATAATATTGGAGTTGATGAAATTCAGCGGCGGTTTCGATTTCACATGGTTTATGTAATTATGAGCGGCGTGTTGTGGCCGCGTGGATTATCAAGCCGCTCCGGTTTTTAACAATACTCAGTTATTTAATTATAAAACCTATTTGTTGTGTAAAAGCTGTTGGCGACGTTATGTTAAAAAAAGGACACTATCCTTACAAATATTGAAAGTAAAAGTCTCTTCATATAGGAATTGTTTAACATAGGACAAACATCCAACTAATTGAAGTAAATCGTTGTTTTACATATTTCTAGAAAAACACATAAAACATAACATAGCGCCCCAAATATTAGTGAAGAATTTATGAAAACACCTACTAAATAGTTCAGTTTAAAATCATATTCCATCTACTAATAGTAATTCGATTATCCTTTCAGTTTATAACTTCACCATGGCTGCACCAAACTATTCAATCCAACATGGAGCTTGGCATCCAGAACATGTCCCAATCTCTCCAACTATTAAGTAGCGAGTCTCGGACACAAGTGCCCTCTCCACACAACCGCAAGTTCGGCTGTTATCGCATGATTGTGCTTTAGATAAAGTGTAGGAGGCACAGTTTACTGGGATACTCAGTAATTAATCACTGTTAACTTAATTGTAGGGACATGAGCAAGTTGACGTATTCCTCGTATAGGGAGACCCTGATTTCATCTTAGTTTCGCAAGCGATGATTAAAGTAGAAGTTCTCCCGTATCTTGATCAGTGGATGGGCAAAAGCATACCTTGATAAACGATCTAGTATTGACTATTAACTGCCAAGGGTGTGTTTGTGGGGTACTTTTATACATTATGCGCCGACTACGTACTTTGTGCCAAAGAAGGTTGAACTGTGCTTGAAATCTTATCCGAGGAAAACAAATAATTACAATCATGATTTCTAACAGGCCTGTCAGTTTGGTAATATTAGGACAAACGGTTCAATAAGGTAAGTCTAACTTCGAGAAAGAGGTCAATCGTCGAATCCGACTCGGCTTACCGCAGTGTCTCAAGACGAAAGTCTGGTGACCAGTGTGTGTTGCCAGTGATTACATATGGGACCGAGACGTCACGACGAGTCGCCCAAAGGGCAATGGAGACGGCTATGCTCGGAGTTTCCTTGCGTGATTGAATCAGAAATGAAGACATCCGCAAGTGAACCAAGGTCATTGACGTAGCCCGAAGAATTGCCAAACTTAAATGGCAGTGGGCAGGGCATATTGCTCGCAGAACGGATGGCCGATGGGGCCGAAAAATTCTGTAGTGGCGACCGGGAACCGGAAGACAACGCGTTGGAAGACCTCCCGCTAGGTGGACCGACGACCTGGTGAAGGTTGCGGGAATCCGTTGGATGCGAGTCGCAAGGGACCGGTCAATGTGGCGACACTTGGGGGAGGCCTATGTCCAGCAGTGGACGTGTTTCGACTGAAATGATGATGATGATGGTGTATAATTCGTTTTAAAAAACTACATTCTCTTCCTGCATAACCTTCTATCGCACGAACATGAAGCCCTATGCATAGCCTAGCTCTAACAAGGTATTGTTCTAATGAAGTCCATAGTATGAGTAAATTATCAGCACCTAGGCACCTCGGTGCCTGCAGGTTCCATGTCAGTGCGCTGATGCAATTGCTCGCATACAATGCTTGCTCGGCGCGTTGTGGCAGGCGCTAGTTTGACGGGAACCTACCGGTTTGTACTACATTACACGTGGAAGGTTTCCGTGTACCTTTATAATAGGAATATGCGTGGCGTGTATAGTTTCGAACGAGAATATGATATGTTAACGAACCTTGATAGTGTTACAGGTCGTGGATTCGAACTCAGACAAGCGTTTTCCTTTGTGAAATCTATTTTATCCGCCACTGCTCTCAAGGACAGTGAATCAAAAATAAAATATCGTGAGGAAACCTGTATGTCCTAGACGCATTAATTCGAAGATAACATTAAAGGCTGATTATTATGTGTGTGTGTGTGTCCGGGGAGGGGGTTATTTATAGTATTTCATACATAGATATATATGTAACTAGATTAGCAATTACCACGCCAAGGCGTTGCCACGGGACATATGTACGGATACATATGCGTCGCTAACGTCAGTTCAGTGTTCTGTTAGATGCCTACGGAAGTGACACAGGACAAAAAATGGGTAAATGCGTATTGAAAGAGTGCGATTTAAAATCACAAACACATAATAAATTAACCGGAATTACTTTCCATACTTAATTTTATTGTTTCTAAGTTTTTATAATGGTTAACATCAACGTAAAAACGCAATTTATTAATTAACATTTTGAATTTTGACAATTAGGTTCAGTGTTACCAGTAAAACTTAGTTTTAGTTTCCAACATTTGTGGGAGAATTTTAAATTGAGGAAATAAGTGCTTTGTATTTTTTTTATAACAACGCTGTAGGGTGCCTAAAGATGTAACACGCCGTGTTTAGTGGGTGGAAATAATCCAATAGCTGAAAAAGAGACTGACTGACTTTTCATTTACCTTTTATGTAATCGCAGACCATATTGTGTGAGTACTATGTATCTACTAGAAAGCTATCATTCACTGGAAACCTACGTCATTTCTTGAATTGAATGTGCCCTGGTGGTTCAGAGTATGTCATGCTCGCTGAAATGTATCGCTGATAGTGGCGCGTGTGTCGGACCATTTAGTTCCCTTCAAAATGGTTGAGCTGAATGGTGCTGATCCATGCGTCATGTTCGTGAACGGGCGCTGTCAGTTGTGACTGGACATCTCTTAGTTGTCATGGCTAATTTGAACGAATTATTTTGTTTTTACTATGGACACTTTAAACGTGCACACCTTGCTACATTGTTCTCGCATAATATACCATCTCAACATGAATGATGTAACCAAGATTTAGTAACATTAATTTTGATTTCAAAGATTGTCCATGGAGTTTCTTGCCCGTTCTTCTCCATAGAGATCTACGCTAGGGAATGGGCAACTACAGTACTTTCACAGTTTTTATATCTTGTGACTGGGACTGTAGCTATATTTAATTTTCATCTTTGTTTCGAAAATTCAAAAGTGCCTGTAATTGGCCTACTTGCAATAAATGCTTTGATTTTGATTTTTCTCATTTTCGAAACACTCCCGTGATCAAGACAAAATAGATCCAAAAAGGGAATGTGTATATAAATTAATAAACGAAATAATAATGTTATAAACAGAAAAGGTTTTTATTGTTTGTTTGTGTGTGTGTTTGTTACGATTTAACTCGAGAACTACTCACCCGATTTTAAAAATTATTTCACACACAGCTACATCTTTAGCCAGTAACAAAGGCTTTAATTATTTTCGCGGATGAAGTCACAGGTGAAGTGCTAGTTAGTTAAAAACTTTTAATATATCCAAAAAGAAATATGCAATTCGAATATTTTGAAGTTAATTTAATTTATAAATTAATGTATTAAATATTTATAAGGCTTAAAAAAGTTGGGTAAAATTTCACATGAGTAGGCCACCCCATCCCACCATTGGAAGTTTATATTGCCGTCTTTGTCTAATTAAGGCGACGGTATTGTTCTTGTGACTTGTGTAAGCGAGACAAATATACGTTCACTTTGAAATGTTAACGGTTTCAAAGCTACGTCGTCGCGTTTAAATGGTGGTTACACTTTTTTTGACAATTTTGTTGAGGTTTGCATCTCTAGTGTATATAGCTCAATGATTTCATAGCTATCTTGTGAGGCGACAATGCTCGTACATTAGTTAGTCTTGTCATAGGAATATGTAAGCGGAACTTTAATTAAATATCATGTTTATGAAAGCGTAGCCTTTGGCAAAATCTATTGAAACAGTCCTCTTTCAGATCTGCTAGACAGAATTAGTCTTTATGATTCACTTCCGAACATCAAAATTAAAGGTGTCGTCACACGAACGTAGTCGCGGCGCGGTCGAAGCGCGTACTATATTAAATTCACGCGACGCCGGCGCTGCTAATTGACTGGTCGTTGCCATGGCAACCGGCGCGCTCCGCTGGCCCGACACATTGCCTGACCAATATCTGTACAGCCAAATTCGGGACTGAAACTCATAATTTAACAGTAAATTCAATTTAAATTATTACCTTAATAGAAATGTTTGGTTCAATTTGTTATGATTTTGTGGTTTATGATTTTAATATGGATGGTTCGTAATTACTAATTTGCGTTCACTAATGAGTAAACGCCGGTCAAACATTATTTAATATTAGTGTTCATATTTGTGAAGGTAAATAGAAAATGTGAGTTAAATATTACCAGGTTCATGCATCACTGGTTTATATTAGCTACGCATACTTCTTTCATAAATAAATTATGCAAAAGATACTAACCATATTTTATGTAAAAAAAAAATCTAAAGCAAAGCTTTCCTTTTATCTACTTAGTTAAGGTAGGTAGGCTATCAGGTATAAGGAAGGTATTGTCTTACAAAACACGTAGGCCTAAGAGGTTTACAAAAAACAATTTAACTAAAATACTACTTACGAAGAGCAGAAAAAATATTCTCTACAAAGAAGGAAATTAAAATTCAACGCGCCCCTTCGGATAAAATATGAAGTTGTCTATAAATATATTTTGATTACGTCTCGTACCTTATTATAATTGCTTCTTATAGAAATTCAATTTGAGCAGGTTACGATTTTACGATTAAGGAAATAAACGCTGTATTACAATTTTTGATTAAAGTATCATTCTTAAAAGAATAGAGATCTTAGAATAAGAATAAATAAACTAAAATCATGTCCACACGATATCTTTGTTACCACTACCGCTACGCAATCTCCTCATCTGAATAAAATACAAATTTTAAAATCTCGACGATGGCGTAACATAATTCTCGCTAAAACCAAGCAGCACAAAGCAGCGTATTTAACGTAGATAACACGCTCTTTTGTGTACGCTGACAAAGGCTTCGGAACGCGCGGTAGGCAATACGCGGTACGCGGCCGTGTGACGACGCCCTTACTAATTAATGTCGCCATTGTTTTCGAGAATGTGATGAAATAAAACAAGAGTTTATCAAGAGTATGTTATGTATAAGCATTGTGAGCCTCTTCGTGGGTGGTTGCTGATTCTTATAGGGTAGGGCTTTATATTACACTGTTATGTGTATGGTTGTGATATGATTTCCTTGCTATAAATGCGAAAGTAATTCTGTCTGTCTTTCTTACGATGAGATTCGATGAAATTTGGCACAAACATAGACCGAGTATTTGAATGTAAGATAGAATAGCTAGTTAGCACGCAACAAACGAGTCCTAAAGTAGAACCAAGAAGTTCACTTCCTGTTTCCAATCCAGCTTCTGTCAGCCCTCTCAGATCAACATCGGTAAATTAGGAACCGGTTACTATTTGACTTCTCACTGAACACAAGCTGAACTCAACTCAAACACTAAGTTTGTCTTACCGTTTAATTTCAACAGGGCTCCAAATTAATTTCCGGTGGATCAAATTTTCATTTTCAGCAACCTTTAGCCCGGGTTCACACCGGCGGCGGGTGCATTAAATCGCGAAGTTATTTAACCTCGTACGCAGTATTTTATTTTTCGGCGCCCTGCGTCGAGAATCCAACGCAGTGCAGTCCTTGTGCGATGAAGGAGTGCACTGTCTAGTTTTCAACGGTCGACCCGTGCGTACAAGAGCTTACTGTGCAGTAATAGGATTTTACAATATTAGAAACTGAACAAAAGTGGAATTACAAACAAGAATATTTACCAGTGCAAATGTAACTATATATCGACCTTCCCGGATGATGAGCGCCGCACGTTTCTCCGCACATATTCCTGCACAATGGCAGAGTAATCCTCTCCAACTAAGACTACAGTTCGGACAGCCCTGTACCGCGGCCACGTGGGCACACCGCGCACACTACATTTATTATCCATTTGAGAGATTAGTGTCGCTTCAGACGAAACGTTAGCGTGTTAGTGCCGGGCTGGGGAGATGGGTAAGCCCTATGTGTGGCAGTACTCTTGGAAGCACTCATAACATCCTTTGCATTTTGTATGAGAGGCTTATTATGGTTATTTCAAGCGAATTTGAAAATTGTTTTTCTTGCTACATACTGTAACTAGAAGTATTTTAGAGTGTGAACTTAATGTTTCCTGTGCTACCAAAATTTTCTCGTACCCTTACAAAAATACGTGAAGCTGAACTATATATAAATGAGTAATGTTTGTCCGAATCACAACAAAGCACGCGTGTGTACGTGTATTCGTTCGTTCGTTTTGTCCCGCTGCTGCTGGTGACGTCATGTTATGTTTCTGACGCCACGTCATGTCACTGGAGTACAACGTCATGTGACGTTGTCACCGGCCTGCTACTGATATGTGTTTACATACGACTGTGTTTTTTATAAACGTAGGTATGGACTTGATGCTATACAAACATGAGTACATCTTTCCAAACTAAATTAAACAGAAATCAAGAAGCACTGTATGTACCAGTCAGTTAGAACGTGGCGACCACACAATACAGTAATTTTATTATGATACATGTATAATATCATGGTTATTATTTAGTTAATCTGTGTAAGCAGGAACACAGAAGACTCCCAAGATCATGCAGATAAGATAGTCTGAAATAAGGCCCTTAAACTGGTCTCAATAGTATTATTAAATGGGAAATTATAAGTCTAGCCACAAAATTATGTATTGGACACGTGATTAAACTTCTAATTTTATAACTAAGCAACGCGAAAATGACATAGCCTCTAATAAACTAATTCGTCTTTTTTACAACGCTTTATTAAATTCGTTTCCCTCTTGTTTTTGCCTAAAAATGTCTTCTCTTTTTGGATAAACCTGACCCATATAAAAAGAAACGCCTGGATTTTTCTAAAAAGTAGTTGACACTCCATTTTATTTTCTCTATTTCCATACAAATACCTTCGCATCTCTTTTAGGTGTGATATATATTTTTCTAAATTTTTATATGTCAGTTTCAGCCACGTTTCCAGCACATCCACCCCAATCAACCGTACAGTAGTCCCTTCAAGTTTATCTGTTACAGGATCTGAACAATAGCATCTGTGGTGCGAATGAGGGTGAGTAGAGACACTAAACAATATTGTCTGAATTGGGTGGTCATCGTGAATACCCGTCTGTTGTTGGTGGGTAAGTATGTAACTATGCAGAGAGTTTGGTCAGACATATCGACGTGAAATCGCGGAGTATTTACATTTTCTTCTGATCAACTCAAGCCGATGTTGCGTTCATAATTGTGGTTTCTATTGTTGTATTTCATTCTTGTATTATTGTGTTATGATCTAGACGCAGACCTACTGGGCTATGATATTTAGTCAATAATAGCTTCTGCCAGCGGCTTCGCCCGCGTCAAGTTTCATAATTGTCCCATGGGATCTTACTAACGGAATAAAAAGTATTCTGTGTGTTAACCCAGGTTATAAACTATCTGAGTGCTAAATTTCATTCAAATACGTTTAGTAGTTTTTGCGTGAAAGAGTAACAAACATCCATACTCACTAACTATCGCATTCAATATAATATAGCCTAATAGATCTAGTCTTGAAGGACTCTTATTGTAATCATGTTATAAGAACAATGTAAAAGGTTTATATCAATTAAAAAGAAAGTACTAGAAAATCCTTTCCAAAGTTTGTTAAGTTTATGACATCGAGTTACTGAACTTTTATAGATATTTTTCGAAAATCTATACTAATATTATAAAGCAGAAGAGTGTTTGTTTGGTTGAACGCGCTAATCTCAGAAACTACCAGCTCGAATTGAAAAATTATTTTTGAGTTGAATAGTCTATTTATCGAGGAAGGCTATAGGCTATATAACAGCACCAATAGGAGCGGAGCAGCAATAAGAAATGTTGCAACCGGGAAATTCATGCGAACGAAGTCGCTGGCAGAAGCTAGTGTAGGTATAAATAAAAGGTTCATTAGTCTTAAAAGTCTATTAAATTGCAGATTCCAACGAATACCATTCGTCATATTCATAGTCGTGGACAATAATTGTACTAGTGGTACTTGCGGTCAGATCTTAAAAGCTTTAACGGCTATACCTAGACGGCTTTAATTCCTGGGATAATTATAGAAACTTGATCACTGAGCTTGCAACAATGCGGCAACAATCAGCCACTGCCCGTACTGTTGCTAATTAACCGGCTTACCGTCCGTACTCGGACGATAATTGTTCTTCTCCCCATCACCATGGCAACCGACAGATAATTCCCATTCACTATTTTACCAACAATTTTCAAAACAGAAATCATAAAACTGTGCTGGCAGTGATGTGAGTCTGAAGTGAAAATTCTACCATTTGAAAAGGGAACTAGAAATGAATGAATAGGGTTGTGTTTCGTCAATCATGAATGTTATGGCATTTTATCTTTGGGAAGTATAGAATTATTGGACTGTACATTCACGCCCCCCTTTCGAGCGGGTAAAGGGGAAATAAGTAATAATTGGACATCGTCGGTATGCAAGCGATAATTGTTAGATTTGTTTTACCTGCAACTGGAGGGAGGTCGTTGAATGATGGGTGTCTGGTTTCAACCCCAGGGGTTTAATTATTGTTTGTTGTGTCAGCAGTAAAGCGGTTATTGTAAACAAACAAACATGTAAGGTTGTTGAAGCGTTATTAAACAAAGTTTGCATTTTGGATGGAAGCACACGTCCATCAACACGGCTTAATGTGATACGAGTTCTATTCACTGATCTAATTAAGAACAGCACCAGTCATCAAAGGTCACCGCGTAGGAGCAGATGGGCATGTCTTAGCAACCATAACTTGAAGACATCAGACACCTACCAACACGCACTAAGTCCAGAGTGGATTCCTGGCTCACTTCTCACAAAGAGGAGTTCTGTGCCCCAGCAGTGAGAACCTCATGCCCTTTATAGACCAACTATTAAGTATGAGTAACTATGCACTAACACTTACAGTGTATGGCAAACATGTCTTAACCGATTTTCTTTATGTTATCCTGCATACACTTATTATATATTATTGTATGTGTACACAACACATGTTTGAGCAAATAAATCTTATCTTAAAAAATCTCATCAAAAAACTAAGTGTTATGTAATTTCCTTAACTCCTGCTCACCCTATGAGCATGATCGCGTGAAGCCAGGGCAGCTAGGGTCAGTCGCGTGCGCCAGTCCGCCCACTCGCTGTTCAATGCAAATCACTTGCGCTGCCTGCTAGCCGGGGTAGGCAGGGAGCTAGGTTATTAACGTGCCTGCTTTATTTGCCTCGCTGCAGGCGTTTGTTTTAATGAGGGATAACTATGTATATTAATACACTTATCGTGATTCAATGTATGTATACGGGTTGTTGTACTTGTTTTAATAATAGCAAAAGTGTTTAAACTTTACAATGCGTTTGGAAGGAATTTTACGGTACACTTCTACCTACCTTCTCAGGGGTTACACCCAATGTTATGGAATTGTTAGTTGGAACACAGCTTGGTATTTGACAGCTGTTTGGCAGCCCTAGTACCTGATCCGGTCGTGTCGAAATGCTGCCCCATCGGAACAGAGTGTGCAAACAACATTATAGTTTTTTTTTATAGAATGCTCGGTAACGACGGTAACTCACACTTGTGCGTTTTTTCTCTAAATCATGACTTTTCATATAAAACACGGCCACTTATCGTGCTTATTGCACAAATATTTATTTTGTTATCGTACATCAACATCAAAATAATCAGCCCTCATCTACATTTTACATCGTTGTAATTAAAGCCTGAATGAGTTACTGTTCCGTACATGAGCTGGCTCTCACACTATTAGAACTTTATTTACAGGTGCAGGAATCGCGCGTTGGTTTGGTTAGCTATGGTGTTCAGGGGTGCTCGGCTTGCATTCGGAAGTTTTCGGTTTACAGTTCTCTGTAATGAGAGCTTGTGACCGCTAAATTGACTGGAGTGACGATTTGTTTGCTGTGGGACCGATTTAATTTTAACTTGTGGCGTAAAGACTTATTTGGGTAAATAAATAGGGAGATGGGCACTATGTGGTGAAAGTAAGCGAGGAGGAAACTTTACACCAACATAGACTTTTTGAAGTGAAAAATTCTTTAGGGGACTTTAAGGGTGAACAAAAATCTTGGAACTCGCGTGACCGTCACCTAACGTTTCGTAGCACTCGTAGCCTTTCCACTACAGCGTAGCATCACTTAGGCGTGCGCGGGAAAGTCCCCAAAGATCGTGGAACGATGTTTTTACTAAATATATTGCAACTGCTTGTGGTTCGATGTGCCTTACAGCCTGCATACTAAAGTACCCGACTTTACCCGGTTTACGAATAATTTGATATAAAAACACTCGTAATGGATCAATCAACCAGATAGATGAACCTGGAATTGAACCTACAAATGTCATCATTACAAAAATATAAGGTAGCTCGGCAGTACTGGCTGTTGAAAGAGGTGTATCGTGTAGTCAGCTCATAGTCAGCTAGATCAATAAAATGTTTACAAAAATAGTGTGACCTTTCCATTATCCCGGGAAGCCCGCCTGATCAGTATGCAAACGATCTAAACAGAGCAAATAACGTGGAGTCGACTGTACACTCACAACCACCAATTTGTATGAACTTAGCAACGTTTAAAAGTCATTTTCTCCAACTGTATCGATGAAATTATTTTCATGTTTTTACGATCAAAGATATTTTAAAACCCATCTATACCTACTAGTATTATAAAGCAGAAGAGTTTGTTTATTTGTTTGGTTGAACGCGCTAATCTCAGGAACTACTTTTTGTGTTGGATAGTCCATTTATCGAGAAAGGCTTTAGGCTATTTAACATCACGCTACAATTATTAGAAGTCGAGCAGGAACGAAAAATGTTGCAAAAACGGGGATTTTTTATTTTTCGTTTTCTCTCTTATGTGACGCAGACGAAGTTGCGTGGGTCAGCTAGTTTTAATATAAAAGGTTAATGTAAAATTATTTCGTCATTTTTCGTGACCAACCTTACATACCGAGTTTCCTCCGTGACTCGGAAAGCACGTTAAGCTGTTGGTCCCGGCTGTTATTTGTCCATCTTTGACAGTCGTAATAGGTAGTCAGTGGTCCCAAAAGTCTGACACCAGTCTTACCAAGTGGTATCGTATTTCCCAGTATTAACTGGGTTGTGGAGGTCAGTTAGGCAGTCGCTTCATGTAAAATACCGGCATTCAGCTGCATCCGGTTAGACTGGAAGCCAACCCCAACATAGTTGTGAAAAGGCAGGCAGATGATGATTTTAATATAAAAGGTCGTATCCCATAGCAGCAAAATCTATTTTAGAATTAAAAACGTGTACACATATTAGTGCTTGCGAGTGTACCGGACAACTTTACACTGCGGGACAATTAAAGTACTCACAATGTTTAGCATTTTAATGTCACTTTTTGTTTGGAAATGCTGTTTGGGATTGCAGTATTGTAAATACTTTTTAAGTTAGTGGTTTTATGGCCGTTTTTCTTAAGGGATTTGTGGAATGGGGTAATTTGTGTATCGGAAGCGAAATACGGGTTTAAAACATTTATTAGTATTTGCAACCGACTCCAGATAGAGGAGGTTCTCAATTCGTCTGTTTTTAATTTTTTTTTGTGTTTGTTACCTCTTTGATTTTGATGGTTTTTTTTTTTATTTGAAAGCTGGTGCTTCCTGTGTGGTATCATAATCATCAAATCAGTATCTGATGATGGGACTCTGGAGAAATAGAGAGAATTCTTCATATTTTATAGGCACACTAGAAGCGACTTGGGTAGTTTTAGGGAGTGACTTTCGCGAAGTGATCCCATTTCAATACAAAAAATAAAACCGACTTCTGAGAAAACAAAAAAGTGAAAAATAACTTCAGAAAAAACGCTTCAGAAGTCGGTGACAAAAAAACTAAATCAATCAACCAAGATCACCGACTTCAGAAGCGATTTTTTTGAAGTTATTTTTCACTTTTTTGTTTTCTTTGAAGTCGGTTTTGTGAAATAATGTAGGGTACGTTATGTCATGTAACTTCATATTATGTAACTATATCTCATAAAGTTTACTTGTGTCTCAAATCAAGACTCTAAGTGTCCATTAAAAACAATATCAAAAAGAAGAAACAAACTTCCACATTAAACTTAGGTTATAGTGGGTTATAGCGTAGTTCACCTACTTTAATTTCCGTTTAAAGCGCGTTCTAAATCTCACACGTAACACACTTCCCAGCATATTCTACAGACACATTAACCAGGCGCTATCTACATCACATTAAAACCAGCTAACGTAAATACCAAGTACCCACATAAAGTAATACAAGGTAATTACACGAAAACAAAAGCGCAGCCGTGGGCGAAGTCATACAAATTACGACAAAATATATCCCAGCTACTTAATGACAAAATACCCTATTATCCGTGGGCTATCTAAAATAAATTTATTCTGGTCGTAAATAAAAATGTGAGGTACAGTTATTTTGGCCCGCTGTGCAATCCTGGGGTCGGCTATTCGTTTAAAAAGGCGAAAATAAAACCAGGACTTGTTGGCTTTCACCTATTTTCAGCTAAGACAAAGCTAGTTGTTAGGCTACTTTACTTCTCCTGAGTGTTTAAGTGTTAAAATATTTATGTTATAATAAACGTAAAAGGCTTCTCAAAGTGTTCCATATAATCCAGATTTTTTTCATTCTCAATAAAAGAGCACTAAACTTGTGAATCTGATTTCAGGCTGTATATTTTTAGTACAGACTAAGCCATTTTATTTCGTGTGTAAAATCAAACCGTATTTCTTCAAAGTTTAGATAAATTGGAGTACCTAAGTATCCGAAAAGAAACCTAAAGTAAATCCTATTCCTTTTAAATTAAGTTTTAAGGATAGCTACTACAAATTCTTCAATAAAATGATCGTGAGTAGATGTTCTATTGGCTTCTACATTTCTTTTTTCAGTAGCAACCCTGAATTTATATTTGTCGGAATCAATGTTCTTATTGATGCTAATATGTTGGCAACTTATTACATGGGATTTAAAATCTCATTTGGAGTTAAATGTAGGTGCACTACAGGTACACCACTTTCCAACCTTTCGGATACTACAGACACGGCCAACCGGAGTTTCACGAATGGGACAAGTATTATCACAAATTTTTAAGAAGTATGTTTAGTCTACTGTTTGCCATTACCAACTAAAAAAAAATTATCATCATAATTTTAATAAAATCTATCCTTTCTAATATTTATATTTAAGTTATAATCCTCGCAGCCGTAGCGCCTGCTCATGATATTGACTATTAAAAACACTAAAATAAAAGTAAATATCGCTGGGCTGGGCTTTTTTTATTTATTTATTTTATTATTTATTAAAAACATTGTTTTTGAGTATGAGATTATAATGTTCTCTCACTTTTGTTTCTTGTTAAAATACAATTTTTAAGCTTGTTAAACGTTCCTGAAGAGTTATCTTTTGTTTTGATTTAGCAAATGCTTTTTTTTTATTTTTATTTGGATTAATAGCTTTCTTTAGAATTTACCGTTGACATGCATGAACATAAATTATAATTGTTTCATAATTAATTAATAATACCAACTTTGAAATCTCATTATTTGACTTTGTATTGTATAGATCCAGAGTTACAAATATTTGTACACCAATTTCATTGGTAGGACACAGAGCTCAACTAAAATGTATAAATAATACCTTTTTTTAATACCTGCGTTTCACAAAATATAACGATGATTTGATTTGATTTGATTTTCGTTTTTTCTTCTCATTTCATAATCGCAAGATTTCACGGGTACACATAATTCAGATTTAAAGTTAATTTCCATACAGTCAGTTACCAGTCGTCCAACACAAAGCTACAAACTGTTCATTATTATATTCTTGGAACAACTCGCTAAAGTTCGTGGAAAACGAAACACGAATTCTCACTCGTTTTCGTGGAAATCCAGACGAAATATGAACTAGACGTCAGTTTAGATGGAGTTTGTGTCTCGACCCCGAATTCAAATGCCAATTAATAACTTTGTACTGAATTCTTGGTATCCAAGACTTTATGTAATAAGAGCTTTCATGTGAAATACTATACTTGTAAATTATTGAAGAGTGGAAACAGAGATTTAATAACCGAACTTAGATTAAAACAAACAACATTTCTGTTTCAGTAAGTAAATTCTACAAAAAAATTCGTCGAGTTTATCTTTCATGAATAGCTGGTAAATATTAAATGTAAAAGATGAACAGAACTGACCTCAAAAGATAGTTTCATCTCAAAGGATGATGGCTTATTAAAATGTACAGCGCTATGATTAAAAGTTTGAAGAGTCTCAAAGTAAAAGTAGTGGAAAGTTGCGTGAGTCGTTCAGTATATTGAGTAACGAGCTGTGACGGGTAAATAGTATAGAAATAAGATGAAAACTTCGATGAGATTTTAAAATAACTAATTTGAAACTAAACCTAATTTGGTCTTTAGATAAGTTTACCTAGACTAGATGAACGGGATGGGAAAAATTATACATTTATTAAAGCAAATGTAACAGACATTACGCGGTTACACCCGGGTAGTTCCCGTTCCCGTGGGAGTACAGAGATACAATATAGCCTATGTTACTCGCTGATAATGTAGCTATCCATTGCTGAAAGAATTTTTCAAATCGGTCCAGTAGTTTTTAAGTTTATTCGTTACATACAAAGATACAAATCTTTCCTCTAAAATTAAGTATTAGTATAGATGACATGCTTTCTATCAACATACAGTATCTTCACCCTGATGTGGAGAGATGGTAAGCCACAATCACCACATCCCCTTACTGAAAGTCTATATCTCCCTCCCCCTTATTTAAACCAAACCGTGGTACAGTTACATCATCATAATAATAAACCACGACCGGTAACGACGAACTACCCTCGAACTCGACCACAAAATTTCTCTCATTTCAAATAATTTCGCTGTAATTCGTCGAAATCTGCCGAATTCGCTCCACGTACACGCGCGCTCTGAAAGACCGCAATGTATCGGTTTTCAATACAAATCGCAATTTGTTCCGACTACCCGCGGTTTCAATATTCCTGACTCACCTCTGCTGATTAATACGTTCATTAATGAGGATTTAATATAGCGGGCCTCGATATCTGGTGGTTCGAATTTCGCATTTACCTTTTTGCGTGGTTTTGATATATTCGTGAATATTCTAGTAGGCACTTTTCTACGAAAACATGTAGGGTAACTATGAATTATTTAAAATGACAAATAACTTAACGACAGCAGTCCCCGAAGGGTTTAGCAGAACGTCACGTGCACACCCTATGTAATTACGATACCTTGTAAATACCCAATCAACTAGGCTTATATTCTGAGTTTCTGATTCCGGGCTATTACTGAAAAATTGCTAATTTGGCCAAAATAAAAAAAACCATTGAAAATGCACTTTACTGAAACATTGTCGATATCAAGTCATTCAAAACTATGTTTACGTGTAGTTATACTAAAACAGAGATGGACAAAGCAGAGCTGACATGACGCTGATGTAACAAATTCATTTTATTCAAGAATTTTGATATTTTGTTGGAGCTAGTTCGCCCCGGGTACAACTCCATTTTGTGAAATTCACTCACAAATTCAATAGCATGTTGTGCTGTTCGATGCGAAATTCATTTAACAAATAGCGTGTCTGTTGGTTTTAGGCTTTTTGGGTTGGAAATTGGTTCTGCATGAACAAACGTTTTATTTATTGGTCATACGTAATATAAAACAAAGTCATTTGCTTAGTTAGGGGCTTTATGATGTTTATTAAAGCCAAAAACATAGTTTTTGTACTAGAACTTTGCGTTTACATAAATACATAGTTTTAAAGCAAGCAACACAACCGGACGAACGTATAACAGTGGAATAGACGTCTACACGCTGATATACATTTTTGATGGTCAACCTTGTCAGTGAGCTCATTTATCCTTATTACCAACCCAGATGTTAACCCTTGCTTTGAATTTGACTACACTTATAATAATAACACACATATCAAAATTTTCCTCAGAACTTTAAAAACCATTTCTCGTTATGATATAATCCGGCCAGTTTCGCGTAACGTCTGAAACGAATGTGTTAGTACACAAAGCCTGTGCGCTCCGCCATGTTGCCAGTTTGCTCACAAACACGCCGTCACCGTCCGCGTCACACCGGTAATCCTCTTACATGTTCGTTAAACGAGCGCACATGAATATCACAAGCAACTACATGTTGTGTTTCATTGTGAATTAGTGTTCAAAAGGCATGGCTTGTATGTTGCTACTTGCGACACCCTATATTCTTAAGAACATGACTAACACCGCGCTGTGTGGTGCACAGTGAGATTCACCGTCTCAGCAATCCCACCGTGGGATCTAAGATTGTGCAATGCCAGTGATGAATGTTAATTTAAGTATAGTGCTTCACTCTTGTTTCTTACATCGATCAATTACCGATTTAAATGTAATTTTTATTTTAATTAAATTTCACAAGTAAATTATATCGATTTTATTTGTATCCTCGTCTGCAGCCGAATGTAATTGGCTGGTAAATGGTATCTACCTTATAGGTGTAAACAGACTCTTCACGGTAGGCATTCGTTCTTCCCGTCATGGCATTGTGTGTGTGTTTTTTTTATATTCTGGAGCATAATTGGCCACCTTCTAGTTACGGAGATATTAAATGTCAAAGTTCCAAGGTTTTCAATTGTTTTTATTGTTACAATTTTCTTGAAATACCTCCGTGACCCCAGTACTACTCAATACATCCATTAGCACATGCGTAACATTGAGTTTTCCGTTAAACCACTAGGTTTTTGTTAATTTTTGTTCCTTAGTTTAATGTGTAAAATGCTTGGTTGACGGCTTTGTGAAAGGTTCGTTTACACGAATCTTGTATACTTTGCTGTGTGAGAAAAGTAATCAACAGAAACAACGCACATACAAATATAAAAGGCACAAAGAATAAACACCGAAAAAAAAATCAGCTGTTCCCTACATTTTCACGGGTTATGCGAACATAAATGTAGGGAACAGCTGATTTTTTTTTCGCGATTTCAGTGTTCGTCCAATAGAAAAAGTTGTTCAAAATGATGACTACAACGACCCCTTTTCGGGTATAGTGTAAACAAAAAATAATGTTGTATAGTTAATTTCATCATTCCCTTCTATTATGTTTAGGTACTCATAAATTACTTCTACTTGGAAAGTAATCTGCCAGATTGAGACCAAAAACCCATTTCATCACTACTGCTCTCAAAACGGTGAAGAAAAAAATCGTGAGGAAACCGGCATGTCCTAGAACCAAGAAAATCGAAGACATGTGACATCTACCATTCCGCACTGGGCGCGCGTGGTAGATTATAGTCCATTCCATTCTCTCTTAGAGAGGAGGCCGTGTCCCAGCAGTGGGAACATTAATAGGCTGATGATGATGATGATGAAACAAAAATGTTATTATAATTATTTTCTTCAAACTTCCGTCCTCTTCCTTTCCGTAGCGTGCGAGTGAGCCAGCGAGAGCCGCGTGTGTCTTATGATAGATTATCGGCCACACTACCAATAAGAGCACACGCAAGGCTCCCGCGGACGCACAACCTCTTCATCTGCAGGTGTTACGCTTCATGTTCATCGTGTGAGGCTGTCTTCAATCGCCGGTGTTAGCCACCAGCCGCATAACGCATTCATGGCATTTATCTCCCGGCGCGTGTTATCTCCAGCTACATGTACTATCTCTCTGCGTTCCTCATGTCTAAAGGCGTCTATTTTATGCTGCTGTATGTTACGAACGAAATGTATCTAACTACGAATGCTACGGGAAAAATGAACAATCAATTATGGAATTATGTGAAATGTCATTCGGACGCCTTGCGTCTGTGATATCTTGCCGAATTGTAACTCACATACCTGCCTTTTCTATTATGTAAGTTCATCAAGTATATTCAACCGATTTATTGTCGTTTGATTGAACTATATAACCACGATATATATTCCCAAAATCAACTAAATATACGATACCCAAGAGACATTTTTAAATACAGCTCTCCGACCTTTTAAATTATTCACAAAAAGAATTGTTCGTACCAAAACTTTAAACGACAAACTATTTAACTGATCAAAAGGCTTTCATAAAAGAATAAATCAACTTCGAACGTTCGCTTGGAAGTCGCAGACTAAGTTTAGTGAATGACTGAATGAACCGAATGGTCGGCTTTCGTAAGCTCCCGACGATTGGATCGAGAAGGCATTTAGTTCGGAAATACTTCATTACTAAGACTTTAAATTGAATAGGATTACAATCAGCTTAAGATTTCAGTTGGGAGTTTAGATTGCGGAGGTTTCAAAAGAACTATAATTATTTTTAAAAGAAAATGGTTTCTTTTTTAAATAAAACAAGAATAGTACTAACTTGGGACACGTGTGACCTATGGCGTATTGTTGCTGGTAGCTACGTTAATAATATAGTAGTGTTCGTAAATTATTCGGTCTCATGAAATTCAATCGAAACTGTAATAAAATAATCATAGCCGAACTGTTCCTATAAAAAAACAGCAGTAAAACTCAAGTCCCAATACAAAGTAACAATAGTCACTTCGAAAGTATAATAATTGTTGAGCCAACAGCTTTTTGCTCTCAGCAATTAACTAAAACACTTTTACTGAATAATGGCTAGCTAACTAACAGCTATCAACGTTAAAAAAAACCTTTCTCTTAATAAAACCGTCACAAAAAATTACAAATTCCGTGCAAAAATACGATCGCTTTCAATTAATATTCAAATAAAACCAATAGACCGGGAGATCGCTATCACTAAATCAACGTTACCTAAAATAATTTTCCTTCCCTCGCAAAAAAATGACGGTTGTATCAAAAAGTGACGTCGGAATATTCAAAAGGTCTGGGAGCTGAATTATTCAGATGGTTGATTATTCATGGAGCTGGCTCCTTGTCTGAGTTCAGCGCACGTCATTCAGACTCATCGTACGTCATGCTTGTTTAATTAACAAGTCTTGCGTGTGGAAGATGATAAATATTGAGATTTTTAGACGTGAATAATGGTTGAAGATGAGCATCTACAATTTCTCTATTTCTTTTTGTATGTATTTACAAACAAAAAGTATCTAAGTAGTATATCAACTATCTGGTGTCCACGACACAAGCCTAGTTTCATATTGGCTAGATGGCGCTGTGTGTTATGTCCAGCGATATTTATTTACACAGCAATAGATACTTCACCTTTAGATGTTTTGAAAGTTGATTGGATTTTTATCTCAAAGTAGTCTTTGAATTGGTTACACTGCATTTCATTTTTATTAATAACTAGCTGACCCACGCAACTTCGTCTGCGTCACATAAGAGAGAAAAAGGAAAGGAAAAAAAAAACTCGTTTTTGCAACATTTTTCATTCCTGCTCCGCCCCTAATGGTTGTAGCGTGATGTGATATAGCCTAAAGCCTTCCTCGATGAGTGGACTATCCAACACAAGTAGTTCCTGAGATTAGCGCGTTCAACCAAACAAACAAACTCTTCTGATTTATAATATTAGTAGATAGTATAGATTGACTGTCTTGCTAAGATAAATATTTGAACAATTCACTACATATTACAATAACAATCTTTTAATAAATCCTACCACCAGGAATTTATGAAAAGATTCGACGTTATACAAGCACATAAGTAGTCTTATATTAAATGCACCCTCTAAAGCTCTCCAAAGAATAACATCGCATCTTGTCTTAATAAAAAGCAAATTAATACAAAACCTCAAAACAGTATTTAATATGTCATAGTCGCAGCTGCTAAGAAGAAAATCTTAAACAGTTTTTAATACAACTAGCGGGGAGCGCATCAATCTGGCTTATACCGGATAAAACTGGATATAATCGGTTTGAGGCAGACACTTAGATTTGTGCGACGTTTATTATTTTGTTCTTTTACTAATAATACGTATCATAAGATTGTGGAGCAGCAATACGTTTGAATAATAAGCACAACGGAATCGAATTATGTGTGAATGCGAATAAACAAGGGATCACAATTACAAAACACGATAACTTAGCCTTAGGACCTACATCATGTTGAGGTGTAAAAAGATCATTTAATTCTGAGTAAAAATGGTTAGCACAATATTATTAACATCGTAAAAACGAAGTTAATTTGTAACAAAACAAAACACTCTTTTGTCCCAGTTTAACGATACACAAAGAAAGTTTAGTAGACTGCGAAGTTGGCGTTTTTTGCTCAAGACTCAAAGAATATGGCCGGAGGTGCACGCCCAAGTTTTAATTAATCCTCAGTAAGGAAGAAATCGACTTTTTAAAGAAAGTTGCATTGTTCCCAATATGACAAGGAAATACTCCTACATTTTGCATGAGTACCTATTTTACTGCGCTCAGAAGCACTCTCAAGTTTATTTACGTACAGTTGTTGACAAGTCAACAAGGTTTTAATAATTGAACATTTACCATTGTTCTTTGCAAAAACAAAAATGTCAATGGGATTAAAGACTAATAAAAAAAAAACTAGAAAGTGATAGTCATATTGCAGACTGCATAGAAGATTCTCTACGAACATCAGAATAATCGGTATCATGTAACAATACAAAGATAGCAAATAGTCTGCAAAAAGACTCCGATACCCAACAGTAGTGAAGTAACACAAACTGAAAGCCAACACAAATAGCCTCAAAACTACAAGACAAACAAAGTAACTACCCACAAATAGCGTTTCCGTTGCCCTAAATATGACAAGCGAACTTATACCTGTCTGTCACAACAGTTGCAGACAACATGTGCAAGTGTCCGTCGTGTCCGAACAGCACCGGACACGGCCGCGAGACGGCTTTCATCCGGCGCCGGCCGGTGAGCGCTGAGCCGAGAGGAAAGGAGGCCGTTTGATCTGGGTGACTTTATCAGGTAGATGTCGTTTTGTATATCGTGTTTTGTTGTTCATCTGGTTCTTTTGTTAGTGTATAGTGTTAGTTAACATTTTAATATTTTTTGTAATTTCTAATTTGTTTATTCGTTGAAGTTTGCATGCTTTAATTTGTAAGCTAAACATGTACGATCTCTTATGCTTTAATAACACCTATGTTTTTCGCAATAAATTATTATCTTATCTTATTTATATAATATAGTAAAAATTTAACACTACCCGGGTCGCTGTTTCACCGGCCGTAAAACACGGATGAGGAAGTTTGTACAAGCGTAATACATTCTACTGTTTTTAAGTTTCAATCCAATTCTATTGCAAAAATGAGCGACGAATTGAATACGAATAGTAAAGAATCGTTCATGTTTTTAAGTTATACGTTTAGTAATCGGTATTTCTGTTATTGGAAATTGTAAAGCGAGCAGTTTTAGGAATGAACACAACAACCGCTACTGAGAGCCACTGAATCACAATCCATCGCATGACAAACAACAGTAAGTTGCCGAAGCCGAGCTGATCGATACACTGCATGCACAACACGTGCTCGGCTAACGAGCACAATCGAGCACGTCGAGCAAAGTTGAGCATGTTGAGCATAGTCGAGCGCAGGTCGAGCATCGCGAGCTATTGCGTTTGTTTGTGAAGCTGTACTCGTAGTTAGCAAGTGCTCGATCGCCAACAAACAGTTTACGTGCAACGTCGACAAAGGATTACAGGGAAGGTATTCGAATATTCGGAATATATTTCAAAAAGGTTTTTGGAAAAAATCATTGTTGGCTTTTTTTCAATAAAAGAGAAGAGCTTTTGCCCAGTAGTGAAGTATCACCCACCACCCGTTGCCAAATACCGACGTGGTCTATTTATCAGATTGTCAACAGATCTATTGGAATATCTATTTGGTATTTACTTGTCTTTACCAAACAGATATATTGCTCCAGATTCAATATAACATCTCCAATAAAATAAATAAACACAAAGTTGTCTGTACCTGTCGAATTTATTTCTGCACAAAACCGACGAATTGGCAAAAAATCACAACAAAACGTATACATCCGGTGTGAGAGCGTGAACCGTGAAGACGGAGGTATCGGTGTTTGGGCGGGCTGATTTACTTCCCGCCCGCCCTACAGATATTAATAACAAAAGGTTGGTTTCAGAAGTCTCGCGGTAGACCTCAGATTTTGATCTTTACGGGTTTTTGCGTCTCTATTGAGTTGTTAGAAGTATTTGATTTATTTTTATTCGTATTGGCTTGCTGTGTGCGGTACAGATTGATTAATATTTCATTGTTTGGTTAAAATAAGTTACTAAAAATGAATAGAATTAGCCAACAAATGCTCTAGAACTTTATAATCATTGGTTTAAGTAAACTTAGGTACCTACTAGAGTACTGTGTCGTCCTAGTGTCATCCCACCTTATAGTCAAGATCAGCTAAAGGAGCATACCTGTAACAAAATAAAACTCACATTATTAAATAACCCAATAATCTTGAAAAGAAACAACAACAAATACTTCACAATAAAATAAATAAATATCGCTGGACGTTAACACACCACGCCATCTAGTGCCACACTAAGCAAGGCTTGTGTCGTGGACACCAGATAGTTGATATACTACATAGATACTTTTTTGTTTGTAAATACATACTTAATATACACATAAACATCCATGACTCGGAAACAAATGTCCATGCTCATCACACAAACATTTGCTCCTACCGGGATTCGAACCCAGGACCCTATGAACGTAAGGCAGCCTCACTACCACTACGCCATTCGAGTCGTCATAGTCGTCATACAATGCTTAAAGAATAACGACATACTTCTGAGAAAATATTTACTGTAAGAATAAGCATGATGACAGTATAAAAAATACAAATATATTTAGTCCGTCAGTTAGTATTGGAAAATAATGGACAAGTATTTTTTTGTTTTATAAATCGACTAGCTAACCCGCGCAACTTCGTCTGTGTGAAGAACCGCTCGACCGATTTTGTGCAAATTTCACATAAACCATCTTAGTAGATGGTTTATGTGAAATTTGCACAAAATCGGTCGAGCAATAGTCCGAATAAAGCCCATTTGGTTTGGATAGGTGAGCCCGTTCTTGAGTTATAAAATTACAACGAAAACTGGCATTGATTCTTATATATATTGATGAATATTGACAAAGATGAAACGCATCAAAATTTGAGAGTTGACGTCAATACGCTCTAAAACATAAACCTAGGCGTGACGTATTTCCGTCAATTTTGATTTACGTTACAAAAGAAAAAAAAAAGGGTCAAATACTTTTGATAATCTAACTGTTTTTGTGTCGTCTACTCTATTGATATGCTGCAGATTCGATAGCCAGAATATTTTTTACTCTAGTTAGTTTTTACCTACAGATTGAGATTCAGACTATCCTTCAGTGAACTTGTTCAAATCCATGAATACATCAATCACATCACCCGTCAGGCCGAGCCGAGAGGTTTGAATCTACATATTCATAAGTCAGGTTCAATTCGAACACCACATTTTAAAATGAATTTATCAAATAATTCTATTTTCTCTTGTAATACGATTGTACAGGAGCGTTGTAGGCTTAGTTAAACTCATTTTGTAATTGGTTTAGCATTTAGACTTTACGGGCTGAAATGAAAATGTTTTAAGGATTGGAAACCAATTAATTGAGGCCAGTTTTAATGGAAAAGCAGCTTATGAAGTAAATACATGTTGGGTATACCTACAATTCTTTTATAATAATTTTACTCAAAGCCTTTATTTAAGTAGTCTATTTTTGTGCAAAGAGTTCCATTCTGTCTACTGCCATTTTAATCATGAATACTAAAACAAAAAGTTCATTCGATTCCTCTTTCTTTTTTACATACAAGTTAACGTGAACATTTGTAAAGCGATTCTTCTCCACCAAATTGCAACATTTCTATTCAGTACGCCACGACAACTTGTCACGCGTACCCTCCAATCCAATGACAATAACATTAACGTCTGCCCTCCTCCGCTACCTCCTACCTCCGATATAATGGCGACACCTCCTCTCTAAATGTTCGCTACAAATACGATCGCTTTACAAAAACACGTACGTGTCGTGACGTCACGGAGGATGCTCTCTACTGCACAGTGAAGAGAATACAGAAGTACGATGGTACTAAAATCTTGCTTTTCAAAGACCTATAATGCTGCTTAGTTAGGAGGAAAAATTTACAAAACATGAAAAATCAAACGACAAATATATTTGCAAGTTAACACCATCACGATAAATAAAAAATCTTTTACTTCTTGTTCGTTTTGTTAGCAAGCGTTGTTTTCAATGGCTTGAATACTAAATAGTTTAAGGCTAAGATTGGCAGAAAACCTACTTTATTACCTTTATGATAAGATACAAAATAGTTAATTAATGACGCGTACCCACTTCAGATAAATAAGTTTTAGAATGAACTGGATCCACTGCACTTTCTTACATCTGAGTTCCACTTAGTGACTCGGATCGCGTAATTGTACGTGGCACTGATACTAATACGGTACTCCAGGTGAACGGACGATAACCGAGGACGTTCACGTAAGTGTATTGTATCACTTGTGCTAAACTTGTACTAAAATAGCAGAACGGACCGAAAGGAGACCTTTATTGAGCTTACTTTATTCTATTTGTCGCCTTAAACAAACTACAGATTTCAAAAGATCAATACATGAAGAAAAGGATGTACTCTATACATACATTAAATATCGATACTAATAAATCTTCAACAATGTAGTTGAAAGTCTCGTAGCACCGGTATACGTGCTACGCCGCGCCGCTACGAGCTACGCGGCTACGTGCTACGACAAACTTTTTGTTAAACCATTCAGAATTTATTATTGCATTTTCCTTCGAGACTTCAGATTGGGAAAATAAAGCGCTATCCAATATTAGCTTATTTATAGACAAATCCGTAAATATATGTATGATTCCAAGTTTATTACTTCTAGGATAATGTAATAAGCTTGAAGTCATAAATACTGTACTTCCAGCGATTATCTGGCTCGCTGCCAGCGCTCGCTTTGTTTAAACGCAGTCGAAACGTGTGGTTATTAGGGAAGACATTACCATTTTACCACAAAATGGCGGAAATTGTGCTTTACTCAGATTGACTGTCAGATCGCTGCCAAAAAAGTAGATTGGAAGTTAACTGAGTTATCAGCGTTATCTTTTGGTAATCTTGCCTTGGCTTATTAGGGAATTTCTCAGGAAGAGCTATTAAAGAAAATTAAATCGTATCATTATTGAAATTTTGAAGTAAAAGGAGTACGTAAGGATCGTAACAGGCGGCGGTTTCTGACTACCCCCATGAGAGATTTGCTTGAATTTATGTATAATTGAGAGAACATCTACATAAACACGGGATATTTTCCAACAAACCTAATTTTAAAAGGAAAAATGCTCTTTCATTTTTGTAGGATAAAACACACAATACGCCAGAAAAAACACACAGAACAAAATACATAAAAAAGAAACAAAACATAATTATAATGCGGAAAGAATTCAAAAACAAATATATTACGCAAATAAGTAGTCGCGTATAAAGGAAAACGCGGCGACTTGCTTTGTCTGTTCCGTTTCAGGGTTTCCGCGAAAACTGAAATATTCCAGACATGTTGCTATTTCTCTTTGTACGAACGAATATTCCTGTATTCAGATTCCGCTTTTTCTACAGTTTGTTTTGTGAGATTATAAAAAAAATACTGAAAAAGACTACGTTTAAATACGGCTCTAATAAGCTAACAAAACTACCCTCTTTGTGATGAAATAATTTCATGTTTATCTGAGTCACCGAAAATTTTCTAGTATAAAAATCCCAGGGAAAATAGCTCGCGAGAATTCCTGAAATAAGATGTCGTGAATAATATTTCAACCGCCATTTTTCATTTGCTGAAACGACGAAGTGCAATAATAAAATATTACTCAAAGAAAACTGAAATTATTGAAGCTAAGTAAACGAGTGCACGTTCTCTTCTCAACTTGAGTTTATTAAGAATATGAGACAAAGCAACTTTGTCACAGCGTTCCGTGATTATCATAAATTGTGTTCTGGAAATAACTGTTAAAAATAATAACCAAATGAAATGAAATAAAATCCAACTCTAAAACATATCTGTTTATAGCTGTAACACAGGATTCAAAGAAATGCGAATTAACGTTTTTAAGTTGATGACGGCTCAATGCAATCAATAAATAAATATTCACATCTGCACAAAATGTCACCCCTTTTCACAAACTTAAAACAGTCTCCGCAAGTACGAAGTGGGTGACAATGTCTCACTTTACACCATAATGTAACTACATACATAATTATGTAGATACGACTTCACACAGTCTTGTAACATTACCATGAGAATCACGCAGATCCCACGTGATATATCGATAGTTTAACGTGATGGATCTCTAAATCGAGCGTCATAAAAGGGACGGAAGGTAGGATTTTTTGGTTTAAGTTCACATTGATACAATCGTTTATTAATAATGTGGGGAAACGTACGAATTATGTAGAATAATGTCAGTACGTATGAGTACGTATACGAATGGCGTCAGTACATTTAGAGGACTATTTACGTGAAATTTTGGAACATTACAGAACAATTTTCTTTAAAACCCTGTTTTTAGCAGTTTGCAAGGCAATTTAATAAAACTGACTTTTTTCTCACTCTATTTTCTGAATCAAAACGTTGTTTTCACACTGAATACAAATTGAGCTTGATATTATGTACGACAAAGCAAAGGAAAGTGAGAAGCACAAAACAAAGTAGCGCAGAAAAGACAAAAACATTATCAAGAAATAGAACATTTAAAGAATATCTATACATTGTAAAATACTGTAGAAAACTGGTGCCATTACTTATAACTTAGTGGCTATAGCTAGGTTACCGGGTGCGACACTCGGCCCGGCTGGCGGACCTCCAACTAATTCTTCAGCTAAATATAATGCAACACATTTTCCATTTACATTGTATTTGCTAAAATATGGTGTTGACTAAAGTCGGCGCTTTCTTTGTGCTTTCGGTTATCTGGCCAATTGTAGTGTCTGGTAAAGAAGTCAGTGCTGTAAACGTATGAACAGATATTTTGAGAAAGTAGAAGAAAGACTATGGCTTTATTTTTAAATGAAACCCCACAAAGCTGTGTGGAGAAACTAGAATCAGTACAGCTCTGATGGCGTGGAGCAGGAACTGTTGGAGTGGCATTAAAATAAACTTGATTTGGCACCACAATAACCTCAATGGTGCAATACACGAAAATGTAGCTCAACCTTAATAATCCGATCGATGATCCGATCGTCGGACTATCGTCTCTTATTGCAGTTTGAAAGCCATGAGAAAGCTTTGTATGTACTCGTGAACCCAGTACAAAGATAGTTCCTTGAACCTTACATCCTCGTGTCAGGAAGTTTTAGAAGAAAAGTCATAAAATGGTTCGCGGCACTACAGCGGGATTATGATCTGGACAGGATCAGGTCTCAACTTACAAGTCTTAAATCTAACTTGAACAGAACGAGCGTAGTTTGTAACTTTATCGGTTCTTTATATCATGATCTCGTGTAAACTTTGGTCGAGTCTCATTCTATCCAATGTGTCATCGATTCTCATTCTATCCAATGTGTCATCGATTCTTGTCGAGGTCTTAGACCTCTATACTGGAAAAGGACGAGCTAACAATGCAATATGAATATCGTAAATAATGCAAAAGATAATCGGAAAAGTTTCAAAAGCTCAAGTAGACTTACAAATTACGACCCGTCACGTCATGATATCTGCACAATATGGTACTTAAGTGATTGGGGATCACTAATGTAAGGAATCGATGCTTAGGTTGTAGTAAATAAGAAGACGAATAACGATCTGTAGATTTTATTCTAAGGCACGGCTTATATACAATTTCGAAATCCAAAAATAATAAAAATCAGGGTACATAGACAAACTTAATAACTAACACAAATTGTAAATGGCGGTACTATGTGCCGCGCTCTCTTCGAGGTGCTAGCGCAATGATACAGCGGCCGTGCGATCCGAATTCCTTTCTCTTGTCGGCCAGCTTAGTACGCGCGGGCGCACGGTGGCAGACGGCCGTGTGCGCTCTTCTAATACGTATGCCTAGGTACGTAAGTATGAGCTGCTACATCATTCCCCCGCTAGTGAAACGCACGCAGGGCTTCGATGTCCTTCCTGATCTTGTGATATACGCGTACGTATCTGTGACTGGTGCTTCTGACTCGGTGTTCAACTGGAAAGCTGGCTTCAATCTGTCAACAGTTATGTTTGCGCGTCTATTGCGTAACTGGACAGTGAAGTACTTGTCGTTACGACTGATCACTTCGTACGGGCCATCGTAAGTCGGCGTCAGAGGCTTGCGTGATGCGTCATTGCGTAGGTAAACATGCGAACATTTAGGTAGGGCGTCGTGGATAAATGTCGCTCGGGATTGGTTTGATTTCCGTTGCGCCTGGGCCTTTTTTAACGCTCCATTCAACTTATTCATTAAGTTGGAAATCGTGTCGCGATGTTTTGTTGATTCTTCATAGAATTCTCCGGGTAATCGCAGCGTTTGGCCATATAGTAATTCTGCTGTACTCGCACCAACATCTTCTTTTACCGAAACGCGTAGTCCCAGTAGCACTGTGGGTAGCTCACGTGACCATGTTGCAGATTTTAGTCTTGCGGTGAGTGACGTCTTGAGTGTGCGGTGCCATCGTTCTATCACGCCGTTACACTGCGGGTGGTAGGCAGTGGTGCGGGTGCGGTGAATTCCCATGCGTTGCATCAATTTATTAAATAGGTCTGACCCGAATTGCCTCCCCTGGTCGGTGGTTATGGTTACTGGGCAACCGAATCTCGCGATCCAACCTTCATAAAATGCGTTAGCAACCTTTTCTGCGGTTATGTCTTCCAATGGGCAGGCTTCAGGCCATTTGGTAGCCCTATCTAGCATGGTCAATAGATATCGATAGCCGTCTGAAATAGGTAACGGGCCAACGATATCCATATGTACATGCTCCAATTTGTTTGCCTGTTGGAAACTTGCAATGGGTGTCTTAGTGTGTTGTTGCACCTTCGCACGCTGGCACGCGTCGCATGTTCTAGTCCACTCATTTACGTCACTATTCAAGGAGGGCCAAAAGTAGCGGGCAGTGACTAGCTTCCTTGTCGCCCTTATGCCTGGGTGACTAAGGTCGTGAATCGCTTGGTATGCATCTTTTCGAAAATCTGGTGGCAGATATGGACGGGCAGTGCTTGATGACATCTCACAGGTAACTTGGGCAGTTGAGTTGGGAATGGCGATCTTCTTGAATGTGTATTTTCCTTTGTTTGCTAGCATTTTCAATTCTTCGTCTTGGTCTTGTTTTATTGCTAGCTCGGTGTAATCCAGTGGCGTCGGGCATGTTATTGTTTCGACTCGCGATAGTGCATCTGCGACTTGGTTGTCCTGGCCGGTTACGTGTTGAATATTTGACGTGAACTGTCCGATATATTCAAGGTATCTTGTTCGGCGGGGTGTCTCAGACTTGCTGTTTGAAGTTAATGCGTTACACAGCGGTTTGTGGTCCGTGTATACAATTAACTCTCGTCCTTCAAACACTCGGCGGAAATGTCGTATTGCCATGTAGATTGCTAGCAATTCACGGTCGTACGTGCTGTATTTTTGTTGTGCGTCACTGAACTTTTTGGAGAAAAATCCAAGTGGTCGCCATTTGCCGTTGATCTTCTGTTGTATAACAGCACCAGCACATGTGTTTGATGCGTCTGTCATCACTGCGAAAGGTTCGCTCAGTGATGGATAGGACAATAATGCGCAGTTCTTGATGTCTTGTTTACATTGGTTGAATGCTTGTTTCGCCTCTTCGGTCCACTGTATTTTTGTTTTATCGTTTTTCTTGGCGTTGTGAAAGTATTTACTCAATTCTTTTTGATGTTCAGCCGCATGGGGTATACTCGAACGATAAAAGTTCAGCATTCCGACGAAACGACGTAGTTCTTGGATCGTATTTGGCAATGGATACGACTGGATTGCTTGAACCTTTTCTTCCGTCGGTGCAATGCCTTCAGGGCTTATTGTGTATCCCAGGAAATCGAGTTTTGACTGGCCGAAGATACACTTAGCGACGTTTATTTTTAAACCACTGTCGCTGAGTCGCTTAAACACTTCTTGAAGCTCTCTCCTGTGTACTTCTTGATTCTCAGAAGCTACGAGAATGTCGTCGACGAATGGAAAAACGGGTAGGCCGCGAAGCACGTTGTCCATGTGTCGTTGGAATGTCTGGCCTGCATTCTTCAAACCAAAACACATCCTAGTGAACTCGTACAAGCCAAAAGGAGTAATCACGGCTGTCTTCTTCACGTCTTCTTCTCTATTTTTGATCTGGTAGTAGGCCTTCTGCAGATCAATTTTTGAAAAAATCTTCTTGCCTTCGAGGTTATGTGTGAAGTCGTGAAGTCGTGGTATCGGGTATCGATCGGGTGTGGTTACGGCATTGAGTCTGCGATAATCACCACAGGATCTGTAGGTACCATCCTTTTTCATAACCATGTGTAATGGACTGGCCCATGGGCTACTAGACGGTCGACAAATTCCCTCGCTCATCATGAGTTGGAATTCTTGTTTTGCAGCGTTGTACTTATGCGGCGGTAGTGGTCTCGCTTTAGTAAATATCGGCGGGCCGGTAGTTTCTAGATAGTGTTCGACTTCACTATTCCCCAGTTTCTTTAAGTTTGGTCTCGTGATGTCTGGGTACTCGGCTAACAGGTCGTGGTAGGGTAGCTTGTCGTCGATGGTACGGATGCTTCCTTCTGCCGCTGGTGACAGGAAACCTCGTGCCGATAAATTGGTTTTTTTATCCACCAATCGTCGTCCATGGAGATCTACCATAAGTGTGTGGTGGTGCAAGAAATCAGCGCCTAATATCGGCCTACTGACTGTTGCAACCATAAATCGCCAACTGTAGGCACGCCGCATTCCGATGTTGAGTTCAATGGTTCGCTCGCCGTATGTGGGTATTTTTGAACCATTTGCTGCGTACAAGTAGTTGGTGGGTGTTCGCTGTTTATCGCGTGCTGTGGCGGGTAAAACAGAAACATTTGCACCCGTGTCGACAAGGAACTTTTTTCCGGATGATTTGTCGTGAATAAATAGGCGGTATGAGGATAAATCGTCGACTTCGGCCACCGCCACGGCTTGGGTCTTCTTTAGTTTTCCGGCTTTTCGCTCGTGATTCCTTTAAAACTGCACGGGCTTCTGCATCGGTATGCTGCCTTGCCGAATTTCTGGTGAAAATAGCACACGGCATTTCTTCTATCCCGAGATTTGGAGCGGGAACGGCTTCTAGAATTATTGAATCGGCGTTGAAATTTGCGAGATCGATTTGTTTTCAGCGCTGCAACTTCCTTGGTTAGGGCTTCTATCATGCTGAAAAGTTTCTCTGTTGGTTCAGCTGTCGGCGTTGTTTCAGCTGGCACTGATGGCGTTGACGCTTTTGACGTGGAAGGTTGACACTGGCAGGAACACACGGCGTTTACCTCTTTCAGCTGTTCTTGCATTCTGTCTGCCATGGCGGCCAACGAGTCAAGCTTGGATTCTTCACTTACTGCCAACACTGTGCGGGTAGAAGCAGGTAGGTGTCCTTGCCACAACATTTTCAGGGTGTCATCTGGAATCTTTTTCCCAGCAAGGTTTCTCATTCGGCGAAGCAACTGCGATGGACGCTGGTCGCCGAGTTCCATATCATTCAGCAGTTTTTGTAGCTGAATACCCTCGCTGTCTTCATATACCTCCAACAATCTTCGTTTTACTGCGTCGTATCGGCCGGAGTTGGGCGGTGACAGGATGATGTCGCTGATTTGGTCGATGTCCTTGATTTCTAGCTGAGCCACAACTAGCGCGAACTTGCCTTCATCGCCGAGCTTCTGGTTGTAGATAATGACCTCAAATTGGGCGAACCAAAGCTTAGGTCTGTCGCACCAGAACTTAGGTATGCGCGACTGGACGCTAATTGATTCGACGTCTTCATGCGTAGGGATCTTGTCTTCTTTCTCAGTCATTTTGAACGCGGGGTCACCACTTTAGTGATTGGGGATCACTAATGTAAGGAATCGATGCTTAGGTTGTAGTAAATAAGAAGACGAATAACGATCTGTAGATTTTATTCTAAGGCACGGCTTATATACAATTTCGAAATCCAAAAATAATAAAAATCAGGGTACATAGACAAACTTAATAACTAACACAAATTGTAAATGGCGGTACTATGTGCCGCGCTCTCTTCGAGGTGCTAGCGCAATGATACAGCGGCCGTGCGATCCGAATTCCTTTCTCTTGTCGGCCAGCTTAGTACGCGCGGGCGCACGGTGGCAGACGGCCGTGTGCGCTCTTCTAATACGTATGCCTAGGTACGTAAGTATGAGCTGCTACAGTACCAATAGGTACAATCGGCCAATGTAATCTCTTACCACCCTAAATACTATTCCCTTATGCAGGCGCTCGGCCACTACAGAAGCGGTTATGTATAAAATTACAAATTTCTCTTTCTTTGTTCTTTTCGTAAAAAGGGTGGTCAGACATCTGTGATCATTGTTAGAAATCACAGATGTGCCAGTTTTTTTTAACATTGCATTTTTAACAATTCCGTGATTTTTTCATTGTAACAGCTATTGGTCACATCTTTCTCGTTTTATTTTGTTTTGACTACTATTGGTTCTGACAAAAATGGGCGGTTCGCAGATGTGGTCATCGGTGTAAGCGATTTTGGTTTAAGAATATAAAGAGACTACGTTAGCCGACTGTACCATGGAACGAAAAAAAACTACAATCGTAACATAACACGTCTACAATCCTTAAAGAGTAAGGCAGATCTGTACCTTTATTGCAGCCACATTTTGTCAGTTATGTTTTAGCCCCTAATAAGCCTTTTGCCCACAATTGGGAGCAAATTGTTGAATATTAAAATCTACACTGAAGTACGCATCAAATAATGTCATCTCGTCTCTCATACTTTGAAGTATGAGAGACGAGGTGATATTGAAGTTCAATAAATATAAAAACAAAGTGTGATCGCTTGCCGCTGCAACAGGAGCACAGTGCACGTGTTGGTTTGTGCTCGGCTTGCGGCCGTGATCGACGGGAAGGGGAAGTAGGCTTTGTGCCGATAACCGCGGGAAATCACTTCGGAGAGCTGTCTGGCGGCTTACAGACCGACT
Organism: Xestia c-nigrum; assembly: GCA_916618015.1. NCBI lineage: Eukaryota > Metazoa > Arthropoda > Insecta > Lepidoptera > Noctuidae > Xestia > Xestia c-nigrum. The sequence goes on from OU745256.1 coordinate 988,696, forward strand.
TTAAACTCTTGCATTTGTCTGTTCTGGAGATAGAGTGAGATTTTTTAATGTGAATATTAATGTTCGTTTTGGTTTATTGATACACGCTGGGAAACATTTTTAAGACTTTAAAGAAAAGTCTGGGGCGTGATTGATTTCATCATCTGCCTAGCCTTTTCCCAACTATGTTGGGGTCTTCCTAAACCTAAGCTTCAGTAATTTACTATAAGAAATTGTTTTCTAACGCATTGTAGAGATGCAGGAAATTCCTAGAGATTCAGATATAGAATTCAGAAAAGAATCTCAAGGGTAAACTTTGGTTCTATTTTCGACATGATTTTGACAGATTAAATACTTAGTGTTTTCTAGCTAAAGACGTAGAGGAAAACAGATGAAAAGGTCGGAGGATGATCTGCCAAAGGGCTGGCAAAGAACTGCTTTGTACAGGAATAATTGGAGGGAAATAGCGGAGGCCTATGTCGCAAGACAGCCTGACCTGGTAGCTGATTCGTTTTAAGTTAATGTAGTATTACTTGTTTATGTTTAAGGTCAGAGTAAATTAAAGGCTATTATTATTTTTTATTTTTTTCTAGCTAGGGGTCAAGTCTGTTTCTTACCCGATATGAACTGTGCCGATAATTGATTCGAATTTCATTACTACACAGAAACACAAGAAATTAAAATTACATTCCCTACATTAAAATAAGCCATGAAAAATCGAGTTAAAGTCCGACAAATATATCTGAGTCGTTTAAAATACGAATGGGTTCCGTCTGCGGGCGAGGGGCGAGGGGGGGGGGGGAGGGCAGCGGGCTACTTATCGGAGACCATAAAAATGTCGAACCTTCTCTGATAAATTATTTGGCACCACATTTGTACAGAACCCTGCTGTGTCTGTGTGTGTGTGTGGAGTGCGATGTGGTGTGGCTTCCGGATGAACTCAGGAGTGTTGAGAAAGGGGATATGTGTTTGTAATATCAGCAGGGAGTAAGGAAGCTTTACATACATCAAGAGTTAATGAGGTAGTAGTATGGCAGCCGGAAATGGGCTGTTCATTTACTAAATGAAGAGAACAATAATTAATTTCGAAACCAAATGCAGCATGTTAGCATTTAAATACAAGGATTTTTTGAAGTGGAAATGGGCTGTTCATTTACTAAATGAAGAGAACAATAATTAATTTCGAAACCAAATACAGCATGTTAGCATTTAAATACAAGGTTTTTTTGGTGGTGGTTGGTGGTGGTTTTGTGGAGTGGTGGTGGTGGTGTTAAGAAGGATATGGTAAGAAAAGAAGTGTCTGATGAGATGACGAAAAATAGAGGAGTATGGAAGAAGAAGACATGCTGCACCGACCCCAAATAAATTGGGATAAGGGCAAGAGAATGATGATGATTTTTTGAAGTGGAAACATTTTTAGGCGCGTTGAGCTCTTTAAGAGTGAACTAAAAGTCGTGGAACTCGTCTTCACGAGTTTTTACTTCTATCGGCAGTAAGTGCCCCGCATGTTTTTTGTTGTTCTTGTAATTATCAGATACCAGCAGACCCGCTGGGTCAATAACCTTTCGAAATAGCCACGCAATTCTCCAGGTTCCAAAGGTCACATTATAAACAAAGGCAAAATATCAAATAATATAAACCTATACCTATGAAATTAAATATTCGTTTGTTACGCACCAAATAATCCATTGTCAATGTACAATTTCGTTGTTATTTGAATGAATTTAATTTCATCAATTAATCCCACTCCCAATGTTTGTTAAAAATCTCTCTTTCGTAATGAAAAGTACACATTTTATCAAATGATTCCAACCGTATTTTACTTTATTTATTAACAACAGGTTTACATTAAAAAAATACATATATATATATTCAAACACAAACACACGCATTCAATTAAGGGTAGGTAGAAACCTTTTCGCCTCCTCCACACATTGCTAAAATATATGATGAAACTAGCGGACGTCCTGCGGTTTCACCTGCGTAGTTCCCGTTCCGGTGGGAGTACGGGGATAAAATGTAGCCTATGTTACTCAGGGTGAATGTAGCTTTCCAATGGTGAATTTTTGAAATTGGCACAGTAGTTTTTGAGTTTATTCATTACAAACATACACACATAAAAAATACACATTTTTCCTCTTTATAATATTAGTGTAAATATATTTATCAAACTTGAAACTCTTTTCATAGCCAAATAGACCTTAATTCTCGTTTCTGATTTTCTTATTCGTTGATTTCGCTCACTCAAGTTGTGCAAAAGTTTAGCGAGGACAACTTTGAAAAATTTTTAAAACGATAACTGGCCATTTCAGACAGTGCTGATCAATTGTTCACTGTTTGGTATACTGTTATTTTGTTGGTTTTTATAACCTACTAGCTGACCCACGCAACTTCGTCTGCGTCACATAAGAGGGAAAAAGCTACCTACTACTACCTACCTACTACTACAGTTTTTTTTTCATAAGAACCTTCTCCTGACAATAACAAACACAACAAAAAAAGAATCAGCCAAATCGGTCAAGCCATTTTCATGCTATGTCGTGACAACGGAAAACGGGTTTCATTTTTATATATATAGATAGATTGTTATTGTAAACTATACAATAGGGTAGTTGCAAACCTCGTAGAAGATAGCGAGACGAGCTGATAAAACTAGCGCCCAGTGGTCCACATTATCCCTGGGTAGAAAAAACTCGAGGTCATGGGGAGAGGCTTTTGCCCAGCAGTGGGATGACACAGGAATTTATTTATTCATTTAACAGTATCAGTATCAGATGACACCATAAAACACCAATCTATAAAAAACCGTTAGTTTGGACTCCAATTTATCTTCAATTAATTGCCAAATTCGATTTTTAATTTCTTTGAAATCAATGAATTGAGTTATTGAGTTAACTAACACTGACGTCACAGCGTGCTATTACCATGCAGAATCCGCGTTTTGAGAGCACTTAAAAAGTATGTCAATTGATTGTAGTGTCGTCTATCCTAATATGTTCATTTTGTATATTGATCCTTTCTCTATATTTGCTAAGTTTTCCGTTTATGCTAACACTATATGACATGTGAATAAAAGCGCCATTTTGGATTGCTGGACAACACTAGGTTTAAGATGACCTTGAAGGTGTAAAACTGGATCATCAAAAACATAGCATTTGTCAATAAAGGAAACTTTTCACATGTTCTCCTCACAAGATTGAATAGCTAAAAAACCGCAGTTGTACATAAAGCACGTGACAGTAAATAGAAACAAATATGTCCGCTAAAGATTCCACTCACGGCCGCCACATCTGCCGGGCGCTCGCTCGCGCTGGCCGCAATGCGCTGAATTAAATCGCGCCGCCATATTAGAGAAATGTCACTCGTTGCGTAGCCAGGACAGGCAAAGAGGAAATTATACTGCCTACATACCTACAGATACTATGCTAAAGAAAAATGGCAGAACTTCAGTTTGAAGAGGTGTGAAGAAGTTTAAGCAAATTATTTAAACTGTGATTCGAAATATACAAACGTTATTTTGAATGTAAACAGTCGAAAACATTGTTAATGGCATCTCAAAAACCATCAAATTGGGCATGGTATAATAAAAAACGGACATTATATTTAAAAAGTACCAGTACTAAACTGAAATTGCTGACCAGTCATCAATTAACCTTATACCAATGAAATTGCACCAACACATACGATAAACGCCACAGCAGCCATTGTCTCCTTATCAATAACGTAAGATAACAGGCAGCCCAGCCTAAGCACGTCTTAAACCCATAACACACACAAACCAACAGGGCTATTCCCAGTAATATTAATTTAACGGCCATAACATAACTGCTTCAGTTAACGAGCCGCGTCGTTGGGTGTAAATCTGCCTGAGGGACGATTTACACGCGGCGTGCACTGCAGCGATATCTGTGGTCTTACGTGTGCAAGCGGATTGATAAGGACGGACTTCATAAAGTGTTATTATATGGCAGGTTTATTTTTGTAAGCGGTGAAATAGAGCCTCATATTTATTAGAAAATTATTATGGGTCCCAAAGGAATTTACTACGAACTTCAAAACTAACTTTTGTCCCCTAAAACCAGAGATGAATCTTCAAAATATTAGAATATAAAATAAAGAATGTTGTATGCAATTTCAGCCCTGCAGTTAATACTGTTAATTTAAGACTCAAAGATCTCTTTTAGTTAATCAGTAAGTCATAACAGGAAAATAAAAATTGCCACATTTTTTACAATTACTTTGTGGGCTGACCGTACACACTGAATTGCGAAATTGCCTTACTGTTTCGAAATGAAGACTTCAAACTAATACCACTGACAATACAAGAACTAGAAAGAATCGTTTTTTCATTAACAAATTAACGTAATCGCACAATCCCCAGTTCAATTCAGGTAATAGTCTGAAAGCTTTTTTATGATCAGGGATTAGACTTGAGCGTTTTACGTGCAAGTGTAAGTGCCCACACAAAGTGATACGTGCTAGCTAGGCCCAGTACACATTCTATCTGGTTTACGATACGCCTAACTTTCCAGATAGGCTCTTAGAAGTATCGTTAGCCTTTATGTTCTAGAAAAAAGCAATAAAGTTCTAGTTTATAGTTCACCCGCAACGTATTGTTAGAACGCTACACACAACTTGTAATGGAATCGTCGAGTGCAGTTGCGCGGTTTATGCATGCCGCTGTGCAACTTTCAAACTCAGCTGTTTTGAAAACTTTCCGCTTATTGTATTTTTTGTTTTGTTTTAGTAGTTTTGAGTTGTTCGTTGCAAGTTAATGCGGTCACGTTACTGCTGAAACGTGATTGTTTACAAAATAACTGTAAAAAGTTTGTGAATTAGTTTTGCAGTTGGGACCGCAGAGAATATTTAGTTTTTACTATGAATTTAGAACGAATAGAAAATATTCAGAAACTTTACTTTATAAATCGGGTAGTATGAAAACAATAACCAGGCATATTCTGTGTAAACTACATACAGTTCACAATAACATTCAAACAAGCATTCACCACACAATAAGGTACCAAACAAGCCCGCCGACAGCGCCACCTACTGTCAAAGTTAGACAGTTAGAGCTAATTGCTGAGCTCGCTATACGGACGTAATTGCCAAACATGCATTCACAGTACACCGCACAAATCCGAATCATCCCTAAAACTGCTCATGGGAATTTAGGCTTTACGATGTGGATAGTCAAAGGTGAGTTTAGCTTGAATGATTAAGGCCATGAGTAATTAGATGAGTCAGCGCCTGTACGGCGTGAGATATGGAGTTCATAGGAAGATATTGCTGGTGAACGGCGATATATTAGTAATTAACATAAATAATTGTGTGGACTTAGGATATAGACTCGTGCCTGTTCTGGAGGAGATGGGGATCTCGAGTGATGGAGGTTTGGTGGTAATAAGGTGCGAGGAGAGATCATTTCTTGTGGTTTGTAGTGGCATATTTATGAGAGCATGAATGAGTAATTATCACCAACATAATACATAAGGTGATTGTAGAATTTGTAGAAAAACAGTACAGTACCAACAGTATCAACGTTATCTGGGTGTTTTTGCACGCCCGTATTTGTCTGGACATATCCAGCTTTTAGTCAGGTCATTTCGAATTTCGAAATAAACTCATTAACAACATTGAATTAGTAGAATTATCAAGAAAACCATTTCTAAATACATTTTTACCAAACATACAACGCCAAATCAAATGAAATCACTAAACCGTACAGTAAGTACTGCCTCATCACACATTCGTGTTATTCCTCAGAGGACGGTTACGTTAAATAAATATGAGTGCCAACCTCTGGCGACCTCCAGCCGCACGTGTGGAGGGTCGGAGGGCAAATATATCAGCCGCAGAGCCTCCCATATACAGTGAGGACTTGAGTGAGTCAACACACAAGTGCTTATCACTTCACAACTGATAACATATCGACGTTTGCTTTGGAGCTATCTTTTGGAATTGTGATATTTCCTTTCTTGAAGATTTCTTTTGTTTTTGTTTTCTTCAAATTGAGTCAAACGTCAAACATGACTTTGTAGTGTAACTCAATTCAGGTATTGAGACTGTTTGAATAGATTCATTAAAAAAAGTAATAAATACGAATAAAAAAAATGGCAAATTTAACTGTTATTAGCTTCTCGTCATCCAACACCAAAAAAATTTACTAAACAAACATCACGCCTCTTTCCCCCTAAATATTCGATGTAACATAAATCAATACCACCCCAACCAATGTTCTAAATATCTTCTTCCAAAATGAATCAACAAACAAAAACACCGAAAAATAAATTATTTACACTTCAATTTGAAATCTCTTCTCAAACCGTTTCACCGCAACAAAGTTCGGACAGCCGAACATAATGAACGAACAACAAACACTCAATATTTACTCATTCTATATACTTTACATAAACAAGCTTGTTTAGCCGCTCCTTAAAAATGTAAACGAAAACAGAAAGCTATAAAACGACGAGTTTTTAACAAAAAACAGGCGACCGCTACACTGCGGCCGGACATTTTGAGGTAATCCTTAATTACTTGTGTAGCTGCTACATATCCGGACCAGTTTGTAATGTGTAATGAATATTTTATGTTTATTCTGAATTTCATTTTCATGTCATTGGTTACGTAAGTGAGGTTGGCCTACGTTTTCGTTATTAGCGAGGTTCATGTAAAATTAATTGTAACAAAATTGATTTCACCTTTTTCTGTGTTCCTTAATTACGCATGTAACATTTTGCTCAGACAAGTTACATTTATTTTGAATATCTCACATTATACATTTGTACAATCCTTTTAAAGTAATAAAACACTACGAATACCATTTTTCTTCCATTGTTTCACCGCAGGAACATAAATAACAGTGATATTACTGTACAACAGTACACTGTGTATAGGCTAGACCTAGCTCCGCCTAACCACCGACTCATATTTCATCTGAGCACTAAATCACAGAGATTCGCAAATAACTGCTGTATATTCATCAATCATACGAAGTGATGAGAAAATGTACTGACGAAGTAATGAAGACTTTATTACATGTAACATAGAACTGAAGATAGATTACACTTGTATGGTGTGAGTTAACAAAAGATTCCTGAGATGAATGTCGAAGAAAACATCATTGTTCGCGATTTCTTTCCTTTACCTATTGTTGAAAAAAGGTCTACGAAGTAGCTACGAGATTTGCTACGGCTGCTACGCGTCGTAGCACAATAATTGTCATCTGCTACGCAGTTGGAGCTACGCGGCTACGCACATTTCGAAACGAGTTTTTCTATGGACTTATACAATTCGTTACGCATTATATTCTATAGTGGGTAAGCAGAAGTCTCAAATGAAAATAAAATAAGAATGGAATATTAAAATTCATCTTCTTAATGCCCTGTAGAGCTTCGGAGAGCGATACATAAAGTTAAAATAGAAACAACTACGCCAACGAAATGTCCGCTACACTTTGTCCATTAAACGAAAACCACTGCAAACAAGATTACCTACCTAGACTAGTAATATTCTAGCTCACAACACAGTCCTTTAACTATCCCGGACCCCAGGACCCGGGACCCGGGAACCCGGACTCCGGACCTTTGGCACGTTACAAATTAATTTGTGTCCCAGTCTAGTTAACTGATACCTACAACACAATAGTATCATGTTGAAACTTACATGAAACCTAATTAGGTACTATAAGGATGGTCGTGCTCTTAACTTGTTCAATGAAAGATGTTTTTGAAATTATTAATACAGAATAAATATTTCTAAGGTAAGAATCGATTTCTTGCATACAGGCGGAAACTATCTGCTATTCGAGCTCATCATACAAAAAAAAACTACAAAAAGTTTATTGCTTCATAAGTTAACATAAAAGTTTAGTGTATGGAGCTTCCCTTTAAGCAAGTAATGCCTGTGTTGGGAAGCCCCACTCTTTCATAGCAAAGCAATACAAAGTAAACTGGGTATTTACAAAAAAACAATAGGTACAGAAGTTTGACATTATACATTAAAAAGTAAAAAGTAAAAGGAAAAGCATAAAATAAAATTACAAAGTTACAATTTAATTTTAAACTTATGAAAATCTTGCTTGCAGGTGTGTGTTCAGTGTTATGTAAGGTAGTGTGTTGTGTATTAAGGATAGCAGTGTTATGTTGAGTGTGTGCGAGTGTGATGATCATCTGCCTGCCTTTTCCCAACTATGTTAGGGTCGTCTTCCAGTCTTACCGGATGCGGCTGAATATCAGTATTTTACATGGAGCGACTGCCTATATGACTTCCACAACCAGGTCAGTACTTGGTTTTCAGTTATACGACCCCTTGACAAGACTGGTCGAAAATTATAGAATGTTTAATTATATATTAATGTCGCGGCGAAGGTGGTGTGATGATCTGATCTTATTTGCAGAGCGAACAGGGGCGACTACTGCATAGGATAGAGAGGTTTGAAAAGAGAATGGGTAGGCCTTTGCCCATCAGTGGGACACTCACACGAGGTAACAAATAAAAATGTCAGACACAAGGTTCGGGAAAATCTTTTACTAAGAATAGAGAAGCGCCGACAAGAAGCTCGTGACTAAATAATAACAGCCGCTCGGGTCGATCTTTAGGTTAAGCCGTGCTACCCTTACATACCGAATTTCCTCCGTGCCTCGGAAAGCACGTTAAGCTGTTGGTCGCGGCTGTCATTTGTCCATCTTTGACAGTCGTTACAGGTAGTCAGTGGCCTAAAAAGTCTGACACCAGTCTTACCAAGTGTTATCGTATTTCCCAGTATTAACTGGGTTGTGGAGGTCAGATAGGCAGTCGCTCCATGTAAAATACTGGTATTCAGCGCACCCGGTTAGACTGGAAGCCGACCCGAACATAGTTGGGTAAAGGCTAGGCAGATGATGAGAGAAGACCCGGCAAGAAACTCCACCGTTTCCCTAATCCTATCGAATTAATAATTTGAATATAATTATTTTAATCATCATGTCGAAAGAAATTAATTATAAAGAAGCACTTTCATTTTGTGTAGTTCTGTGATCAAATATTCAAATTAGAATCTCGACATTTATCTCTAATACAAGTATTATCAGCCAGTAACTAATTGAGTAAAAGTGGAGATTAAACCTCTACAGTATTAAGCTAGGTATTAACTACAGTACTCAAAGATTATTCAAGACCCTAGACTACAAATGTTTCAAATAGTTCACAATTCTATTAGAAACTCCTGTGATTTATTCGGTACAAAATGGCTATAATTTATAGTTTAAAATGGTGAGATATTCACTCTATTTTGCGAGGAGATAACGGAATTTAATTAGTTCAAGTTAGTTTGTTGACAAAGTGAGTACGGTCGGATTACGAACTAGGCAGACATCCTTGAATATTTTGTTATATTGGACCTGATACTTCTTTACTCCTAGAAGTATAAACCTTAACGAACCGTTTTATGATCTGTTTAAGGTGAATCAATCACAGTTTTTGCTCCAAACGAACTTACTGCCGAATCTTCAGAACTTAAATCTTAATTCCGCAGACAAATCGTACATTCTTCAATAAACTTGTCTTTGCTGTCATGCAATTGGGTATAAAGGCGGAAAAACAATATCAAAAGTTAAAATATAGAAAGTTTACATGATCACAAAAACCGTATCATCATCATTTCAGACGAACGACGTCCACTGTTGGACATAGGCCCCCCTTTCCCAAGTGTCGGCTTATAACCGTATAAAGCCTAAATATTTTATAGATCAATTACGAAATTATTAATTCAGTTCAATCCATATGAATTACCGTTTCTACTTCCTTTATTACGATGTTAAATTACCAACCTTGTCATCAATAATACATAATATCTACATTAATATTACACATAATTAAATTAATAATACCTTGACAGAGGAATATGAGTGGCCTACTTGTTTAAACTTGGCCTAGTTACCAAAGCCCCATGTTATGTTTTGACATTCTGTGGTTTAAACTATGCGGACACTCGCGAGATTAACGGAGATGTACAGTCAGCTCAAACTGTGATTTATGATAGGTTCGTGGCGAACAGATTAACAGATTCGTATCGTGGAAACTGGATTATATGGAATCAAAACTTTGCTTGTCAGTTATGCGACTTTATTTTTCAATGCTAGCTTGTGAACTTTTAAATCTGAAGTTTTTTTTTACAATTATTTTGCTTCATGGGAACAACGTTTAAATATTTACGCAGTCGGACTATTGTTGCACATTTACACTGGTTTTATAACGAATGACCAGTGATAAGAGGGAGTAGGCAGTAATCCAGCGCGCGGGTCCCGTGCGCGTTGATAGATGTTCATGTTTTCTAACTTTTTGTTCTAGGGCTAGCCGGATCCACGCGATTTTTTCTTACCCATTTTAGATCAGAAATGATAAACGAACAACCTGCAACTAGTAAATCGGGATCATCGTCATGACACCGTGGCCAGCACTGCTCACCCCAATTGACAACAACTAAATTAAGTTTGTACATAACTAACTTGAATAAGTTATCCTTACAGCAAAACAGAACCTTCCTTTTATCGAATTTACACATTTACATTTCAATCAACGTCTCAATCCACCACCACATAGTCCACATACATATTTAAAACATCCCCAAATAGTTTTATTTCCATTCTCCGTCAGTGAAGCTCTCTGACGTATTGGGGGCACCTACTTAAGGTCGGCTTCGACGGGTCAGCCAATATTTAAGTCGACAGCTGACGAAGATCGCGTCTGCGTCGGCTTTCTGTTACATTACATGTTACAGACGTTGATATGTTACAGATGTGATATGATGAGAATTATTAATGGCACTATACGATGAATGATGACTCGTAATCATGATGTTTGTCTAGCTATTGAATTATAGGGGCAGAATTATTTATTAATCATAGTATTTAGTCAGTTTGCAACGACGTCGGAAAGAAGCTTAGAAACATTATTTGTCAAAGTCCCGTCTCAGCAATTTTTCCGTACCGTTTCGACCAAAATCAGACATCAGAATGATGAATTGGTCCGTATCCCATGTCTAACTATACAAAATGAAATGTCAATTAACTCGCACAGATTTCTTTGTACCATAGAACTCATTTAATCTCTAGCGGGATAACTAGACAACCAGTCTCCTAAACTGAGGCGTGTAATCCTGTTACGATACGTAGTGGAGTACAAAGTCACTCAGGCAGGTTACTTCCCCTAGACTTAATTACTTGGAAGAGTGGAGCACAACGGACACACAGGTCATGTACTAGGCGCACAGACATACGAGGCGATAGGCTGCAGGGAGTGAACGCTAATTCTACCATCTATAGATTGTATAGAGATGGAACTTGACCAAGACCGGGGGCAGGGCTAATTTGGTGAAAGGACAAGTCACTTTTGGGTGGAATTGACGTTGATGTCATATTGCAATGGATGGACGTGTACAGGGTGAATCAAGCTTCGTAGCCTGTAGTTCCAGAGGTTTAGTAGTGGACTGCGACAGGATGATAATAAAGAAAGGTAGGTAGGAGTCCAAAGTTTCATATTGTTTAATTCGCATCCACAATAAATTTGAAAGTTGCGAAAATATTATCGGTCCTGCTAACTTGTGCAATGAATTTCACGTCAACGATTGAATTCAATAGTTACCCCATTTCATGCCAGACCAACTAAAAACATAAAATAAATATTAAATATTTTTCACCAAAACTCCAAATTGCCCTATTCACGGAAAACTGTGAGCAATATACACAATATTGGCAATAACAGAGCGAAGTATTGGAGTGTAAACACATAGAGTGCACCGGGTAGCGGGTTCGATTCCTGGCCGAGAGCCAAGCGTCAATTACCCTAATATCCCACTCTGCTTGATATGGGAATGAACTCGTGTACTGTGAGAATAAACGATATGATTTTATTGTTTATTTGGTACGAATGATATTGGATTATGGGACTTCGGCTTATTAACTTGGTTATCAAGGAGTATGATCACACAGATGAAAGATTACGCAATCAATTATTAAAACATGAGGTAACTTGTTGATCGAATCCACCGTGATATCGCGGTCTAGCTATACACTAGGAAGACGTAGAACGCGGTACTTTCAGTTATCACAATAAGCACAATATCCATAGAATTTCCTCATTCAATATAAGAAGAACATCAGCTGTCTGAACGAACACAATCTCTTTATCTGAGTCGCGAGGCATACGAGTGTCGTTAGTTCTCCGCCGACATACATTATTACAAAGGCAACTAGGCCTCCCGGAAGCGCTTTCGTCCGAATCCGGGCCGGATGCGGCCCGGTAGCGGGCCGGACGCGGGCCGGATGCGGCCCGTCTCGCCGCAACTCACAAACGTACTCGCACAATGTGACGACTAGAATTCGTTACACTAAATGTGAGGTTTTGATTTAGGTTGCTTTAGAGCTTTAGATCTTTTGAAAAGATATGAAAGAAAGTATGAGTTATGTTGACATTAGGAGTAGGTAGGGTTTCTTTGTTCGTGAATGTCTAAAAACACAAAGCTTTGAAACTCATCAACGTGTTGCTTTGTGGCGAATATAATATTCTACTAGACTATCCGATATCTGACATCAGCGTAACTATAGTCGCACACCTAGTTATCTGTACTCATTGTATGTTACACAAACGTACAATCCGTGCTCTGCGCTTCCTGACACATCTTTCACGGAGAAAGGTTTCTGATAGGTGTATTTTAGATGTACGAGTTGGAAATGAAATAAGCTCTAACTGAATAAAGATTTTGACAGTACCGCATCTGAACATCAAATATAAATATCAAAGGAAACAGACCAATTAAATCAACAAGCAAACAACATAATAGAAAACAATAATTTCATTCACAAATCGCCATCCTCTCACCGTCCACTCACTGCTAACTCTCTCGTGACCGCACGCGGTCCCCGTCGCCCCTACCCGCGCCGCCGCCGCCGCCGCGACCACTCCGACCCAATTCCAGCACACCATTGTGAAAGCTAGCCCACCTGTTAACGGGATTACAGTAATCCAAGATTCAAGAGGCAATTAGCAAAGGAAATTCTATTATAATCTTGTAATTTTATGTAAAAGGTAAAGATGTCTCTTCCGGGGCTTAAAATTGGGTATTATTAGATTTGTATTGTAATTTGAAGTTTTGGATTGGATTAGGGAATTAAAAGTTTTAAAGAAAATAAGGAGACGAATGTTAAAGTGGCCATTAAGAAATATCAACGGGAATTTCACGGGAAATAATAATGAAGTGAAGTTAAGTGGAATTTCGAGATTAAAAGCCCAAAAAACGAAATTACATTTCTGTTAAATTAAATAGATTTCCATTCCAAATTGTTCGCGAATAAAGTAAGTACCTTTCTACATAAACATACTTGATAGATATTATTCCTAGATTGGAAGAAGTTTTATTGGTACGCAAAAATCTAAAAATGTAGACTTATTTTGTGTGACTCCAACAAAAGAAAAGGCCCAGTACTTGATACAAGAATGTCTGAGTCTGCTCCCTGTAAGCTAACGTAAACAGAACTTTATGAGTCAGTGGGCTGCTCACAATATAATAGCAACGATTGCAAGACGTTTGCTCAGTCAAACAGCTAAACTACATTTTTATTGTAAAAGGTAGAAATCGTGGGCGCTCCAAGATATCGTAAAGCGAGCCACTTTAATATATTCTTGTGGGTCAGAAGTGAATTTTTGATGCTTTAAATATTCTACATTTTTAACATTTACTGTGTCTAGTGTTGGCTGAAGACGTTTGCCAAGTTAGCTGGTATATTCATTTAATTTAGTATGATTTGAGACCAGAGACGTATGGAACAAGGGCGGGTAGGCTATATACACATACTCAGTAGCGAGTGGAGCAAGCCTGCCGAAATAAAATTCACATTAAATGTTTCATCAATCAACTAAGACTTTTAAAGGTTGCTGTTCAACCCGTACGCTACTGCTAATGCAAAACACATCGTAATACACCCCATACATCAATGAACAATACCCCCAAACAACCCCCGGCAGTCATTTTCCACGCAACTGGTAGCCGGTGGCATACACAAGCGATGAGCGATCAATCAGGCGCTACAATGTCACACATCGATCACGGGGTCCTTGAGATCGCTAGCGTGATAGGGTTCACTTGTTTTTGTTTGGCTCTTAAGACCTTTAAGACTCCCTGAATGTATATGTAACGAGATACATTTTGATAACATTTTTTTCTGTATGGAACTCTGAGTAATGCTCAGTCTTGGCACACTGTTCTATTGTAAGAAATAAAAGGAAAGTAAAAGTGAGTTTACTTGTTTGTTTATTCGTCTTCAAGCCCTAACAAGCGACTAACCCTGGGATATATCATAGTATTATTACTATTATCTTTTTATCTCGGTAGAAAGTATTTAAAGGATGATTTTCGATCTCCCAGCGAGCGAAGTCGCAGGAAAGCTAGTGAAGCTATAAAATGAAAAGCCCACAGAAGTACTTTCTAGAATGGCATATACAAATCAGTTACAGATCAAAACAGAGTCAATCAAAATAGGAGCAATATCCGCAGTGACCTAAATAAAATGAGACAAATGGCGACTAATACATCACTTGCTATCATGATATTTGTCAAGCAGTACGTGTGATCAATCAGGCCGTACATCGAATAAGGGGCCTTTGTGACCCCCCAGGGCGTCGCACAGTTAACCGGCTTGCTTTGTTTCACTTGTCCAAAATTCACTGCAATTTACTGAAACTTGTCTGTTGTCAACATCAGGCAGAAATTGCAATGTGTTATTTTGTATATATGTCCCGAAATTGCGTCTGACAGCCACCAAAATTGATAACCTTTGAGAGCGTTTATTCGGAGCGTTTAATTTAAAACTGCAATTTCACGAGTTTATGTAATAATGTGGTCATGGTAGGTAACTTTACGAGTAGTACACACCGCAGATTTCACGGATAATATGCGGAGTAAATTATAACCGAAATATGCGGTTTTCAAATAAAATAAAAGGATAGGATTATGACATCTGCCCATTTTCTTTAAATGCAACCGAATACCAGAATGTTACATGGAGTGACTGCCTTGCTGGGTATTACAATAACCCTTGGTACGACTGATTGTCTTGACTCTGATTGTGTTGACTTTCGGGGTTATGTCCGACTACCCGATAAAATATTCAAAGACACCCACCCATCTACGTATCGACCTCAACGTTAAAGATAGACCTATGTGGATATTGCTCGGACACGAGCTCCTAATAACAGAAAGTATAGGACAAGAACAACATTATAGGACAAGAACACATTTAGTTATTTCGCTGATTATCCCGTAACTACACCCAGTTAACCTTTTTCGCACCTACCTACTACCTACCCATTTTCCGTTTACGTTATTATTCGTGTCCATTTGCGCGAATGCAAACCTTTTCACACGTCGGTACACGATCCCATCGGGCGACGGAGGATCGGTTTATAAAACTGTTTGAGTTAACAATATTTTTACTAAGCTTAATAAGACGAAAGTTTTTTTTGGCCGTTTTCATTTTTATGTTTTACAACTTTTGTGTACCAGTATTGGTAATCTTGGGGCTACTTTTCAGGCTGCTCAAAATGCTAATTTACTAATTATATAAATCACACTATCTGTGTCCCATTTGAAAAGATAGAATAAGTTTGGCAGTTGATCTCCTGCTTTATTTATTTATGACAAGCGGTTTAAGTCTTTAAGGAATTATTATACGATTACTCAATTGAGTTACACTAAGCAATATTCGCAGCCATGTTCTAACGCACGTTATTCCACACACCAACCTACGCATACTAAAAGTTATATTTCCACAAAAAAGCTTTTATCTGCTCGAATATCTTTCGAAGACAGAAAGCGACAATAAAATCGGTAACAAGTACAAATTGTCGCGCGCACGACCACACGACATGTGTCTGTCTGTGTGATTGATGTCGCGTCATCATTCACGTCAACCCAGACCTTGTGATACAAACACCTTTAGAGCTCTTGTCACTCTTTGTTAGATTTTAGGTGTTTTCGTGTGGGAGGGTAATTTTTTGACGAGCGAAAAATATGGTGGCTTTTGGTGTCGGCTATGTGTACTAATCTTAGAAATTATGGCGTTTCTTATCAATCCAGTTTGTGTGTGTCTGTGTGAGAATGCGGTGATTAGTAGAGTGCAAGGAGACAGTTTGCTAGAACTGTTCTATATTTTAAAGGCTTTGTAATGTTAATCAAAGTACGACAGTTAAGTAGAGCTGTATCTTTAAGACTTAGTAATGTGGAACATTATCTTAAGATTAAAACAAACTTGCATTATCCGACCTGGGCAAAGAAGAGGTTGGAGCTGGCTCTTAATCAGACCTGCAGGGGTGAGGTAATGCAGGGACAACTAATGTATTTGAGTTTTGAATCGAGTGACATTCTATCACCTTCATAAGCTGGTGGGGCACCCAGCATCTAGTCTTCAATTTATTCAATACGAGACCTAAATTATTTCTGATTCAACTCTCGTTTATTCACATGTTGCAAAACAGGTCTCCTTGACGTTTCTAAATAGCCTAGATTTGCTTATTGCTTCATATTTTTATATCTGTATCCCACGCCTTCAATTTCGCTTCTGTTAGGCAATCTAGGCATTGTACAGACAGAAATCTAGCCAGACACAATATATTATTCAGATGTAGTCGTCAGTACAACGCAATTTCATTTTGCAGGTAAACTCTTCGTTGTTATTTATTAGGAACGCAATATCTTTGGGTTTTTATTTAATAGGTATTCCGTGCTGTATTGATTTCAAGAAATGGTCAGAACTACAACACATCTCCTCGTCTTGAATTATTTATTTATTTATTTATTTATTTAAGGACAACCAACAAAGCGTACACCAAAAATACATATATAAGAACACATGTTGAATCTAACAGTTTATAGTGTAGCCTTAATTAAAGGCTGCCACGGCATGCATTGAACATAAATGAGAAAGGAAATACAGTAAGAGTCTTACTTTGTTTGTGTCTATATTAACTGTATTTATATACCAGTCTATTGGTACATAAATACAGCCAATTGTGACTTACATCTGGCACACAAATTAATATGAAAACCTACATAATTCATTTTTGTTTGACGTTGTGCTAACCAGAAAGAAGAAAAAAAAAAAAATATTAAAATAAAAAATAAAAATAAAAAATACAACACATTCTCAATCGTAAAGCACATACAATTAAGTACAAATCAAAAACAAAATGATCAATACACTCTTTTACGACAATGCCATACGCAAGACAGACTTGACTTTGTTTAAGGAGTAAGACATATCAATATCAACATTAGGTGATCGTGACAGGCGACTAAATTGAACCTGCATTCTGTTAATGGTGGAGAAATGACCCACATTGGTTTTAAAGCCTTTAGCGCGAAGCAACTCATATCTAGACTTACGAGCAAGTTTGTAAGGCACATTTAGGTTAATTTGGTTCAATAAACGCGGGCAATCGAAGTGATTGTTTATTATTTTATATAAGAACAGATGATCTAGGATCATACGGCGATTTTCCAGACTCATGAGTTTGAAATGTTTCAAGCGTGAGCTGTAGCTAGGTAAATGTCTGACCATGTTGCACTGATATGACAAGTGCCACAGAAATCTTTTCTGCACTGATTCCAGACGACGTTTGTGAATTTCGTAAAATGGAGTCCAAACTACGCTGCAATATTCTAAGCCTGATCTGACAATTGAGTTAAAGATTGCTATTTTAGTGGAGGCGCGCTTAAAATCTTTACAGTTCCGTAGAATAAAACCTAACATTTTAAACCCTCTAGTAGCAATTTTATCAACATGAATATTGAACCGAAGCTTATTGTCGATATAAACACCCAAATCGCGAATCACCTCTTTCTCGCAAATTATTTGGTCATTAATTTTATAATTACGAAAATACGGTCCTTTTTTCCTAGAAAAATGTACGTGATTGCATTTGTCAGCATTAAGTAACATGTTATTGTCCAAGCACCACTGGGAAAAGCGGTCCAAATCCTCTTGGAGTTTAAATGGGTCCTGATTGCACTCCATTCGTTTTATAATTTTAAGGTCATCCGCGTATAAATATATCTTTGAGTGTACAAAACAAGACGCTACGTCGTTTATGAATATATTGAAAAACAAAGGGCCTAGATGGGAGCCTTGGGGTACGCCTGAGGGTGTCAGAAAAGGATCCGATGAATAACCGTTAACGACAACTTTTGACGTGCGTTTAACAAGGTAAGACTTACACCACTGCAATAAGCTTCCTGCAATTCCGAATGAGTGTAGTTTGTTAATCAGTATTTTGTGATCCACTTTGTCAAACGCCTTGCTAAAGTCGGTGTAAATTACATCTACAGGTGATCCTCGGTCTATGGCGACGACTAAATCCGATATAAAACACGCAAGATTGGTTCCCGTCGATCTGCCTTTCATAAAGCCATGTTGTTCAGGCATTAATGTTTGTTTCACATGCCACAAAAGTATAGGGTATACTAAAGCTTCGAACAGTTTGGCAAAAATGGACAGAATAGATACTGGTCTATAGTTACTCGCGGCGGATTTGTCCCCAGACTTAAAAATCGGTACTACTCGTGCGGTGTTATTTTATTTATTTATTTTATAATTAACATGTGTTAATTTAGAAACTCTGTCTTTGAGCAAACGATATGAAATTTTATCCAGGGGGTTTTTAAATTTTGAATAAAGCGTACGGTACTTATTTTTTTCTTTTAGAAGGCGAACAAGATCCCTGTTGAACCAAACCGGATATTTGCAAGTTTTAGGCTTAATCTTAGGTACGTACATCTCAATCACATTATAAATAACTTTGTAAAATGAATCCAGCATTTCGTCGACATTACAACATTGTGAAAACTGGTCTTGCCATGATATTTTCCCTAATTCCTGAATGATATTGCTATAATCAGCTTTATAGAACTTAAATGTAGGCTCCTGGTTCGGGTGTAAAGTTTCCTCATGCAAGTTGCATAGCAGTTCAAATTCAAGGGGGGGATGGTATGAATCTATATTACTGAGAGGGCTTTTAGACACACTCAAACTTTTCACCGTTGTATCGGTCAATACAAGATCGAGTATCTTATTTTTACTGTTATAAACACAATTGTATTGAGCTAGATTATTTAACGAAATAAAGTCTAATAGTTTCTGCTCATAAATGCCATTTTTATGTAGGGAAGGTGCAAGCGGTGCGCCAGGTGAGCCCACCCATTCAATGCTACTTAGGTTGAAATCACCTAATATTAACGTGGCATTAAAGTTTTCCAAGGCATTATTAGCATTATCGATAAAATGTTCTAAAATATGTTTTTGTACTGGAGGAGGGATATATACCGCACAGATCAAAAGTTTAGCAAGTCGTTTGTTCAAGGAAATGTCTACGCACACCCATACGTCTTCACATTTACTATCCCATTTGGTCACTCGATATGATCGTAACCTTTTAGATACCGCCACTAAAACACCGCCACCTGACTTTTTGTTATGAAAGCCACTAGACTCACGATCCCGTCGATAGACCAGATACCGGTTGCAAAACAATTCAGAGTCCAATATGTCGCCCGCCAACCACGTCTCGCTAAGTACAATAATATCATAGTTACATGTTAAAATACTCAAGTAAAAATCTACAGTTTTGGTCCTCAAACCTCTTACGTTTTGGTAATAACATTTTATTATATCAGAGAATGAAAAATAGATAAGTATCGGTTCAAGAATTGAGTTTAAAGTATCTATTACAAAAAAAACACCACTACAATAGAAATAACAAATAGATCAGGTTAATTTATTCAATGTGTCCATATTACGAACAAATACTTTCTCAGATTCACCAGATTTGCGCACATAAACTCGTCCTCCGCGTACCCACACAAATTTATAATTTAGTTCTTTCGCTCGAAGTCGGGCTGCGGCGTGTAGGTTTTTATTTTCCGTTGTGAGATTCTCAGTAACAAAAATTGCTATCTTTTTATCATCCAGGCCTATCACGCTAGTGTTCAGCTTCTCATTTGGGTGATCCTTGTTGTATTGTATTGTAGCTGCAAGCAGAGAATCCCTGGTGCGTGGAGTGTTGAACTTCATGAGGATTGTACGTGGGCGAGAGGATTCAGGGTTCGACTTGGCAACGCGTGAGCAATAAGATATGTCGCCGTCGTTTATGGGAAACTTGACAACTTGGCCGAGTTGTCTGACAATGCTCACTACATTCTCAGCCTTGTGCTCGGGTACACACTGAAGTTCCAAGTTGGTAGACCTTGACAACTGGTCCATCTGCCGGACTCGATTAGACAGAACGTTGACCTCTGACCGAAGCAGCTCGTTTTCAGATTTTAATTGTTTAATTGTGGAGTTATGAGCGACCATGTCGCTATTTAAACTGTCAAATTGTGCACTCAAAAAACTTACGGAATGCTCAAACCCAGTTATTTGATCCCTCAGTTCACGCAATTCAATGTTTAAAGTATTCTTCAATTCACTCATAAATTCATTCATAACAGAACGCATCTCGTCGCGTATCATAACCTGTATATCAGAGCGCGATCCACCGTCTGGCATTCTAGTTACAGATGTTTGTGCAGAGTCCGGCTTGTTTAATATCTTACGACGCGTTACATTAAATGTTATATCAGCCAAGCCTGTTGGTGTCGAAGGGCGAACGGGATCATTACCTTTAGGCTGTTTATTACCGCAACTGAGGCAAATCCACTTCTGGCCAGCATCGAGAAACTTCTTTCCTTCTTCAGGTGAGATATCGAGGCATAAGCAGTGATATTTGTTCTTACAACGCTGGCATTCTAAGTAATCATTTTCTATTAGGTCAGTACAAACAGCACATTCACTCATGATACTTATTCGGTGCACGCGCACTACCTCGGCGATGACAAGGACGAAAAATACAACTGTCCCTTATCGCAGGGGAGGTGCGGCAAGTCCCCGCGCTCGCTGTTAGCACTCGCGCCGACGTTTTTTTCCACAAAATGTAATTTCTATGACACTGGAATATGTGACTTATTTGTTTACACAGCGGTACTAATTAGAATAGCCGAACAACAATTTTTTTTCTTAAATGAAGATAGTTAAGAGCGGTACGTCTCCTTCCTATAGCGAACTGGTCTCAACTTCGATTATACATGACTTATCTACCTAAAACAACTTTCTAAATTAAACAGCAAAAATGTACACTACACAC
Source organism: Xestia c-nigrum (assembly GCA_916618015.1). Taxonomy (NCBI): domain Eukaryota; kingdom Metazoa; phylum Arthropoda; class Insecta; order Lepidoptera; family Noctuidae; genus Xestia; species Xestia c-nigrum. The sequence goes on from OU745256.1 coordinate 1,009,882, forward strand.
AGATGTTCTTACAAAATATAAAAAAAGACCCAAACCCTATTACGACAAATCGAACATTTTTATTTTTTTAGAGAATGTCCTCGAGTCCTAAGCCTGGTATCTAAAAAGGATGATTTATAATAAAATACGTCTGTCTACCCCGCAGACGACCTAAGTACATGATCGATAGTTATTTTTATTATTTCTAAGAGAAAACCCTTTTTCTAAGCTTAAACAGGTAACAAGATGGTCGTGAAAGGTATTCAGAAAATTTATTTTACAACATTACACATTAGCATTACATTAGCATTTATTTTACATTTCTTTCTAAAATTAATATTTCACCAGATATTAGAGCAAAAAGGGTCCACTTAAAATAATATTAATTCTGGACCTAAAAGACCAACCGCATATACTTGCTTTGAAGACGGAATATATTCATATCGATAATATTTCTGACTAAGCACTTATTACGGATCGCAATTTTGCTAAATTCTACGCAATTTTCCAGAAAAGCCTTTTCATCATGACATGAATAATATTGACATCATAATCGAGAACATGTGTTATTTCGTAACAAAAACGCGGTTATATACCTACCTGACTCAAACTCAACTCAACTCAAATCATTTATTTCAATTAGACCATTACGGCACTTTTGAATGTCAAAAATACAAAACTAAATCAAAGCTACAGTCACAGTCACAAGGCATAATAACTTGAGAAAGTACTGTAGTTGCCCATTCCCTAGCGTAGATCTCTATGGAGAAGAACGGGCAAGAAACTCCATGGACACTCTTTTCAATCAAAATATTGTTACAAAATCTTGGTTACATCATTCATGTTATGATTATACATATATGTGAGAACGATGTAGAAAGACGTGCACATTAAGAGCGTCCAGAGAAAAGATTAAATCAACTTAAAAAATTAATAAATTAAAATTAACCGTGGCAGCTGAGAGTTGACCAGTCTCAATTGACAGCGCCCGTTCACGAACATGACGCATGTATCAGCATCATTCAACTCGACCATATTGAAGGGAATTAAATGACCCGACACACCCGCCACCATCACCGAGACATTTGAGTGAGCATGACATTCTCTCAGCCGCCAGGGCATATTCAAGTCAAAAAAAAAGATAACTAAATGTAAAATGGTGGCTTTACAATACATGGAACTCACACATGTGGTATGCAATTATATAATATTAAGAGATGGAATCTATACAATGCAAGGATATTTTTACAATCTTCTGCAGCTTCCACAATAACTTGACTGGGAATCAATTAGTTTGCGCCTATGGTTGTGGAGCAGGACCGGCATTGAGCCAAGCATTTTTATCATCAATGTAATCCCCCAACTTATAATATGCTTGACTACATAGTGTGCGTTTTACACAAGATTTAAATTTCGTCTCATTCAGTTGTAGAATGTGGGGAGGTATTTTATTGTAACATTTTAAACAGTACCCCATGAAAGAGGAATCTACTTTAGCAAGCCTGAAACCTGGCTGAACTAGTTCGTCCCTATTTGTGTGGTGTGTGTATTATAGTGGTGTCTGTCACCTCTTTTACTGAATAAATGCAGATTTTTCCTAACGTACATGATGTTTTCATAGATGTATTGACAAGGTACTGTCATGATATTAATTTCCTTAAACAGCTCTCTCAGAGAATCGCGTCTACGTAAATCATATATGGCTCTGATGGCTCTTTTCTGCAGAATAAATATAGACTCGATGTCTGCAGCCCGTCCCCATAGTAAAATACCGTATGACATAATACTATGAAAATAACTGAAATAAACTATCGTCGCGGTATCAACATCGGTAAATTGACGGATTTTTCTAACAGCATATGCTGCTGAGCTTAGGCGTCCTGCAAGAGATGTTAAATGAGGGCCCCATTGTAGCCTTGAATCGAGCGCGATTCCCAAGAAAATCGTTTTATCGACAAATTCTAGTTTCTCTTGATTTAATACTATGTCACAATCACTACTTTTGACATTTGGAAGAGCAAATCTGATGCATTTAGTTTTTTTCCCATTTAGAACTAAATTATTTACAGTAAACCAATTATGAACCTGCAGTAGGGCGTTATTTACGTCGTCAAAATTAGTGGCACGTCTGTTTATTCTAAATATTAAAGAAGTATCGTCTGCAAACAACACCATTTGCGGGCGATTGTTAAATAAATGGGGTAAGTCATTAATATAAACCAAAAAGAGGAAGGGACCCAATATCGAACCTTGTGGTACACCCATTTCTTCTTTTAAACCCATTGAATTGACACCATTTATTTGTACCTGCTGCTGTCTATCACTCAAATACGATTTAACTAAACTGAGCGCAAGTTTACCTAAACCGTAATGCTCAAGTTTCAAGATTAAGGTTTCGTGATTTACGCAATCAAATGCCTTCGAAAGGTCACAGAATATTCCTATGGCATCATGTGCCTCTTCCCACGCAGTAAATATGTGTTTTAATAAAGTGACACCGGCGTCAGTTGTACAACGTCCTTTGGTGAAACCATACTGTTGATCGTGTAATATTTTATTGGTGTTAAAATGGTGAAGCATTTGATTGAGCATTATCTTTTCAAACACCTTGCTGAAAACTGGCAACACGGATACGGGCCTATAGTTATTCGTGTCTTTACTGTCCCCGGATTTAAAAAGCGGTATTACTTTACTAAACTTCATCAGATCCGGAAAGACCCCTTGATCCACGCACAAATTAAATATTAAGGCTAAATACGGAGCTACGGTCTCAATAATTGAGGTACAAGCTTTGATAGACAAACCCCATAGATCTTCAGTTAATTTGATCTTGATTTGCTTAAAAGCTTTTAAGACTGTTATGGGGTTTATATGCTGGAATTTAAATTCATTTGGACAGGCTGAAACGTTTGCCTTCAGTAAGTCAATAGAGACCAAGGGACAGGAGTTTAAGGTTTCTGCAGTTTTAATTGGGATACTGGTAAAGAAATTTACAAATTCATGAGCAACTTCACTGTTGGAGCTAACAAGGCCACGTGAGGTCTCTAGTGTGAAGTCATTACTCTGTTTTTTATTTCTATTTGTTTCGCTGTTGATTATTTTCCAAACCGTCTTTATTTTATTTTCGGCTGATTTAATCTTTTTGCTAATGTATAATGATTTGGCTACCTTGCAAGTGGTTTTAAAAATTTTCGAGTAAGTAGCAACATATTTATTAAAAGATTCTGTTTTGATATAAGGCTTAAGGCCGTACAGCTCAAACAATCGTTCCCTACTTTTCCTAATACCCTGTGTTGCCCAGTCACTGAAAATAAACTTTGGGCCAATAGTTTTAGTTTTCATTTTTAAAGTGTTATTGAACTCAGTGTGCACTACCGAAAAGAATTCTTCATACAATTCATTTACATTGTTTCTAATATGGCCTGGTATATTAAGCTTGCTACTTAAATTATTATTGAACTTTTCTAAATTGCTGGGTGTTATTTGTCTGGTTTGAATCTGAATTCTTTGTAATTGTTTAATGTACGCGAAAGCAACTGTCTGCCCGCTATGATCTGAAGGAAGATAATTTACGATAGATATATCTAAGTAGTCGCAGCAACAAAAAACATTATCAATACATGTAGCAGTATTTGTAGTAATTCGGGTTGGTTCTGAAAAAACGTTTGACAAATTAAATGATTTAAAAAGACTTAAAAATCGACTGCTATTGACATTATTCTCTAAGATATTAACATTGAAGTCACCACAGATAATTATTGATTTATTACCAGTTACAAGTTTTGCTAAAGCATCTTCCATTACTGACTCAAAGATAGAGTAGTTCAGATAATTTGGGGGTCTGTAAACGCTCACTATTATATGCTTATCAAGCTCAACACAAGAAAATTCAATGCTATGTTCGACCGATAGATCGACTATATCATTTCGAGATTTAGATTTAATACAATTGTTAACTAAGATTAATGAACCCCCTCGCATCTTAGATTTTCGGTTGAAGCAACTTCCCACGTTGTAGTTATTATAATTTATTTGCATTGATTCATAATCTTTCATCCAATGTTCGGTAAAACAAATAACATCAAACTTAGTTTTTTCTAAAAACAATTCTATCTCTAATTGTTTGGATGAAAATCCCTGAATATTCTGGTGAAATAATTTCAAAGTATTCTGCTCAGCCCCTTTCTTACAAATAGTTGATTGAGAGCTAGAAGATACCGGTTTATCTAAATTATCTCTATTACCTTCTATTGTCTTACTGACTAGTTTAAATCTAAGCTAAAATGTGTATAATTACAATTAGTATAATTACTAATTTCCGTGGGACTAAACAAACTGAGAGGTAAACAAAGTGACTTTGTGTCAGTGAAAATGATAAAAGAAAAATAAATAAATGTATTGAATTGACATAAGCTACTGAAAAGTAAATACAAAACGGTTTAAACGTTAGTCCATTGTTCAGAGATGTCTAGGCGTGATGCCATCGGTTTCACGCCCAGCAAACTAACTAAACAGTGAAACCGAGCGTACAGTCCCGTGTGCCCGCAGTCTATTCATATGAAATTGGTCAACAAACAACATCTATTGCTTGCTTTCAGTATTTTCAAACGTTCTTAATAATAAATAGAACTTTGAAGTCAAACCCCAAAACAAAATCTTTAACAAACCATATTCTGTCTGTCTCCATTCATACAGATACATAATCAGAACAAAAAAAGAGTATAATTTTTTGCAAAGCAAAATTGTGCCAATCTTCGAAACCTTTCTTGTAGACAAAATAATAATACATTTGGAACCCCGCCATATACTCAAATGGTTCATATGGATTCAATTCGATCCGCTTATAATTTGTATGACAGTTTCCAAATGGTGGCTCCATTTGGAAACTGTCATGCATATTTGATTTATAAAATGACGTATGTAATTCCAATTGCAATTACGTTTTTGTGAAGGCAATCGCAAATGTCACATGATAGACGATATGTCGACGGGAATTTAATCATACGTTTGAAGCATAGGTTGGTAGCATAGGTACTGATGTTAATAGCTAATAATGTAGGTATGTCCTATTAATATTCAATTCATCTAATTATGATCGAATATGTTCCCCTTTGACGTGTCGGAACTAATACTCTAGCTATTCATTAGTCGAATATGAAATCCTAATTAATAGGAGATGGTTGTTAATTCGAGATCGTACTTGACTACGAGTATGTATAGTACAGCTATATTATTCATACCAAGACAACATTCTTGACACCAGTACGAAGAAAATGGTGTAGGTGTGTAACCATAGTAGAAGTTGGCATTGTGTAGTGTCTGCTTAGCCTCATGGGAAATAGGTGTCAGTTTATGTACGAATATGTGTTTGCTAAATTCTTCCAAAATTACCTGAAAATTTCACATCATCGCTAAAATAATGGCCGTCTGCCAAATCCAACAGCTGGTGTTACCCACGACCTACCTCAACTGACAACAGCTATATTCCAGAACCATTAAATTCCCCACCAAACATCTGGGTATTTAACCACAACAGTTCCTCTCGTATGTTTCGAGTAATAAATCTAATAAAAATCCGTCAGCATGATAAACTGGCTGGCTGGTTGCTGGTTGGCTGGTTGCCAGCTCACCGCTGCGCCATTGCCCGACATTGCCCGCTATTGCACCACGGCGAGGAGCAATAAAAACTTAACTTATACACGGTGAACTGTTTATAGCTGTCATAGAGTGCGGTGGATGGCGATAGCAACGCGGTTCGTATACGTAATAAGTGCGCGGGGTGCAGATTTGTGAACGTGTTGATGTTTTTAATTTTTTGATGTTCAGGATGGGTATGTATTTGAATATCAAAGATTAAAATACCTACTGTTAAAATATCGATGTTCAAAACATCGAAAATGGAAATATCGGACGAAAATAAAACCAAAAATTAAAATAATGAAAGTTTATATTATCGAATGGTTAAATATCCTGCGTCCAATATATCTAAAATCTAAATATCTACGACAATTACATCGAAATATCCAAATATCGAAGTACAGATTATCGAATGTCCTAAATACCGAAGTACAAAATATCGAACGTACTAAATATCGACGGATACATATATTATTTGAACATCGAAAATTAATTTGCCTACGTGTAAAAATGGGTTTAGATTTCAACATTTAATATATTCATTAATTCACCTTAGAAATACGTATAAGTTAAAATATCGAACAAATTTTGATATAAGAAGAATGAGTGGAAAAAAGGTTGCTTCTGCAACGTCTCCGGCGCTACGGGAAGTGCAACCCCTTCGCCCTTGCGTAACAAAGGATAGGCACCCATCTTCTCGCCTCCGGATTTTTATATACACTCTAGGGGTAACAGCCAAAAGACTAGGTAAATTCGGGGTGCACCAATTCGGTTTTGGAACAATGTCGACCTATTTTATCCAAAAATCAGTGTCCAGTGTACAAGCATAGGAGATTGTGAAGGTATTAATTACGTCTTTAAATTAAAATATTTTCTTGAAAGTCAATATGTTGTGCTATTAAAGTGAGTGACAGAAACGTATCGCTGCAAAACCGACTCCACGTGTTTGTCCTACCCCAAGAGTGTAATTTAGAATCGCGTAGGCGCGTAGGGGCGAGGCAGCCCGCGAGCTGAGGAGCAGGTGGTTTTAACATCCGCCGCCGCAGCTGAGGCTGGCCGGCGGCGTAGCCGGCCAACAAGCCGAAAAAGAGGTGGTGAGCGTTTAGACCATCTGCGACGTTAAGCTCGCGTGGGACTGCCGGAGTCCTGCAGCGCCGGAGCCGTGACAGAAACCTTTTTTTTTTTTCGGTATTTTAAGCGTAGGTATTTTAATCTTCGATATTCAAATATGTACCCGTTCAGGATAGTTCAGTAGTTTAACTAGAGTAAAAAAATAGTCGCAGTTAACTCGATGCTTTGACAAAGGAAAAGTAACTTTATCGAAGATTCAAACTTGTAAGTGCGGACAGTTTGCAAACGCACTTCAGACGCGAACTAACCTAAACCTTTAGAACAATTACTAAACATACGACTTTTTACAAAACATACCAAAAGAATACATAAATCATAAAAAAAAAACTAGCAAGTAATTGAGAATTCAAGATGTCACCGATATGAATATACGAATCCAGATCAAACTAATAAAGACATAGTTTACGAACATTGCAATCAAGGGAGTTAGATTTAATAGTGAGAAAAAAATGTCTTGGTTTCTATCCTTCTAAATCCTCTTAAAAAACGAACAACTCAATCCTTTGGCCTCCTGGTACTAGTATATTGGGAGGAGTCATATAAAATGTTCTTACAGTCGATTCACGTCCACTTAATGACTAACGATTATTACTTTATTGGCTCCATAAATGCTTTCTTTTTCTTTCTTTATAAGCAAAATGTCCTAGTACTACATTCTTGTGCCGGTAAATATACTTTTGAAGTAAAAGCCGAAAATGCCGAGTCGACACGGACTGTGCCGAATGAGTCCACTTTGTCAACCAATAGTAACGAATCAAATGTGCCTACCTGAATAAGTGTCTAGCACCTATATTTTAAATAAGGCCAGTTTATTAATAAGACTACATTATCCCGTTATTCTTCTTTCTTCATATTCCTCGTACTTTATAACAATAAATGTCGGTAAAGATCATCATTTTTATCCCGCGCAGTTGCGGCGGGATAAAAATGTTCTTTATTATTATAAGCACAGTTTTTATAGCGATGCAATTAAGTTCAATGAAGATATAAGAGTTTGTGGCTTCAACACCTCTTTACAATATTTTATAGGAAAGATAATGAATACGAGATTATAATGTTCTTGTAACTCAAAAACACTTAATTGTCTTTTTTGCTTCAGTGCTTATCATTTAGGCCCGTTAATCGTTAAGCTTTAAGATGAACTCTATCATCAAGTATATGTTGTTTTTCGGAATGCCTTAAAAACCCGCTGGTAAAAACAGAACTGATAGAAACATCAAATTTTGTTCAAAAGTTTGTCACAATATAAGGAAAGTGAGCACAATTTTTTTTAAATACATACCTATTAAAAGGTTAATAATTACCTTTGTTAACCCTTTAATAAACTTACGGAAACTTGAATTTTAGCTGATGGAAAATCTCTCCAGCCACACGGCTTGCCTAATTTCTGATCACCAAAATACCCTAGACGAGTTACTCAACCAGTCACAAAAAACCTTATAGTCATTACTATTAGCTTAAAAAAATGAGAAAACATATTTTTTTAACTTGTAAAAGGTCAATACCCAAATAAAGTGCAAAAAGAGAGAGGTGTCGATAATCGCCGCATTGCGGTCCGCGTCCTGTGTAACCTGCTCAATGGCCACTTATACCTAGGTGTAGGTGTAGGTGTACTCGGTAATTCAGACTTGAGTACGTGTTACGTAGGCGTAATAGCCGTCCCTGAGTTTGCTTTCCTACAATTCATTGAACTACCAAAGAAATACAAACCGAATAGACGTCGCAATACGAAGGTTTTTGTTAAAAGTAGGTTGTCCTTTTAACAAGTTAAGTTTACATAATGTAAAACATCAACCACGCGAGCTTTTTCTCCGAAGAGTTAAGCAGCAGTGTTGAGTGTACCTTTAGTTTAGTAAAACCATAGTCTAGGCATCTAACGGGCACAAATGCTAAATCCAGTTTACTACTGAAAAAATCCTGACGAATATTTTTTCGAAGCCATGTTCAAATGTAGATATTACAATCATTCGACTCACAAGGCAGGTAAGTTTTCGAAACTAAGTTTTCGACTTTATCCACCTAGTTAAGTTTACACGTTAAAAAAGGTGGTATTTGAAACGTTTCCAAAGTACTTTTGGCTAACACAGAATAGTTAGCGGTTAGATGTAGACAGAACATGTGATTACGAGCTAGTTGGATGCTTTTATTAAGAATTGGCACGAACTGGCTATTCACGACTAGTGGAAATGAACACTAATTCAGTGTTTTCTAGAACTGGGGCAAAGTTCTTTAAGATAGTACTTTAATGAGGCAATTATTTAGTAAACACGAGGCAATCTTGTTAAAATTGCTTCAAGTGGAAAAAAGTAGTTAAAGCTACAATAAAATAACTAGCAACTACAAGACCGCCAGAACAACCATTTCCTGAAACTTATGACTCGCATATTCACCATATCATTTAAACAAAACATTTCAATCTCCATACAAAAGTAAATAACCGACACAGTTTTCCCCACATTAGACCCTAATAACTCACACATATTCCGAAAAACGAATCAAAACGCGAATAAAATCCTTCCCTCGATTCAAAAAGGCTCAATTTCCCTTACATAGCGTGACGTAACAACAATGACGTAATATTTACAGTCACAAGGCGGTGCTAAAAGCTTCTCGAACTAATTTAACGGCGCGACACAGATGCGTAAAAATAGCGATGAGGGAACCATTTTCCGATTGCTGGTACAAGCGCATACTCGGACAGGGCTGGTGCCCAACGTTGGGCTAACAGAAAAGGTTTTATTAGCTTAGTGAGAGTTAGATTATGTTGAAGTTATCCAATTTTAGCAATGAAAGATAGTGATTGAAACTGCTATTTCATTACCTATGTTTTTTCTAAGTTACTCAAGAAATAGCATAAGTACATACAAAACAATTTGAATTGCAATTTTATGAATTAAATAAGACAAATAATAACGATTCTAAACTGATTATTATGAGAAGGATAGATAGGCAGTCGTTCCATGTAAAATACTGGTATTCAGCTGCATCCGGTTAGACTGGAAGCCGGCCCCAATACAGTTGGGAAAAGGCAGGCAGATAATGATGAAACTGATAATTATGATAAAAGGAGGTTTGTGCCCCAACAGTGGCAATTTCACAGGCTGATTTTGTGACGCTAATATAATCTTAATTATTTATACAAAATCTCAGGTCTACCGCTGGCAACCCTGGTGAAAGTCAACGGACCCCAAACACACGTATTTTACATCTCACGCGGGAGCGAGTACAATTATGTTATTGGTGGAGGATTCGCGCGGAAATGGAGATCTTTAGCGATAGGACCCAGAAGTAATACTTGTTTGTGTTAAACTTCAAGAGCCGGAATGGTGTTACATCAGATTCAGTATTACTTGATTAAAGACAATTTACACTAATTATAGTGTACACGTTTAGCACATCTTAAGCTGTCCGTGGGATACTTTATGAACGCCGTTTAGACGTGTTGATCGCGTTCAGTGTTATCGATGTAATTCGCCCTAAATATTCCCCAGTCAAGAAAAAATCAATGTGCTCAATGTGTTTTAGTCATACATAAATTCCCAGAAGTCCCAGGTGTGTCCTTAGATCTACCTATTATTCAAAGTAAAAATTTGTAACAGTAAAAAAAATGTAGGATAAATGCGTATAATAAAAGTTATAAAAAGTTAACTTACCTGCTAACAAAAAACATTTGAAATAAAATATTCCTTTGAGAACCTTTTAAAACTATTCAAATCAAACAGAATTGAATATTCCACTACGAGTTACGTTTAATAAAGTTTTATTTCCAATTCAGTGAATATTGAACTAATTGCATTCGTTACAGATAACTGATAAAATATTCTCTTTTGCACAAAAACGTAACATGCACAGTACAGAATTTAATATCGTGTTCAATCAAGCGAGAAGTATTGAATTTAAAATAAAACATATTCGGTGCGCCCGAACGGAGAGAGTCATCATGTATTCTGTTTGTGCACTAGTGCTATAATATGGAGCGACGTGGCACATCTGCTGTCATAGGAGTGATCCTTCAAGCTTGGGTAGATGTCCACTGACACCTGTCTGATAATCTAGGGTATTAGGTCCAATGTCACAGGGATCTGGAAATAGATCGCACTTCATTGGCTTTTTAGGCGAACTCTCAAATCATTTTGACCATTTGGGGCAGTAAAAATAGGTACTAGGGAATCAAAACTTATCAGGAATAAAATTTTGCCTAACTTCAAGACAACGAAAATTAAGTGCCATTTATAAAGTACATTCTGTTCGGTCTCTATACTAACAAAAAATGTTATTCGTATGTATATTTAGGTTAAGGTATTTATGTATGGGTCTTTGTTACCTGAAATAAATGGCTTATTATTATTCCTTTTTTCAAATTTTTACAATTTTTTTACATTTTTAAATATTAATTTAAGAAAATATATAAAACACATTTAAAAATATAAAAAATTGTAGCCCACCGGTATCGGGAACAGGGTCCAAGCTACCGGCGGTCAGGGCTCCAGAGAGAGGAACCTCCTAACGATACGGGCCGTGTCCAGGAGTACCGCTTTCTGAATCAATTATTATTATTACATCTTTTGACTGTCGCAACAGTTGACAAAATCCAAAATTATTTAACTACACATGGGTTGTCTGTTTGAAAAAAGTCCACGCTTTTTCCTCCCACGTTATTCTGCGGGCACTCGCCTATGTATGTGTTTACTGCTCAATCCACTATACAGGCGAACGATAAAACTTCACACCTGCTGCCTGACCCTTCAGCCTGTGACAAAGAAATGGCCATAAAACTCATATTTTCCGAGCCATATCACGATGTTCATGTTTTAATACAAGTATTTTTACAACGTGGAGCATATATATTTTTTATAGTTCCTTTTCACTTAAAGTGGTTTTAAGAATCCTAACAAAAGAAAATCGCATGTATAAATTCACTTTCGTGTCCGTCTGATACAAAGATTTTCTCATATCTATGGAGCGTAGAATTTTTATAATATTAGAGGACGCGCACACTGATCGCCAGTCAAAAACGTATTTTGTTGCACAAAGATTCCAACAAAAGAAAACTTAACCCATTTGCTTCGCATACAACACATTTATCCAATAATAAATTGAGCCAATCTTTTCGTTCACATCGCTGTTCGAGCGGTTCTTCTGTGAAGAGCCATTGACGTCCGCCGTTCATTCCCGATCCCATTCGTTCTCGGTTACCCAAATGACCAATATTGGCACCACTCGTATTTATTAACGGACGTTTTAAAATATTATTCAATTAAAAAATATATTATTTTATGAAACTGTTTGAGCTGTATTTGGGACCGGACAGTGTGCAGTGTTTCAATGTGTATGTTTTTTATTCTGATTCTGCATCAGACTATTTGCCACCATGACTTCAGTAAGAATTTCAGTTAAGTGTGGCTCTTGAAATGAAATCAAAATACTCCAGAATATTAAAACTTTTATGTATTACAATGAAACCTCTAAAAATAGCCCGTGATGAATAAGAACCTTATTCCATCGTATAAAAGGGTAACATAACTATGTTACCCTTTTTTATTTGGTAGTAACTTGTTTAACTAAACAAGTTACTACCAAATACAATTTCCGGGACCCTCCGCTATTCAAAACACGAAGCGAACTCACATTATTAATTTTAATGTCCGTAGAAGCAAACCAACGATACCCATTAGTGATAATTGCATGTACAGTCAACAAAAGAGGTTGGTATGCAGGCAGAAACAAACATCTTTGTACTGCGCGCAATATTAATTGTTTTCCGGGTACGGTTATTTTAAACCTATGACTATTTGAACTTGTCAAAGACCTGGGTTATCCATAAAACCTGGTAGTACTAGTAAATATTGCGCAGTAAGTTTCAGAGTTTGATTGTGTACTCTTCCCTCTCAATCAAAACCTGTATAAGTCTCTCTTACTAAGCCTAGATATGTCATATTTACATCTGCGTAGTGTAAAAAGTTGTTGTACGTGAAATGCTACCTGTTTACTTTTCTGTTTCGTCGATTATACGTTTAAAATATTCAGTTACACAATACACTACATAAAACAGTATAAATAGCTGTTATTTATTGAGCAAAATTGGAAGTCTCCGCGTTTAGTTAATCCGATTATTGTTGAACGCTGATTGGAAAATCACGGAGTATTAGATGCTAATTTTATTGCTCTATTCCGATAGCGTTTGGTAGAAATGGGTCACTATTACTTCTGTAAATAATGACTAATTTACGCTAAGCGGTGTCATTTGGCAGGGTTTCTGTTTGATATGATTGCTTGTGGAAGACTGAGTCGAAGCTTTAAGTGTGGTTGTATTGTAAGAAAGAAAGAAAGAAGAAAAAACATTTATTACCCCGACAGGACAAAACACACAAAAAAAAATGGTTGAATCATGATTATAACTAATAAAAAGTAAACATAGTGAGAAAAATTATCAAATCATAAAAAAATACAAACAAAATTTAACACCTCATAACATCTTTTCATTAGACTGCATTAAATGAATATGAAACATCATCTGCCTAGCCTTTTCCCAACTATGTTGGGGTCAGCTTCCAGTCTAACTGGATGCAGCTGTTTTACATGGAGCGACTGCCCATCTGACGTCCACAACTGGGTAATATCATTTGGTAAGACTGGTTGTCAGACTTTTTTGGGCCACTGACTACCTATAACGACCGCCAAAGATGGACAAATGACAGCCGGGACCAACAGCTTAACGTGTTTTCCGAGGCACGGAGGCTACTAGCTCCTCGTCCTGAATGAAATGAATAAGAATAAGGCACGTTTATTTAGCGGATTTTTATTTTGCACTATCCTAAAAATCGCGGCTTCGCCTGCGTGATTTTCGGTATGTAATGTCCCACAGAATCGTACTACCGGGAAAGTATCTTTTGGGTTATTAACGATGTATGTGCCAAATTTCATCCAAATCCGGTCAGTAGTTTTTGCGTGAAAAAGTAATAAACATCCATCCAACTCTCACATTTATAATATTAGTGGAAAGTAGAATTATCACAAGGAATCCGCAGATCAAAATTATTTCTCTTGTTGTATATTCTGAAACGGATTTACCACGATTATTAAAATTGTATTTAAATGAAAAATGTTTTATAATAATCGTATTGAATGGAAACCTAATCCAAAACCTTTTATAAAGCCATAACAAAATATTACATCTCCAAGCTCGTCTGTCTGACCTCAATAATTTCAAAAAACAACGTAAAAATACTCATAAAGCAGTGTTAACGAGGGCATTAACAAGTCTGTCCGGGCAGAGTGTCAAGTTGCCCGGACAAGTCGACAAAGAGCAAATTAAAGCGTTCTCGTCGCTCTCAGATAGCAATGGCAGATTGTTTGTAACACGACACCGCACCGAGGGGCCGAGGAGACGAAAACTGTTTGAAGTCAATCGGAAGAATTTGGACTGAGACCTTCTGTTTTATTTGGGCATTTGAACATGATCTAGTTCACGTGTCGATATTACTTATAGCAGCTTTTTAAAAATACGAAAAAACTGGACCCAAAACAAAACAAAATAACACAAGGATTCCAACTATTCCACGTCGTACATTGAAATCGCTTTAAGCGTTTAGAAGTTATTGTGAAATAAAAAAACTCACAAACATACATACATGCATACATGTATGAAGAATAAAAACATAACACTCCTTTTTTGGGCAGTCGTGTAACAAAAATAAACTACTTTCATAAAATGATACTTTCAGAACATTGGCTGTACCTTGTTTGTGGTTGCAATTTATCCTACAATACTAGCTGACCCACGCAACTTCGTCTGCGTCACATAAGAGAGAAAAACGAAAGGATTATATAGCCTTCCTCGATAAATGGACTATCCAACACAAAAATATTTTTTCAATTTGAACCAGTAGTTCCTGAGATTAGCGCGTTCGACCAAACAAACAAACAAACACTTCTGCTTTATAATATTAATAGTAATAAGTATAGATTTCCTCCAACAAGACATAATTTCAATGCAACGTCAAAGGTCAGACATTAATTTAATCTTAGCTTATGAACAAAACGCATTTTGAAAGAAAAAAGGCTTCACATTAATTATGATTCTGGAAAATCAGACGTTGTATCAATACAAAATATTTATGAAGAGTATCACAAACAGCTTGTTAACATTTATTCATTACTAGCGGACGTCACACGGTTTCACCCGCTAAGTTCCCGTTCCCGAGAGAGTACGGGGATAAAATATAGACTATGCAGCAGTCAAGACAAGGCTTTCTAATTGAGAAAGAATTTTTAAAATCGGTCGAGTAGTTTTAGAGCTAAATCGTAACAAACAAACACACAAACAAACAAAAAATCAAATGCTTCTTCTTTATAATATTAGTTTAAATTATGTAGTAAACAGGACTTACCCAACTGAAGTCTGTTCCCCAACTGTGGATAAATCGCGTATCGATACGCATTCTCGATAGTACGCCGCTCTGATAACACGCATATCGGCTTGATAACGTAATCTCGTTACTTTTTGTATTTTAATTAATTGTTGCTGTTAATTATGACGATAAAGGATAGTACGAGTAGGTTAATGAGGAAACTTTTGATTTATGATTTGTTATTTTTAATTGGTAGTTGTTAAAAAAGGGTTATCAACTTTTAATGTTGATTACTAATGAATCATTAGGACTTGTTTTTTTACTTAAATTGTTAATATAAATAAATATAAACTGATCGACATAGATTATTGCATGTAAACCCACGAAAATGCCCCAAACACGCATTTATAGATACAATCTAACCCCTATTTCTTAAATATATATTAATAGTTTTACCCTTTCTATATTTAGTAGGTCAGTCACCTCTGACGTCACGTCACCTGTTCATAAAATTCAAACAAAGCAAAAGGACTACTTAGCATATCTAAGAACGTAGCATCTCGTAGCGGGTGTGCTACGAACGTAGCTCGTAGCAGTTCGTCCACCCGGTAGATGTCTCGTAGACAAATGCTACGAGATTACGTAGCAATGAGATGTTTGGTTAAAATGTTTTTTTTTGTTATTTCTTTATTAAAATAACATTAGGGAGATGGAAACTACAATGTTGATATTAAAACTTAAATAGAACGTTGATTGTATGTATTTGATAGTATGAGATCAAAATTAAAATGGCTTGTCGGCTATTTTGGTTGTAATTTTTAAAAGAGAAGTGCTGGTTTTTGAGCTGATTTGATCATTAAGCAATACGATACCAGAAGGATCAAAAGCTTCATAGCAAAATAAAGACCCTTTGAAGATCCGAACACTAGTACAGTTTAAAACCATTTTAATAAACAGCAAACGAAATAAATTAAACTAATTTCGTTTCCAATGAAGTTCTTCGTGAGCATAACTAAACGTTGGTGTATTACATAAGTTAACAAGCGCATTGCGGCCGCAGTCGAGTGTTATCATAAACGTGCTTCTACTTAACTACTAGTTTAATGTTAACTGAAGGAATAATGTTTTGTTACGGTAATGGTATCCAATCGTGCAAGCTAATGTGTATTTCTTGTTCTGCTCAGATAATTTATTATTATTCCTTTCTAGTTGAGTAATTATATCAATAATATACCGGCGAAATGGTCTCACTCTATAACCACGTGTTCGTAGTTTTATCATCCCTTAATCTTCATACCTTCTACCCCTGGAGTACCTTAATATCTAATTACCTACTATTTGGAATAGAATTGATGACCGGAAGACGAATTCACGTACATAAAAATCGTTCAAATTCAAGTCATAATCTTCTTGAAAATAATAATGAAATTAGAATGCGAAACTTTTTCGAGAATTTTACTTTTTGTAAATCAGTCACCTAACCTATATAGTTTGGATATAGGTAAAAAGCGGCAATTCTTCTCAGAAAAGTACAACTTAAAAAAAGGTAATTTAAAAAAGCACTTTCCTCCGTCGCTGAGCTTGTTATTTATTCAGAACGGACATCATGTAGGCGTCACTTCGCCGAACAATGTAAACAACAGCTGATCGTTTGACAGCCGCTGATAGATTACTTTCAGCCACTTTTCAAGTAAACACCTTCATTGACAAGTACTTGACAGCTGAATACAAACAACCTGTTGTTCAGTGGTGTCATGAGCAGAGAATAGCCGGTTTGGTTTTCGTCAATTGAATAATAAATATTGGTATTTCATTAGGTAACTAACTCTTCAACGTTCGCTGTTTTATTTCCATGATTTTAGCTACAAAAGTATCAGAGTAGCTCATGTCGTGGGAAATTTAAGTCGGCCGGCATTGTGAAACCTCACCATACCGACCGACTTATAGTTTTTATATTTTTTTTTTTATTACTGACCTCTTAGTCAATCATGAATAATCATCATTATCACAATCAAAAAAGGTGCACTGTTCGCGTTGGTCGATTCCATGGAGAAGAACCGGCAAGAAACTCCATGGTTACTTTATTCTGAGAGATTTCTGATTTCAACAAAGTGTCCAAGCCAAAGTAAAAGTGAGTAATGAAATCAACCTTAAACTAATACCATCTTGAAATCAAAATCTTATCGAAGTCTGATATCTCTCGCGATCAGATATAATGTAATTAAATAACTATTGCTAACTTGAGAGCTCTGACGGGCTGTCAATTGGTTCAGCCGAAGTTTCAGATTGTGCCTAACTGAAACGATAAGTTGGGCTGCCATTACAGTATAATAATTTGATTTGAAGATTTGTTAGTCTAGACATCTAAGACCTAGTTGAGTAAAACATTAAAACTATGTTTCTAACAGTGAGATAGGGAGTTTGATTGATTATACTTTAAGGATTCAAAATTGTTTGCTCATTCTCGTTTAACAAATGCAGAGTGGATGTGAAAATTAAAATGGAACAGCATACACTCGTAACTTTTAAAAATTCAGCACATTTTCAGTACCCAAAACATTATCCAGCTACATTTTTTATTTTAGCAAGTCCTTAGAGGTTTTTCGCGCTTCAAAAAGCCTAAGCACACTACGTTTTAAACACCAAACAGTCAACAGAACCTCTCATTCCAGTATAACAAGCCAACAAAAATTAAACGTTGTTAAAATTAAAAGTCTCTAAAAACAGCACTTTTTGTTGAAGTTCCGAACGAAAACCACTAGAAATATTACCATAAGGTAAGCAAGACAAATATTTGGGCTGGCAACACTGGCGAGGTAGCTGAGCTTCGCTTCATGAATATTCAGCAAAGTGCCGCGACTGGCGGTACTTATGCGTATTTTATTATCCGTCGGATAAATAAATGGCAACACTGCTTGCCATTTGCACGCATTTGTTTGAAGAACACTGTAAAAGAAGCTTAAATTACTACGTAAAAATTAGTGTCACATGTACAGAAATGAAGCAGATAATACTCATTCCGTTACCTTCTCTATTATCCAAACACTATACTGATACATCTTACAATAGACTTAGAAAATGCCTATGGCATTACGTCCGCCTCTGTACTCCGTGCGTTAGGTGTTAAATGAATAAACGTTTTGTTTTGACATACTTCTTGTCAGCTGTAATTTATTTCATACTCTATACTTCTTATTATAATACACTAGCTGACCCACGCAACTTCGTCTGCGTCATATAACAGAGAAAAACGAAATACGCAACATTTTTCATTCCTGCTCCGCTCCTAATAGTCGTAGCGTGTTGTTATATAGCCTATAGCCTTCCTCAATTAATGGACTATACCACACAAAAAGATTTTTTCAATTCGAACCAGTAGTTTCTGAGATTAGCTCGTTCAACCAACCAAACAAACAAACAAACTCTTCTGCTTTATAATATTAAGTATAGATTTTACTCTGAACTGCAAAAAATAACTATTTGCTTCGTTGTTTATTATGATTGCAAATGTCTACATCTTCGACTTTATGACAAAAGTTAAAAGCCACGGATCTTAAACTTCTAAACATCTCTAAGAAAAATAAACATCGTAGTTTAAATGTGAAAGTAAAAATTCAGAAACTAGTTTATTTTTCACAAAATGCAAGCTAAGGAGAGCCGTATAAAAGCCAGCACGTAGCTGCTATACGGGAGATTTTAAACGAATAGCTAATGCACTTATCGTAAAGGAAAGGAAACCGCATATTCGGACGTAACGTTAACGCACATGTTTACGTTAAGTATACGTTTTGTTATTTCACCGAAAACGTGTAAACAAAATGGGGTGTAAGAAGACGAGTAAACAAGGTGGTGGGGGTTCCTTGTGTTACGTTCATGAAATGAATGGAGCAATAATGTTTGTGTTGTGTAAGTAAGCAAAACTTCTCTTTTGATTAAGTTTTTTGTTCCTAAATTATACCGGAACATACTTCATACATTTTTAATCAATAAGAATGTGTGTGTTTTATAATCAGGTGTTCACAATTCAGTATATTATACCACTCCTCGCTGACCGTAGGACACACATATAACGAGGAGACCGATCGCACGTGTGATACCGCGCAATGAGACTACGTGGGGAGGGGGGTTTGCTTACCAATGTGTGTAGACAGGTAATGGAGATGTCTTCGTCAGGATGTAGAGGAAACTAAGGTTTGCTTATTAGCGGAAATGAATATGGTAAATGAGTATTGCTTGGACTATCGAATTAACAGTAAAAAGACGAAATCTAAAACAATTATGAATTTGCATGTACGAGTATCTTTCGATAAGGCCTGACTGGTTTTAAATAAGCTGTTCATGGGTTTGAAGTCGAAGTAAGAAAGATCTTTCACTTAGTAGAAATCTTAATTCAAATTCAGTAACAGACTCTCGGCCTGGTAGCACTGCGTCTAGAAGTAATGGATATGTGGTAAAGATTACTTATAAGGGTTTATGGAACGTTAATGGATATGTAAAACCCCAAGCACACAACAATAGGTAGTAAGCGCTTGCGACATATCACAAACTCGCTAGCGAAAAAGAATCCCAAAGATGCAATCATGACCAATAAAGTACGGTCGCGCTTATCACTGAACATCCCATTACAGTAATATAATAACGTTCAGATCCCGATCAGGTAAACATGTGAAAAAACACAATTTTCCTCGTCCCGTACACTTGTTATCTTTTCCTATTATACCTTCCATTTTTCTCGTCCGCTTTGCATTTCCTTGATAAAAATCAAAGCTTGCTAGTACAAAGAGCGGAGCGGACCGTGTCCGGTCGTGCGGACCGGCAGATTTATCGCCCGTCCGATAATGCTGGCCGGTGTAAAGTCGGACGGCAGCGAAACGGTTTTAGCACTCTCAGGCGATTTTAAAATAAGTTTTAAGTCTTGTTGGATTCTTTATTTAGTGATTTATGAGGAGCTTTCCTATTTATTTAAAAAATCAAAGACGAATTTCGCAGTGACAAGCTGGTGAAATATAATTCCTCTCTAATTTATTTTCTAAAAGGAGCTACTCATAATAATCCAATAATGAAAGTTAAGAAGTTAGTATCAAAGTATCTGCGTCGGAAAGTTTTCCGAACTAACCTGCCACATTCAGTCTCCCGAACTAAACCAATTATTTCACTACGTAGTTAGTTGTAGTTGGACTAAAACTACTCAAACTTGTTGACTGTGACTACAAACCAATCGAACGTCAATTGTATTAGAACTTATAAGTCAGAAATCCCCCTTTAATGCAGTGCTGCGTGGTTGTTAAAGCGCTGCAGAAGGGCGGTAATAGTAAACATTTAATTAAATTTTCAAATCGTTTTACTTTTATAAAAGTTTTAATTTAAAGCATAACTTAGATTTGAAACTAGAGTTTCTACAGAGCAATATGTAGCCATCAACAAGTTCTACCGTTACATATCGAAAGCGATCATTCCTTGTTGAAAACTTGACTATAGCAGAACTAAAGTCGTTTGCATATGACGTACTGAAATGTTTCTACAAAGTTACACGTTATAGAGCGATGAATATAACTCAGTGTTTACCAGAATATACGAAGTTTGGACAACTTATTTTCGTTAACGACGACTTCGGCAGAATTATTTTTATAAGATATTTTTCTTCTAGGTTTTCTCTCAAAATTGTCCGAACAGAACCAAACTATAAGAGAGAAGCGAAACCAAGATAGAAAAAGTTTGCTAGCTGGAAAACACATTTGCAAAGCCTTTTTGTTTTATTAGTTTTTGGTTCTTTTTATCAATTCAAATCCTCAAATACCTTAGAAGTCGAGACAAATTGGCAAAAACGGTGAGTTAGGTATCACTGCGACGGCGAAGACGAACGGCCCTGGAGGCCTTAAAGTCCCGAAACAAAGGTTTTATCTACGGCTCCCACAAATTACTTTCCACAAATACCTTTCGACACCTATTTATATGAGTTTTAAGTTGGCGGGAGTTTGGCGAACTTATTCGGCCATTAACATCCAGCTCAGAGATTCCGCCGCCGAACCTAATCCGAGGTTTACGACGTATAAAAGTTGCAATTACTTGGAACATCATTTGGGCGATAGTTGGGGACGGCCGGTACGTGCGAGCACAGACCAACTTCTGCTGACAATGTGTTTACCTGAAAACAATGAGAAAACGAAATTAGGACGTTTAAAATTGGACATTATTTATATTAGATCTAATTGGTTATCCAAATATTTTTTCAGTTATTCTTTCAATACCTAAGATAGGAGTTTTAACATAAACTTGTTGGTAAAACAGTTAATTTTAAACTGTCAACTCTCTTTTATACTAGCTTTTAAAATTCATAACAACGCCAACGATAAAATATGTTTATGGTGAAATATCTTCGGACAGTTTAATGGACATGTGGTCATATTTTATTTAATATTGCACGTAAAAGTCGCGGCTTTCGGAGTGAGAGAAAGATGGAGCCTCTACCCAGCAGCGGGGTCAGTTCCAGGCTGATATTATTTATGTAAAACTCTGTGTACCTAGTACCTATGCAGTGGCTATAAAATATAAACAGGCATAAACTTATATGCCTTCTAAGTTCATGAAATGTTATTAATAAGTGGTGATGTATCGTGTTGAACCCAAAAAGTTTAGTCAGTCGGTGTCGGCGCTAAAACGGACTATGTATTCAGATGAATGATTGCGGGTTTGTCTAACTCTAAATTATATGTAAACATGCTTCTATGTATACGTCGGTTTGTGAGTCTTGGAATTATCTTAGATATTGTTTTAACATGTATTGAAAAGCAAATCTCTGTTTCAACATAACTTCTGTCTGTTTATTTTGACCTTTTACTTACACATACTGTTCTTACATCATATTTAGGTCCATGTTCACCAAAAACATGACGGTCTGATTATCTAAAATCAGCTATTTAAAACATATTTTGTATGGGAACATGTCCCTTAAACAGCTGTTTTTAGAAAATCACTCCGTAGTTTTTCGGTAAACATGGAGCTTAAAGTCTATCTTAGTTAACCGAGAGAGCATTCTTCAAACAAATTCTTTCAATTTTAATACAACTTGCAGTTTTAACTGAATTAAGAGCGAGGAGGACATGGCAAACTTTAGGAAAGTCCGGGAGATTCGTAACGGAACTAATTATGTTGGTAAATAGCGGAGAGAAGGGTGGACTCGCAAGATGGCTGACTTTATTATAATCTGATGTTGTTGCCGGAACTGGAATTAATAATACAAAAAGAAAAGTTTTAGCCAACTGATAGCGCACGAAACTGGGGAAACTGAGGATATTTCAATAAAGAAGATGTAGTGACTCAAATGAATAAGGGTGTTCTGACAATACTATAACAAAAGGGATTATAAGAGAGATAGAAATGCCGGGTGGGTGACATGACGTCCTAGTACAGCATAGGTCAGGTACATAGTACTCGCAACAGTCCTGCGTATATGATCATTGTATGAACTTGGATGAATTATATAACATCTGTTTCTGCTAACCCCACGGGAAAAGGAGCAACTTCATGCTTTATACGTAGATGGTATGAGAAGAAACTTTTGTTAACATAATATGGCTTCTACAAGACGATAAAAAATAATGAAGATATGGTGTTTTTCAAATTCTCCATACGTCCCGCCTTGTTATAATTTTTAGCGAGTTCTGACGTCACGAGCCCCCACTCCCAAGTTTTGATGCCTTTTATCTTTGTCAATATTCATTGATTTATAAAAACAAAAAATACGTGTCCATTATTTTCCCATACTCTAACTGACGGACTAAATAGATTTGAAATTTTTTGATATTGTTGTCATGCCAATTTTAAATATGAATTTTAGTAAACAAAACCATTGGCTCTTACCTATTATTCTTAGTACTAAAACTACTTTCGTTAAATAAATAACGAATTCTAGTTAACTTTTAGTGCCGACCCTTGAATCTAGAACTCCTAAAAGTCTAATACAATAGCTAATAAATAACATCATCGTTAAATCTCATTCGTCCCCAGAGGACCATCACTTTAAGGCCTACGACCCAAAACTGCGTCAGTGTTATTGATAGCCACTATTAACTAGGTACCTTAAACAAAATATCACACCTATATGCCCTGGGAGGATAAGCAGAACTTTATATTTAGTCAACACGAATTTAACGAAAAATACATAGAAATTATTATTGAAAATGAATAGGAATATCGCTGGACATTAACACACTGCGCCACCTAGTGCCACACTAAACAAAGCTTTTGTCGTGGACACTAGATAATTGATATACTACATTTATACTTTTTTGTTTGCAAATACATACTTATTATAAGTACATATAAACATCCATGACTCGAAAACAAATGTCCATGCTCATCACACAAACATTTGCTCCTACCGGGATTCGAACCCAGGACCCTAAGAACGTAAGGCAGCGTCACTACCACTACGCAATTCGGGTCGTCAACTATGGTAATTATTTGTCAGTTATGTTTTAGTCATATGTAATAGGGGCGTGGGTATTACCATCAAGCCGGAACAACTTCCGATTCCGAACTGCTACAGAAATATAAAAAACGGAAAAAAAGCCAATTTGTTGAAAACCCTTGACCTAGGAATCGGACTTAATAAGACTTTTACTACTAGATCAACGAGCCAGTCCTACCTGATTACTATAGCTAGATATAATTATAGGAACATGTATGTATATAATACGCTTACCTATAATTAAATTTCTGTTAAAGATTTACCTTATAATAATTTAATATTCATGATACCCTTCCTTAAGAGACTTTTAATAAAACTTGGAAGCTTTAATTAAGTTCCAATTTTATACTTTGGTGGGTCTCTCGCTTTTTTATCCGAAGAGTTTTATGAAAAAACTTTGAGGTGATGAATACTAATATTTTTTCCTGGAAAAGAGGTACGTAGGTGCTGAAGTTAGTAACATTGAAAGCTTCTCGATGGCTTTATTACAACAGAGTTTTTCTTGGCATTAATTAGTTTTGTTTTTTTAAGTTTCTTAAAATCTTAGTTGCTTTGTTTTCAGGTTTCATAATCTTGTTTAGTTAACTTTTTTTCAAGAGACGACCTTGAATATTTTATAAATTAAAAAGTAGAATATCGAAACCAATTTCATTCATTTTCTTAGTTGTTTTCTATTTCCATCGTACCTATCATATTCTAGCTAAATCAAAAGAATATTATGTATAAAATATTCTACAGAAAATAATAAAAACAATTTCCACAAAGTGTGCACTATCTTAATCCCAACTATCTTGTTCTAGATAACACTAATGAATAATCAAGTTCCATTCAAAGCTTGAAACAAAAGCGTCCTATCTAGGTCGTGTACTAGCTATCCGGTACAACAGCAGGCTGGGCCTAATCCCGTTTTTCTCAAACAAAACCTGGTATAAAGCCGATAGTGAATAAAGAGAGACTGTAAAAGAACACTGCTGTTTGTAAAGAACGTAAAAATGTTGTTAGCAGCTGGTTTTTGTGACAACCATTACATGTAGATACGGGGGGCGAGCGACGTCGTAATGATCATGTTCTGCCTGTCGGCTCTGTGTATTTTGCGACATAATTGATGAATATTTTTCAAGTTTTGTACACAGCTGGTCGAAGAATAAAGTTGGGGTGGCTCTGACACCAAAGGGAGGTAGTAAGCAGGCATTTCTAGCGCGGAATACGTGATCACGCAGATTTCTACTATTCTTTAGCTGTGGAGAAACGCCGTTGAATGAAGAATTGGAATTCAGTGAGAACATTAACAGTATTGTGTCTCTGTTAATTAGCCTACATTATCCCACCGCTGGGCAAAAGGCTTCTCCCCATGACTCCAATTCTTTCGATCCAGAGCTAATACAGGTCCTTGTTTTAGTCCAGGTTATCTTGTACGATAGTTGAATGACATAATACATATAAATGAAAGAAAAAAAAAGAGAGAGCAAAAACGAAAATTCGCTGAGGAGAGGGCCAAAACATCGAGCTGATTATGGGTCATTATTGCCAACAGCCTTTTTTTGACAACTCGCCTTTTTGCCTTCACTTTGTATCTTGAAAAACTGCGTTAAACCGTCCAACACTCCTCAAGTAGAAGCAATAAGTCGAGTGGAAGCACCTAATGTCCGCCATTAGCTGGAATGTCTTTCCATTGCGTGCGTTACCAAGTTACAAGTTGAAGTGTTTCAGACTATTGGATTACGCTTTTTACGGCTTAGAAATTAGTTCGAGTTTCAACATTATCTGGTCTTTAAAAAGGCTGATTAAGTTTTTAAACAAGGTTTTTTTTGTACAACATAGGGCCTCGAAGAATCTAAAAAAGAGGATTACTTATGTCTAAATCGGAAGCATCACCATCTGCTTAGTTTTTTCCCTACATTTGAATACCAATCGTATGCAGTTGAATACCAGTGTATTATTGGGTAACACGATACCCAGACTCAACAGATACAGTTAGACTAACTTTTGAATGTTTATACAGCACAGAATTCTAACACTTCCGTCACTTACCTAATATATAAGAAATATCGCTATTTGTAAAAACCAATCCTAATTTGTTTCCCCTTCTGATTAATAAAACAGAAATAGACGTGAGAAGTAGACTTTGGGTGCAATCAGTCTCCGCCAAAATAGCATTTCTCAAAAAAAGTGTGATATGCAATAAAATTCCCAATTCCCTTAAGATGTTGAATATTAATTCTTTCAAAAGAGAACCAAAAAACCTGCTAATTAATAAGGGATACTACAATGTTACGGAGTTTCTGAATGACAAATTTTAAATTTATAATTTTGATTTAATAATTTAATTTGTAATTTTAGTTTTGATGTTATTGTTTTAATTATTATTTGATATCTTTATTTTTGTATCGAATGTGATTATGTATTTGAATTGATTGAATTTTGACTATTGTAATTTCTTATTGTGATTTAATTATTGTATCGACTGTAATTATGTATTTGAATTGATTTAATTTTGGTTATTGTAATTTCTTGACTGATGTTATTTAATTATTTCTTCATTTGTGACTTTCAATGAAGTAGGTACTTTAAAACTATTTTGAACGCCGAATATGGCAAAACATGTTGAACCAGCAATCTTCAAACCTCGTTCCATCCCTATGTGCATATCCATGTATCATGTCACACATGTTAAACAAATAAATGCCTCTTTATCTTTATCTTATCTTTAACTTTTGGGCCTCTACTACCTGTAACAACAAAGATGTACAAATGACCGTTGGACCTCCCCCCTTTATGTTCCGGGGCCGCGGTATCACTTTCGAATAGGCCCTCCCCCTTGCAAGCGCCTGCTTAACCTAGACGACAGAGCCAAGGGGCTGTTCTTATTTAGCTACGAGCCCTTCTCTTTACAACATGAAGCATCAAATTACTTTAATTGAGAACTGAAAGTAAACGGCCCGCGCATGTAAAAATAAGTCGAAAAAAAATGCTCGTTCAGTAACAAACACTTTGAGTACTTATAAAAATATTTTTCGGAATTGGGTCTCAGATTAAACCGCGCCTGCGTTTTGTATTCTACAAAACACTCGGGACAAAACTTAAAGCCCACACAAAATAATGCGGTTTAAGTTATAAGCGACTGGCTAATAAAAGGTCTGTTTAAGTGAAGTCACCCAAAGGTTACGATAATATGGCGGCACGTGCAAATCAGCTGATCAACTAAGCTTCGTAACTTCAGACTTGAAAAAGGTCACTTTATAACACCGCAAGGCGCAGCAGTTGAGCGAAGTAGTTCTTCGTTCTTTGGATTATAAAGGCGAGGACTATTTAAGACTTCCCTTAAATCAATACCTAGGTATTTACTTACTTAGGGCCAGTTTCACCGGTTGCGGATAAAGTGTCGTTTAGCCTATTAGGAACTTAACTGCCAGATAAACTAACACTTTTGGTTTCACAGGTGTCGGATAGCGATATCTGGTAGATATAGTATTCGTTATAACCAGCCTTTAAGTGGTAGATAGTATTAACTATCAGATAACTAACCGACACTTTATCCGGAACCGGTGAAACTGGCCCTTAACCCTTTTCCTGTCCCATGAGCCACATATGGTTCAGAGCGATTGTTTAACTATTGTCTCTTTTCGTGGACAGTGAATGTGTTAACCTTCTGTCTAAAATCCAACTAGTCTGTACTGCCAAAACCAGTTTAATCAACTATTTGCCGATTTTTTTCTTCGCTGTTATTCATCAGCTTTCTTTAAGTTCGTTTTCCGTAATCGCTCACGCTCGTAACCTAACTCCCCCACTACGGAAGCACAATCGCATTGTTTTTCGCGTCACCTGCGCGGTGCGGGCGTATTGTTGTACAAATTGTGCGACAACATTGTGCCCGGGCTGTAGTCTGTAGTGCCCCAGTGCTGTTGTGGCCAAGCAAATATACACGCTTGTTGATAACCTTTGCCGAGGAGATAAGGTTTGTACAAGTTTACGTTGGTATAGGGGCGACGCGACGGTAGGCTTTTACTATTTTTAGAAATCCTTTGTTTTAACTGCTGTACTTGTTAAGTAGATTGCTGGCACGCTTTCAACTAACAAAGAACTTAGTTTTTCTTGCTTAAGCGAAGAGAAAGTTGTGATTTATTTATCACATATTTTATACATAGCTACTGATAAAATTATCAGTATTTTTGTAACAAAAAGATTGATTAAGCAAGCCAGTAAGGACAATTAGTGGGTGCGACTCCAGACACTAATAGGACCCTTAAAGAAACCTAAAGGCACTTGTTCTCACTTGTGCCACTAGGCAATGATGGGGATTACGGAGATATTATGTGTTAATGAATAAAATAAATAAGTAAATAAATATTAGGGGTCAAATTTCCAATTTTTCACAAGTTTGTTTTCAAATACTAGTTTTAAAGGTCACTTTAAATACTGACAAATAAATACATACATTATAATAAATACATTTATTCTCAGGTAAATAACACCCACTGCCAAATAATAATAAACATCAAATAAAGCCAATTATCATCACAATAAAATAAAATTAAAACAAAACTCAATCAATTACAAATAAATTGAATCAAAAACATAAATTAATTAAATAAATCATATACAATCCAGAATCTAAGTCAATAAATAAAAAATCAAATCAAATCAAAAACATATTAAATCCAATAAATTATATAAATCCAGAATCTAAGTCAATAAATATAAATTAAATTAGGTCAAAACAGTTTTGAGTGCGTTATATTGACTTTTAAAATAAAAAAAATCGATTCGGGGCAATAAATAGTTTTTGCGTAGAGTTACTTTACCGATCCTTAACTCGAATCAAAACAGCATTACAATATAGGTCAAGAGTGCAGAAGCCACAGTTGCCAAATCACAAAGCCACTTGATCTACCTCAAGACCAGACAATCAGCCAAGTTACACTGTCGTGGCCAGCCCGGCTGAAATAATAGCCATAGTGGCTAAATAATAGCCACAGAGGCTAAAGTAATGGTCGGTCGGCTAAGGTCGCGTTGGACCGCGTATAACGAGGGCCACTTGAGGGTTAATAAATTGCATCTCCAGTGCATCGGGGATACACGCGGGAGCGGTCTGTGCGGGTACGGTGTGGCGGGGGAGATAGCTGGATATTCAATTTGTAACGAGCTTGAAACTGAGAGTGCAAATAGCTTTATTGAATCTTTTAAATATACACCCGTTGAAGAGTTCGTTTTTGAGGAATGTCTTATGTGATTTAGACTTTTAAAAGGTGGATGGTGATTTTGTTCACCCACGCTACTTAGCGCTCAGCTAAACCTAGAATGTTATTATCCAATGACGTTTCAATTAAAAAGAAAAAAAGCCGTTAATTATTAAAAGAACACCTATAATTAAGACTTTATCACCATCTGCCTATTCCCTCAGTAAGAAACAGAATGTCTACTATAACCTTTTCTAATCCCGTAATTTCTAATCTCAGTAAGAAACAGAATGTCTACTATAACATTTTCTAATAAAACCGCCGCGTTGCCGCCTCCACCTGAACCCCCATGTTTTCAAAACTAGGGAAATTAATAGAGGTACTTTAGCCAAACATTTGGACAAAACGGGGAGGTTACCTAGCTCGTTTGTCTGCCTAGACCAGGTGATAGGGCTCGTTTGGGAGCCCCCATTAATTGCAGCGGATACAGATATTGTTTGTTAATGACCAGTTAAAGTGTGGCTGGGTAAATTGAGAGTAATGACGGGAGCTTTTAATAGTTTAGAGAGGTTTTGTTATGGATGTGATTTTAAAGGTGTTAATAATGACACTCAGATGGAGTTGGTAGTTTGTTCTGCCCCATTGTGTACATTTTATATTGCAGTAAATGCCAAGTCTGTGTTTCTTATTTACAGAGTTAGTTTAATACGGCAATAACATAAAGTCGTAGCTACGCTAGTCCAGGGTTAAGAATAAGATATGGATATTAGAATACAAGCTCATCTTTCCCGACCACAACTACGCTATAAATTGACCACATGCGACCAGATATTACAACTAACTAGAAAAACATAACATTTCTCACAAATACTTTAACCTTTTTCGTAATAAACGAGCGCACTTTACATACAGTTCACTTTACATTCATAGCTATTCTGTGGAAGCTGATAACACATCTATAAGAGTGAAATATTCCGCCACTAGTGACATAAATAGCGTATTACAGCACCGGTGGGGACATAAATCAGGGGTTTTCGTGTTCAACCAAACCGAGTTGAGAATATCTGACGGCTTTTATCAACAGGAATAAATCCCACGTTTTTATGAAAAGTTAAATTAGATAGCGGTATCAACTTCATTTGGTGTGTAGCATCTTGTTTTTCCAAGTGACGTTTTCGGGATGAAACTAGTTCACAACTGTTTACCAACAGCGCCACCTGTCAATGTCATTGACGTGTCAAAAGATCCTTGTAACACTGTACTTGTTAAGTGTAAGATTTTGACGCCGCGTTCTTGCCAAAAAGTGGCACTCGTGTGTTTTCTAATAGTAAAATCGGGCGCGAATTAGGAGGTCGGCTTTGCCCGCATTGCGATATGTCACGGAAAGAAATATTGGTGGTAAACGTTCGCTCGGGTGATAAAGTTAAGCCTTAGGTGCTTTAGTTCTTACATGAACTGCTTGTAACATGAAGAAATCTTCACATAGCGTCAATTTACCTACAAAGTGGTTTTACTACATATTAGTAAACGCCGAGGCATTTTTGTGGAGTTTAAGACAACAACCGTCGTTGCCAACCTAAAAAGAAATATATGAGATTTTATATTGGCAACAAACATAAAAAACCGGCTTTGCTAACAAGTAAACAAGTCTAAGTATTCTTTTAAGAGCAGAGATAAACTTTACAAGGAATTAATTTCCTGTGCCAACTGAATTATTCAGAAACCTCCTGTGTATTATAAACATCTAAAATGTATCGGAAATACATTCAATCTTACGACTCAACTCATCCAATTTCCTTCCATCATTTCCATGTCTCCGTCTGTCATTCGAGAAACAAAAACTCTTTTTTAGTAAAGAAAAGTGTAGAGGGAAATAATTCATTTTCATGCACCGGTTGTAAAAATATTATTTTATTCACAAAGTATCATGGAACAGCATTGCCCCTTGAGCATCAGCGGTGCCCTATATATTACATTTCCTCATTGAATTTTCTTTTTATCGCTCTATAAATTATACTCACCGATAAAGGAAAGTTCGTCATAGTGCAAGCACAAATAAAGTTTTTCATCAGTACTTATACAGGGTGTATTTCACCTCATCACAAAGCCGTTAACCAAGCATTCTGTATATCAAATTAAGTAACTCTACGCAAAAAATATTGCTGGGAAACAACTTTTTTTTTTGAGGTTATAAATCATGTTTTGTGGTATAACTCAATGTAACGCACTTAAAACATTGTGCGAATGGATGGATTGAATAGTTCGAAGGTCTTGGAGGTGTTAAAAGTTAAAATCTTCCAGTATAAACTTGTATTTAAAAAAAAACGTTGTCAAAAAGTTGTAACTTTGACCCCCAATATCTCCGTAACTAGAAGGTTCCCAGGTATGGTGTAAAACAAAAAAATGATCAGAATGACGAGGAGAACAAGTGCGTATTCGTTAAGAGGTGTTTTACACCCTATATATATTATTTAATTTATGACCTTTTCCCCCATATGTATAGATGACCTCACCGAATAACGAGAATCTTGGTTGACTGAAAGTTTACCCAAGTTTTTCTAGGTTCTCGAGAGTTGCAAGTTCCGCAAAAATCGACGATTGTTCGATGCTTGACCAGTAAAACCTCAACCAATTCAGAATGTGTACTGAATGTTTTTAATTAAAACACACTCGAAATGTTCTTTATTAACTGTGTATTTGTGAATCGAGTCTTTGGATGCCCTGAATAAAGGTTACATCTGTCTACTATTATATAAATTTCTTTATTTACCTGAGCGTGTCCCATTCACCCACAAGTCCCCGTTATCCTCAATAATCAAATCCCCCATCAATAACCGAAACGTATTCTACCTTCATCTCCCCATCCTATATCATTCATTGTAATTCAGTGATCAATTGGAGAATTTCCTTTTGTCCTTTTAGAATGGGAGGAGACACTTTTATTGAAGTTTCTTATAATCTGAGGAAGCCTATTTAAATTACCCTTGTCGAGGGTAAATAAATGGGCGATACGCATCCGTTTGCACCTCATTTTCCATAAAAGTTGTTTATCTTTATCTTATTTTTTAATCTCGTGAACTTTCGATGTTCAATAGTCGATAAAAACGGCTTGATATCTTAGTCCTCGAGTTCAACTCCCAAGTCGGGCAGAGTTAATGAGTTTTTCCATCAGGAATTATAAACTATTATATATGGCACTTCAATAATTGCGAAATTTGGATGTACACCACTGCCTAACCCTCACGAGGAACCAGAAGCGAGATGTTAGTGATGATAATATCGTAGAGTGTAAATTAATACATAAGCTATGACCAAACAACAATCAGAGGTTTGGAATCCAATCATCTGAGATTAGGAACGTATACATGTAGTAGGTATACAGGGTGAAATTGAAGAGATGCGACAAATTTAAATATACAATAATACGTGTTGTCAAGAAAATGTATAAAATATCAAATGTAAAATTAAAAAATAATTGATCAGTGTTACGAAAACCTTTAAAACAATAAAAGTATCAAAAAATCTCGTCCGACTCATCGCAGTGCTCAATATAGCGGTCATTTACCTAATTTTCCTTAATTTTTCTTATTTATTTTGCATGTTACTGGATTACCGATAATTCGTACTTAAATAAAGATAATAACATCAATGGACCTTTTGAAAACGATAATCGCGTAATTTTTTTTAACGATTTAGATTGTAGAAAAAACAGTTTATAATTACTATGTTACTGTAACTGAAGTTCCAATTTCATTTTGTCACATTAATTAAAATTCACCCTGTATATTGGTATTAAAATTAATCAACTATATAATTACCTACCTACCTCTAAATACTATAATATGTAGCTACTCTAATTATAAGTGAAACTTAAAGGAATAAACAAAGAATGAAGCCGACAATAAAAAAAAATGATGTGATATTTTACCCAACTAACGACGAAGTCCAAAAGGAAGACAATGTTTTTACTTCAGCAACAAGCTGCCTCGTTCACAACACGATAATATAATAATTGAAACAAGTTACAATTGAAACACAATCTCAGCTCGGATCAAACCAACCAACTTCGAATCGAAAACGAATACAACTCGATTCTCTACCGATAAAACCTGGAGTACAATACTAAAAGTTGGAGCCACGACGTTATCAGGTCATGTAGACGACGCTTTAAATACTAATGTTCTGCTTAAAGTTACAAAGTGATTGCAACTTGCGTGCGAGCAAGTTTGCATTGAAAACTATGTGATCTATCAAACAGTTTTGAAGTAAGGAGGAAGTTGGACACGTAAGATATGCGAATGGTGGTGGGAATATCGATGCGGTGAGATTACTACGAGGAAAAAAAAGAGATTTAAGGCACACACGCGTTTTTGCGCTTTCGCGTTTCTGCGTCCCAACATCAAATGTTCTTAGAACTCATATCGCAATATCGCATTTTGTATTAGGACACAGAAACGCGAAAACGCGACTGTGTGCGGCTTTATACGGGAGGAATAAGAAAAATAATTGCTTACACAAGTTTAGATCTTGTATCTTTTCACGTATAATTAATTTCGTTCTTTGAGGGATGATGTACGTCTCAGATTTCAAGAATATTATTATATTTAGTTATTTTTTTCATTTATTGCTAACTGCCTAACAGGCAGATAGGTAAGTAGTTTAATTTCTAATTTTATTCACTCGTATGGCAACCCTACTCTTCTGCAAGTCAAAATCAACATTTGAGCAAGCTAAACTCCAGCGCCTGCAAGTATACGTCACGATCAAAGGTATAACGAGGCCATAGCGTCGACTTTGCCTTGCAGCTGCAAGTGTACTTACAGTTTACAATAAACCTCAAGTTTTACTTGCTACTTGCTAGCTTGTCGAATATTTGATATGAATCGATGTTACTTGTGCAAGTTGGAATGTTATCGGACTTATAAGTAGAGCGATTGCATTTGAATGCAAATCCCATTTCAAGCTTTAGCTTTTACGATTTAGGATCATGCCTTTTAGAACATTTACATACTTAGATGAACATATCACTTCAAAATTATCTACATATTAGTCCTTTAAGTGTAAGCTAGGCAAGAACAAAAAGTACAGCAAAAAACTCATTCACACTTTGATCAACCTGGTTATCGAACCTAACACATAATTCACTGTTTTAGACTTTCACGGTTTTTCACTACACTTAAAGTACTTACGGGATTATATCCACGGATATAATCCCGTAAGTACTTTAAGTGTAACACATAATTGTTCAGCAGTAACGCTTAAGGCCACTAGTACAAAGAGTCAGTATTTTAACAGTCAGCGAAATTAAGAATTTTAAGAACCTTATTGATTGTTATAGAGTATTGGAGAAGGTTTACTTATTGTTTCTTTATATTGTGTCTCTTCGATAATAACATTATCGAACTTCATTCCCCGTTTCCCAAAAAGACATCAAACTAAAACCTAGTTTACGCCTCAGTAATAGTAGTAAACTACAAAGTTTATAATGGAGCTCAACTTAATGAACACTAGGTGAGAATGGGCCCGTTCCACGAGGACGCGGTGGCCTGAAGTTCGGGCGTTTAGGCTAATATTGACAATCAAAGTTTGAAAACTTAACGATCCCCCTTCGTTACCGATCTAATAGTTGTGGTGATTTTCGTACCCTACATTTATCAGTAACGATGAGGAATGGAGTGAAAATCTTATGCGGTTTACTAAAAGTGATAAAGTGCATTGTATCATCATCTGTCAAGACTTTTCCCAACTATTCATGTTGGGGTTGGCTTCTAGTCTAACCAGACGCATCTGAGTACCATTTTATAAGGAGCAACTTCCTATATGGCCTCCACAACACAGTTGCTAAGTGACAAAAACTACGTCTTGAAAATAGTAGGAGTCAATTTTGCGTTTTTGACTTCCCGTTCCGACTGTCAAAGATCTACAAACGATGTACATAGACGTGCCGAAAAAAATTTGAACAGATTGTAGCAGTAGGTGTTCTGAATTTCCTAAGTACCCGCAAGGGATGAGGAGTGAGTTTTTGTATGTAATACACAAATTATTATGCTCTTTAATTCTGAACGGGTCTATTCTATGCCAAGTTTACTTGGACTTTATTATTGAAGTCTTAAAGCAGATGTGATTGTAACCGAGCTAAAAATGTCCTTTTCACAGAAATGAATCCTTCAACACAAACTAAGTAGGATATCCTATGTCGTAAGTTATAACTAACCGTCACAAACTTGATCTAACAACTAACCAACAGTTAGTTCTCCGCGGAACTAAAGTCGCTGGAACTGACGCTATACTTCCCTACATCGCAGAATCATCACTACAACAACAACTAAAGACGTACACACAGACGCGTGAGAGCGTGGGAGCGTAGTCGAGAACTTTGCCGCATTTAGTTTAATTAATTTCGGGATGTAGGTGCGAAATAATTATGCTTTGTGAAAAAGTATTTAATTACGTTTTGATTTCGGAAAATATAGAAGTTTTAATGATATCTGTTTGCTAGATAGCGGACAGTTTCGTTTTCAAAATAAAGTTAGAATGAAGTCAATTGCTCATAAAACCCAAAATTTTAACTGAAAGGCATACAATAAAAAATGACTGTAAGGTAAGTAGAACAATAATTATTTACCTCGTGCTATCTGTCCCGAAGCTTACCTAAAACGTAAGTATTTATATCAGAACCGCAAAAAAATATAAAAGGTCTCTTATTAAAATGAGGTTTACCCTTAGGTGTAGATGCTCTACCTTTAATTTACCTCCCTGGCAATATTAGCCGCGATAGGCAAGGGAAATTGTGGGGCAATTACAGCCAGATCTAATATCTGCGTGTCTGGGGAAAATTAAACTGTCTCCCAGTCTGTGGCGAATTAATTAAGTAGAGGAGAAAAGTTTGATGAAATCTAGACCGAACGTGCTGAGGTTTGCTGAGTTGGGGCTAATGCTGCTGGGGACCGCGGGGAGTGCGACCTGGCTAATGTGAGCCGACGGGTGATTCTGATTGGTGTTAGTGGAACTGTGTCTTTTATAAGGAATTGTGTTCACGTAGAAGGTGAAATCTTGCTGTAAATAGCCGATATTTTTATTTAATTTCGGCATCAAGTATCTATGCACCAAAGATAGAACTGTCTAGTCTAGATGGTGTCTCCGAGTCCACAGACTGCACAGACAAAACTTGAGCCAAATAGATACGTGAAGAAGAAAAGGGTGACCGCTACACAACCGCATACTGAGACAGTATTCACAAAGGATATTACAACTCATTTTCCCATAACTTAACAAAAACATTCCACCCTTCAACCAATCATTCCATCCTTCTACAACCGTTTGAAGTCACAAACAAACCAATCAGCTCTCTGACCACCTCCCATTACAGCATGTCTGTAGTACAGGCACAGGCACGAGCCGCATACTGCCCGTAAATACTTGATGACCACCAACAGGTCCACGACTGTATGATAGACCTGTTGACTGCTGAATGATTGGATTCGAGGAAACAGTCGTGAAGGGGAGGTTAGGGTGGTGTTTGATGAATACTGTTATTTGTTTGTTTTATTATTTATGACATTTACAGCTGGAGTAAATTACGGGCCGAAGAGTCTTTGGAAATGGGTAGGACATAATGCCTTAGACCGGAATTTAGGTAAGGTAAGGTCATGGAGGTGAGGAGATACAGCCCGCGTAGCATGACCGGCGTAGAAACGGAATTCTTCAAAGAAAAAATCGACAAAATAACAGATTTCTTTTCTTCTTCTTTCATTTGGCGATTCTTCGTCGATAAAACCCGTTTTCACGGCGAACTTGCTGCGCCGGCTGATGCAGACCACGAGCCAGGTCAACTGAAGTCAAGACTTGGCCTAGAAGCGACAAGCTCAAGACAGGCTCAAGTACCTACAGGAGACCTACACCAACATTGAGTGGGTCTAAACGTAAGTGTTGTTCATGAACCCTAAAAAAATAATGAAAAGCCTCGAACAATGAGACGGCTAGCCATATAATTAGCTAATGTTTTAGAGTTATTTCAGCATTTATTATAACTGCTCCACTTAGCCAAAGAGCCTTATTTAATTATTTTCATATAATTACTATCGTACGTATATTTTATGAAAAAAAGATACTTCATTCTCTTTTTAAGTTCAGACATTGAGGAAATAAAGCGAGCGAAATAAAATACGCACAAATATTTAAAAAGAAAAGTCCGCTACGTAAATTAGAACGCTTCACTCGGCAAAGTAAAAATTCACAGCAACGAACAGAACACAAGAAAAAAGAATGATTTAATTAGGAACTTGCAAACATTCTACTGGCTCAATCAATATTCAACAAATTGAGCAAAAACTTCAGGAAAAGGAGCAAATAATCTTGTACACGGGTCTTTTAACCGCTCTTGCAGCATTGTACTTGCAACACAAAACTTCTAAAAGTCAATGAAAATCAACAAACCTTTGGCGCGAAATACAATTTGATGGCAAAAACAATGCCGAAATGGCGCGCAAAGCTTTTGGTAGCAGGCGAACATGAAACATAGAAAACGCACACGCTACGCCCACAAAGGATTTCGGTTCGTCTGTCTAACGAGAATATGAGCGGAGTAATTTCGCTTGTAAAATAATATGAGCATCCGTCGGTAGCGGTACGTCCGTTCGTGGAAATATTTTAGAGCGCTCTCGTTGAATTATGCGGAGCTTTATTTTATTTTTGGAGGACGAGTTAATGTGTTTTCTGAAATTTTGTTAAAATCATTTCTATATGAGTGTGTATACTGCGTTCGTAATTTCGTTTCTACATGAGTTCCTGGAGAAATAACTTTGATGCCCACAAAAGCTACAAAGCTTTTCTTTGTCACTTACAGCACTTTCCGTATCCAGCATTATTTTACGAAATAACAAAAGGTATCCCCATTAAAAATACACGTTCATTTTCCATCAATATCTGCGTAAAACATTATTAAAAACTTCCCGAATATCGCATCACAAAAAGTCTTTTACACCGAAATCCGATCAACCCCTACAGCTACCCCTTCCAATAACAACGTCACATTTCATTGGCGAGCATACACATCTGCATAACCAACCATATACATCGTTGCATACACCGGGAACATCAAAGGAAAACGCTACTAATTATATGGACTGTACCAGCCCCTTGCCCCTCTATGACATATGTATCCACGTATTAATATATGGCGACATATGTTGTTATATCCCTTTGTTAAATTCAGCATGGTTGATACAATCGTGTATTTTGCGTTGTTATATGTAGACGGACAGTTGGACATTATGAACTGTTCTATCTGATGTATGTAGTTGCGAAATCTTAAGCTGAACCAATTTAGTGCCTTCAAAACGTTATGAAAAAGAAGTTGCGAAGTGAGGTGACATCAGAAAATACAATAACAAAGCAAAAGTATGACAAATGGAAATTACTACTAATTGCATCCAATTGCGTAACACACTTTCAATCATAATGGACACAGGATTTTGAAGGAAATTCCTAATCTTAATTAGAAATTCGTCAGCTCGGCAACATTAATAACACAATGAATTGTTGAGAAATTACAAAATGATGAACATTGTGATTACCCAAT
Organism: Xestia c-nigrum; assembly: GCA_916618015.1. Lineage (NCBI taxonomy): Eukaryota > Metazoa > Arthropoda > Insecta > Lepidoptera > Noctuidae > Xestia > Xestia c-nigrum. The sequence continues at coordinate 1,048,207 of OU745256.1, forward strand.
TACCCCGACGATTTCCATATTCATTGGTCTTACAGAAAGGTTTTACAGAAAGGCAAACTAAACTAATTTTCAGATTTAAAAAGAATATCCAAGAGCAACGTTCATCAAAAAAAGAAATCGAACTAATCAAATATTCGATTTTCACATTAGAACGAAACCATAATATAAACTACTTATCACCTAAAAAGGTTTTCATTAAAATAGAGATCGCGTCTCTCGCCAACATCCCCTTTACGACCCCTTTCAATATACATCAGGGTTGTCTAAATTTAACTTTTAAGTGCATATAAAAGCACGAATAAATTATCTGTTTATTTAATATTTAGTGGCTTTAGAAGTTAGGGGACTCGTTTGGAAACTTTGTTTGTGTAATCTGAGTTTATTTTTGGGTATAGAGGTAAAATATGTATGGAGTGTCATGAATACTTCACAAAAGTGATATTTTTGCCCCATAATTTTGCACTAAGCATTGTATCAGATATACTCATAAAACTTGGAGCATAAAGTTTATAATTCTTTGCTATATTATTTACAAAATCTAAACTTTAGTGTGTAAAACACTGGTTCCCAACCTGTGGTCCGCGGACCACTGGTGGTCCGCAGGAGCCTCGACTACGGTCCGCGAAAGATTAAAATGTTATTACCATAACCTAACTGAACCTATCAGAGGCAAAATGACTAAATGATTGCTAAATTTTTCGAGCTCAATTCTATGGTTTTTATCCAATTTTTGTATAGTGTGAGTTAAAGATTCACTCCCCTAGTTATAATCCTGTCGGTGTCCATGTTTATCTAGGATCATACGGTCCCTGTTAACAATGAACATACCAAAGTGGTCCCTGGCCTAAGAAAGGTTGGGAACCAGTGGTGTAGAAGAACACATCGTGAGGAAACTCAAACTCATAGAGGGAGGAGGCTTATGTCCCAACAGTGGGAACATTATAGGTTGGTTTTGCTAAATCTTAGTAAAAACGCCAACCCTATTCCCGCCTGTCAGAATTAAAAACAAATCAAACGGTTTAACGGTTTGATTTGTTTTCCACTACAGTTGCGGAAATTGCTTTTGATTATGCCAATATTGCCAGTTAGTTTGAAGATTGCCAATGTTGCCAGTTACTTTAATTATTGCAAGCTTTCATTTATAATACTTCAGGTTGTCTGCATTTTATTATAAAGTGGGTCAGGGTTTGTTTGATGTTTTGTCCGTTTAACTTTTCCATTATAAATTTACCTGTAATTTTGGTTGATATCTTTCTGCTGTGTATCTGATATGTCTGGGCGGGTAATATTACCTAAAACAAAAAAACGAAATCATTAGAATTTAAGCACAGTTAACAACAAAAGGAGTTTTAAGTTTGCAATAAATAGTTTGCCCACCGATATGTCATAAGAACAATAAAATCAAAGACGACGAATGTGTCTGGAGTAATTGAGACCGCCTTCTCTCAGAGACTGGAGGGGCTGTGTTCCAGCCCTGTGATCGTTATAAGCTGATTTTTTCTAACTACAACAATTTATCAAAGAATCAGAAAAACGCATCCATCCATGTACGTAAACTTAGGACACAGATTTGTGTCTTAAAGGTCCAAGTCACTAATCTAAGACTCCCCTTAAAGTAACCTAATGGGTTCCACAACTCAGTCAATACAAAATTCTCAAACTTACTCAAAACCACGTTCTATCTCACATCAACGTTTCAAACTTAAAACGAGTGTCGATGTCAATTTCCCGCGGGACTGGCATCCACATGGCACATGGCACAGTTGGCAGCTGATGCCAGACCTATCAGCACAATACTTGTTATTAAATCCGGCATGCCAGATTAATGTCCGGCACTCTGGCTGAATAATTTTGTGCTTTTTCGCGTCGTTGCCAAGTAAATGAAATGTGTAAAGGATATTGCCACTTAGTGTTATTGTTGTTTCTTCACAACTTATTAAGTTATTTATGGAGTTGTAAAATGGTTTAGAAGATCGTGAGGAAGTCCTGAATGAGTCTCACTCATATCCAGGGAGCATAGAATAATAAGACATTTACTCAGCAGGGGCCGAATAAGTCTGAAAAAAGTGTGGCACTTAATTTTTACAATTTATGTGATTGACCTGATCGCTTTCATGAGATATAATCTTGACTACCTCGTTTGTAATAGTATCGTTTCTGCAAGAACTCGTTAAAGTAATTTATTCATGGCTTCTCTAACAATATTTTCTGCTATCGCTTATGCAAAGTCAAGTAGAACTATAGCATGTTAGGATTAAAATAGTTTAATTAATGTAGTGGTAACAGTTACCTGATGATTTATTACAATCGTTAAGAATCTATTTACAGTTCATGTTTCTAGAACAAATTACACAATTACAAAGTGCCTATCTCCAACGGGACCAATCCCTAGGCTCTCTATTACAAAGCAATTCATCTGAGAACCAATCGAATAGATTTTATTACTTCGAAGACAGAATCCCCTAGTTTGCCATTCTACTTGGACTAAGCAAATAGCTCTAGTAATTGAAATGTTCCATTTAAAATGTTCTCTTTCAGGAATAAATTTAAAATTCTCTAAAAAGGTTTTCTGAGAAGATTTATCACTGTCAAATGGCAAACAAATAGCGCATTACCTGACAGCGAGGTGAAGCTGCAGCCAATTGATGCCAGTTCGCAACCTGGCGAGAATCTGGCAGGGTCTGGCAATTTCTCAAAGTTTTCAGAATATTCGTTGGAACGTTTGCAGATTACCTTCAACGTATCGGATCGTACTGAAGTGACGATAAACATTTCGCCGCGTTCCAATTTCAAGAAGGATTTTGAATTTGGAAAGTTTACATCGTTTTGTAAACTTCACTTCCACTGTCGCATTCGTATTTGGAGAGTTCGCCATTTTGTTTTTCGTACAAAAATGCCATAATTTGGGTAATATTAGGTCAATTCGGCTTTGTAATTATACGGTGTTTTGAACTCGAAAAGTACCATGTTTTATTGTACTTTGATGATGTAAGTGTACTAGTTACTCTTGCAATGAAAATATGTCCCAAAAATTACAAATTACTTGTCAGTGAATGTCAGTGAATTATACAAATAAATTCACTTAACAACCAGATACATATTAAGTATTATATATAAGGGTCGATTTTTCAATCGTTAGATAACTTTTATCTGAAGAGTAAATCTAACAATTTGGCAGTGTTCATACAAAACCGGTCAAAATGTCAAACTTATTCGTCGGATAAAAGTTAACTGGCGATTGAAAAACCGGCACTTAGTGTTTTAAACTTTTCAGTAGCACCTGTGAAGACCAAAACAAATTAGAAAAATAGCAACACTAACGATATAACCCGTCCCCAAAGTAATGTCACTCTCGTAACTTTAACCTGAGCTGTCACTTGTGGAACTTTAAGCTTAGCATTATGTTAGCGTTCCTCCATTTGTGTAGCGAGCGGCACACTGATGTTGTAAGTTATTCTGTTGCGCTGAGCACGCGTTAATATTTGATACGCTCGTTAAAAAGTCCACCTTTGTATGGAAACATTGGGGATTGAAGGAGGAGCGTGACCGCCAACGTCTTGGGGAAGATTCCGCGCGCATTTAGATAGTGTAACATGTCTTCTGAAGTAAGGAACAAGATCTATCAGATTTAATAATTTATGGCCTTGAAAATTGTAGTACCTCATGTACCCTAATGGCAAACATTATTCCTGGATCCGGTTTTTTAACCATACAAATTGTAGCTGTGACAGTATGTGGTTTTGACACACATTATGTACGTGTTAAAGTCACAAAAACCGATTTTATTACAAGTTTTTCGTCAATATACAAGGATTTATTTCTTGCACCTACAACAATACTTTGATTGACCTCCTGGGCCCTTCTCCCGTATGTTTCTATATCCGACTAGGAGAACTGAAAATATTATACCCAAGTTTAGGGCGCGGGCATTTTGAGCGCCCCTAGTTTGTGCCCCACTAGAATTCTTAACGTAGTTTAAAAATAGCTGAGCTTATGTAGCAGATTATGTTTACAGATGAGTAGGATTTCAATTATTTAGTGGGTCTTAATTAAAGTTTAGCCTTAATTTACCAATTCAAGCTCGAATTTACCAAGTCATTGTTTAAGAACAAGTCATTTTAAGACGAAACTAGACGAAGTAATTTTGAGAAAAAATAAAATCTATCAGAAGACTCGGAAAAGACTTAAGATCAGTTATAAAATAGCTACAGCCTAAGCCTACACACCTTTTCCTTAATCCCTCTGACAACATAATACCTTTGCTAAACGTATAACCTTACGGGCCACTAAACGAAATTGGACCAAAAAGAAATGAAGGTGAATGACGAGCGAACTCGTGTGTAGAAAGGGATTAAGGTGGTGTTACTACCCTTTCACCCCCTTTAGTGGAAAGGGGTCAAGGGTGATCTTACTATTAATGTTGCAGGCATTAATGCATTGTTCTTTAATGGAAAAGAGCCTTTGCAAAGGCTTTTAGGTTTTACTCTGACACTAATTAAAAGAAAACTCACGAATTAAATCGAAATAACTTGGCAGTTGGCTTCAAATTAAGCTCAAAACAATACAGTGTAATTAATTAAGCTTTATGTTTATTATGTTCCAAGTACTTATTGAAATTCTTGAAGAACTTTCCAAACTACGTATTTTCAGTTAAAATTACTTGAAAGTTTATTTGCAAGGCAATTACCAGCACGCGTCCGATAATTGTGAACGTTAACTTTGGATATAATGCTTAGTTAATTAAACGCTGGCAGCTATTAACAATCTGACCACACACTCACACACGCATACTTCTATATAATAAGTACATTTATCTAAACAAGTTGCTAGTCACTTAGCAATATTTAGAGCAACTCTAACGTGGCATAAAGATTGCAACTTTAAGTTAGAGTAAGAGTATGGGTCCCAAAATATGTATAAGATCTTAAAAACATGAAATTACCATCAAACTGCAGGATAAAATCACTTTTGTAAGTTGCAGTTGTATTCTAATTGGTGCTTGTGATTGTACATAATTACTTGATTGAACAAAAATAATTCAGTCTTTGTACGGTCGTTATATTTTTATGACACGTTTTCAAATTCAATTTCGCACCCCTTGGTTTAATTGTAAAAAGGGTTTCATGCATGGAAATTGAGTTGATTGAATTTCCGAAAATAAAAAAGTTTGTCCACGGGATAGGACCTCGAAATGAAAGTTTTTTTTTGGTTACAAATACAAATGGCCAAATTGAAAAACACAAACAAAGAACATTTAGACATTCTGACTTGGTTCATAAAAGGTTGACCATGTTGTATATGTGTTTTGTGTCTGTTATCCTAATGACCCATATATAAAAAAAAAAGTATTAAAAAAAATCCTATTAAAAAGATCGTCCTTTTGTAACCAACCTATATACGAATGATGTTGGCATCATGCCTGCTAAACAACCTCCCAATCGATGTAGATGCAGCTACAAAAACCAAATCAATGTTTGAATAAAGAACACATCCCTGCAAGAAACTCTCCTCAGTAAACAAGCAAGTAAAGTAACCAACTTTGCTTACTAATTGCATTTCCTTCCCCATAAAGTAGTGACAATGTTCCATTTGTTATGGTAAAGTGCGCTCACAAATGGCTTTTTCATTAGCTGCAGTTGCCGCATCCAGCACATTGCTGCATTTGTTTTATTTTCTAGTCGTAATTTATATTTTTATACTGGCAACTATTACTTACCAATATGTGTTCGCTTACAGTTCTTTTAGATATTCAGTGTAGGTTTTTATTAAAAGGTTTTCCAGAAATGTACTTATCAACAAACTTGAACAAAGTAAAAAAACAGGTGGTGTTACATTTAAAATAACTTTTAAAACCCATTTGTTTTCGTCAGAGGTTAAAAATGTTTCCATCCTTCATAATTTCACCCATTTTCTGTTGCCGTAACAGAGTAAACTCATTCTCAAATATAATTACATTGTTACAGAACCAAAGCCTCTCAAAGTTATTGGAATTACCGAAGTCGAAGCTGAAAATACATCCCCAAAACCCGCATTGCACATTACATATCAGTGTATTTAACTCAGAATATTGGTCCAATTTACATTTGATACCGCACACACAACCTACCCCCGGGGCCGAGGGGTGGGGGTGAAACAACTCTGTGTTTCAACCCCGGGCTATCTTATTTGATTCCCTGCATCGAATGGATGCGGTTCGATCGTTTTAGTTTCCAATTATTTATGACCGTAATTAGTAAATTGTGAGGCTTAATTAGTGGTCTATTTTGCAAGCTACGTGTAAATATGATGCTTTTACCCATTGAGGTAACAGTCAATTTCATGCTTTCCGTTTCTCTCTCCGTTTATTACATAAAGGGTGTAAAACACCTCTTAACGAATACGAAAGGCACTTGTTCTACTCGTCATTCTGATCATTTTTTTGTTCTACACTATACCTGGGAACCTTCTAGTTACGGAGATATTGGGGGTCAAAGTTACAAGATTTTGACTAGCTTTTTTTAAATACCACATTTTATCGCATGATTTTTACTTTAAATATCTCTACGACCCCTGTACTGTTCAATCCATCCATCCGCACAATGTTTTGAGTGTGTTACATTGAGTTATACCACAAAACATGATTTATAACCTCAAAAAAAAAAGTTGTTTCCCAGCAATATTTTTTGCGTTAAGTTACTTAGTTTGATATACAGAATGCTTGGTTAACGGCTTTGTGATGAGGTGAAATACACCCTGTATATTTCAAAATGGGATCCAAACATATCACAGTAACGGCCCATACATTTATTCTTATTAGAATATCTCTGCCATCGTTCCAAAGAGACTACATCTGATTACTTTTTAATCCAATTTATTCCGCAATTATGTTAAAAAGCGAAGTAATTACATCGGGGCTAAGGCGGGACTCCAGCGGGGCTCCAGCGGGGCTGCCGGATCTACTAATTAATATTTCGTGGTTCGAAACGCTTCGTAATTCAAGAGATAGATGGAGACCGGAGTTATTGCATGTTTACGACTGTTTTCTGTTTTAAAGTGGGACGAAATTAATTTAATTATAAGGGGTGGAATCTAAATGGCATCGGATGTTCCTAATTGGTTTGATATTAAAGTCACGCCGAGTTTCATGAAGGTCCTGAACAAAAAACTTTTAAGGAGTTTTTTTTTGTTTCGGTTTGTTACTAATATAGAATTGGTAATAGGATTGGTTGTCGCATTGTGTCCGAATGCATTAGATCCTTTATATATTTTTCCATAAGAAATAATAACTTGTTTTACAAAATAAATGTGGGTAATGTATATCCGTTTTTGATGATAATTTTATCAAAAATGGATAAACAATCAGCCTCATCGCAATACACACAACACCCCAGTGACCTAAATATTTAACGCTAGTATTAATAAAAGCCGCATCCAGCCGCATCGCTTAAAGCAACCACTCTATTTTAATAACTTTACCATAAAGCTGAACCACAACAGCTTCTTAAAAATGCGGCGAACGTCTTCAGAACAAAACTTCTCACCAACCATTGTTTCCAACTAAAAAGAAATTGCGGACAAGACGAAAAACAATCAAGTTTTTCCGTCCCAACTTTGCAGACGGTCCAACTAAATGGTTGCAGTCAACCACAGCGAACCACTGGAGTTTTGAGAAGAACTTGAGATATTGCTAGACTTGCCTTTAAACTTATGGCAAAAACTAGGGTTCACGAAGTAAAGGAAACTAATGTGTTTTTCGTTTTTAGTTGGCTATGACTGAGGAAAATAAGTACACAGTTTGCTTTATAATTCATGGATGGGTAGAGTGGTGTTCCAAGTTTAAGACAGATTTAGGTGTGGAAATACGAGCTAAATAATTATAGATTGTAAGAACTACTCAGTATGGTGCACTTACAAGTACTAAATAATTCAGACCGCCCTCTTTACAACGCTGTTTTCTGAAGTATATTCAGGAATGACAGCTGTCAATTATTGACAGCTTGTCACTTTGACTTTTCATTGCCAACGTTGAAGTATGACTGTAAAACAAACAGAATTAGACAACAAAGAAAACCACGAAAGTTCAGCATGACGAAAAGAAACGAAGCATTAGAAGTTTTACAGACAGGTTTAGATTGCAAGGACGCAATGCGGCGAAGAAGCCACTGTCTAGTTTAGCGTGCTGCCGCAATGCTACGCTTTCGCCTACGTTAATTACTCCTGCGCTAATTATTAAGACTTCAGATTAAGTAGTTGATTGTTGTGGGCTTAAAATCTGATATATTTCAATGTCACCACTGCATGTTGTCTAGGAGTCAGTACATACATACTTAAAGTCACGCCCTTTGAAGTCCTTTCGCTTCGTCCACGTCCATAGTAGTGGCTATTATAAACGCACGTCGCCCCGGACCGGCCGGATGCTACGCATCTGACTCGTCCATCGCATCTGAATCTTGTATGATAATCAATCCTAGTACTCTCAGAATCACAGGACATTTCCAATTAGTTTTTTTTTTTTTTAATATTAACTTGCTTTTCTTTTTTTCTTAGCGTGTCACTGGCGATTCAAATTGAGTCAGTTCAAAATTTGGCTAGGACTTTGGCACTATCAGTAGCGTCCATCAGCTCCTGTGGTAAGCAAGCAACAGGACAGGCAAGGCATGAATGATATCAAGCGTCCCATCGTTTGTTTTTATTAAACAGAAGTATGAGTATGTAGATATATCGTGCATTATTAATGAAGTAAGTCGTCTTCACAGAAGTCGAAGGGGGTCGAGTTCAACTGCGCTGACCCTCAGATTGACTGACGTCACACAAATTGACTACTTACGACCGGTAGTCGACGTGGTCTTGAACTTGTAAGGAGTTTCTATACACATATGCAAGCTATTTTATATGGCCCATTTATTTCTCTTATTCCATTAGGAATTACTGTCAAAATATGTGTGTTTACCTTCGGGGGATTACCAACTTGATCTGTATAACATGAACACAGGAAGCCGTTACTCCGTGATCAGTGCCATGCTCAGCATCCTTACAAAACTATACTTTTAAGCTAAATGTTCGCCAAAATCTAAAAGAAAAACATGGTCCCACGTACACAACAACTAAACATATTTACATTAGCAGCAGGAAGGATTCTAAAACATGCTCAAACAACTTTAATGTTCAAATAAAATAGTTATACAGCTCCCTCTACGAAGTCCCGCAGCTGCCCGGATAGTGTCCGGAAAGTGTCCGGTGCCGGGAACCGGACGTCCGGTTTACGAGCTCTTTCACTGCACTCATTAACTCAGTTTGGCATGTTAGTGGCGCTTCAAAGCGGGGTGGTCAGTTTATGGGGTATTTTTAAGTTTATTTTACGCTATATTTTAATAGTTTTGTTATTGCGTTTAATTTATAATGTTTTGTTTAATGTTGTATACTTAATGTACTCGTATTAGGAATGCCAACATTGCTAATAGAAGTACTAACTTCAAGTTTTAAGTTGGAGATATTCGATTCATTCAGAATACTTACTCCTTCGCTAACAGTATTTATACTACACACACTATTTACACTGGTATTCTGGTCTACCAGAAAAAAAAGTCATCGGCTCGCTACCCGTAACTGTTGGTTGAAAAGACCACTGAACCTGTCTTAGTGTTTTATCATAACGTATTTCGATTAGTTCTAGTAACAATCAGATAAACTCCCGCCCTACATTCATCCCATTTCAACACCGCCAACAATACCGTCGGAACTCAACCGCTCAACGCTTCGCTACCGCGGCTGTCAGCAGGAGCGGCCCATGGGTATCTGTCCCACCGCAAGCGAGAAGCGAGTACAACAAGCAACTAGAAACGAGCAGGTAAATTATAGATGATGTTTATTCAGCAAGTAGGTTTTTACAAAGAGTTTTTAAAAACTAGATGGGGCTGGTGTTTCGTACCTGACTACTCTGAGAGGAAACAGCCGAAACAAACTCATAGGTCTCTTTTTGAGTCCAGTCATAATCTTGTGTACTGCCCGCCAAGTAAAGCGTCGCTGAGCGAGATTTTTCTTTTGTAACTTGTCGCTGCGACTAACTGGTAAAGAGAAATTTCTCACCGGCAGTGTGCACAACTTCCAACTAACAATATGTATAGCTTTTACTGACACGGGACCTACATCTATTGTTTGTTTGTTGAGCGAGTAGACAGTCGACTGCTACTCGCTTCCGCGTCAGGTGGGACAGCAGCCTATTCAGCGCAGTGGTCGTATTCAATGGCTCGAACTGACTCACTTAGCTCAGAAATAGATCGCGCTGTCACTGTTACAGGGGTTGAATAGGACTGGGTTTGTGCCTAGATGGAGGTGCGCGTTTTGATGAATAGACATCAGTTACAATATCTAGGTAATAATGTACGTTAAAGATTTGCGTGGGATATTTAGATATGAGAATTTCTAGGTGAGATCGATGGAAAGCAGCGATAAGGAGGACGGTCAATAGGGTCATGATGAATGCAGGGTCGCACATTGGTAAGCATTAGACCGCGCTGTCTACTATTTTGAGTTTCTTGAATAAATTAATAGATTAAAGTGATTTGTTTTCATGACATCTTACTTTCAATTAAATTGGCTAAAAATGAACAACTCCTGTGCTTTGTTGAAAGTATGTACAGCCATACCACATTGTATGAGATAAACCAACTGTAAAGAATAAACGCAAATGCTCTACCACAAATAACATTATCTAAAGAAATGCAAAAGAAACAGACGCCATTACACGTATTTACAAAGAAAGGAAAGCAAGCGCCGTATCGAGTAACAAACTCGCCTGTTTTACTTCACTTTGGAAACTTAGCTCCCAAAGGAAATTCACTGAACACTCTCAAAGCAACACTAATTCTGTTAAACAAACCTAATATAGAGCACTTTTTAATGGCAAAACATACATTTTGTATGTATGTAATGCTGCTACATTGGATCGTAATTATCATAACCTGTATTTCCGCCTTATAGAGATTTCTATTTCCTTTGCTCAGCCTATAGATTTTAGATTATTATTACAACAATCGGTTAGTTTTCGTAACTGTTGCTTTATATTTCATATATTTTACTTAGATTGTCCATTTCAGAACAGATATCCAAAAAGGACAAAATCCAAAGGAGACTATCTGTCCAAAAAGGTCTACCAAATATCTCCAAACTTTTCCGAACCAGTTCAAGATGGCAGTTTGTATTCAGTTTCAGCTCCCAAACAAATCCCTATAAGCCTCATAACTTAAGTTAAGACCTAAACACTAGAACAGCCCCTTGATGCCTAACCCCCCAGTGCTAAGGGCAGGACAGTAACGGCCAATTAACCCGTTTGCGGCCGAGAGCCGGAGCACTAAGGGTTAATGACTTTTTCTCTAGCAGTAACTGAGTTACAAGGCTTTATGGCCTGTTAACAACACTAGGGTTAACTTAATTCAGTAAACACGTATCTTAAGCCATTTAGTGCTTAAGAAAGATCTAGTCTAGATCTTAAAGTTTAAAAGAGAGCTCTCTTTAAAAGGATATCTCTATTAAGACGTTGCAAACTGGGCTAGGAAAAAAGGTAAAAGAGTTAAGCAAACTTGAACGGAACCAAGATTAATAAGGACAGGTAAAAGAAATAGATTGTGGAAACTTTTGCTGATATCTATTGAGGAAAAATAAGCTGTAATTCCTTGTAACAATGACGTGTTTTAGAATGTTTAAAGTTAGACTACTTCATCACCCAAATATGGACTTTGATGAGTATGAATGATAATGCTTTTCCAGAAAAGAAAACTGTCAGGATGTCCACTAATTTTTAGCTAGAAGCTTCCATGGATTGAAGTTTTATGCAAGACGAAGTAATCCTCACGAATATTTCATTTTTAAACGACTTAGAAAAGGACTAAGTGAACACTTTGGTTGTTTGCGTCGACTCGTAAATTAGTTGCTTAATTATCGATTCAGACAATTATCTCCCGCTTTTTTGAAAGTGCCAACAAATATTGTATTCTGCAGAAACTCAAAATTTCATCTAACTTTTTGTGGCCTCTGTATAAAACAGACATACTATACAAAATCTTTTTGATAAGACTCATTTTTATAATATTTCCTGCCACATTTTAAGCCGCACATTGCAGCATTTTCTCGTACATTTCGCACGGCCGCAGTAATACCTCCGGGAATGAGATAAGCTTCAAGTTTGGTAAAATATACGATAGTTTATAAAGAAGTTAGTTTAAAATCATTTGCCTTTTCAATGATGAAGGGTTTTAAAAGCTCCCAGGGGTCAACAGTTGACGTGGGTTTAATGTGAACTGATAAAAAGTTTTGAGAAAACAAGTAAATCTGGTAAATGGAGTTCAGTTCAGGTAAATCCTTCACTTTATGATATGCTTAAACTAAAGCAAGGGTTTTTCTGTGTTAAAGAAACTTTTTTGTTTGAGAAATTACTACTTCATAAAAGTTTAGTTTTATTTTCTTTTTCGAATGAAGTACAATTTTTATATAAATAATCGATTCTGAAAACGGTGTCAATAGTTACTCGTCCCAATAAGATTACATAAGTTTAGTGTAACTATAAAACCAAAGCCGAAGTTTACCTCGCCGGCTTCGCCTTCCAAAGCCTATTAGCGTCGATGAATAGCCGCTGAAAGTTATGAAAGAACATGATGGGGTCTGTAATTGATCTCTAAGTCGATCCAACTAGAGGAGGTGAACAGTGTTAGTTAGGCTTCAGCGGTGTTTCAGGACGGCCTTATTGGTAATGATCGCCCAATTTTGGGTGGGCGGGCCGTTTGCCCTGATGTGAGAAATATACTATGCTCTTTTTTCTGAAATCGTAAAGTTGAGCTGACAAAATGAGAAAGAATAATTTATTTGTTGCTGTGTAAACAACGGAAAAAACTTAAATCAAAGGTCCTGAACGTCGTAATAGTTTTACTAACATTTCAAATCTCGGAAAATAAATAATATAAAAAATATAAAATCCCTGTAATACATAAAAATTCACATTCATAAAGCACATAATATTCAACACCCAAATTCTCTAATCCCGGATTAAAACATCAAACCGAACCTGAATAAAACCTAATTCCACGCCGATTTTCAACGGCGCTTTTCTATTGGCCAGCCACCCGTTCACTAGCGCACCCCCCCACTACTTCTACTACACATATTTCACATTTAGCTACCGGAGAGGCGCGGCTAATCCCCGAACGTTACTTTTTTACACAAAAATTGTTTTACAGAGGAATTTTCGGGAGCCTGAGGCTGTAGAAGGTAGCTAATGGATCGTTTGAATGTTCAAGTGATTACATTGATGGTTCGCCTCCGGGTGAAGTCGGCCTGATTTTACGTTGATGTTAATTTATCGTTTATCTCGTTTCTGGGTTAGAAACGAACCATTATATAGGAAGGGGAATAGGTTTTATTTTTTAGAAATCGTGTAATTAAGTTGAATTAGGACGCATTCTAATATGTTCGATTAACAGTGATACAATCAATCACTCCAATTATAATTTGGTAAGCGGCAAAAAAAAACAGCTGTTTTGTAAAGTACACATAATAAGACAAAGCATCTAAGCACAAATGAAAAAGTACCACCCAGGCTAAATAACGACATTGTACGCTACTACATCACAAGAAACTCTTGGTACCACACAAAAAAGAAAACAGTTTTCTTCACCGAGACTTCTCCACACCACCACAGCATATAACAGCGTATATTTATGTACATCAGAACATTACTTGTTGATAAGACGAGCCCCCGGAGCACCGTCCGCCATCAAATGCATAACAAGTACGTCTCAGCACGGGATAATCTCATAAACTTCACTTTTACTGCAACATATTTAGTGAGAAGAGGTTTCAAGTATTAAGAGGAGGTTCTTTTGTTTTTCATTATAATATAACATCACGCCTGCAATCCCCTATGGGTTTGCAGAGGTTTATTCATTTCGCTAATTTTATTCAAATCTCATGTAGCGACTATTCGGGTTAAATGAAATGGATCAAATAGGGTTATCGCAGTTCGTGAACTTAGGGCAGCTTAATGATCTGACAAGTAATTTGACTAAGTTTTTACACATTTGTTTAGTGAAAGATATTCCATAGGCGGCAAAGTTACTTTCGAACAACACTAGCTGAAACATTAATTCTCTTAAACACTGTTTTAGGCTTTCACGGTTTAAAACTAAACTTATATTGTCACTTACGGGATATCTCTCTCTCTCTCTCTTAATTCTCTTATGCAAATACAGCACAACACCAACAAATGAAAAATGATATCACCCGTTAGCAATAATAACACCCAAAATCCGCGAAGCCAAGCCCCGTGAAATGAATCAAGCCCCATTAAGTAAACAACGTACAACTTCACACCAAAAAAACATCAGTTTTAAATGTACACCACCTATAGCTCGACAGTCGTGCAGTCGGCAATGTAATCGGGAACGGAGCGGGCAGTGTAACTGGTACATAAATTGTGCGACCGGTGCCGCGGCAATGGTAAACATAAACTCGGTTGGGTAGTACGGGGGCTGACCTACTTGCCAATTGTATAGGGTTGACAGTGACACATATTTTACGAGTTTTAAACAACCCAGATTTTTCGAGGGCATCGCTTTGTGCTTTCTTTTTTGTGGTGAAAGCTGAATGTTTGTAGGTTTTAGTCGTAAATGGCATGAAGTAATAGAGGGAGGGGAGGTTTCAAGCTAAAGTAAGTTGTAAGCTTATATGAGTGTATCCACTTAAAAAAGTATAGAGATTTTTTTTTATCAATAATGGGTGAATTTTTGATAATATTTTTGTGATTGAGTCCGCCTTTGTACAGTTTTTACTTGTTCGTACAATTTTAATAAATAAACATTATTTACGAAATATTTTTTCTGGATGACTGCTCTAATTTCACTTCAAATGAGAGTACTTTTCGAAACTCTCACAATCCATCTACTTCCATCAAATCTACGAACACTGTGCCAAACGCGAATCAAAATGAATTATGAACACGAACAGACGAATTTCTATCATCGATCTATTCCCAAGTAATTTCAGTTCGCCATTTCCGCGTTTGACAACCCATAACTCAGCACAATCACTCCATATTTCGTCGTAACCCAATAAACTGGGTAGTGTACAACCCTACGTATAATAGGCGTTTTTTTGTTCGTCGGTTGGTTGCTGCAGCACGTTTGGTGTTGCAACAACTAGTTTTATTGTGTTGCTGTAACTTCGTTAGCGCGCTCCGACGCCTATCGACTATCGAGTTATCAATATGCAGGTAGAAGGTAGGTACTGCTGTTCTTTATTCACTAGTTTCATCTAACACAATGTTCGAGCATTTAAAACCTTGTAACTTGTAGGATTTTATGTTATTCGTGGGATACTGAAATTCTTCTGCTATAGTGTGGCCAAAGAATAACAACTGGTACTGCGTGGTGTATTTTTGTTTAAGTGGGTCTTCGTGAGGATTCTTTCAGCAGGCTTCAGTCCCACATAGGTGAAATGAAATCACACAGGATCTTTACTACTCTTAAAAAAATGTAATAAACACAGTGTGCACTATTTCTTATACGGGTGCGTTGAAACTGCTACCATAATGTCAATCAATCTGTATGAGAGAGAAAAAAAACAATAATTAAAACCAAAAGACATTATTTTCTCCAAATTGTGACTTGGCTAAAATGTCTATTGTGTGAATATACAACAAACAAGCTCGCTTCTAAAATACAAGTAAAAAAAAAAAGAAATTTTATGGCATGTTTTCAACATAACAGTTGAAAACATGCCATAAAATTTGCTTCGAAAATCCACGCAAATAAATATAATTGAAACAGGACATGGCGAAACAATCCAAGTTCACAGTAATGTCCCGGTCGCGTGCTGAACGATATAATGCTACAGTTATTACAGAATCAAGCGAAACGAAACTTTACCTACGTACATAATTTACTTATATATTTCCGCGGAAACGAAAAATCGTGGAAATTTCTGGTTACAGGCCAAAATAATTAGGTGAAATTGCTTTTAATACTTCCTTTATATTAGGTAGAAAACTCCGAGGATTGCACAGCTGATAAAACACGGCACGGCGGCGGGTACTTCTCTTGACCTGTAGTTTGCACAGGAGCCGATGGACGGTATTGAAACCGCCAAAGTCGTCGACAAACTTTGAGCCAATTCAAATTAAGATTACCATCACTAGTTTTCAGCCCTATCTATAGTAATAGATATTATGCTTCATAAACATACTATAAGTAAGATTTACAAGTACCGGTTATTACTTTTTTCTCATAAAACTCAGTACTTTAATCTATTGTTGAACACACGTCTTCTTCACTCAAGCAAAAAGAGCAAAGAATTTGAGTAAGAATCTACATACACTCTTCAATCTTCTTTCAACTTCGTCTGCACACGTCTTCGGGAACGCTTCAGTGGTTGTCAAAGTCACAGGAGTTACAATATATCATTGAAGCTTGCTACGTTAACCTGCTCAAGTTATCAAAGGTTCACAATCTCATAACGGTGATATTATAACATGCTTGGAACTCATATATGAATCTACGAGACTTGATGAGAACTGAGAGAGGTTCGCAAGCCTTTGACATGTTTGATCGGGATATTATTGTGTTGCTGTATTGATTTCGGTGGTTAGTTGTGGATGGTTAGATTTGGAGGAAGTTATTCAAATGTCAATTAATATTGCAGGTGGTTTATACATGATACTGCCCTGGAAAGGAAATATGGTGTTGTCTGCAGTTGATGATAGATAGATAGATAGATAGATAAATCATTTATTTAGTGCACACAAAAGACAAAGCACAGCACCCAGAAATACAATTAAATAAAGCAGTTCACTTAAAACAAATAAAAACATATTTACAAAATAAGTATAGTAACATTATGACAAACTTCAAATAATAAAAAAAAAAAATAACAAAGAGGGTATGCAAGGTGCGGTGTGCGTCTCAAGGTTACACCAAATGGGAGTCCAGCTCAGCATGTGTCAGGCATGCACCTGACGATGAAAAGTTAAGATGCAACTAAGGATGCTAAAATAGTCAAGTCCTGAGCTGAATCAATTCAGACTGCCATCGGCACACTATGAATATGAACAAGGCTATTCATATAGTAAGAGTGGAATAAAGGAAATTGTCCAACATGGATAATGTATATGAAGGAAAAAGTCGTACGTTTACCTACTTATTTATAACAGAACTGTAAGTAAAAAACCAGCTCCATATCTAACTTCAAGTTAATTTTGCAAAACACTTTAATTCTGAGTAACTAACCTGAAACAATTTAGTAAAAGCTTGGCAATAGCAACTTGTTTGTTAAAGAGGAAGTCATGCCAAAAAAGATAACAATTTCCACTTCGCTTAGTAACTACTCCACATAGATGCCAGGTCATTTTCCTTATAACCCCGATGACCAATAAAGTCCCATTGTACCCAACTGTATCCTCAAACATGGGAGGAACACGCACAGTGGAAACAGAGACATTCAGGACGCTCTTACCGATATGGGATTAAACGGAGCATCGCATCGTACTACAAGTTATTTGTGCAGAAGGTTAACTTACCTAGCCTGTAACTAGAAGACAGAGTTTATGCGAAATTTACTTTATATTGAACTTATTGTTTTCTTCAGAGAGGGTAGGTGCGTAGTTGTTGCAATCAGAATGTGTATAATCAGATTTTACGTTAACGAAGTAAAAGGGTTGTGCAAGACGAATAAGGCTTTGTATGTGAGACTTTATATCTACTTCTTCATATGTTTGCTTTATTTCAAATTGGATACTTGACAAAAATGTTGTGTACTTCTTAAATACTGCAGTATTCAAGATACCATGTTGTTGTCTGTCCGTTCAATCTCGTTTACTAGTAAAAAATTTACAAGTTTTACACCTGTAATTCTTTGTACTCGTATCATAACATTCCTCTACAAGACAAAGCAACAATTTCTGTAAAATTTAAGCTCAAGACGGTAAAAACCAGAAATTCAGCGAACTAGAAATTCTAGTTAGCACTCTAGGAAGTGGAAGCAGAATTTGTAGTTAAGTTGCAACTACTTCTCATTTCAAAGAAAATCTAGAAACTTCCATTTTAGGCAAAAGTTCAGCCGGAATTCCTCGTTCCTTTTGCAATTCAAATAGTAGGTATGTAGTTGTAATACCTCCATGGAGTGGAACTTCTGTTCTCTTTGCATATTGAAAGCATATCGTACGTAGTTAATGGTGGTATGTTTGAGGGGGTAAGCACAAAGGGAGGCTCAGCGGCAAAGAGCAGTAACAAAGACGGAATTGGGTTTGTGAGACAGGGGGACATTTTTAAAGGAAAATAGCGAATGAGGACGATTCTCCGTAAGCTTTTTGTGATCAAATTATGTGCGGGAAACTGTAGGAATTGCTTTTTAGAACGGTTGCTTTATTTACGAAGGTATCTACTTTCTTTTTTGTGGGTGCGAATATATTTAGTGCTTGTTAACTAGCAAACATATTTGTAAGTTAACATTTTATTTCTAATAATAAATTGTCTGTCTGTCAACAATTACGTTTTACGTTTGATTTATTATGTAGAATAAAAATTCTAACACTACCTGTGTTTACTAGCTGTGTTTTAACTTTACGAGACCACGATTCTAGACTATAACACAAACTAACTCGACTACATCGTTATAAAGTTTTTCAGTAAACACAACCAAACTTAGATCCGTGGCTTTCAACGTTAATTGACTTTCAGTCTTCTTACAAACTCGTCAGCAAACAGAGTCAGCAATCGCAGTTCTCGAACATCGCCATATTAGTTTGGTAATCGAACCGTAGTACTAAGTTCAAAATCGACGCAACTGCAGTTGAATTCAAAGGAGTAATCAAAGTTCTCTATAGAAAGAGGTGGGGTTCTTTATCTGTGAGTGAGGCCTTGATCGAACAGCCAATATTTTGTTTTAATCAGCAACTTCTTTCAATTAATGTTTGAACGTGCAGAACTTGGAAAATAAATCTGTTTGTTCGCACCAACAACGAGGCGAGTGTAGGGTAACCAAATCAAACTCAAAGCATTTATTTCAATTAGACCATTATCGCACAAATACTTACAATACAATTTTTGAATGTCAAAAATACAAAAAAAAAACAAAGCTACAGTTACAGACACAAGGCATAATAACTTGAGAACTAACTGTAGTTGCCCATTACCTAGCGTAGATGTCCATGGAGAAGAACGGGCAAGAGCCTCCATGGACACTCTTCTAAATCAAAATATCGGAATTCAAAAGACCTGATAAAAATCCGGACCTTTATAAAATAATCCCCATCAGTTTTGTTTTTGAACAGTTTAAAGAAGAGTTTAACAGTTTCTGTCATCTAAACAAAAATCCCTAACGTCAATAGTTCGGACGAAGTCGGTACAGGGGCCCAAAAATCCGGACATTTCGAGTCAAATCCCGCCAGATGGTAGCCCTAGGCGAAGGACCGCATAGAGATGTAAAAGTTGCGGAAAAGCGTCACGTTCACACGTTTTACGACGGGCCTAGGAGGTCGGTTCATGCCACATTACTTTGTACAAAACAAAAGAGTTTTAAAACTTCAAAATGTATGACGTTTTACAACCGCAATACTTTGTATACGATGCCCATAAACAGCTAGTATTGTACGAGTATATATGTTTGTGTATATGTGTTAGAGAGCGGCGCCGCGCCTGTCGGGCGCTCGTGTGTTTTTATCTCATTTAAAGATTGAGTGAAGAATTTTATGTTCCATTCAGTCGTTCTCTAACTTCTTTATTGAGTGAACTTATTTATTTAGACAACTTGTACTTACTTATTCTTTTACAACGTGTTTTCGAACAGCGATCAAAGAACTATAAATAAGAATAAACTTTCGGAAATACCAATCGAAGTAATATTAACGGAGAGAAGTTTGTGTGCCATCCATTTAGTATTTCGTGGATAAAATGTAATAACAGCTCCCTGAAGACAAGTCTTAAACGGGAAAATATTACTGATTGTATTCGATTTGAAGAAAGTTGCGTGAAAATGGGAAAATATTGATTAAGGGCCCATTCAACCTCGCTCACGGATTTGCCGACCATTTGCAAAATATAAATGAATGGCAGGATTTACCCTTTTCATGTTTTCACGAAAAACGCAAAGCTTTTAGAAGTCTAAACAAGTGGTAAAGAGATAGAAAGAAGAACTTCAATAAAACTTGACACATGATGACGTCACTTGAATGGTGAAAAATGTTTTGGTGACGAAGCCAGTTTCGGTAGAACTTTCATATTTGACACTTTCTTTGAAAGTTATAAGATGTTAAGGTTCTCGTAGACTGGTGGAGTTCGCTCAGTCGCAAGTTAAGATATCATTTCTCCAGATTCGTCACAGTCATACGCATAATTTTTACGATGAGTTTGTGCTTTTCCTTTTATGTAC
Organism: Xestia c-nigrum; assembly: GCA_916618015.1. Taxonomy (NCBI): domain Eukaryota; kingdom Metazoa; phylum Arthropoda; class Insecta; order Lepidoptera; family Noctuidae; genus Xestia; species Xestia c-nigrum. The sequence continues at coordinate 1,068,595 of OU745256.1, forward strand.
ATTTTCGTGTCGTTTCGTTGATTTTTTATGTTATACTTGTAATGAATACGTACGAGTATGTGAAATGTTGAATGTTCGTTCTCGTAATAATACAGTTATGTCAAAGAGCAATTTGTGTTACGGTTGAATCAACAGATGTTATTTCTGCGGTGGATTTTTGCGTAATGAAGGATGTTTTTACATACGCAAACACAATATTTCAAACGTGGATCTGCGGGGCAATTACCATATTTTTAAGAACAGTCGCAATCCAATCTCAAGATTTAACAAAAATATACCTAATTTACATACCTTTTTTGAAGCGTTCAGCATGATTTGTCTCTGATGAGACTGCAACTAGATTTTGTTTTTTTTTTTGTGTTTGTTACCTCAGAACTTTCGACTAGGTGAACCGATTTTAATGATTCTTCTTTTATTTGAAAGCTGGTGCTTCCCGTTTGGTTCCATTTGTTGAAGATCTGATGCTGATCTTCCGAGATATACAATGGAACTCTTCAAAAATAGACGGCAAATCTGCAGTAATTTCTGCAATCGCTTGTAGGTTCATTGTTCATACTTAATCATGACGTAACCTTACGCCTATATGCTCTGACGGGGGTGCGCAGATGTGTACAATACTCCCAGATTTCGACAATGTTTGTTGCCTCTGAACTTTCGACTGTATAAACCGATTTTGATGATTTTTATTTGAAAGCTGGTGCTTTCCGTATAGTCCCATTTCAATTTGGTTAAGATCTGAGGCTGATCTTCGGAGATATAAATGGAACTCCTCAAAAATACACGGCAAAGCTGCAGTAATGGCTGCAATCGCTTGGTTGTTTATTGTTTATGTAACATAGTGACGTAACATCACGCCTGTATGCTCTGAAGGAGTACGCAGAAGTGTACAATACACCCAGATTTCGACAGTTAGATGTGTTAAGTTCCATTTAATGGGATCCTGGAGGGAAATAGAGGGAATTCCTTAAATTTTATAGGCACACCAGAAGCGATTTGGTAGTAGTTTTAGGAAGAGTACGTTCTTAGAGTGATCCCATTTCAATTTGGTAAAGATCTGACGAAGAACTTCGGAAGATCGGCGACGGGAACTTCTCAATAAGTGATAGCAAATGTACTGGGACCGCTGAAATCTCATGTCTCTCTATTGTTTACACCAGTTCATAACAAAAAATCACGCCGTTAGGCTGTGAAAGGGTAAGCACATATGAACCACAAACAGTGAAAAATAACTTTAGCTTCAGAAGTCGGTGACAAAAAAATTAAATCAATCAAACAAAGGTCACCGACTTCTTAAGCTAAAGTTATTTTTCAACTTTTTTGTGTGAAGTCGGTTATATTTTTTTAATAAACAGTAATGATATTTCTTTTCTATGGAAATCATCAAAAGCCTCCTCTACTTATTCAATCAATTAGAAGATTTATTACTTTTTTGAAAAACAAAAACAACCCCGGCCATAGAAACAATAGATATATTGTGGATACAATATATCGTACTGTAATGGTCACTGAGGCTTTGGTTATATAGAACTGAGGTCCTTCAACCTCCATCAGAGAGAATTTACTAGAATCCCAGATGCTACCACATATAAACGTGCTAACATTATTAAAATATTCATTTAAATTCAAATAGCAGAAGCAGAGCCAAGAAAAACACAAGTACTACTTTGAAATGATGAATATTCCGATTTTTTTTTCCATTACACAATTTCATAGAAGTATAGCAGCATGATATTGTCAATCGTTAATCAGATATAGCCACAAAACAAATTGCCCTAGAAGTAAACAAATATAGGTTCAATTCGTCACATTAATCGTACATCGTATTAATCCAAACGAAACCCAACACGACGTATTAATATCATTTTTTACGTCTCTGGGTCCTTCCGATAAAACATAAAAACATACAGAAACCAATAACTGGGAAGTGACATTTATTAGTCACCCGTATCGCTGACACAATTACTTTTACGTATTTTTTTATTAAAAGGATCAATAATATCTGACGCTCAACACATAAACAAATAGGTTACTATAGTATCAGCTATTCATCACAAACAACTTTTCACATATATTTGAAAGCATGTGACAATGGCTAAATGAGAGGAGGTTTATACTCAGCGGTGTGGACCAAGGATGCTGATGATGAGGAGGATTTTGTGTCAGCACTTACTAACCAGCACTGAACCTGCGTGGTGGATTATGACTAAAGTTCCAAGATCCAGGGTTTTGTTCCGAAGAAAATTCCGGACTTTTCTATAGTAGAATCAACTGTTTATTTTCTCATTGTGTCAACATTCTGGACGGTTTAGAGTTCCCATCATCATTGTGTCCTGTATCTCAGTAGTGCAAGTGGGAACAATACAGGCTGATTACCTGGTGTCCGCGCTATATTCGGGATTAAAAACATCCAAATCCGTTCAGTACTTTTTGCTTGTAAGAGACATCCATCCTCGAAAAGCTCCCAGCGGGACACCTTCTGCCATGACCCACCTGGAAGACCCTAAACCGTTTGCTAAGTCAGGTGGGCCGCTGCAGATACAATCGGGTCCGGTGGGGGTATTCCGATGAAGCCTTATGTGACTGCGGTGCCTCAACACAAACTATGGCTCACCTCGTGTCCTGCACTATGTGTGACTGCACCTGCACTCTGAGGGACCTTTCCGAGGCCACCCCCAACGCTGTCGAGGTAGCAGAGTACTGGTCGACAACAATTTAAAAGGGGAAATCATCGACACGAAGAAGAAGACTAACTTTCACATTTATAATCGTAGTAAAAGTAATATTATCTTCGTGTGTAGATTCCCCAGTAACAGTAGATTTCGAATCGCCATATTTGGTAAAATTGTTAAAATGTGCACATTAACCAGCAATATGTGAACATGGAATATTAATGGTAAAACATTACAGGTTAAACGATGGATTCAGAGCATAATTGGTTGGATATGTACATGATTATCAATTACATGATATTGGGGCTCGATTGGATCGCTTGTCACTATTAATTTAATTGGAACCCAATCACGTTAATTGATTACAAATAAATGGGAAACGAATGTGTCAAACGATACTCATCATCATCGTATGAAATCGAATTCATTTTCATTTACAAGTATTTTATTCACAATTCGCGTTGGATTAAATTAATTCTGAGTAGCTATGAAATGTCTCAGTTTATTTTAAGCGCTATTTTACTGTGTTCATGTACCTAATTAGATAAGACTCTGTAGGAAAAGAATAATTTTCTCTCTAGATAAAAGTAAGTAGACGAACCTAGCCTTTACGATTTACAAATGGATTCAACACTTAGTATCATCAACTGTCTAGCCTTTCCGTCAGTCTAACTGGATGCAGCTGAATACCAGTATTGAACATGGAGCGACTGCCTATCTAACTTCCCATCCCAGTTATATCTGGGTAATACAATACCACTTGGCCAGTAGTTGTGACTTTTAGGGCCACTGACTTCCAGTAAGTCTTGTAACGACTGTCAAAGATGGCGAAATGACAGCTGGGACCAACAGCTTAACGTGCTTTCCAAATCACAGAGTAATCTCGGTATGTAAGGGTCCCACCCATCCGGGGTTGCGGGCCTATTCGAAAGAGATACCGTGGCCCCGGAACATAAAGGGCGAGGAAGGAACATGGATGGGTTTTAGTCAGTAAAAGTCTGACACTCCCTCCCGCTCCGCCCAGAGTGGGAGAAGTTCTTTGATGATTTCCCATCATAAAAAAAGCCAGGCTTGCAAAAAGGCCAGCACGGCTTAACACAAAATTCTCGACCACTTAGTATGTCGCATTCAATTAGGTTAGGTTAGGAACGTTATAGGTTGGTCTTTCAGAGCTTAAAAACTTTATTTATAAGTAGGTAGGAGAGTCGAACCTGACCTTCAGAATTTCTTCTATATTTGGCGTTGCCAAGCCTTCCTATTTTCATGGCGTATCGTAGTAGATAAGGATATTATTTCCGTAACCATGGCAACAAATCATTGGAGATAAAACTCGTCCGTACACAGTGATGCGAAAGGTATTGAATATTTTTCACCAGCTATTGTTAAATATTTTGTTCAATTTTGATCACGCGAAATTGTGAAACTCGTTATGGAAAAAATCTTTTAGGTAAAAATTAATATTTTCATATTCGAAATACCTATGTAGATTACTTTATTTCAATGTAAATACATTTCTGTGGCTGGGGGAGTGTGTGTAGTGGAGGAGTTCGTGGGTTATCGCTCGGGTCCGTCCTTGCCTAGGTTGGTCTGTGGATGGGTGACCACCCTTACATACCGAGTTTCCTCAGTGCCTCGGAAAACCCGGTAAGCTGTTGGACATTTGTCCATTTTTAACAGTCGTTACAGGAAGTCAGTGGCCCAAAAAGTCTGACATTCAATCTTACCAAGTGTATCGTATTACCCAGTATTAACTAGGTTGTGTAGCTTCATGTAAAATACTTGTATTCACTTGCGTCACGTTAAACTGAAAGCCGACCTCAACATAGTTGGGAAATGCCTAGACAGATGATGATAAATACATTTCTGTCTAGTTGTATGTGTAAGTCTGGCTTTTATTATACGTGTAATAGTTTATTGAAAGTTATCCTAAAATTTTACCCTAGCTCAAGAAAACTAGAACGCGCCGAGTATCAAAATTCAATCTAACAAACCTGCGATGTAACCATATATATTTGCCCGGTCTGAAATCTAAGTCAAACGAAACATCAGTCTATGTGCTAAGTATTATTAATTACTTTCCTACACTTAAGTTACAATAGATAACTGAGTTAGTTTAACTAAATTAACGTTACTTGATTAACTAAGGCTGGAATTATCCGTGATAATAATGTTAATAGTAACTATGGTAAGCTAAGTACTCCCATGTGCAAACGAACTACATATAAAACCTGAAAATCAGTAATTGCTTGTTCAGAAACAGATCGTTTTACATAGGTAGACCCAAGAACGGCTCTAAAGGAAATGAGTAATAAGATCTAAGGCTCTTTCATATTGTAAGAGTATCCCTTTGAACTCGTTACGGTACAGACGAAATAACTTATTTATTATAAGTACAACATGAACGCCTGACAAAAACATGCGAGCAAATTAAATAAGCAAGCATCAAAAAAGTGGCAGTCAAACAGGCATTACAGTGTAGGTTTCTTCGTATACAAGACGAGACTTAGAACACTCAGGAAAAGTGTTTTTCTTTTATAGATAATCTCCTGAGAGAACGAACAACGTACATGGTTAGTATCAATTACTTTCCTTTCATTTTGTTAGAATTAAGGAAATTGGTAGTACTTACCTAGTCTACTCACTTGTAGAAGGTAATGCGATGTACAGTATGTGCTTACAAATTTTATAACCAGAGTTTTGTTTATTGTTCGGGTCAAAATCTACTCTACGTTTGCAGATGTTGAAGAATAAAGTGAAGTAAAGTGAGTACGTAGCGAGAATGGTCCCGGAGAGATGGGCTAAACTCGTCACTAGGCCTTTCAAATACCGGATTTTTTCAATACCGGTATCAATACCGGTATTGAAAAGTCAATACCGTGATCCCGGTATCAATACCGGTAGTCCGGTATTGAACGCAAATTCAATTAGGACATTAATAAAACCAATAAAATAAGCCTTTTTATATTCTCAAATCAGTCTTTCTTTATTGTTCTCATTTATGGAAAATAATAAAAAAATACGTTTTCTTATATAATAATTTGGTATTGGTTGATTATTTAGGTAGGACTAGGAATTAGGAACATAAAGAATGGAAAACTTAAACTTAATTTACTCTTTTTGCAGGAAGGCATTTCACATAGACTTTGTTTGTACAATATCAAAAAAATATAAATTTCTTAATATTATCTAAATATCTGTCTCATGTAAAAATCAACATAGGTATAATTATTTGTAGAAATGTAAGTAAGTAAAGTATACCTTAACTAGCTAGCAATCATTTGGTAATCATTTTAGTAACATTCATAATAATTAAGTTATAAAAAAACAATCAAACAATCTAAAACTAAACAAGTAATAAAATAATTCAAGAATCTTCGCCAAGAACGTTTTGCGTAAGACACGAAGAGGCAGCAACGACGGTAATCTAATTAAACTAGTAAAAATACGCTCTAGTAGATCACAACTTCACAGTCACAAGTTAACACTACACAGTAACGTCTATAGACGCGTTATCCCGTCGCCTTTGCGAAACTGACTGACAATAACAAAAACGGGCATTGTCTCAGGCGGGGGCCGGGGCGCGGGAGGGTGAGCTTAAGATAACAGCGGGACGCTTGTGCTGCGGAAAGTGTGAGAATAAGATCACATAATTTTCAGATCTAATGTTTGTAATACCGTAATCACGGTATTGGGGCGTCCAATATCGGTATTGTAAAAGGCCAAAATAAACTCCGTGATCACGGTATTACGGGATCCCGGAATACCGGTATTGAAAGCCCTACTCGTCACGCACAGGACGCCTGATGGAGGAAAACGGCGTTGAAGTAGACTGCGGCGAAAGTGTGGTGGTGGCGATCTGATCTTGTTATCGAGGTGAACATGGCCAGATGTCACACAAGATAGAAGGTTTGGAAGGGAAAAGGGGAGGCCTATAAATAGCCTTAGAATAAATTTGGTAGAAAGCCACTTTTCAAAAGAAAGATGTATAAAAATCTTAGTCTATTGACAAAGCGACTGACAAGGTGTATTCCAAGTGCTCTCGACATTGTGGATCCTTATGGGAGGGACTTATAATACTTCAAAGAATGTAGATTGGTAGATGACAGAACATGAAATTACTTACTTCAAAACATGACTGTCATAAACTACAGAAGCATTTTATTTGCTACTCAAAGAGGCAATCTGTCTCAAATCACATATCTTTTTGTAAATCGTGTCACATAAGCTTTGCGAACGTTTCTCAAGAAGTCAATATTGAGAACACTTACTAAGAAAGGAAAAAACCTTTCTTAATGATTATTATTTTGGTAGGCTCGTTTTTGTCGAAGTAAACGAGAATATAGAGCTGATAAGTGAGCGACAAAAACTTGGCAGTGGGTACCCCGACAAATGGCACAATTTTTTTTATTAGATTAAGACCACGGATGCTTTTTATCTACTACAAGCTTTTGCTCGCGGCTTCGTTCGTTTAGATTCGGATATTATCCCACGGGAACATACTACCGCGATAAAAACTATGTTAAGTCCTAAGTCACGTGTCCCAAACACTCAAATTCATTCGGCGGCGCGCGGCTGTTATCGGTCAGTGGGTCGTCTTAGGGGCACTACGAAAAAAAGACTTAAAACTTCGCTACCAATTTCGAGGTAGCGCTCGCCACCCGCTGCTGCGGCCCCACTCGCTTTACTCCCTCGGTTCGCTATTAGTTGGACACACTTCTAACCTAACCTAACCTAAGTCGCAAACGTATGTCGTTTTTACGGCAAACGGTTAGTCAGAGACAAAAAGATGACGGTCTGATTGTCTAAAAATAGCTGTTTAACACACATTTTTGTATGGAAACTTGTCACAGTGACAGCTGTTCATCAAGACACTTTTAACCTTATATTGAGGTGTTTATACGATTGAATCGAGAAAATAAACTATTTGTTAAAAAACACCTAAGTCCTCGCGCCGCCGTCGCGCCCCTTAGTCTTTTCCCCCAACCCTATTTTGGATAATTCCTCCGTGAGCCCACTCCCTTATCACATTTCAAAGATTTCAACATTCGTCTTATAAAACTTACATTTTTGCTAAAGACCTAGACTTTTAGGCCGAAATCCAGAAAGGCATTAACATTAAGACTCCCTGAGGAGCCATAACTCACGCGTTTAACGCCTTTTTGCAGTAATTAACTTTCCGCCGTACCTGAAACAAATACATTCAAGATATAAGTACATTTGAGACTTCTAACAAGGTATTTCCATTAGTTTAATTTTGACCAAGAGTATATCTAGCTCTGCATTTACATTTTTGGACGATGAAACATCTTTTAAATTACTTACGTTATGTTAGTAAGCAACCCATAACGCATAGATTTCCCAGATCTTCAAAAGTCAGATTTTTGTTTTAGAAACATCTTTTTAGGCTTTTAGACCTTCTCTGAAAAAAAGAGCAATTTGCCGAGTTATTATATCACCTTCAACGTCGACATTAACTAAGCCTACCTACATAACCCTACTCATTATGACCGCTTCCGTGAACGATTAGTGCACACGAGGCTGCCTAGGGCTTCGCCGAGCACTAAGCGAGTAAGGTCGGCGCGTACGCCGCTAATCCGCACGCCGACGACGCTACGTAAGCGTACGTCAATGTCAGTGTTACGACTTGAAGTAAGGGCAAGGTACTACTATGTTACTTGTTGGCTTCTTAAACCTTTAAAACGACAAAAATATATAGTAAATATAGAGTTTGGTTGGCATTGCTACAAGGATATTAAGGCGTTATAATGACATAGGGGACGTTGTTGAAGTTGCAAAACAAGATGGCGCGTCGTTATAGTTCTTATGTCACTTGAATTACTTAATAACATCTGCCAGTATGTATAATACATAATCAAGCCGATAATTTTATTAATACTGTATTTTTTAGAATTCATTCGGACTTAATGAATACCTATCATATAACACCGGCCAATGCAGAAAAACCGCAAGATACAGCAATAAACACAAAAACGAAAATCTATTCAATAACAGCGAAAAATATTGCAAACGTGACTAAAAAACGAGCTGCAGTAGTCCCAATGTTCAACACTGCATGAATTCGTTAACCGGTGCTGGAACAAAGTTGCCAAGATACTCGGCACAACAAATTAAAGGCAGCAGAAAAATCACTTAATAGAAGTTCCATATAATGTATAAACTGTGTAAACTTGGGTAAAATGTGGTTTCATATTACCCAAGTTTACATTTAGGTAACAAAATCTGTTTTACAAATCTTATTATTTTATTCAAGTGGTTGACCAAATGGTTTAAAAGCATCAGAGCATGATTTCAATCCCAAGGATCAAAAAGGTTGCGTTTGACTACGTTTTTGAAAACAAAGGATAAGTGCGTTTCTCGTATTTGATTTCTAAAGAAAAAGGCAGCGTTTTCGTCACTGAGCAAATTATCCTTCTGTATCTCGTACATACTCACTGGATACTAGGGGGTAGTAGTAATTGCCTCCTCCTCTTCACTATTTCCGCTCTGAGGAAATCTAATTGGCCGGATGCCCACGGTCCTACTGATAGCGAGCATCAAAGTGTAGCATAGCTTGACATGAAAATTGCAAAGCTGAAGAGGTAATGTAAAGATTACATCTTAATTAAAGGTTCAGCTCGCTTTAAAATACATCAGATAGTGGTCAGATAAGTTGTTGTTATAATTTGATCGTCTGCCAAATGACTGCGCTCGTTACAGCGGTGTTTTGGCGTGTTGTTCAGTTTTAATAGACTATAGATAACAAGCGAGCGACTGCCCTATTTTTGGTGCCTGCCCTATGGAGGTAAACAGACACTAAAGAATGTAAGCATACGATCATTACAAACTCATATCGCGTTGTCTACATTCAACATCTAATCATACACGCATTCCGGTTGCGAGTTTTTTAAAGTATACAGAAAGAGCTTCTCAAGTTCTCATATTATGACAAGCTACTACAGCTCAAACAGATCAGGCAGGGCGTTTAATTAGTGTGTATAAGTAAAATTATAACTACAATATATTATATAACAGTTGCAAGTAACGAAAATGTCGAATTCAAATGTTAGGTACATAACACGCTGCACCTAAATGTACACTTTTGTAATATCTACTTTTAAATAAATTACTCTTATTCTTAAGCCTTTATTTTCTGACTTCCTTAAAAAACATATTTTTATCGACATCAGCCATAAATGTTTATCTTTCTCACATCAGCTTCCTCATACATACAAAGGCGCCTTATATTACGAAATAGAAACATTTGTTCCGTTTTCCGCCAACATTGCAGCCGTTTCCTATTTACTTATTACTTTCTTTCTTCTTCTTGTTTTCATTTACAAAAACTTCCTTTGCTGTCTAACCCTGCTAGCACGTTATTTAGATCCATTAATATTTCTTATGTTAACTTTTACTTCGCAAAAGTGGTTTAGTTAGCTAGATTTATAAAATTGTTTGTTTTTTTAGCTGCTTTTACTAGTTAGATAATGGAAGGTTACGCCTAAACAGGCTTGGCGGGCATTCTAATTTAAATAAATTATTTTTCTCTCTAGTGAAATAATTATTAAAGAATCAAGTCTAAGATTGCCCCCAGAAGTTCCATATCGTCACACCTCTAAAGGTAACACAAAATCAAACTTGATTTTCAGAACAATAAAACTTCTATATAAATTCATGAGCTTCCTCCGTATTTCTACACGTTTACGAGCGCACTGACAACACTCAAGTTATTATAAAAATCTCAATCGTCTTACAGCAGCAGACTCAATTGATTCAATCTCGTACCACACGTAAAATGGTTTCCACAAGAAATCGGCGTCTTCCTGTAAAATATCTCTGAAAGATTTTCTATTTATTTCGTGCTTCCTTCGAGTGCTGGTTTCTTGTCTTATTATTTATTTTCTGTCGGCTGCTGTATCATTCATGGCAGGAAATGGACTGGGAAGTACGCTGCAGTACTGTTTCAGTTTTTCTGGTACCATGTCTAGCATGTTAATTTAACTGTTCCCAAGTTATTTTTATACTCTTGCTACGTTTTCAAGGAGCAATATTAAACGTATTGTGCTTTGACTGTCGTTGAATAGTTAAAAGCCTGTGAGTCTGACCACCAGTCTTACCATTTACTCCAGTTACTGGACTGTAATTGTTTCATAGAGTACTCCTCTGAAAAATAGCTCCATCAGGTTAGACCGGATCCCGACACAAATGAGTTTAGGATAATGTTTTGTTTTGCCTGATGAACATTACAAAACAAAATGTATTCACGATTGTATTTCCTACTTTAGTGACAATCTTCTTTTATCTCTGATAAAACTATCCTATCGCAAAAACATTCATGATTAAGCATGTACAATGGTGCAACATTTTCTTTCTTAAATCCAATATCCCAAAGGGGACCGTGACAGTGATAGTTAATTGGCACCTGTCAATACGAATCACTAATTCGTTGATCATGTGGCTTGCGTGATAGGCATCCGATCAATCGGTCCGATGCGTTGCTTCATTCTATTTCATACCCTTTCGGGAATTACCGACACAATTTAATTATGATGACACGTGGAATGTTTTGAACCTGAACTTATAAATGTGGGACAGAAAAACTATCAGCCTTGTATCGACGTATAAGGATTAGGGTCTAAGAAAAGTTTGAGCAGGAAACGTAAAAAGTTATTTGCTGAATTCCTGTAAAAAGTCGAACATATCTAATACAAAAAACGGCCCGATGACTTTCAATAGACAGACCAAATAAAAGATGAAGGAAGCGATGTATCGAATGTAAGATGATAATATGTCTAGCATCGAAGATATACGATCCCGGAAAATAGAAAGGAGGTAAATAAAAACAGATGTTATGTGCCGGCAACAAATAAATTAATATCTCATGGATAAATAACTCACTCAGCCATTTTCTTTCCCATAGGTACGAGTATTAATATTTAATGACGTGAAATGGCGCAGAAAAAGCACAATCATTTCTGTCTATCATTCATTCATCGGAATATTTTCCTCATGAAAAACTTGCTGATGATGGATCGTTCGCCACCGGACCATTGTCATTAATATTTCAGATAGCAATATTGTCTAACGTAGTGTGAAAGTCTGGGGAAGATGGATCGAGAGATTGAGGCTGGTACAAGGTGTTCTTGGGTTAAGCCTACGTTTAGTGGGAAACTAGGGCTGGATATGTTACCTAATCAGTTTTAGATAATCCGCCATTCTACATACCTGACTAGGGACAAAGGTACAATTTCACATTGCCGTAGAAGGTCAGTCAATTTGCTGTCGTTATACAGTTACATAGACACCAGTCGTGTTGCTACGGCCTGTTCTGCGATTGGCCAATAATCTCAGCGGAGACTAGTCATCGATGAGATATTGTGGTGCTTAAGTGTGTCCTCAGATACACTCTTCCATCACTCGTGGCGCCTACGACCCAAAAGAAATGAGGCACGCCGGCTGGACACCTCAGTATGGTCACTTTAAAATGCATATTTTTACTACAAGTCCACATCTGTGTCTGAATCTGAGGTTTTCAATAGTTTACACTATTGTAAAGACAAGGGATGAGGCTAGGAAAATAAAACACTATTGACCCCAAATTCCTCTAGAACCACCCCCAAATTCCTCTTGAATTAATAATAAAATTTGATTACAAGATCAAGCAATTCATTTTAATTATAGTTCCTCGACGCGTGTTCATTAGAGCAAGATCACAGGTTCAATGCCCGTCTGAGTCAGACACTGAAACAACGAGACAATTAGCGTGAATGTTGCTACTGTCTTAAATGCAGTCAATTTATTTTATTTATTTTTCCACTACTACTACAAGGATAAGAATGGTTTTAACCTGTTTTTTGAGACTCCAAATGGTGCACAGCGGCAGCGCCCGCGACAAAATTCACAGTCCGGACTTATATCAGTTTTATTATACTTGCGATGGCTTTTCATATGAATACCAAAATTATTCGTAGAACAATAAGGTTCATATTTTACTTACCGGCCGGTCAGTTTGTGTATATCGCCCATAGGCATAGGTTCTACTTACATGTTCAGTACCTACTTATCTACAAGTGTAGTGTAAGAGGTCTTTTTGAAGCGAGTACTTTGAATACATTGTCGTGTCGACCGTCTGAGACTCTTGACTTGGAGCACCAAACTTGGCACATCAAAAAGATGAAGTTAGGTAGAAGTTTTATTTTTAAAGCAGTACCTGTCAATTTTAGAAGTAAAATCGTTTGCGATTCGGTATTAAACTGAACGGCGAAATAGGTCAATCAGAATTAAACAAAGCGTTTACTTCACGTCAATTGCCAAATTACAAATACAAAAATAATGAAGCACAAGGCAACCGTGACAGTGTTGTTTTTTGTTGTAGCTGCCCATTCTACAACTTAGATCTGTATTCCTCGGAATGATGGTCACAGGTATGTCCACGCCAGTTATCAGCTCCACGTCAGTTTAGTTAAAGTCCCATGACCAGGCACAAAGACTCCGAACTGCTACTGAAAACCAGGTATTCAATTGGCGAAATATTAGTGCAAATAACATAAATCTTTGCAAACACTAGTAATATAACTTAAAAAGCAATGAAAAAAGGAAACCTTTCAAAAGCACCCAGAAAAGAAAATCAATCAATTCGAAAGCAAATAGTATTAAGTCACGTTACACGTGGGATTCTCGTTTATCGTCATTTCCGCACGATTTAAGTCCTCTATGTAAATATGGCCGCCAGCCGTCCCAAAGGACTTGTGTGGTCCTTGAGGAGGAATTACGGCCAAAAGTTGTGGGTAGTAAGGTCAATTATTTAACGCTTTGCCGCGTCACCGCCGCGCCGCGCCGGCCACGAACTACACGTTTAGGGGACGCGCGTGTAATCTAAGATCCCAGGGCCCCCAGACATTACTTATTTTCTGATTAACAAAATGTGTGGGACATAATGTACTGTGAACGTATACACACATGATAACTTTTCCTATGAAATATTGTTTAAAATTAATATTACCGCTACCAGACACTTCCCGTCGGCGGCAATTTCTGCCAGACACAAAAATACACACCTAGTACTGCTTGTATCTGCATCACTCAAAAGTTGACTGGTGGAAAAGTGTTAAAGTAGGTACACACAGCGAATGCCGAGAAAACAAATGACAAAAGTTGATTAGAGCACGCCACGATTCACTGGGACGCGGCGATTTTCACGGGAAAGACACAAGTGAGACACGCGCAAGAGTCGTTTATCGCCCAAGGTCGTGCGTGAGGCTTTAAGCGACCTTTTCGTAGTCGTCTGAGGATCCTTTATGAAATCAAAATAGGTAACTTTTCATACAAATAAGATACTTAAGAGATATTTCTTAAGATACAATTCAAAGGAATATTTCCAAATGGGTTCGTTTCAATGAATAGCGCTTTCATAAAGTTTGTAGCCGTATTAAACATAATAGAAATAATATCTGAATATTTAAGAGGTTCACAAAATTATTAAGATTCGCAAACTCAGAGCGATCTCCTAAAAGCCATATTTTTAGGTTTTGAAAATTACAACTATTATAACAACAACAGGGCCTAAATTCAAATACCTATCGCAAGAAAACAGAGAGCTCAGTACAATTAAGTATTTCATAAAAGTTGAACTTTATCGCAATAAAGTACATTTTGTCAGTGATAAAACTGGTACTAGGCCCAGACTGGCAACTTAAGATTTTACTGAATTCTGTGTCCCAAAACCGCAAAACGAGTGCCTACCTACCAGTTAATAACATTGAAACTAATTAAACTTTAAAACAAAGCCCATAGTTATAATTTATCCAGTATCCCAATTACGAGAGATGTGCAGTTACCCATATAAAAGCAATTATTCCTCTTATATAACTATGTCCCGACGCGGCCCACGTCGCGGGCCGCATTCGGGCCATAACGGGAACAATTGTCACGTACGGCCCAATTAGTGGGACCCATCGGCTTGGAAAACTTTTGTCCACACGATAACCAAATAATTAATACGCTGGAGACAGTTTAAGTGATGTTTTATTGGTATTTCAGATAAAATAATTAGTAAGGTAGGTGGTGGTGGGATGGTAAGTATTTAGACAATGTTCCTTTGCGGTTTAAGGGGCTCTGGTTCACAATAACACTGATCAAAAGTTTAATATACATATACATAGGTTTAGTCACTTTAAACACTAAAACGCTAATCACCACCCTCTTTATCCGGCTCGAAGGACCAAAAACTGTAAGTAGTATCTATTAAATGGTCGTCGTATTTCAAAATGTAGGAAAGCTATAGTTTGGTGTTAGGGTTGTTATGTTTCCAGGATATATTTAATTGCGAATAGTATTAGAGTCACTCATGAAACTGATTTATATTTTTATTGCAGTATTACAAATCCACTCTACAAAGCAAAAATATAGTTACTTACACTCATTATTTTCCGCCCACTTTGACATTTAAGACTAATTTCATCACAATATCCACAGATTTCCTACCCAAGGGCCAATCACGACAATACATATTCCTTACCTTCACCCACAAATATACACGATTTAATAAAAACAAAAAGAACAGAACAGAACCCTAATTTCGTATTCATCCGATTTCTTTCAGAAAAAGCCTCCAATACCTGAGTAACAAGTCGAAACGCGTGTAAATTGTCACAGGCACAGCTTCTCATCTACGTGACTAGCAAACAAACAAACATAACAAAGAACAAATACTAGTAATACCTAGAAGAAAACCGTCCCAAACATATTTTTCGGTAATTTATAGGCTTTGCGACGAAAAGGCAAACAACATGTGTTTTGGCGTTTCATATTTTATTTTTGCCATTCTATTTTTTACGCTAAGACTATTTCGGAAAAGATGTAGTAGAGAAATAGGCAATTTTATCCACATGTCATTGAGTTATGAGCTCGTAATAACTTCTACCATCCTAGGACTAGGAAAACGTCAAGCACTAACATATTTGTAGGTACAAGGATCTTTTGGCGTGTGGCCAAAATCGAAACTGTTAGCACGGTAGTTTGTCAACACTATTTCTCGAAAAAGTTTCAGGAATGTTCACCTACAACGTCTCTTGTCAATTCCATTCAAATGCCAACACAACCATGTGGCAGTGAAGTTCTTTAATATCTAAAGATTTTAGGCACAGTGCCGTTGCAACCTAAAACTTTCATTTTTAATTCAAAACGAACTAAATTCCCAACGAGACATCGATAAATGGATGTATTTACTTGTAAAACGATACCAAAAACTCTTTTAAGTTTACATCAGTGATCTCCACATACATGTATGTACTAGCATAATATTATATAAGCGGGCACGTCAACGGCACAATAGCCGTAGTTTCACTAACTTATCTAAGATACGGCTATTTCGGGACGGCACGGGACGGCATGGGACGTCCCTCAGGCGCACTATTGTTTCAGGGCCGCCACTAACAGGGGATTATTTTATTATTAGCAATTGGAGCTGTAATATAGATGTCTGCGATGAAATTAGTTTGCCGAAATGTTGTATGTTCAGATAGTAGCAAATATTTACCTAATAGCGGCAAACTAGAAGAACTAATATACGATGGCCTACAAAAAATAGATTGGTCTTTCTATTCGTACGTTACTATTAATATCAAGATCTATAGAAAATGATTCCATAGTATGCTCCGAGACCCGAGTATTTATGTGTATTCTCCACTAAAAAATCGTTAAAGTACTCGTACCTAGTTTCTTAGAAAAGTTACATTTTAGAACCTAAAACTTCAGCTCCGTTGAAATCTACCTTCCGAAGCAATATTTATCTCAATCTCCTTTAAATCGTCTTTACGAAAGCAATCAATGAAACAGCTAAAGCTATAAAAGAGAGATTTTTTTATTTGGACAGCACCTAATGCAAAAAATACATCTTAGTGAGTGAATGACTCGTAACTGAAATCCGATACAACCAGTCTGAGTAGTGCTTCATAGGCGCCATTACCACTTCAGTAGATACTCTTACTTTGTTAAAAGCAAATCAGAAGCAATTCACATATTATACATCTATGCAAGTCTCTTAAAGGAGTTAAAGCTTTACAAGTCTGACTTTAATAAGAAAGTTTGTTTTCTTTGTAGTTTAGTACATACAAGTTTGTAAAGTTATTTTCGTTTCGATAACGTTTTTAGTTCATTACGCTTCATTCTGTTTTAGTCCCGTATCGTTCATGACTATGGTGCTGACATCAAGACCAGCAGAAGACAATAAAACTTCTGTTAGTGGTCTTTGAAACCGAAATTCGACTTTCGATTTCCGATCGGAATTAAATGGCAATATCCGCCTTACATAAAATAAACACAAATATTATGGAAACACTCTCTTTCAGATCAAATTGCACGCCATTTTAAAACCCCTCCACCCGGTAACAGAGCTCTAGCAACCCTTTCCACTTGAACAACAATCTCCTTCAACCGTAAATTGAAACAATGACCTGTAAAGCGACGCGCCCATCGACATCGACATCGACCATCGAGCCGGTAACCGTTAGCGACAACCCTAGGTCAGGGGCTCCGGGCACTTGGGGCACGCACAAATCATATTTTGTACAGCGATTACCCCGGAGCATTCCATTGTCATTGGCAGTGGCAAGGCTGTACAAAACATTGAAGATTCTATCTCGGAAACAGTGAAAAGTTTTAGATTGCCCTTTCCAATTTAAGTTCCAGATGTTATCTTTACTTTTTCAATTATGGTACACTGCGTCTGCAAGGTGTAATAAGTCAATTAAATCTTCCTCTAACAAAATCGAGTTGGTTAGTTTTGCTGAGGCAATCATAAATTGACAAGATGTACATATACTATAATTAAATCAACGATTGTTGCATTATTTCTATTAAATGTTTTAACATCGACGCCGACGGCTAAATTTTATCAGCAATAGGTAGCACTTACAATGCTGATACTGGCATTGTTAGCCTGCGTCATCCCACTGCTGGGCAAAGGCCTATGACTTCTAGTTTTTTCTATCCAGCACTTATAATATATGATTATAATTCGAGTAATCGGGTATGAGTGGTATGACGGACAACCCTAGCGTGGAACTGGGCACGCACAAATCATATTTCGTACCGCATCGTCCCGGCGGACTACTATAAGCGCCTACGTTTACGAATCCGTGGCGTAGTCCGCGTACTGCAGGCTCTGTGGGCGACACTACGACTGTGATACGCCGCATGAGGAAACAGTGGCCATTGTGCACAATGATATGTAGGAAAGTGTTTTGATATACGAGTTCGATTCTTGTTTCCAAGAGTGAGCGAATTGTCACAATGAAACTGAATGAGATCATATTTGAACTGCTCTTATCAGTTCTTGAACGTAGTTTGGTGTCCTGATCGCATCCAAATCGCGCATAGTTACCCTAAAAACCCAATGGAGTGAATTCAAATGTGAAATTAATTTTCATCGGTAGTGTATCGATACAATCGACTTTTGAGTCTATAGTATCGATAACGTATTCTATGGCCTCTGTTTAACGCATTGCGCGGGAAAGTGCTCCGTGGTCGAGTGGCCTCGGTCAAGAGGTAGGTCGTTTTCCATGAAAGGTTTCAACAAACGTTATATTTGAAGCTAGCAAACATTACCGTTTAGTTCCACTCTCGTATATTAGCAAGTTCCCTGACCTCCGGCCGCGGTGCCTAAATGGATGGGCGTTGCGCAAAGAGCCGGCGCGCCCTCGTGCTGCGACACTTATCTTTATATCGCGATACCCTGACGACGGAGGTACTGCTTCTAGACTTGTGATGGTCTGGGACTGGACAGGTGATATGCACTTGTATAATCCAATCCAGCTTAGAGATAGCACCGTTTTAAATTACCGAAGAGGAGTGATGTCTCTTTTTTCGACTATAATTTGCTCTAGCCATAACCTGAGACTTGAACCTATTTATTTTAATCCTATTGTGTTCATACCAAGGTCTACATACCAAGCAAGGCCTTTGTACTGATTTGGCCGAAAATATTTGAGCATTCCTAGACACTGTGCGAAAAATATTCAAGGAACTTGGCAGAGACCTAACTCCAGCATGCAATAGACTGCGACAGGTTGAGATGATTAATTAAAAAGCTCAAGTGTCTGAAAAATATGAGTTCCAAATTAAAATATTAAGACACAATATCTTCTTCCATTTTCCACTATACCAACTTTCATAGACACGCATAAAGCTAGTTACACAAGTTCGCAATGTACCTGCCGGGTACGCCAGATACTCGCTTCCTACTACGCTACAAAGGGCGTAGTTAATCCTATTCCACGTGTAATCCGCACAAGACGCCTGCTCTCGCCTCCACTACGATAAGCAGCTAATAAATATGTATCGCTACTTCTAAGCCTTATTGGACGGATTCCATTAGCTGAACAATCCTATTTGCAATTATTGTAAAGAGCGCATATCTGGGAGAGGTAACAAACCAGTGAAAGATTTGCAAGAGTTAGGTAAAGTAAGATTTATTAATTTTATTATAGCAAATTGACGATCAACGTAGGTGTGTGTGTAAATAAATTAAGTATCAGACATTCTTTGACAGTTGTATGTAATAGCGTTTACACAGCAAATTGTATATTGACAAACATAATTATGGCGTTTGTGCTGTTACCCGCCTGCTTACAGCCTTTTGAAGATACAACTGTACGACTTCCGTTCAATTTGATATAAACAATAACAGTTATAATAATTAAGTGTTTACGACTATGTATAGTGAAACGGAATCCCGGTCCTTAAGCAGCGTACACACGATCATAAAACTTTCATTTTCCCGGGTTTATCATAAAACCGCACGCTTCAGTAAAACCCTTCGTTTCGCAGTACCTACCTGCGTAGTACGCGGTTATCGTGGCGTAACACGCACGCGAGTGTGTACTGCACTTTTTATGTTAATGCTGTATTTACCCGTGTGTATGTTTTGTTAGACTGTTTTTATATGGCTTTAAGGTTTAAGCTTTTTAGCTAAGGAAGAGATTAAAATAGACCGATATATTTATTACACCTATTTACCAAGTTAAACTCAAAAGTCAAATAAAAACGGTTCAAAAAACTTGTGCTTTCATAACCAATATAAAAAACTACTTTCCTAACTGTGCCTCGTGTTCCCCAAGTATTCCGAACCATTATTTCCAATTTGCCACCGACTTTCCTTAATAAAAACATTATGAACGTAGTTTGAAAGAAGTCTATATTCTTATTTACGAGTTAGGGACAACAGGGCAACAGTTTTGTGAGTAGGGTTTATTACTGCCAGTGTTTTAGCGCATGCCTAAGTGGAAAGACAAGTCAGTTGTCGTAAAAAAGATTTTTTATATGAAGCGAAGGCAGAAAGTTTGAGTAAAAACACATTTAAGGCTTTGTGTTGAAGGCATCTGTATCATACATGACTTCAATCAAACTCAGACGTTGAGCATAATATACCTCCTCGGGTAACTCCATAACTCATTTACTAGCAAGACCTTTGATTTGAAGCAACATTCATTGTTAACTACTTGACAGCGTAAACAACCCTGTCGTGCAGAGGAGTTTTTTCTTCTTCAAAATTCGTCAGATTGTGATTTTATAAAATATGTTACGGAATCAGGGCAATACTAAGAACAATAAGCAAGCACAATGGGCGGTCATAACGCAAAAAGCAATTTCTTAAAAACATTGGATGAAAAGAAACGCGCAAAAAAAGCAACGAGAGCAAATATTAAAAAGTATCTTAAAATTGGGGAAGGAGAAGACCCATCCATTGCAGTCACCACAACCATTAGTGCAGTTCCAAGAGTTATAGATGGCGCCACCGGCGCGGAACTAATTAGGTCAGAATAATTAACAGTTGGAGCCACGGAATTAGCATAATTAGAAAAGTTTCACTTTAATATGCAACCCTTAACGGTAATCTTTTTCTGTTTGAGCGTAGTTGGCAAGGTTGTTTGCGAGATTTAGTTAGATTATCTTTGATGGCCGGCCGTGATGAGGATTTTAACCGCGAACTAAACCAAAAGTTGTTTCAAACACGCGTGAGGTTTCAAAAATAATAGTGTGCGTTTGGTAGTATTACGAGAATGTGCAGATTCATGTTTCCGGCATACCAAAGGTAAAAGACAAGGATTTGATTAAACAGACACATTGCTTTATTGAACTAGGCTATTTGTAGCTGCAGATTTTGACAAAGAGATTTACGAAAATCGGGATGTGATATGAAAACACGTGTGTGAATATGAATAAAATATATTTAAAGCCCCTTAAGAACAACAAAACAGAAAAGTAATACGTGATAACTCTTATTGTTTTGAAAGCATTATGGATATATGAAAACTTAAAAGTTGTATTCGTTGATGACATACAAAGAATACTTCGTCGTATCTTTGTCAAAGAAGGAAGGAATTTGATTATGAAAGGATCTGATCACTCCAAAGAATTCCTTATTGGCTATAAGGAAAATATTAACGAAGAAAGGAACAAAACATTAATAACAAGTTAAAGATTCAAGACGAACTTGATGAGAAAGAAGAAACATAAAAAGCTAAGAGAAAAAGCAATCATTGTCATGCTAAATTGAAACTAAGCAAATTCAAACTCAAAGCCACTCACCCCCACCCCCATTCACTCTCATCCTATTGCTTTCCACACAAAGCGGTAACAGCGCAAAGCCTCAGGGGATGCAAGTAAACACATCTACATACAAACAGACAAACAAACAAATAAGGTCTCTGTAATGAAACGACAACTGGCCCGCATATAAATTAACTACGAGTAAGATGCGGAGACCCCTAATTTACATAAACTGGGAAACTTAACAAATAAAGTGCATTCAATTTGGTTAACAAAGGTAAAGAACATACTGATGCAAATGGTAAAAAATATCACACAGTCATAAAGCTACTAAAAGCTGATGTCAATTCCGTATTTCCGTAATCGTCTCAGCAGAAATGAGAAACACAAGTCCAGGAGAAGAAGATAAAAGTCGAAAAGCACATCTATTTATATTAAACTGAACGATAAATGATAACACTGTCAGCTCTTAAACGCAGGTTAGGTGTATGTAACAAAAAGACATGCTGCGCCCACCCCAAATGAACTGGGATAAGAGGAAAGAGAACGAGGTGAGCTGATTGACTGAGCCATCCAGCATATAGGTCGCATTATACTAGAGCCAAGCATTTTATTATCCTCTTCTAATTAACAGACGCTCTGCACTTGGTTACCGCAAAACTTGTAGAAATGCTACATGTCGTCTTGACACTACAGAAAGTGCTGGCTGGAAGACGTGAAGTCTACTAATTGACACGTACTGACTTACTGAGATATAATGAGCACCTCTAGTGAGAAGCACGTTTCGCTTACAGTGGGTAACAGGTACTAATGTCTCATTTCGTTTTGTTGTTTATATTGCTTTGAAACTAAAATTTTTATGAGCTTGGAAACACATAAATTGTTTCTGGGTAGGTTTTTGAAATTGACTTGCTTGTCGACCAACCTAACGTGTTGCGAATTAGTTGGGTTCAGGAAGTCAGATAGGCAATCGTTCAATGTAAAAATTGGTGCATTCGATTAGACGGCCGACACCAACATGGTTTGGAAAAGGCTTAGCAGATGATGATGAAGAGTATGTAAGCTTGGTATTCATTTAGATCTTGGTAACGAATAAGTTATTATACATATATTTACTTCACCGTTAACATCGAAAAGTTGATGAGGAAGTGGTTAAAATAATACTTATTGAACCAACAGTAAGCAATGAATAGCTACCCAACTCCACTAACGATAAACCAGATGCTGCCGATGTGTAGGAAAAATCTTTATCAACTTCTTTCGAAGAATAATGTAAGATAGAAGAGACAATAACCCCATAGACAACACAAACACTTGTTGATGGTGTCTGTGTTTACCGAGAGCGCTGACATAACTATCTGTCCAATATTTGTCTATAGCTCCGAGATATTAGTATCCAGCGTAGCTTTTTTAATGTATACTTGTTTGAACTGGTGAATAACTTAATGGCAGACAGTTTCCAAACTAATATCGACAAAAAATAAAGTTATAATATTTGACGATTTTTAGATAATCTGTTCACCTGCTTAGCTATGAAAGAGCTCATACCGTAATTTTATCTATAATACCCAAATCTGTTATAACCCTCAAAGGTAAAGAAGCCAGATCTTCAAATGTAATCCACAATATGACTACGAAGCAGAAAATACTATGAAATACACTCGGTATTGTTACTTTTACAATCTACCGTACCATACATACATATGTGTACAAATCCGGAATCGAATGCGATCCCCTAAGGGCGGGAACCCAATTATTTGGTTTGACGCTCGAAGCTGTGGGATACAGCTTTCAGATATAAACCGATTACCAAAACTTTGTGATACGACTCTTTTTACGAAGTTCTTGTTTTACCACTTTGTTATTTGGAATCAGGATATAGCCTTGCGGTATTCCAAGAGACTCCGTTGAAAATAAATGATGTTTTGTTTGATATTATCCTCTTTATTATGTAAACCATAGAAAATAAATTTACATATGAGACAATATTTCACATAGGTTGACACATTGACCGGTCTTATCGCTAAAAGTAATCTTTCACCTTTCGATGAACAAATCTTGCCACCCAAGAACACCCTTGCAGTAGAGAATTGGAGATTGGTAGATATATCGACTAACAATTGCCGCCGCCTCAAATTTCTCTCTTTATAAAAGAAATACTAATGTAATATATTCAGACCGCTAAATAATAATTCGTATCTCACAATTCATTTTATAACCGCACGCGCTGACGTTGTAACGGCGCGTGCGGTCTCCATACATCGCGTTCATTACTCTGGGGTAGGGTTGCCATCCCTCCGATAATGTCCGGCTTTTTGACTTCCCGTGCAGATTTTGTTCGGCTTTATCATTTTCCCGAAGTCTTCCACAAATTAGAATTGTTTTTAAATAACAAAAAGTGTTTGATAAACTCAGAAAATTCAAAAAGTAAAAGGTTTCGAATTTCTTAAATATTAGGCTTAATATCGTGACTTTTCAAATTGGCAATCGCCGGGGGTGTTGTGACTTTAACATGACTAATTTTAAGTTTTTCTACACAATCTTTTTTGTTAAGAAATAAATGACTTATGACTTATGACTGGAACAGGGGTTTGTAGGTATTGTGGCTCCTCTACCTTAACCTTTGGGGACTACTGGGGTGATGTTTTGCTATGAATTCAAATAATAAAAATGGCAACCCTACTCCAGGCTCTCGTTGGGCGCTCAGTGCTCTGTGCGCGGCTATTTGCGATCGCTTACATTAGCATAATGGCACATTACGTGTAAGTGCCCGCTATTCCGAATTAAAAACAGAAGACGTACGCAGTTTTAATGGTTTAGAGACGATATTGCTTAATGCTAATATTATGATGTGTGTTTTGATTGCTCAAAGAATGACGAAACCAAACTAGAGCAAAGACGTGTTCTTGGGATCAATGGAAGCATATAAATCAAATAGAAGTGAAGCAAATTTATTTTATGTATTTGTACATCAACAAAGACATCAATTACACTGTTCTAAATAAAACTTTGACAAGTAACCGGTACAATAGAAACATGTTTTATTGCTCTAAAAGCTAAATTCACAACTTCCAGCACGTAAACTCTCCAAACTTCTACTACTACCAAGAAACTTAAAAAAATCGTTTTAGCACTGATGGCAATTATGTTGAACTCATTAGTGTTAGAAGTAAACTTCATTCAACATTCAAAGTGAACAAACAAGTTTGTAGCGCGCACCCGTATACCTTTAATCACAGTCTGCTAAAGTGATCCAAGCTCCTTGCACACACTGTCAAAGGCTTTAGGTGAATCTAGATAGAAGCAAAGCAGTATTAATTTAGAACCAATTTAGGCAAAAACGTTTTTATTTTGAAGCAAAGTTAACCTGTATACACTAAAAGAAAAAGAAGACAATGATAGAGTAACGACTGACAATGGAGAATGCAAGAAAAACACGGAAAAGTGAGATAATGACGACATTCCAAGTGAAGACGACAAGAAAAAGTTTCAAAAGCCCTTTGAATATCTTATTCTACCTAACTACTTAAATCTTTACAAAGAAAAACATCCACTTAGCGACTATTTCTTTTATTTTAGTACCTACAACATGAATATTAAACTTGCTATTTATTTAACCCAAGACTGACATTTATATTTCTTCAGAACTTTTTCTAAGCAAACAAAGTAAGTTTCTGCCATGTTTCTAGTTTTCTACACAACGATTGAACAGCCTATAAAACTTAAAGATTATAACAAACTTAAGTATAACTGTAGAATGAAGTAGAAATAATATCACCTAGCGTGAAATGTTATGCAGAATATAAATAAGTTGTGAACGAGTAAAACAAGTTGAATATAAATCATGTGGAAAACTGTACATGCCATCGTGCACAACGTGACTCAAAAGTTATGTGTTGAAAACTCATATCATCTATTTGAGTAGCCAGATTGTCAGACCACTAGGCTTCGACGGCTGTGTGCCTGCGTTGAACCATACTCTTATCTAAAATCAGCACGACGAAGAACAAGACAAGTCATTCCCTAAATGCAGAAATTAATTGATTTGCTAAAACCATAACACTCGAATACAAAAACAAGAAGATTAAAACACATTACTTCCCACTAATATAATCATACGCCATGAATTATTCAAGAGTGGCTACGTTCAGAGCATTACTTTAGCACATGTGGAGCGATAAATGTAATAAGTTATTTAATAAGCAGTCACGCTAGCTATACTCAAGTTTTCTTATTATTTTAAATAGTCAGAAACATGTATTCATGGTATAAATACTCTACTTCATACGATAAACTTACACGGCTACATTTATGAAAGGCTTTCCCTGGGAAAACCCGGGTGAACAACACTAGATACGTCCAGTTAAAGAATTACCACGAGAAGTTCTTGCTTTGTCTCGAACTCCCATTTACCAGATATTTACAGACGTACTGAATCACTGTACAAAAACTGAGGTGCCTACGTACCCCATAATGTTGCTAGAAGCATATATGCTAAAAAATTATCAACTAACTAAAGCATTGTGGGATGTGTAATGAGTGATATTGTCAAATTAACATCTTAAACGGATCAGCAGTTCTAATGAATCATTATTCCCTCTTCGTCTTAATTGAATAAGATTAGTCCTGTAAGTAATCTTTTAATAAGCAGCAATGACCAAACATCTGTCTATATAATAAGACTTAGTCTATCAAGTTTTCCTCTATTCACGTACAAGCATAACCCAGGTATCAGCCATGCGGGCACAATTTCGCACATATGTAACAAAGGTGTCAGAGAATCTCCGTGCTAAATCAATCGAGAGAGCCGTGTGCTGGGCGCAGTGCGGCGGCCTGCCACGTGTATTGTACAGTTTACACAGTTCAAACTGCTGGAACCGTGTAAACACTGCACTACGCTTGTAAGGGACGTGTGTATAATAGGGGTCAAATGGGTCAAATGATTGGGACAAGAGGGAGTGGAGTTTATCAGAAAGATCGGAGTTTATTTGAGACAGCAGCGAAAAAAATTTAATGTATACAGAAAATCGAGGACCGAGGAATACTAACAACAAAATATGAATATACAGATGTGACTCATAAACAAATAATTTAAATCATCTGGGTAATAAGTTAATGCGGCTGCAGAAGTGAAATAAACTGAACAACATCTTGGAGTTCAATTAAAAACAGAGTGAAACTAAGCAAACCTAATCACGTTAGATTATAAATTAACATAAGAGTGATATAAAAATTCGTAACGATCTCAATAATATCATGTGTAGAAAGTATTTACTCCCCAAACATTTACTCAAATGAAAAGGCAAGTCTTAAATCCGGATTTAATTTAAATACTGAAGCTTTCACTTTAATACACCTTTGAAAGCACACGTACGATATAATACCTTTAAGTTAAAGTTACGACGTATGTTTCTAATTTGTTACAAAGTTTAACGTAAGGAAATACTTAAACTTGGCACAAACTCCTCGAACAAGATATTTTATTACACAAACAGATATTAAAGTTTTAAGACGCGACGATTGTGCCTTTGATGTCCAAAATCCGGAAACTTGAGATTACTGTTTGTCGTAAACAAGTTGTAAAAACAAATATGGCGAAGAGGCACTGGTTGAATGACCTTAGGTATATATCTTAGCAGGGTGGAAGAAAGGATAAAACAAAAAAAGTAAGACGTGTTCGACTTCCAGTAGCCCCAACAAACATAATACGCCGCAAGGACAGAAAGATGATAATGATATACTTGACATAATGCATAATTATAGTTGAACCAAATGTTGGTCAATGGAACTACAGTCTATGTATACCAGCGCAAACATAAAGAAAGAACCAGTATTGAAATCAAACTCATACATTGACATAAAAGCCGGAACGCAGATGATATCAACATTACCTCATACGTTCCATATACACACATTACGTTTAAACGCCCCAAAAGACGTGACTTAATAACATTTAAAGATCGCAATAAGATAGGGGAGGAAATAATTCAAATAGGGGATGATATCATCTAAGAGGCTGACGTCACGGGCGCCATATTGAGTGAGCAGACGGCGGTAATTCGTGTCACTCACGAACGCAATAAATGCATGTGGACACAGAAGGTTCAGGATACAAGACACGTATCTAGCTCATGGCTTCTAGAGATCCATCGAGATTCCAAGCTACGAGATCCATCTTAAAGTAATGAAATCTTTCATCATATCAAGATCGTCTGCCTTTGCAGTCATACAAATCAGGCAGTCATAGATGATCAGGAAAATATACAACTCGGCCTTCCAGGAAACCAGCCGTTGCTACTTCAAGCAAGGGATTAATTAATTTAGTTAGTATGTTACCTAATAGAAATTTAAAAAAATCATTGAATGAACTTCAGTTCCTATTTTACTCGGAGAGCATACTATCAGCTTTGTCCACACTTCCAAAAAGCGAGAATCATTTTAAAGTCTGACAAAATAACAATGTAAATGTACAGTCGTTGGTTTGTAAACTAAACAATTCGGAATTCTTTTCAAGGTATGTATGGAGTGTCCCTTCTCCTCGTTCTACACATAAGACAGTCACGTGGGTGACGCCGTGTCACCAATCACTGCTCGCGTTCAATTTGATGTGCGACATGACCTTGTCCCGGCGTCGACCAAGATTTACTGCGTTGATGCGCGTGTGCGCGTCTGGGCTGGATACCGTCCATTCAAGGTCAATGAGAAAATTTATATCTAGTAGATTGGCTATGGTGATCTGTGCTATGTCCTTAATCTGTTGACACGCTATGTCTTGTTTCTGAAAACCTGATCTTTGATATAACGGAATCTGGTGAAAAAATAATGTTAGCTACAGTAATTAGAAAAAGATTGACAGTTGGTTTATCTGTAATTAAATTAAGCCTATTTCTAAATGTTTTTGGGTGTACTTCCAGAGCAAAACTTTGGCCTACCAAAAATTAAAGAGACACCGAATTTGATATTGTTTTTGAAATGTATAATGTTTTAGGTAGACTGTACTTACCTGGAAACATAATAATTTTGTAGCAACAAAACTGTATCTCAAACCGATATTCAAAAAAAAATCCCTCAATGAAAATATTCTTATCTATTTCTGAGAAGAAAAAGTATATTTTTTATCCTGCCACGTTTTTCTCGCAAGTCAACAGCGAGCAATGACCCTCGGCCTCGTCTTAGATTACAAAGCATGTCTGGTCTGAGTGACTAGACGATGTACGACTGGTTTAATTAGGTCACCAATGAACAACTCTAATCTTAAATAGGAATTCCTAACATTAAACTGACAACTGGAGAAACTTAATCCAAGTCTAACGTCACTTAGTCATGTGGTAATATGTCAAAACGTAGTCCTTTCGTTTTAGAGCGAATCCACCTACGGGACCCAAACCATACCAAGGAAGGAAGGATTTTCTACACGATAAGAAGAAGAGCGAATCCGTTTTACAAGAACCTGACAATGCGTGGTCAAAATAAAGAACAATGTAATATGTGTGAACAATGTGCCTATGCCTCCCGCTGCTCCCCGCCTCCGAACTTCGTTGGCAATCGAACCGAGCTTCGGTGACATATAATGTGTGCTCTACAGAATATGTTGCCGCCAAATTACTGCTGAACTTACGCTCGACCGAATTTCGGCTGTACGCTATAACGCAACGTAATTTCGGCATAATGTGTCGTCAGTAATTCAAATAGCATTGCAGGCGTCATGCCGAACTGCGGTCGCATACCTTTGGAAAAGTGTGTTTAGACTCATGTCATTTAAGCACCAAAACCCATTAAGTACTGGGTCTATTAGTGACCTTTAATCTCACATTATAATCCTCTACCTGTTTTCTATTTTTAGACGCAAAAGTAAAAGTAGCTCAATCCGAAGAATCCTTAAATCTGCCTATTGTGCGATATAAGTGTGGTTCCTGGGTATTAGTCTAGTTTTTGTGTTTGCACTTTGCTACTGAGTATAAGCTTCTTATGTTCTAAAAATAACTTTAATACCTTGCTCAGCCTAAGCATCAAGCAGCAAGCTAGAATATTGCTCTTTTACGACTGAATATTTGAACACATCCATGCCAGTTAGAGTAACTCTACCAAAACGTACCTATGTATAAAAGGAATATTATGATCCTGATTAATTTCCATTCTAAGTAAAAACAAATGTGAAACATAAATTTAATCACTCAGCAAGCCTGCTCGGTAATGGATAGTCATTTTGATCCAGCCGTGTTCCACGAAACATGGCTAACCAATTTGTAATGTACTCGAAAATTGAAGTAAGTGCTGCTTATATTAATCGAACCTTATATACTCCATTGACATTAATTGAATTTGGTTTTACTGAGGCACTGTATTTTATATAAACTGAAGTACCTATTGAATAAAATGAACATGAGTTATTCATGTATTACCAATGAATGAAATACTCTGTCGCATGAGACACTTGTATCTGTAAAATGCGCAGACAAAAATTGAGCGTAAACTGTTTTATTTTCAGACTATGCCGTATTAATGTAATGGACTCAATGTCAATTGAATTTACAGAAAGAAAAATATCTGTCTTTTGGTCGTCTTCATTCATGTTCTTCAAATTATCATTGCAAATGCTACCCAAATCTGGTTTATATCTACTGTTTATGTTCTCAAAACCCAAAACCAACCCTCAAGCCATAAACTCAACAGTGTCCCTTCCTTATCAGACAAACACCATAATCCCACTTTTCCAATCTCGCAATCTGATACCCACTTGCCGAAACCCCGATCCCTTCGGACATCGTCGTCCAGCCCTTGAAGACGTTAAGTCTCTCCGTGACGACGCCGACACGACTCCAGTCGCCACATATAAAAGCAAGTCGAACGAGGTCACGCGATACCGAGGTCGATCGATGACACCGCATCGCTTTTGCACAACAATCACGCACTTTCTTTAATCTAACGCTTAATTGAGTCATCTAGGCGATTTAGGGGCCGCATTACTTTGATGGACGGAATTAAATGTCTGGACGTAAAGGAGATTTCTTTTAAGGAAAAGTAGTTTCTTGATTAATCTTGTTAGGGAACCATTTAGTATGTATTATGGAATACTCAATACGGCACGTGCGGAAAATAGAATAAGAAAACGGAAGCTAAAAATAGGATATTCGTTGAGAGTTTCCAACGAATGTTCTATTTACACGGGCCAGCACTTCCGCAGTGCAAAATTCTGGATCTCAATCCGAAAGTAATCCTATTAGGATAGAATGGCATAGTTTGGGAATCTAGGATCCTGATTTCCGTTGCGACAGACAAAAGCAGACGCTTAAGCTTGAAAATATTTGCAGGAATTTTCGGAAGTAAATAAAACACACTGCAAAATGAACAATATACTCGTACACCCCATTAAAGACAATACAAGAACACCCACAACAAACCCCGCTTCACAAACTAATTACGCACTTAATACGCTTAATTTTCCATAATTTGTCTTCGTTACAAAACTTCATCCTCGGATACCGCGGCCACATGGGGTACTCCGGCACCCCAGCACATTTCCATCCCGTTAATATTGCTCACTCGCTGCAAATGAATCACCCCAGCATGGTGGCCCAGTGACCCCATAACCGGTTCCGCCTAATCTTCGGCAAAGGGTTCGAAGTACTCATATTTAGGGCTAAACGTTCCGTATTATCGGACGTTTTAGGTACTTTATGAGAAAATGCTAAGATAAAGGAGCAAGAATATTTTGTAAGAATTTTATCGTCCAATCAAGGGAAGATCAATGTTTATACGTAATATTTGGAAAACTGGATGAGGTTTTTTCGGAACCAATATCACATTATTTGTTTACCATCTCTCATCTCAGCGATGCTTATTTTATACTTTATTGTGTCGTGTCTAAGTAGATACCGTGTTGCGTTGCGTTTGCATTTTTGTTGAACGTCGGTTTAGCATGAACACTACAAACCTTTCGAACTTTTGGCTCATACATGGAACACTACTTGCCACAGCTCACAACACCCTTCATGTTAGGTTGGCATGAATGGTCTCTGGGTGTTCCCCGAATAAGCCCATTTTCACGAATTATTTAGAATTAATTCTCTCCCATGCAGTACGAAACAGCATAAACAATGCATTGAAGTATAGATATAACATATGCTACATAATCACTGTCGTAAATACTCGTCAAGCCCGACACGAGTCATTACCATGGCAACCCAGCGCCACAGATAAATCGCTGAGTGCCATGATTGCCCCACTGACCCATAACTCGATACCAAAGGGTTCAGATGAGGCTTTTATTTTATTTGTTTGCTGAATTTATTGCTGTGAACAATGCGAGGAATTTGAGTTTTTTTTGTTTTTGTTAAGTAGAATTTAGATTCATTTGTTTTACGTTTCATTATGATTTTCGCAAACGAACTTGCTGGAAAGTGTTGGTTTAATGTTAACGATTTAATCCTTTGAAAAGTTGGGAACGGACTGTTCCCGAAGTTTTTAGTCGGTACTTTCAAATGTCAAATCCATACTCGTACTAGTAGCTCGATTTTGGCCCGACACAATTTAGATTGCCATCGACACACTAACAAGAAAAATACTAGTACTATAGTTTATATTAGTACTATAGTTTTTACTAGTACTATAGTTTATATTAGTACTATAGTTTATAGTAGTACCTGTCTGACTGTTAAATATTTACGCCTAACTCATTGAACCGATCGTTATGAAAGACAGATAAGATTAGCGTGGACCTAGAGAAGGTCTTAGGATACATTTAAATCCCGGTAGTACTATCCTGTAGGGTTGTATAATTACCAACGGTGGGAGACGCCGCGGGAAAAAATTATCTATTCAATCTTTAACCTCTCAACTCATATTTTCTGCTTTTCGCGAGAAACTCAAGCGTTCTTTATATTTCTAGCAACTTGATTCATTTTAAGATATGCATGCCTCTTCAATACCTCACACGACAGCAGCAGCTAAAGATAGTGATCGAATTTGCATTTTAAATGAGTTTGACCTCAAGGTCAAACTGAAATCCTTGTCAAAGTGGCCTTGAAAAGGTCAAAATACTTGATTAAGTTTAATACATTCAAGTGTGAATGGGGGTGGTGGATGGCCCTCGTACCCGCGTACGTTTTATCAGATTATGGGCGAATCGCAATAAAAGGGTTAATTTTGAGTCCGTTTATAAATTCTGAGTGTCGAGTTCTGGGTCAAGTTGAACCCTTTCTCGTTCCGGGAATAATGTAGATTAATTTATATTCAACAGCGTTATTTTACTGGTTACATGCGAATTCAAAATATTTGGATGAAATATACATACTTCATGCCAGTTTGAACTCTTCACCGAGTTATAACTGGCGCACTCCACATTTATGTTCAGGTAGGTCTGACAACCGAACAACAACAACCGACAACCAAACAGCAAAATCGAATGTTTATTTTGATGATGATGATTCGATTACAATGTCTGTTTGTTTGTAGTACTTTACGATGTCTCTAACAATGTCGTCACTGCGCTGAAATAAAGAATTTATTTACCGAGCCGGGAACAGTTACTCAAAAACCATCAAAATAGTAGTATTAGTACCTATTCAAGGAATAATCATACTAATATTAACAGTCATAAGTTCCATTATCGTATAAACTCAATCAGAGAAAGTGACAGTATTTCTGCTACCGCAGTGTGGCGGTAATTAGCAATTACGTCGCAGTAAAACAACAGGCAGATTGACACTCATTCATTAATTACACGTTTTCTAAAACGCTGGACTCGTTTGTATCAATTACATTCGTTTTAACTGAACTAATGTAACTGTTTGTTTTGATTCATTACCTAATTACCGGCTAAAGTTAGGTTTTACCTGCACTAAAGGAAAAGAAATAGGAACTTATTTTAATAAGTTCTGACTTCTGGTGTTCCTAAAGCATTGTTTTGAATGGTAACAAAGGACCGAACATATTACGAAAATTTAGATTATAAGTAGGTGGGTCCTTTTGATAATTGCAGACGGATCAATTACTTGTTATATAGATTTTCTAAAGATAAATGAGATAATTATTTTTGGCCCACCTGGTCGTTGCATTTATTATTCATAATAATACCAAAAAATAGTAACCATTTTAATATGTTATTAAACGAAATATTAAGTAGAAATGAAAACGGAATCTTAAAATCATAATAAATAAGCTATGTTATGACTATGTTATGATATTTTTTTGCGAGTCAAATCATTCCTGTTGTGGTCAATGTCATTTGAGAGCAAATACTTACGTGAATAGTGAATTTTTCTGTTTCCTAAAAAAAGTACGGTACCTTGGTAATCATAATTATCTGCTATTACTATTATAGGATCAGAAAGAACATAAAAATTAATATTGTTAAACTATGAGCATTTTTAATGCTATTTTTAAAGGTTTACACTAAAATCGCATAGATGGTTTAAAGAATCAACGTGGCACGGAACGTTTTATACCCACTTTTTTAGTGATTGACAGCAAACTTCATAATTTTTATATTTACTTTTTCTGTTTATTTTGGTTTTCGTAAGTGTTTTTACAGATTTTTCGTATTTATCCCGTTTAGACAATGCGTAGCTAATTTAACCACTAGAATCTAGGGGTTATAAGGAAGAAATCAATGTAAATTTCATTATTAAATGCTACAATTTATGTGGGTGGCCTAATCCCCGAACAAAAAAAATTGTCTCCTTTAATATTTAAATTAGTATCATTTTGTAAACATCATCATACCCGATCCCATAAAAAAATTGCTCACAACAAAATAACCCCTAAATAAAAAAAAAACAACAACCGTTTTCTCGACCTCAGAATCTTATAAAAACAAACAAAACCTTCACTTCCCAACTTGTATTAATTAGTATTCAGCCGGTGTCCGCCGAACAGGAGAAACAATTACTAAGGTCCATCCCCCGGGGGGTGCGGGGTAGAGGGAGGGAGGACAGTGTTACATTGATCCTGTATTGATGAGGATAATGGAAGGAACATGCGCAAGGATACAGAAGAAGGCAAACTCTTCAATATTGAGGTGGAGTTAAGGGTCATAATGAAAAACGTCCCCAAAACTTCAATACTACTTGTAAATCGCTGCATTAACACAAATGTGTGTTAATGTCCAGCGATTATTTATTTATTTATTTATTATCCATCATCCACTGCTGGGTATAGGTTATTCTTGATCCAGGCTCCTCCAGGATACTCCCGCAATTGCAACAATGTCGTCTGCAGGTCAACCAAGAGTAAACTAAACAGTTTCTGCCATCGATTTTCAAAGCAAGTCCCACAACCTGTTCTGGTTTCTTAAAATCAGGTTTCAGGCTTTAGTTTTAATTCATATTGTTCTAATTCAAATATGTTTATTTGTAAGCAACCTTTACATAATATTTCCATGATGATGATGGTCTTCTGAGCCTTTCTGTGAGACCAGAAGATATCCTGGTCCCAAGGGTACCGGCGTGTATAGAGAGATGGTGTCAGGTTTTGATGCATGTGTGTGTTTCCGGCAGTCTCATATTAGGCTTTGTTTGCTTTCTACGAAGACTCTAAGGACCATTTTTTTACAGCAGTCCTTTTCCGGAAAAAACCGGAGAAGCATACATAGTACACAGTTTAGGGTTAACATCATGAAATTGTAGTTAAATTTTATTCGTTATTTAATTTTGAATTTGCATTTAAATTTGATATTATATTTTATTATTTGTTTTGTTTTGATGATTTTAAGTCTAATTAATCTGGATTCAACTTTAATTATTCTGGTTACATTTATTATTCTATGGGGCATGCGGTGCTAACCTGTAAGAAATTGTTACACTAACCTTTGATTTCAGTTCTGTGCAAACTAACATCCTAATTAAAGTTAGCTAGTGAAACTGTTAATAGAATAATTTAATGTAACTGTTAATAGAAGAATTTAAATTATTGTGTTAGGTTGTTAGATAGTATGCGAATAAAGTTCTTTTTTTTTTATTTAAGAATCTTATTTTAAAATGTAACAGTATAAACAATTGTTGGTTGGCCTGAAATAAATAAATAAATAAAATAAATGAAGGCAACCCAATAGTAGTTCTGAAAATTACTTTTAATTTATAAATAGCTACCGATATCCATCAAGAACATGTTTTATACAATTTCACTAAAAACAATTCGATAAAACATTTCGTTATCAATGTTTGACCTTATAAACCGAACGTATCGGTTCAACTTCCAAATTAACATCGAAACTGGGCATTACCCGTCATAATTAACGATTAACGACACAACTAACTGTTTTTTGTTATTTTCGTCGACACGCGATAGGTTCACGTCCAGGTTCACTGTATCATTATGTATTGATCCGTTGATATAACTTTTTACAAAACAACAATATAACGCACTCACTGAATTATAGCTACGTCCATAGCTGCCTATGAGCTTCTTAACGGTCCTAAATTAAACAGCCTAAGGACCATAATTATTGCAATCAAGCTTGACAAAGTAACTAACGATCGCAAAGCTATTAGCTTTATCCTAATGAAAAGCAACAAAAAAACGTTGCTTTATTCCATTGAAAAACAGGTGCTGAGGCAGTGGTGTTACCCACGAACTGGGTTAATGTGGAGGTCAGATACGCTATCGCTTCAATTGAACGAAAAGGTTAGCCAGATGATAGTGAAGAAGCTGTGGTCCTTCAGTACCACAGACTACAAGACAAAGCCTGGCTAGCGTCATGCTACATATAAATATTAATTGAATAATATATATATTATTATTATTATTATTATTAATCAATCAGGAAATGTGTCAGGAATTTGTGGCGGCGGCCATCTTGGAATGATTTTTATCAAACATAGCTATGAACACTCGCGACTAAAACCACCTTTCGAACAAAAAAAAACAAAATTATATTCATCCGATCGGGAGCTACGATGTCACAGACAGACACAAACACACACACACACACACACACACAGAGAGACGTCAAACTTATAACAACCCATCGTTTTTGCGTCAGGGGTTAAAAATAACTGAGTTTAATTAAGTTTCCATTAAGAAAATCTTCCACAGCATTACCATTCATACAACATACTGAATGGCTGACAATAGAGCAACAACAATAGAAGCGTAAGTTTTTTACATTCCCCGAGTAATTCCGACTAGTAGTCAATGAATTAATGAATCAGCTCCTCAGAGATAAGATACTACGTCAAGATTATAATACTACTATTAACGTAGAAATGTTTTATTGTTGTAGATATTTGTAGCGTAGAAACAGTAATTAAGTATTCTAGCTCTTTCATATTATATCTACTAGAGTAGCCTTTGGCCGCGAAGGTAGCTTTTGGCAGGAATGTATCT
This sequence comes from Xestia c-nigrum, assembly GCA_916618015.1. Lineage (NCBI taxonomy): Eukaryota > Metazoa > Arthropoda > Insecta > Lepidoptera > Noctuidae > Xestia > Xestia c-nigrum. The sequence continues at coordinate 1,105,134 of OU745256.1, forward strand.
AACGCGATACAAAGTAACTTATCTCCCCACCCAAGTCATGGTGCACCATAACTTGGATGGGGACATAAGTTACTGTGTCTCGAAATCGTTTATACTATATAGGGTAACTGGTAATTAGTGTACGATACTTAAACACGTGATTGTACTCATGATAACACACAACTTTTACTATAGGACCTAACCTGAAATTGCGAAAAAAAGTCAGTCATGAGTACTTTCCAAGCTAAACAAGTGACGTTTCACAATTTAAACAACATTCACAAACAAACAAAATCATGCAAACGACACTTTAAATCCTTCTTAATGCTTGAAAGTACGTCGGCTATCTCCCATTTCTGCTAATGTTGATAATAATAGACCGTCATCCCTCCGTAATTGTTATGATAATTACAAGAGAAACCTTCCAAAGCCTTTGAATTCAAATGAAACTGAAGTTTTAAGTGACGCTGATAAAGTTTGTGAACAATTTCGTGTAAGAAATAGCAGGTAAGTACTTAAGTACGATGAAACGAAGCTGATGTGTTTTCGAAATTTGATTCAAGTTAATTTTCATATCAAACGCTTTCATATCTAAGACAAACAATCAAAATATTAGTGATAAATGATTTGGTCTCGTATAACTCCATTTGTTATAGCACGGATAGGGCATTACTCATATACAATCTGTATTAAATCTGTTATTTCGTTTTTATTATTATAAATTTATTATGTTTAATTTAATTTGATCTCTTGATTTGTTTGTTATGTTTCTCTTTATGTTTTGTTTTACACTAATTTTAACATTTATAATTCACAATTAATTGCAATAATATTAATGTTTAATATTATTTGAATAAAATAGTGCATGTGGTGTTAACCTGTAAATAATTGTTGCACTCATAAATGTATATCGTGTACTTTTAAATGAAATGTAGGTATAGTGTAAACAATTGTAGGTTAACCTTAAATAAAAAAAATAAAAAAATATATACCTTTAATACATAACATACACCTACTGACGTCAAATAAGGAAAGAAAATTACTGTCAGGAAAACACGTTCCACTGAAATGTGCAACAAATTCGCTGAATCCAGTTAACACCCCATTTTCCTTAACAAATAGGGTTATAAACAAGATAAATTAATCCATTATTTTAACCTCACTACGACACGTATAGAGTAATGACAGGGCGACACCCCTAATTAGAACTTAACAAGAAAATAGTTATCAAAGTTTGGCGCGAAACGACGCCATCTTGTAATTTTGTCCCGAAGGACCGAAATGTGAATTACGAAGGACCGGAACATATTTACGATAAACTTTAGAAACGAGGTTCTTTGAGCAAAAAGGACCAAGTTTTTTCTTAGAATATGTACGGTATAAAGTGATACATCTTGTTGGGAAGTTGTGAATAAAAGGAGTTGCGGTTGTTAGTTGTCAGAAGTTTTGGGTACTAACCGCCTCGGGGAAAGTGGGAGGTGCTTTGATATTTATGAAGATCGTTTGTTGGTGATGAGGTGCAAAAAAGAAAACTTGTTTGTTTTCTTTTCAAGATATGCTTCAACCTTTCGAGTCAAGGTCCAATTTAGAATATTGTGAATAAGAATCAGAACTATCGAATTCCGATTTCATCTTTTATAATGGATGCAATTAACTAATTCTTAGTCAAATTTCGCAATTTCTCGTTCACCAAACCGATTTTCATTCGTATTTCAACCGTACCTTTTTCCACTGTAATGCCGCTTTAAACATTCTCATTTAACCGGAGTTAGGCCGAACATTAAACAAGATTACATTACTCACTATAACTCATCCTGGAGCCGAGATTAGCAGCTTACCTGTAACAAAACAGACAGTTATCGAAACCGTTGATTAATTCTACGTAAAGCCCTCGTTACAAGGGTGCGGCACAATTGGGTTACATTCAGATAAACAACGGAACATTTGAGTGAGGTTTTTGTTTCTTGTGTTTTGAAGTGTGAATGTTCTTAGTGAGTAAGCATTGATTAATTGTTCATGGTGTTGCTACGGTCCGCAGAACAGATGCTGGAAGTGGTAAGATTCACTACAATGTTAAGAATGGGGACTGCATAGTTTCAAGACATGGTTCCTCAGAAGACAAGTATTCTGTTTCAGAAGGATCTGGTCCTTTTGTTCGACGGACATATTGCGGAGTGTATACCCACCTTCTCCTTCTCTGATTTGTAAGATAGGTCAAGATAATATATAGAGCACTGGCGTGTTTCAGTAACTATAACATATTCAAGATTTTTAACTATAAACCCACAGTTTAAATTAATATCCACACTGATCCTAGTTATTGTAACATGAACAGTAGTTTAAATCGTCTCTCTCAAGTGCACTAACAATATTATTTAACGTAGAAATCATTATTCCAGGCGAGAGATTCTCAATCTATTGATTGAGAAAACACAGACGGTCGATCTACAGAATTTAATTTCGTCAATTTGGCAAATCGAATTTGTGTGAGGCGAATTCTAACTTAATCTGATCTAATCAATCAAGGAGTTTATAACTTTGGTAAATATTAGAAAGTTTAGCTAAGTAATGATTGTATTACGATGAAAAACGTTACGATATTGACAAATTGTGTAAGAAGGTTTAGGGTCTAATCCCAAGGGTGTCGTTAGATTTGTAATAATTTTCCTCTTCTTCTTTTCTTGAAAGAAATAAATGTTTCGATTTAGTTTAGGTAATAGAGTGAAAAACTTTTACGAATGAGTCGGTGCAGCGGTGTTACGAGTGCTGCGGAGCTGTTCCACCTCGCATAAGACAAGCAGAAATATGCGTATCTGAGGGAGATGACAAATCTTTAGTAATTGGAGAGGCACCAAAAAAAATCGAACAATTAGTATTTAGTTTGTCATTTAAAAAATGCTGATTTTCTTTCTGAATGAATTCTACACTTAAGAACGGCATTGTTTATTATTATCTTACAATCATAACTGTTTACTTGGCGTTTATTTGCTAGGGTTCTTATCTGGCCGTGACAATGAATGTTGTGGTAGGCTTTTTAAGATAGCCGTTAAGTAATACCCATTTTGTGGTATACAATAGATGCTTAGATAGAATCATCGAAAGCTATAGTACTACTCCCCCCATATCAGGAATGAAAATAACATCATTAAATGCCTATCAGCCAACTCTGTCAATTCTCTTAAAAGTAAAAAATAAATCCATTGAGTGCACAGATTTTCCCGAACACTGAACAAAAAACACAGAATTGAATTCAGAACAAGTCGCTAGAATCCAATAAAATCTACGCAAACGAATGAAAACGGAAACTTGGCTTGTCCAATGACAAGCGTACATGAACATTTGAACAAGTGAAGCATAGTTGTAAATATGGCCGTCCTTGACATGTTTGGAACATGTCCAACATGCGTTATTTTCCCTTTTTTATACAACATGTCTATGACAAGGTCGGGTTATTGAACTTGAAGATTGATGCTTATTTTTGTGGCATGTTCAACAGACTATCAAGGAATGAGTGACTATCGAAATGGATGGACATAGAGAAAGATACGACTGACGAAGGAAATTGCGCACTGGAAAATGGCGACTTCGGTAAAATACGGGTGAAGGAAAACTGGGTGATTTAGTATTACTTGATATTTATCACATTGAAGTATCTTAGTCCCATACTCCTGGAAAATCTCCTAAGATGTTCTTTTAACAACTTGGAACCACGATTTGTTCCGTTGATCGATGAGAAACCAGATCTGGCAATAATCTACAAAAACTAAGGAATTCTCCAGAGTCGCATTGAAGGTTAGGACATATTTGGAACTAATTGGTCAAAGAATAAGGTTCGTTTTTGGTGACAACCATGTTTAAATAGTATTGTCTCGCTCACTTACACGGAAATTCGTATGTATATGGACGAATTCACTTTTTGCCGAGCGAACGATGATGTCAAAATGTGTATCTTTGCAGATGATGGCATACATTTAAATGGAATGAATGGTGTTCGTCAATTCACTTATTGGAAATCTGATGATCTGTGATCAAACCATCGTCAGCACGTGGACGAAAGTACACGTGCCAATAAGTGCTCCGCGTTTCTATGTATAAGCCGGAAATTGTGCACTTTATGAAACAATATTACGACATAGTAACAGAGTTAGTGATATAGCTCCGAGTCACCGACCACAGGGAACTACTCGTACCACGTGCTGACCTTTCCGAACGATTATTACGTTATTGGCTACTAGTAATTTAGTTATTAGTTAAGGTCAAGAGTGGGTGGTAGATAACAGCTTTATAATGTATTTCCGGCAAGAGTTATGAAGGTCCAAGGATGCACCATGTGTTTCGCTAAACAGCATATATAACTACATTATAATTTCACGGGGCGCAGTTAAAAAAAATACAACGCCATTGGTGAGCATGATCGGCCTTCAAATTCTCGACAAGGCTAATAAACCCTTGGTAAGACTGAGTGTCAGACTTTCGAGATTCTGACCCGCAAAGACTGTCAGAGATCTACAAATAACAACCGGCACCAACGGCTTTAATTATTTTCTGAGCCACGCAGGAATTTTGTTACGATAATTTAAGATAGAACAGTACATTATCATTATCGTGATAGCGTATGCCAAACAAAAACAGTAATGCATCTTTCTAAAGGTCGTATTCCAAAGGAAAATGTGTGCCGGGCATTATTGAAAGTCATAATCTATAATTATGCAATACCATTTTTAATAATATGTGTGCCAAGTTTTCACTATGCTTGGCATTTTGTGCACATAAATAGTGCGGTTGCCAAATGTCACGTACTTTTAATGTTACGAAAATAAATACTCTAAACAAAGAGTTTATTTTAGACTAAGTGGTACATACATACTTTGTTAGTAGCATACAAATTAAATATCTTAAGGCTAAGTTAGTAGCAATCTATGTAGGTAGTTTAGATATACGAATTAAAATGATTATACTATGGTACCTACAGCATTTCAGGAAAATGGGGGTTTTTCTTCAACATAGTTCTCCTTTTCAATTTACATCTTACGAGTATATGACGCAAGCTGTATTTATTGTTTGATTTACTTATGTAATTATTATAATTGACAAATACTTTTCAAAACATGCCCTTCAAACAATTTAAAACTATTTATTAAAACTTCAAACTACCGGCTTATCATTTACCAACGCATTGTTTTTAATATTAATTAGTATTATTACCTTTCTCTGATAACGTCTCATTACGACAATCGATAACAGTAATTAAATAAATAGTTATAAAACCATTAATAGCCTGCACTTTTTGTTTAGTAACTACATCAGAATAATATTATACCGGTCTGATAAGAGCTATCTCAGTTCTGTTCCTGTTAGCAGATTTTATAATCTATGTTTTATACGCGAAATGTAATATTTATTAGGTCATTGTGTTACTATGGTAATAACCTAAGTACAGATACAGACCAACCCGGGTTGATGTGATTAAAATCACGATTAAAATCAAGTGCATTTTTTAATCAATGACTTAAATCAATACTTTTTTACTGCGACCAAATCAGCCAAAATGTGTCAAAGGACTTCCCTCGACAACAAACGATTTTCTTGCCATTTTTGCTAACTACTTATTCATTTATACATTTTCCATTTTTTTTTTATATTTATTATTCTTTTATAATATGAAAAACTGTATAACCGAAGACGAATTTTCTTTCGCTGGGGTCGAAAGAATATTTTCGGCATTTAATTTGGTGCACAGCAAAATAAGAAATAGATTAGGCAACGAGAAGGTAGCCAAACTAGTCATTCTTTTGGTAATTCTAAATATATTATTTTCCCTGTTTATTAAAATGATGACAGTGTGTGTGTTTTTAAAAGATAAATGTTTTTATTTAATTACATTCAATTAATAACTGGCTATCAGATTAAGAAAAATATTAATGTTAAAAAAAAACCGATTTAAATCAAAGTAATCCGATTTAAATCAAAATAAATCCGACGTTCAACAATCAACCCTTTTTTTTAAGGATGGGATATCATCAAATGACTTCTCCCACTCTGGGCAGAGCGGGAGGGAGTGTCAGACTTTTACTGACTAAAACCCATCCATGCTCCTTCCTCGCCCTTTATGTTCCGGGGCCGCGGTATCTCTTTCGAACAGGCCCGCAACCCCGGCAGGCTTCGGCCCTTGCCGAACGCGCCGTCGACACGGCCTGTCGTCGTTAGACGGACGGACGGCTAGCTAGCCCATAGCTAACCGTCCACAGGACCACGAACAATCAAATCAACCCTGAGACCAACTAATTTTATCACCGTCTATAATTCATTACCTGTCAGCGAAGTAGACACAATAGTTTAACCATGGCGTCTGACCGTTACGGTCAGGCTTGACAGATAATCGATTTTAAGGTCCATGTTCAACAAAAAGATGACGATGAAGAGGTCTGATTATCTTAAAACAGTTGTTTAAAACACATTTTGGTATGGGAACATGTCACAGTGACAGACGCTGTTTTTAGATAATTAGACCGTTATCTTTTCGGTGAACATGGACCTAAGGACTCCAAGTAGGCCTCTGTCAAAAATACAGCTAGTAGTTAAAAGTACACTTTAACAGAGGAAATCCAGACCAGGAACCCATGACACGAAACCTACATCAGTAGGGGTTGGATCAAGACTACCGTTGATGAAAATGACGATACAGACGAAATCCACAAATAATTTAAAAACGACAATATACAGGGTGTCTCATTCAAATCGGTCAGTATGGGAAAGTCTGAAACTATAAGACATACGAAGATCTGTTCTGAGGAACCATGTCATCGATTTTAATAACAAGAAAAATTGCATTCATACATTTTAAAAAACATCTGTACTCCGTTCGGGAATCGAACCCGGTTATTTTGAAAAAAAAAAACCTACACTATTTCTAGTTAGATTTCGATTGTGTAGATCTTAAGCAGTAAATGTCTGTATGAAACATGATGTCTAAAATGAATAAAATGCATTGTTTCCATATACTTTAAATTTTTTTAGTATGTGGAAACAATGCATTTTATAGGTGCTCGAAGTGACCACCGCCTTTTTCAATACAATATTCAACACGATATTAGATATGATATTATCGCAGATAACAAAACTTCCGGAATGGTTTAATGCAATGCCAATGGGTGTGTGGGTATGTAAAGAGGTGTATGTATCAAGTTGCTACATCAGCAAAGAGGTACAAACAACCATAGAGACAATTTTAAATACCTGAACTTGTTTAATATTGTAAACGTGGTCAGTTCAAGCACCAACTAAAATAAATTAAAGTATGTGAAAACAATGCATTTTATTCATTTCTGACATCATGTTTCATACAGACATTTACTGCTTAAGACTTACACAATCGATATCTAAATAGAAATAGTGTAGGTTTTTTTTTCAAAATAGCCGGGTTCGATTCCCGAACGGAGTACAGATGTTTTTTAAAATGTATGAATGCAGTTTTTCTTGTTATTAAAATCGATGACATGGTTCCTCAGAACAGATCTTCGTATGTCTTATAGTTTCAGACTTTCCCATACTGACCGATTTGAATGAGACACCCTGTATATGACATCAACTGACTGCTGAGATGGCTGAAAATAGAGAAGTATGGTAGAAGAACACATGCTGCGTCGACCTTAAATAAATTGAGATGAGGGCAAGAGAAAGATGATGAATACACCAACTAAAAACCACGGAAACATAAACCATTATTTTGACAAGAACCCACAATTGACTACACAACGTCATTCGCGTTGACCCAGAACAAGCACTTGAGTATTAACCTTAACTTTGGTATCAATAAAGTTAGTTTTGGAACAAGCCGAAGTCACGCGAAGACATAAAGTTTCGGCTCAGCTCACTGACTGGAGCCAATCCTAGTCGCTTTGACAAACTAGTTGAATTCGACGTCATACGATACGACATTTGGAGAAAAGAACTTGTAGTGTGTTATATGTCACGCGAGCAATAATGTCAGCCAATGATTGTCCCACTGCAGAGTGAAGTCAAGATCACAAGTAGCAAAAGATCTAGACACATAATCGTCCAGCCCAGCATTCAGCGTCGATCAGTTTCAGTAGCCAGATTTCTTACTTCACCATCATCATTTTAGCCGAAAGACGTGCACTGTTGTTGGATATATGCCTTCCCCAAGTATGGCCACGTTGCGGTCCCGCGCATCTTGCATCCAGCAGATCCCCGCAACCTTCACCAGATTTCTTATTTAAGAGCGTAGACGGGCTGCGTGGGAATTGAAAAATAGGTATTTGAAGAAACTATTGCCGTCCCCCTCGCCTCTCGTCTCCCCCCGTAGAGTGCGATAGAGACAACTGCAGCTAAGAACGATTTTACCTACAAAAATCCTTGACTGATCGACGTTTCGTATTCTCCTGTTTTCTCCTCGAAACCTAAGCCAATTAAATTATAGTTGGTATCAAAATTTAAAGGAAGAATAGATGTATGCCCCTATTACTTTTTTTATTTTAAAAACTTTTCAATTTTCTTTGGTAGTCGTCTGATTACGTAGGTAAAAACGGGGTATTTTTTTAGGTTTTTGGTAACTAATATTTATTTATTAAATATTTTTTTTGAAAAAAAAAAATGACAGGGGCATGCCTTCAAAAGACCTAGATTTTTATAAATAAAAACGATTACTCTAGAGGCATTATCCAGGAAGAGAATAGGGGAATACATTTGTATGGAAAAATGCAGCCCGTCTACGCTCTTAATCATGTCAATTCGATTTTGCACACTCCAGTAAATAATGAATTAATGAATAAGTCAAAGAGACGTGGACAGCAATATCATATATTCGTAATGACATTATTGGAACCACGCAGAATCTAGCCTCAACAACCAAATTCAATGCAAATATCCGTATTAGCCAAGACAACCGACCAATGACCAATGCCCAAAAAGAAGGGCAAAATCAAACTCCACCACTAAACCACCGCAAGATGAGATAATCCGTGACGTCACCACCCCGACACGTCAGCCTCTAGATGAGTCGCCGAGTTAACTTGATGTAGATACAGGATGAGTCGCGATCGATGCCGACCTTATGAGAGATACTAATAATATTACCTGACGTTAACGGTAGGGTATTTATGGTTGCAGCTTTGACATTAGACCCTCGTGGTTGATTGCATGGCTAAAGTTGACGATGTATTTTAGTTTAAAATGTTACAAGCATTGTTTTGAATTGCTCAACAGAAATAATTGTAATTTTTAATCAAATCCTACCTTCTATTTGATCCGCAGCAGGTAGCTTTGCAGCTCTAACTCTCAAAACCATTCATTCACTTAAGGCAAGCGCTGGTTAAGCATGAATTTTTGTACAAGTATTCAGCACGAGGAAGTATTTTTGAGGGTCAATCCTCTTAATGAGTTTAATAGAGGATGAAAGATTGTATGAAAGTTCGTTGTTTTAGCCGGCGGGTAATCCCATCGGGCGTGTTATAATTTCCGGAACAAATAGCTATCTTGTTATAATTTCCGAAACAAACCATTACGTATCCATTGTTTCTCGTTATCCTTCTTGTCTGCCCATTCATGAAGACCACAAACCATACAAAGTTTAAATGAGCTATACAGAACAAACCTCCCACCGTCCGCTAATTAGTCCAAATCAAACACGCACCAAAACTTAACATAAACAAACCCTAATGTCCGTCGTCTAAACCGCGTAATGAGCTGAAAATCAACCGATTAACTAAATGCTGATCCACTTAATTACCGACATAGCGACACGTAGACCCAAATAAACCTCGCTACAGTTTAGCAAGTACATCTTTGTATCGTTTTACAGGAATTTCGTAACTGATTTACATTAAATAACTACGGTAGCTTTTGAGTGTCCTTTCTACGAAACGATGTGGATTCCAAATCAAGTTACACTAAGTAGAAACGTTGTTGCTTTATTTATTCCTTTGGCCCATTATCAAAGAGATTCAACTCGAGTAGCATCCATCTAATTGCTAATTTGTAAAAAATACCTTGTAATAAAATCATTTTGTTCATTCTTTCGTTTTTAATAAGTCTTTCGATCAATTAATTTTTCCTTATTCGCTACTTTTCACTTCCTTAAGGTTATCTTAAAGATATCGTTATTAGACCGACATCGTAGGCAAAGTTTTCGGAATATCTTGTAAAATAGCTGTGTAAAAATGTTGGTGTACTCCAAGGAAGCATACTCTATCTATCTATAATCCGAGGTTACATCGCCTACTGCACCATCACACGGTTCAGGCTAAACGTTGCATGAACCGCGCAGACGAAGAGGCTTTAATTCAACCCAGTTTCAATCAAAATCATTCACCTATTCAGACATATTCCAAGATATTCAAGACTGCAACGTTGCACCTACAGGCTATGTGTTGCAATGAACCCTTGCGTATGGATCGCGAATGCAGATCAGGAGGTGAAGGTCGGGTCAGGCGCGTTGAGTGTTTGCCAACTAAAGGCCCGCCCGCGCCGGCCCGCGTCCGGCCAACTTTACAAGCGTCAGCGCGGTGATAGTGAAATTAAGATGCACACGTTACTCTTCAAGATACGAAGTCAGAAAGATCAGAAATAATTAAGTTTTCTGATGAAACGATTACAGTTGTGTTGAACGTGCTCAGCACCAGTTGGAGTCTTTGTATTTGAATAACCAGACCAAACTAAAAATGACCAGTGATCAATGTGAAATGCAATTACGAAATAATGAAAAGAAAGTTCTCTTAACGTTTATATGGCTTCTTTCCAAGATATTCTGCGATGAAGGTTAAATAAAGGCTGACGTAAAAATAACTATAACAAGTAAACAAATTGCAATCCTAGCTAGCTTTATTGATTTTGATGCACAACTAAACATCGCCATTGCAGCTGAACAATTAAAAACAATCAATGTAATGGGTTTACCAACCTCGGCATTCTGAAACGTGCATCCTACTTCAGAGGTCTTCAAGATCGTCGGGTTTGTTTCATTTTGCCGATCAATAGTATAAATATCCTCGACTCTTGAATAGTAACAAAATATTTGTCAATTGAATTGGACGATCGGGGGACTACGCCCACTTTCTGCCTAAAATATCAAAGGCAATCGCTTTATTGTCATGTGCTACAGTATTTTGTAGGTTATTCCACTTATAGGTAATATTTCTTTGAACTTCCCAAATTGGACGTCCAAAGGAAATTACTTTGCAATTAAAAATCAAAGTGGTCTAAGTGCCCTGTATAGTTCAGTACCGTACTCGATTATACAGTCACGATGAAGAGATTTTTTTACTAGTCAACAAGTTCATTCAAGAAACCGGAACAAAGCTAATTTTAGCACAGATTCAGATAATGATATAACCAAACAGATCTTTTACACCAAAGATATAATAATTTCATCGTCAACGCAAAACCTACACTCATTTAATTCCCTCTTCAAAAAGTAGGCCCCTACAGCTTATATGTATTTAGAAACGATATGACGTTCATGAAATATCGTTTGAAACATAAACAGTATTCATCACCAGGGCAATCAGCGGCCCCCAAACAACAGAACAACATATAATCAACTAACTAATAACAGACCGAACGCTGTTATTACAGGCGATATTACAAGTTTCCCGCTTGTTAAAATATCAATATTTTAAACGTGTTTTATTACACACGATACAAGCTGAAATATGTGTTATTTGAAGAGAGTGCAGATCGAGGGATGTACAACATTCTAGTGGTAATACCGTTCCTAGAGTAAGATGAATGCAGTGGAGGAAATAAATAGCAAGAAATAAGGTCTTACAAAAGACTGGCAAGAACTAAGCTGGGAAATTGTAAACTAAGCACAAATAATAGAAGTAAAAACTGTGAACTGAACCAAAATAAGTTTTGTAGTCTTGGAAGGACTAGAAAAGAAAATCTATAGCTGTTTTTAGCGGTTTTTAAGAAACTGAGAAGATCAATTCGCCCGCTGAGGATACATAAGGAAATGCAGTTGTGAAGACGACATAGATGGGGTGCGATGCCAGAAGTCCTCCACGTGTGCTCGGCAGCTGCTGGTTCCTCTCGATACGTCTGGAGGAAACAGCAGCCGCTGGGCCGGTGCACCCTGGGCGCGGCAGTGTCCTTCCTCTTGGAATGAGAAGAAATTCTCATCCCTTGGGATTGGCACTGCCGCGGCTAATGAGTCTGGCAATGTGTGGGGTCCTACACGGACCAACGGTGGGTTCCTCGGCGTACCCTCTGTTAAGCAGAGGGCACAGCGGAGGAGCGTGTTACGGCGGGCTCGGTGTGCACTTACCCTGCCGCCGAGCAGACAGAGAAGGATGCGTCCTTCTCTGTCACCGTTGATCTCGTAATCCCGTATCGGAGTGCCGTGGATCACGTCTCGCGACTCCGAGTCCTTTTGGACAGGGACCGAGGGTCTTGGCTTAACCGCCCGGACTGCGAGGTAGAAAACCTCTATAAAAAGTTACCCCGAATCCCAAGCGGCGACGCAGCGCGAGGGGATGTATGGCTGACGGGTGTGCCTATTGGACGAATCAGTCGCTACTGCTTATCCTCGCTGGGGTACCTGCAGACCCCCTGGCGAGTAATAAAAACTACGAAGCTGCCCTTCTAGGTACAGGGGTCTCTGCCTAGTTAGGAGTCTATTTCCCCCATACTCGTGGGTTCAATTATGGAAACAATAAAACAAAACCAAAACGCCGGTAACGGCAAAGGAGGAGAGGAAGAGAGGAGGAGCGTGGTGTCGGAGTCCGACGCCACTTTAAGTGAGATGAGTGTCGCGGGAGCCTCGGTGAGCTCCCGCTGCGAGAAGGCCGGGACCGCTGCGGAGAATACAAGCAAGTTCTTCCGTAAGCGGTCCAGGAAGGATGGCGACCAGTCGTCGTCCTCGGAGGACGAGCAGTTACCTTCTGCTCGCAAGATCCCCACCAGCAAGCGCGGGGGGATCCGAGGCAAGAGAGCGGGGCTCTCTGCCTCCGAGAGGTCAGCGCGACTGGCCGAGGAGGGGCGCCACCCGGGCTTAACAGCTCGCGGGTCTGGCGACGAGGCTGGTGCACCTGGCGGCTCCGATGAGGAGCGTAAGGCCAGGTTTACAAAAGAGGTGGAAGCCGCCTTGAAGAGTGTGGCCGTAAAAGTAAAAGTTTCTTCGAAACTTAAGGCCATACCTGCGGCTCTCACCTCCATCATGGCGGCAGTGGCCAATTTTAAGGGGCCTCCTCCAACACAGGGGGACGAGGTGGTCAAGTTGCGGGCGGACATGGCCACGCTGGCGGCGGATATGGAGCTTCTCCGGAAGGAGAACTCCAAGCTCCAGGCGGACTTGGCCAGTCTGAGGAAGCCTGGCCCCCGCGTGGCTCCTGAAAGTGGAGGGGCCCCAGCACAGAGAGGAAGCCAACCTGTGCCGGTGGAGAACCAGGTCCTGGACCTGGTTCGAAAGGAATGCCTTGTGGCATTAAGTCCGCCTATGTACCACTATTGTACATGAAGTTTAAATAAATAAATAAATAAAGGAGCTGGCTTCCTTCCAGGCGCGGTTCTCCGTCCTGGAGGGAATTGTTCTGCGCCCTCCCTTGGGCGCGAACAAGGCGGTCGCGGGCACGAGCAGAGCCTCGTACGCGGCTGCTGCATCTGCTCCGGGGCCATCCAGTCGGCCCCCCGGCGTGGCTGCGTTGCCTGCCCCGCCCCCTGTAAAGCCGACTCCGGCCAAACAGGTGGCGGCACCGGCTGGGCAAAAGAAGGCTGCCCAAAACAAAAAGAAGGGCAAGGCAGCGGCACAGACGGCAGCGGTGCCGGCGCCATCGCCAGTGGCGGGTGAGCCCACACCCCCTGCACCTCCCACGGCTGAAGCCGGATGGCAAGTGGCCGGGGAGAAGCAGAAGGGGCGAAGGGCGGCCAAAAAGGCCCGTAAACAAGAGCGGCAGCGCCAAAACAAGGCGCGAAAGGTCGCGGCGAGGCTTCGCGCCCCGAAAACCGCCGCTGTAGTGATTACACTACAGCCAGAAGCGGAAAAGAAGGGCGTGACCTACCGCGACCTGCTGGCGAAGGCGAAGGAGAATGTGGATCTCGGTGAGCTCGGGATCACCGGGGGCCTCCGGCTCAAAGTCACCGCGACGGGTGCGCGGATGCTGGAGATCCCCGGTGACACTAGCGGCTCGTCCGCCGACGCTCTGGCTGAAAAGCTGAGAGCGTCCCTAAACGCGGACGAGGCCCGAGTCTCCAGACCCGTCAGATGCGCCGATCTGCGCGTCATGGGTCTGGAGGACTGTGTCACCGAGAAGGAGGTGGTGGCCGCCGTCGCTAGGTCCGGGGGGTGCTCTGCCGAGCAGGTCAAGGCAGGCACCTTTCGTCCGGACCCCACGGGAATGCAAGCCGTTACGGTGAGCTGCCCCGTGGCGGCGGCGAAAGCCATTGTGGAGGGCCGAAGGCTTTTGGTGGGCTGGGTATCGGCGCAGGTAAAACTGCTCGAGCCCAGACCTCTGAGGTGCTTCCGCTGCCACGTGGGACACCACGTGTCAGTGAAGTGTGCCTCGGAGGTTGACCGCAGCGGTCTCTGTTTCCGCTGCGGTCAGCCCGGCCACGTGTCGGCTGGTTGCAGCGCTGCGCCGCACTGCTCTGCATGTGCGGCGGCCCGCAAGCCGGCCGATCATCGGGCCGGGAGCAAGGCCTGCGCCGCTCCCGCCAAGAGCGGAGCCAAAGGCAGGGGAAGGCCCTCCGCCACCTCCGCCAACGCCACCGTCGCCACTGCCGCTGCCGCGGCCGCCACAGCCGCTGTCGCTGTCGCCGCCGCCGCTGCCGCTCTGAGCTCGCCTGCGGAGGGGCCCTCACAGGGGTCCCGGGGGGAGGAAGCGATAATGGACTGTCAATAACGGCGCCATTACGCTTCCTCCAGGCGAACATCAACCACTGCGCCTGTGCTCAGAACCTGTTGCTTCAGAGCATGGCGCAGTGGTTGATCAACATCGCTGTGGTCTCTGAGCCGTACTTTGTCCTGCCCAGGGAAGACTGGGTGGCGGACCTTGACGGCTCAGTGACCATAGTGTCATCGGCCGCCGCCGGTACCCCGACCCTTGAAAATGTCAGGAGGGGTCGGGGGTGCGTAGCAGCACGGTTCGGGGAGATCGTCGTGGTGGGAGTCTACTTCTCCCCGAGCCGAACTCTCGCCGAGTTCCACAACTCTCTCGCAGAGTTGAGTGTCGTCGTCGGAAGCCATTCCCTCCCCGTGCTTGTCCTCGGGGACTTCAATGCCAAGAACTTGGCTTGGGGTTCTCGTTGCACAGATGTGCGGGGAAGGATGGTGGAGGACTGGGCCCTGGAGAGGGGCCTGGACGTCCTTAATCGGGGTTCTGTTCCCACGTGTGTGCGGATGCGGGGCGAGTCGGTGGTGGACTTTTCGTTCGCTAGCCCCGCTCTGTCGCCGCGTGTCGTCGACTGGCGTGTCATGGAGGGGGTGGAGACATATTCCGACCACCGGTACATCCGGTTTGACGTCTCCGCCCAGTCCTCGAGCGCGCCGGTCCAACAGACCCCGAGTGGTCCGCGTTGGGCGCTGAAGCAGCTGGACCGGGAGCTCCTCCTGGAAGCCTCGATCGTGCAGGCCTGGGTGACATCACCGGACAGGCCTGCCGACGTTAACACTGAGGCAGAGTGGTTCCAGGGGGCCATGTCCGACATATGTGACGTGGCAATGCCCCGAGTCCGGCCAGGAAGCGCCCGACGCCAGGTGTACTGGTGGTCGCGCGAAATAACGTCCCTGAGGGAGGCGTGTGTCGAAGCGCGGCGCTTGTACGCCAGGCATCGCAGGCTCCGCATCCGCCCGCCGGATGCGGAAGCCATTGAGGCGGAGCTGTACGAGGGATACAGAGCGGCGAAGACCGCCCTCCGGGAGGCTGTCCTGCGGGCCAGGGAACTGGCCCGCTCGGAGATGCTGGAGACTCTCGACAGAGATCCGTGGGGGCGCCCTTACAAGATGGTGCGGAATAAACTCCGCACCTGGGCCCCCCCGCTGACGCAGAGTCTCCGGCCCGACCTCGTGGAGGACGTGGTGAGCGCTCTGTTCCCCTCGCGGGGGGAACATCCGCCCCCGCCTATGGCTCCGCCACCTGCGGTGTCGGACCCAAGCGACGACGACGACACTCCGGAAGTGACTGGGGTAGACCTGAGAGTGGCGGTAGGTAGGCTCAAGGCCAAAAATACCGCCCCGGGACCCGATGGCTTGCCTGGCAAAGCCTGGGTCCTGGCCTCGGATGCGGAGGCTCTCGGGCCCCGACTGAAGGGGTTCTTAAGCGCATGTTTGGAGAGAGGCCAGTTCCCGCTTCGTTGGAAGACGGGGAAACTGGTCCTCATCCAGAAGCCGGGGCGCCCTGCGGACTCTCCGTCCGCATTTCGGCCCATTGTGTTGCTCGACGAGGTGGGCAAGCTCTTTGAGAGAGTCATTGCAAACCGCCTCGCCGAGCACCTTGAGGGGATGGGGCCGAATCTTGCGGAGAACCAGTTTGGTTTCCGCAAGGGGCGCTCTACAGTGGACGCCATCATGCGCGTGAGAGCCCTCACGACGGGGGATGCGATATCCCGGGGCGGGGTTGTTTTGGCGGTGTCTCTCGACATCGCCAACGCCTTCAACTCCCTGCCCTGGAGCTGCATCATGGAGGCACTCCGGTATCACCGGGTGCCGACCTACCTCCGTCGTGTGGTCGGGGACTATTTGACGGACAGGGCCGTCATCTACCCCAGTCGCTGCGGAGACTGGAACCGGCGAGAGATGTCGTGCGGTGTCCCACAGGGATCGGTTCTGGGACCGCCCCTGTGGAACATCGGTTACGACTGGGTGCTGCGCGCGGACCTCCCAAGTGGTGTCAGCGTCGTCTGCTACGCAGACGACACCCTGGTGCTGGCACAGGGGAGGTCGCACGAGGCGGCGGCCGACAATATGACACGCGGGGTTGCGATAGTCGTTGAGAGGATCCGGCAACTGGGTCTCGAGGTGGCATTGCACAAGTCCGAGGCCATGTGCTTTCATGGGCCTCGGAATGCGCCACCGTCGGGATCCACACTGACGGTAGGAGGGGTATCCATCGGCGTCGAGTCGACGTTGAAGTACCTAGGACTCGTCCTCGACAGCCGGTGGAACTTCGTGGAGCATTTCCGACGTTTGGCCCCCAGGCTGGAACGGACAGGGGCTGCCTTCAGGCGGCTCCTGCCCAACCTTGGGGGGCCGAACGCCTCCTGCCGCAGGCTCTACGCGGGAGTCGTGCGGTCCATGGCCCTCTACGGGGCCCCAGTGTGGGCGCGTTCGTTGAAGCGGCGAGCCGCTCACCATTTGAACGCGCCCCAAAAAGTGGTGGCCGTTAAGATGGTCCGTGGGTACCGCACGATCTCTCGCGAGGCGGCGGGCCTGCTTGCCGGATTGCCGCCGTGGGATCTGGAGGCGATAGTCCTCGCGCGCCTGCATGAGTGGCGCGCGGAGGTACTACGCCGGGGGGAAACTCCGCTGCCGCGGCAAATTGCCGCTCAGCGGACTGACCTCCGGCGCGATCTCATGGCGACATGGAGAGAGCGACTGTCGCAACCCCGTGCAGGGCACGCCACGATAGTGGCGGTAAGTCCCCTCTTTGAGGAGTGGCTGGAGAGGCGCCACGGCGTCCTCACCTTCCGCCTGACGCAGGTCCTCACCGGACACGGATGTTTCGGGAGGTACCTGCACCGAATCGGGCGGGAGGAATCGCCCGGGTGTCTCCACTGCGAGGATCGACCGGAGGACACGGTGGAGCACACGGTGGAAGTCTGCCCTGCGTGGGCGGAGCTCCGCCGTGTCCTCGTGGCGGCGATCGGCGGCGGCGACCTCTCGCGTCCGGCCCTGGTTCAATCCATGGTCCGGAGCGAGACGGAATGGGAAGCCGTCGCCTCCTTCTGCGAAGCAGTTATGCTAGCGAAGGAGGTGGCGGAACGAGAGAGGGAGAGATCCTCTCTTCCCGGCCGCCGCGGGAGACGCAACGGGCGTCGGGGGCCACGAGGTGGCTACCGGCCACCGTAGATGCGGGCCTGTGGACGGCTGGCTATGGGCTAGCTAGCCGTCCGGCCGTCTAACGACGACGACAGGCCGTGTCGACGGCGCGTTCGTGTTCCACGCGCGCCTCAAAGAGTGTCAGCAAAAAGAGAGGGGCCCACAAGGGCCGAAGCCTGCCGGGGTTGCGGGCCTGTTCGAAAGAGATACCGCGGCCCCGGAACGTAAAAGGCGAGGAAGGAACATGGATGGTTTTTAGTCAGTAAGAGTCTGACACTCCCTCCCGCTCCGCCCAGAGTGGGGGGGGTCATTCGATGATTTCCCATCCTTAAAAAAAAAAAAAAAAAAAAAAAAGACGACATAGATGTATTTTTGCAGTATTTGTGTTGCGGCCAGCAGGGAGCGATCTATAGAAAACTATTTTGATTACGAACATTATTGAACAATTTTCGAATGAACTTATTTCATACTAAAGCAAGCAGGTCTAAGAATCGCCTAAAAATGTGCTGTAACGTTAAAAATGAAAAAAAAAGTGAAAATGTCGGCAATGACGTATAGTAAGTAATTGTGTCCTTGAAAGCCGGAAGTCACCCATGCTGATGCGGAAATTAAAACTCATACGCGCGTAAAAACGTCGCGCGTCGGCTTAGGGAAATAGAGCTATTTGTAGTACGAAAAACTATGTCAGTTAGAGCAGAACCTAGGTAAAATAAACTTTAATATGTTGAAAAAGCTTATTATTAAAAAGATAGATACAGGAGCTCGTGTCAAAATAATAACAGCCGCTCGGGTCGATCTTTAGGTTAAGCCGTGCTTGCCTAGGTTGACTTGCTGTGTGCGGTGACCACCCTTACAGATCGAGTTTCCTCCGTGCCTTGAGAAGCACAGTAAGCTGTTGGTCCCGGCTGTTCTTTGTCCATTTTTGACTGTCGTTACAGGTAGTCAGTGGCCCAAAAAGTCTGACAACCGGTCTTACCAAGTGGTATCGTATTACCCAGTATTAACTAGGTTGTGGAGGTCAGGAAGTTGCTTCATGTAAAATACTGATATTCAGCTGCATCCTGTTAGACTGGAAGCCGACCCCAACATAGTTGGGAAAAGGCAGGCAGATGATGATGATTCGCAAAGAAGATCTTCAAGAGACGCTATCAAATCTTGACAAAGTGAGATAACGACACAGGGAGAATGTATGGGATTGGCATACCAATTCCTGGCTGCATTTAAAATAGGACCGTTTTACCATTAATTTAATTAGAATATTGTATGACTATTGATGCGGACGTCGCTTCACACATGCTCGATACGCGATAACGCGTTTTTAAACAATGGTGGTATGGTTCTATTTTCAATGCAGCCAGAAAATTGCACGCGCATTTCTGGGTTCTGTCTGAAGTGACCCATACGAAAAACGAAACGTTTTCAAATTGCCACTTGTCTTGATCCAGGTTGTTGCATTTATGTGTAGGTATGCGAAAATACAATAAAATACAAATAAGTATGCGAAGATACAACAAAAATACAAACAAGACTTTCGGAACATTTGATGCCAAGTCACGTGTAACTTCAACAGCGCCAAGAAACTTGAGCTAAGTAAGACTATTCTGATTCAAGTCCCATATTTCATACTATTCTGACATTATCATCAAGGACAGCGATAGCATCGCTCTCATGTCCCATATCTAAGGCTATCAATAATAGAATCTAAAATAGGGTCTGTTAAAGTACCTATTCCAATTCGTTTTGATTTTTCATATTCCGACGAATCTCCAATTTCATAGGTTTCAGAATTTTCCTACGATCTTCATATCGTTATTCCAGTCAGATTTGTGTATTTTATTCTACATAGCTGGAGTCTCTCGCAAGGCTCTATTTTGTATGTAATCCTACCAAGATTTCTGGAAGAGGATTCAATCTGTAACCTAAGGCCTGAAATCGTACTATTTGAAATATGATGTGCTGCTGTCGCGTAGGTAAAGTCGAATAGTGGAACATGGTGTATATTTCAATTCCAGCCTTGAATAAGTTCCAGAGAATTTGCTAAAAAAAATTATTGCTGAAGTGGAAAATTGAAACCGTTATGACTGACGTAACTTTAAATTACTCCTTACGAACTGTAACCAATAGTAAAGTAAAACCAGAAAAAAACGTAGTCTTTTCCTTTTGAGCTGCCAATCTGCCATATACGTGCGGTTGAACTACTGTACAATGTAATTACATCGTATGAGAGCGAAAGTTTATAAGCAAAAAGTCACCTCTCCATTTTTGGACTCCCAATCCAGGCAAACAAGATTTCTGTTAAAGTCAAGTTTTTTAGTTAGTTTTCTACCGCAGACGTGGGGGTCCGCGCTCTTATTTACATTTTATGTATTGTTTAATTGATTTAGAAATAATTAAAACTACGATCGTGCTCCATCATTGGACACGTTACATTAAACTAAGCTTATTATTAGTAACTTATGATCTACGTGAGTCCATCAAATATATATATATATTTATTTTTAATTACTAATTAAAATTAACAAAATTAACAAAAATCTACACCAAGCTGTTTCATAACTGCATGGCAATGTGAGTCGACCGGCAGCAACCGTCGGCACCCGTTCACGGACATGACCTGCACATCCGCGCCGCTTAGCTCAACCATTTTGTAGGGAACTTAGCGACCGGATGTGCAGCGCCACCATCGGCACTGTTTTTACGTGAGTATGACAGACTCACCTTGCCATGCAGTTTTACACAGCCATAACTATGCTATAGAAAAGGCTGAGTAGTAAATGTTAAGGCGTTATGGACGAAGAATGACGCCTAATATTGTCTTGTCTTTATCAAGTAGATAGATACAAGTCAATAATCTCTCTCACTAATAACTACAGATTGTTTTGTGTGTGTTTTCACCTTTCTGCTATTCAACGTTGCAGTATTTTGAACAGCTTATGTTAAGCACTGCAAGCTAATGATATGATAAACAACGCTACCACTCAAGAAGCAAGCTATCAGCATGGAGTGAAGTGGGCCAATGCATGCACACACGCGATCCCCTATCTTCAGCTATCACGAGCTAGGACGTAGAGTGCAGTGTTTTACCAGCTATTAGCATTGTTGGTTCAGCTAGTTTTGCTTCAAGTTGAGCTGCATTTTAGACACAGAATAGCGAAGTAGTGTTGGTAGTTCGTCATGTGTTTCTGTTTTATTTGAGAGTGAACTTAGCTGTTATAAGTTGGTCTAGGTAAGTCTGACTTGACTGTGTAGAAAGTTGTTTGTATGCAGAAGTCTAAAGTTGGAAGAATAGCGCGACTGAATAGTACCGTGTCCGGAAGTGGACTGCGATAGAATAAACTATATTTTAACACAACGTGAACCGCCAAAATTGTACCCACCCGTTTCGACTCGAAAGTCTACTTTAATACGAATATTTAAAACGTCAGATGTGTGACCTCACTGCACTGGGGTCGTACCAAAATGTGTTAACACTTAAAAGAGTCCGCTCGCACATCCCATCTATCAAATGGAATGTCACTGTCATAAAAGATACAGAAACATAATAATTTTGTGGCGTAGGCGAATCTATTGTGAATTTGTGACTGAATTAAGCGCTTTTGAATTAAATACAATTTTAATATCGTCACTGACTCAAGTCTCCCTAACTGTAACGGTGTGACGTGTCTCACTTTCGAACTCGTAATTAAAATCAAGCACGTGTAATTCAACTTAAAGTACCAGGCATCGATCGTGTCTTCGAGTAGGTTGTCAGAGGTTGTCCAATTAGTGGCACGAGGTTGATCCTCGTTGCGGTGTGTTTGTCGGAGTCTGTCTGGGGATTAGGAGGCACGTGCTCCGTAATGAGCTGTTTACCTGGCGGGGGAGGAAGCTGACTCCTTTATGAGGAGAGGAGAAATCATTGTTTTATTTTACTCGGGTTTTCTATGCCCTAGAGAGGGTGTAGGGGCCTAGGTTTTATCCCCGCGCGTGGTCCGACGGTGTGTCGGGTTTCTCTTGGTCCTCGTCATTCTCCTGAGCTTATCAGATTTTATTTGTGCTTGGCGTGCAAGTCTTCTTTATCAACTTTTCTGTATAATTCTTAGTGGCAGCCCAGAACGCATTCATGCCCGATTTCTAACACTAGCCGCACCTCTTGTGTGATACTAATAATGATAAAGTAGAAATTAGTATGTTCAGTCAAAACGCTCCGAGTGCAAGTTTGATCGTGTATTCAGTGGAAACAAAATGTCCAACCATTGTTCACAGCTGTTAATAAATCATACTGCACTGTCATGTATTTAATGGTTAGGTTATCTAGAGGTTAAGTCTAGTGCTCCGTGCACTCGACCACCCACAATTTACCGATAACGTTTAATTGACTATTCTTGCTCGTTAGGCTTCGAACTATGCAGCTTGTAGTGAATGGAATAGACAACCTGGGTAGTAACAGGCTTTAAATGTTCTACAACCTATGATAACATAATATGAAACTGGGTCAATTTCACACATTAAACTGAAAGCGATCAACACATTTAACAGCGTTCAAGAGCCGTCGCCATCATTGCTACTGAATATACTGGCTACTGTGGAACGTGGCCTAGTAGATGAAATGATCGCATACAATTAAGGTGTATGAAGGAATTTGAAAGCAATATTGTTCTCTTTCACCGACTCCTAGCTGCACGAAATCTCATTCAATATACTGATTAACGCCTGTGACGAATCTGTGATGTGTTTTAAATTTTACTTATTTACCTGTAACACGGAAAACAGACTAAAAAACAAACCAAACATTACCATATAATTGAAGGTTGAAACGAACCCGGGAGTGGTTGAAAAGAGTCCACAAATTCGCGCTAATGAGGCAGGTATTCTGCGAGAGGACCCTCGTGTTTAGCGAGCGGAGGGTCCCTTTGACGGCCCTCTCACTGTGCCCTCTGGCGGCGACACACAAAGAGCAGTGCCGACGCAAATTGTAGCGGTATTTATAGTTGCCGATTGTTGGTCGGATGAATGGGAATTGGCCGAAATCCTGCATATAAGAAGTACTACAAAATGGTATTGGCACAATATTAAACATTACGTTTAAGGAGGTCAAAAAGGAGACCTAGAACCAGGCAAAATAGCTAGGTACAGAACAACTCGACACCAATTTGAAATGCACTTTGATCGCTACGGCACAATAGAGCCACTTGTACAAACGAATGTGTTACGTATATAAATATTATTGACACTATCAACAACAATAGTTATTATTTTAGTAGTCTATCTGCATTTTCCCCCACTCTGACACAAAAATCTTCAGGTTATCGTATCAAAGTAGCATTACTAATTACTACGAATCCACGATTGTTTGTAAACACAGCAACCGCAGTACGCGAACGTAAAATCTGTTCAACACCGGAATAACAACAACATGGCGATAAGTTACCGATTCTTATTATAGCATTCGTATTTAGCATCGATTTATTATTACACCTGGTCTCTCTGATACGCGAAGAAAATGTGTGAGTAAGAAAATTATACAAATTAAAGAGGTTGATTGTAAATGGATAATCTAGTAGCGCACCCAGTATACTTTGTTAGTTCATTATCTCATTCCTTGGACAACGAAGACAGGAAAGCTAGTGAAAATGATTGGCAACCACAATCTCTTGAATTAGGGAAGGTACTGAAGTGTTTTATATCTTGTCAGTATTTTAACCTAGAAAGACCAGAGACTTTAAAGTTACCCGTAAGCAAATAACTTGCATCTAACGGTATAATGACATTTGCATTAGTTTGACATTTTTATATTTGTGTCACTCTTTTACACGACTAGGTAAGAAGAAGCAAGTACAATGTAAACCGTCGATCAAGACAAAATAAGGATTTTGGTGTTTTCAAGCTGCCATGAAAAAGTTAAACCAGCATGATGGCTTCATTTTTTCACTCTCAAACAATCACATTATGTTGTTGTGCCAAAACCATGCCAAAACAGATTTCAAAGGAAAAGTTGGTAAATATGCCAAGGTTAGCAAATCCTAGGAAGCAGTACTCAGCCTCATGGATCGTGGAGGGATGCCAACTAGACCTAGCCTTGAGCTAGATTCTGGAACAATATTAATGGGACACAGGCTACATCGATAGCTTAATTGCTTCTTGTATCAGTTTCGGTAAATCTTAAGTCTTCGGTTTAATGGTTATTTAGCAGCTATGGGACACGTTTAGCTATTGAATGGATCTCATCACATCGTCTTTGTCTACAGCATTTTGTCTTTCTTTCTCGAACTTTTTCGTACCTACACCGTTTTTGCATGATAATTATAACGTTTAAAATTTTCGGTGGGATTGAAAATGAAAATTAAATGAAGGTCTGAGAATCAGCACTTTTTGAACGTCAAAATTATGCAAACCGCCTTCCGTCACTTACCTAACAACACATGTTTTGAATACCTTTCTAATGAGAACTGTCAAATACCCAATAACGTTAAAAGTAAATCTCATCCAATTAATATTGGTTGCGTTATTACAGTAATTTATTAGCTCATTTTCCTAATAGTGACAGCTTGTTCGTAAATGTCGTGTCATTTATGAGGTCGTAACAGTTGGGCCAATTTATTAATCACTAACATATAGTGTACGGGCACCGCTTCATAAAATTAGTGGAACTACTAACTAAAATATTAACTAGCTAGGCGCCCTGGTTTACTTGGGTTAACTGGAAATACTTTACTGGCTTTTCCATCTGCACTAGTTTAGATGGAAATAGTTTTCCGTCGGTTTTTGATTCGGTAGATTTTATGAGTGTTTTCCAAATCTGGAGCTGTAGTTT
Source organism: Xestia c-nigrum (assembly GCA_916618015.1). Lineage (NCBI taxonomy): Eukaryota > Metazoa > Arthropoda > Insecta > Lepidoptera > Noctuidae > Xestia > Xestia c-nigrum. Next base: position 1,129,895 of record OU745256.1, read on the forward strand.
TTTAAAGGCTGGATACTTTTAAGACAATGAACTTTTGTAACGAGTAAATTTTTCTTCTGAAATTGTAACATCATTAAACGTTAGAATACTAGAAAATGAAGATGGCGAGGAGAACTATGCGGTTTAATAAAAGACTGGGCCACAGCTGCAAACAGTCATGCGAAATTAAAAGGAGTAGAGGAAAGTATTAGTAAAGCAGGGCGGGAATATGGGCTAATATTAATAATATCAGTAGACATATACTCGTTTTTATCCCGCATCAATAATGAGAGCGAGCTAACAAACAAAAGCCGAGATCCTGTGCCAAAAAAATCCTTCCTTATGCAAGAATTTAAGCTCACACAAAAGAAGCTTCCCATTCAAAATAGAGACTGCTAACAAAAGCGATTCCCTAAACCGCAACATACAGCCAAACAAGACACGAAGAAATAATCCCAACAAACGAATCGAGAAAGAACCACACTGCCTTGCCAATTCACATCAAAAATTTCCTTCCAGCCTGCGAGAAAGAGGTGAAGACATCTTCCGTCCCCCTCGCTCATAGTAATGTAGGTCGCAGGAATATTCTTACAACCATCTTACAACTCAATTGTGGGTTACACTTCGGCTCCTGAATTTTGCTCTGATGTCAGAAGACGGATGAACGTCGTAATATTGAAGAAGTTGTTTTTATATCACGGTGTGAAATGTTATGTCAGGTTTGGTAAGTTTCGTTGTTTTTGGATAGGGTTATTTTAACGCTGCCGAAGAGGAGAAGGAGATCTGAAGTATGTGGTACGTTATGCCTACAGCCGTATAAACTGTAGTGAAATTCAGATTAGAAATAAATCAAGGGAGTGTCAATCTGACAAAACTGTTTTTCTTGTTACCATCCGAAGCACCCATACATGGGTGGATTATGTCTTATATCTACACGTAACCTAAACCAGACAAAAGGCCTCTTTACGCCTGAAATCTATCCACTCAGGCGTAACATGTACATAAAGTCCTAAAGCCGGGATACATGAACGAAGGTATAATCGATAAAATATGTCTGCATTTAAAACAGCCGAAGACGTTTCTAGAAGCGATATTAAAACAAAGAAAACTTGCGATATTGGATATTGTAAGCCAGCCAAACTTGGGTACTGTTTGGTGCGCGATGCTTGATACCAAACTTGTCTCTACATATCCTAACTTGAGGCACACTTGCCTGTGCTACTCGCTAAGTTCTAGGATATGTCATCTTCTCGACACTATCCATGTTACGTTTATAAACTTCACCCAGAGATAGAGAATAACCCAGTTCGATGAAGACAGTTTGTATTAACGCTTCAATTGAATCGATTATCTGCATTCCACAAATACGCATCAATAGTTTCTGGAAGCTGGAGAAAGTTTTTGATCAATATCTGACAGTTTTTGTTTTTCTCTACTGCTCTCAATATTTAGTCAGCTGTTGATTGGTTGATTAAAACAAGAACAAATTACAAACAACAATTTAAATCACATAGGTTGATAAATAACAGAAACTTAAAATTCCATGATAAACAGCTATCATTAGCAAGTTCCAGATTCAAATGCTTTTTTAATCAGGTGCGATTTTTGTTTTCAATATTGCTACAGACTTTTAAAAAAACTTTATTGAAAGTTTTACAAACAGATCGTATTCATGTTCAGCAATAAAAATAAACAAAAAATTCATCGGGCAACGTACAATATTTGCAACTCGAATGTCCAAACCAACGTTATGCTTGTTCCTGATATGCACAGAGCTAACAACGACTATTTATTTGTACGGCTCCCAGTCGAATTCGATATTAAAAGTCAATATTTGTTCAAATACTTGCTCCAATACAATACACAGCTACATATATAGTAGCCAATATATGTTGGTTTACGGTAAAAAAGAGAACTAAATTCAAATGTACTATATTTGACGTTTAGCTGTCAGTTTCATTGGCATGTAGCGCCGCCATAATATGCAAAGATATACTGGGCACACAGTACTTGCAATAATAGTGTTGTGTATTAGAAACGGCGCGGTTATCAGCCCACGTGATGATAGCGCGCTGCGGATATGTGCTAATCTTTGCACAAATTCAGATAACGCATTGTCTGCCATTGCCAGTCTGTTGTGAATTGTGATCGACGTTTTTATGCGTGTTGTTGGGAAAATCAATATTAGCTCAACAGTTTTTATGTTGGCAGAATGTCAATACTGGGTATTTTGCATATTGAAACCTTTTATTGTTAGGTAGTTTACTATTTTTAGATTATTTCAGTATGTCTGATGATATTTTAGGATGAACGCTTCCTACAATGACGAGCTGAGATTGACACTACGACTTAACGAAAAATTGTTTCTCAAAAACTTCTACCCACTGATATTATAAATATTATTATCTTAATACATGTACAATGTACATAAAACCATGTATTACTTTGTCCGTACGACGCTAATCCTCGAAACCACACCGAATTCAATGAAATTATGTGTATGTAAATGGTTAGTTTCAGCTTCAAAGATAGGGTAGTTTTGAACCTACTCAATACTTTATTGCATTCCACAATGTAGGGTGGAAGTCACCTCATCACAAAGCCGTTAACCAAGCATTCTGTACATCAAACTAAGTAACTTTACGCTAAAATTATTGCTGGGAAATAACTTCTTTTTTGAGGTTATAAATCAAGTTTTGTGGTAGAACTCAATGTAACACACTTAAAACATTGTGCTGATGGATGGATTGAATAGTACAAGGGTCGTGGAGGTGTTAAAAGTCAAAATCTTACAAAAAAAACTTGTATTTAAAAAAAAAACTTGTCAAAAATTTGTAACTTCGACCCCTCATATCTCCGTAACTAGAAGGTTCCCAGGCATGGTGTAGAACAAAAAAAATATCGTAATGGTGAGGAGAACAAGTGCCTTTCGGCTTCGTTAAGAGGTGTTTTACACCCTTTATTTAGAGACAATCATGGACCCTGTCGGGCACAGCAAAAGTAAGATATGTGGAGAGGTCTTATCATTTAGAAGTCATTTCATAAACATTTTTACATTGTCCCGAAAAGTCATAGCTAGAGCCGTATTAAACAGGGGCAGGTCGCTGGTTCCTAATAAAATAAACAAGAGATTGTAGTCTCCTTTGTAGTCCCTAATGAATGAGACATCGATGATGATTTTGATCACAAGTGTACAGTGGAGTGCGATTCACTCAAACTTGTGCCCACGTATAGTTTCAAATTGCCGGACGGATTCGGTTTTATTTATTTTGAGGATTGCTTGCCAAGCTAATCGTTTCCAATCTGTAAGTCCATCGTATTTGTTAAACAAAGCCACTATTGCCACAGTTTAACATATTACGATTGGGTAGTTAAGTGATATTTACTTAGTCAGCTGCTAACTGGTCGTGACGTGGGAGTCGTGTTTACATTCTGTGCTATTTCAACTGTACGACGACGCGGCGACGCCTTCACCCATAAGTATGGTTACTAGTAAGTAAAGATCTCGGTTTTCTTTCTTTACTGGTCTTATTTTAGTGTTTTTGTGTTGGATAGTCCATGTATCGAGGAAGGCTTTTTTTTATATAACATCACGCGATTATTAGAAGCGGAGCAGGAATGAAAAATGTTGCAAAAACGAGGATTTTTTTTCCTTTCGTTTTTCTCTCTTTTGTGACGCAGACGAAGTTGCGCGGGTCAGCTAGTCATTGATAAACTGTAGCTGTACTAAAAGCCTGTCCTGTCGATTAGAACAAATCATTCAAAATTCTATAGTGATGTGTGTAGTACCGTGATTGTTCACTGGCTTCAAGCCCCACAATAATGATTACATTTCCTCCCATTGTCACGTCAGTACACGTTCTGTATTGAACTGCTACCGACTACAGTTTATTATTGGCCCTATTGTGCAAATAGAGCATTTAGATAATTAATATTGCCACTTATATTTAAGTAATATGTTCTTACTCGCATTTAAATGTTCGCATTCAATCCACGCTAATACATATTACGTTACTCCAGACAAATTAAGAAAACAGTAAGTATATAATATGGCAGAAATGAAAGTAATAAATCCGACAAAGCGCTTCGTATTTCAAATATTAAAAAGATAATTAGTCACGGTCTAGCTATAAATCGGATCTCGTTTTAATCATTGCTCAGCTGCATTGTCTCTGACGCGATTAATATGAATAAAGATTGAACTCTGTCAATTTGATAATTTTATCATTATGATAAGTTTTGCGATTTATTGTTTGCCATAACACACATTATTACTTATTTTCTTTTGAAAGCTGATATTTGTCATGTTAGTTAGTGCTGTAGCACCCAAGTGGAGCGTCTGCATAGATAAGTTTTCATTATTTTCAGTGACGCAGACTTGCTATACCTACGTGTGAAATTGTAAAACATTCTCCCAGTGATATTTTATAGTTTGACTAAATTGAATTTGACTGAATCTGCAATACACGGCTATGGAATACTGCTTTAATTTCGGAACGAAAGTAATGTTGTACAGCATACTCATAATGGCTGCCGTTCGAAATTCGGATGAATCACTAGTGACGTCACCCGCTTGTTAATTCGTGAGTAGCGCTGCATTATGTGATTTAATAAATAGCAGTTTCGCATCGCTAACTGTATTAATTAGGAACAATTAGGATGAGATACAGATTCGTTGTCTGTTGTTAATTTTGTGATATGATATGAAGTAGGTATGTAGATAAGTAGAAAGCCAAGTACCTATGTACTAATTTTAAAATTAATAAACTCTCTTTATGGAAGTAGTTTTGCTCTATTGGAAGTATTTTCTTGTCTGCCTCATTACAGGCTGCTCATTAAAATCTTCCATAAATTTCTAAGAAAAATTAAAGGCAAGATTAATTAAATATTTCATCTATCCATGTGATTTTAATTGAAAGCTGAAATAGGTAACCTAATTGGATCCTACCTACGCTATTTGAGGGCAATAATTATTACTGACAAGAAAACCTGTTCACATAGCTATATTTCACTACCCTTAAGACGTTTATTAATAAACTGGAAATATCAAGACTAATAACCCTTCCACGGATATCACTCTCAAATGAACAGAATAACCGTTACTTTTAACGCGTTATTTTTAGAGACAGTTGTTTACTGACTATATCCTGGATCTTCCTATTACTTTATGATTCAGAACCTACCGGATTTATTAACGAAAATGGTTAAATTTATTTATTTATTTATTTAACAATTTATGTACACACTAAATATAGAGAAGAAGAAAGGAACAGAAAATAGTACAAAGGTGATGCTTATTTCTAAAGAAATCTCTTCCAGCATACCTGCGAAAGGAGATACTAAAAAAAGAGATGTAGGTAGACATAGTGTGTCACGTAAAAGGAGAGAAAATGGAATAAAAAATGGAATGGAAATGGAAAATGGGATGGAATTTTAAGGTACCGAGAAAATTACTGTACAATTTAAACATCTATCATTATTAAATTCGGTGGCTGTTAGGACAATTTTCTTTGTGAATTTTCTTGGAAAAACTAAAGAGTATTTCATAGAATAAATCGAATGACCCGCCTTCCCTCACTATAATCAAGCAATCGTAATTGCGATCACGTTTGACGGTGATTTACGATGCGAGACAAAGTATGTGGATGAAAATTACCGTTAGTACATAATATACATACATACGACTGTCGTCAATGAGCGTGCCTTATCGTTATAAATGTCGTAATATTATTATGTATATTACAACATTAATAGGTTTAATTACTATAGTTATACCTATTTGAATGAACTCAAGGCAATACGTATCCTAAATACAAGGTCGGAATGCACAGTTGGACATTTTGGCCAGGCGTTGACAAAATCCATAGTGCATCTTTATTCAATCATTAATTTAGACGTTATTTCAAATAAGCATTGGTATAAAATTGATTTTTCCTTTTCGTATAAATAGTATCGATTTGAGTCATATCAACGTTTAGATGCAGTGCTTACGCGTCATCAGCGTTATCGACTTAATAAAAGCGATTTAGAGTAGGTAGTTACTACGTGTTGAAATATAATCAAGAAGCTAATATTTTTATTAAATACGCATAAAAAAGTAGCTATTCGACCCGAGTCAATATACCTAGTGGTGTTTCTGAGACATGGTTCAGCAGTAGAAGTTATAACAGACTGATTATGATAATAGATTCCCGTTTCAAATTCAGAAGTATAAACCCTTCTTTGTAGCCGAAAAGTTTCTGTCTCGTAAATGAATTCAACTGGGCAGCAGCTTTAGACTTTGGACATAAACTTTGTCAAAACTTGTGTACTGTTAGTTGTACGTTCTACTTCAGCATCATACTTTACAAACCAAACCAAAATAAAAATAACGAGAATGATGTGCCATTTTATTAAAAAAAAATACAGTTACACAGAACATATTTCAAAAACAGAACATGTAAAACAACATGGCGGGATGTCGAGAGCAGCCGCCACATCCCTACCGAAACAATTGTAATTCAACGCAGAATCCCGGTAATCCTCGCCAAGTCCACAAATCCTCTCGGACAGTGACCACAACAGCCAGATTAATTATGATACAGAAACTGACGTAGTTTATTGATGACTGGCTTAGGATAGGTCGGCACTGGACACACCCGACACACGTGTCATGAAAAATTACTCGTCTCCCAAACCCGCAGTCATAGAGTTGTACCAAATTTATCATTGTACAAATTAAATCTCTAGCTGAAATACCAGGTGTTTGCTTCATTAAGGCCTTAAAAGATGAATATGTTTAGTCTATGGAATGTTCGGGACAATTAATAGCAGTCCAATTACGTACAATTAGTCTAGAAAGCGTTTTTCGAGTAATTAAATACTTCTGATCCATTGATCACCTATACCGTTCCGATGAGTAAATAATGAAAATGAAAAGATAATAACGTTATAAAGCACCAACCTAAGCTATTGTGGAAGATAAAGCCGATCAGACACATTTTACAGTCTCAAAAAACCGCTGAGTAGATTTTGATGCGCTTCATCTTTATTGCTTTTAATAAAAGACTCCAAAATTGTTTTATAAAGACCCTTTGCCGTCATTACTGTTTCAAATACGTCATTTATTAAGGAAAAGCGATACTGGGATTATTGGCGATAAAAATTCAATATACCAAAGGTACTGTAAGCATATTTTCCTGGTTGCTAACATTGAATAACAAATAATAACACAATTTCCTTAACACAACGTAATAAATGGAGCCTACTGCAAAATACAACATAATTATTACGTGTGCCCAAAAAACGTTCATAAAATAATGAAGTAAAGACGAAAGTAACTAGTCTGGGTGTCGGGCGTTAATTAAATGAATCACTAGCACAAGACCGAGATAACAATGGACAAATCCAATTCCCCTGTAATTACTTATCTCGGGAGAGCAGAAGATAATGAGTGCTCGTTCGTGCGCCACATCACTAGTTGAATAACGCTCACGGCTACTGATATTATACCATCGCGGAATAACTGTTTTATAAACTGTTATTTGTATTACAGCACTATTGGCTAAAAGTGAATCGTTCTCGGTATTGCTTGTAAGGAGTTTTTGTTGGGTACTTGCATTCACGTAAACGGGAATGGGAACCCGCTCATGGACTTCGATACGTACTCCAGAAGATATTTTGTTCTAGGTCTGTGTCATGCATGGCTATATTGAGTCTGCCGGCAGATTAAGATATTGTGTTTGATTCCTATTGTACTGTTTCTGTTCCTGAAGATAGATGTCGTCAATAAATCATAAAGTACTAAGCACCAACTTCAAAGCATCAACACAATCGTTCCAATTCCCCTCAGAATACAACGCAAATAATCCCACAATGTTTAGTTAAGTGAAAATACCGCATTAATCATTGATTTTCCCGTTGGTTTAGCCCACAACATAAAAGGTTCTATTCGGAGGATATAATATTTATCAGCGTTATGCAGCGGCGTAAGATAACCGCGATGGGGCGGTGAGGCGCGATATACGGGGACTGTTATCGTGCTCAATTTACTACATATTGGCTAAACGTTGCAGAATGCGCTTACTTTACTTTACTCAACAATATTGTTTTAACGTTGTCGACTTGTGCACCATATTTTGTAGCGATGAATCTCAAAGAGGTATATTTTGCAAGTGTCGTAGCGAGGCCTTTGCAAATTAAAAAAAAAAAAAAAATACCAATCGAATTGAGTACCTTCTCCTTTTTGAAGTCGGTTAAAAAATCGAAGGTTATCATAAAACGAGGCGTTCCTCAAGGCAAAATATTCATCTAAGTATCGTTTAATTTTAGAATTTTGTATGAGTCAGTAGCTAGAAAACGATGTAATCCGATTCATACCGATACCTTGTTTTATATCTAGTTGTGGTAAAACCCGTTTTAATCAATAAATCTGGCGATAAATTTTTGATATGAGTCACCGTTGCCCTGAGACTGTCGCGCGATCACATCCAGCTGTGAACTCATGTTTGCTTACATCATACCGTATTAAAAATAAATAGCGACGTGCTCGGAATGACATTGTTTTCCTTTTATCTTTGTTACTAAACAACGTACCGATATTCTATTTGCTACTAAGTATTGAACACACTCATAATACACTGTAGGGGGTCCTATAATTGATTAAATCTACGACCTGCCTATTTTATCAGCTCTTTACAGAAATATTCTTCTCAATAGGCTGCAATTTTAGAAGGAATAGGCGATCAATTGTTATAGTGTAAGGTGGAGGTAACTGTCTGCAACATTATATTTCCTATCTGCTTTCTATTTATTCCTGACAGGAAATTGTCTAAAGGAAACCTAACCCCGTAATAAAATGGCTTGTATCTAGGAATGAGGTTTTTAATGACCAAATCCATGAGATAAGCTTTTTTTCTCTCTGCTAGACCAGGTTTTAGAAGATAGGCCTTTTGAGCAGGTGACTTGAATACGCCATCAATCCAGTCCGCAAGCTCATTCAACTTCCAGCTACAGAGTTACAGTACAGTTCACAAAAGTAATTCTTATGTGAACTGTGTGCTAACTAAAAATTATTTCTTTCATGGATATAACAGCGCCCGAAAAAGGCTCACCCCGCAAATTCGGCCAAAGAAAGGGAAAAGTTTTAAAAGCATACCGCTGTTCAAATTCAATGGAGGACCATCACAAATAAATGTTTGTTTTCCATCTACTGTTACGACCGTAACGTAATTTACTATTTAAGAGTTTGTTCATTAACTTTGGCGGCTGGTAGGATTCGCACGCGGACCCAGGTGGTCTCAAGCAAAGAGGTGCTTTGAACACAACTTTTAATAATAACCAGACCTTTGAAAATAGCAAGCATCCTAACAAAGTTCGGTCGAATGTCGTTTATTATAAGTTTGCTTCCACTTTTACGCTATCGATCATTAACATTACGGGTGCCCCGTGTTGTGGGTTCCGTGCCCGCGCTAGGCATTTAGACCTTGACATGGAAATGTTTTACTTTCCTGATTTCAGGAAGTTTACGTTATAATGAGAAATATTTTGTAACGCCATTTTTTGTGTAGCGAGGGCAGGTAAGCCCAGAAAGAAATGAGTTCTACCCTCGTTTTTATAGTGATTTCCATGATAGCTTCAATGAGCTTAGTGCCAATTTTTGCCATGGTTAAAAAACTCTCAAATAGGTTTTTCAGAAAACAAAAAAGAACTAGGTAGGTACTTATCTGTACAATTTCATAGCAAAAGTTACACGACAAAGGGCAAAGGCATTATTAAGTGCAGCCGTTATCTAATCTACTATCAGTTCAATATTATGATCGCTATTCACCGCCTACAGGTGTACCTACATACTGTTCAGTAATCTGACGAAAAATAATATCAGCCCAACAGACGCTATGTTATATTAAAATTGCCTAATCGTGCTTCCACGCACTTTCTGGCTGCCGTGCTCAGTAAGCAGATTACCAACATTCATTGTAATAATGCCAATAGATTAAGTAGATGGTCAAGGCTGCTCACTGACGTAAGCGAGTAACGGCAATCACGAACATTTTGCAGTACGGCACTACGAAATAGCCTGAGATACACATTACGCGTGGATCGCGTTCTTGGCTAAAGAAATGTCAACAAAGTTGAGTCATAGACTCGTGGCCGATCTGTCGGTGCAACGGCGAGAGTGGCGATCTGTTGTGATTGTTTTGGTATGCACGTCGCGGTCGCAGCGGTGCAGTGGTGTCGTCTGTCGTCGCGGCGCGCGGCGTGCGTACAGTTTACACAACAGAGGCTGCACGCGCTGGCCGTCGCTCGCGGTTCAGGTGAGTGCCGCTACAAATACGGCACCGGCAGCGGAGCGTGGTCGCCCCTCTCCCCAGGCCCGCAGCCGCCTGCTCGCGTGCCGCTCATCGCCATTATCTGCGGGACCTTGGGCCGCGCCGCGCGATAAAACCACTCACCTTTTTGATTTGGAAGTGGTCGGGGCGCAGAGTCTCCTGGATCTCCTGCTCCGTGCCTCGCGGGGCCGCCTGCACCGAGCTGCGGAACCCGTCCAGCACCCCCTTGAACGTGAACTTCTTCATCGCGAATAACCGAGTAGCGGGTCCTTTGTCCGAAGGCCGCTCGCGCCGGCCGCGGCTACATCACAGCCGTCCGCCGCGGACAGCGAGCCGGTTTTGGCGGAAGGAAGGTCGGTCGCTCCCGCGCTACACTTGGTCGCTACTGCGCAGGGCCGCCCGGGGCCGCCGCCGACGCCGACACGCGCCCGCCACGCCGACGATCGACGAAAACTAGGCGAGGCACCGCCTCCGGAATGTACGGCAATGCGGCTTCACTCACGGATCGATAGCCCGGACAACGGAGTACACACGCGCACTGGCGACACGCTGTCAGCGAGGCCGACGCGGACTGGCCGGAAAGAGCACGACACGACCGATCGATGCACTCAGCCCCGCTCGGGAAAGAGATGAACACACATTGCGCATGTAGGCGCGTCTTGCGGAAGAAAAATTTCACAGCTGATAACCAAATAGTTCTGCATGCCGCCGCAGGGTGGCGCGCGCACGATAACAACATGGTGTGACGTTTCACCGCTGTCAAACTGTCAAGTGTCAAACCGGCTTGAGTAGGTAGTCCACTTGTCAATAGTTGTCAAATTAGATCTTTGGAATTTTATACATATTATCTTCATACTATCGTTGGTTTTCGGGCTAAAATACAAAGAATGTCGTTTAAAGTGATATCAAGGTGTTTTAACACGCTAAGTTATGTGGAGACATACAAGAAAATCCGAGACCGACCCGCTTATAGGTACAGTATTAACATTAATAATTTTTGTATTTTTAAACACATATTATCATTCAATAGAAGCAATATAAAAGCGTTGATATCTGGGTTTGGTACTCTAACTCAATAATACTGCTATATATAACGTTTTAAAGTAGTCAATAAATCGCGTATTACTACTTTTTATGAGTGTGATTGGTGTACGTGATCGCACCTTTGTCGAGTCATCGATCATCTTGTAAATAATGAGTGTATGGTGAAGAACATACAATTTACGGGACGATTTATAGGTCTTTTAATAAGTGCGAACATCTTAGTTCCGACATGCGACAGCAACAAGTAAGGATGCAGCACTACTTGTGCACTTAACCTTTTAGTAATTTCTGTACCACAAACCGACTACAAATAAGTAAATGAAAACCGTGGTTATATCACTGTGTTAAATTAATCTCAATTCGACATTATCTATCATTCAGAAGTTCACTAAAACATTCCCAATCTTATTGTGAAAGATAAGCGAAGTAGGTCAACGGCACTTGTGGCACAGTGACACAGTAATTTATTAAATACAAGTTTATATGTTCTGTAATAGACTGACACTTGGTTGGACAATAGCAGTGTTATTGTTTGACCATTTATTGCTTTGTGATACTAACAATTTTGTTAGAGATTTTGTTTTGATTCGGGATCATGTTTCTTCCCAAGAATAGTCAACATTTACTAGCTACATTGTTAGCTTTTAATATACACACAGTTAATGATGATTTAACTTAGACTAGGTTAAGTGATGAATCAGTATTATTTAGTATCTCCGATAACACTGTTGTAGATTCTTCAAACTATTAGAGCCAATAAAAGAGAAGACCGATAGTAATATTTTTCTTTATCAGCAGAATATAAATCGCTTCTCCGGCAAAATTTTAGACGTGGAAATGTTAGTAGATAAATACCACATGGATATTTTATGTTTTAGTGAAACTTGGTTAAAACCAGACAGGATATTATTTAATGTAAATAATTTTTCAGTTGCCAGTGCGTTCAACAGACCTACAGTGGGTCGTGGTACCCTGATACTTTTTAATAGCTCTCTAAGATATAAGGAAAAGTAGGATATCACTATAAAAATAATAATAATCAGTTTATAACATTGCAATTTCTTATCTTATTTTAATTAAATACATAAAGGTCAACAATATAATATCAAAAACAGTTGAATTTTCTCTGTTAACACAACAAATAATATATAGTTTAAAAAAAGGCAAACGAAATCCAGAAAGTGGAAATGAAAAATTCTGTTAGACTACAATGACGGATGTCAAAACCTGTCAAAACATTCAATCAAAATATTAAAATTACCGGAAAAAAATATAAGGAATGCATGATGCGATAAAATAATGATCACGAGAGCTGCCTCCCGACTAGTCCCGACTACGCGCACGCCTACCATCCCCGGACTCGTCGCTCAGCTCCGCCTCGCCGCCACCGGACCCAGGTTCACCAGTGTCAACGGCTGCGGCAGTTGCGTCGAGCTCGAGCGACGAATATTTCTCTCCGCCGACGTCGCCAACACCTGTACGTCGAGCGGGAAGAGGCCGGCCACCGAGAAGCTTGGTACTTTGGGGCCAACAGGCCCCGAGCCGGGTCCCCGCTACCGGTGGTTGTGTGCAGCGCATGAGATAGACTCAGTCCATGAACGAAAACGCCATGCGCGCATACTACGGGTCTACAGAGGGGGGAACTAACCTCACTGCGTACCGTGTTAGAATGCTGTCTCTGTTCCAGGATCTTGAACCAGCCGTCAACGTCTCGGCCCAACGATTGTCGGATCAGGTACGGGTCATTGAACGCAATCACATGTTGGATGACGGCACCTTTGAGAGGCTGCGCTCAGAGGTACTGAGCAATCGTATCATCTAGACTCCGGCACAAACCGCGGTGCAAGCGTCACCTATTGATGCAATCCCACCGCGGTCCAATCCTGCGGTTGTAGAGGAAGATGATAGGGTTGCCACGGTAAATAGCCAGTGCAACGACCGATTGAGGAGCGCACTGGAGGATGCGCTTCGTGAGTATCGATCAACTTCTGCCGAACTTAGGCCCCGCTTACCACGGTTACCCATGCATAACAAAAATAGAGCGCTGGTGTGTGCCCTGGACTCGCAACTCAAGAATGTATTCGAAAGTAGCGAGGACCTCGTTGATACACACTAGATCATGTTCTGTGGGGCTGTTGCGGCATGTCGTTTAGCTAATGTCAAGTTCCCGAATTGTGACTTAGCTACTCGACCAAAGCGAGCCGTACTAGCCTGGCAACGCAGGATTGAGCGACGTACGGGCGAGGGTACTCATCGGTAAACTATACTGCTTCAGGGAGGGCAACACACGACCACGCGTGATGCGCTTTGTGAGGCGGGCATTCTCGGGAACTGAAATCAGTCCTCAAGAATACATGTCCCGTGTCATAGAGCGCATCGACTTCCTGAAGCAGAAAGTTGATGCATGGGCGAGCCGTATTCGGCGGTATAAGCGACGGGTGGATCGGTATTCGCAGAATCGCATGTTCCAGTGTGATGAGAGGTAGGTATACGGAGCTTGGGAGCGACCTGAGCAAAATGTGACAGACGTGTGCCGCCCGGGTGATGCCGCCACGAGTTTCTTCTGGCGCAGCATCTGTCATTCTGAGGCTGATTGGATGCGCGATGTCGAGCTAGTGTGTGAACCTATTCCAGAAATGGCACCAGTTCTAATCACACCGTTAGATATAGCCAGAGCAGTTCGTCCGTTACTAAACTGCAAGTCGCCGGGATCGGACGGACTGCAGCATAACTTCTGGCTCAAGTGGCTTAGTAGTTCACACACTTGCCTGGCATCACAATTCCAGTCATCCTTAGAGTCGGGGTCCCTGCCGCAGTTCTTACCAACAGGCGTTACTCACCTGCTCCATAAGTCAGGTAGTCCCGCGGAACCCAAGAACTACAGACCGATCACGTGCTTGTCGACGGTCTATAAACTTCTTACATCCATTTTGAGAACGAAAATTAATACACACATTAACAAAACTCCATTATGTCTGCGTCTCAGAATGGATGTAGAAATGGGTCCTGTGGTACTAAGGAGCTACTCCTCATCGTCATGGCCATTAGCCAACAGGTCCGTCGATCCCGCAAGGATCTGTCAACATGTTGGATAGATTATAAGAAGGCCTACGACTCGGTGCCACATTCATGGCTCATGAGGGTGCTGGAGTTGTACAAGATAGATGCAACTCTACGCACCTTCCTCGAGTCATGTATAGGGCAATGGAGGACGGTCCTTCGATATCCAGGAGGTCGACAGATCCAGGGGAACGATGAACCCGTATGGATTAAACGGGGAATATTCCACGGTGACCGTCTGAGTCCACTTTGGTTCTGTTTGGCCCTGAATCCTTTAAGCACATTGCTGGAGAATTCAGGGTTAGGCTACCAGTTGAGGAAAGATGGTCAGGTTATATCTCACCTTTACATGGATGACCTGAAACTCTTTGCTCCCAACAAATTGCGACTGATGGAGCTATTGAAAGTAAATGAAACTTTTAGTAGCGCCATCAGGATGGAATTTGGTGTGGACAAATGTGCAGTGATGTATGTAAATCGAGGGGAGATTATGGGATCCCAGGGGCTTCAGCTCTCGGATTCCATACACCTAACATCCCTTTCCTCATCCGAGAGCTATAAATAAGTATTTGGGTATGTCGGAAGCATTAGGCATTAACGTAACTGACATGAAGCAATCGTTGAGGGATCGCTTCTTTGGTCGCCTAAAGAAGGTATTAAATAGCCTTCTTTCAGGTGGGAACAAGGTGCGCGCCTTCAACGGTTGGGTCATGCCGGTTTTAATGTACTCTTTTGCAAAAACCATGGTGATGACTAACAGCACAGAGAAACTGATAACCGCAGGAGGAGAACCCTTGAAATATACTGATCAATATAACAATATATACCTAGGCAAGCAAATAAGTTTTAATAAGAAAAACAATGAGAAAGAAATCGAAAGACTGACACACAGTACCTGGAACAAATATTGGAAACTGCGAGAAATATTTAAGAGTACCCTGCCGATTTCCTTAAAAACCAAAGTCATGAACTCTTGCCTATTACCATGCTTGACATACGGCTGCCAAACATGGAAGTTTACGAATAGCATAGAGGAAAAAAAAATTAGAACCTGCCAACGAGGGATGGAGCAGAGCATGCTTAGCATAAGAAAAATACAGAAAATTAAGCAGTCGGATTAATTCAGCTCTCGGATTCCATACACCTAACATCCCTTTCCTCATCCGAGAGCTATAAATAAGTATTTGGGTATGTCGGAAGCATTAGGCATTAACGTAACTGACATGAAGCAATCGTTGAGGGATCGCTTCTTTGGTCGCCTAAAGAAGGTATTAAATAGCCTTCTTTCAGGTGGGAACAAGGTGCGCGCCTTCAACGGTTGGGTCATGCCGGTTTTAATGTACTCTTTTGGCATACTCAAATGGACTCAGACCGAACTCGACGCTCTGGATAGAAGAGTCCGTACACTGTTGACCGAAAATCGGATGCATCACCCACGATCATCGGTGATGAGACTGTACATCCCGCGGAAGGGCGGGGGTCGAGGCTTGTTAAATGCGAAGACCCTCCACAACCGCGAGGTGTGCAGCCTCCGAGAATATTTTTTAAAAGTCGAAGTGGGTATCCATCGAGATGTGGTCGCAGTGGACAAGGGACACCCCGTTGTCCATGGCTAAAGAGAACTGGCGCAAACCTGTAGTACTTACTACTGATGACCGCAAGAAAGAATGAAAAGGCAAAGAGCTTCACGGGCGCTTCTACCGGGCTCTTCACGGGCCCGATGTAGATTTTCTAGCATCCGTGTCCTGGCTACGTTTTGACGACCACTTCGGGGAAACTGAAGGTTTTGTCTGTGCGATTATGGACGAAGTTATGTTGACGAACAACTACCGGAAATATATTAACAAGAACAAATTGAAATGAACAGCAAATAGCAAAAACCATGGTGATGACTAACAGCACAGAGAAACTGATAACCGCAGGAGGAGAACCCTTGAAATATACTGATCAATATAACAATATATACCTAGGCAAGCAAATAAGTTTTAATAAGAAAAACAATGAGAAAGAAATCGAAAGACTGACACACAGTACCTGGAACAAATATTGGAAACTGCGAGAAATATTTAAGAGTACCCTGCCGATTTCCTTAAAAACCAAAGTCATGAACTCTTGCCTATTACCATGCTTGACATACGGCTGCCAAACATGGAAGTTTACGAATAGCATAGAGGAAAAAAAAAATTAGAACCTGCCAACGAGGGATGGAGCAGAGCATGCTTAGCATAAGAAAAATACAGAAAATTAAGCATACAAAAAGAAGAAAAATCACAAAATCCACAGATGCTCTACAAAATGCGAAAAAATTTAAATGGAAGTGGGCCGGCCATGTAGCACGACTCGCAGATCAACGTTGGACCAAAAGAGTGACGTCATGGAAGGGACCGCTTGGCAAAAGAGGCATAGGGAGGCCCATGAGAAGATGGGACGACGAAATTAAAAAAATCGGCTGTCATTTGTCGATCTTTGACAGTCGTTACAGGTAGTCAGTGGCCCCAAAAGTCTGACACCAGTCTTACCAAGTGGTATCGTATTTCCCAGTGTTGGGTTGTGGAGGTCAGATAGGCAGTCGATCCATGTGAAATACTGGTATTCAGCTGCATCCGGTTAGACTGGAAGCCAACCCCAACATAGTTGGGAAAAGGCTAGGCAGATGAAAATGCTTTTTTTTTACCTATTATTTGTGAATAAGTAAACACTGTAGGCTTTGTAGATACCCAGATGCTATTTAACTTTTGTTAAATATTTATCTCGTTTTACATTTTTTAAGCAACGACCTATTGTCGGGCCTACGCTGTGCTCCGTTCATGCTCCGTGATACGTACTAATGCTGTCACATAATATTATTGTAACACCAAATGATTTGAAAAGAGTAACCATAGAGTTTCTTACCGGTTCTTCTGCACGGAATCGACCAACGCGAACCGTGCACCTTTTCGACATTTTATAAGTGCCCATCTAGGCCTATGTGAAATAAAATATTTTGATTTTGATTAAAAAGAAATCAGGACTAGAAACATTATCTAATTAGACAAAATGTTGTAAAACATAATATAGAATGCTGACTAATATCATCATCATGACAATTAAAAAATCGTAATATTTCAGATTTATCACCATGATCATGCAGAAAATTATCCAATTTTTCCTAATCGTCTGTTTAGTTATATGTAGCTGATAAACTGTTGCTGGACATACTGGCAACATGAGCCAAAAATACAAAGAAATCATAGATTCACATACATCATACATTATGTTATATCACGTTTCTTAATTTTTTTTAAACATACATTTGTGGAATTACTCCTTTTAGCTAGTAGCAGCTAGGTGCAGCATAGTCGAGGTTTTATCATAGTCAAAAATATTCTTTTCAGATTTTATTGTGCAGCATTGCTAGGCACAGGCTATGTAGCATACAACCAGCTAAAAAAAAACAAAGCCGAGATGAAGGAAATAATGCAAGTTAAGCACTACATGGCAGAACCCATCACACCAAGGGACCACCTAGAGAAAAACATGGATGATATGAAGACGCAAATGGAACTGCTCATCATGAGAATACAGGCCGAGTTCTGTAGGGCTCTGGAAGCAGAGGAAGACCAGGTCAGGAGTAGTTCTTGAAATAAAACTGTTTGTAAAATTACGTCCTTTGACCATAAATAAGTGGATGCAGACCATAGTCAAGGTATTTGTTTAACTTGTAGATCTATGTTGTGATTCAAAAAGATTTTAAGCAGGTAAGGTTCATACGAGTATTTCAAGTGTGAGTAAATTTTGCTATTGTTGTCAATCAAACCTGTAGTTTTGGGTGGTGATTGTGTAATATAATTTACGGTTATAATTTTTAATAATCTGACAAAAATTGTGTTGACAATGGGTCCAATTTCTCTTAAAATAATTCATCAATATGTATTTAAAAGAGTGATACTATCTCCTTGTACAAGATCAAATATAAATAACTTATTTTCTTGTAGGCCTGGGTGGATGAAAAAACAGCCGATCAATATGATTTCGAAAATGATGTTTTCTTAATATCGCCGGTACGAAACCATTAAAATTATTTTAATTTAATATACCAAATAGAAATTTCTAGAACACAGTTTTTAAATGAAAGGGGGCTTTTATCAGCTTTGCATGAAATCGGCAGGCCTTATGCTATCTGCCGACTTATGCTCAGCAGTAGATATGGCTAACATTCATAGTACTTAGCAATATTAAATCAAAATAAAATAATTATGAACAAATATTCCTTGCCTGTACATATATACATGAATCTTTTAACGCGTGGCCATAATTAGAACTAACAAAGCCATTTAGTTGTTTCAGTACAATTTCCATAAGCGCCGTCTATTAATCACGTGATGTTTTTTTTGCATTTTGAACCCCCCCATTATTAGCGACCCCAAAAACCACGAAAGCGCCGCGAAGTCACGTGTGCGCGGCCATACGATTTTAGTTCTGAATTCTGACACCCGAGCTGCGGCTTACTTGGCGCCATGGTACAATCTTGGCGCTACCTGTTGCCCTCTTTGTAAACATTTTTTTTGCATTTTTGTAATTACTTTGACACTACGTGTAGAGTTCCTTGTTCCCGAAGGTAAGCCTGTAGGAATGGGCTTCTAAGGTGCCTTCGGGCCTGCAGTGTTGCTAGTATAAAGAAGATTAATTTACGCTTTATTAAAATCGAATAAATTACCAACATTTTTTAGTACCTACAAATAATCAAAAATTTTTAGAATCTTATGTTTAAATACAGGTATAAAGTATAATCCTATTTTATTCTGAAATTAGGACCATGATAAAAATGTCTCGACAGAAAGGATGCAGGTTGTTTTTGACTGGCAATTTATTTGCCAAAAAACTTAAAACGCAAATTAACTGAAATACTATATCGCGCGTTTGACCAAAAAAATAAATACATGTGATATGTACACCCCCCTACCCCCGTTTGATATTACCTACGTGATTTTTGCCAAACCCCCTCCCCCCTCTTTCGAGCCTCACGTGATTAATGGACGACTCCATAGTGCCATAGACAATTTACAATTTTATCCCACAAGCACTGTTGGCAAACATTTAACACACACAAACAAGGGATCCTTGCGACACTGTAAGCTAAAATAACTAACTAACAAAAAAACTATACCACATTTCATTCACAAGCACCGTTAATATTTGCATTCCTCAGGAAGCTAAATTCCAAGTGGACAGATGGCTCCGCAAAGAAGGCGGCGGCGGCATCACATGCGTGCTGCAAGATGGACGGGTCTTCGAGAAGGCGGGCGTCAACATCTCTGTCGTGTCAGGGACCTTACCGCCGGCTGCCGTCCAACAGATGAGGAGCAGGTCAGTTACTAACAAGAACACTTGGAAGGTTTCCTGGTCCAGGAGTATACAGGGTGGTGATATAGTCACCTACATGAGCCATGAGGATGTTTTTACCAGTCACATTTACAGCTCGGCCTTGACGATAAAGTTGAAAATTTGTATACTATGGCTAATTTAAATTTTAAACAATGTAAGATTTGTAATTATTAGTACAACCAACCATATTTCTTTTTGGGCCATTATTGTCTAAATATCGAGGGAATAGGCGCTTAAAACCGAAATACAGGCATTGCCTAGTTCGGTTGCAGTGGCTACATCCACATATTAGAAATTAATATTGCCAAACTTTGAGTTTTTTGAGAAATAAATTTAATTTTTATTATAATAAAGTTGAAAATTGGTTAAAAAAAAGTTGACAGATTATATTAGCATGATGTTCTGGCGTCCGTACGTACATACTTTCGGTCTTTCGCTGTGAAACTCATACCACCGTAAAACATATCTAAAGAAAAAACTATTTGATATTTTTATATGTGTACACTTGGGTACTAATTACTATGGCTGCCTAGAAAGACTTGGCCAAGATGAAAATTCACAACAAAATTTTTAAAGGCGATTTGTCAATTATTTACGCCCACATATCATTATACCTACGGTATTTCACATAACTAAAAGCAAGTGAAGTCCGATAGTTGACAGATTGACTATAATTTGTTATAGAGAGATAGATAGTAAATTGTGGGTTTGTATATGTCACCGTAAAATTGTCAAATACGTTATATTGTAATATCTCTAGCGATATTGTAAAGTCTCGAATTATTGTCAAATGAACATACTGCTTACAACAAAACCCATTATTTTTCGTGAAATGCATGCGATGGTAGTCAACTTACGCGGTGTGGAGGGAAGGAGGGGTCCCCCTTGCCCAGTGGCACAACTCTCATGAAAAGATAATGCACCATTCCTGAGAAATACCGATTAATATAACATAACCTTAAAACACTTTATATTCCTCCTAAAAAGCGTAGTCGACGGAGCCCCGCTTCGCGCGGCCCCTATTTCCGAGTGCAGGGTTTAATTAAAGGAACCTAACTAACCTAACGGGGGGGTGCCCCAAGTCCCGATTATGGGGGCAGAGATACTTCCGTATGTTCAGTTGACAATAATTCGAGACATTACAATATCGCGAGAAAAAACACGTTATATTGTAATATAACGTGTTTGACAATTTTACGGTGACATAAATATACCTATGCGGAAGGTAATCGCGAAACACGGCACCTATTAAGAAAAAACTCAATTTTAAACGATTTTAGGATGCATGTCACATTATTCAGAATGGACAAAGGCTACTTGTGCCATACGAGCGAAGCCTATCGAGTATTTATTTAAAGAAATGTGAGAATGGAGTGCTTGAAAACAAATGTTCAAGATAGTACTCAATAAGCTGCTTGAGAAACGTATCTTATCGCTCGATTTCCGTATTCTGATTGCGTTTCTGAATAAACGATTTAAACTAGATCATGTAGATATATTTCAGTATAATAGGGGTATCAGGTATATGGGGTATTACCCAGTATTAACTGGGTTGTGGAGGTCAGATAGGCAGTCACTCCATGTAAAATACTGGTATTCAGCTACATCCGGTTAGACTGGAAGCCGACCCCAACGTAGTTGAGAAAAGGCTAGGCTGATGATGATGTAGATATTTCAGTTATCCTTATCTAACATTTAGTGAATGGGGTGTACACTTGACCTTGCACCACCACAAACCGTGAAATGCTTTTGACACTAAACAAAAAATCATCGCTTTGTTTATGTGAATCGTTCTTCTTCGCTCATGGGCCCCTGACTTGGCTCGACATGCCGTCGAGAAATATCTCTCAGGCTTGCTTTTTCCTTACGATGTTTTTCTTCACCGAAGCAAGCGAATATAATTAATACGCACATGAATCCGAAAAATCAGTGGTGCGTGTCTTGGTTGCGAACTCGAGACCTGACTTCGCAGTCCAACGGTAATACTACTAGGCTATCACTACTTTTAATGTGAATGGTTTAAAAAATTACATAAATAAACATAATGATATAAACAAGCTTGACATTAAAGGCAGCTTTCACTAAATAAATTAGGCACGATCACCTCATTTAAACGCTTTCAAAAGCCCTCTGCTGGACATAGGCCTCCCCCAAGTGTCGCCACATTGCCCGGTCCCTTGCGACTCGCATCCACCGGATTCCCGCAACCTTCACCAGGCCATCGATCCACCTAGTGAGAGGTCTTCCAACGCATCGTCTTCCGGTTCGCGGTCGCCACTCCAGAACTTTTCGGCCCCATCGGCCATCCGTTCTGCGAGCAATGTGCCCTGCCCACTGCCACTTAAGTTAAGCAATTCTTTGGGCTACGTCGGTGACCTTGGTTCTCTTGCGGATATCTTCATTTTTGTTTCGATCACGCACGGAAACTCCGAGCATAGCCCTCTCCATTGCCCTTTGGGTCACCAAGCCTTTTGATAAGGCCCATTGTGAGCGGCCACGTTTCGGTCCCGTATGTAATCACTGTCAACACAAACTGGTCATAGACTTTCGTCTTGAGACACTGCGGTAAGTTGGACGAGAAGATACCGCGCAGCTTCCCGAATGCTCTCCAGCCGAGTCGGATTCGACGATTGACCTCTTTCTCGAAGTTAGACCTACCTAACTGGACCGTTTGTCCTAGGTATACATAATCGTCTACAATTTCGAGTGTAGAGTCTCCGATCTTGATAGGAATGGGTGTGACATGGCCATTCAACATGACCTTCGTCTTGTCCATTTTCATTTTTAGACCCACTCTTTCGGAAGCTCTGCTGAGGTCATCGAGCATTGTACTGAGTTCCTCCATGGTCTCAGCCATGACCACAATATGGTCGGCAAACCGAAGATGAGTGATGTACTCGCCATGATGTGATGCCTAGCCCTCTCCAGTCCAGAACCTTAAAGACATCCTTCAGTGCTGCGGTGACCAGTTTCGGAGATATGACGTCTCCCTGTCTTACACCTAGCTGCAGAAGGATAGGCTCCGAGGCTTGGTACTGGATTCTGAAGTCGGACTGTCATGGAGGCGTTTTTATACAAACACTTCAACACCTCGATGTACCGATACCCAATTTGGCACCGTTGGAGAGACTGCAGTACAGCCCAGGTCTCAATCGAATCAAAGGCTTTCTCGTAGGCCACAAACGCTAAACAGAGAGGCAAGTTGTACTCTTCGGTCTTCTGTATAACCTGCCGAAGCGTATGTATGTGGTCCACGGTGCTAAAGCCTTTTCGGAAACCGGCTTGTTCGGGTGGCTGATGGAAATCGTCAAACCTGCGCGCGAGACGATTCGTGATGACTCTTGAAAACAACTTGTAGACTTGGCTTAGAAGTGAGATGGGCCTGTAATTCTTCAACCGGGCATTGTCACCCTTCTTGAAGAAGAGTACCACCACACCCCTGCACCATGCCTGTGGCGTTTTCCCCTCGAGTATGACGGAATTAAACAGGTTCTGAAGGGCCTTACGTACCGGTTTTCCAAAAGCCTTCAAGAGTTCGGCCGTAATTCCGTCATCACCCGGTGCCTTGTTGTTTTTGAGCTATTTCAAAGCCATCCTCATCCTCTCATCCTCCATTAGCGCCATCTGTCCTCAACAATGACGAGTCTGACAGCTCTTGAACGTGATGTAGTGCAAGCGGGTCGTAGTAGTTTATTGGCGGAGCGGGAGGGAGTATCAGACTATTACTGACTAAAACCCATCCATATTCCTTCCTCGCCCTTTATGTTCCGGGGCCGCGGTATCTCTTTCGAACAGTCCCGCAGCCCCGGCAGGCTTCGGCTCCCGTCCATTACTCGTATGCTGACATCTCTTTGAGACGCGCGTGGGACACTGGCATCGTCGACACGGCCTGTCGTCATAGGGACGGATGGCGAGCTAGTCCGTAGCTCACCGTCCACAGGCTCGCGATTGCAACCACACCGTAGTAAGTGCACGTTTATTCACCGTCATAACTCGTAACGAAGCTTGAAAAACTTTCATTTGAACACTAGCTTATGCGGCTTCGCCCGCGTCGAGTTCGATAGTTGTCCCACGAAGTCATACTACAGGGATAAAAAAGCGGCCAAGTGCGAGTTGGACTCGCCCATGAAGGGTTCCGTAGCAGCAAGTAACATAATATTTATTTATTTTTATTGATTGAATTAAAGGTAAATTACAGTTTACGATCTATGACGTATTAAAAAAAACTACTTACTAGATCTCGTTCAAACCAATTTCGGTGGAAGTTTACATGGTAACGTACATCATATATATTTTTTTAGTTTTATCATTATCTTATTTCATTTTACCACTTTGGAAGTGTCTCTCGCGCAAAGTATTCAGTGTAGCAAAAAAATTTAATCGGAAACCTCAATATCAGTTTTGAAGACCTATCCATAGATACCCCACACGTATGGAGTTGATGAAAAAAAAAATTGAGATTCAGTTCTAAGTATGGGGATTTTTTTTTTCAATTTTTATGTCATAATCGTATTGCAGTTCACAGAATACATCTACTTACCTAGTTCTTAAAGTTTCGGAAAAAAGTGGCTGTGACATACGGACGGAGAGATAGACAGACAGACATGACGAATCCATAAGGGTTCCGAATTTTTGCCATTTGGCTACGGAACTCTAAAAAGTATCCTATATAATAATCCAGGTTATAAGCTATCTGTATGCTAAATTTCATCCAAATCCGGGCAGTAGGTTTTCCGTGAAAGAGTAACAGACATCCATCCATCCTCAGAAAATTTCACGTTTAAAATATTACTCAGAATTTTATTGTTTTTTTCTTAAAACTATGCATATTTTAAATGATGCGAGAACTCACAATTCTTGGCAATCGGAGCTGTGGTATAGATAGTGAAATGACCCGAAATGTTATCAAAATTCCGCAAAAGGTCAAAAATATTTTTCAATCAGAATACTTTTTCTTATCTAATTACATGTCGGTAAGTTGCTTGCCAAAAGATATTTTTTTTTAAATCTCCTCTATTCTTAGCTTCTTTCTCGACGGATTTCTATACAATTTTTCACCGACATAAACTGATAAGACAGATACTTTTTAACCCCCGACGCAAAAAGAGGGGTGTAATAAGTTTGACGTTGTGTGCCGGTGTGCGTGTCTGTGACACCATAGCTCTTAAACGAGTGAACCGATTTGGATGCATTATTTTTATCGTGATAGCGCACGTACACGTGCGATATCTTTCAGTTTCTACGCGAGCGAAGGCGGGATAAAAGCTAGTGGTAAATTATTCTGCGATCAAATTAATTCAACTATTTTAAACGCCTAATGTTTTGTAGGGGTAAGAAGCTGGAGAACGCGGAGCTGCCATTCTTCGCGGCCGGGGTGAGCGCAGTCATCCACCCGCGTAACCCCATGGTGCCCACCATACACTTCAACTATCGGTACTTCGAAGTCACGGATAAGGATGGTAAGCAGGCCTTTAGGATGCACTTGTTTTATTATTTTTAATAGACTATTTTTTAAGGCAAAAGCGCCACAGTGACCCACGAAATTTAAACTACATTTAATATCTTAAGATTTTAGGTATTTGCCTCACTTTCAGTTTTTGTGATTACTTAGCAATTTTTCCCGACCGTCACATATCTGGGGGCACGCTACTTAGTGTCCGGCCAAGACAAGCCAGCCAAGCGAAGTGCAAGGGCACGTTTTTCGAAGCGCGTCGTCGTTTTTTTGAACCCTTATAACTTGGGTTTAGATTATTGTATAACTGAATTATTGGCCCTTAGCGCCCCAATCATAAGCTAAAATTGTAGATGTTTCATACTAATCATTTTTGGTTATTCGCTTTGTAACTGTTATATAAAAATTATCTCCTTTTATTTTATTCAGGTGTCCAATGGTGGTTCGGCGGCGGTACTGACTTAACACCTTACTACTTGAATGAAGAGGACGCAGTATTATTCCATCTTACGCTCAAGAATGCGTGCGACAAACACGACGAAACATATTACGCAAAGTGAGTTCAATAACACCTGACGATATAGATTAGATTCGATTTAGATTTATATTCGTGCCCAATAACAACAGTGCCAGATAAAATATAAGCATTTACTTTTCTACCATAGTGTTAGACAGCACTGATTTTTGGTAGAATATAATTATTTCACTGGCAACACAAATATTAAAATAACTATCAATCCATTTTACGGTTCCTATTAATTCACCACAATAACTACGTTTTATTTTTTTATGAAAATTGATTTCCAAGAATGCTTACATTCTTGGAAATCACGAACGAGATAATGATAGTGAATTTATCAAGGTCTACTATGAAAACTGGTTATTGACTAAAAATGCTTGTTTAATGATTTCATTTCAAGTTATTTTACTTTGTAAAATTTTCATTATACTTTTCTCAGATTCAAGAAATGGTGTGATGATTACTTCTACATTCCCCACCGTGGCGAGAGGCGTGGCCTCGGCGGCATCTTCTTTGATGACGTTGACTCACCCAGTCAGGAGAAGGCTTTTAATTTTGTCACGTCTTGCGCAGAAGCCGTCATTCCCAGTTATTTGCCTATTGGTAAGATTTTTAAAATTAAATATCAAACTTTCTTCTACCTCACCTGTTTCGTGCATGTGTCGTTTTTTACTGAATGTACTTGTGGGTTAATAATACCGAGAAACTGTTATTATTCACCTATGAGGCTCTTCCAAGTAAGCTATGTTACACTGGTCCAGGTTGGCTCATAGATGTGTGACCATCCGTTACATATCGAAACCCCTGCCGCGCCTCAGAAAGTACGTTATACAGTTGGCCCTGGCTGTCTGTAATTTCTAGGACTTTTACTGACTTAAAAGTTAGTCAGAAGCTCAACAGAGTCACAACCAGGCTTACCGAGGTTTATTTTATTACTCAATAGGTAACTTGGTTATAGACGTACTTAGTAGTTACATCATGTTCCATGTCAAATACTGGAATTCAGCTGCATCCGGTTAGACTGAAAGACGACGCCAACATAGTTCGAAAGAAGTCATGTAGATGATGATGCTGTACTCAATAAACTCTAAAAGGTATAATATCTTTCTGTATGTTCTAGTTAAAAAACACAAAGACGACGCGTACGGTTACTACGAGCGCCAGTGGCAGTTGCTACGAAGGGGCCGTTATGTGGAGTTCAACCTTATGTATGACAGAGGCACCAAGTTCGGGCTGCACACGCCTCAAGCGCGCTACGAGTCGATTCTCATGTCGCTGCCTCTTAACGCTGTGAGTATTATGCAAATGTTCCCTACACTCAGTTTTTCAATAAGAGCTTTTTCAGTCATTTCAAGATAAGGCAAAGGCCTCGTCGTAAACCCAAGGGATTAGCCTCCTATGTTATGTAAAATGGTCTGTGATTAAAAGACCTCATCACATGAAATACCTGTAAAGAAACTCAAAATTAGGAACAAAAAACATACAAATCGCCCAATACACACATCAGCTATTTTAATCTTTGACACAGCCACGTAACATACCTAAATAATTTGTTTCAGAAATGGGAGTACATGAATGAACCCAAAGCAAATTCACCTGAACAAAAATTGATGGAAGTCCTGAAAGAACCCCGTGATTGGCTCAATTTAAATAGACAACAGCAGCAGCAGCAGCGGGCCGCTGCTTAAAAATATACATTTTTTGGGTGAAGAGTTGAAGAAACACAGTGTTAAAGACGCATTTTATAAAACATATTTATGAAACATTCTAAATTATATTTTTTTAACCTAATTACGTTTTTTTGTTATTTTATCCTTGCATCTCCTTTTATAATTCGAACCAAATCTTTTCTTTTCAAGTTTTGCATCTGACAAAAGCAATAGCAACCTTAGTGCAATGAATATTAAGATCAGTGATCATTCATCTTGACAGACTTGTCAGTGGAAGCAACTCAACTCCAACTATAAGTTAACAAAATAAAAAAAAGACTGTGATCAAAGCCGAGGTAAAATAGCAGTGCAGCGTTAGTTCCGTCTGAGCTGAAGAGCCGAAAGAATCGAATTTGTACATTACTTGTAGAGCCTGGCCAACGAAAGCTGTCCATAAAAAGGCGAGAACCCTACTAATTATTATTCAGGAAGTTTTATGTGCTGAAATTTTCGAGTGTATTATTGTTGGCGACAAGACCCTATCTCCATACCGGGATGCAAGTAGTGACTGCGGGACTGTTCGAAAGAGACACCGCGGCCGCGGAACGTAAAGGGCAAGGAAGGAACATGGATGGTTTTTAGTCAGTAAAAGTCTGAAACTCCCTCCCGCTCCGCCGCAAAATGAAAAATACAAAGACGAAAAAAGTTAAAATATTAAATAACATCAATGCAATAGGAATACAAGCCAAAACGAGTTTAAGACTTATAAACGAGTTTTAGACTTACTTGGTTTACTGTATAGAACACGTTATTAAAGAGCACTTCTTCAGTTTCCTTTTGAAATAATTTATTGGTAGTTCTCTGATTTGTTTTAGTATATTTTATTGGAAATTTTGACCGACATGCTAAAGCAATTGTTCTGGAAGAGAGTCCTTCTACATCTTGTTGTGGTCAGTTTAGTGGGATCTCTAAAGATAAACTTTTCTTTTCTGTTACTTTAGTAAACAGGTTCGGGTGCTTTTTAACAAACATCCCTACTTTTAAAATGTATAAGCTAGCAAGTGTAAGTAGGCCCAACTTTTTTAAATGAGGTTTACATGATTCGAGAGGTCCAACGCCGCAAATGGCTCTGAATCTCTAATACATTTCTTTTGGGTTCTACCTCAATCCTTTTTTTTTAAGGTAGAGTTACCCCATACAAGCAGACCGTACCTGAGTATTGAGCCAACGTATCTGTTACGTTAGTTTTTAAACTTGACAAAAGTCAAGTAAGTTTTAAACAAAACCAATACGTAAACACAAGATCGAGATGGCTCAAGTACGAATCGCGTCAACTTTGGCAGCATTGGCAGTCTTAAATTATTGCCATATTAAAACTTCTGAAAATAATCTGTGGACAGCTTTCGTTGGCTAAGCTCTAAAAATGTGGGTTATACGCAAAATAGAACCCGCTTTGACGTGGAGTTGCGGACCATACCAGCCGGCAGCCCGTTTATAATACAATACAAGTCATAATCTTCTATTACTCAAATCAGAAACATGCAATAGCTCTACCGGAGCTAATCTGCGCAAAACTCGAAAAATATAGAAATCCTATTCATGAGTCGCACACATCCGTCGTAATCTGCTGGAAACGCAAAAACTTCCAAAAGCGAGTTTCTATCGAAGGAAAGTGTAATTTTAATGTCGGTTTAAGAGGCAAAAATGTATGGAAGGATGAGAAAAAATGATGATGAAAATGTAGAAATGAGAACCTCCTTTATTAAATAAACCTGTCTAAAAAAAGGAAGACTTTTTAAACAAATAATGGCAGCACCGAAATACTACTGTCAAACAAAATTGTCACTTTCCCGATGGCTTCAATGTTGTGAACGTGAATTTCTTATTTTCATAATACATATGTGTTTACTCGACAATTTTTATTGCTTTCGCCGATACACCTACGTCATCACCACCGTAACATAAATTCGTTCAAGTGACCGGTATTACGTCGCGAATTCAAGACGAAATGTCATAAATATGTGGCGCGCGTAACGGATGCATCGTTTCCTACATTCCTTCGCCATAAACGAAACGTAACGTTTGTTTCCTATGTGATGTTATTGCAAAGTGGTGGCCGGTAGCTCAGGAAGATGCCTTTCAAGCTGAAGCTGAAGAAGACGCGGCAGTACAATGTAGCGTCGAAGAGTTTGTTTGTGATAAGTGTGGAGCTACTGGATGGCGGGGTGGCAGACTGCACGCTGTCGGTGGACAGCACCGGGCAGGAGTGCCTGGACAACGTGTGCCAGCGCCAGGCCGTCATGCAGCCGGACCTGTTCGGGCTGCGCTATGTGAACCGCAGCCAGCAGCCGCGCTGGGTGCAGCTGGAGCGCCCGCTAAAGCGCCAGCTCGAGAAGTACGCGTCGTCGCACCAGCTATATCTGCGCGTCATGTACTACGTCATATCCGGGACTAGTCTGATCACTGACGAGGTGACCAGGTACCACTACTTCCTACAACTCAAGAATGATTTGATAGAAGGCAGGATCATCTGTGATTGCCAGCAGGCTGTGGTGCTTGCATCCTACAGCAGGCAAGCAGAGTATGGTAACCATGACCGGGAAAGACATACGGTTGAGTACTTGAAGAACTTGTTGACTTTCCCTAAACAAATGCTGGATGGGGGTCAGATTATTGATGGGAGTACTTTGGCTGAGACTGGGAGGCTAGAGTGGCTGACGGAGGCTGTCATTCAGCACCACATGGCACTGCACAACATGTCACAGGTAAGCACCTATTGTATGATAATCAACTCATAAAGCAAACAGTAAACTGTACTTATTTATTCAACCATTTGGTCAGCAGAATATTTATTCACACAGCAAATGTAACTGGAACATGTGTCTGCTATAAATATCGCTCCCGACCAGTCAATCTTATTTATAAACATGATTCTCATTGGAAACCTAACAAACTTGACCTTTGCAAACTTTCACTAAATAAATGTTCAATATTATAAATCTGTATGTATGTGTGTTAATAGGATTCTTAGCGATCAATCAGACTGGCTAATGATATCAAAACACAATGTGTGATGGGATTGTTCCCATCTCAATCATTCTGTGGGAAATGGTTTCTATAAAGTCTTGTTATTATTTATGTGTCATCTCTTTGTACCAATTAATTTTGTAAACTGAAGATATCACTGACTTATGACATAGGTAATAAACCTTTTGTTAAGAGCTTGTAATTTTGCTGGAGTGTTTGAGTTCCCATTTATCAGGGAATAGGTATTTAATTTCATTCATCAGAATAATTTAAAATAAGAGGTGACCTGTTTTAATTGTGGTTTTAGTCATGACATTGGCATACATAGGTATACAATGCCAAATATAATTGAAATAAATAAACACACCATATATTTAAGTTTGAGTTTTCAGATAAGGATGAAGGTAAAATAACTTTAAATTATTTGAAACAATGTTGGAAACCTACATAGGCTGCACGACCTCTTTCAGAGAACATTTGGTACTAAAGGCTTAAATTACTACTACTACACATAGAATCTTATTTGTAAAGCACAATATAAAGAGTTTAATCTTCTGCTACTTCATTATTTTCCCACATTCTTACAGACAAGCAATTACAGAAACACAAAAGAGCTGCCACAGATACTGATCACAACATAAACTGGGTTCGTAATCAACTCGTAAATAAAAGAATAAAATTATAATCCTATTAGGATAGTTAGTAAAACTGTCATGAGCGTGCCACTGAGAATACATTATTTATAACTGTATATGTGCTAATATAATCAACTGTTTTGCTCTGTCTGTGTGGAATTTTTACTGTTACTGATGTATTATTTGAGAGATATTTTATTGGAAAGCTCAGCACTGAGTTATCAAGATATTGTAATCTTTTACAAACAATTCTGACTATTGTGATAATATTGGTATAGTTAACCATGGTAAACATAGCACTGACTTCTGCCGACTTAGCACGACTTTCTCCCTTATTTATTATTTCGCAATAGTGCGCTCAATACTTGTTACGTCTTTGTCGTTGATGTTATGTAGTTCTGTATTTAATTTCCAAAAGATAGTTGCATCTCAAAAAAATATAAAAGAAAATATGTCAACAAGGATTTCCTTGACATCAACTCATTAGTACCCGGTCTTCGACTGGCGCCGGAATTTAGTTGTTGGCTTATATAGTCGCTAACTGCACTGCATGTCGGTGTGGCATCAATGGTTCATCAATTTTAGTGTCTGTCATTAATAATCAAAATTTTTTAGTAACAGTATAAGGAGTACAATCAACAGATGCACTCTGAAGTAGTGGCACTAGCCCTTCGCCGGATTGGCAAAACACAGTTGACATGTTGGGTGAATCTCAAATGATACCGAATGCGGGACAATTTGCAGAATTGCCGCGAAAAGCGTACCTAGCTCCTCACACCATGGACAGCCGACAGAATAGCCGGGTTTCGCCTGCAAAGAAGACAAGACTGAAAGCAAAGTATGGCTCAGAATGTCCGTAAGCGAAATTAAACGGCATTGCGTGCGATATTTTATTGAGAAATTGCACTTGTCTTGTGCAACTTGGGAAAACATCACTTCTACCTATCGACTGTGAAAAGCCGAAATACCTACTCGATTGATAGCTCATCGCAACCATAATTTGACTGTAGTGTATGTTTAGAGTAGAGGAAGATCAGAGAAACGCTGAATGGACTGTGTGAAAGATGATATGGCTACTATGGCTAGCAAGGGGTTAACCAATAAGATGACGAGTAATAAGAGACGTTTGGAAGAACAAGTCATGCTGCGCCGAGTACAAGTAGATTGAGACAGTTGAGACTAGCGATTCCGAGATGTTTCAACAATCGAAAGAATTGGAGGCGTTAAAATAAACCATCGAGTCAACCTTCGACTCGCTGTTCTACAAAATAATCGAGATGTTTTTCGATTGTTTCGAGTCAGCGGAATCGACCACTTCTTCAAATCGATTCCTTCCCCGTCGTGATATTGATTATTACCGAGTCGGACTCGAGTCCAAGTCGAAACAATCGAGAACCATCGAGATGTTCGAACAATCGGAACAATCGAATAAAACCTCTCGCCATCGCACATCGCTAATTGAGACAAGGGCAAGAGAATGATGAAGAGGGTAGGATCGAAGTCTGCTGATGAATCGAGATTTATGATACGTCTTCCTCATGACTCACGAGCTGACGAAACAAAAAGGTCATCAAAACATTATGACAATGATACAAAACTTGGTCATTATGTACCTACTTCGCAAATTAAACCATGTCAAGTTAATGAAAGTAAATGCGTTTCGAAGTGTTCGCTGTTATCTCTCATGTAATCATTATGTATACCTGATAAGACGTGTTCGTCGGCGCCTCAAGTACACGCCTTAAATACCACCATGTCTCATTAACTCGATATTAATCTAGGTATGCTACAGGCGTCAGGCAGAGTAAATGACGGCAAAACGTAGAACCGGCAGTTAAACAAGGAATACGAACTGTAATAGACGATCTTTTTTAAAGAGTCGTAACCCGTGTGGTCCCGGTGGGTCGACCCATTACAGAAGTCCAGGAAACAATCCCTAATGGCATGGAACCACGGGTAATTAAAATTACCCATAGACTATGGGTCGACCCACCGGGAGTCCGGGACCACGGGTAACGACTAACGACTCACAGACTTTTTTTTTATGTAAGTACGGTTAATAAGAAGTTAGGTATATAAGTACCTAGTCATAAACTTTAGATGCTTATTTTACGAGAAAGCAGTATGTTGATGAGACCTGCCAAAGACTTCACTGTAGATCTTCTCCCTCATTCCTAATAATGAGATATGGGATCCTTGTGCACAGTCGTGAAGCTTGTTAGATCCCTCATCCTCCCAACAAACGTTGTTAAACAATAAAAATGTTACTACTGTAAGGCTGTACACTAGTGCAGTGGCTGCACAGTCTGAAGCCTTTGCACACGGTTTACTAGACGTGTCCTACGCGGCTACGTAGGAATTACATCATCGCCCCTTTAATCCCCAGAGTTCTAGACAGAGGTGTAACCTATAATAAACCGTACAATGCTGCAGTACTGTAGTATAAGCTTAGGTGGCAACATCTGGGTGTTATTAAATGCCTTGAATGAAGTCGCAGTGTTGACGGTACATCCTGATCAATAGAATTTCTAGCATTTCATGTGCATCAGCGCCGAATGATAAGGTCATACATGTTATAAGGAGGGAGAGAAGAGGATGTGAGTGCTATATTCGATGATGACATAAAATACTACGACCATGAGCTCCCCACGTCGACACGTAAGCGTCGAGTACATGAGTTCGTCCTCCTCAGTTCGTACGTTTGCGTACTATTATTGTACGTGTACCTAAATGTGAATGAAATCAATTCGACACACTTTACGTGTAGCGGTAGGCGTCCACGTCGGTGTATGTTGTCAGCTATCGTTTTAAATATTAGGTTTGTTATTGAAGTACCTATCTAAATATGTTTAATATTTTGTGTAGGAAATGGGTTTTTGACTGCTGTCGCTATATCGTAAGAGTCGAACTTACCGAATGTGACAACTTTCCCTTTTGAAATAAGTAAGTATATTAGTTTTATCTCGACTTATATATTTAAAGACTAATGAAAAGGGTAATGAACTGCTTAGCCAGGTGTCGTTTTCTCTATCTAAACAATTAGAACTAAATCAGCTCCATAATCCCAAGCGTCCGGCCTCCATAATAGAATCAATAGGCTACTTCGTTCGGACTCTTGGTACCTATTTAACAAGTCTCGTTCATAACACGCACTACCACAATAGTAAGAGTTTACAGTACTTATCAACCTAAAACCCATATTATTCACTCCACACACAATTACACGAAACGGCCTATGTCATCTACCTTACTTTACAAGGCAAATAGAGTTCTTCTGCGGACATCGTCTTTTCACCTCCACTCCTCATTATCAACCTCCTAAATAAACCAACCTTTCCAACTTCCCAGGCTCAAGCAGAAGAAGGATTTATCACGACATGCCAGCAGCTCCGCGGCTACGGCCAGGAGATGTTCAGCGCGCGCGACCAGCTCAACCAGAGCGAGGTCACCATCGCTATCTCGCTCACTGGCATCAGGGTGCTCACGGAGACGAGCGAGACGCCGCACTTCTACAGGTGAGGCTTCATCTAGACATGTTCAGTGTGACCAACTCAACCAGAGCGAAGTCACCATCGCCATCTCGCTCACTGGCATCAGGGTGCTCACGGAGACGAGCGAGACGCCGCACTTCTACAGGTGAGGCTTCATCTAGACATGTTCAGTGTGACCAACTCAACCAGAGCGAAGTCACCATCGCCATCTCGCTCACTGGCATCAGGGTGCTCACGGAGACGAGCGAGACGCCGCACTTCTACAGGTAAGGCTTCATCTAGACATGTTCAGTGTGACCAACTCAACCAGAGCGAAGTCACCATCGCTATCTCGCTCACTGGCATCAGGGTGCTCACGGAGACGAGCGAGACGCCGCACTTCTACAGGTGAGGCTTCATCTAGACATGTTCAGTGTGACCAACTCAACCAGAGCGAAGTCACCATCGCCATCTCGCTCACTGGCATCAGGGTTCTCACGAAGACGAGCGAGACGCTGCACTTTTACAGGTGAGGCTTCATCTAGACATGTTCAGTGTGACCAGCTCAACCAGAGCGAAGTCACCATCGCCATCTCGTTCACTGGCATCAGGGTTCTCACGGAGACGAGTGAGACGCCGCACTTCTACAGGTGAGGCTTCATCTAGACATGTTCAGTGTGACCAGCTCAACCAGAGCGAAGTCACCATCGCCATCTCGTTCACTGGCATCAGGGTTCTCACGGAGACGAGTGAGACGCCGCACTTCTACAGGTGAGGCTTCATCTAGACATGTTCAGTGTGACCAGCTCAACCAGAGCAAAGTCACCATCGCCATCTCGCTCACTGGCATCAGGGTTCTCACGGAGACGAGCGAGACGCCGCACTTTTACAGGTGAGGCTTCATCTAGACATGTTCAGTGTGACCAGCTCAACCAGAGCGAGGTCACCATCGCCGTCTCGCTCACTGGCATCAGGGTTCTCACGGAGACGAGCGAGACGCCGCACTTTTACAGGTGAGGCTTCATCTAGACATGTTCAGTGTGACCAACTCAACCAGAGCGAAGTCACCATCGCCATCTCGCTCACTGGCATCAGGGTTCTCACGAAGACGAGCGAGACGCTGCACTTTTACAGGTGAGGCTTCATCTAGACATGTTCAGTGTGACCAGCTCAACCAGAGCGAAGTCACCATCGCCATCTCGTTCACTGGCATCAGGGTTCTCACGGAGACGAGTGAGACGCCGCACTTCTACAGGTGAGGCTTCATCTAGACATGTTCAGTGTGACCAGCTCAACCAGAGCAAAGTCACCATCGCCATCTCGCTCACTGGCATCAGGGTTCTCACGGAGACGAGCGAGACGCCGCACTTTTACAGGTGAGGCTTCATCTAGACATGTTCAGTGTGACCAGCTCAACCAGAGCGAGGTCACCATCGCCGTCTCGCTCACTGGCATCAGGGTTCTCACGGAGACGAGCGAGACGCCGCACTTTTACAGGTGAGGCTTCATCTAGACATGTTCAGTGTGACCAGCTCAACCAGAGCGAGGTCACCATCGCCGTCTCGCTCACTGGCATCTGGGTTCTCACGGAGACGAGCGAGAGGCCGCACTTTTACAGGTGAGGCTTCATCTAGACATGTTCAGTGTGACCAGCTCAACCAGAGCGAGGTCACCATCGCCGTCTCGCTCACTGGCATCTGGGTTCTCACGGAGACGAGCGAGACGCCGCACTTTTACAGGTGAGGCTTCATCTAGACATGTTCAGTGTGACCAGCTCAACCAGAACGAGGTTGCCATCGCTATTTCGGTCACTGGCATCAGGGTAGTCACGGAGAAAAGGGAGACGCCACACTTCTACAGGTAACCTTGGCTCCGGACTCTAACTTGGTTCAGATACATATTGACACAGGCCAATCTCGTCCCACTAGGTAGACCGATAACCCAGTGAAGGCTCTGGGGATCCGCTGGATGCGAGTCGCACGGGACCGGTCAATGCGGCGACACTTGGGGGAGGCCTATGTCCAGCGGTGGACGTGTTTTGGCTGATATGATGATGATAAATCTCGTAGACCCGGAATAGCTTTATGTGGCGGTCCACGACCCTTAATATCTCACAGAACGGACACACACACAATAGCCACATTATCTACACGGATCTTCCTAAAATTCCATGGTGCAGTTTAGGATGCACTTAGAATTTTGATATTCATTAATATACATAACATAACATCACGCCTGCAATCCTCGTAGGGGATGCTAGAGGTGTAGCTAACAAGTAAACCTACATTTCGCCAGTTATGTTTAAAGTCACATGTAATTGGGGGATAACCTATTGCAATCAATCGGGCACAAATCCTTTCTGACCTGGGAATCGAACCCAGGACCATTCTACGCAGTCGCTCTCGCGACCACTACACCAAATAGGAATCTTTTATAAGGTTTACTGTTATAACTATGACAGAACGTAGCCTATTTTAGATTGGCTTCAGCGAGGGCAGGAAGTCCCCCAGCCTCGCTGACGGCGCTAATCTTTTAACGGCGATATAAGCCATCTCTGTATCAAGTTACCAGTAAAAACTCAAGTGAGTTTTCTTATTCACGTTTGACCGTGTCATCTGATGACCTTGTTCCAAAAGGAAGCATCTTTATTTTTATAATCCAGTTTTCGAAAGGAAATAACAACTTTGTTCAGTGTCAAGCTTCACAAAAGCACGTTCAATATTCTTTCAAGCTTGCTTTTAACAATAGATCGGCTATTGTTAAAAGCCCTAAGTTTGCCTAGACATAACAAGTACATCAATATTTACATTTTGAAACAAGGAACCGTTAGTCTACTTTCATTGTTCATCCCCGTGTTTATCATATCCAATCTAGGTTCAAAATCAACCATATTAATTGAAAAGAGGAATGAATAATGTGCAGCACTATGAGTATTAAGCTGCAAATATTATGCTGCGATGTTTTCCTTCGCCGTTTTGAGAAAGGTGAAGATGAAATAAATTACACAAAGTAAGGCGCCTGTCTGGGTCCAAACCTACGACCCCAACTCAGTAACTCGGGGCCGGCCGTTGTCACTGCTCTTCAGTATCGCCTGTCTTCTGTGTCACGACATGATGACATGCCAAAATAAAGATAGATAGATAGATATTATCCAAAACGAAATATGTTCTCTCAGAAATATTAAAAGAAACAATTTATTAAACGAATGTGATAAATCTCTCGGCACATTTCTATTTGGCCAAGATCCAGCGACATCGTGGAAATTTATAAAAGTGGAAATTTATAAAAGTGTAAATTATGGACTTCGTTGGGAAAACCATCGTTAAAAAACAATGTTTTATGGTTTTGTTATAAATGTTTTAATGTATTAATTATGTTTTTTTTTTCTTTCACCGATTAATTACGATCATTTGGAAATCAATTAATTTACATCTATTCACTCTATACAAATATTGTCAATGCAAATTGTACTGTCTGTCACCTTAAATACTCCTAAATAGTTGAACGGATTTCGATCATGTTGGGCATACAAGAAGTACATGATCTGGGTTAACATATGATATTTTTTTCCTGTCCCATGGGATAATTGTCGACCTTCACGCAGCCGCAGGCGTAGCTGTACCGAGAATTATATACGGATTTAATATCGTTTGATTTATCATCAACAATTTGTCAGTTATCTATGAGACTACGAGTGGCATAAAAATACTAAATACTGACAGAATTTTTCGTGTTAGCGGTCATTGGCATATCATGCTCCACAGTGGGCATTCGTGTGAATATGACACGGTTCCAGATAGTGATGCACGATCCGATCCAATACTTTACACTATCGATACAACATGATGCGATGCTTCTAATATTTTGGATCGATTCAAAGAAAATACGATAAATACTCGCAAACGATACAAAGTATGGTATGTGTGGATCTGATTTATACCACATTGTTCTAAATTACGAGTACATGATCTATCTATTCAGTCTGAGTTTGTTTCGGTTGTTTCTTTGAGTAGTTAAAGTATCAAAATAAAGCATCTAAAATAAAGTTTAAAACAAAATTCGAAATTAGTTGGTTGTATTTGAATAATATATTTATAAATAGATACAACTACTTCTTATAAACGTGCGTATTTTATAATTATGTTGCTTCACTGAAGTCAAACATCGTGAGGAAACCAAACCTGCCTGAGAGATATTTCTGGACGGCATGTAAAGCCAAGTCAGAGGCCCATGGGCGGCACAAAAACTCTGACACCAGACCCCGTATTCACAAACGTTCGACTCGTTTCCGATTCGACAACTCGTATATCTGTCTTCTTCTGGCATTACGAAAACGACCGAGATAGAAATACGACTTCCCGAAACGGAAGCGAATCGAAGCGTTGTGAATACGGGGGCAGGTTAAGCACTAAACACACGATAAAGAAGATACGATACTTGCATTTGTACCGATATAAATGCAAGTATCGTGAATCCCTAGTTCCAACGTATACCAGTAATCAGTTACTTGTCACTCCGACAATCGATTACGTTCACGAATGGCGTGCCGCTTTTAATTAGCCATATCAAATTATCAATATTCATGTTGATCTAAGAATGAAAACTTGTTTCTTTCTACTTGTATTTTATTGGGCAAAAGGATCTTATTCACTGCCATCGTTTCTTGTATTCTGGTCTTATTTATTGGGAGAAAGTTGTCTGTCGTTAGGAAAGAAAGAAGTTTCTAGTTTTGTTTAAAATAAAGCGTGTTGCTATCGGTGAAAAATATGTTTGTGAATTTTAAAACAATATTGTAAATTAATATTTGTCTAATGCGATATACAGTTTCATTTTATGAGAACTTTCTCAGTAGTCTAACCCAGCTAAATAAATTTTAAACAATTGGATGCGTTTTTCGTATGTATGTATATTCAGGGCATCAATCCTTTCTATAAACGCTGCCTGGTAAATTAGTGATCCCGTCGCTAATCACCTCATTATGGATGGGGTATTCTCCTCTTAAAACATTGTAAACAGAATCGCCATAATTATCCAAAAAAAAAACAAAAAAAAAATCGTTGACATGCAACATTTGGCAACCCGCACTGAGACCTCATGATGACCTATGGCCCACTTCCTGCCAAGTGGCCTGTGTGTCAGCTGTGGGAACTTCACTGGCTGCTTATGCTTATGGTACTCATATTGTTCGTGCAGAGGCTATAAAAAAGAATGAATAAAACTCGTTAAAAATAAAAGCACCAAACTATCTCAATAAAATCGACAAACCCAACCTCATTCTCTTCACCCCCAGATGGACGGACATAACCAACGTGATCAACCACAAGCGCACGTTCAGCATCGAGTGCCAGAAGCAGACCGGCTCGGCGTCGTTCACGCTGGCCAGCCCCGAGGACGGCAAGTACGTGTGGTGGTCGTGCGTGCAGCAGCACACCTTCTACATGAAGCACCAGAGCGCGCTCAGCGAGGCGCCCCGGGACGAGCATAGGACTAAGTTCCAGGTGAGCTGTCTTTAACACCTGTTGCCTTTAACTTAGTGTACCGATCTTGTGAAGGCCGCGGGAAATCCGCTGGATGCAAAAGGCATACGACCGGGTGTTGTTATAATGCTTGAAAGTTAGGCAGTCAGAGGAATTTTGTCATGAATTATCATCATAGCAGGTGAAAGACGTCCCCTGCTGGACATAGGCACTCCCTAAAGTGATCATAACAACCAGTTATAACTCCACCCATGCAGTGGACACCTTCGATTTTTACGAGGTCTTCGGATTATCTTTGAGCAGTTCGTCGAACTGTGATGACTCCAAATATAGATTTGGAGAAAATCAAAAGGCATAAAGCATATAGATGCTTTATGCCTTTTGATTTTCCCTTACAAAATTATGATCTCGATAGAAACTCATTACTCACGCATCAATCAAAACCTATGTTCCGACAAATAACATACAAGAAAGAAACCATCTCACATCCATTGTCAACAATTCTTCAAATTGAAAATTCTTGCTGGAAAAGTGTGTATAATTTCCTATTCTACAACAAAATGGTACAAAAACTCGACACATTATGCTAAGCGCTGTTGTGTAGTTTTTGTGGCCGATCGACATAGCTTAGTAAATCGTTAGATGGTGTTGCCATTAAGTAATAATTAGCAAGTTATGTGTGGTATGAAAGTGTTCGCGCCATCTCCGCGTCGCTTCACGCGTGCGTACCATTCATTGGATGATGCGATTGTGCGTCTGTTGCTTCTTTGTCAGTAGTCGTGTTTTGTTTGTCGAATTAACGTTTAAAAGTAAAAAGTTTAACGTAAAAAGTTTATTCGAGGTAACTCGACAAAGCCCATAGCTACGTACATACTCTGGGCGGTTTGATCCGGCTTTCCCGACAGGACTTATCAGGCAGACCCAAACATTTATGTGTAGCAGTAGCATGACTTAGAGGATCAGCTCATTTCCATGCCCTTAGCCAAGAAAGGCCAAAATATTGAGGTACGATAAACCTCTTCGAGAAACGTAGGTGTCTATGATAACGAGTGGCATTTATATATGTATTTAATAAAATTAAAGCAGTTACGTTTGTATCGACGTAAACTACATTCAAACAAAGATACAATGAAACCGGAACAAGCACAGTAAAACAACAAAACTAATGAACGACCCGACCGGAAGACAAACAGCGCGATCACAATCTGTAGCAGCATGAACAGCGCGCTCTATAGATCGCGAGATACCATCGCCTGCGCGCGCGCCGGTGATCGAGAACACTTCCGAGCCACGCGATAGGTAGGGCACAGAAGACCTGCTCCATGCAACAATTGTGTAACGACATCATTTACAGGGTGTAAACAACCTCATCACGAAGCATTCTGTACATCAAACTAATTAACTTAACGCAAATGTTTTTGCTGG
Organism: Xestia c-nigrum; assembly: GCA_916618015.1. Lineage (NCBI taxonomy): Eukaryota > Metazoa > Arthropoda > Insecta > Lepidoptera > Noctuidae > Xestia > Xestia c-nigrum. The sequence goes on from OU745256.1 coordinate 1,171,307, forward strand.
GAAAAGACTTTTTCTTTAGGGTCTAAAGTCATGTTTTGTGGTAGAACAGAAAGTAACGTACTTGAAGACGTGCTACTCGATGGATTGCATAGTACGGAGGTCGTAGAGATGATAAAAGTAGAAATCTTACATTAAAAACATGTATTTAATTTAAAAAAAAAACGGGAAGAACGAACTTTATGAACACACAAGTCTAACATCGCGCAAGTAGTTATCAAAGACTAGCTGACCCGCGCAACTTTGTCTGCGTCACATAAGAGAGAAAAACGAAAGGAAAAAAAAACCCCGTTTGTGCAACATTTTTCATACCTGCTCCGCTCCTAATAATTGTAGCGTGATGTTATATAACCTAAAGCCTTCCTTGATAAATGGACTATCCAACACAAAAATCATTTTTCAATTCGAACCAGTAGTTCCTGAGATTAGTGCGTTCAACCAAACAAACAAACAAACTCTTCTGCTTTATAATGTTATAGTATAGATGTAATCCTAAAATTATACACTAAAGTGTCGTACTGAGCACGAGGCCTATCTCAAACAAATTCCGGAGTCGCGACTACACTAGTTTATATTATACGTGAAGCGGCACGCATGCACGCTTCACGTATAATATAAACTGCATTGCGCATGTGCATTTTCGTACATTGCATGAAGTGGATTTTTTGTATCTATCTTTTCTATGGGCAATAGCGATTTATCGGTTATTGAGTTATTTAACTAAGCATAGCTCGTGGTCGTGAAAGTGGACATCACGGCATACCAAACAAGACTCATTGATCGGTCATAAATTATTATTTGATTGGTCTTATTAGTTAGTAAATTGATTATTGAAGTGTTTTGGAAATTAAAATTAGATTATGAAAGACTGATGGCTTCGTAATGACTATTTCAATTTATGTAGTTCTTCGGTATATCCAAGAGGTTGGTCGACTCTTCACGTGAACAAAGGGCTTTTTCTTTACCACCATCGCCCTCACCGGGCATAAAACTTTCTAGTAAAGATTCGAAAAAGTAATTCATGAGCCCCGAGGATCATATCCAGGACTCCACTCCACGCTTAACAGTACCGCTTTATATCACTGGACTACGAATCAGTTTTGTCTTGTTAGTAATAACATTTAATGAATGTGTTGTTCCACATATTTGGGGTGATTGCGCTTCGTTTGCGCTCTTTGCTTAGCCATGCGGACATGCTGTCATAGTATTTTGTACTAATTTAATTAAATACCAAATACCATTCGTTTTTAATTATTTTGTCTGCGTTTGTAGAAATTGGTTTTGCCAGAACACGATCAAGGAAGCTACGCGTTCTAGTGTGGGCTTGAAGTGTGGTCATTCTTTAGAAAAGTTTGCGCTGGACGCAGTCGGTGAAATTGATCAATATATTTCCCGTTTGTCGTCAATTATTATTGATGTATTTAATAGGGTTGTTAGGGAATCGACAACGATAAGATTTTATAAAACTGATACTTAACGCAGTTTTAGACGATTTATCATCTAAGAGCTTAAGAAGAGCTACTCTGAGTTTCATCTTCGGCCTGTGTCATCCTTCTACAATCAGCATGTCTATCACGTTTGTCCCACCTCTCACTATAAGCGACTTTGTTGACCTGTCCCCAGGAACACGGTCTGTCAGACAGTCGCGAGGAGCTGGACGCGCGGGAGCTGGGCAGCGTGCCTCGCCTGGAGCCGCTGACGTCAGCACACCGCGCCTACTCCACCTCCTGCCTGGAGCTAGCCGAGCAGCATCATCTGCAGCACCAGCCGCCACCACAGAACAGGTGAGGACTTGAGCAAGCTAGCTCATCAGACTGAAACATAGCTCACCAAACTGACTGAAATATCAATTAAACAGCTCTTAGTAATTTCGTTGGCGAAACATGATAAACGGTTTTTATTTCGCTCCGATGTGATGGACGCTGTTGAAGGTCCAAGTACATGTCCACGGTTTCTCACATGAGGTTGGAATACATCAGGAATCCATAACCATAACCCGCTTGTGGGGAACCACTACTGTTTACCCATCGATTGGGTTCCGCATTGTTAGCGGCAGATGGCTCACACTTCTGTAGATGACTTAGCAGTAGATAGACCAATACCATTATATCTGTATATTGTCTTTCCAGAGCACAACTACCACAATACCGTCCCGCCCCAGACTACGAGACAGCCATCCAACAGAAATACCAACAACAAAGAGCGGAGGCCCAGCTTCGGTACCAGAACCACCACGCGGCGCCCCTGGGGCCCGCGGCGAAGCCCTACGGCTCGCACCCCGACATCCACCGCGTGTACCCTGACGTGACCCGGCACACAGGGCCAACGCCCCTTGCTCCCCTCACTAGTCCTGCGACGGATGACTACCCTTATCCTCTCAAATTCATGGGGACGAATTACCCCTTCGCGGTAAACCCCAATGTACAAACTGATCTCAATCAACTACACTACGTGAATGTCTACAAGCCCCCTCCCCCGTACCCCTCTAACGGCCTCGCCTCTAACTCAACCCCGGACCTAGCAGTCGCCAGCCAAGCCCTGAACTACCATAGAGGTTATATTAACTCTCATGTGTCAGGATCGAGTCCAGACCTAGTCTCAACGAGAACAGCCCTAAACAGGCAGTACTTAGGTTATATAAATACTAGTCATATTAACTACGGAAGACCCAACATAATGCCAGGAACACACGGAACTTACAATAATCTAGCGTCAGTCTTAGACCCCAAACCACACATCATTATAGACCCCCATCACATATCAGATAACATACAAAAAGTTTACGACGAAAGAGGGAATATTATGTACTCGATGCCGATGCACAGGTTACCCTACCAGAGGCACGTAGTTCTACCACAAACACAACAAATTAAACTAGGAGATACACAAGAACCTATTTATGAAAACGTCCCATTACCGTGGCAAAACGAGGGGAAGATTACGATGAGAGATCGCGCACAGAGTCTCACAACCACAGACGAAATCGCGCGACTAAACGAACGAAACAGCAGTCATCCTACAATAAACAAATATCTATCACCGAACATGAACTTACCTTACGTTCCTGTCAAAATAGAGAACCCAGACGGCCACTATGTCAACGCACAAATAATAAAAGGTGTTCGCGAGTCCAGCGTACCCAAAGACCTGACAGTTTCCAGTCGATCGGTAAACCGAGAAGCGGAATTCGAAAACGTAGCGCTGTCCATCGACAGGCTCTCGCTACAGCACGATGAACGCGAATACGACGAGACGCCCTATCAGAGTTTATCGACACACCGCGTATCGAATAACAACACTATAAACAAAGCTGATAACGTGACATCGATCATAGTGACTGATTCGCGGCCGAACATGGCGGACATTAGCTCGAGTACTATTGAGACGGTGACTACGAATAGCTCCATGGATACCGAGACGAGTAAGACCAGTAGTAAAGAGAAGAAGCGGAGAAGATGGGGCGTGTTCATGGGGAGGGCGAATAAGACGGAGGTGCGCTCTGCCACCCTCGGACGGAACAGAGCCACGCCGGCGCCGCATACACATCGGTGGTCCACGGGACTGCCCAAGTTTCAGCCTCTGCCTCCTAGTATCACCAAAGAGACTATGGTAAGTGATTTTATTATATTTTATACTAAAACTCTAAATATTAGTAACTATATTATCGTAACAAATATGTTAGTAAAGTAAATCTGAACACAAAATAACACTGCCATCGTTATTAGAATACTGCTACAAGGTGATTTAGAATGAAACTTAAAATCTTATTTTCCAATTGCTATATAATTGTAACATACTCCTTCTGTCTGGTCCACGTTCATACACGCACGTCTGTTGCGACTGCTAAGCCCTAAACTTTCTAAATAAAATCTCCAATAAAATGTGCAAAAATAAGGACATCACAATAAAACATATTCTTGTTGTTACAATATATTATTTTTTCCTTAAAACGATGTTTCCGTTGGCCAAGTCTTATGATAACAAATGTTCATATCTTTAATTTGATCAGATTGCGAGGCTTAACAACAATCAACATTTGCCAAAAGTATTAAGGGAATTTAATTGCTGTTACAAATATTTTATTACATTTATTTCGGTTGACCTTGTTAGAATCGTTTTAGCATTCAACTGACTTAGGTCCCATGCGATGGTTTTCACACGTAAATGATTTATTCGTTAGTATTTACTGACCTGTTGTCCTATGGATGACTAAACTATTGATGTCGCCTGTCACTCTGATTAAATGATGTAATTTTTAACGTGACTACAGTAATCTATATAAAATCAACGTAGGTCCATGTTTATCAAAAAGATGACGGTCAGATTATCCAAAAAACAGCTGATTAAAACATTTTCTTTTTGTATGGGAACATGTTAACAATTTAAATATTGTGTCTGTCTGTAAAACCCCAACTCGCCTATGAAGATCGATCAAATATGTAAACAATGCAAACACACTGAATCAATGGTATGATCTAATTATCCACGAGTTGTTTATCAATAATTTGCTCAAACGCGATGACAAACAACACACAACAACAGTTGTTTGTTGTTCAGTATCATGTTTCAGTTTAATTGTTGTGTTCGTACCAATCAGTGCTTTTCATTCGGTGCAACATTCATTATCTTTCTAAATTACTAGCATCTGCTCTCGACTTCGCCCGCGTATAACTATCAGTACAAACTATTGTAACTACCAATGAAAGATTTTAGAAATCGGTGTTGTAGTTTTTTAGATTATTAGGTGTACCTCCCGTTTTAAACTCATACTCGTATATCCGGGCATCTGTTTAGCTTGAATTCGCATGAATGTGTACCATATTTCGTGATGGCCCTGAGTTTTCCGGATACGTTTTTTGAGCATGAAGTTGTTGGTTTAAACCTGGTCAGTATCAACCAATGTGTTACTCAACCTTAACTCCATCTCCAAGTCTATATACTCACATTTTTTTTAGTATTGTCTTCAATTAGGCGTTGTGCACTTCGATTATACTCAGGCATCTCTCAAAACAATGTTTTCCAAATCCATAGTGAAGTTCAATCACCCCCATCAAAATATTCGGGACGATGGATGATCTTATGGCATTGCGAAAGCAACATTCTACCGTCCAAAACAACACGCAACTTCTCATAGAGACTTCTACCACTTTTAACACCAAGCTTAATCTTTATAAACAGGTCCAAATCTTAGAACGCAAGATGTCAGACGAACAGCTCTCGTTCGCGTTCGAGCAGATCCCGAAAGGGCGCGACACGGGCGGCGAGTTCCGTACGGCGCTACTGCCGCAGCACGCAGCGCTCAACGGGTTCTCGTCCGACAACCTGCCCTACGAGGACAACCGGGTCCGTCTGCACCCCACACCCAACAACCCGCACGGGTATATTAACGCCTCGCATATCACTGTGAGTATTAACTCCAACATATCTAGATGTCAGTCGCACGGGACATTTGGGGGAGACTTATGTTCACCTGTGGACGTCTTTCGATTGAATTGATGATGATGATGATTAGCTCTAAGGGTTAGTTGATGGGTGGGAAGTTCTTAGCCGAGATTCGGAATTGATGCAGTGTCCTTGCGCGTTAACATTGAGTAAGAAGATACAGGTGTGGATTGAAAACCACGTGTATTTTTTGCAGTTGGCCTAACATCTATAATGACAACTTTCGCTGTGTTACTAGTCGTTTACGAAATTATGTCTCAAAAGCCACATTACTACTTTTTTGGGTCGATGATTCCCTTTATTAGATTCATATAAGCTCCGACCAGAACTCTGTCACCTCTATAGCGTTGGTGGTGGTCTTGGTTAGGTGTTCATTTTCACAGGCGACTGTAATAGCGAGCAATCTATTACAGCAACATAGCGATCTTTAATATGTCAACTAGAACAGGCATGATTTTGTTAGCCTCCGTCCCACGTGATTATAATTAGTATATCTTTATTTCGAAAACGTTGAGACAGTGGCACCTTGCTATAGTTGGTGCCAGTTAAGATGGAAATAGAGGTCATTCACACCTACCTACCAAGTTTTTCATCATTAAAAGATAATGACACTCACTAATTACCTAAGTCTACCAATGAGCGATACATGCTAATATCGCTAGAGTATCGTAGTACCAGTCGGCTAGACATACAGGGGTGTAGAATCTTGTGTTGTTCCAATTCGAATTTATAAAACTAATACAATTAGTTTCTTAGCAAAAACATAAAATAAATTCGAATTTATAAATTTACATGTGACGTAAAAAAATGCTTAAATGTACGATTTAACAACATAAATGGATGTAGACTTAGCGTCAGTTCACACCGAGACGCGACCGTACAAGAAGAGGACAGTGCTTTCGCGCTGCGCCGCGCAAGACGCATCGCAACATCGCTAGGCGCATCGTTAAAAACAAAGAAACTAATAGCACTCCGAAACACGACCGAGAACGCAAGCGAACTACGACACGGAATCATAGAGTATAGTAATATAGATCACGGAATGTTTAATCAAAATGGCGGTCATGTACTTTGACCATAATGTGCTGCACACCTGACGCGATGACCTCGCAAAAACAAAAACGGCATAAGATCAGAATTATTGTTTTTTGTGATGAGATAGTTATGTCATAAGAATATTTAAATGAAGTATTAAAATATTCTTATGACAATGTGCACTGACTTTATATTCATTCAGTATTTTATTAAAGAACTAGCTGTACCCGGCATGCGTTGCAATGCATTTTTTCCTACCTACCTACCTACCTGTCTACTTCTCACGCGAACGCGAACCCTGAAATCGCGAAAAAAAAATCAGCTGTTCCCTACATTTATGTTCGCATAACTCGTCAAAATGTAGGGAACAGCTGATTTTTTTTTCGCGATTTCAGGGTTCGTCCCATAGAAAAAGTTGTTCAAAATGATGAGTACAATGACCCCTTTTCGGGTTTAGTATAAACAAAAAATAACCCTGTATAGATAAACTTATGCATTATCTATACAGGGTTATTTTTTGTTTACACTAAACCCGAAAAGGGGTCATTGTACTCATCATCGAAAAAAAAATCAGCTGTTCCCTACATTTTGACATAAATGTAGGGAACAGCTGATTTTTTTTTTCGCGATTTCAAGGTTCGTCCCATAGAAAAAGTTGTTCAAAATGATGAGTACAATGACCCCTTTTCGGGTTTAGTATAAACAAAATAGTAGATTGTATCATAAGGGAGCAAAATAATATTTTTACGGCGAGGGTGCTTTTTTGAATCCAGAGCGAAGTGAGGGATTCTAGAGTAGAATCCCGAGCGTAGCGAGGGATTCTTTAGTAGAATCCTGAACGTAGCGAGGGATTCAAAGTACGTCGCCCGAGCCAAAAATATATTTTGCGCCCGAGTGATACACTCTACTTTTCATCACCCACTATGAGAAAATAAAAGGCGCCTCATATTTTATTGTAATATTGATATTTAATGAAACAGAGTAACAACTAAATTGAAATTAAGTAGTATCTAATAATAAAACAACTAAAAACTTATATTTACATTTGAGACATTTTCACAATTTTGAAAATTAATTGTTACAGTTTTATTAGGAATAGAGATTGTTGTAGATTTAATTTTATTCTGCGTGTTTGAAATAATGTCAGAATGTGGCTCATTTTGAGGAAAATGTGACGGTGAATCTCTTTGTTTGGATGTAGATGGGCGCGGCGACAGTGGCATGGATGGATTAACTGAAGGTTGCAATTTAATGTTTTCCACGATGCGTTCACATGTTTTCGCCTTGTTCTCAATGGAATCTTCTATATATCCCTCTGCTACAGCACTCGACTTCCATCCTCCATGTCGCTTGAGAACAGTTAAGTCCGCTCCAGAATCTGCCAACAGGGTAGCAGAAGTGCGACGAAAACAATGTCCTGTATATAGCTTGATATCTGGTAACTTCAAATAAGTAGCGATTTCTTGTGGCATGTAAGAAATTTTATTTTTTCCCATAACTTGTTTGAAGCACTTGCCATTTTGATAACGGATGAAAAACCGATTGGTCTTTATATCAGCAGGACGCAGGTCCAGGTATTTCTGTACAATAGTTTTGTATTCTCCTCGGATTACGAAGGATCGGTCAATTTTTGTTTTTGTGTCTGTCAGCTTTACTAACAGTAAATTATCCGAGTGATTTTCGACATCATCAACAGTTATTTTTAAAAGTTCATTGCCACGACAAGCTCCATGTACTCCGAAAATTAAAGCCACCTGTAACAAAACCGAATGTGAATAAGACAAGTACCTATCTATCGAAGTACAGGTTACAATAAAATGCGCATTTTAAAACACTGGTTATACTTTACTAATCCACCATATATACATACATAGTTACTTACTTTTACGGCAAGAAAGATGTTGTCGGGTGCCTCATTAAGGAAAGTCTCCACGTTTTTGACTGAGAACACTTTGGATTTTTTAGGTTTAAATCCATCAGACATCCTCTTCAGATACGCTATTAATTTCGAATATGTGTCCAGTTTTACGTCGTTATTAGAACTGACTGTTGATTTTAGCATTGAGTAGGTACTCCAAAGTGTGGAAGGTTGTTTAGTTTTGGCTAAGTACTGGAAGTAGGCCAAAAACACAGATTCTGAAAAATTCTTGGCGCCTCTTGAATTTCTCCATTCAATAAAATTACCATAAGCTTTCATATATTTCTCCCGGGATTTTGCAGGTAGTAGATTATCCATCACATTTCTTGCGTCAGTTCTAATACTATCAGGAGTTAATTCTATACTTTCACTGTCACTTGAAGAACTCATTTTTCAAAACAAAATCATGAATTTCTATCAATCCGTGAAAATTGACGAAAACGCGGGCTATAGTTCGCGCGTTTTTAATTTTATTTCTTTTTTTTTTTGTATTCAGCCGGCGCGCGGCGCTACTATGGGCCGTCGCACCAGCCAGTCTTTATTCAAACAATATTTGCGTTCGATTTCTTGGGCGCTGAACACAAGATGTTCCAAATTCAAAAAGTGCGCGGCAAAGATAATTGCGGCGCACTTATAAAGAGGATTAAAAACTCATTACTGCCCGCTAAAAGTTTCTTATAGAAAACACCACCTTTGGGTGCACTTAAAGGCGAACCAAGTCGTCTTTTTCGAATAGATGGGATGAAAAATAATGTTGTATATTATATAGATAATGCATAAGTTTAAGGTATCAGTATACTTGCACGGATTTTTTTATGGGTGTCGTTTTTATGGTTTTCGGGGTCGTTGATTACGAAAACGAGTTCAGATTGGAAATCCAAGATGGCGTCTTCAGCGTTTTTGTTATCAGCGACCCTGAAAACTGAAAACGACAACCAAGACGGAAAAAAAAACCTGGACGCCATCTTGGATTTTCATTTTGTCCTCATTTTCGTTATCAGTGACCCTGTCACGCAAGGTTCCTTTCGCGCAGAACTCTATTCGCGCTGAACTCCATGCGCGCATATAATGTCTTTTCGAGTAGGTGCCCACAAGAAGTTTCCTTCGCGAAAAAAATCCTAGATCCTAATTTTAAGATGCACAATAATTTATTTACTTTTTTAATTGACGTTTCAGTAAGTTAGAATTGTGTTAAAAACGAAAATACAAAATTTAAAACAATTAATTTTTTAAATTAATTTCGTAGTGTACGTTTGCTTGATTTCTTATTTTTTTGGGTTGTGCGCTTTGTTGTGTATGTTCCTCATCATATGTCATTTTGGATGGCTAATATTTTGACATCGGGATGAAAGTCGGAGCAATGACCTCTATTTCCATCTTAACTGGCACCAACTATATACAGGGTGTAAACCACCTCATCACAAAGCCGTCAACCAAGCATTCTGTACATCGAACTAAGTAACTTTACGCAAAAAATATTCCTGGGAAACAACTTTTTTTTGCGGTTATAAATCATGTTTTGTGGTAGAACTCAATGTAACGCACTTAAAACATTGTGCTGATGGATGGATTGAATAGTACGGGAGTCGTGGAGGTGTTAAAAGATTAAAATAAATTATAAAATTCTAAATCTTATATATAAACATTAAAAAAAAAAACACTTGTCAAAAAGTTGTAACTTTGACCCCCAAATCTCCGTAACTAGAAGGTTCCCAGGTATGGTGTAGAACAAAAAAATTATCGCAATGGTGGGGAGAGCAAGTGCTTTTCGGCTTCGTGAAGAGGTGTTTTACACCCTTTATTCCCATTCCCAGATGACAGTGGGCAGCACACAGCGCTTCTACGTAGTGGCCAAAGTGAGTGAGCCCACCGTCAGCAACAGTACGGTGCCCGCGGCGGGGAGCGCGGGGAGCGCGGGGAGCGCGGGGTGCGGGTGCGGCGGCGCGTGCGGCGTGCTGTGGGCGGCGGCGGCGCAGGTGGGCGCCGTGCTGCTGGCGCGCGTGGCCGGCCCGGGACATCCGCACTACCTGCCGCATGATAATACCACCAAGGACTTTGGGAAGGTAACTAATACAACTTTATATAATATAGCCTTATATTTCTTGCAATCTTAATTAGGCCCCGTTCCCACCAAGTCTTGACGATTCATTTATCGTTGGTTTTCAGCAAGTCGCAAACGACAGTTATCGTGTCGTCCTATATGTGAACACCTCCATTTAAATACACAAGCCACGACACTTAAAACTACACGATTACTCGTCGTCACGACGTAGTGGGAACGGGGCCATAGTAATAAATAAATAAATCTTAACTAAGTGTTGGTCATTTTATTTTAGCTGTATGTTAGTTAATATGTGTTTTACTTGATATGATAACATTATTAACTTCTAGTTTTTAAATTAATCTACCAACTGCATTTAGCAACTTCTTATAAAAAAATCATATTTATTTTTTTCGAACATTTATTTTCCTTTCAAACACTACTAATACTAGTCTTTACAATTTAAGCCGACCTTATAATTAGTTAGGAATAGGTTAGGTTGATAATGACTAGGTTTTTGACTTTAGCATAACAATACATAATTGCTCATAATATGCTTTTTTGTTTAGGTATATTACATACTAATTATTTTTCGTTCTATCACAAAGTTAAAGTTGAGGGTCACCCATCAATAATTAACTTCCAGACTTCAATTTCCTCATGTTCTCTCCAATGATTTATTTTAATTATAAGCATTAACATTACTACCATTTTCCATACTCTCAAAGACATGAGAAAATGATCTCTAACCCAGCATAAGACATTTTATTAAAATGCTTAAAACCTAGAGTGTGTTTGTACAGTTCCAGGTAACGTCGGGCACGTCGTCGCGCACGGCGTGGGGCGCGTCCGTGCTGGTGCGCGTGCGGGACGGCGTGCGCGTGCGCGACGTGTGGCACGTGCACTACGCCGCCTGGCACCACGCGCAGGCCGCGCCTGAACATCCGCACTTCCTGGGTAACGCCATACTCTAAGCATCTAGGTGGCAACAACGTTGACCAGACCCCGTATTCACAACGGTTCGATTCGGGAACTCGTATGTCTATCCCGCTCGTTTTCGTTATGCCAAAAAAGGGTAGACATATGACGTGTCGAATCGAAATTCATTCGGAGCGTTTCTGAATACGGGAGCAAGAGAGAGATAATAACATTGTATTATTTATTTTATTGAATTGTTGTGCCCGACAGAGTCCATGTGAACTGTATTCTAACTATAAGATCTTGTAAAACACATGTGAAATGCAATAAATAATTGAATTGTAGCGGCACAACAAAAAAAATACAAGAACATGGTACAAAAAACGTACTACAGCAACATAGTACAAAAAGAACAATGGTCATTTTGGACTAGGAAAAAACAGAAATTCGTCCCGAGATGAGACTATCACCAATAGGTAGTGCATCGTTAATGTAGTTATTCGATCCCATCAGTTTATTTTTAAAAGCTGGGAAAATATAGAAAATCGTTTTTAAAAAATATCATTTTAATTAACAGAACGCACCATAAAATATTTAACTTTGAACGCATCCGTAATTACTTCCGTGACTAGGGAAGTCCATTCTTATTCTTAAGCCTAAATCGATTTTATTTCTTCATTGCAATTAAATCCCAAGGAATGTGAATCGTAATAATTCACGTTGATTATTAAACCAAGCTTACCCACTAATAGAATCTGATGTTACTTCGTAGTAATAGTGAAATAAAGCCATAAATTAAATAAAAATGAATAAGATGACATTCAAAATCGATACTGTCTTAAATCGATTGATTCCGTCCCTCCCTATTTTTGACAAGTAAATAAAAATGATAAAAGTTATCTGTGACGAACTGCCGACCGTTGTAGTTTGAGTAGTTTGTTACGATTTTATGCGATTTTCCTGTTTCTGTTTTGATATTTTGCTTTGCTTACGGACTCCGATTAGTTTTCTTCTCTTTTTGACTTGGCATTCGTTTAATGGACTTGGAATTGCATACGTATTGATCTGTTATTGGAAGTGGCAAAATGTCTTCACGCATTCTGTGTGTTAACTGTGGATTATGTGTAAATCGCATTGCGCGACACATTGTCCTAGAGCAAAACACAAGAGTGATATCTTTTATTGCTGAAAGGATTTCCCCTCGTATCGTAAGTTTTTAGTATATATATTGCACCTTTTCACAATAGATTTTATCCTACTTAATTCAATGACTAAGTGGTATTTGTAACTCGTTAACTTACCATTTGAACTACCTTTACTATTTCACTTATTGTTCGATTAAATCCTAATTATTTAAGTTTTTTTTGGGTTTTTAACTTAAAGTCGATTATTGTTGCTTTGGCATGGGTTCTTCAGCAGTTATTTCATTTTACAGATTACCGAACATGATAACATCTGCCAGGCCTGTTTAGATTCTCTAATCATGAGGGTTAATGAAATTATCCATGGAGAAATATCAAGTAATGACAACCAGCTTCCTGGAAGTAGTCATACTCAAGCAGTGGGTCACTCTAAAGTATGCCTAATGTGTGGATGTTCAATCCTTCGAAGAAAAAGTGACCAAATATTACGCAGCAATCCCTCAGAACTGCAACAAATGATTGCTACCATCATAATTAATTCTATTGAACCACGAGAGGTAAGTCAAACACTTTTTTATTAGCTAACCAGTGACCCGTCTCTGCTTCGCATGGGTACAATATATTGTATATAGATGTATTATGCATATAAACCTTTCTATTGAATCACTCAATCCATTCAGTAGTTTTAAAGATCAAAGCGTACAGAGACGGGAAGCGACTATGTTAAATACTATGCAAAGATATTTTCTATGGTAACCAACTGTTAATCATGTATCTTGGTTCATGTTCACAACTTTAATTCCTATTATGATTCTAAACTGTCCAATATTAATGAAAAATCAATAAATTGTGCCTCATTTCTCACCAGTAAAAGGTAAAGTTACGAGTATTTATGAATTTATATAGGATGTGTTCATCAGTTAATTTTTTGTTTTAGTTAACTACAACAGATAGAGTTTGTCATTCATGCTGGATGAAAACTAGAAGAACTGCTCTTTGCATGCAGGTAGACCAAACAGAGAGGGAATCTGTAGCGTTACCTTCAACAAGTATGGTAGTCGAAGAGTCTCAAGCAGAACAAGATATTGTGTCACCGGAACCTTCAGCAATTGAGCAGTCAGAAATAGCTGACAATGAAGATATACCAGAACAAAGATCTGATGAAGTGGATATTGTAGTGCCCAATCCCAGCGGATCATCAACATCATCTGAATGGATTCCTGGTGTGTCATCAGTGGTTACACAAAACGTTCCTGCACAAGGTGTAACTATCACTCTTGAAAACTACAGACGAGCTCCCAATACTGCAGCTCAGTGTATATTTTCATATTGTACCAATCGGGAACTACATCGGATTTCTGATGATTTGCGCATCAAAGTAATTATTGATCATCATTTTTACTTGCCTATTCATGCCAGGGTCTGTACAGACCATTTACTAAGTAATATCTGGGACACTTTGTACAACTCTGAGAATAGCAATGCCGTGTTCACAGTTGAACAAGTTGAACATATGTTTTCTTTCATTAATTTTAGTCGTAATAATGTTATTGATTTTAATGATCCTTTAAACATAGACGATCACCTGTTTCAATACTGGCTTGGGTTGACCAAAGAAAAATTCAGGAATTTACTTGATGAAGTTCCTCAAATTGAAGGAATGCATCGAGGAGTAATTGGTCTAGTAGCATATTTAATTAAATTACGAAATGGAGACTCAGATGAGAGAATAGCTAGCTTAATAGGTGTTTCTCGAAGATCTGTAGAAAGATGGATGGATAACGTCAGAGAAAAACTTATGCAATATTTTGTCCCCAATAACTTGGGTATCGCACAAATAAGTAGACAAAATGTATTAAACCACAATTTATTAATTCCCAATGGAATTTATGGCAATACTGGAACGGTCACAGACCATCCCATTGTTATTTGTGATGGAACATACATTTATGCCCATAAGAGTGCTAATTATATGTTCCAAAAAGAATCATATTCACTGCACAAATACAGAAATCTGTTAAAACCTTTTATGTTAGTACTATGTGACGGTTACATATTAGATTGTTTTGGTCCATATAAAGCCACTACCTCAGATGCAGAAATAATGACCTCCTTATTTAACGAAGAAAACTTACCTTTGAGACAGTATTTCCGAGAAAACGATATTTTTATTCTAGACCGAGGTTTTCGAGACTGCATTAATCTATTGGAAGATTGTCATTTTAGACCATACATGCCTGAATCACTTTTAGAAGGGGAAAGACAATTAACCACAGCACAAGCAAACCGATCTAGATGTGTTACACTGTGCAGATGGGTGGTAGAAGTGGTTAACGGGCATTTTAAGCGTGATTTTAAATTATTTCGTCAAGAATTTTTTCACAAATCTTTACCTCACATGATGCAAGATTTTCAAATTGCAGCATCGCTATTAAACCGCTTTGGAGTGCGGCTAAAAAACCGCGATGATGCACCACAAATATTATGCAGCATTCACCAAAGAATGCACTTGCCTAATAATTTAGCAGATGTAGTTGAAAACAATCATTTAAATAGACGATCTTCCAATTTCGTGAATATGACTGCAGACAGGACTGATAATTTATTCTTTCCACGTCTAGAATATCACGAGCTTATTTTATTTTCTCTAGGGACTTATCAACTTCGCCAAGCGCGCTCTTACTATGGGGAACATGTAAGATTCCATGGGCAGTACCGAATCGAGGTCTGTAGAGAAATACCGTATTCTCTGGATTTTTCGGATTTAGATGTAAATATAAATGAAGTCTCTATAATAAGAGGTAGAATAAAGTCAAGACACATTGGGAGGAAACAGTATTATGTATACATTTTAATTAATAATAATACATCTGGGCTAGCTGGCATTAAAGAATATTGCTGTAATTGTCTTGTTGGTCGACGCACACTTGGATGTTGTGCCCATGTAATGACCATAGTTTGGTATCTCGGCTGGGCCAGACATGAACAAAATGTAGCTGCTCCAGCTGCATTCCTTGATGAAGTATTCATTAGAGAATTGTAATAAAAAATATGTAAAAAATAATGGGTGTTTTTATTTGTCTTATTTTAAAATAATAATATTGAGAGAGTTATGTAGAGCCAATTTTAAGAAATCTCCTCGACTAATTGGGCGTCTTCCTACCTTACCCGTATAAATAGAGAATGGACTGAGCCAATCAAATGTCAATTAAAAGCGGGTAGAAGGGTAAGAGAGACAAGCTTAGGTCCATGTTCACCAACAAGATGACGCTCTCATTATCTAAAATGTCAATTAAAAGCGGGTAGAAGTGTCAGAGAGACAAGCTTAGGTCCATGTTCACCAACAAGATGATGCTCTCATTATCTAAAATGTCAATTAAAAGCGGGTAGAAGTGTAAGAGAGACAAGCTTAGGTCCATGTTCACCAACAAGATGACGCTCTCATTATCTAAAATCAGCTGTTTAAAAACATGTCACACTGACAGCTGTTTTTAGATAATCAGACTTATCTTTTCGGTGAATATGGACCTTAGATGTTGGTCTCATTGTATTTTTCTATGTCTTACAGGAAAGAGATAGTTGGGGCAATAACTGTTTTTCTCTCTTTTTTAGAGAGTATGATCAATTACATATAGGTACATACTGATCAGTCCATTCTATGACGTAACCTAAATGCCACAGATAATTAAAATATGAACATAACCACAAAAAACTTATTTCAAGATTACTTGATTCTCCCATCTTTTAAAAATATATTGAAGGCCGTATTATGTTATATTTATACAGGCGAATTGAATGATATATGTTTCATCAAGTTACGTTTTGGTAGATTTTTCTAGTCCAAGCTTGTTAGCCGAATTGCCATTGTTCTTTACTACAGCTCCCATCTATGGCACAAATCAATAACTAACATCTAATTTCGCTCTAATAAAGTTATAAGCGAATAAGACTACGTAGGAAAACCCGACAAACACAGCACCCGACCGGTCGGAAGATCCATGGGGGATGAAGAACACTTTAGTGGTATACTCGCGTATATTACTTTCACTCAACAGTTCACAACACATAAAACGAAATAAATTTGACGTTATTCTCCGCGACCCTGATTCCGAGGCTAACGCCACCAACTGTCAGCTTTAGCCAGATGGTGCGCGAATTCTAGTCCAATTTTTACGTTATTTTTTTTACGTTATTTTTTAAAAATTTCCCATAAAAAAATCACTTCTCACTGCTTATTAGGTCGTTATTAATACCGTCTTAAGTTATGTCCTCTAATACTGGACCCATCGTGTCACAGTCCACTTCACATCGAAATGATAAAACCTTTTTTTTTGGATGGAAAATCATCAAATGACCCCTACCGCTCTGGGCGGGGTGGAAAAGTACACTCCCGTCACACTTTTACTGACTAAAACTCATCCATGTTCCTTCTTAGTCCTTTGTGTTCCGGGGTCACGGAATCTCTTTCGATCAGTCCCGAAGCCCTGGGAAATGAGGAAGTGTTAGTTAATATTCACAATTTGTTTGTCCAGCGTTCCTGTCGGAGGTAAACAGTCTCCGGCTGGCGTGCGAGGCGGAGGCAGGTGGTGGTGGTGGTGCAGGTGGCGGGGGGCGCGGGCGCGGTGCGGGCGCGCCGGTGTTGTTCTGCTGCGCGCGCGGCGCCGGACGGAGCGGCACCGCGCTGGCCGCCGACCTGCTGCACGACATACTGGACAACAACCAGGTACGGGTCTGCAACAATACATACGCCGCGTCATGCTACCTGCTAACGTATACATCTGATGGCATACTGCTAGATAAATTCCAAATTCAATTTTTTCCAAAATCAAATTCCGTTCCCACTGCCGAAATTCACTTTGTTGCCTGATGAGATAAAATTAATTTAAAAAATTAGGATTTATCATTTTCAGCCAGTGGAAACAAACCCACCACGGTAGGACGCAAATTTTAATCGCTCCGATTTTGAACATTGTATAGAGCTGTATAACAATTTTGCTGTATAATATATTCAAACAACAGCAAACGGTAACATGGCGGGCCCTGGGTACTCGACTCTATCTCAAAAATTGTCCGCGGACAGCACTAGATGGGGATAAGTGCAAAGAGGGGAGGCCTTTGCCGTGCAGGCAGACACAGGGAGCTATAAATAATAAACGAAAATGCTACTCTATCTATAGAAAAAATGTTTACTTGAGACCCGTACTTTGATCATCCTGACAGATTTGCCAATTCAATTTTATAAAAGCGCAGTTCTGAAAACTGTGTTTTTGCGAACAATATGGTCAATACAAAAAGACAAACACTTACAACAGAACTGTACAAAGAATAAAATGTTTGTTTTCTGGTATACTTAACTATATTATGACCCAAAAATGAACCTGTAATCTTTTCAAAACCTCTTCCACGTCTAAAAAATAATCAAATTGTAACTTTTCTGGTCTCCCCAGGAGTTAGACATCCCCCGCACGATCAGCATGCTGCACCAACAACGCGCCAACTTGATACAGAACGTGCATCAGTACAAGTTCCTGCATCAGCTGCTGCTGCAGTACCTGAAGCAGTCGAGGCTCATATAGACCTGCTACCCTGCTCACCACACTGAAATACGTCGTTGTAGAACCAGCTGTTTAAGGAAACCAGGCAAGAATATTCGAAGTGTACCCTTGGGATGCACCATATACCTAGGTATAAATCAATATATTATGTGCTAAATATAACCTGGGACTTCGTGGTATCTAGAAATGCGTGAGGAGTATCCTAGGAATATACCAGGTGTAATGTAGGCCAAACCAAGGAATATCCAGAATTGTTGGGTCGTGGATTGCATCACTATGTGGATACTGGTATTTATCTGCTAATTAGACTGCAAGATATTTTCGGTAGGTTCTTTTCATATCGAGAAAAAAAAGATTGGAGGAATTTTACATTGTTCTTTGTAAATGAGAAAGGACTGCTAATTGAATCTTTACTAAATAGTTATTAATAAAATAAAAACCGAAAAATACGAAAGCGCAATAATACGAATCGAGATTTTTAACACAAGTAAGATAACCACGATAGTTCTATTTAAATGCAACAAGATTTTTCCTGTAACTTAGTGTTATTACAGGATTAGGTCATAAATAAAATAATATTTTAAGTAATTATTGCATGAGATTGACTAATTAGTGCCTTATCAACGAGACAAGATATTACAAAACATCGATAAATCCTAAAACTACCGTTTTATCGATGTTTAAGTGAAGCGACACGATGTTATCGATATTCAAATCGTGTATTCGATATTCTGCTAGTTGCTCAACACAACGGTTAATATAAAAGCATGCCTTACACAAATTATAACATAATTTGACTATAAGGTTGAAACAATATTGTAATATATCATCAAGTTCTAATATAGAACCTTATACAGGTAGATATAAGATATAATATCGATCGACTGGATCATAGATCTAATACTTATGAGATTTTTACGATTTATGACTGAGATGACAAAAATGTTCCACCTTCATCTAGTGATTTTGTATATTATGTATTTATTTAACGTGTTTTAATTGATGTTTGTATAGAAAGTGTTTTTTTTTTATAAACTTACAGAGAGTTTTTGTGATTGTTGAATGGATTTTTATATGAAGTACCCGTTGTGGGGATGTTTTAAATGAATTTATATGTAAATTGATGAAAAGTATTATATTGTAACACACGAGGCAGGATATCTGGTACTCAAAGAGTTAATTATATGTAAATGTGCTAATAAACTTATTATGCTCTTGATTTCATCTATTTTGATCAAGAAATTACTGTTTGTGCTAACAAAACATAACTAAAAGACTAATTCTCTGAAATCTAATTTATTTATTTATTCGAACACCACTACTCGTTCTATACTTGTCTTTGTCAATAGACAATGGCAGGGCAACCACAAAGACATCTGCCAAAATATGTAACATAGATAAATATCTATGGCTCAAGTAAATCTATACAAAAAAAAATACTCGGACAGTGCTTTTATTCCACTAATACTCATTACAAAACAGATGTCCTGCCTCAATAAGTTACGGATCAGTCAAGCTGGCTAGCGGCTCCGGGCACTGGACTAAAGTATCTGTCATTGTCCAGTGTCCGCAGCATGTCCGCACCGGTTTGACCGAGCCTGTAGTGTGAATCGTACGACGTGCCTTAGTCAGAGATTACCGAGGATCTGATGAACCTTTCGCGTGCCTTCTAGACTTACGTTTTTTTAATGTCCATTACGAAGAATTTTAACAATCTCATACTTATAAAAGTAGTCTTTATTTACGTGTACGCGAGTATTTATTAGAAACTCGCGTACAAATATTGCGTTATTTGTGTCGCGTGTCGACGACACACTTTCTCATACAAGAAGTGTGTCCACTCTAATACTAATACTTCTCTTATTCTTCAAATATTCATTTCACTTGGGAAACATTAAATATTTAATGATGGAAATAAGAAAATCCTTTTTTTTTATTACTTTAATAATTGTGAAAATACGTCAAGTATCAAATGTCTTGAATTTGACTTGCACGTAAACGCAACTAATGCCTGTTATAATGCAGACGAATATAGGTACAAATTATTTTACTGCAAAGAAAGTTGAGTTTCTAGAATAGTACTATTTTCTATTGAAGGAGCGATATTCTCATGTGTGAAATTGTTGAAATTCTTCGTGATTACTGTTTTATACCGTTCATATTCGATGTATAGTCGACATTGTCAGTCACTGCCTTATGTTCAAGTATTATGCAAGTTGTTGAAATTTATTGTTTGAGTATCTCTCAGGTATGTTTCGACAGTGGAACCGATGTCCGTTTTTACTAAAACCTGAATTAATGCCTGAATATTTTTGCTACGTTGGAGTTTTAACTCTCCTGACCCGGGAGCTGAAAATCCAACAATGTGTAGTGTCATCTAGTTTTTATCAAAATGGGCATGAACGGTTTAACTTGTTTATACAGACGCTATGCATTTAAAATTGTATTAAGTTCAGAGAGTCTAAAGCATTTACTTTACCACTTAATTGCCTTTTGGCTTGGCTTTTTACCAATAATGATTTATATGGAGAAGAATTTACAAGAAACTATAGAATTTGCTTAATTTTGAGTTATGGTGACGCGTTGAATGAAAGTTTGTCAAACAGTTCAAACTAATTGGTAATGTGCTTGAGAATGCTCAATTATAATAATCTCCGAAAAACTTCCTTAGCTTTGTTCCACCGTCGATCCATACCCATTGTACAGTTGGTGCATCAATGTGTTCATATCTGTGTTTCATTGTAGTGTAGAATTGGTTTAAACTAAAACTGCGCGCTCCTTCGCAAAAATTATAGCAATTTGACGTATATACTGGGTGGTCCAAATACCCCTGCTCGCTTAGCGTGACCACCACAGACACGACACGGCTTTCATCGAAGAAAGAATCAACAAATCTTTTGTTCATCTGTCATTTTGTCGATTCGAAGAAACCCCGTTTCTACGGTGGTCACGCTACGCGGGAGTATTTGGACATTCCTGTATGTATTGCGTTAATCCACTTGATTGACGTTAGGAGGACGTTGTTGTGAAATTGTATTTAAAAAAAAAACAAAGATTGTGGGATTAGGTCAGACCATGACGCGCTAATGTAACAACCATGATTATACATGTTGCTCAAATTGTGTAAGATAGATTCAGTAGTCCCTGGATAGTGTCCCCTTATAAGTTTTGTTGGGCATTATTTTCTAATGAGGCAATTCTCACTTGCAATGGAGGAGCGCGCAATTTCAGCTGAGACGAGCTATACCTGTCTAGTCTAACGGCAACTCCATATTATTGTTAGTTTGTTTGCTTGTACATACGCTTAGACCTTGTTTGTATGCACAATTGCACAACATATTAAGGTTTACATTGTTTTACTCACTTATGATTTACAGTGTTATCAGTGTTCGTTTTGTGATGTATTTATGACTAAAATTTTATATTTTAATACAGTAACTTCTATATAATTCCAGTATTGATAATCTTTATTGTGGATTGTCCTGTCAGGCACGAGTGCCGTGATATTCAGACTGGAGAAACATTCTAAACTTGAAACTGACAATAAAATGTACTAAGAAACGTTTATCGCCTTTTTATTGTAGGTACATGCAAAAAGATACCAGCGCACATAAAACTTTGGGAGCTAGTCTTCCTACATTAGTGCTAAATTTAATTCCAAATAAAAAACAAAAAATATAGTCTAAAATTATATTTCAGTAAAAAATTATACAATAACCTATTGCTTACATTAGGATCATGGCGGCGGGTAGTAGGGCCGCGGGGGAGGGCCGGGAGGAGGGGGCCCGCGTCCCGGCAGCGGAGGGAAGTAGTTCGGAGGAGGAACGTTCACGGGAGGGAAGCGCGCGGGGGGCGCGGGCGGGGGCTCCGTGTACACCAGCGCGGTCGGCGGCGGGCCCGTCAGCGGCAGCCTCGGGGGAGGCGGGATGGACGGCGGCGGGGCCGTGTACACGGGCGGGTAGGGCGCCGGCAGCCCCGGATACGTCGGGTATGAATACCTAAGCGGCTCCATCTTCGGAGGCTCTACCTTAATATCAGCGCCATTCTTCATCGGCGTCAGCACCGGCCTAGAAACGACAACGGCGACAGGTGATGCGGAAGTTGGCGGAGTAATGGAGAGGGGCTTCTTGTCGTTTTTTGGCAGCTTGGCGGCTGAGGGCGCGGGGGGCGAGTCCCCGCCAGATGACTGCGGCTGCGGCGAGTACAGATCTAACACCTGGAACAAAGAGACAGTTCTTAAACTGCACAATGAAACGAAAAGAGTATAAGGATTGTAGGAGGTGGTGATCTGTAGTTCTGCCTACCCCTACTGTTTTGGAAAAGGCGTGAGTTTCCTTGTTGACTTTGAAAGTCACCTCAATAGCTTAGTAGGTACTTATCAATATCATTATAGATTCAGAAGACCGTGAAGAAGTTGGGATGCTGAGAGCTACTCACTAACACACTGGTGACACATTCAGATGATCTAAACTGAAGAATCAAAATAGACATAATATATATCATCATTCTGCTACCCTCGTACCAATTCATTTAGGATTACAATATGTCTTGTTTTTTGTTTATAGTTGACACAACCATCTATATCAGACAATATTTGGGTTCATTTATTGATAGGCATTGAAGTTAGTCCAGTTTGTTTTTCAAGCCTAGTAATATCATAATTGACTCATGAATAGACATGTGTTATCAATACAAACAGTATTTCTATCATGAAAAATTGACATTGAGAATATTTGTTTGTTGTTCAAATGTTACTTTTTAATTTAGTGTCATTACATTTTACAAGGGCTTTTTTGTTCACTTATCCATTATAAATATTCTTTTACCCCATAAACAAGTCATTTTAATTTTAAAACTATTTCAGTCAACAAACTCACCTGATGACAGATATCTTCAAGCAGCTCCATTGTGATGTCTTCAACAAACATGTCCCACCACGCGCTGTGCTTGGGGTTCCGCCCGTTCCAGTCTATTACTTCAAACTTACTCAGTTTGCCCGCCAGGAACATAAGCGCTACAGCTATTACTTCCGGCTCCCATTGTAAGCACAATGTGGTGCATAAACTGGAAAACAACATTTGATTACTTGGTGATGTATTGATAAAAATATTCAGAATAGTTATTACCACCACAGTAAAATGACAAAAAAACTACAGAAACACTGATGTAATTAACCTTGCCCCTTCCCCCCCCCCGTAAGGATACTTACAGGGGGGAAACAATGTGAGAGTCATTTTCTTAACGATAAACCACACAGTATACCCGATAGTAGCGACCGTAGCCCTGATCAACAGAAGGCATTGAATTCAAGGACATGTCCGAGTCACGCTACTGCTTATCTTTTTACTGTGATATGACGGAAAGAAATTCAATTCATAAATGTCATGATATGGACTGATGTCATGGACTGTTCCTTGCAGCCAATTCACTAAATAAATATAGTGGGGCAGTCCCCAAAAGTTCCCAGCCATTTTTAGTAAGCCTGGGTATTTCTGGGACTGCCCTCGTACATTCTCAAATCCCTAAAATGATTACTAGGATGATAACAAATGAGCTATGCAAGAGTATCAGAAGTTAGTGAAAGCAATGAATATTCAAACAATTCTAAAGCTAATTGTGCATACCATATTATGAATAAGTATAGGCAATGTCAAGAAGATATTAGCTAAATACCTTGCTCATTACTGACCTGTCATTAACAAATGTCCACGCCATTTGTACCATCTTCTGCAGCTTGGCCTTGTCTCCCTTCAGGCACTTGGCGTACTTCAACAGGTAGCCGTACGGGTGCTCCACCTGCAGGTCGAACTTGATCGTCTGCAGCAGGATCCTCTCTAACGTCATTACCTCTTCTTTGGGATCGTCTCCAAAACTAGCGAACTTCTGCTCCGTTAGCAACGACTTCGCAACTTTTATGATATCTTTACATTTCTTTGGCGTCTCTTCAACTTTTCCCGCGAGGAAGAGGCAGCAACACGCGGTTATGTACCTCGGGAATGTTTTGAACGAGTGAAACATGTAGAAGCGGTGGAAATAAACAACGCCAGTAGCCACTGTGTTATAACCTAAGTCCATCTTCGAGCCAGTGTCGATAATGAACCTCGCACCCTCTTTCCTGTACCGGTTCTCCGTGTCCGTGGTTATGGCTTCGCGGAACGACGGCGTGTTCTGCAGATCCTTCTTATCATAGTACCAATAAGGCATTGTCGTTGCTTCACTATAACACAAATATTATCGATAGACGGTCACTAACCTCCACAGCCATTTATTTATTACTGACAACTAGTGCTACACTGTTGAATTGGATTGTACCGCAAACTCGCAATATTATTGGAAAAAGCACTAACATACAATTTGGTAGGGTTTTAGTAACACGTTTGACGTTTCAGTTACAGATTATTGCCAAAAACAAGGAACGCATGAAAAATAATGTTGCTACTAACAAAAAAAAATCATTCATTTGGTAGTTTTTTTAGGTCTGGGTTGAGTTTTTTGGCTGTGCTTTGCGGCGCACGTACCTACTTCGCCAAAACAATTGGTTTTACGAAAAAATGGTAACGTGGTAGGAAATTTTCTCTAGTTTAATTTAAACACTTGTTTTTGACACCGCAACTAACACAACCCACTGACCCAAACGTTTTTTAGAAGGAGATAGTTAAAAAAAACTGCGATTAGGCACCCTTTCTTCTTTTCCAAAACTTCTGGAAAACTTTTCAGGTAACTCTTTTTTTCGAACCAAATGACAACTAAACGCTATTCCAGTTAAATTTTGTAAGTTCTTATCTGAGACACCAGCCCTAATATCTAATCTGTGCACCAACCACCAACCTCATTCAAATACCGAGTAGCCCAAGCATTACGGTACCGTAAATCGTTCATAGATGAGAAAAGAAAACCTTGTGTCAGACAGATACCTAAACTAAAAAGAGTCCATTGAAATACCCACCAGTACCGTGGCTGTGACATCATCACTGGAGAAATGGAATCAATCCACTGATTTAGGTTGATTTTATACCCCATACTTTCGTTGTTTATTAGTTGTTCAAAATGAATGTTTTTACTAATCCGTAAAGTAACAACTAGCAACCTATAATAAATAATGAATCAAATGGACAAGATTTTTTGTCTCGTAGTTGTAGCTTTTCCTTTACAGTCAAGACTGTGCGTGCGTGTGGTGTAGATTTGCGAAAAACCTTCTATTTATCGGCCGTGGTGACCGTTATCATTGCATTGGCTGTGATTGCACCATATTATCAATTTATCATCTTTGCAAGCGAGCACATGTCGCAATATCACTGCATACATATTTACGTACCTAAAACCTAAAACATGACCAATTTCATTTTAAGGTATTACTCAATGTCAATACTGTACTAGCAATCGTCTTGGTCTACAGCAGTCCACTGCCGGACATAGGCCTCTCCCAATCTGCATATCACCTGTCCCTCGGCCTATCCACCTTTTTACCTAGTGAATATGAAAGTATGGATGTTTGTTACTCTTTCACGCAAAAACTATTGAACGGATTTAGATGAAATTTTGTAAACAGATAGTTTACACTAGTAAACTATCTGTTGTCAACTATGTTGTAATTAAAACATAGGTTCCTTTATTCCGATAGTAAGATCCCATGAGACACTTACTTAACTTCACACGGGTGAATCCGCTGGAAGAAGCTAGTTATCTATTATCTATTATATTACGACTCGAATGGCGTAGTGGTAGTGAGGCTGCCTTACGTTCATAGGGTTTTGGGTTCGAATCCCAGTAGGAGCAAATGTTTGTGTGATATGTATAATAGGTATGTATTTACAAAAAAATATACAGGGTTATTTTTTGTTTATACTAAACCCGAAAAGGGGTCATTGTACTCATCATTTTGAACAACTTTTTCTATGGGACGAACCGTGAAATCGCGAAAAAAAATCAGCTGTTCCCTACATTTATGTTCGCTTATCTCGTAAAAATGTAGGGAACAGCTGATTTTTTTTTCGCGATTTTAAGGTTCGTCCCATAGAAAAAGTTGTTCAAAATGATGAGTACAATGACCCCTTTTCGGGTTTAGTATAAACAAAAAATAATGTTGTATATATGTATTAGTATGTATAAGTACCTATTTATGTGTTTTAATTGTATGCTTATAAATGGTATTTTTATTTTTTTTGGACTATCCCACACAATACTGTCTTATTTGATCCAAAGGTTGACTGGTAGCGAATGCCTTGTGGCATTAAGTCCGCCTATGTACCACTCTTGTACATGAAGTTTAAATAAATAAATAAAATAACAAAAAATATGTCAACTATCTGGTGTCCACGACACAAGCCTTGCTTGGTGTGGCACTAGATGGTGCTGTGTGTTATTTTCCAGCGATATATATTTTATATTACTAGTATTACACGGTCTCGGTTTTGCTTTTTTTTGGAGGAGCTCGTGGGTAAATAATAACAGCCGCTCGGGCCGATCTTTAGGTTAAGCCGTGGTTGAATAGGTTAGTCTGTGGATGGGTCTTTACATAACGAGCTTCCTCCGCTGTTGGTCCCGGCTGTCATTTGTCCATCTTTGGCAGTCGTTACAAGTAGGTAGTCAGTTTCCCAAAAAGTCTGACAACCAGTCATACGAAGTGGTATCGTATTACCCAGTATTAAAATAGTGTTATTCGGCTGCATCCGGTTAGACTGGAAGCCGACCCCAACATAGTCGGGAAAAGGCTAGGCAGATGATTATAACATGGCCTCGCTTTGTAAAGTTTTGCCGTACAATGAGAGGTCCGCACAAAACTGTTTAGTATCACTTGATTGGTCGCCGTACGTATGTAACGTACGTAGGGTCTGTTAGTTTAAAATAATATAATTTTGAGGTCGATAAAGTTAATTATATGATGCATGTTTGTCATTATTATGTTATATTTATCCTATGAATTCTCAAAAACCAGTTTTAGCAGTCTAAAGAAACATTAGTATTTGACCTCATGACCCCCAAGCCGTCATCTGTTTACAGAGTATATTGAAAGGTTTTAAAATATCGCATACGTAATAGCGAGCACGCCTGTGTGTTCGCCTTATCACAATTGCTAATGCCTTTAACAACGATACAGTTTAATTATAATGAGTTTACGTCAGTGACAACATGGCGTTGAAGACGGGAGCTAGTGTGTTGCGGCTCAACTCGCTGCGCAATGCCGCTGTCAGGGTTAGTTGTAGTATCATAAAATTACACGATTTCCGACGAAATTCTAACCATACGGTTAGAATTATTGTATACCTAATAATAATGAAAAATGCGCTGCTATTTTTGCATAAATAAACGAGTTTTTAAGTTATTTTGTAAGTGAACGAAATCAGTGCGCCGAGTGATTAAACTGATAATCGTGTTTTGGATTTTTATCTACACAGTCGGTCAATATTGAACTTAGTGGAAGAATAATATGATTGTTTTTTGTTAGGGTGGTGGCACCAATTATCGGCCATGTCAACTTTTTTTGGACTTTGACTGCTTGTAATTTTTACATTAATAGCTTTTGCTTTCTTGCAATGTCTTTTTTGGGTAAAGGGATACTGAAACTCCATTACTACATTCGCAAAATTATGAATCCTTTGTTATTTTTGATAATATAGATGTTTTATTCCGAATATGGCGATTTCCCTTAATATCGGCCTCTAACTCCCTAATATCCGCCGCCTGTGACCCTAATATCGGCCTACCTTGTTTATAGTGAAGTAAGGTCAATTAACTACTTAAAAAAAATTATAACGTTTTATATTTCCACTCAGGTCAGGTACAAATCACTTTTATTAACTCATAATATCTATCACCACATTCACTTTCTTTTTTTTTCTAAATGCACTATTTAAATTGAAGATCCATAAAGATAAAATTTCTATTTACTTTATTTCGTAATTATTTTTATTTATACCTAATAGGTAATTTGTTTTTGGAGTTCCTTTCTTTATTTGTTTTTTAGGAATGTTGAATCATTGCGATCTTTAGTTTATAACAGAATTTATTTTAATTTTTAAGACTCGGATGTCAGTCAGTTCCTACTAATTCAATATAATTCACCCACAAATGGAGTGTATAGGTTCTTTAAGTGGAACCATTGGGGCATATGTCGCATCCAATATTTTTGGTTTTATCTTCTTCAACATCACTAATTAGGTCTTCTTCACAGCCAGCACAAAGAATTTTCTACTTTTCCAAACTTGTCTTGAGAAGCTAAATCAGTGATGTCAGTTTCGCGATTACTGTCCTTTAAACAACTCTTCTTTGCCACTTTTGTTTCTTTGGCTAGTTTATTTTTTTATTCTCATTTCCAGTTTTCGTCTCTCTCTCCGCTTTATTCTCTTCAATTATTTTTCTTCTTTCCTCACGTTGTTTGTATCCAATACTAAGGTGGCCGTTATTACGCATCAATTTCCTTTATATCGGCCGTAGTTGATAAAACTCGTTTTAAGGCGGCCGATGTTAGGATCTAGTTATCAAACTGAGCTGTTGTTTCATTTTTAACCTTATCAATGTAACTGCTAACGTATAAAATAGCTAAACATGTGGTTTAACATTTTCATGAATTTCCCCAATATCGGCCATCCGGCCGATATTGAGATTTATCAATAATATAGATCCCTAATCTCGGCCCCGTGATTATTTCATAAAATAGACAAATAAATGTAAAAACATGGTATCTAAAAGATACTTTGACTGTTATTCTTCATGAAAAAATAAAATGTAATACCATAGGTATGTTTAGTTCCCTTCAAATACATATCCTCGCAATACGTCCACACAGGGATTTGACTCGGCAATGATACCAAACGACGCATGTCCGCACCTGCGCGTGCTCTTTTGCCTACTGAACGTTCAAATATTGATGCACCCGCATCAAAATATGGGAGGTTATGCGGAGGGATATAGAGTCACTTTTTGCATTAAAACTATTATGATTTAAGGGATATTTTTATAGTTATGTTCCATTTTCTCGAAACGGCCGATATTAGGAGGCGGCCGATATTAGGAGACTCCACCCTACATCATGTTCTGTAGCGATCTTATTCAATAACTTCGTATCTAGTTGATATGAAGTTTTCGTTAGTTACTCGTGTGATTATTTTGAATTTATTTGAATATAAATTCTGCATTCGATTATGCGTTTTTATACAGTAGAAAAAGATATGTTTGACGATTGTTTTTGTAATGTCATGCTTTTTACTGTTTCGTAATAAATGGGAGTCACATGGACTGGGTGTAGCGTAGCAGTACCTTCTACCTATCCTGTGATCATAAAAGTATGTCGAACGTGTTTTGCAGCTGCTATCTACCCACACAAGACCGGAAGTTGCCCAAAACAATGGAAAACATGCTGAGTTTCCTGGCGCCAAGGCTCCCTACGTAACGGAAATGAAGTTCCTGAACGAAACGAGCTACGATCCCATCCCTATCTACCGAGTGTTGGACAACAATGGCGCCGTTATTGAAAATAGGGAGGAACCGAGTATCGATAAAGACCAACTTGTGAATATGTATAAAACGATGATACAGCTCACTCAAATGGACAAGATTTTGTACGAGTCTCAGAGGTAAAGAATTACATATCGTAAACAATACTTAACAGACTATTTAATTTTCCTTTCATTATTGTTTGTTGATCTGTATTTTTCATGTGTGCTTTGTTATAATTTTCAGACAAGGCCGTATATCGTTCTATATGACAAACTACGGAGAGGAAGGCATCCACATTGGTAGTGCAGCTGCCCTAAATCCTCGGGACCTCGTATTCTCTCAGTACCGTGAAGTAGGGGTGTTCCTGTACCGGGGGGTGACTGTCACCGAGCTCATCAACCAGTGTTACGGCAACCATGAGGACCCTGGGAAAGGAAGGCAGATGCCTGTTCATTACGGAGACAAGCATCGCAATCTTGTTACCATCTCCAGTCCTTTAGGTAGGAAAAAGTGCAGCTATTTATTTTTGGTTCTTAAATATTGCTCACACTGGTCCCGCGCTGCGGTGGATTTTGGCACACTCGCTCTCACAGAGAGAGCACCAGTGTAACGTCAAAACTTTGAAAACGTTATAGGCTTTGTACCAAAATGTGTACACAGAACTTAGCGATTTTGGAGAAACCAAATCTTTGTAAGTGTAAAGTAAGTAATACAAATTACGACGCATTTCACATTAAAACTCATGAACGAAATTCTTACTGTTTCAGGAACCCAGATGCCACAAGCCGTGGGTGCAGCGTACGCGCTGAAGCGCCAGCCTGATAACGACCGCTGTGTCATCTGTTATTTTGGTGACGGCGCCGCGTCTGAGGGGGATGCTTTCGCAGCATTTAACTTCGCAGCTACACTTGATTGTCCTGTGGTCTTGTTATGGTAATTTCACCAATACGATTAGCTTGAATTAAGATAATGATACTGTAATTTTGGGTAATGTACAATACCCAAAAGTATTTCAAGAACATATTCTAAAAGATTACGTTCTAAATGTTACAGCAGAAACAACGGCTACGCGATTTCTACCCCTACAAGCGAGCAGTATAAAGGCGACGGCATAGCAGCCCGGGGGCCCGCACTTGGCATCCGGACCGTCCGCATCGACGGGACTGATACCCTTGCTGTCTACAACGCTGTCAAACAGGCGAGGGAGTTCGCCATAGCTAACAACAAGCCTGTTTTGATTGAGGCTATGTCCTACAGGTAGGTTAGCCGAGTCAACTTACGTAACGTTCATATTAAATACATTAGTTAAAATCTCTGTTCGTCTCTCTATCTCTTAGTTGAAATCTTCTATCTCCTTAGTTCTACCGAAACTCTTTTTATGTATATGTATCACTCTTATTTACCCGATAGCGGTGAAGCCTACAATGAATTATCTACTTTATGTACTTACACGTACCCACGTTGTGACACTTAGGGCCTGTAAGAGGGTGTCAGCAGGTAGGTAGGTAGGGGTTGGTAAATAATAAGCTCGAAGATCAAGTTACTTATTATTTAATGCCTTTACTTCCGTGGCCTTCACACGACTCGATTGCAGAGGAAAAGAAGTGGTAGGGAACACTGGCCTGAACCGTCTCCAGCGATGATGGTTCCGACTTAGAGAGCTAGCCAGCAACCAACGGCTCCAGTCCCAGGTTCTGTCTTTGGTACCCGGCGTCAGCGTAGGGTAGGTGACGCTCTGTAGCGACTGCAGCAGAGGATCTTCCTCAAGCGTCCTTCTCGACGCAGGAACCACGACGTGGCGAAAGGATGAAGGGTAGACTAGAAATCCTGGAATTCCAGACAGAAACGGAAGCGTGAGCAAGCTGTCGGAACCACGTTTCGTAGGTCCAAAGGTCACAGTGTCCCAGATAGGAAGATAGGAAGAAATACAGCAGAAGACTAAGAAGATTAAGAATTCTAGAAACACCTTACAGTATTAGCTCTTCTAATAAAATACATGGAAACTTACCCTAGAGGGATTTCGCGACGTATTTAATACAATTATTAAAGTACGATCGGAGCGAGCGACACAGCTGTCAAATCAGTGCTTTCAAAAACGACTGGTCATGGGCCCTACCGGCCGAACCGATTCGTAACTCCTCGGCAACACTCGGCAAGGATCGTTTTAGCGTTGCGCGGGCGCATAGAAGCGAGGACCTCTTAATATAATAGATTCTCGTAGGTTCCGTACAGTAATATTTAATTTTAATGTTTTATTTAAGTGTTAGGTTTAGTTAGTAATATTATAATAGATAATATCTTTAAAGTATTGTGTAAATAGTGTAGTTTTAAGTGTATATAGATTTCTTAATCCTAAGGATTCCTAAACTAGATTATTTTCATTTGTAACTTGCAAAGTGCAACGTTACAACGTACTTAAAACAACGACAGACATCGCATGGTCGCTAATAAGCAGTCATTAACTTACCACTTTTTACATTTCAGGGTGGGCCATCATTCCACATCAGATGACAGCACTGCCTACAGATCGGTGGAAGAAATACAAAAATGGACCAATGATGAGAGCCCACTTCAGAAGTTTAAATTGTATTTGGAAAGCAAAGGTAGGAACTCTGAAGCTTACACTGCCAACCCTTAGTATATTGCTGTGTAAATTTAAAGAGAAAGCTCTTACTTGTTTTTCATGTGTACAGGCATTTGGGATGAGGACGCAGAAAAAGCTTGCCTGAAAGAATCAAGAGACACTGTCGTTAGAACAATGCAGGAGGCAGAGAAGAAGAAGCTGCCTCACTGGAAAGAAATGCTTGAAGATGTTTATTACGACGTGCCCCCAAGAATTCAGTGAGTTTGTTGCGCATTTGTCATTTCCTGCAAGAGTTATTTTTTGGAAAGAAAATAGCATAAAATGTGTTGTAAATCTGCTATTTTCCGAATTAAACGATAAGACGCTTTTTGCAGGGTTCGGGCCAAGCTACGAATAACACATTAGTCTTATTTCTTTTTCCAGAAAACAAATGCAGCAGATGGAAGAACATTTGAAGAAATACCCCGACAAATACCCGCTTGATCGTTACCAGGCTGATTGATTGGTTAGGTTAACTAAAGCAAATAGCCACATTTTCTAACAAATAAATTATATTTTATCGTAAACCGATGTTTTTTATTTACTTTGATGTTGGACAACCCTATTTTATAAAATCTGCTCAACACACTCCACAGGAGTAGTAAAATGAGAAATTAAATGAACTGGCTATTTATAGGACATATATGGACATGTCCTGCCCCAAGTGAACAAAAATAAAAGTATTACCAATAATTATAATAAAAACAGTTGAGAATTTTGGATAATCATAAATGTGCGATACCAGATTTTTAATAGCACTCAAAGTAAAAAGTATTTTCTTTTTTAATTTCACTCGAAACGTCAGATTTACCTCTAAACCTTGCCATACAATTTTAACAAAGAACAGAACGGGAGAAATAAACTCATACGGGCCTAAAATTTTAAAATATTCGTAACTTACCGTAACTTAAAATGTATGGGAAGTGGGGGCAAAACCGCCCCAATAACATTCAGTCGATTAAAATATAGAGAAAATAAAGCAATTTACCAATTCTCACGCTTTTATTAAGTAACAATACTATTTGTCTTACACATTTAATTAGTTTTTACGCATGAAAACATCATAAAAAGTGGACAGAGCCTCAAAACTTTAAAAAGATGAAAAACCGATTTTGCCCCTACAGTGGGGCACAACCGACCCAGCACTTTTCGTTAGGGGCACAACCGATTTTTGTCGTTATTGGCAAAAATCACAGATATATTCGTAATCGTCTTCTTCATCCATCCCTGCACAGGCCTCATGAGCCCAACCAGGACATATTGTGCATTTAATCCAACCATCCGTTGACTTAGATTTAGAATATATCTCTTGACAATATATGCATTCACTGTCTTCGTCTTCATCTTCACTATTGCGTTTAGCTTTCTTGATCGATTTTTTCACTGCCTGTGTTTTCTTCCGTTTTAATTCTTTATTTGTAGTAATTTCAGGTGTCTTCTTCCCTTTACATCCTTTTTTGGTTTGGTTCCTTATGTGGTTGTGCCCCTATGTGGTTTTGTCCCCAGGCACTCGTTTTGAAAATTGATGTCCGCTGTGTCTTGTATTTTGAGGTTAGGTTACTAACAAACAATGTAAACATAGCTCAAATAAATGCTCTTCAGATTAGTAAATTACTTAATCATGCAACTAGTAAATCATTCTACTTATTGCATCTAAAAAATTGGTACGTAATTATAAGAAACTTACCAAATTTAACATAAATGCAAATAACTTTTTCTTTACACAACCAACGACACTGAC
This sequence comes from Xestia c-nigrum, assembly GCA_916618015.1. Lineage (NCBI taxonomy): Eukaryota > Metazoa > Arthropoda > Insecta > Lepidoptera > Noctuidae > Xestia > Xestia c-nigrum. Next base: position 1,205,155 of record OU745256.1, read on the forward strand.
ACAACATGACAGGAGAGCGGCCATTGAAAATGTGTGACCCTGCCGAAACAAATGTTGACATTTCAAAAAAAAAACTGTCAAAATGGTAGAAAACGGTTGTGCCCCTATATGCGGTAGTGCCCCCACCTCCCCTAATTAATCATTATTTATTATACAATTATTAGTTTAGTTTCCAACGTGCATAGCTGAGTACACTGTCAGTCTAACTTTGTAAGGGGTTTTTGAGCAGAAAAATAAAACCGACTTCAAGAAACACAAAAAATGTGAAAAATAATTTTAACTTCAGAAGTCGGTGACCTCTGTTTGATTGATTTACTTAGTTTTTTTGTCACCGACTTCTGAAGTTTTTTTTTGGTGTTTTTTGAAGTCGGGTTTTTTTCCATTAGCTATCATTTATTAAGGGGCCGGCGGAGCATGCGTATTTCATACAAACGTAATACCAAAATAATGTGTAAATCCAAATTATTCTTAAAGTAGTGTGTAATTTATTTCGATTGGGTTACAAAATATCTATGTTCCCAAATATAAATTTTGAAAGGAAAATGATATAAAAACGAGATATGAGGAATTTAAAATTTCCATAGAAAACTTATTTTTCTCATAGCTCTTGTTTAAATCAGTGTCCATTCAAAATATATATTTGGGAACCTAGATATTTTGTAATCCAATCGAAATAAATACACACTACTTTAAGAATACGGTTTATTTACAAATTATTTTGGTATTACGTTTGTATGAACTACGCATGCTCCGCAGACCTCTTAAGGAGTTCCGTTACCTATCTCCGAAGTCTTCACCAAATTGAAATGGGACCACTTTAAGAAAGTACTCTTCCAAAAACTACTCAAATCACATCAAGTGTGCCTATGAAATTTGAAGAGTTCTCGCATTTTCTCCAGCCGTGTTCGAGTAATCGGAGAACATACATAAAAAAAAGGTTCCGACGAATTGAGAACCTCCTCCTTTTTGAAGTCGGTTAAAAAGTTTTTTGGGTATAGATTTTTATGACTCTGGTAAGCCTATTATTGACATAACTGTGTGTTGTTATAATTTTGAATGTGTTTTGTTTTATGCCAGACTTAAATCTACATTGTGTAAAGCAAAGAGATTACATACTTTTTTCCTCGGTGATCTTATTGTTACAAACGAAGAGATTGTCTTATTTTGAAGAATTATTGTCTCCAAGTGTGTGTTAAGATTTTTTTAAACTAATAAACTGTGTTTAATCAATGCCCGACAGACTGGACTGGACAGACATATACCTAAAATACACTAGGATATATAAAAAGTACTTTAGAGGCAGTGACAAAAACAACTTCTTTATAACTTTTGTCTAAAACTGCTGAGCAATACGAACCTTTTTTATTTTTGTAAAATTTTACACAAGTACGACGGCGACGCTTTCGCTTCTTTTGGCTCTGATAAGTTTGCGTTCACCTTTTTTGAAGAACGAAACGCTTACGTCAAAATGAAATAACAACTGATTTTTCAGAGCAGTGACGAAAGAATTTCCTAAGCATAACTTTGTCTTTGTCTCTCTTTTCACACACGGTAATTTGATAATGCCGTACTAGTCTATGTCAAAAACACATGGTTGAATGGTTGAAGAATAGAATTTATTTACACGGCATGCTTTTTGTGGAGTACACAATTTTATATATTTTTGAATGAATAAATAGTATAAGTTTGTACGGAAATGTCTTTACTAACACGTACGGACGTTACTGCTGTGAAGTTTTACAAAAACTTCGTGTTAGCCGGTAAGTTTTCGGGTTAGTAATGTTTTTTGAATGAATACCTGTTACATGCCCACTAAGCCTCAAATGAACCTAATAATAACCTTTTTCAGGCGTTGGAAGCACAATAAACATATTTGACAGCGCATCTACGAAGTTATTACAACGTATATGCGGTTTACACGGTCAGAAAATATATGGATTTGTGCCTGCTCAATGTGGAGACAAAATATTAGTTTTTGGTGGTAAACAGTTCACTGTAATATCTACTGATACATCTGGTCAGCCTAGTAAAGAAAAGGGGGAGTTTTATAGAGTGTTTGAGCCCATAGTATGTGAGGACTGGTTGCATTCAGCAGTGTGGGTTGATGATGGAGTGGTTGCTCTGTTGACAGCACACAATGTAGTTCAGGTAAGATTTTATGTATTTACTTACTAAACAATTATAGTTAGTATAAAAAAGATTGAGGAGAAAATATTTTACACATTCATTATTAAAGCAAGTTTTTCATTTATTTAATATACATAATAAAAAAAAACAAGTTATTATTTTAGTTTTTTACTCATGCGAGAATCGCTCGTTCACCATACATAACTTATATATTATAAACTTACATCCAAATACAAAACTTACAACTTAACTTAATAGCTATATCTGAAACACTGAAACAGTCTAATATGTAAATGTGTGTGTGTATAAGTGAGCACTAATTACATCAAGATAGTTATTATGGATGATTAGAAAGAGAATTTAAGTTTCCTATTGAACCCTCTATTAAAATTCCAGAAGTGGAATACAGAAACAACCACCACCCTGATATCTCAGCATGCTAGCCGGGACAACTCCATTCTGTACAGTGGACTGCTCCTGCCATTGCAAGATGATGTGCTTGTGATGGCTGGCACTGTGTTCTCTGAAGTCATCATACATAGATGTAGTGGAGATCAAGCACTACATCACTTGAGAGGACATAAGGTAGATATCAATAATCATTGAATTAACAGTGCAATTTAAAAAGCACAGTTTCTTTTTACATTGATAAAGTTCAACTCAAACTCAAACTCAAACTCAAACTCAAATCATTTATTTCAACTAGACCATTACGGCACTTTTGAATGTCAAAAAAATTTAAAGAAAAATCAAAGCTACAGTCACAGACACAAGGCATAATAACTTGAGAAAGTACTGTAGTTGCCCATTCCCTAGCGTAGATCTCTATGGAGAAGAACGGGCAAGAAACTCCATGGACACTCTTTTCAATCAAAAATGTTGTTACAAAATCTTGGTTACATCTTTCATGTTGAGATTATACATATATGTGAGAACGATGTAGAAAGACGTACACAATAAGAGCGTCCAGAGTAAAAAAAATAAATCAACAATTTAAAATAAAGCAATTCAAATAATCCATGGCAGCTAAGAGATGACCAGTCTCGACTGACAGTGCCCGTTCACGAACATGACGCATGGATCAGCGCCATTCAATTCAACCATATTGAAGGGAACTAAATGACCCGACCCACCCGCCACCATCAGCAAGACATTTAAGCGAGCATGACATTCTCTCAGCCACCAAGGCATATTCAAGTCAATGAAAGATAACTAAATGCAAATGGAAGCTTTACATTACATGGTACTCACACATGTGCTATGCAATTATACAATACTAAGAGATGGACTCTATACAATGCAAGAATACCTTTACAATCTTCTGCAGCTACCACAATAGTTGTCCAATAAGGTTGCACCTATGGTTGCGGAGCAGGACCAGCATTCAGCCAAGCATTTTTATCCTCAATGTAATCCCCCAGCTTATAATATGCTTGCCTACATAGTGTGCGTTTTACACAAGATTTAAATTTCGTCTCATTCAGTTGTAGAATGTGGGGAGGTATTTTATTATAACATTTTAAACAGTACCCCATGAAAGATGAATCCACTTTAGCAAGCCTGAAACCTGGCTGAACTAGTTGGTCCCTATTTCTAGTATTATAGTGGTGTCTGTCACCTCTTTTACTGAATAAATGCAGATTTTTCCTAACATACATGATGTTTTCATAGATGTATTGACAAGGTACTGTCATGATATTAATTTCCTTAAACAGTTCTCTTAGAGAATCACGTCTACGTAATTCATATATGGCTCTGATGGCTCTTTTCTGCAGAATAAAAATAGACTCGATGTCTGCAGCCCGTCCCCATAGTAAAATACCGTATGACATAATACTATGAAAATAACTAAAATAGACTATCCTCGCCGTATCAACATCAGTATATTGACGGATTTTTCTAACAGCATACGCTGCTGAGCTCAGTCGGCCTGCAAGAGATGTTAAATGAGGACCCCATTGTAGCCTGTGGTCGAGCGTAATTCCCAAGAAAACCGTTTTATTGACAAATTCAAGTTTCTCTTGATTCAATACTATGTCACAATCACTACTTTTGACATTTGGTAAAGCAAATCTTATGCACTTAGTTTTTTTCCCATTTAGTACTAAATTATTAGCGGTAAACCAGTTATGAACCTGCAGTAGGGCGCTATTTACGTCGTCAAGATTTGTGGCACGTCTGTTTATCCTAAATATTAAAGAAGTATCATCAGCAAACAACACCATTTGTGGATGGTTGTTAAATAAATGGGGTAAGTCATTAATGTATACTAAAAAGAGGAAGGGACCCAATATCGAACCTTGTGGTACACCCATTTTTACTTTTAAACCCATCGAATTTACACCCTTTACTTGTACATGCTGCTGTCTATCATTAAGATATGAGTTTACTAAACTAAGCGCAAGTTTACCTAAACCGTAATGCTCAAGCTTCAAAATCAGGGTTTCGTGATTTACGCAATCAAATGCCTTCGAGAGGTCACAGAAGATTCCTATGGCATCTTGTGCCTCTTCCCACGCAGTAAAAATGTGTTTTAATAAAGTGACACCGGCGTCAGTCGTACAACGTCCTTTGGTGAAACCATACTGATGTTCGTGTAAGATTTTATAAGTGTTAAAATGGTTAAGCATCTGATTGAGCATTATCTTTTCAAACACCTTGCTAAAAACCGGCAACACGGATACGGGCCTATAATTGTTGGTGTCTTTAGTGTCCCCGGATTTAAAAAGCGGTATTACCTTACTGAATTTCATTAGATCCGGGAAGACCCCTTGATCCACGCACAAATTAAATATTGAGGCTAAATACGGCGCTACAGTCTCAACAATTGAGGTACAAGCTTTAACTTGTCGAAGTTCTCTTTGAGACCTTATTAAAGAGAAAATACTGCTTCAGGAAATGTGTACATTCATGGAGGACTATTTTCGTTTGATAGCCTTACATTTATTTATTTATTTGTGAAAAAACATGTACTATGCAACATAAAAATGCCAAACAAAACACAGATTACAAGAAACATGTTTACAATAAGGAATGACAAAAACATTAAATAAAAAAAAACAAGAAATAGTGTCAATGTTAATGTCTTACAAGTTCATGAAAGTGGTCTAAGGCTGGTGCTCCAAGGTAGCTCGCGAAATTCAAATTTTCATACGTTTTTTGCAATTTGCTGGGCAGTGCTGTACCCTCAAAGTTCATAAAAATTGAGGAACGACTTTGTTTTGGTGGTTAACGTTCACTTTGGTCTGCAGGGAGTTATGAATGAAAAAGACGTGGTGATGCGGCGAAGGATTTATTTCTACTAACTCGTACAAACAGTTTTGTTATTAATATAAAGGAAACACACACATGCAAAATCGTCTCACATTGAAATCTTTAAACTCAACATCCCGCCCACCAAAAGGCTATACATGCCTTTTGACAAACACAAAAATCTCCCTATTCATGAATACAAACAAAATTTAAAGAATACTAGTTACATCACTATGGTAATATAAATAAAATAATACATAATTCATCGTAATAAGAATAATTATCTGTAGGTTTATTAATCCGCATTATCTATCGGTAACGGGCAGAGTTTATTTATGGCTCTCTGAACTACGCTATCCCCACTTTTAACGCTGTAAACCCTGGTAGCTCCGTCGGCGCCTGGGTGTTTATCCACAATGCGACCTAGCATCCATTTGCCAGGAGGTAAATTATCATATTTAATCAGAACAATGTTTCCAATCTCTAGTTCAGGGATACGTTTAAGCCATTTAGGTCTCTGCTGCAAACGAGATAAATATTCACTTTGCCATCTCCGCCAAAAGTGAGACAGTAGTTGTTGCATATGCTGCCACCGGGATAACCGATGCGTAGGGATTTCGGCTAAGTCAGGGTTTGGTACCGTTATAGGAGCTTCACCGATTAAAAAGTGGCCTGGCGTCAATGGTGTAATTTGATCTGTTTCAGCTTCATCAATAGGACTTAATGGCCGCGAATTAAGGCAGGCTTCTATCTGGCATAGCAGGGTAGACATCTCTTCATAGGTTAAATGGGAAGTCAGCACTCTTTTCAGGTGGTATTTTAATGACTTTACACCTGCCTCCCATAGACCTCCCATGTGAGGGCTATAAGCAGGGATGAAATGCCACTGTGTGCCTTCCAGTGCAAGTTGTTCAGCAATTGGTCCGTCAAATTGTAATTGCGCTTCCCTCAAAGCAATTGCAAGTTCCTTATTAGCGCCGACAAAATTGCGACCCTGGTCACTCCAAAGATGTGTACATTTTCCACGTCTGGCAATAAATCTCCGAAACGCCCCAATGAAGGATTCAGAGGTAAGGTCTCCTACCAATTCTAAATGGATAGCCTTCGTAGACATACATATAAAGACAGATACATAAGCCTTGGAGGTCTTGACTCCTCTGCCTTTGGACATCAAAACAGGAAAGGGTCCGGCAAAGTCCACGCCACTATTCAAAAAAGCTCGAGAAGGTGTCACTCGGGCCTTAGGTAGATCGCCCATTAGTTGGGTTTTACTTGCGGCACATTGTTTGGCACAGATTAAACATTTATGTAATTTAGCCTTTACCAACTTCTTGGCTCTCAGTATCCAAAATTTGGAACGTATATAGCCCAGCATTAGTTGTATCCCACCATGCAACGTTGTTGAGTGAGCGTCTTCTACTATGAGAGCAGCGAGGGCATTATTGCCATCCAATATCATTGGGTGTTTGCCATCTTCGTCTAAGTCAGCGTGTCTCAATCTTCCGCCTACTCTGAGGACATGTTCCTCGTCTACGAAAGGGTATAAAGTCTTCAATCTACTTTCTGACTTTACCGATTTATTTTTTATCAAACGGTTAATCTCGTCTTCAAAACTATTTCTCTGAACCATTTTTACACACGTTTTCAAAGAATCATCCAACTCACTTGTAGTCATCGCAATATCTTTGGCTTCCATTTTTCGGCCCTTCAGGAATCGCTTACAGAAAGTGACTGCCTTTAGTAGCTCAGTTAGGGTTTCAAATTCATCAAATTTTGTGATGAGGTTGTTTGAAGTTGCGGTTTCTATTTTCATATTAATTTGTACGGCTTGTATCCGTTCCAAATTAGTAGGCAGGTTACTAGGTCTAGTGTAAGGTATATCGTCTCTCTTTAACCACTCAGGGCCTTCCCACCACATATTATTTTCTCTCAAGTTTATCCATGAGAGTCCTCTAGAAGCTGGATCCGCAGGGTTTTCCTGTGTGGCGACATGGTACCAGTTATTTCCGACGTTATCTAGGACTTCTACCACCCGATTTCTTACAAAAGTATGCCATCTCATGGGGTCTCCAAATAGCCAGGACAATACAATTGTTGAGTCGGTCCAGGCGAAGATATTTTTGGCAGGTATTCTAGTAGCTTCCCTCACTTGCTTCAGAAGTCTAGACAACAGCACAGCACCACATAATTCGAGACGCGGCAGCGACACAGGTTTGATTGGAGCTACACGAGTCCTAGCTGCTATTATATTGGTCTTTATTGTACCATTGTCATGTCGCACACGGATATAGGCTACCGCTGCGTAGGCTTTATTCGAGGCATCGCAAAAGCCATGGACCGTAACGTTTGTCTTAAGATTTGACTGGGTATGCAACCATCGTTTGACTTCAAAGCTATTTATATTATGTAAGCTACTTCTTAAGGTTAGCCATTCCTCTGATATTTCTTGGTCAACTTCCTCATCCCAGGTAAGGGCTTGCAGCCACAGCCTTTGTATAAGCAGCTTTGCAGGCAATATAGCAGGTGCCAACCAGCCGAGCGGGTCGAACAACCTTTGGATATCTCCTAAAATGGTTCTTTTCGTCATCTTCTCAGCTGGCGGAGGTAAGTTTAATTTATATTCAAAAACATCTTTTCCCATATTCCAGCTTAAGCCAAGGGCTCTGATAGTGCCATCAATAGTGATATCTACGTTAGCATGACAACTTCTTAAAGAAGGTTCAAATTGTTTTAGGAATTCCGCGCTATTTGAACACCATTTTTGAAGCACAAAGCCGCCCTTTCTTAAGATGGTGTCAATTTCTTTGGCTAATTGAATAGCTTCTTGTATCGTATCTCTCCCAGACATTAAGTCATCCATATAAAAGTCTTCCTTTATCACCTGGGCCGCGTCAGGGTAGTTCTCGCCTTCATCATCAGCTACTTGTTGCAAGGTTTTTACAGCTAAATAAGGAGCAGACGCGGTGCCAAAGGTGACTCTCGTCATTCGGTAATCTTTTACAGGATCTTGGGGGTGACTACGCCAAAGAATTCTTTGAAGGTCTCTGTCTTCCTTGCTGACGTAAATTTGGAGGTACATTTTTTGAATGTCCGAGACAAAACACACTTTCTTCATTCTCCACCTTATTATTAAATTTCTCATATTTTCTTGTAATTGCGGACCAACTAATAGTTCTTCGTTTAAGGATATCTGGTTCTTTCCCTTTTGTGATGCATTAAATACGGTCCTTACTTTTGTTGTTTCCCTTTCTTGCTTAACTATTGCGTGATGTGGCAAGTATACAGACGGTTTCTCTATTTCATTTCTAGGCACTTCTTCCATGTACATCATCCGTTTATATTCTTCCATTACTTTCACATACTCTATTTGTAACTGATTGTTCTTTTCAAATCGCCTTTCTAGTTGGTACAGTCTCGTTATTGCTATATCTCTGGTTTGTCCTTCTGTTGATAACATTTTAGTTTTCACTTTAGGTAATGTCACTATATATCTTCCATCATTTGCTCTGGAATGGGTAGCCTTGTATAAGTCTTCACATTTCCTTTCTTCTAAGGTAAGTACACTTCTGTCTTCAGTTTCAAGTTCCCACATCGCTTTTAACATGGAATCTAGGTTTAGATTAAGGTGCATGACAGTAAAGTCGTGTTCATTCTTGTTGCTATGAATTTTCCCGAAAAGGATCCAACCCAGGCTGGTCTTTTGTGCACATGGTGTGCCTGGTGGGCCCTTGACTATTTCACTTTTAAATATCTGGGCACAGATTTCAACACCTAGCAATATATCTATACGTCCTGGCTGATTAAATCCAGGATCTGCTAGGCCTAGTCCCTTTAAATGTACCCAGTTGCTGGTAGATAATCTTTGTGAAGGTAGTTGCGCGGTGAGTCGCGTGGGCATTATGTATGCTTTAGTTTTAATCTTGAAACTGTCGTCGTGATTGGATAAAATCTCGATGTCCGCTGCGTGTTTCACTGCAGTCTGTGTTGAACCAATTCCCGTAATTTTTCCATGAACAGGGGTTCTTTTAAGGCGTAGTATTTGGGCAGCTCGTTCACTGATAAACGTGGCCTGTGAACCCTGATCCACTAGAGCTCGTAACACGATGGTGTGTCCGGTTTCATCCCGCACTGGTACAAGAGCAGTAGCCAATAAGGCAGTGGTTGCGTGTGTTGTTAAAAAGGATGATAGCTCAACCGTTGGTTCTTCAGGGACTGTATCATTTGTGATTTTTTCCTCTTGAACTTCACTATGATTTGCTTGAATTGTATCTGATTTGTTAGGGGAGGACCCCGGTGCGCTTGAATGTACTAATGTGTGATGGCGTTTATTGCACTTCCGACAATTCATATTCAATCGACAACGTATCGCATTATGTCCGGCAGCAAGGCAATTAAAACAAAGATTATGTTTTTTCACGACCTCACATCTTTCATTTGGTTCTAGTTTCGTAAACTCCCTGCAGTGGCTTAGAGTATGATTTTCTTCGCATAGTATGCAATCTCGTAAGGGTGTAGTCTCTGCTACGTGGACTGCCGATATACCTTTGGATATAGGTTTCTCCTTTGAAAGAGGGCCAACGAGTTCGAGCGTACGAAACTTCGTTTGCAAAAACTTAACTAAGTCTTCCCACTTCGGCAGCTCATCCATATCTTCCCGGTATGAAAACTCTTCCCAATCGCGATGTGACTCTGAGTCCAATTTCTGAACTGTCAGAAATATAATTAAAGGATCCCAAGAGTCAGTTGAAACCTTAAGATTCTTTAGGCTGTTGATACATTCAGTAGTAACATCTAATAATGATTTGATGTTATTGGCGGTTTGACTGGGAATTTTCCGTTGGTAAAATAATTTTTTCAAAAGAGAATTCACTATTATTCGTTTATTTCCATAGCGTACACTGAGTGTGTTCCAAGCTTGCTCATAATTCGTTTCAGTGGTTTGAATGTGTTTCAGTAGAATCTGGGCATCGCCAGTCATACTACTTTTCAAATAATGTAGTCTCTGTACGTTACTCAATGACGTATTTTTGTGCACTAAAGAGATAAACAAATCTCTGAACGCTGGCCATTCATCGTACACTCCGGAAAAAGTAGGCAGCTGAATTCTCGGTAACTTAACCTGTCCTTCTATACATGAGCTTGCTTCCGTTGGTTTTGGATGCGAAAACGTAGATAATAAATCTCGCAAATCGGCCAGTAAACATGAATATAAGTCTTCGTAAATAAAATAGTCTTCATTAGTAAAATACGATATATCAGACTTTTTTTCCTTCGGGACACATTTGACTAGATCTTGATGAGCGCTTCTGAACGTATTCCAGTATTCATTAATGGATTGTATACGGGTTTCAATATAACCCTTGGTTAGTCGTTGTTTAGGGCATTTCTTTAGGTTCGTTTGCGCCTTTTGCAGCAACAATGCAGTATCTTCGAGTATCAACAAACACTGCTCCGGTGTAGACATATTGGCAATCTCTGATAAATCCAATTGTAGATTTATAGACCGTAATTACTTGTTAAACACTCACGATGACAAAAACTTCAAATCCGCACAAATAACTCATTAACGTTCTTGCTCCTTATCTAAGGAATGTGGTTCTTTTGTATCGCAATCGATGAATAGAATGTTGTTAGTGACACTGATATCCGGCTCGAAATTCGACCATATGTTTTGGTGGTTAACGTTCACTTTGGTCTGCAGGGAGTTATGAATGAAAAAGACGTGGTGATGCGGCGAAGGATTTATTTCTACTAACTCGTACAAACAGTTTTGTTATTAATATAAAGGAAACACACACATGCAAAATCGTCTCACATTGAAATCTTTAAACTCAACAGACTTTGACCATAAAAAATTCGTTCCATGACTCTTATGAACTTTGAGGGTCGTATTGATGATTTTGGTGATTATAATTCTGTAACTACATACGTCTACAGCCGCGACCGATATTTTTATCAATATACAACTTAGCACTACCTGCAAATTGCAAAAAACGTAAGAAAATTTGAATTGTGCGGGCCACCCTGACGCTTTCACCTTAAGATAAAACTGCACTTGCTGTTGATCCACGAATCTACATGGTGCACAGAAAAGTGATTGCAAATCAAACTGCTTAGCTTATAAGATCCAATTAAAATATCTTACTCACTTTAACAAATATGATGCGTGATGAGTGATGACTGATTTATTTTATTTATAATGTTAGTTTAAGATGAAAGTAGTGATAGTTAAAGATACTTTAATTGGAAGTTACGATGTAGGTCAGTAGGTACTCGTACTTACCTGCAATGCACGCACACTTGGGGACTCACTTGCAAAGAGCTATTCTAAGTTACCCAAATATTTTTTTTCAGGGTGTTATATTCTCAATAGCCTGTGAACCACATAAGAATACCATAGTAACAACATCTGATGACAGATCTGTCAGGATATGGGGTCCCAACACAATGCCACTGCCCCCACACAACACTGCAGAATATTGGGAGACCATCAACATAGTATGTAAACATGAGGTCTATGGCCATTTAGCTAGGGTCATGAGGAGTTGTATAACAAATGATATAATAGTTTCTGTAGGTGAAGACTCAGCTATATGCTATTGGGATTATGAGGGCAAGTTGCTTAAAAAGGCCTTAACTCATCAGAATGGCTGTATATGGTCTGTTGACTCTGATGGGGGTTACTTAGTCACCGGTGGAGGTGATTGTGGGGTTATTCTACATCCCCTTACTGTAGCCACTGATTACTGCCATAATCATATTATTGATATTGGTGTTGCCACCCCCAAAAAAGTTTTTTTCACTGCTAGAAGAAACTTACTTGTTATAGATGAGAATAACTTGATATACTATGATGTTATAAACAAAAATAAGACTGAACATAAATTAAATCATGAATCAACGTATAAATTGCTAGCACTATCATCTTGTAAGCAACTGATTGCTGTTGCAGATATGAATGGTAAATTAGATGTATTTGTTGAGAAGTGTAAAGATGAGGCTTTTATTTTAAATGTTATTGATACAAAATTGCAAGAGGGAAAGATTTTGTCCATGCACTGGGCTGGAAATAGACATCTAGCATTTTGTTCTGGCGCCGGTAATATTACCGTCTTAGCTTCAAATAATGCGAAAGTGGAAGAATATGCACATTTTGTTTTACCAAACTGCAAAGAAAGATGGCTGACAGCCGCTGCAATAGATTCAGTTAACAATAACCTATTTTTTGGAGACAGATGTGGCAATATACACGTTTTCATAAAAGGCCAGAAGGATCCTGTAAAGAGTTTCAATAAGGTTCATGGGAGATATGGCCCCACCTCAATTAATATTAGAAATAGTAGTATGATCACTACAGGGAGAGATGGCACTATCAAATATTTTAGTATAAATGATAATACTGTTAAATACATGAGCAGCAACGATCTAGCTTTCGCTTGGGTCGAGAAATTCTTAGATAAAGACGAGAATATAGTTTGTGGCTTTCAAGAAAGAGTTTTTATTGTACATAATATAAAAGAGAATAGCAAAATACTAGAAGTGCCATGTGGAGGTGGACACAGATCGTGGGACGCAGTCAGATACTTCGAAAAAGTGGAAAAAGATTACGAAGAATTTATAAAACTGATTTATTTAAAAAACGCTGATATTAATGTTACAACTTTGCAACTTAGTAAAATAGTGTCGAGGAATTTAATAAACGGATCACATGCTAAAGAAGTTAATTGTTTGAAAGCACATAAAGTTGATAATAATACTAGAGTATACATTTCTGGTGGAGAAGATACTACACTTAGAATATCTAGTGTTGACGCAGAAATGAACTTCAGAGACGAAGTTACTTTCAAACATTTATCCAGTGTAAGAACTCTAAAAACGTATCCTTTAGAAGACAAACATTTCCTACTTCTATCTGCAGGTGGAAGAGCACAACTTTACATTCAAGATATAAAATTAACCAAAGGCGATAATGAAATCAATGTAAAATCAGAAGAATTAATAGATTATCAAATAAAAGGTACAGATAAAGAAAGAAAAGGTAATCAAACATGGAGGAATCGTTCCATTGACTTTGATCCTGAAATGAGAATCATGGATTTGGATTTGATAAAAGACAAAGATGACTATATCGTCTTCACTGGTTGTTCAGACTCATATCTTAGAGTGTTCTTGTTCAAAGAAAATAGCAAAAAGATAGAATTCGTGAAAGATTCGAAGTACCACAAAACTTGTATACTAAAAACCAAAATCATTAAAATTCTGGATAAAAAGATCCTCATAACGTGTACAACAAGAGGTGATGTTACATTTTGGGATGTAACCACTGTAATAGAAACAGATTTACAACCATTTTTCACAACAAAAACCAACAAATCAGGCATTAACAGTATAGCCACCACCATCCTAACAGAAAGCAGAATACTTCTCACTACAGGTGGTGACGACAATGCCATCCATATAATTGTCCTGGAAATCCCTGACCAGAATGACTTGACATCAACGAAAGTACTAAATAGTTGGAGCAGTTCCAAGTACCATAGTTCACAGATAACTGGCTTGTGTCTGATGGATGACTATCTGATATCCACGTCAATTGATCAGAGGCTTACGTTGCTAAAATGGCGGGTTAGTGAAAAGGGGATAGAATGCAAGTTCTTGTCTCAAACTCATACAGATGTCGCTGATGTTCAGGGGATCGATCTTTTGGAACATAATAGGTAATTATGAATAATTAAATTAATTTATAGATTGGTCATCGTACATTGGCATATTTGTTGCTATCTAGCCAACGTACCTAATTAAAAACCTTTTATGCATTTGATGAATTGCTTATTCATCTGTAATTTGCAATTTATGTACGTATTTGATAGTGGTACAGGAGTCCAATGAGTTCATGACGGTTTAGACGCGGTGTACCATGAACATATAGGATAAACTTGTGCCTTATCTGGTTGTGAGATTACGTCTTACAATATTCACTTTTACTAACCGTGTATTTCTTTTTACAGGAATTCTATAACAGTATGCGTTTTCGGAAAAGGAATGGAGGTCATAGCTGTACCAAAAGTAGGCGCATAGTCTCTCATAGTTGAGGTACTCGTAATGGCTGGATGCTGCATACGAAGAGATGGCGAATTTGCTGGGTAAGATTTTACATTGCTATAGTTTATTGCTAATCTTACATATACTGCCGTTCTCCGATATTATGGTCTTTTTATGTATAGATAATTAAAGACTGGCTTCTGCCCGCGACTTCGTTCGCGTGAATTTCCCGCTTGCAACATGTCTTATTAATGCTCCGCTCCTTTTTGTCATAGCGTAATGTTATATAGCCTATAGCCTTCCTAGATAAATGGACTATCCAACTCAAAAATAATTTTTCAATTCGAGCCCGTAGTTCCTGAGATTATCGCGTTCAACTCAACAAACAAACAAACTCTTCTGTTTTATAATATTATAGTATAGATATTATTATTCCAATACAATGAAATACTACTTTAAAAAATAAGAAACCGATGACGCTGCTCTGGTGTTCCTCTTTGATGGATTGCATGAGTTGGCTAAGGCTGCCTGTAGTACAAGGCTGATAGAAATAAAACCGATAAAACACCTATAAAACATGTGGACCAATTGATGATGTTAATCAATCCTTCGTCCATAATTATTACCAGATCTAATTTCACGCTCATTTGAAAATTGTAATGAAAATTACACGTCAAAGAATGCACGTAAATCTCACAAGTGTTAGTGAAACTTAAATGTTAACGTCTAAGATATTGCTTGCCGTTGTTACTGAGTTAGCACAATATGTAGTTTATTGGGCGGGACTATCTTCGGCGGTGAGTAGATAGTAGTATGAATATCTCCCACCTGGACATAAGTTGCCATGGCTGACCTGGAAGTCTTTGAATGGACTCCGGACACAGGTTTTTCGCATTAAGGAAAACCTGCTCAGGTGGACCTCCACCTGAGCAGGTCATTAATTGATCTTCATTAATGACTACGCCCTGGAGTGTAAATGTGCTGCTGTTCTACAAACATTGGCACTTAATATTGTGTCCTGCATGTGCTGTTGTATGCTCACTACAGGAACTGATTGAATCTACAGAAATCCCCAAATAAATATCTCTTTACTGTGCCGACACAATTTAGATTGATACCGAGTATACCGACACGCTTAGTAGCAGCAGATATGATTCATAATTGCAAAAATGCCTAAATTGTTATTTCTAAAGGTGGACGCACACCTATCCGCGCCGAACGCGCCGAACGAACCGAAGTCAAGGAGGCCTGTCCACAGAAAAAGTAGTTATTCTAAAATAAAGTAAAATAAGCCATGGCAAATAAGATAGAAGCATTGACTCAGATTAAGTTAGGTAAGTACAGTGCGTATGTACGTGTACGTATATGTTCTAACGTATTATATCACACTTATAATTCAAGCTCAAGTCCATTTTACCTCATGCGGGTATAACTTTTTTAATGTACTGATTTTTTCTCGGATCTATTGCTTAAACTTTTAATTTTTCTACTGATTTCTTCAAATTCCATCTGGCAACACTGGTCGAATCGCGCGCATTAGCCGCGCCGAATCTGATGACGTCATCCGAATTTGTCTCGGATTTCTGGGGTTCTGCTCGATTCGGACGATTCGACGCGGATAGGTGTTCGAGGTTTCATAGGATTTCATACAAGTAATTCTAAAATTCGATGCGTTCGGCGCGGTCGATTCCTTCGGCGCGGATAAGTGTGCGTCCACCTTAAATTGCAAAGGGCGGTACGCGTTTTAGAGGACTGTCCTATGTAATTTGTGATGATCAAAAAGTGCTGATGTCAGCGTAATTGTAATAAATAGGTTTTGATTGGTTTGGATACGTAATCTTTAAAAAAAAATCGTAAGCCTTGTTTAATTGGACACAAGTAAGCATTACAAACAAATAAAGTTCACGTCAGCATGATGTTGCGTGGCGTTCGGGAAGAAAGCCACTCAGCCTTGTTCGAATTGTGCCAAGCTGTACCTAACATGATTCAGCTATGGTAGATTCTTAATGAAGTTTACTGTTCGGCACAACAATAAAGAAAGCCCTTTAAGTGCAGTGATTTCTTCGGTTTTTTTCTTCAACCCTTGGATACCCAATGCTGAGTATAGGTCTCTTGCACTTATGGCGGCTTTGTGTCATGGATATCCACTTTCTTCCGGCCACTTTAATGAATCTCGATCGTCTGCCCACCTAGTCGGTTGTCTTGCCACATTCCTCAGGCTTTGCTTGATTGTTGGACAAATACTGTCGGCTTAAAGTGTTGTGAAGCATCCCATGCTCTATTGAAGTAGCATGACATGAAACATCAGATCGATATATCCGCAACGCCTATAACATTGAGAGCATACTTTCTTGAGTCAAAAATAGTTTGTTATCGTGTTACAGTAATAAACTCTAGCTTATCTCAATTTCGGCAGCTGTCGGAAATACCACTGTACAAGCTTTAAGTGTTTTATCTAAATACGATAGTAGTGCAAGTGTATGCAGCTGTAATCTTGTCATCTTGGTAACTGCTACACCTATTAATAGTCGACAAGAGAAACAAATGGGCGCCGTTATATAAAATTATGGAAAAACATACACATAACAAATCAACAATTTCCTGCCCTTATCCCAATTTATTGACGACCTGAATGGCGCAAGCGGTAATGAGGCTGCCTTACTTTTGCAAATGTTTGTGTGATGAGCATGGACCTTTGTTTCCGAGTCATAGATGTTTATATGATTAATAAGAATGTATTTACAAACAAAAAACTACATATGTAGTATATCAACTGTCTGGCCACGATACAAGCCTTGCTTAGTGTGGCACTAGATGGCGCTGTGTGTAATGTTCAGCGATATTGATTTGTGGCCGGCGCAGCACGTTTCTTCTTGTATACTTCTCTATTACTTGTCATCTTTCAGTCACTTCCCTTCTAGCTATATCACCCTTCAGTCCTTCCATTTCAAGAAACAAACAAAGAGGAAAATTACATAAATCGCACATTCTGGCTCCATTCAGGAGTATATCGGCACTTGTATATAATGTGATCTCCAGTAGATTAGATTAGATACTTGTACCGCTATATAACATTGATACGGCCGACTCCTCTGCATTTGTCAGTGTGTTGTGACTCTATCTGTGATATAATAGTGAGTACTTGTATTTTGTGTGTTTTTTATCATCATTATGGTATTTTAATCATTTTGGATTATGTAACGAAACAAATGCTACAAAGCATTTTTAGAAAAGAATACGGTACTTACTTAAAGTTTGTGTATCATGTGACTTATTTATTTGCTAACATGGGACAATTGGTACTCGTAGATACGTACTCATTATAATGCAACCTTTTACTACTTAAATATGAAATGGTTAATGTTTAAGTTGCGGTCATATTTTCGATGGGTGGCTTTTCAAAAGCAACAAGCCACGTTCGTGGCTAAAAAAATCGAATTCTTAAGAAAGTCAGTGATTAAGACTAAAGGCCTAAACAGGCCCACAATGTGTGTAAATAAAAATACTCTTATATATTGGGATAAGTAAAAGCGGCCGGTAAAGACTAACTAACTTTACATTTCGTGTATTTGTAGAATATTGTAGAAATCAGAAAAATGTTTATCTCTGCTTCTTCGTGTTTCTTTCAGTTATAAATATTTAGTTATTCGTAGAAGGAAACTAACTTAATAACTCTTCTTGTACTGGGCAGATTATGTTAGAAAATGTAGTTTTGATTTACCAAACAGAACGTCCATAGAAACAAGCATTATCTTAGCTTTGTTATTATTTTGAGTGGCGGTAGATTATATGATTGATGGTTTGCTATCTCATCTCAATTGATTTCAAGTACAAGATTGCATCTTTGGAAAGCCCACCACTAGAGTAGAGTTACTAAGTTTTGTTTGTGTACGTCGTTTTCCTGCATTGCTTTCGTCTTTAAATATATTTTTCCTGTTCATGGTGTAGTGAAGAGAATTATACTTATTATACATACAAACATCCATGACTCAGAAACTATCAATATCGATGCTCATCACACAAACATTTGCTCCTACCGGGATTCGAACCCGGGACCCTAACGGCCAGTCTATCTATCTTTGGTTTTGTTTACTGTCGATAGTTATTATGTTGACACTTTTTGATGAAACTTTTTGATAGAAGTAATGTAAAATTTCAACCCACAGTAAGCTGAACCAAAGATAGATTGGTTACTGAGCCTGGCCGTAAGAACGTATGTAGGTACTTTTGAGTATAGATGTGAATGGCTATAATAATAAAATAAAGTATAAATAAAACTCCTAACATAACACCTGTAATCACCGAAGAGTTAGGCATACACGAAACGTGGGTGTACTTATCACACCCACATTTCCTCAGTGATTGTCAGTTCCATGTAATTGGGGCGGAACTATTACCAACAACCAGGCACAGATCTACTCCACGCTGCTCCTGAGAAATACCTGATGGAAAACCCATAAATAATATTTGACAGTCACAAATGCCAATTGATTCTCACTACAATTATTATAAGTGATCATAATAATTAAAGGAAGTCCTACGCATCTCACGATGTTTTTCCGGTATAATTATGTTTCTATAAATTCTTGTTGTTAGGCAGAAATATATGACGCACGCAACCAGTATTATTCCAACTGTTGGTTTGTGCGGAAGCCAGTATAGAATTTCCCGAACTCGTTGTATAAAAAAATAAATAGTGAAAGTTGAAAGTGAGCTTTGTTTAATTTGTATTTGTTCCGTTCGAGATCTATAAACGTCACTTGGCGTGCGCTTTAGCTTATACACGTTCCCGTCTAGCGCCTGTGTCCTAAATGTACAACAGTGATAAAAATAATGCTTTTTCATTCGTGCCTGCATGAGTTTCAGCCTTATTCGTAAGTGAAGTTTATATGTAGATCTTGGCCATAATAAATAAAAATTAATATCGCTGAACATTAACACACAGCGCCATCTAGTGCCACACTAAGCAAGGCTTGTGTCGTTGACACCAGATAGTTGTTATACTTTTTTGTTTGTAAATACATACTTATTATAGGTACTTATAAACATTCATGACTCGGAAACAACAAACAGCTACAACTTTGACCTCGTACTAAATACCTGCAAACATAAAATTTCCTACAATATTTCACCAGTTGGTAAATAGATCCATTCATACGAGTACTTTGGAATATTTGAAACATTACCAGACCTGGAATTTGCACCCAGGAGTTTCCCACGAGAGCCGTACTTTAAACCACGAAACCTATGATTCAAAGAGTAGCAGTAAAGTCATTCGCGTAACACCAACCTAATTCATTTAGTTACACACCTTATACGGTTTCTTGCGTCGGTAAAAGGTGCGTTACTGGAAATTATAAAACAAATAAAACATGTAAGTCCCATTATTTAAATAAATAAAATTCATCGGATATCATTTGTGGTGTCTTAATTGTTATAAAAATATTAATTCCCTATTTGGATCGGATATTGTTAACAATTTCATAGGTTTTAGATTATTTTTTCCAAGGAACCCTACTTTTTTTGTAAAATTTGCTAGCTTAACGTATTACTTATAACAGTACAGCTACCTGTCAGCGTAAGTCCCGTCACAATCGATCCAACTGTTTCGGAGTACAGCCTCAACAAACAGACAGACAAAAAAGTGCTTTTAATACAAGTAGATATGAAAAAAGAATGCTATATTTTAATTACTTACAAACAGACGCGCAATTTAATTTTTTTGTATAAATGTATAGATAAAGAAATTTTGATGTTTTGTAAAGTCGTAAAAATCGCGCGAAACAGGAGAAAATCAAGTACCTAGATTCAATCAAACCGATTTTTTGTTGCCTTAATTACATAATGGTCTGACCTCGCGTTGTCTGCCATAGGAAGTCTAACTCATGCCAGTTCTAATAATACTTTCGCACACACGTGTATGGTTTGATACGTAGCTTTAGTTTGTTTTATCTTTGGAATTTATTTATAAAATCTGTGATAATCTTTAGTAAAGGAATCTTACTGTAGGTAAGTATCTAGTTTTATTAGCTACTTACATATGAATCATTATGTGAGGGTCCTACTTATGAGAATCCCAAGATTTAATTGCAACGGTATATATGTACTACACATACCCACCTGAAGGGGAAAGTACCTACTCTAAATACTGGAGATAGCAAATTTTACTCAAAGGAAACGTTCCTTTATTTTTAAAAAGAAAAAAGGATAGGGTCAATCATATGGATCAAATCTCTTTAACAAACATGATAAATTAAATTAAAGGAAAACCATGAATAAAAAAGCATAAACTTATTGAATTTATCCCATTGAATTTATAACTGTTCTTTAGATTTCATGGTTTTCACTTCATTTATTTTATCATGTTTGTTAGATAGATTTTATCCATATGATTGCCCCTATCGATTGATGTAAAAAAAGTACAGGATGTTATTGAAATGAAACATCACTCTCTAATGCGACTTCCTACAAGGTTGCGTTAAACGTTTAACGCTATCATGGAGACCCCCCCCCCCCTCCCCCTTCCTATTTTCATTTCCTCATTACGAAGTCTCACCTCTTCCGCGCGGAGGGACTCCACGCACTACTCTTCGAACTTCAGTCGGTTCGATTCCGGAGTGTAGCAAGCGCATTTTCGAAAATCTGTGAATGCAGATTTGTTTCTTTTAAAAAATAAAGGAATGTTTCCTTTGAGTAAAATTTGCTATCTCCAGTATCTCGAGGATGAATGGATGTTTGTTATTCTTTACGCAAAAAATACTGAACTCAACGCGTGTTCTTGAGCATAATTATAATGGGACTAGCTTATGTCTGCGTCTTATTGTCACACGGTAGTGCTACCAGAATAAAAAGTATGTATGTTATGTTGGGAGGTCAGCGTGGATCGATAAGTTCGTTGATTCAAACAGCTGGATCACTTTCCATATATTTAATCATAAATATTGGGTGAAAAATACAGTGATTATTTAAATAAAATGTGATTTGAATTAAAAGCTGAACGGGGCAAAAACAATTACATGGCCCGAGAACACAGACATTTTTTGTGACAGTGACAGACAGTAGCATAGAGTAAAAACATTCTTAATATGCAGATTATAAATATGAACATACGTTCAATTACTTTTTAACACTTCCCCTTAAGCTGCATATTATCATTAAAACAAAAACATTTACATTCAAACACTTACATAGGATAGAGATACATGCTCAACTCTATTAAACATTTCTTACATTTAAGTCATACATAAAACCTTTATGTTTACTACATGGCAGAGCCTTAGTCAGAATGTCTGCTATCATTCTGTCTGTAGGAAGATAAGTTACATGGATACAACCATTGTACGCTAAATCTTTCACAAAATGATATCGAACATCGATGTGTTTTGTCTTCTTGTGACACTCTCTACTCTCCAAGAGCTTAATTGCACTTAAATTATCATTACGCACCTTACATTTAATTTTACAACCTGTTATTTCATGACAAAAACTTTTTATGAATAATACATCTTTACATGCATCGCCTATAGCCAAGTATTCGGCTTCGGTGCTAGATAATGCAACACAACGTTGTTTTCTGCTTTCCCAATTGACAGTATTGTTACCAATCTTAATTACAAATCCTGAATAAGATCTTCTGTCAACAGGATCATTCGCCCAGTCAGCATCAGCAAACACCTCTAAATTATCATTTTTACATTTAGTAAAAATCAAACCATAATTTAAAGTATTTTTCAAATAACGAAGGATCCTTTTGGCAGCCAACCAATGACTTTGATCATAATTATTATTAAATTGGCTCAACATACTCACACTGAATGAAATATCAGGTCTAGTGCATACACTTAAGTACATAAGGCCTCCAATCAGTTCTCTATAATTGAATTTACACTCATTATTTTCAAGAGGTTTTTCAAATTTATCATTTACAGACATTGGTGTAGAGACACCTTTACATTCTAACATGCCAAAACGAACAAGGAGTCTTTTAATGTACTCTGATTGTTTTAAAATAATAGTACCTCTATCTCTATCTCTATGCACACTGATGCCAAGACAGTTTTTGATAGATCCCAAGTTTTTGATCTCAAAATTATTCTTTAACAATGAAATGAGAGCTTCTTTTTCTAAATTACAGTTACTAAATATATAAAAATCATCTACATATAATGCCAAAATTGTAGACTTAGTATTATTTCTTTTTACATAAACACATGGCTCACAATGTGTTTGTGAATATCCATGACTAGTTAACAAATTGTGTACAGTCTCATTCCATACTCTACTTGCTTGTTTTAAACCATAGATGCTTTTTTGTAACATACATACTTTTTTATCATCTATTTCAAATCCAGGAGGCTGCTCCATGTAGATTTCCTCCTGTAGGGATCCATTCAGAAACGCAGTAGTGATATCTATATGGTCAATGTCCATATCTTTTTCATTAGCTAAATTGAATAAAATACGCAAAGTTGAATGTCGAACTACGGGTGAAAACGTCTTATCGAAATCCACACCAGGTTTCTGACTAAATCCTCGTGCAACTAAACGTGCCTTAAATTTATCAAAATTTCCTGACGCGTCTTGTTTGACCTTGAAAACCCACTTCGACTTTATAACATTTCTATTCAATGGTCTGTCTACAAGCGTCCAAACCCCGTTCTTAATCAAAGAATTATATTCCTCTTTCATCGCGGACTCCCATTCAGTCTTATTAGTACCAGCCATTGCATCATCATAAGACTGGGGCTCATCAAAACATGGTGTATGAGAGAGAAAAGAACTATCAGAAAGATAGTCATCATACCTCTTGGGTCGAATACCTCTTGTTGTCCTCACTGGACGACCACTGGCAGCCATCTCAGGAATGAACTCGGTGTCCTCTGTGTCATTGCACAACGAGCTGTCAGACTCATCAGAGAGCTGGCTTCTCTCCACAGCAGGAGACTGACCTCTCTCTATAGCAGGAGACTGACTTTTCTCCTCCACTGGAGACCGGCTTTTCCCCACGCTTGGAGACTCGCTTCTCTCCCCAGCAAGAGAATCACTCTGACTGGTGGCCTCAATACCAACAGAGGGCTCCTGCACTGGAGTGTCTGAAATTTGAGAAAAAATCTGATTAATGCCAACAATATTATCATTATTTCTACTAGAATTATTATTCATGTCCAAATTAATAAAATTATTATTATTATATTTTATATTAGAATTATCATTATTTGTCAATTCAATAAAATAAACATTTCTAGATTTAATTATCCTTTTAGGATTGCAGGGGTCCACCAATCTGTAGCCTTTCGAATAATCACAATAGCCTACAAAAATAAATTCTTTAGATTTTTCACTAAATTTACCACTACGTTTACTTTCAGGTACAAGAGAAAATACTCGACATCCAAACACCCTTAAGTGACTAAGGTTCACTTTGGAACCAGTCCAAACTTCCTCAGGGGTGGTGCCAGGCAACGCAGCAGTAGGGGACCTATTTTTCAAATAAATCGCTGTCATTACAGCTTCACCCCAATAGCGCGGTCCTAGGCCAGAGTCAGAAAGCATTGTCCTCGCTTTTTCAACTAAAGTCCTATTTAATCGCTCTGCGACACCATTTTGCTGCGGACTGTACGGTATAGTGGTTTGGTGGACTATCCCTTGACTAGATAAATAATTGGTGAATTTTGCACTGCAGTATTCACCGCCATTGTCTGACCGTAAACATTTAATCAAACATTCAGTCTGTTTCTCCACTAAAAGCTTAAACTTGATAAAACATGACATTACCTCCTCTTTGTTCTTCATTAAGAAACCATATGTCTTCCGCGAGTAGTCATCGGTGAACGTCACCAGATAACGTGCTCCTCCCCAACTAGGCTCGGACATGGGACCAAAGACGTCAGAGTGTACTAACTCCAACAGTCGTTGAGCTCGCTTGGTACTACCCTTAGGAAAGGTCTTCACTGTTTGCTTTCCCATGATGCACGGAATACAATCTCCAAACTGACTGCTGTGAAATTTTACACCTTCAGCAAGATTATCACGAAGTGCACACATACCACGAAGACTCAGGTGTCCCAGCCGCTTGTGCCAGACATCCACTGGCACCGAACCAGCTGCTAAAGCACTCTCCTGCTCCTGTACTTCACCTGGCAGGGTGCATGAGGACGCAAAACTACTCTGAGAACAAGAAGAGTTAGGCACAGAACAATCTAACCTATAAAGACCATCTATATGAGATGCAGAGGCTAATACTTTGTTTTTGTTCTTAATATGACATTTATCATTGTTAAATATCACAGAATATCCTTTATCAGTTAATTTGCTTACAGATAATAAATTGGCCGAGAGATTAGGAACATAGAGGACATTTTCTATGGTTCTAGAACACTTATCAAAAGAAACAGTTACATGACCTTTCCCTTTGCATTGCAATACATTATTATCAGCCACAGTAACCTCACTTGTGAAACTAGTGTTCATAGACGTAAAGAGGTTCTTGTTATTACACATATGTGATGTGCAACCCGAGTCAATTAACCAGTTTGCACTATTTATACACTCAGCTAAGGCACACACCAAAAATGTTTCACTTTGCGCGGAGGCTTGCACTGGCTTTTTATTGCCTTTATTTTTGTTATCACGCTTAAGCTTAAAACACTTCGATTTTACGTGGCCCGGCTTCTTGCAGTAGTGACAAACCACGAAGGACGACTCGCTGGGTACGGAGACTCCGTTGTCGCTCTGTTTGCGGAACTCCTCCTGTAGAAGACGCGCTCGCACTGCTTCGCTTGTCAGATTTTCCAGGACATTTGCGGTCTCCAGACTCGAAACAAGCACATCAAACTCCTGCGGCAGCCCACTCAGTAGTAATTCTGCTACTTCCTTGTCTTCGATGACACGGCCGATGTCAGCAAGCTGCTGTACAAGTGTCATCACCCCGTCGATATATTCTCCCATGGAACTGTAGTCGTTGTAATTCGATCTATGTAGCTTCCGGAGCAGCAGGACCCTTCGGTACAACCCTTTGTCCTCAAAAACGTCCTTCAGCTTGTCCCATGCCTGTTTTGCGGTGGTGACTGACCTGAGGTACTGGATGCAGTTGCTTCTCACAGATAGGCAGATTCGTGCCAACGCTCTTTGGTCTTTGGCAGGAGTTATTACCTCTCCCTCAATTATCTCAATACATGGCCACAGCCCTTCCATAATTAGAGCCATTTTCATTTGGAATTTCCAATTGTGGTAGCTCGCCACACCGTCCAGCTTGTCGAATGAGTAGGCGGCATGAGGCCCTTGCGCGCCCTCGCTCGACATTGTAAATCACTTGGTAATATGTTTTTAATCGTTTTGATTCTTGAAATTTGCGCAGTACTCACAGCGTGTTTTCTCCTGGGCCCATAACCTGTTGGGAGGTCAGCGTGGATCGATAAGTTCGTTGATTCAAACAGCTGGATCACTTTCCATATATTTAATCATAAATATTGGGTGAAAAATACAGTGATTATTTAAATAAAATGTGATTTGAATTAAAAGCTGAACGGGGCAAAAACAATTACATGGCCCGAGAACACAGACATTTTTTGTGACAGTGACAGACAGTAGCATAGAGTAAAAACATTCTTAATATGCAGATTATAAATATGAACATACGTTCAATTACTTTTTAACATGTTAATTATACTATATAATATTTCAGGTAAGTATAAACTATCTGTGTGCTAAATTTCACCCGAATCCGTTCAGCCGTTCTTTCGTGATTGAGTAACAGACATCTATCCATCCATCCAAACTTTCGCATTTGAAATTTATTTATTTATTTATTTATTTAGGTTAACCAACAATTGTTTACACAATGTACATTTCTGACTTAATGACTAGAGTAACATTCACAAGTGCAACAATTAATTACAGGTTAACACCACATGCACAAAAACGGTTTAACATAACATAATTTTATATGTTATTGACATTGGAACTTATTTATACATTATATGCAAAGAAATAATTAAAACAATAATAATTAAAGCTATCAAATCATTCATTCAATGCTGTATATAATACTGATAAAAACTATAATTGAAATTGATGAAATTGTGACTAATTGTTTGGATTATAAAAACGAATTTACAAAAAAGAAAAAACGCAGTTGAAAACAGGATTGAGATAAAACCAAAATCAAAATTAAAATCCAAGTCAAAATAAATTAACATCAAAATTAAAATCAAAATCAAAATAAAAAACAATTATAATCAAAATTAAAGTCACAATTAAAATTAAAAACAAAATTAGAAATAAAAACAAAATTAAAATTCAGAACAAAATTAAAATAACCATAAAAATTAAAATTAAAATAATAATCAAAATTAAAATTAAAATAATAATCAAAATTAAACTTAAAATAATAATCAAAATTAAAATTAAAAACAAAAATTAAGATCAACATAAAAATTAAAATTTAAAATCAAAATTAAATTAAATCACCATTGGAATTATTTACAAAAGCTAATTGAAATTGATGAAATTGTGATAATTTTTTGGATTATAAAGACGAATTTACAAAAAAGAAAAAAACGCAGTTGAAAACAGGTTTGAGATACAACCAAAATCAAAATTAAAATCCAAGTCAAAATAAATTAACATCAAAATTAAATTCAAAATCAAAATAAAATAAATTATAATCAAAATTAAAGTCACAATTAGAATTAAAAATTAAAAACAAATATAGAAATAAAATTAGAAATAAAAACAAAATTAAAATTCAGAAATAAAATTAAAATAACCATAAAAATTAAAATAATAATCAATACTAAAATTAAAATAATAATCAAAATTAAAATTAAAAACAAAATTAAAATTAAAAACAAAAATTAAGATCAACATAAAAATTAAAATTTAAAATCAAAATTAAATTAAATCACCATTGGAATTATTTACAAAAGCTCGTAGGAATTTATTTATACTATCGTGGTGTATATCTACCAAGTCACTGCAGCCATTAAGGATTTTGCACAATCTAGATATCGGAGAATTCGCACCAAGCACAGACTTTCGAAATGGCGGGCACAGGGGTGTTATCTTATTTCTAGGATATCTGGAAGGGGCACGGAATCTAATAAGATTCAGTAAACCGGGGCAGTCGATCTTATTGCGTAACAGTTTGTAAAGAAACAAAACATCGGTTTTATCTCTACGCATAGACAACGACTGCATCTTAAAATGGCACAGACGAACATTATAGGAGGGCAGACGCTTAGATTTCCCATCACTGAAAGCTAAATGCCACACAAAACGTTTCTGAACCCTTTCCAGACGCAACATGTGAGTGGCATAGTGAGGTCTCCACACAACACTACAATATTCCATAACACTCCGTACGAAACTGTTATATAACATTATCTTGGTGCCACTTTTACGAAAGCCTTTGGTGTTACGAAGTAGGAACCCAAGCGTTTTTGACGACTTTTTAATAATTTTATCAATATGAGGCACAAAAGTGACCTTTTTGTCAAAGTGTACTCCTCGATCCCTTATTGTTTCGACTTCTTGGACTCGCTCTTGGTCTATGAAGTACTCTGTGTCAATCGATTTAAGTTTTCGCGTATATTTTACATGATAACATTTCTTCGGATTCAGTTGCATTTTATTATTGTGACACCATTTTATAACTTCGTTAAGATCATGCTGCAGAAGTTCGCAGTCTCTTTTTGTACGAAACCGTGTTGGTTATCATTAAGATACAATCCTAACTGCTGCTGAAGGTGCGGACATATAATAGATTCAAAAATCTTTGCGAATGTGGATAGAATTGAAATTGGCCTGTAGTTGCTTACGTTATCTTTTTCATCTGACTTATGCACTGGGACTACTTTGGCTGTTTTCCATTTAGATGGAAATGTTCCAGTATCCAGCGATGTATTATATATTATTAGTAAAGGAGATACTAGAGCTGTGGCACAGTTATAAATAAAGATGGGTGGGATACCATCCGGCCCAGGTCCTTTACTAATGTTTACGGTTTTTAGTTTTTTTAGTAAACAATCGCGGTCAATCACTGGAATACTCAAGCCCTGACTATTATTATGCAGTGCTTGGAGGTACTTTGTGCGGCAGTTGATTTCTGTATCTTTGTCAAGCGTGTACACGGCTGCGAACTGATTAGCAAAAAGGTCGCAGATTTCAGAACCGTTAGATGTAACAACCTGTCCATTAGTCATTGCCAAAGGGTAGCCACTAGAGCCACCGCGTTTCGCTTTTATGTAACTCCAGAGATGTTTGGGATTATCTTTTATGTCCTTCTCAATTCTATCCATATAGGCATTATATAGATTTATGGCTAGCTTTTCACACCGCTTGGTAACCAGTTTCAGTTCAATATTATCTAAAGGATTCTTATATTTTCTGAAACGTAACCTCAACCTGTTTTTTTCCTTTAATAATTTGATTAATGCTATATCAAACCACGGCGGATAGCGACTATTGTTTGGTTTCCGATCAGGTACAAATTTCCCAATAGCATCATGGAGACACTTGTAAAAAATTGCCACCATGTCATTCACATCACTAGTATTTAGAAAAAGTTCATTCCAGTTTAGCTTATTTAGGTAATTATTAATTTCAGTGTAATTAGCCTTATAAAAGTTAGGTCTCGAGTCCATGTTATATGGTAAACTACTATTCTTTAGCAAAGACATAGTTAGTTCAAGGGGGGGATGCAATTTATCGATAGCTACCAGAGAATTGCTAGACTCACTCACCACACAAGTTTGCTCTGTTGATAAGACCAGATCCAGTATTCGGCCAGAACAGTTTTTTACGTGATTATATTGTGATAGTTGATTCACGTTCATGAAGTCTAAGAGGTTTTGACAAGCCTTGGGTAAGGAATCATTTACGGTGGTTTTATCCCAATTTAATTTACTAAGGTTAAAATCACCAATTATGTAACAGGGGATGTCCGTTGAGTCGAGCACTCTGTTGCAGCTATCCACAAAATGATCCAACGTTGCGAGACACACTGGTGGTGGCAGATAGACAGCACAAAGAGCAACTTGGCGTGACTTGTTAGATGTCGACATGTCAAGTGTGACCCAGAGGTCTTCACAATTACTTTGCCAGCGTTCGATACGTGCGGAGTTAATTTTTTTATTTATTGCTATCAAGACTCCTCCTCCATTTTTGCTGTGCTGAGAACCAGCTGTTTCTCTGTCCCGTCTGTAAACTTCATAACGATCATCAAACAATTCACTGCTCAATACATTACTGTTTAGCCAGGTTTCTGTTAATACTATAACATCATAATTCATATTGCACAGATTACAGTAAAAAATATTCGTTTTAGTTCTTAGGCCTCTACAATTTTGGTAATAAATTGAGATATCTTTGAATTTTATGCGGTTTAAACCTAATGCATGCATTAAATTACTATAGAAAAAATAATAACAACAATTACATACGCATCAATTATCACTCGACCTTACTAAGACTATTTTTGTTCCTAATCTGTATATGATCCGCGCCATCAGTTTTCCTCACAAATATTCTGCCGTTTCGGACCCACACGTATTTATAATTCTTCTCTTTGGCTTTAGTCCTCGCAGCTGCATGAAGAGCTCTATTCGTCGGGGACAGATGTTCAGTAACAAAGACTGGAGATATTGGTCCAGCATATCCGAGGTGTTGAGAGTTCAGCTTTTCTTTAGGGTTGGCTTGATTGTACTTAATTGTTGCTGCCAGAAGATGATCGCGCATCCTTGGTGATGCCAATTGGACGATTATAGAGCGAGGGCGGTTACTTGATGGGTTGGCCTTAGCAATACGAGTGCAATGCAGTACATCTCTTTCGCTGATTTCGCAATTAACCACACTCGCAAGTTGAGTTACTATGTTGTAAACATTTTCATTTTTATTCTCCGGTACACATTAAATAGTAGTAAGATAACAAAATATTGGCTTCTGTAGCTATAGCTAATACTAACCTACTTTACTAGAGTGACCTAGGTTATTGTCTGGACAGGCACATTATAAAGCGTATAAAACACCTCTTCACGAAGCCGAAAGGCACTTGTTCTTCATGTCATTGTGATCAGTTTTTTGTTGGAGATATGGGAGGTCAAAGTTGCAACTTTTTGTCAAGTTTTTTTTAAATACAATTTTATTTTGTAACATTTTGACTTGTAACACCTCCACGACCCCCGTACTATTCAATCCATCCATCAGCACAATGTTTTAAGTGCGTTACATTGAGTTCTATCACAAAACATGATTTATAACCTCAAAAAAGTTGTTTCCCAGCAATATTTTTTGCGTAAAGTTACTTAGTTTGATGTACAGAATGCTTGGTTAACGGCTTTGTGATGAGGTGGATTACACCCTGTATAGTCCTTTCACAATTATTTTACTTGTTTATGTCACGGTCAGAATCATTATAATAATTATTATTATAACATCTTCGGAGACTCTCGCTTGGCAGCTGGATCAAGGGCTGGGTTCATTTTATTTTATTTTATTTTGGCAACAAACAGTCATGTATTTACAAACAATAACATTAGAAATTGGTTCTTTACAACAGACCTATAGTGCCGACAATGTGTCTTAAGATATATACAATAAACTCCTGACAAGGAAAAACGTGCAAGAAATACATTTATATTTTTTTTTTGTATGAGAACTGAAATGTTCAATGCAGCCTAATTCACAAAGCAAATCGAAGACTTTACTTTGTAAATCAAGCTTCATTGAAAATGAGTACCTTCGTAGATAAAGTAAATTTGAGTTTAAATTATTGATAGTATATCTACTTTTAAGTTTTTGTTTAAGGCTATTAAGAGAATTGTTAAAAAGATCTATGTCTGTAAATTCTCTATTATAATTGTTAGTGGAACGGTATATAAAGCTCAGTGCGGCAGTAGTTCTGGACACGGCGCGTATTGTTAGGAGGTTCCTCTCTCAAGAGCCCTGACTACCGGCAGCTCGGACCCTGTTCCCATATGTATATTTTTAAATGTTTTTTTATATAAGAATATTTAAAAATGTAAATCAATATTAAAATAAATGAATAATAATAAAACTCTTTATTTCATTACAATGACAACATTGTTACAGACATCTTAACAACATACAGAATATGTACACAGATAGGTTCCCTGGCTCCCAAACTAGGTTTTCACCTGTGACTTGAGACTTGGGAGACAGTGTTTCTCCATTAAAAAGTCGGTAGAAATTGTGAGTCATTGGTATTGGTGTCATAGCCTCATAGTGAGCTTTATTTCTATATATAACAATAAAGTTGCTGTTGTATGTTGTTACCGATAAAGACCGAAAGAACTGCAGTTGAAGAAAAGATTACTTCATCGTATTGTGGTGGAGATAAAAATCCGGTTTTTGAGAATTCACCTACATTCACATAAACTAGTCTTCTACCTACGTAATTTAATGCATAGTTGAACGGAACCAACGCGGAACGTGTTTTTTTGCTGTGGCTACTTTAGCACAAAACAATATAAGTAGCAGCTGTTTTAACGATCACAATAATGTAAATGTAATTAGGTC
The DNA here is from genome assembly GCA_916618015.1 of Xestia c-nigrum. Classification (NCBI taxonomy): domain Eukaryota; kingdom Metazoa; phylum Arthropoda; class Insecta; order Lepidoptera; family Noctuidae; genus Xestia; species Xestia c-nigrum. The sequence continues at coordinate 1,237,111 of OU745256.1, forward strand.
GTGTTCACACTAAAACGTAGGTAAAGTCGGCCGACTGAGCGTCTTGATCAATATGAATGATAAAACGCTTCAGCTGCTGACTAGACAGCTAATTTACCACTTATTTTATTTTAACTAGCTTCTGCCCATGCCTTGTTCCTGATCTTACTTTATAAAGGGTGTAAAAAGTACAAGTTTTTATTGTAAGATTTTGACACCTCCACGACCCCCGTACTATGCAATCCATCCATCAGCACAATATTTTAAGAGCGTTACATTGAGTTCTACCACAAAACATGATTTATAACCTCAAAAACAAAAGTGGTTTCCCAGCAATATTTTTTGCGTAAAGTTACTTAGTTTGATATAAAGAACGCTTGGTTAACAGCTTTGTGATGAGGTGGTTTACACCCTGTATACTTAAACCTTTCTCTAGAACCACTCTATCCATGAAAACAGTGTCGGTGCTTTAGTTTATGAGTTTGTCGCGAACAGACAGACAAATGCGGCGGAGGACTTTGTTTAATATTGGTTAGTGCAGTGATCGGCTGCTGCGCTACGCGTCGCGGGTTTAATTCCCGCACGGAAAAAATATTTGTATGACCGATGTATGACGATGATGTGAGTTTTAATGCGTAAACTCATCACTCACGAATACTCACGATAGGTGAAAATCCTAGTGGGGGCAACGTTTAAAAAATAAACTTCCGATACACGTCTCCATCGACTATAAACATGGAACCCTGCCCACCTACAAACAATGACTCAATTCAATTGCACAACAAAACTCAACACCATCATTTTCCTCATCATTCGCAAGAATTCGCATCTCAGTAGAAGCGCGTACGTGTGACGTCACGACCGGTTTCCCCGACCTAAATGTGACCGCTATTCGTAGAACCTACTCGAGGATAATATCAAAGCTTATATTAATGATGTTTGCTTCTTTAAGTTCAGTCTAGCTTAAGACTTTGAAGGTCCAAAATGTTTTTCCACAATCATAACTTACCATTCCTAACCAATATTGTTATTTTGAGTCTGGTATCGTATAAACCGGTACGTAATTCTGTTTGTTTATTTATGTCTATGGCTTGGCTATGTTTATTCTTTACTTACTAATTAGTAGATAACTTTATTACTTAGTAAATTAATAGACTAACATAATTCTTCGGTATTGATTTATGTTTCCAATCTTCGCTTCGGTGTGACGGGAAAGAGAGTGCACCTGGCCCCGTATTCACAACGCTTCGATTCGGGAAGTCGTATACATATCTGTCTCGCTCGTTTTCGTAATGCCAAGAAAGGATAGACAAACGACTTGTTGAATCGAAAATTCATTCGTAGCGTTGTGAATACGGAGCTTGTATTTGCACATACCCTTGAGATAATGTAATGCATACAAAATCTCCCGAGCCGATGATTAGTCTCCGCTGAAATAAGCCGCCATGACCGGCCATGAGGACTATTTAATTTTCTTTGATTGCTCATAATATATTTTCACAAATTCATACTAACAATTAGTAATATTATGTATGTAATACCCACGTCAGATAAAGTCTAGTTAACAGAAGTACCCAATGACATTTAAGAACTTGTAAGTGACCTAACCGGTGTCTTACGTATACTCAACTTAGAAACTTCATCCGGTAAATAAAAAAGACGACGTCTTGTACTAGTCGTAGGTAGTCATCACCTGACTGTTTTCCAACTATGTTGGAGTCGGCTTCCAGTTGTATACCAGGTTTTTTACATGGAGCGTCTACCTATCTGACTGCTATAGGCAGGGACTTAAAAACACCTTCTAAGAGGTTACAGAATTATAAGTGTTACATGTTGAATTGGTAACAGAATCAAATATGTAACACTTATTGTTTCAATGTGTTAACCCAAAACACTTATGAAAGTGTAACCGTAACATATCTGTAACAGATATAAAAGGTTTATCAGTGTTAATAAGTGTTTAACCGGTAAACTCAGCGTTGCCATTGGATAGCCGAAATCTAGTCTTAGTCTGTTTTAAAACTGATTATTTCAGTTACACATTATTATTATTATCCCTCTTATTGCCTCTTTATTTCCATAATGAATGACTTATACAACAATTATACAACCTTATTTTTTGTTTATACTAAACCCGAAAAGGGGTCATTGTACTAATCATTTTGAACAACTTTTTCTATGGGACGAACCTTGAAATCGCGAAAAAAAAATCTGCTGTTCCCTACATTTTGACGAGTTATGCAAACATAAATGTAGGGAACTGCTGATTTTTTTTTCGCGATTTCAGGGTTCGTCCCATAGAAAAAGTTGTTCAAAATGATGAGTACAATGACCCCTTTTCGGGTTTAGTATAAACAAAAAATAACCCTGTATAATATTATCAGTTACACATATTAACACTTATTAACACATATAAAAGGTTACAGTTTGATTCGGTAACATTATTGTATCTGTTACATCTAAAAGTGTGTTTCTGTTGAAACTGTTTTAAAAACAGTGTTAAAAACACATTATTACGGTTACAGTTTGAGTCCCTGGCTATAGGTACTACGATACCCTTTGGGTAACACTGGTTGGCAGACTTTCGAGCTTCTGTCTATTCCTAATGACTGTCAAAAATCATCGTAAAACCAACAAGTTAGCGTAATTTCCGAGACACGAGGGGTCTCGATATAAAGGGTGTAAAACACCTCTTCACGAAGCCGAAAGGCAAATGTTCTCCCCATCATTGCGATAATTTTGTTGTTCTACACTATACCTGGGAACCTTCTAGTTACAGAGATATGGGGGGTCAAAGTTACAACTTTTTGACAAGTTTTTTTTTAAATACAAGTTTTTTTTGTAAGATTTTGACCTTTAACACCCCCACGACCCCCGTACTATTCAATCCATCCATCAGCACAATGTTTTAAGTGCGTTCCATTGAGTTCTACCACAAAACATGATTTATAACCTCAAAAAAAAAAGTTGTTTCCCAGCAATAATTTTTGCGTAAAGTTACTTAGTTTGATGTACAGAATGCTTGGTTAACGGCTTTGTGAAGAGGTGGTTTACACCCTGTATTAAGGGTAATAATATACACCGTGATTTTTTAGTCGTCTTATAAAGGCAGCCCACTTCAAATATCCAATTAATACTAATTTAATATTCATTAAAAAAATAGTACCCACTTTTGAGATTTGTTGATTGAAAAAAAAAAAGCATTATTAAGACGCATGACATACTTGAAACTCCCTGTTACGAAGGTTAATTATTTACTCGACTCGTGTCGGGTAGATATTTTTTTACTGTTTGACACGTTTACATTATTAAAAGAATTTTAATTGTTCTAAAGTATTTTTATTTTTAATGGTAAAATAGAAGTCATCTCGCCTAGTAGTATTTTATGTCGGATACATTGAGTGGACCACTTTTGTAAGACGTCTTAAATGTCACGTTGTATAACCCATCCACGGGCCCACCTCGGCAAGTGTTGCTTATGCTTGTAGTTCTACTGGTACGGCTGTTATTATTGAGCCACCGACTGTAAACTTATACGTGTCGTTATTGACTTGACCAACTAACTATGTATTTAATAGTACCGCAGTTTCCTAAACCCTTGGTTTCCACTGTTCAGATGGCGCCAGTGGTGGAGCCAGTGACAGAGCCGGTGTGGCTGGGCGAGGGCCCGCACTGGGACCACGACGCGCAGGCGCTGTACTTCGTCAGCATCTTCGACAACACCGTCAACAAGTATGTGCCCAGCACCGGTAAACACACCAAGGCTAAGTTGGGTGAGTTTAGGACCTACATACATAACAGTACAAGTACACAGACTCTATCCTCTTTCCCGTAAAACTATGCAGAAACTACAGTAAAGTCGTAGGTTCGGACCCAAACAGGCGCTTAACTTTATGTAATTCTTTTCATCAATACTACTCTCAAAAACCTGAAAGAAAACATCGTGGAGAAAGTGGCATTATACCAAAACCAAAAATTGGAAGACTTTTGACATCTACCAGCCCGCACTGAGTTGGGGTGACCCGTGTCCCAGCAGTGGGAGCATTATAAGCTGACTATGCATTATCACTATGCCAAATTCTTGGCAAATTATATTTTTTCTCTTATTATATTCTTTAACTATTTTTCTTATACCCAAATAAAGAAAACAAACATTTCACATTCCAGATGGCATGCCAACCTTTATTATCCCACTGGAGGGTAAAAAGAACCATTTCGTGGTGGGTCTTAACCGGAGTGTGGTGGAGATCGAGTGGGATGGCCGGGAGAACACGGCTAAGGCAGGCAGGACCCTCGCCGAGGTGGACCACGAGAACCCCAAGAACAGATTCAACGATGCCAAGGCGGATCCTAGGGGAAGACTTTTTGCTGGTGAGTCTTTTATGTACTATAATAAGTGCTTTTTAGAAAACCAATTATTTGGTGCCATGGAGCCATGGAGGTCAGATTGGTAGTCGCTCCATGTAAAATAGTGGTATTTAGCGGCATCCGGTGAGACCCCAACATCATAGTTGGGAAAAGGCTAGCATCTAATCATGAGTAAGTGCCTTTTCGAATCTACGAATGGCAGCCGGGACCAACGGCTTAACGTGTGCGTGGATGGATATGAACAGGATCAATATAAAAAACAAACCGGCAAGATACTCCATAGTTACTCTTTTCAAATCATCATGTTTACTATACAAAACAAGTAAAACAAGATAAATATTTAACAAAAGTTATGAATCCCTATTTACGACCGAACTCTGCACGCCTAGCAAGGGTTTATATAATATCCATAGGTTTTATATAATTTTCTTCCAGGAACCATGGGACACGAGTACGAGCCGGGCAAGTTCCACCTGAAGAAGGGCTCGCTGTACCGGTTCGACGCGGACGGCACGTCGCACCGCCTGGCGCAGGGTATCGACATCTCCAACGGTCTCTGCTGGGACCTCGCCGAGAAAGCCTTCTACTTCGTGGACTCCTTCGAGTACACCATCAGGAGATACGACTATGATGTGGAGACGGGGGATATTTGTGAGTAGATAATACTTTTTAGATTAAGTCGCAGCGATTTCCAAGATGGCATTAGATTTTTTGACATTTTGGGAAAAGTGGGATCTACTTAGCGACTGAATAGGCAATTCGCGTCTTGCGATCCAATGTCGTGTGTATATGTCACCGTAAAATTGTCAAATACGTTATATTGTAATATCTCTAGCGATATTGTAAAGTCTCGAATTATTGTCAAATGAACATACTGCTTACAACAAAACGCATTATTTTTCGTGAAATGCATGCGATGGTAGTCAACTTACGCGGTGTGGAGGGAAGGAGGGGTCCCCCTTGCTCAGTGGCACAATTCTCATGAAAAGATAATGCACCATTCCTGAGAAATACCGATTAATATAACATAACCTTAAAACACTTTATATTCCCCCTAAAAAGCGTATTCGACGGGCCCCTATTTCCGAGTGCAGGGTTTAAAGGAACCTAACTAACCTAACGGGGGGGTGCCCCAAGTCCCGATTATGGGGGCAGAGATACTTCCGTATGTTCAGTTGACAATAATTCGAGACATTACAATATCGCGAGAAAAAACACGTTATATTGTAATATAACGTGTTTGACAATTATACGGTGACATATACGGACCGTGCGCTACTCGATACTCACGACTTGACATTAATGTGGTATACAACATTAGTATCGAATATTTGCGTAGCCTTTTTTTTTTTTTTTTTTTTAAGGATGGGAAATCATTAAATGACCCCCCCCACTCTGGGCGGAGCGGGAGGGAGTGTCAGACTCTTACTGACTAAAAACCATCCATGTTCCTTCCTCGCCTTTTACGTTCCGGGGCCGCGGTATCTCTTTCGAACAGGCCCGCAACCCCGGCAGGCTTCGGCCCTTGCGGGCCCCTCTTCTTTTGCTGACATCTCTTTGAGGCGCGCGTGGAACACGAACGCGCCGTCGACACGGCCTGTCGTCGTCGTTAGACGGCCGGACGGCCAGCTATTGCCCATAGCCAGCCGTCCACAGGCCCGCATCTACGGTGGCCGGTAGCCACCACGTGGCCCCCGACGCCCGTTGCGTCTCCCGCGGCGGCCGGGAAGAGAGGATCTCTCCCTCTCTCGTTCCGCCACCTCCTTCGCTAGCATGACTGCTTCGCAGCGCGGAGGCGACGGCTTCCCATTCCGTCTCGCTCCGGACCATGGATTGAACCAGGGCCGGACGCGAGAGGTCGCCGCCGCCGATCGCCGCCACGAGGACACGGCGGAGCTCCGCCCACGCAGGGCAGACTTCCACCGTGTGTGAGACCGTGTCCTCCGGTCGATCCTCGATATTTGCGTAGCCTTGTGTACGAAGGGAAGGATTACTTAGTTTTCACTTTATCGGCAGTCCCCCAGTTTTTTCTATATTGTTCTCACGTATACATAGAAGTAACACTTATGTACCCAAGATGTTGTAATACCTATCTTTTTTTCTAAAATACTGTCCGTAGAGTTTCCAATACATTCTTCTCCATAGAGATCTACGTCTTCCAGTCACTCCATAGCTTAATTGCAATAAATGGTTTGAGCAACCGAGTAGTGATACTTACTGTAGTTACTATCCAAATAAATAAACTACCTCGTTGGTGTCTCAATGGGATTTTGGGTTCAATTTAAACAAACTTCATATTTTCATTAGCAGCCCGAAATCTGCCAATAGGCTCGTTCCGTATTACATGGATCCTAAACACTATTGCCGAATTGTGGATGTACAATAAATAGGGCGTGTACAAGTAGACTGTACTAGTTGTTAGACATACCTGTGACAAAACTCTTTGGGGATTTGTATTACATGATGTAAATAGAGTAACTATGAAAATATGGTTCTTTATTTGACAATCATTAACTTTCCCTCGTCTGCCTTCCAGCAAATCCTCGCGACGCGTTTGCGATGTCGACATACAACAAAACCGTCGGCGACGACGGCGACAAGCTGACTGGCATCTTCGACGGCATGACCATAGACACGGAGGGTAACCTCTGGGTTGCCAACTTCGACGGCAATCAGGCAAGTACACTCGTTTATATGTAGATATTTATATAAACGGGCCTTCTTACCCTGCACAGGCACGACGGAAATAACCCAACGGGGTATAATGCAACCAATAGGTTGCAAGCAGGGCTGCTGACACAGGTCCTGAGTTCGATTCCGAGATCGGGCCGTGTTATTCGATATTGCCGTCAGGAATTTTTCAGAAGTCTGCATTTGTGCTTGGATAATGGCACAAGGTTACTGCCTATTGGCCCCCTATTACATGGGACTTAACAAACTGTCAAAATGTGACTACTATTAGGCCTATGTTCACCAAAAAGATGACAGTCTGATTATCTAAAACAGCTGTTTAAAACACATTTTTGTATGGGAACATGTCACAGTGACAGCTGTTTTTACATAATCAGGCGTTTACCTTCTCGGTGAACATGGACCTTAGAGGTACAAATATGACTAACTCATCGGGCGATTGTGCACTACAAGGAATTTTACTGTCCGGCAGTCCGATTTTTTACGGTCCGAAGTGGCATGAAAAAAACGGATGATTTGCTTGTGCACTTGTCCGTCTTTACTCGGAGGTCAATACGCCTCAGTTTAGGGTAGCTCTGTCTGTGAAATTACTCTGAACGATGAGTTTCTTGGAACGTCGGCAGTTCCGTTCCGGAATGGGGAAAAGTAAAATGTCGGACGGTAAAATTACGTATAGTGCACAAACTAGTATATATATTATATGGCGTGCCATATCGGACCGTAAAAAATCGGACTGCCGGACAGTAAAATTCCTTGTAGTGCACAATCGCCCATCGGGTATGACGTCAGTTTTTTTCCTGCTATAACAATACAAAACAAAGATATCTGTCTGTTATAACGCAGCTAGCACAATCCAGCGTAACATCCACAGAACACTAACCAACTGCTCATTCATTTTAGGTGTTAAAAATCGACCCCAAGAAAGGCCAACTACTACAAACAATCCCGATCCCGGCTCTACAGACGACGTCAGCGACGTTCGGTGGTCCCGCGCTAGACGTACTGTACGTCACGTCCGCCGCTATGGACCGCGGACAGACGCAGCATCCCCCCGCTGGAGCCACCTTCAAGATCACCGGCACCGGCGCGAAGGGACATCCTAATGTCAACGTCAGATTAAATTAGTTTAAGTACCTGATCATTTGATAAATAAGAAAGTTTTGAAATTAATTGACTGTGTTTTTTTTTTGTTTTGGTTTAACGACGTAAAGTACAGTTGAATTACAGGAACATAATACTATACACGTTGGATACGGTAAACGGGGCAATAAGGGTTAAGCAACACGGAAATGGTTTTAGGAGACTATCCATGTAATCATGGATAGTCTCCTAAAACCATTAATTACCATTAACCATAATTATGAGATTTGTTTTGAGAAATTCACAGATTCAGAAAAGTACAGCCAGCAAACTGGAACCAACTGAAATCAGTAACAAAAAAAAGAAAGATATCGCGAAAAAAATATTTCCAATACACTTCGTAGGAAGTGAAACCCCGAAAGGTTCTGGTTGGACTCCTACCTCACCTCCCACCCTGTATACAAATTCCGGGTATCTGACAGGCAAGTAGATAGTTTGAATTCCAACGTATAGTCGACCGCACGAATCGTTAATTACCACTTTAAACAACACTTACAGTCCTCTCTTGTATTAACGTCAACTGATCTTTATTCTCGTAACAACAAGGTTGCAGTTGGGTTGCAGCAGTTAGATGTACAGACGCCAGAATAAAACAACTACAATCTGCCAAACATCTTGAATAGATTTTCAACTTTATCGCTAAGTCATTAGGTTCAAGGTTGATTGAGAAATTTTACAGAATTATCCTTTATATAGATAAATAGGTACAGTCGTGGTATTTTCCGCCTGATCAATTAATTTATTTCCGCTTAAGTCATGCGGGTTTGACAACGAGCAATGGAGCGTAGTACACTAGGAGTTAAATTAACGGATCGTATTCGAAACACAATACTGCGCTCCAAAACAAACATAGCTGATGTGGCTCAAAAGGGTGCTCAACCGAAATGGGACTAGACAGGTCAAGTCTGACCAACTGTGGGCCAAAATGGCAGGAAACTGGTGCCCTGACATAATGAGGCGGGGTCGCGGCAGGCCACGAAGGAGACGGCGCTTCTTGAATCGGCGCTACCTGTGATGCACAACAGATGAGGAAAAAATAAAACTCTGGAAAAAAAACACTTGCAATATAATTTAATAAATAAAATAAATGTCGAACAATAAAGATGACATGTTTTCGTGTAGGTATCACTTAGATGAAATTCTTCAAATAGGTTGATAAACAAATATTTCTGAACTAGGTATACAAAAATAAAATGCACAAATAAAAAAAGATGGCTTTACAAAATTATTATAGCACCCTTTTACCAGCAGAAGGATCCAAGTGTAGCAGTAAAATAAAATTTGGGGTATGGTTTTACAAAATTAAACTTTAATTAACCCAGTTTTTTATTTTTTTTTAAGTTAACATTTACTATAAAAAAACATGGTGGCAATATAATGTATACTGCCAGTTGGAGGTAAAGTATTTTTGTCTTATTTTTCTTTAGATAATCGATAATGAGCCGGAATAAACCCATATCAGATGATCTCATTACCCAGGAGTTGGAAGAAATGTTCGGAATTCCAGATGGTATGATTTCTGAAGATGATTTGGAAGAATCGGATTCAGAACAAGGTACCCAAGAAGATTTGGTAAGGGTACTAACAGGTGATGATGTTCTACTTAGTTCTATGGCAATATCGTCACCATCCTCATCAACTTGTCAAAGTCCTTCACTCCCCAGACTCCAGAGCGCTTCAAGATCTACACCAGCAGCCCCACATCAGAGTCCTCAAGTCCTTCAGCTTCAAGACTTCAGAGTGCCTCAAGATCTGCACCAATACCTCCACAACATCAAAGTCCTTCAGTCGCACAACTACCGAGTGATGCAAAACCAACAGCATCACCACATACGCCAGATAGGATTGATGGAGTGAGTGAATTATCGGATTTTTCGTCTTCAGATTCAGATTCGGACATAGATGAGACTGATTGGAAAAAACAAGAATGGACCCAGAATCCAGATCTTAGCTATTTCGACACTCCGCTCATTCACTCTTCAAAACAACTTCCAAACAGGACGAAACCACTGACCTACTTTGATTTATTTTTTAGTGATGATGATGACTACATATCATTGTAGATCAAACTAATTTATACGCCTCGCAAGTAGGTAACAGGAGTTGGACACCAACCACTGTAGAACTAAGTAGAACATCATCACCTGTTAGTACCCTTACCAAATCTTCTTGGGTACCTTGTTCTGAATCCGATTCTTCCAAATCATCTTCAGAAATCATACCATCTGGAATTCCGAACATTTCTTCCAACTCCTGGGTAATGAGATCATCTGATATGGGTTTATTCCGGCTCATTATCGATTATCTAAAGAAAAATAAGACAAAGATACTTTACCTCCAACTGGCAGTATACATTATATTGCCACCATGTAGGTAGTTACAAATTGATAGTGGCATATATATGGCCACCATAGAAAAATGATTTTTAAATAAACTACGACAACTTTTTTTGAAAATAATGGTACTATCGTCTTCCATGCTAATTTTTACGTAAAAAAAGAAGGTCACTTACATTTTTATCTGTTGGATTGATGAAATATTCTTAAATTAATTTTGAAGTCACGAAAACCGGCAACTTTTTTTTACCAAGTGTCAAATTTTTTTTTGCATATGGTTGGCACCACTGTTTTTTTTTTTTAATATATTGATGTACATTCAACTACATATTAGTAACGATTCCAGTACAAGAATGGAATAAACTTCTCGATTTAATATTCCTATTAGATGGTGGCACGTATATTGCCGTCATCGGTAAAAGGGTTAAAATTAAGATTGGGTAAACCTTTGACCCCCAAGCCAGTTACCATAAATGTGGCCCCATCTTGGGGCCCACGGAAATATAAATTTGCGGTAGTAACGAACAAAATGTCAAATTTGGGTCCGCCAAAAGTAACCGAAGTCACTTGATATGACGGAATTCGGACCCTTCGCAGTAATTCGCCAGTTTTGGGGTCAATTTTGATGACGTTAAAGCCGTCGAAACAAGCGATCCACAGATTCCCGTCCCTGTCTATGGTTATACCATCGGGATAGCCTGCTACATTGTTTTTCTTGAAATCAAAGATGTACGTGAGATTGGCTGAAAAGAAAAACGGCAGGGTTAAAACAGATTTGTCCCTACCGCCACCTTTCACCACGTCAAAATCTTTTTTAGTTCTAACTATACACCAAAATCTTTTCAGGCGGAGATTCATAAATGGCTCTGCTAAATGTGCTGTCGCCCCACAAACGTTGTTTGTAATTTGCAGGAACTGCTGGTGCCACTCGTCGCTAAATAGGCCCATGCAATTTAGAATGCCATCACCAGGCTGAGAAGAAAAAAAGAAGAATAAAAAAAGTGATGCTGATGTAAAACGGCGTCTCTACTTACAAATCTCTCCCGTTTCCACTTCATAATTGTATCTCCTGATTTTCCTTTCATTGGAGTCGGTGTAGTACATGGCCTTCTGCTTGAGGTCCCAGGCCAGGCCATTGGAGACGGTGATACGGTCTTCCACCTTCTTTATCTTAGACCCGTCCAGACGGAACAAGCTACCCTTCTGGAGTTCGAAGTTCGGATGTGTTCCGTTGCCCATGGTTCCTGAGGATGATAGAAAAGGCAAGGTTTGCCAGCTTGTGTTCTACAATTTTTATATTCCGAAAGAATAATTGAAGGCCGGCTGTGTCTTCAGTTTTTGGTGCCTGATTAAGATGCGATTTTGGTGAAACAAACTGATCTCTGAATGAAATTAAACTCGCTAGTTATACCGGAAGAACATAATCCATGACCAATTTTAAAATATAAGATCCAATAAATCCTCAATAATTTATAACTATAATCCCTCTAATGATTACTCGGAAGTCTGGCTAGCTGCCCTGACCAACTGGCAACTGTCAATGGAAAAAGCCCGTCTAAGCTCATTATAGAAGTGTTACGAGCTGGGTATGAGATAAATTAATTACTACCGATTAAACAACACAATAAGTTTATTAATCACAAAACAATGAAAACTCAATCACAAAAATACTACTGTTCACTATTCACTTAGATATCGCAGTTCTAGTTCACTTCGAATCACTTCGTTGTGTGGCCAAAACAAGACTGAGGGTCGCGGGCCTGAGCGAGCGATACTCGTCAATAGACACACCAGAATAACCACGAATATTCTAGAGGGTCATAAAAACACTAACAAAAGAATAGCAGGTAAGTAGGTAGGTAGGTAATAAGAGTAGTAGGTATAAGCTACTTGTACAAACAAACAAATATGAACCGTATGCTCTAAGCGTATGGTCGAAATTCTAATGTCTTTTTATAAATAGGTCGCGAGTTTGTACCTACTGTTCTATATTTCGGGCGTGATGCAATGGGTTCTTACAAATAAAATTCAGGGAGACGAGGACTTGTGTATTGTACATAAAGCAGACATGACATGAAGTCTAACCACAGACAATATTTCTTTTTCTTCTTTAAAAACTAAGATCATAGACTATAATACTGCCGTCATAACAAAGAAGGCCGTAACTAACAATTTTGTCAAAAATGAGTTATAACCATATTTGGAATCAGCAAAAAAAATGCTATCTTGTGGTCTTACTCACAAAGCTGTATCTCGTATGAGATCAAAGATAGCATAAGCATTTTAGCCCTAACTACGACATAAATTATGGTTTTTGAATCTGAAAAGCCTTAATTACACAATAACGGGCTTTTTTTGTTAGTATTTTCGTAATTCTAGTCTGGAAGGCCGCAATTACCAATTAAATATTGTTAAGCTTTAAATATTAAATAAATTTACTACTAGAAAAAGGCCTAACTACGCAATAAGGGCTTTTTACATAAGTATTTTGAAGAAAAGCTTCCTCATTCAGATGCCATGCCAAGCCAAGCTAAGCCGTAATTACATTCTACGCAATTACGCCCTTTCAGATAAGTATTTCACAAATTATAATTATTTTTTTGCTAAGACAAAAGGGGAAAAATAAAATAAAATGAATACGCATGTCTGATTTTAAATAAATTATGGTTCAACATATAGCTTATATTTTTTGACGTTTTATAAAATAAGCATCACTAACTAAAACCATTCAGTAAACCGCGGGCCTCCGTTTTAGATAAAACTTCAATTATCTCGGAATCAACGTTAACGTAGTTACGGCCTTCTTTCTAATGACGGCAGAATATGAAACATGCCCCTTTTTTTTTTTTTTTAAATTGACAAGTGACATTGACAACTGGGCATAACCTGTTGTTTACAATTTACAAGATTAATGCTGAAATACAAATTACATTTATTATTAACTTATGTTTATCGTTTAAGATGAAGTGATAAGTAAATTATACAATAATAAATTGATTACATCAATACATTTATAAGCAATACACTAGCGTTGTCGTGATGTGAAATTATTTCAATACAATGTTTAAATTTATTTGAGTGATATTGAATTTAATGTATTACATTGTGAATAAATTATCCTATAAATCAAATTTTTGTGTCTTTTTGAGTAATCTTCCTCTAGAACTATACTTATTTACATTCTCTGAAACATAGTTTCTTTCGTCAGGAGATATTATAATATTAGGCATTACATTTGAGCATGACTGAGGAGGACTAGTTAAAATTAATTCATCTTGATATTCATAGTGATCACAAAGACTTTGACTACAAGACACATCATCATTTACATTGACAAATTCAGGTGACTTTATGACTGACTGATTTGTTACATTTGATTCAGACTGATTGGATTCTATAGATTGATAATTTTCTGATTCAACATTAGATTCTGTATTGCTACAATAAGAATTATTATGAACTTGACTAGGACTTGAGAATGAGTTTGTTTTTCTACGAGTTATTATGTATGTGTAATCCTGACAACCATCATCATCCCTTTCATTTTCAAAAGACTGACTCGATTGTGACTGAAAGTGTGACTGTGTTTTTTGACCATTAAGATCATCAAACTTAATAGATTCTTTATGTTGTTTTTGTTGACAATAATCAGGTCGAATATGTTGAGAATTTCGCCTATATGTTTTACCAAAGTTGTCTTGTATTATAAAAGATCTAGGGAGTTTAGTTTTAGAGATAATTTGACCTTTTGTCCAAATAATGTCTTTCGGATTTTTTTTTAAATAAATGTTATCCTTGACATGAAATTCTTGATAGTTTTTACAACTTTTATTATAATAATTTTTAGTTTTTTGTAAGTTTTTGTCTTTAATGTTAGAATATTCAGCAAATTTAACAATTTTAGGTTTTAATTGACTAATTTGACTTGGTAATTTTGTTCTTAATTGTCTTGACATGAGTAATTGCGAAGGGGAGTACATGTTTGAACCTTGAGAAGTTCTATGTTGTAATAGACCGATGTGGGGATCTGTACCTGATTCCTCACATTTTCTTAAGATATTTTTGACTGTTTTGACTGAGACTTCGGCTAATCCATTTGATCTTGCCATGTATGGACTGCTGACAATGTGTTCAACATCCCATTCATGAAGAAATTGTTTGAATTCTTTTGAGTTATAAGGTGGTCCACCATCACTGACTAATTGTAATGGAATGCCATGTCTTGCAAAAATAGATTTTAAATTATTTATTACAGATGAAGATCTAGTATCATTTTTTAAATTAGCTATCTCAATGTAGTTAGAATAATAGTCTACCACAAGTAAATATTTTTGATTTTTATATTCAAATAGATCAGTAGCTAGTTTTTGCCAGGGGAAAATTGATTTTTCATGTGACCTGAGTGATTCTTTTGATTTATTTAAACTATACATAGCACAAGTTTCACACAGTTTTATTTTGTTTTCTATATCCTGATTTATGTTAGGCCAAAATACAATACCACGAGCTAAATTTTTGGTTTTTTCTATTCCTAAATGTCCTTCATGTAAAGTATTCAAGATTTCAGTTCTCATTGAAGTAGGAATAATGACAGAATTATTCTTAAAAAGTATATTATTTATGACATGAATTTCTTCTTTGACATTCCAATATGGGAGTACTAAACTATCGCATAGGTTTTTTGACTGAGGCCATCCTTGGAAAAAATATTGTTTCAATATTTGTAACTTTATATCATTGTTTGAACATTCTAAAATTTTATCTAATTTTTCTTGAGAAATTGCTAAGTTTGAGGTTAGTAAATTAATATGAATATCCAAGTTTTGTTCAAATTCTTTTAAATTATCATCAAGATTGTTATCATTATCGACTGGTGCTCGAGAAAGAGTGTCTGAAATGTACATTTTTGAGCCTTTAGTATAAGATACTATCAAATCATAAGCTTGCAAAGTAATCATCATTCTTTGAAGTCGTGAAGGTACTTCAGATAATGGTTTTTTAAAAAGTGTGACTAGAGGTTGGTGGTCTGTCTCTACCTGAATTGGTTTTCCATAAACATATTGGTGGAATTTTTTACATCCAAAAACAATTGCATATAGTTCTTTTTCAATTTGTGCATAGTTTTCTTGACATTTGCTTAAAGATTTAGATGAATAAGCAATAGGATTGTTACCATGAAATATGACTGCACCAACTGCACTTTTAGAGGCATCTACTGACATTCTAACAGGTTTATTGACATCATAATGAATAAGAACTGGGGACTTGCAAATAATTGATTTTAATTTATTAAACTGATTTTCATGATTTTGTGTCCAAGACCATAAGTTTTGTTTTTTAAGTAAATCTCTTAAAATACTAGTTTCTTCAGCTAAATTTGGAATGTATTGACCTAAATAATTAATCATACCTAAAAATCTTTGAAGTTCTTTGACATTTTGAGGAGAAGGCATTTTAGTAATTGCTTCTATTTTTGACTTATCTGGTGACACTCCATGTTGGTTAAAAATGTGTCCCACATAACAAATTTCTGAAAGACCAAATTCGCATTTTTGTTTATTAAATTTTAAATTGACTTCAGAAGCACGTTTGAAAACTGACTCAAGCCGTTCATTATGTTCGGTCTCATTTCGTCCATGAACTAAAATATCATCGACAAATATTACAATACCAGGCAAATCACCAAAGAGATCATTCATTACTCTATGAAATATTTCACCGCTAGAAGCTATACCATACGGGAGTCTAAGGAATTTATACCTACCAAAAGGTGTGTTGAATGTACATAAGTCACTGCTCTCTTTATCCAATTTGATAGTCCAGTAGCCAGAACTTGCGTCTAATTTTGAAAATATTTTACTACTAGTAACTTGTGACCTGAGATCATTAAATGTAGGATAAGGATAATGAGGTCTTTGAATAGCAACATTTAGGTTTCTCGGATCAAGACATACACGCAATGAACCGTTTGTTTTTTCTACTAAAACAATAGAATTAACCCATTTTGTAGGTTTGGTGACCTTTTCAATTATTTTCATCTTTTCCATATTTCCTAATTCAGACTTTAAACGATTTTGAAGAGAAAATGGTATTCTACGAATAGGACATACTTTTGGTTTCACATTTTCGTCGATATCCAAGTGAATTTCATTTGGAAGACATCCTATACCTTCGAATGTATGAGAATATTTGGATACGACACTTTGTACTGACCTGTCACAATCAAGTTGTAGGTTATTTTGAATTTTATAAATTCTTTTGACAATACCAAGTTTTTCACACGTTTTCCAGCCTAGAATTGTTTGGCATTTACAGTCAACTACAATAAAATATATTTTAGTCTTCAGTCCATTCTCAAATTCACATTGTATCACACAGCTACCTAGATTTGGAACTATTTCTCCTGAAAATGAAAAAATCTTATTATTTGTTCTTTGAATATGTATTTTCCTATTAGTCTGAGTCATTATAGAATTAAGTGTGTCTTTAGAAATAACATTAGTATCGGCACCTGTGTCAATTTGGCATTTTGTCAAAATATTATTTAAATTTACATTAATTTTCCACTCATCCTCTCTATTATTACATTTATTATTGTCAGTCAATTTATTAATTATAAAATAATTGTCATTACAAGAAGAGTCATCATAATTAATACAACTTACACTAGATTTTTGTTGTTGACCCTTGTCCTGTCTGTCCTTGTTGAAAAAACAATATTTAGCAAAATGGTTCTGCTTCTTACATATTTTGCACGTTCTTCCTTCCGCTGGGCATTTATAAATGTGAACCTGTCCGCATCTGTTACAAGGCTTTTTCGATACTGAATTGTCACGTCTTTTCACAGAGTTTTGATTATAATCTCTATTATTTGACTTACTTCTCTGTCTATAATTATTGAAATTGTTGAAATTGTTTCTTGACTTTGACCTGCCTCTGTGGTTTATTTTTGACACTTGCTGAACTGATGACATATTTTCTGAAGATTGATGACTTTGTGACTTTGTTATTTTTGTAGACCTTTCTTGAGATAATTCCATACTTTTTGCAATTTTTAAAGCATCCTCAAGTATTAGTTTTTCTTGCTGTAATAATTTTTCTCTTATTTTTGAGTTGTTTATTCCGATAACAAACATATCTTTGACTAAGGAATCTTTTAAGTCGTTGAATTCACATGACTTGGCTAAATTATTCAATATCGTGACGTAGTTATCCAAAGATTCTTCTTGTTGCTGTAATCTTGTAAAGAAACTATACCTTTCCACTGTAATGTTGCTTTGCGGATTGAATTTTTTGTCAAAGTGATTCAGCACATTTTCTATAGTTGTAGATTTTCTATCGATATTTAGGGAATTGAAGACTTCTAATCCATACTC